>CM066320.1:171764783-173164783 GCA_033807775.1 Saussurea involucrata | reverse complement strand
TACACGGGGTAATTTAAAAAAATTAAATCATGCCAGAAAACTTATCAACTATTATGAAAGATTAATTTAAAGTGAATTGACGGGAAGCATAACAATTTGACTTTGAAAATATCATTAACTAACCATCTGTTGATAACTGATATTATGTAGTTCAATTAAAATTAGAGGAAATAATATAATCATGATTAAAAAAGTATAAATAATTAAATATACTATACTAAAATATTTGCATATTTATATTTTTGAAAAAGGTACGAACTCATAATCCAAAAGTTAGTTGATAAGTGATATTTTTTTTCCAAGTAATTAAATGTCTTATGATAATTCTAAGGGTGTTTCGTTGACAGAATGGAATTTGATAAAATTGTAATTCGTCGAAGGAATTCGACTTTGAAGTAAAAATTGATATGAATTTGCAAAAAGAAAATCACGACAATTTAGTGATTATTTGTATCAAATCCCATACTAATTTCAACAAATCTCATACTAATCACGACACATTAATTCGTATATATTTATGTTATTTAATAATATAATTAAATCCAAAAATATTCAATATTGGGCTCATTTCGAAGGTATTGACGAAGCGATTACATTGGTATAATTTGTAAAAAATAGAAATGTTTTTAATGCATTTTAGTTCATATACAATATTTATGTTAATATGATAAGAGTCTAAAATAAAAAATAAAAAAGTAAGAGATTAAAAGTAAACTACATACCTAATTATAAGGGTAGTAAATGTAACGTATAGATTAAAAAAATTGAATTAAGGATGTAACAACCCACACCAAACTATCATGCCCAAAAGCTATGTCTTTAAATTAAAACGCCAAAAATGGCCCAACGTAGTCACACTATCCATATTACAAACTGGGTTTGCAGAAATAACCCTAACTACAGTTGAGATCGTAGCTACAAAATAAAAGGAAAGCCTTCTAATCCTTCTATATGCAACCTCCGTCTCACGCCTTGCCAACTCCTAAGCAAGCTTTCGACTACCTGCTTACCTGAAAAAGGTTTTAGTTTTGAAAAGCGAGGGTTAGACCATGAGGTCTAGTGAGTTCCCTCCACACCAAGTCACACCAACAATATCGCAATTTATAAATCAGTTATGAAAGTGTTTATACAAATCATAACAAGCACACTTGAAATGTTATGCATACAATGACACATGCTACTGGCACACGCTATAGTCACACACACCGTGACAGCGCAATAGAGCACACATGCTATAGTCACACACACCGTGACAGCGCAATTGGGCACACACCGCCCATATATGAAACGAATTCATATATAATAATTATTATGGGACACACCCCCATTTCACACCGAAGCTAGAGCATGGTCACACATATTTAAATCACACATATTGTCACACACTTACTCTTCGCTTTGAAATAAAAACAGTTTATATCCACACAATTAAATCACACTTTTCATGCATGGTTTAAAAATAGTACGAGCATTTACCAATGTAAACATGCATAAAGTTCCACACTTAAAAGGGTTTTAGAATCAGAAAAACTCACCTGGTGCGTTAGCAATTTCCCTTCTCGAAAACTTAAGATTTTATGGGCAACACCTAATACGTTAAAAGTATAGGAATAATAAGTTTCGAGTTAAACTAAAACCACCCTCACAAACCCTCTTGGGTTCTTATCCTAACTCGGCCCAAAGGATTCCGGATCCGGCCCAAAATACAAATTTTCGGATCTTAATTTTTAAATACCGGATCTGATAGCAAAATCCCAAATCCTAAACAAACTCGGTCTACAGCCCAACTTACCTACTACCGGACCCAGCAACAGTTCGGGGCCCTTCGGCCCAGGTTAAATTAATACATCGGATCCCTTATTCACTATGGGTCCATAAGCCCAAATTCCGGTCTTGTTGGACTCTGGATCTTTATGCAGACCAAGCCCAAGCAAAAGAGACTTCCGGATCCAATGCCATATTCTGGATCATAATTTTTAAAAAGAATTCCGGATCCTAGTTTAACATTCCGAATCTTGGTTTTGAAAGAATTCCGGATCTCATTTTCATTAACATTACCGGATCTTGCTCAATTAGATTCCGGATCTTAAACTGTAACGTCCCAAATTCTTAAACACGCAATATCATAAAATAAGCATTCGAATTACATAATTAATCTTGTCTTTACGTCATTACAAAAACATACTAAGCAAACAATGACAGCGGAAGTCTCTAAATCCACAGCCGAGTACTAACTATAGGCATCATAAGCAAAATATGGAGTTGCTCTAATCTCCAAGTCTTTCTTGTCGTCTTTCCTAGTTCTTACTAGAAGAACCGATTGTGCGCTTACCTGAAAATGGTTTAGTTTTGAAAGCGAGGGTTAGATCGAAAGGTCTAGTGAATTCCCTCCGAAAACAACATGTAAAACAGTTGGAAAACATTTATCAATAAACTATAATGCATCATCATTTATGGTACTGCACTATGTGTGGATCACATAAACATTCCGCGATCAGGGTTCCATTAGGTTCCCTTCTCGCCCTCCTTGGAGCCCACTCGGACTCCCCTCTACCGGATAGGAGGGAAACAAATTCCAACCTACCGGCCTGTCATACATATCCAAGGAATCCTCAGATCCCGATGACCTCTCTCTGACCCCACAGTGCAGACCGACACCACATAGCATACAAGTACGTTCATGAAAACATGTAAGTTAAAATATTCATACGTCATGTCTTTCATTTCTTCATGCCAAACATTTCATTTAATAAAACAGATACGTTCGTGAAAATCATGCAATCTGTTCATAACATTTCATGCTCGGTAAAACCATAATCCGTTAAAACATTTATCATTTTGCGTCGTAAAAGGGTTTAGGGAACTCACCTGATAGCAATTTCTTTCCTTAACTTGTAGTCTTGCACCGACCGTTCACCTAATAATTAATTTATAAATTTATTAGGTTTAACTCAATATCTGATTCTACGTTCTCCTTTTAACCCTAACTTAAATAAATAATCAAGATTATCCTCTTCATATTGGGCCTTAAATCTTTTAACCCAAAACAAACCTAGGCCCAAATCAACCATGCGGACCAACTATCAGATCGACCCAACACTGGAACAACCAAGGTTTGCGCCACCCAAAGATTTGCGCCAGCGCCTATGGCGCAAACTGGACTTTGCGCTGACCTGGTTTCTTTCTCACTGTTCATATGCATGTCTTAGAACAGGGGCAAAATACTCTGGTTCAGTTGGTTCAAATGCTAAACTAACTCTTCATCAAACATTTACCCATAACAACTAACATTAAACTTAACTTAAATTCCATTTATCCCTTTAACCTTCTTAATCTGTACTCTTCCCATCGAAATGGTTAGCAAAGATTTACAACTCTCAAAACCCAGCTATTAGAATATGAAGAACACATAGAAATTTAATCTACCCATCTGTTTAATTCTCCTTTCATCCTTAAATCGTTTTCCAAAAGAAGAAGAAGTTTGCCATAACCTAAATAACATAAACGGAATGATTACCTGAATGAATCCTTGACACCAAATGAGAAGTTCCAATCTGAGCTCTTCTTCTTCCTTTCTTCTTCTCGCCGCCGCACACACACAAGATCCAACACTGAATTTGGGAACAATGGAGGCTGTCCTAGGGAAATGTGCCCTTTTATACCCCCTTAAATTGCAAATAGGTCCTTACTAAAACTTTCCTTCTTCATAAATTTGCCACAAGACTCTCATATTTATAAAATAGAAACCGGGTTGTTACAACACTCCCCCCTTAAAAGAATTCCGTCCCCGGAATTCCTTATTGGAAAAGGTGTGGGTATCTAGCTTTCATCCCCGATTCCAACTCCCAGGTCGCCTCTGGACCCTTGTGGTGTCACCATTGTACTTTAACCAGCTTAGTCTCCTTGTTCCGTGACTTCCTCACCTTAACATCCGTGATTGCTTCGGGTTCCTCTACAAAATTCAATTTCTCGTCCACTTTTATGTGATTCAACAGTACCGCTTTGGTTACGTCGGCAAGGAATTTTCTTAAGTTGGACACGTGAAACGCATTGTGGATGCCACGCAATTCTTCTGGTAGGTCCAACCTATACGCCACCTCTCCAATACGTTCCGTAATCTCAAACGGTCCGATGTAACGTGGGCTTAGCTTCCCACGTTTCCCGAATCGTACCACTCCCTTCCAAGGAGACACCTTTAGCAGAACATGATCTCCGACTTGGAATTCAATGTCTTTCCGCCTCTTATCCGCATAGCTTTTTTGTCGGTCACGGGCGACCTTCAGTCTTTCACGCACTTGGATTATCTTGTCCGAGGTCAGTTGTACAATTTCTGGCCCCGTTAACTGTCTCTCTCCGACTTCGTTCCAACACAACGGTGTCCGACATTTTCTACCGTAAAGTGCCTCAAACGGCACTGCCTTGATGCTCGAGTGATAGCTATTATTATAAGCAAACTCAATCAACGGTAGATGCTTTTCCCATGAACCTTGGAAATCCAAAGCGCACGCCCTTAACATGTCTTCTAATGTCTGGATCGTTCTCTCACTCTGACCGTCGGTCTGAGGATGATAAGCGGTACTCATCTTGATCTGCGATCCCATTTCTCTTTGGAAACTCCTCCAAAACGTGGAGGTAAATCTGCTATCCCGGTCAGAGACTATCGACGATGGCACCCTATGACGGGTTACAATCTCATCGATATACAACTTCGCTAGCCGGTCCAGTGAGTAAGACTCTCGTATAGGCAAGAAGTGTGCCGACTTCGTGAGACGGTCCACAATTACCCATATGGCGTCATAACCCTTTGGAGTTCTAGGCAAATGGGTCACGAAATCCATCGTGATCTGGTCCCACTTCCACATCGGTATCTCTAACGACTGAAGCTTCCCGTAGGGTCGTTGATGCTCAATCTTTACTCGCGAACACGTTATACAAGTTTCTACAAAATGAGCTACGTCCTTTTTCATTCCCGGCCACCAATATTCTCGTCGTAGATCTCCGTACATCTTGTTAGTTCCGTGGTGAATCGTGTACTTTGATTTATGTGCTTCTTCCAAAATCAGCTTTCGAAGGTCTCCGAGTTTCGGAACCCAGATCCTCCCACAGAGACACCTCACCCCTCGACTATCTTCCACTAACGAGGACGCTTGCCCTACCATTCTTTCTTTCTTGAGATTTTCGACTTCGAGCGCTTCAACTTGACATTTCTTTATCTCCGCTAACAAATTGAATGTCACCTCAGCCCTCATGGCCACAATACTGGTGGTTTCACTTCGTTCCTTACGGCTCAGAGCGTCCGCCACTACGTTTGCCTTTCCTGGGTGATATTCAATCTTACAGTCGTAGTCAGTCAACAATTCAATCCACCTCCTTTGGCGCATATTCAACTCCTTCTGATCAAAGAGATGACATAAACTTTTGTGGTCCGTAAAGATCTGGCACTTCGTCCCATACAGGTAATGCCGCCAAATCTTCAAGGCAAAAACCACTGCCGCCAATTCTAAATCATGCGTGGGATATCGAGCCTCGTGATCCTTTAACTGCCGGGAGGCATAAGCGATCACCTTACCTCATTGCATAAGTACGCAACCTAAACCAAGCTTCGATGCGTCACTGAATACCACGAAATCATCAGTACCATCCGGTAACGACAACACCGGAGCGTTGCTCAACATATCTTTTAGTTTTTGAAAGGCCTTCTCTTGCTTCTCCAACCAGGCGAATTTGACATTCTTCTTGGTTAGAGACGTTAGTGGCGTGGCGATACTCGAAAAGTCCTTGATGAACTTTCGGTAGTATCCCGCCAATCCGAGGAAACTTCTGACTTCAGATGGATTCTTTGGTTGCTCCCAATCTCGGATGTCTTCGATCTTAGACGAATCAACCATGATTCCCTTCTCAGACACCACGTGCCCGAGAAACTGCACCTTTCTCAACCAAAATTCGCATTTGGAAAACTTCACGTACAACTTCTCTTGCTTTAACAGCTCGAGAATCGTCCGAAGGTGACTTTCGTGCTCCTCTTTTGATCTTGAAAATATCAGGATATCGTCTATGAACACTATCACAAACTGGTCTAAAGAGGGTTAGCATACCCTATTCATTAAGTCCATGAATGCTGCTGGGGCGTTGGTTAGCCCGAACGGCATCACCAAGAATTTGTAGTGTCCATACCTGGTCCTGAATGCCGTCTTCGGCACATCCTCCTCCCTCACCTTGAGTTGATGATACCCTGACCTCAGATCTATCTTGGAGAAATAACTGGCTCCTTGTAATTGATCGAACAGGTCGTCAATCCTCGGGATCGGATACTTATTCTTGATCGTGACCTTGTTGAGTTCTCGGTAATCTATGCACATTCGCATAGTACCATCCTTCTTCTTCACGAAGAGCACAGGCGCTCCCCATGGAGACGTACTCGGTCTGACGAATCCTTTATCTAATAACTCCAGCAACTAGGTCATCATTTCCTTCATTTCGGACGGTGCTAGCCTATACGGCGCGCGGGCAATTGGTGCAGCTCCAGGCATCAGATCAATTCTGAATTCGATCTGACGATCCGGAGGTAGACTTGTTAAGTCATCCGGAAATACTTCCGGGTACTCGTTTACTACTCGCACATCACCCACCCCACGTTTCTCTTTCTTGGCATCCAACACGTACGCCAAGAATCCTTGGCACCCTTTCCTCAAACACTTAGTATCCCTAATCATAGAGATAAGGCTATTCTTTCTATTACGGCGGTCCCCATAAATCACTATGGGATCCCCATAAGGTGACTGAATACTGATTAACTTTTTGTTGCAAACGATATTCGCATCATTCGCGGCTAACCAGTCCATACCCAACACCACATCAAACTCTTCCATTGCCATGGGATATAACTTCATAGGCATTAACCTCCCTTCTATCTCTATGACACACCCTTCTACCACCTCCTTAACGTATACCAAACTATCATTAGCGGTTTCCACCTCTAGTGCCCTCTCCAAGCGTCTAGGCCTCACCCCTAAACATTTCATAAACGTACACGATACAAAGCAACGATTTTCTCCCGAATCAAATAACACCTTGGCACATAGAGAGTTCACTGGAAACGTACCTGCCACAACATTCGGAACTTCCTTCGCCTCTTCCGCAGTCATGCGGAATGCACGTCCCTTCGGACGCGCCGGTCCTATACCCTTACCGTCGTCCTTTCCTCCCTGACGTTCCCCGTACTGAGTCGTTCCACCCTTTTTCAACTGCGGGCAATCATACCGCACGTGACCCTTAGCTCCACACTGGTGACATGATCCTCCCTTGGGACAGTCCTTTGCCATATGACCAGGCAAGCCACACCAGTAGCATGAGTTTGAACCTGCCATGCATTCTCCCCGGTGCACCTTGTTACACTTCGAACACGTTTGCCTAGCGGCATCCTTGCTAACACGGTTGCCTGGTCGGAACATTTTCCCTCTTCTTGAGTCGTTACCCGGACCATCCCATTTGCGCTTCTCCCCACCCTTCTCAGTCGTCTGACGGTTCTTTTCTTTCTCAATCAGCTCGGCCGTATTGATGGCCGCCTGAAAAGTAGTGGGGTTTCTAGTCAGAACCAATTCCCGAATACTGCTCTTCAACCCATGGATGAATCGTTCTACCCGACGCTCTTCTGTTGGCACATACAAATCTTCAAAGCTAGACTTCTCAATAAACTTTATAGTATACTCTCGCACTGTCATACCTCCCTGATCCAACCCCAAGAACTCTTCTTCCAATCTTTTTACTGCTGCGAGCAGGCAGAACTGAACTTTGAACCTGTCTACAAACGCTTCCCACAACATTCCCTTAGCCATTGCCGAACCCTTTCCCTCAGTCTCAGCCTCCCACCAGTAAACTGCATCAGATTTCAACATGGACAAAGCAAACATTACTCTATCCCCATCAGCACACTTGCATGTATCGAAGACCAGTTCCATTTCCTTCACCCATTTCATTGCCAAGATAGGGTCATATTCGCCCTTAAAAGTAGGGGGCTTGCATGAGGCAAAGGCCTTGTAACTGCATCCCTTAGCTGCTAACTCATTCATCACTTGAGGGTTTGAATTCAAGTGACTCTCAGTACCGGTCACTAGTGGACTAGACAGTTCCACGCTTTCTCGGTTCTCACTTGCTTCTTTGCTTCCCGAAGCTGACTCATTCTGCTTAGTGAGGAGATCCTGCAAGGTCTCTTGAATCTTACCCAATTCAGCAGCTAGGTTCTCTCGAGTGACAAAAGTAGATCCGCGGCCTCGACCCCGTCCCCTTGGCTGAGTTACTCTCCTTGTAGAAGCTGAACTCTCCTGAAGAGAGTCTTCTTGATGAACGGGGGCTTCCACACTCCTCGTTCTTCTAGTTGCACGAGTCGTTCTCAGGTTCGGGTTTCCTCCATCCCCGACCACTTGAGTGGCGGCCCGGCAGGGTGTCTTCCCCGACCCCTTCCACGACCCCTACCTCTTCCCCTTCCATGGGTAACAGTTGCCCTCGCCGGTTCCACCGGTCCATTCTCTAGTACCTCTTCATCTTGATTCCTTGGCACAGCAGGTGCCGACCTACTCCTCAAAGTTCTCCCAGCCATTTCACTAACGCTGAAAGAAAACAACAATTAACCATTGCTAGATATGACACAACAATTTTTGCTATATAAGGTAAGTTTAAGCACGCACGTGTACCTGTAAGTTCGTAATTACACTGGCCAGGTGTAATCCCAAACTTACCTTACACGTTTGTCCTTGGCACCTTATTTCCTAGCGCATTTATAGTGATCGTTCCTAGAGGTAATCCTATGTCTCGGATGTGTTCCTCATCTTACAGTTTAAGTTTAGGCTGTATTGGTCACCTAAATCCCTTAAACTAAGGCTCTGATACCATTTGTAACGTCCCAAATTCTTAAACATGCAATATCATAAAATAAGCATTCGAATTACATAATTAATCTTGTCTTTACGTCATTACAAAAACATACTAAGCAAACAATGACAGCGGAAGTCTCTAAATCCACAGCCGAGTACTAACTATATGCATCATAAGCAAAATCTGGAGTTGCTCTAATCTCCAAGTCTTTCTTGTCGTCTTTCCTAGTTCTTACTATAAGAACCGATTGTGCGCTTACCTGAAAATGGTTTAGTTTTGAAAGCGAGGGTTAGACCGAAAGGTCTAGTGAATTCCCTCCGAAAACAACATGTAAAACAGTTGGAAAACATTTATCAATAAACTATAATGCATCATCATTCATGGTACTGCACTGTGTGCGGATCACATAAACATTCCGCGATCAGGGTTCCATTAGGTTCCCTTCTCGCCCTCCTTGGAGCCCACTCGGACTCCCCTCTACCGGATAGGAGGGAAACAAATTCCAACCTACCGGCCTGTCATACATATCCAAGGGATCCTCAGATCCCGAGGACCTCTCTCTGACCCCACAGTGCAGACCGACACCACATAGCATACAAGTACGTTCATGAAAACATGTAAGTTAAAATATTCATACGTCATGTCTTTCATTTCTTCATGCCAAACATTTCATTTAAAAAAACAGATACGTTCGTGAAAATCATGCAATCAGTTCATAACATTTCATGCTCGGTAAAACCATAATCCGTTAAAACATTTATCACTTTGCGTCGTAAAAGGGTTTAGGGAACTCACCTGATAGAAATTTCTTTCCTTAACTTGTAGTCTTGCACCGACCGTTCACCTAATAATTAAATTTATAAATTTATTAGGTTTAACTCAATATCTGATTCTACGTTCTCCTCTTAACCCTAACTTAAATAAATAATCAAGATTATCCTCTTCATATTGGGCCTTAAATCTTTTAACCCAAAACAAACCTAGGCCAAAATCAACCACGCGGCCCAACTATCAGATTGACCCAACACTGGAACAACCAAGGTTTGCGCCACCCAAAGATTTGCGCCAGCGCCTATGGCGCAAACTGGACTTTGCGCCAGCGCCTATGGCACAAACTGGACTTTGCGCCGACCTGGTTTCTTTCTCACTGTTCATACGCAGGTCTTAGAACAGGGGCAAAATACTCTAGTTCAGTTGGTTCAAATGCTAAACTAACTCTTCATCAAACATTTACCCATAACAACTAACATTAAACTTAACTTAAATTCCATTTATCCCTTTAACCTTCTTAATCTGTTCTCTTCCCATCGAAATGGTTAGCAAAGATTTACAACTCTCAAAACCCAGCTATTAGAATATGAAGAACACATAGAAATTTAATCTACCCATCTGTTTAATTCTCCTTTCATCCTTAAATCGTTTTCCAAAAGAAGAAGAAGTTTGCCATAACCTAAATAACATAAACGGAATGATTACCTGAATGAATCCTTGACACCAAATGAGAAGTTCCAATCTGAGCTCTTCTTCTTCCTTTCTTCTTCTCGCCGCCGCACACACACAAGACCCAACACTGAATTTGGGAACAATGGAGGCTGCCCTAGGGAAATGTGCCCTTTTATACCCCCTTAAATTGCAAATAGGTCCTTACTAAAACTTTCCTTCTTCATAAATTTGCCACAAGACTCTAATATTTATAAAAGAGAAACCGGATTGTTACATAAACTTAGCCCAAATTGCTAAATACCGGAACCGGCCCAGGTCCGGTCCACGTGACTTTAGTCCAAAACCAAAACAAATTCCGGTTCCTTAAAATTAGTGGACTCCGGATCCCATTTCACCAATACCGGGACTGTTTGTTTATACTCACCCGGAACTTGGATTTAATTTAGACTCCGGATCCACATGCAAGCCCATCACCTAATTCCAGATCTATAAAAACAAAATTACAGATCTGTAAAACAAAATTCCGGATCTATATATCCAATGCGATACAGGCTAACGATAGAACTGAAATTTATCCATTTAAATCGATTAATAAGTCCATTCTCAAACAAAAACAATGATTATTCTAACTCTTGTAACCCACTAAATCTTATTTTTGCATACTTACAGCCGGTTGATTCTTGTATACACCAATACTCATTAACTAAAATTCATTTGTTCCGACCTTCACAAAGTAAACAAGAACAGGGATTAAAAGATGAGATTACCTGAATGAATCAATGTAGGATCAGGTTCAATCTCTCACTTCTTCTTCCAATTTGATGAATCTTCTCCTTCTCTAATCGCATGGGAGTTGAATTTCTCCTTTCACTGTTCTCTCTCTCTAAGCCGCCACACACACACACCAAGAATTTCTCCTAGGGTTTTGAGCTGATTTGTTGTTTAAATACCTTCCAATAATTTACAAATCAGACCCTCAAATTTTTAGACCTCGCCCTTTTCACTCCAAAATAACTCTTTAATCTCAAATAGAACACCGTTATTACAAAGGAGAGATTTAAGGAGGAGTGAACGTGAGTGTCCTAATTGAATTTATAATGTAAACTGCGTCTAGATACATGTTTAGGCGGGAAAATACTGAAGTCGGCTCACCAGAAGACGATATGTGGCATGCTAGTTACTTATTTATTATATGTATAGATAGATTAAAGAAGAAACCACGTGTGATGACGTGGCATGCTCATGGCTTGAGCAATGCTATAAGAAATTTTCTCAATTTTTTGATTTTCTTAATTGTTTAATTTGTTAAAGACTTTTTTGTCCCTATATGAAAAATGTATGTTTTATTACGAATGAGGTTCTTTTGGTAATTTTATGCTACTCCAACATATTCATCTCCTTTCAAATAATTGCTCTTTTTAATCTCATAACTATATTCATCTCTATCCGATTATAACTTTTCATTGTCTCCCCATGGCACATCTCTCTAATAATCTTTCTCTTAATCTCTCAATTCTACCACTCAATTCGGTTATAGTTTTGTGGAGGCGATTTGCATATGTTTTTGTTGATTTGAAGAATCATTCACGAAGACAAATCATGCTATCAATTTTTGTTAATGTAAGTATAGTATTTCGTTTTTTATTCCTTTCTAGACAACACGTCATTCTTTCTTGAATTCAAATGAAATTTCAATTGGAGGCATTCATATTAATGTTGGAATTATTGTGATCCCAGAAATCAACAACAATTCTAGTAATTAAGAGAGATCGAGATACAAACGTCATCCTCATATTAGATTTAATATCATTTTAGTACACTTGATGACTCTATCTTTCTCTCACATTTTAGCTCTCACATTGTGCCACCCTAACAAATGAGCCTCTAACCTCTATTTATAGAGACACTCACACAAGACATAAGCTTTACAAAACTTTCACATAATTAGGACTTTTTCGGTCCTAACAATTATGCAGGCATATGATTTTTATTTTTATTTTTATTTTTATTTTGTGGATAAAGTGGCATATGAATCTTTGATGAAAACATATATATGTTCAACATAGTAAGGTAACAATTTTTAAGCATGTGTAGAATATAATATGTAACTATCTTTTTGTATGTTTATCCATGAACTTGATAATTTTCATAATTGTTTAATTTTTTAAAGACTTTTTTATCCTATATGAAAACTGTAAGGGTGCGTTTGGTTCGGCGGATTCCGACGGAATTGGGCGGAATTGGAATGGTCAATTTCATTGACCAAATTTCATTGTGCTGTTTGGTTTGCAATAGAATGGAATTGAATTCCATGAATTCCTCCCAAATAAGGAATTCACCATTCCTTTACAAAATGGATGGAATTGAATTCCATTCCATCCAAATTTGTCTAAATGACCAAAATACCCTCATTTAATTTAATACTTTTAGTTTTTTATTTTATTTTTTATTTTAATTTTATTTTAATTTTATTTTTTAATTTTAATTTTTAATTTTAATTTTAGTTTTTATTTTTATTTTTATTTTAATTTTTTAATTTTATTTTAATTTTATTTTTTATTTTTGGGTTGTGTATATTATATTTTTTTACACATTAAAGTATTTAATAATTATTTTATAAAAAAGGTATTTTGGTCATTTTTCGAAAATTCATTCCAATTCCAAAGCTACGTTCTGTGAACCAAACAGACAGTTTCCAATTTCTTTGACAGATTCCATTCCAATTCTGTCAACCAAACACGTAGTCAAACCTGACAACATTCCATTCCAATTCCTTCCAGATTCCAATTCCTTTGACAGATTCCATTCCTTCAGAAATCATTCTGCGAACCAAACGCACCCTAAGTTTTAATAGGAATGGGGTTTTTATGGTAATTTTATGTTACTCCAATTTGTTTATCTCCTCTCTAATAATTGCTCTTTTAATCTCTCAATTATTCCTTTCTATTCGGTTATAAATTTTCATCTTCTCCTCATGGTACACCTCTCCAATAATCGCTCTCTTAATCTCTCAATTCTACCTCTCTATATAGTTAGAATTTGTGGAAGAGATTTTCATTTTTGTTGATTTGAGGCATCATTCAAGAAGACAAATCATGGTATAAGTTTTTGCTAATGTAAGTATAGTATTTCTTTTTTGTATTCCTTTCTAAACAATGTGTTATTCTTTCTTAAAATCAAACGAAATTTCAATTGGAGACATTCATATTAAAATTGGAATCTTTTTTTGTATGGACAAAGTGTCATATGAATTTTTGATAAAAAGCAATATATGTTGAACATAATAAGGTAACATTTTTTGTAACAACCCAAAATCCTAGTGAGTCTTGGAGTTTGGTGGCCAAAATATAAGAAACGAAAGTTAAGTTAAGGGGCCATTTCTGTAATTTGATGAAGGTATAAATATGCACAAAATTCTAGGGCAGCCTCCATATTGCAGAAATCAGTGATTTTATCTTGTGTGTGTATGGTGGCGTGAAACAATGAAAGAAAGGGAAGAAGAAGAAGAGGAAGAAAGCTAAAGAGAGGAGAAATCAATCAGGTAATCCCTCTTGAATTCGTAATCTATGTAAAGTAGTATTCCCTCTTCATTAGTTTAGATTCTATGATTGAAATCAATGATTTAATGAGTATTCAACCACAATTCCTAAAAAGTGGGTTTCATGGGTTTGTCTTAATAAATCGATTTAAGGGGGTTATAAATGGATTAAGTGGGTGTTTGGGGTTGGTGGATGAACCCTTGTAGTTGGCTAATCAAACTAATGGCTAAAATCGGAGTATAAATCGGTTTTAGAATTTCTAAGTTCGAACAACAGCGTTTTCCGGACACCAGTGTTTGATGGTGTCCGGATATGTTGCAGGTGTCCGGGTAAATGCCTCGGATAAGTGGTGTCCGGATAAGTGTGGTGTCCGGATAAGTGTGGCGTCCGGATAAGTGTAGTGTCCGGATAAGTGCTGTGTCCGGATAAAGGTAGTGTCCGGATAAGGGCTGTGTCCGGGAAGGGATATTCGGACAGTAGAACTGGGATATTTTCTAATGTGGATCTTTTGCCTTAGGTGTTCTGTGGTTGTAGCTTGAAGGTGTTTAGGGAGTGCATTGTACGACAATCAAGGTGAGTTCCCTAAACCTCTTTTACGACGTAAATGTTAAATGATTCTTTTACTGATTATGGTTTTAACAAGCATGAAATATTTATGAACTGATATGCATGGAAGGAAAAAAGCAATGTTTGATATGTTACAGTGATGCACATGATTTATAAAGAGTCAAATGCTTTTATGAAACGTATGTGCATGCTATGTGATGTCGGTCTGTACTGTGGGATCAATGAGCCTCGGGATCTGATGATCCCTTGGGTATGTTTGACGAGACGGTAGGTTGGAATTCGTTTCCTCCTAGGCGGGTATAGGGGTGTCTGCTTGGGGCCCGATACGAGAAGGGCGAAAGGGGAGTCTGCTTGGGCCCCGATCGCGTATGTTAAGGGATCCATTACACAGTGCAGTACCATATGTGATGATTTGTGATGCATTTTAATGAAAGGATTGCATATTGTTTATACATGTTCTTTTACGGAGGGAATTCACTAGACCTTTCGGTCTAACCCTCGCTTTTCAAAACTAAACCATTTTCAGGCAAGCGTTCCGCAAGTTCCTCGGGGAGGAAATAAGAGGGACATGGCATATTTGGAGATTATGGCGACTCCAAGATTTAGACTACTGACATAGATAGAGCTCGGCTGTGGATTTTTGTAGACTTCCGTTGTCATTTTGTTAAGCTCATTTATTGATGTATTGAACAAGTTTAACTTTTGTAATGAAAAACGCTCAGTTTCTATGATTTAATGCCTAGTAAGTTTATGGGACGTTACAAATGGTATCAGAGCCATAGTTTAAGGGATTTAGGTTACCTTTAGGGCCTAAACTTAAACTGTAAGACGAAGATCACATCCGAGACATAAGGTTGCCTCTAGGAACGATCACTATAAATGCGCTTAGGAATAAGGTGCCAAGGACAAACGTGTAAGGTAAGTTTGGGATTTCACCTGGCCAGTGTAATTAAGAACTTACAAGTACATGTGCGTGCTTACAATACCTTATATAGCATTTTATGATGTCATGTCTAGCAAAGGTTAATTATTGCTTTCTTTCAGTATTCGTGAATGGCTGGGAGAAACTTGAGAAGTAAGTCGGTACCTGCTGTACCAAGGAATCGGGAGGAAGAGATCCTTGAGAGCGGACCGGTTAATCGCGGGAGAGGTCGTGGAAGAGGCCGTGGAAGAGGTCGTGGGAGGACAAGGAGTGTGGAAATTCCTGTCAATCAAGAGGACTCTGTTCAGGAAAGTTCTGCTATCGTAAGAAGAAGGGACCCGACGAGGGGACGTGGTCGAGGCCGAGGTTCCGCATTTGTCACTCGGGAAAATCTGGCTGTTGAGCTGGGTAAGATTCAAGAAACTCTGCAGACTCTCCTTACTAAACATAATGAGTCAACTTCGGTAAGCAAAGAGCCGACTGAGAACAAGGAGAATGCAGAATTGTCAAGCCCGGTAGGGACTGGTACTGGGAGCCACTCGAAAGCTTTATCCTTGGTAATGAATGAGTCAGCAGCTAAGGGTTGTAACTTCAAAGTATTTGCCTCATGCAAGCCCCCTACGTTCGAGGGCGAGTGTGATCCGGTTTTGGCAATGAAGTGGGTGAAGGAAATGGAGCTGGTTTTCGATACTTGTAAATGTGCTGATGGGGACAGGGTGATGTTTGCCTTGTCCACGTTGAAGTCTGATGCAGTGTATTGGTGGGAAGCCGAAACTGGGGGAAAGGGTTCAGCGATGGCCAAGGGGATGTTGTGGGGATCGTTTGTTGACAGGTTTAAAGAACAGTTCTGCCCACTCACGGCAGTGAAAAGACTGGAAGAAGAGTTTCTGGGTTTAGAACAAGGAGGAATGACGGTACGGGAGTACACTTCTAAGTTTATTGAGAAGTCCCGTTTTGCTGACTTGTATGTACCAACGGAAGAGCGAAAGGTGAACCACTTTATCCATGGTCTGAGAAGTAACATTCGGGAGTTGGTCCTGACGAGAAACCCCACTACCTTTCAGGCGGCCATCAATGTGGCTGAGCTGATGGAGATGGAAAAGAACCGTCAGACTTCTGAAAAGGGTGGCGACAAGCGTAAATGGGATGGGTCGGGCAGTGACTACAGGAAAGGGAAGATGATCCGACCAGATAGCCGTGCAAATAGGGATGCCGTGGGGAAACCGTGTACGAAATGCAACAAGGTGCACCGGGGTGATTGCATGGCAGGTTCAAACTCGTGCTACCGGTGCGGCTTGCCTGGTCACGTGTCAAGGGACTGCCCCAAAGGGAAATCATGTTTTCAATGTGGAGCTACTGGTCACACCAAGTATGATTGTCCACAGTTAAAGAAGGGAGGATCAACTCAGTATGGGGAACGTCATGGAGGAAAGAGCAGTGATAAAGGAGCAGAACCGACGCGTCCGAAGGGACGTGCATTCCGCATGACTGCGGATGAGGCGGAGGAAACTCCAGATGTTGTGGCAGGTACGTTTCTAGTGAACTCTCTATGTTCCAAGGTGTTATTTGATTCAGGAGCAAACCGCTCTTTTGTATCGCATGAATTTATGAAATGTTTGGGGGTGAGGCCTAGGCGTTTAGAGAGAGCTCTAGAGGTGGAAACTTCCAACGATGGTTTGGTGTTTGTTAAGGAGGTGATAGAGGATTGTGTCATTGATATAGAAGGAAGATTGGTACCTATGAAATTATACCCCATGGCAATGGGAGAGTTCGATGTGGTGTTAGGTATGGACTGGTTGGCCGCGAACGATGCGAACATCGTTTGCAATAAAAAGCTGATCAGGATTCGATCGCCGAGTGGGGATCCCATAGTGATTTATGGGGACCGTCGTAATAGAAACAATAGCCTGATCTCTATGATTAGGGCTACTAAGTGTTTGAAGAAGGGGTGCAAGGGATACTTGGCGTATGTGTTGTATGCCAAGAAAGAGAAGCGTGGGGTGAGTGATGTACGGGTAGTAAACGAGTACCCGGAAGTATTTCCGGACGACTTGACCAGTCTACCCCCGGATCGTCAGATCGATTTCAGAATCGATTTGATACCCGGAGCTGCACCGATTGCCCGCGCACCTTATAGATTGGCACCGTCCGAAATGAAGGAAATGATGACTCAGTTGCAAGAACTGGTAGGCAAGGGATTCGTCCGACCAAGTAAATCACCATGGGGAGCACCTGTGCTCTTCGTGAAGAAGAAGGATGGTACTATGCGGATGTGTATTGATTACCGAGAACTCAACAAAGTCACGATCAAGAACAAGTACCCGATACCTAGGATTGACGACCTGTTCGATCAGTTACAAAGAGCCAATTACTTTTCCAAGATAGACTTGAGGTCAGGTTATCATCAGCTCAATGTACGGGAGGAGGATGTGCCGAAGACTGCCTTCAGAACCAGATATGGACACTACGAATTTCTGGTGATGCCGTTTGGATTAACCAACGCCCCGGCAGCATTCATGGATTTAATGAATAGGGTATGCCAACCCTATTTGGATCAGTTCGTGATAGTGTTCATAGATGACATCCTGATATTTTCGAGATCGGAAGGGGAGCACGAAAGCCACCTTCGTACAATCCTCGAGCTATTGAAGCAAGAGAAGCTGTATGCGAAGTTTTCCAAATGCGAGTTTTGGCTGAGGGAAGTACAGTTCCTCGGGCACGTGGTGTCTGAGAAGGGGATCATGGTCGATCCGGCTAAGATTGAAGCCATCCGAGACTGGGAGCAACCCAAAAATCCGTCAGACGTTCGAAGTTTCCTCGGACTGGCAAGTTTCTATCGGAAGTTCATCAAGGACTTTTTGCGTATCGCCACGCCACTAACCTCTTTAACCAAGAAGAATGTCAAGTTCGCTTGGTTGGAGAAGCAGGAGGAAGCCTTTCAAAAGCTAAAGGAGATGTTGAGCAGTGCTCCGGTGTTGTCATTGCCTGACGGTACGGATGATTTCGTAGTTTTTAGTGACACATCGAAGCTCAGGTTGGGTTGCGTACTCATGCAGCGGGGAAAGGTGATCGCATATGCCTCGCGGCAATTAAAGGATCACGAAGTTCGGTACCCCACTCACGATCTGGAGCTGGCGGCAGTGGTCTTCGCTCTAAAGATTTGGCGACATTACCTGTATGGGACGAAGTGCCAGATCTTCACGGACCACAAAAGCTTATGTCATCTCTTTGACAAAAAAGAATTGAATATGCGCCAAAGAAGGTGGATTGAATTGTTGACTGACTACGACTGTAAGATCGAATATCATCCGGGGAAGGCAAACGTGGTGGCGGACGCTTTGAGCCGTAAGGAACGAAGTGAAACCCCCAGGATTGTGGCCATGAGGGCCGAGGTCACGTTCAACCTGCTAGCTGAAATAAAGAAGTGTCAGGCTGAGGCGCTCGAAGCTGAAAATCTTAAAAAGGAGAGAATGGTGGGGCAAACGTCCATGTTAGTGGAAGATAGTCGAGGGGTGAGGTGTCTGAATGGGAGAATCTGGGTTCCGAAACTCGGAGGGCTCCGAAAGGTGATTCTCGAAGAAGCTCACAAATCGAAGTACACGATTCACCCCGGGACTAACAAGATGTACGGAGACCTACGACGAGACTACTGGTGGCCCGGATTGAAGAAAGACGTGGCTCACCTTGTAGAAACCTGTATGACGTGTTTGCGTGTAACGATCGAACATCAAAGACCGTACGGGAAGCTCCAATCGTTAGAGATACCGACGTGGAAGTGGGATCAGATCACGATGGATTTCGTGACCCATTTGCCTAGAACTCCGAAGGGTTATGACGCTATTTGGGTGATCGTGGATCGACTCACAAAGTCAGCCCACTTTTTGCCTATACGAGAGTCTTACTCGTTGGAGCAGCTAGCCAAGTTATACGTTGATGAGATCGTAGCCCTCCATGGCGTGCCTTCGTCGATAATTTCCGACCGAGATAGCAGGTTTACCTCTAACTTTTGGAGAAGCTTCCAAAGAGAAATGGGTTCACAGATCAAGATGAGTACCGCTTATCACCCTCAGACCGACGGTCAGAGTGAGCGTACGATCCAAACATTGGAAGACATGTTGAGAGCTTGTGCTTTAGATTTCCAAGGCTCTTGGGAACAGCACCTACCATTGATCGAATTCGCTTATAATAACAGCTACCATTCGAGCATCAAAGCAACGCCGTTTGAGGCACTCTATTGTAGGAAATGTCGGACGCCTCTGTGTTGGAACGAGGTCAGAGAAAGGCAGTTGGCCGGGCCAGAGCTAGTGCAACTGACTTCGGACAAGATAGTCCAAGTACGTGAAAGACTGAAGGTCGCTCGCGACCAACAGAAAAGTTATGCGGATAAGAGACGAAAAGACATAGAATTTCAAGTCGAAGACCATGTCTTGTTAAAGGTGTCTCCTTGGAAGGGAGTGGTACGATTTGGGAAACGGGGGAAGCTAAGCCCACGTTACATCAGACCATTCGAGATTACCGAACGAATTGGAGCAGTGGCTTATAGGTTGAACCTACCGGAAGAACTGCGCAGCATCCACAATGCGTTTCACGTGTCTAATCTAAGAAAATGTCTAGCCGACGTGACTAAAGCGATTCCGTTAAATGACATTAAGGTGGACGAGAAGTTGGATTTCGTGGAAGAACCCGAAGCCATCACAGATCTTAAAGTAAGAAAGTCACGGAACAAAGAGACCAAACTGGTATAGGTACAATGGCGACACCACAAGGGTCCAGAGGCGACTTGGGAGTTGGAGTCGGAGATGAAAGCAAGTCACCCACATCTTTTCCAATGAGGAATTCCGGGGACGGAATTCTTTTAAGGGGGGAGTGTTGTAACAACCCAAAATCCTAGTGAGTCTTGGAGTTTGGTGGCCAAAATATAAGAAACGAAAGTTAAGTTAAGGGGCCATTTATGTAATTTGATGAAGGTATAAATATGCACAAAATTCTAGGGCAACCTCCATATTGCAGAAATCAGTGATTTTATCTTGTGTGTGTATGGTGGCGTGAAACAAGGAAAGAAAGGGAAGAAGAAGAAGAGGAAGAAAGCTAAAGAGAGGAGAAATCAATCAGGTAATCCCTCTTGAATTCGTAATCTATGTAAAGTAGTATTCCCTCTTCATTAGTTTAGATTCTATGATTGAAATCAGTGATTTAATGAGTATTCAACCACAATTCCTAAAAAGTGGGTTTCATGGGTTTGTCTTAATAAATCGATTTAAGGGGGTTATAAATGGATTAAGTGGGTGTTTGGGGTTGGTGGATGAACCCTTGTAGTTGGCTAATCAAACTAATGGCTAAAATCGGAGTATAAATCGGTTTTAGAATTTCTAAGTTCGAACAGCAGCGTTTTCCGGACACCAGTGTTTGATGGTGTCCGGATATGTTGCAGGTGTCCGGGTAAATGCCTCGTGAAGGTGTCCGGGTGGTGTGTCCGGATAAGTGGTGTCCGGATAAGTGTGGCGTCCGGATAAGTGTGGCATCCGGATAAGTGTTGTGTCCGGATAAGTGCTGTGTCCGGATAAAGGTAGTGTCCGGATAAGGGCTGTGTCCGGGAAGGGATATCCGGACAATAGAACTGGGATATTTTCTGATGTGGATCTTCTGCCTTAGGTGTTCTGTGGGTGTAGCTTGAAGGTGTTTAGGGAGTGCATTGTACGACAATCAAGGTGAGTTCCCTAAACCTCTTTTACGACGTAAATGTTAAATGATTCTTTTACTGATTATGGTTTTAACAAGCATGAAATATTTATGAACTGATATGCATGGAAGGAAAAAGCAATGTTTGATATGTTACAGTGATGCGCATGATTTATAAAGAGTCAAATGCTTTTATGAAACGTATGTGCATGCTATGTGATGTCGGACTGTACTGTGGGATCAATGAGCCTCGGGATCTGATGATCCCTTGGGTATGTTTGACGAGACGGTAGGTTGGAATTCGTTTCCTCCTAGGCGGGTATCGGGGAGTCTGCTTGGGCCCCGATACGAGAAGGGCGAAAGGGGAGTCTGCTTGGTCCCCGATCGCGTATGTTAAGGGATCCATTACACAGTGCAGTACCATATGTGATGATTTTTGATGCATTTTAATGAAAGGATTTCATATTGTTTATACATGTTCTTTTACGGAGGGAATTCACTAGACCTTTCGGTCTAACCCTCGCTTTTCAAAACTAAACCATTTTCAGGCAAGCGTTCCGCAAGTTCCTCGGGGAGGAAATAAGAGGGACATGGCATATTTGGAGATTTGGGCGACTCCAAGATTTAGACTACTGACATAGATAGAGCTCGGCTGTGGATTTTTGTAGACTTCCGCTGTCATTTTGTTAAGCTTATTTATTGATGTATTGAACAAGTTTAACTTTTGTAATGAAAAACGCTCAGTTTCTATGATTTAATGCCTAGTAAGTTTATGGGACGTTACATTTTTAAGCATATGTAGAATATAAAATTGTAACTATCTTTTTGTTTTTTTGTTCATCAACTTGATAATTTTCTTAATTGTTTAATTTGTTAAATACTTTTTTGTCCCTATATAAAAACTCTAAGTTTAATTATGAATGGGTTTTTTTTGGTAATTTTATGTTACTCCAACCTATTCATCTACTCTCTAATAATTGTTTTTTTAATCGCTCAATTATTTCTCTATTTTCGGTATATTAAAGCAAAACCCAAAGATGATGATTTGGGATGCTCAATGACTTGGGAATTGCTATAAAAAAATTTCTCAATTTTTCGATTTTCTTAATTGTTTAATTTGTGACTTTTTTGTCCCTATATGAAAAATGTAAGTTTTATTATGAATTGAGTTCTTTTGGTAATTTTATGTTATTCCAACGTATTCATCTCCTTTCAAATAACTGCTCCTTTTAATCTCATAATTATTCATCTATTCTGTTATAACTTTTCATCTTCTCCCCATGGCACATCTCATTATTATTCGCTCTCTTAATCTCTCAATTATGGCTCTCCACTCGGTTACATCTCTCAATGGTACATCTCTCAATTCTATCAATTTTAGTCTCTCAATTCTACCTCTATTAATCGCTCTCTTAATTATTACTAAGACGTAAATTCACTCGCATGATAAGCATTGATTGTGTTAATTTAAACTTTTAATTTGCATTTAAACAATTTTACCTCTAGTAATCGCTCTCTTAATTATTACTAAGATGTGAATTCACTCACATGATAAGTATTGATTGTGTTAATTTAAGACTTTTAATTTGCATTTAAACAATTTGGTGGCAATTGCTACAAAAATAATTGCCAAAGGAAACCTTTTGTTTTACATTTGCTTTGTTATAGTAGATCTAACTTACTGAATGGTTTTCATGTGTAACGATAAGAGACTAATTGAAGTGGATGATGATGGCACTTAACACTCTTAACAAATATAAGAGAGTAGATTATCAAGGACGATGAGACCATCAAGTGATCGCCTCTTTGAAAATAAATTGATAGCTTTATATATAGTCAAATAATTGGTACATGTAATAACCGTGTTCTTTTTGAAGATAAAGTCTAGTTTGGGGTGAAAAGTGTGAATAAGAGAAAAGTTTAGTGTGCTTGTGATAAAGTATAAAAGGGGTGAAAACCCCTAGAAATCTCATTCTTCTCCCAAAGAAATGTGTGTGCGGCTGAGGTGTAGAGAGTGCGATTTCTTCAAGAGTGAAGGTGATTGAAATTCTCCAGTTTGTGTGAAGATTCATCTAGCAAGGTAATTCTCAATCCTTTCTCCTCTACATTCTAATCTTAAGATCTAATGTGAGATAATCTGAGTTGAGTTGTTCAGCTTGAAAGAAAGAAATAGGAGACTGTGTGTGTTCTCCTTTTTATGTGGGTTGAAATTGAATGGGTTAGATAGTAAGATAATCGTTAATAATTCTTCCCTATGTTAATGGTAAACATCGATTAAGTTTTGCATGAAAAGAAGTCGAGATTAAATCAGAATTGTTCAGAGTCCGTGGATCCGAAACCAAAGGAAAGGATCCGGAATATGTAACATGTGAACCGGAATTAATTGGGTTCTGGTATTAGTATTATTAATTGGGTTCCGGTATTAGTATTATTAAATGGGTTCCGGTGTTGGGTTTATTTTATAAGATCCGGTGTTGGGTTTATTTTATGGATCTGGAATTAATTAAGAGTGTGGATCCGGATTTGGGCCGACCAAAGCAGTCCCGGAATTTAGAATGTAGTCCCGGAATATTTAAGTTTGTGGGCCGAACTGAATTAATTAACTAGTTCCAGAATTGGGTTATTCTAAAGCGATCTGGAGTATATTTATGGGCCGGAAATCTTTTTTCTGTTGGGCCTAAGAAATCCGGTATTTAGTTAACAATTTGGAATTATTATGTTGGGTCGGATTCCGAAGTTACTTGAGTGTCGGGTAAAATAGAAAATTTCTCAGACTACGATTTACTCGAGACTCACTATCCTTATATTTTAACATCATAGGTGTTCTCTTTAAAATCTGAAGTTGTGAGAAGGAATTTCTAAATCGCCAGGTGAGTCTTTATAAACCTAAATTTTATACAAGTGTAACTAATGGTTATTATCTAATTGTGTGCTTTTCAACTGCTTTTATTTCAAAGCGAATAGTAAGTGTGTGACAATATGTGTGATTTAAATATGTGTAACCATGCTCTGGCTTTGGTGTGAAATGGGGGTGTGTCCCATAATAATTATATATGAATTTGTTTCATATATAGGCGGTGTGTGCCCAATTGCGCTGTCACGGTGTGTGTGACTATAGCATGTGCCAGTAGCATGTGTCATTGTGTGCATAACATTTTAAGTGTGCTTGTTATGATTTGTATACACTCTTTCATAACTGTTTTATAAATTGCGATATTTATGGTGTGACTTGGTGTGGAGGGAACTCACTAGACCTCATGGTCTAACCCTCGCTTTTCAAAACTAAAACCTTTTCAGGTAAGCAGGTAGTCAAAAGCTTGCTTAGAAGTTGGCAAGGCGTGAGACAGAGGTTGCATATAGAAGGATTAGAAGGATTTCCTTTTGTTTTATAGTTATGTTCTCAGCTGTAGTTAGGGTTATTTCTGCAAACCCAGTTTGTAATCTAGATAGTGTGATCACGTTGAGCCATTTTTGGCGTTTTAAATTAAAGAATTTGCTTTTAGAATGTTAGTTTCGTGTGGGTTGTTACAGTTGGTATCAGAGCCCTAGTTTAAGGGATTTAGGTGACCGGACGGGCCTAAACTTAAACTGTGGAGTAGGAGGACACAACAGAGATATAGGAAGCCTTTAGGGAAGACCTTAATCACTAAGAATTTAGGACGATGGTAGTGAGGACTCTCATGTAAGGTAAATTCAAATCACATCTGGCCAATGTCATTATGAATTTACAGGTGCATGGGTGTGCTTGATTATCGTTGTTCTGATATTGGTAGTGTGTAAAGTTTAACCTTGTCATGATGGCAACAGTTTAGTGTGTTGTGCATATTATTCTTGTATGATTGATGACACTATCTTGAAGGGTGTTGCTTGAATGTGTGGGATGAGTGTCCGTGTGAAGTAAAATCTTTAGGGTTCTTCAAGGAATAGTTGGTTGGAGGTGAGCTCCTAATCCCTGATGGATCTTTATTCTGGGAGTTCTCGTTGTCGGTGGATAGAGATCCTGAGAGTTTTAACTCGAGGATCGGTTAGTAGAGATGTGCTTTCTTACACTCTAGTCAGTGGAAGAGGGACAAGGGTGGTTAAGAAATGATAGATGTATGGATTGGTAACACTAGTGTTGGTTAACCTATTTGGGGTCGAAGTGAAGCTGTATATTTTACAAATTATTAGTCAGGTGGTAATTGTGAGCTTGGAGCATCCAAGTGTGTGGGGAAGTACCAGTACCGAAGGTCATTTCAAATGTAAGGAACCCGATGGTCTGGTTGGAAGTAGGGTGTCGGCGTTGATTTGTTGTAACTGCAAACGGTTTGTAACAACCGAGTTTTTAGCAAATGTGAAAGTTTTGGTGGCTAATGTTTAAGAAATGAAAGTTTAAGATAAAGGACCTATTTGCAATTTATGAAAGATATACATTGGTTCAAATCCCTAGGTTTTCATTATCACTGGTTATTCTTGCAATTGAATGTGGCGACTGAGAAGAAAATCAAGAAAGAATTAAAGTGAGAACTTGGCAACGATTTCGTGTATATGCTCTATTTTGGTAAGTAATCAATCACTCTATGTTAATTCCTGCATAATAAATAGCTGGGTAAGTCAAATTGGTGGTTTATTCTTCATGATTGAGCTGTGCAATCTGGATGAGAACACTAATAGGGTTTAACTCTTAATCGGCTTGATAAATGGTTGATTTAGATATGAATGTGAATGTTTGAGGTTAGGAGTAACACCTATTAATCATGGAAAAGGTTGATAGAGAAAACATTAAGCGATTAGACCAATTTAAAAGGGGTATTAAAAGTTGTTCGTAATGGCCGGATACCGGAACCGGTCACTCCGGAACCGGTTGTTACCGGAACCCATTATTGAGCAATACCGGAAGTCTTGTTAACAGTTCCGAAAACCCCTTTTTAAAATTAAGATCCGGAATCCTAACTAAGTCCTGAATGAAATCGTGTGGATCCGGAATTCAATAAGTTCCGGAATTGAAACTTATGTAGCGGATCCGAAACTCTCCTCTAATACCGGAACTGGACCGAAGTGGGTAAGGGATCCGGAACCTTGAGTTCCGGAATTGGGCTATCTCCCTAATGGATCCGGAATCCATTTTAAATGAGATCCGGAATGAACCTCACGGACTAGACCCGGAATCCATGCAAGTGGGCCTTAAGCCCGGAAACTAATTAGCCCATTTCTTGGATAGAAACCTTTATGGACCGAAATTAAATGGAACTTGGGCCTACATCTTTAAATGTGGGTCGTGAGCTTGAATTGGCAAAAAAGGTAAATTCTTGAGTCCAATGGATCCGATAATTATTTAAGTCTTTGGCTAAAAACCAAAGGACCCGGTATTTAATTAATGATCCGAATTAATTATTTAGGGTCAAGATTAGAAAAGGGTCTAGGATCAAAAGTCGAGTATCACTAATTAAAAGTGTACGATATGCTTTAGGTGTAAGGACGGTTCGGAACGAGACTCGGGTTAGGAAGGAAATTGCTATCAGGTGAGTTCCCTAAACCATTTTTATGACGTAAGATGTTAAATGTTTTTAACTAATTATGGTTCATTATGAGCATGAAATGTTTACCAACTGATACGCATGTTTCCCATGAAAATTCATATTTTATTTAAAAGAATATTTATCCAAGTTTCATGATTATGACATGTTATGTGTATGCTATGTGGGATCGGTCTGCACCGTGGGATCAGAGTGCCTCGGGATCCGATGATCCTTTGGACATGTGTGATGAGCCGGTAGGTTGGAATTCGTTTCTGTTAGAGCATTGTTGTATTCAAGATTTACTGTAAAGTCAATGTACTGTATTAGTTGCTAGTGCCTTTATACCTTGTATGTTATGGGTATAAATAGGTTTGTTCAGATCATTAGCTAGTAACCTTTTGTGAACTTCTTGATCATTTTGTCATTTACACTTTAGAGATCAATATATGGATGACAAGTTCTCTCTAGATTCTCTCTCTACATCATTCTTGATTTCTTGCTAGATTTGGGATTTCACATTTGGTATCAGAGCTAAACAGAAAATTCAAGCAGATCAAAGAGCAAATTGAAGATTTTTTACACTGTTCTTGAAGATTTCGGATCACACATCATTCACTATTCATTGAAGATTTCGAATCCTTCTTCATTTATTGTTCATCTAAAATCATCATCTTTTTCATATTTTGATCTTTTGGATTGATTCTTGACATCATTGCACTCGATTTTCATCCCTGAACATCTTTAATTCAAGGATCTATACCAAAATCTGCACAGAATTTGCAGATCTGATCATTTTATATCTGTTTTTGTTCGAAAACATTTTCTTACTATTTTGGATCATAATTCGATTAAATTGATCGAATTAGGATTTGTGATTAACTAAGAAAGTGTGTGGAATCAAATTTCGAACAAATCTGTGCAAATTTCATAACAATTGATCTAGAATTGAAAAAGTTATGGCTGATTTAGTGTTTTTTAAGTTCGAAGTGCAGAATTCGGATCATTCTTGGTGAATTCGGATCATTCATACACAATTCGGATCATTCAAAGGGAATTCGGAGTGTTCTTGGCATCACAAGTATAGAATTCGACTCAAGAAGCTTTCGAATTCATTGAATTCGAACTCTGTTAAGTTCGAATTGAGTTGAATTCGAACCCTGTTAGATTCGAATTGAGAAGTTGTGGATAAATCTGAGTTGGTTTTGATTTACCAAGGGTGAATTCGATCCCTGTTAAGTCCGAATTGAGTGAATTCGAACCCAGTTAAGTCCGAATTGAGTGAATTCGAACCAAGTTAAGTCCGAATTGAGTGAATTCGAACCGTGTTAAGTTCGAATTGGGTGAATTCAAACTCTGTTAAGTACGAATTGAGTGAATTCGAATTCAGTTAAGTCCGAATTGAGTGATTTCGAATCCTTATACATCCGAAATCTTGAGAAAAAAAAATTTTCCGAAATTTTTTCTATAGTGTATTTCATACACTTTATAAGCTTTTCAAGAAAAAATTTTATATAAAATTTTTTCTGCTTGATTTTCTGAACGATCAATCTTCTAGCATTCTTCAAGATGTCTGACATAGAGAATTTAAGTGGGAGAATATGGTATCACTTAGGAAAAGATAGAAAATGGACTCTTTCTGAAGCTAAAGATGAGATCAAACGTCTTGAAGGTTTTCTTTCTAGATACATAAGACATTCTGTTGAAGATGCAAGAAAAAAAATACAAAGCTCAAGTCTGAGAAAGCTTTATTAGAAGACAAAGTCTCTTTTCTTGAGTCCGAACTGAAAGATTTGAATGACAAGATTGTAGTGCTTGAAGTCACTCAAGAAAAAAATAAGACACTTGAGATCACAACTCATCAAGATAACATAAAGGAGCTTCAAGGGAGTATAAAAGCATTAGAAGAAGAAAATGTTGATTTGAAGAGACACATTTTTGACATTTCTTCTTCAAATGAAAAATCTATTTTGAAAGAACAAAATGCTGAACTTACTAAAAGAATTACTGATCTTGAAGTTTATATTGCAGATCTTGAAACAAAGAAAGACAACTCAAGTCTGCACGATCAAATCAAGAAACTTCAAGAGAAAGTAACAACTCTTTAAAGTGAAAATGTTGATCTGAAGAGCATTGAAGACAAGAGAGAGAAGGAGAACTCATACCTTAAAGATCAATTAAAAAGGGTTCAAGAGAAAAGAACAACGTTGGACAGTGAAAACGCTGAGCTAAAGAGAAAACTGTCTAATTTCTCTCTTGAAGAAAAGAAAGAAACTGAGCTGAAATGTATAAAACTTTCAAAACAAGTTTCTGACTTTGAGAAAGTTTTATTTTTAGAAAAAGAGAAGCTCGAAAAAGAAAGAGCTGGTTTTGAAACTGAACGCAAATCTTTTGAGATTAAAAGTTCTGAATTTTCCGTGAAAATCACTGAATTAGAAAATCTTTTGGAAAAGGAAAGAAAAGATTTCACGGAAAAGAAAAATCTCTTTGAAAAAGAAACTAAAATCCTTAAAAAGAAAAATATGGAAATTTTCAAAGAGATTACTGATAAAAGAAAGTTTTTGGAAAAAGATTTTGAATCGGAACGCATATATTTTGAAGATGTGATTCTTAATCTTACCAAAAGATTATCTGGTTTATCAGCTGACATTATGAAGGATCAATTGATAAAATCTGATCTCCAAAAGAAATTTGATCTAATTTCTAAAGAGAAAAATGTTTTGATAAACAAAGTCAAAGAACTTGAAGACGTCATTTTTAAATGTGATGTCTCAAAGCAGGTAAGTCCTGAAAGTATCTTTCAGACTCCATTTGTTAATTCAAATGATTCTGAATGCTCTTTTAAAACTGCTTCAAGTTCGAGTTTTAAAAACATTCCTTCTAAACAATTTAATAGATCAACAGATTTCTCAAAAGGTCAGATTCGTTCTACTAATCTTTTCTATAATCCTCTGTTTGATAAATCGGATGATATTCTTAAGGTGCCTAAAATTAATACTTCCAATTCTAAAGAAGTTCCAGTCTTCAAGAAGGTGAAGATGGAATGGAGAGTTAAAGGCACAACAGTTCCAAAGAAAGAAGTGCCAAAATCATCAGTATCCACATCAAATGCAAAGAAGAACAATGCGCCAAAAGGTAAATCTTATGCTAAACCCAATCCTATTCATTCTGTAAATCATCTGATTAGGTTGGCACATAAGAAAATATGTTGTTCTTACTGTGGATCAAATGATTTTGTACATAAAGATTATACTTCTTTTTGGTACGGTACTTATAGTATTCCTTCAAAGAGATCTACACCTGACCCACTAGGACCCAAGTGCCATTGGGTACCAAAATCAGCTTAATCTGTTTTGTAGGTTATTCATGTGTTGTACTGATTTGTAGATGCATACCACACACATGACTGAAAACAGAAGAGAAGCGGCGTATTTTTTTTAAAAATATTTGTACCATTAAGGGGGAGACAAAAGAATAATGGTTTCTAAACATATCAGTTTAGGACCCGCACTTAAAAGAGATTTTGGCTTCTGGACAAATCAGTTCAGGACCCGTACTTCAAAGACTAAGACTTCTAAACAAATCAGTTTAGAACTCACACTTCTCAGGTGATATCCTTAACTGTTACATCTTTCTGTTTCAAGGAACGTGGTGAAAGGTAACTTTGAATTATATTTTGTTTCTACTACTTTGAAAACTTGAATCTTTACAAATTTAATTCAATGAGATGAAATTTTCAATTTTCATTCAATGAATTAAATGTGTGCTAAAAGATGATTTTACAAGACTTGTTGTATTATCTGAGTTAGATTTGTTTCAACTCTCACCTCTGAAATAAATCGAAAGGTCAGCAAAACATGAATGAAATTATGTTGAATGCTCAAAGTTATGTGAATCTGGACTTATATAGAATATAATGCTCAAAAAGCCTAAATGTCAGAATGATGGATGGAAATGAAAATATGGGAAAAGCACTATGTTTTAGAACCAAGTGATTGAGATAAAATTGTTGCACTATCATTTAGTTTGAAAGTTTGTGCCTGTGGCCTTTCTGGTTTGGGAGAGTAAGTCCTAAGGGGTGCTCGACACCTAGTCCCTAAGATCAACTGATCTGGGATCGGCTGACCCAAATCCTGCAATAGAACCAGATAGAAAGCCATGTTCTACTGGTACAAATAGGTTTAAGATATATCGATGTGACCTTTCTGGTTTGGGAAATTAAGTTCTAAGGGGTGCTCGTCACCTAGCACCTAAGGCCAACTGGTCTGGGATCTGCTAACCCAAATTCTGCTATAGAACCAGATAGAAAGTCATGTTTAACGGTGTATCTTATTCTTACTAAACTTTTTGATCAAAAGATGCCAATGAGCACAAAATCAAAAGATGCCAATGAGCACAAAATCAAAAGATGCCAATGAGCACACATCTTTTGATACTTGGGAAAAATACAAAGTTGCGATAAACCCGTAAATTTGTGAAATTCTGATTTTGGACAAATAGTGTGACTTGAGCAAAGTATTCTTACATGTTTTAGAATTGCATATGCTTGAAGCTAATCATATTTCGCATGCTAGCACACCAAATAGATTTAATAAAGGGGTTGAAACAGAACATTTTTAACTTGATATACAATGACTTGTATCTGATTCCAAACACATGCATTTGATTTCATTTGATTGAAAAATCTGTTAAATTTCATTAAGCTGAATTTCTTTTGTAAAGCATTCAAATGATCAAATGTTAGTAGTTATAAAATGAAGCTCAATGAATTTTATTTTCCTTGTGTAAATTTTTTTTAAAATTTGTATATGGTGTGTTATTGAAATATATGCATACTTTCAGGGGGAGAAAACAAATTGCTCCAGAATTCTTATTTTGAGGGGGGGCAAGGTTATCCACTAAGGAGGAGATTGTTAGTAATACTAAGAGACGCGACTGAAATTGAAGAAGGTTTTCGATGATAATGATGCTCACTTTCATCGAAAAAGGGGGAGAAATGTTTAATTCAATTTCATGTCAAAGAGCTTTCAAGTCAAATATATTTCAAGTCAAAGAACTTTCAAGTCAAAGAGATTTCAAGTCAAATATTCGTGAACAAAGACTGAAGATCAGGGGGAGAAGGATCATGTGAAGTCAAAATGTTGTTGAATTTGGTTATCTTAGTTCTGAGTGGTTCTCGGAATGCGCTTACACCTAAAAGTTCAACAATGTGGATGGTTTCACATCTTTCTGATCCAAACTTTAATCGTTTCTGATTCATCTTGTTCCGAATTGATGGTTCTATATAAAGATATGAGATCCATGTTCAAGACTTGAAGACAATCTGTTGAAGATTGTATTGAAGAAGGTTGACTTTTCAAAGAAAAAGACAATGACTTTTCATGTTTGTCTGAAGATTCTTCAAAGCTGAGTTCTTAAAGAGTGTCAAAGCATATAGTTTGCCGTGAACTAGTGGAGATAAAGCTATTTGAAGATGGTTTGATAGAGTGTCTGTTTGAGAAGATTGACTTTACAAAGAGCTGAAGACTGCTGTCATATTTTTTAAATCTTGAATCCAAAGGGGGAGATTGTTAGAGCATTGTTGTATTCAAGATTTACTGTAAAGTCAATGTACTGTATTAGTTGCTAGTGTCTTTATACCTTGTATGTTATGGGTATAAATAGGTTTGTCTAGATCATTAGCTAGTAACCTTTTGTGAACTTCTTGATCATTTTGTCATTTACACTTTAGAGATCAATATATGGATGACAAGTTCTCTCTAGATTCTCTCTCTACATCATTCTTGATTTCTTGCTAGATTTGGGATTTCACAGTTTCCCTCCTATTCGGATAGAGGGGAGTCTGCTTGGGCCCCGATATGAGGCGAGAGGGAAGTCTGCTTGGGCCCCGATCGCGGTTAGTTTATGTGATCCTCAACACGGTGCAGTACCATGATTGATGTTTATGTGAAGGATGACGACGAGTTTTATAAATGATTTCATACTGTTTATATATGTTGTTTTCGGAGGGAATTCACTAGACCTTTTGGCCTAACCCCCGCTTTAAAAAACTAAACCATTTTCAGGTAAACGAAGCACTGGTTCTTCCAGTAAGAACTAGGAAATGATTTGATCGATGAGGTGGAGCTTAGAGCGACTCCAAATTTTGGGGTCGTGGACTTGAAGATTCCGCTGACCAAATTTGTCTAGTTTAGTATAATGTTGGATTAAAGACAAGTTTAATTATTGTAATTTGAATGCTAAATCTATGATATTGCATGCTATGTTTTTGGGATGTTACAATTGGTATCAGAGCCTTAGTTTAAGGGATTTAGGTGACCAGTCGGGCCTAAACTTAAACTGTAAGATGAGGAACACAACCGAGACATAGGATTGCCTCTAGGAATGATCACTATAAATGCGTTTAGGAATAAGGTGCCAAGGACAAACGTGTAAGGTAAGTTTGGGATTACACCTGGCCAGTGTAATTACGAATTTACAGGTACATGTGTGTGCTTAAATTGCCTTATATAGCAAACTTGTTGTGTCATGTCTAGCAAAGGTTAATTGTTGGTTTCTTTCAGTATTAGTGCTATGGCTCGGAGAACGTTGAGGAGTAGGTCAGTACCTACTGTTCCAAGAAATCGGGATGAGGATGACCTAGCTAACGGACCGTTGGAACCCACAAGAGCGACGGTTACCCGCAGAAGGGGTAGGGGTCATGGGAGGGGTCGGGGAAGAACACCCCGTCGGGCCGCCACTCAAGGGGCCGGGGATGGGGGAAACCCGATCCGGAGGACGACTCGAGTAACCCGTCGGGCGAGGAGCGTGGAAATCCCCGCCCACCAAGAGGACTCTCATCAGGAGAGTTCAGCTACTGTGAGAAGGGTAAATCAGCCAATGGGACGTGGTCGAGGCCGCGGACCTGTATTCGTGATCCGAGAGAATCTGGCTGCTGAGCTGGGTAAAATTCAGGAGACTCTACAAGATCTCCTTACCAAGCAGGATCAGTCAGCATCGGGAAGCAAAGAGGCGAGTGAGAACCACGAAAGTGTGGAGCTGTCAAGTCCACTAGTGACCGGTACTGGGAGTCACTCAAAGTCGACCCCTCTGGTGGTGAATGAGTCAGCAGCTAAAGGATGCAATTACAAGGCCTTTGCCTCATGCAAGCCCCCTACTTTCAAAGGCGAGTGTGACCCCGTTTTGGCAATGAAATGGGTTAAAGAGATGGAACTGGTGTTCGATACGTGTAAGTGTGCTGATGGGGATAGGGTGATGTTTGCCCTATCCATGCTGAAATCTGATGCAGTTTACTGGTGGGATGCTGAGACCGGGGGAAAGGGTTCGGCGGCGGCTAAGGGGATGAAATGGAAAACTTCTGTTGAAAGGTTTAAAGCGCAGTTTTGCCCACTCGCGGCAGTGAAAAAGTTGGAGGAAGAGTTTATGGGATTGGAACAGAGGGAAATGTCGGTACAGGAGTATACTTCTAAGTTTATCGAGAAGTCTCGCTTCGCGGATCTGTATGTACCAACAGAGGAACGTCGGGTGGAAAATTTCATTTATGGGCTGAAGTGCAGCATCAGGGAATTGGTATTGACGAGAAACCCCACTACATTTCAGGCGGGGCCATCAATGCGGCCGAGCTGACTGAAAAGGAAAAGAATCGTCAGATCTATGAGAAAACTGGGGAGAAATGGAAGTGGGACGGGCCAGGAAATGATACGAGGAAGGGGAAGGTGTTTCGACCAGAAAATTGTGCGAGCAGGGATTCAGCCAGTAAACCGTGTAAGAAATGTAACAAGGTGCATCAAGGAGAATGTATGGCATGTTTAAATTTGTGCTACCGGTGTGGGTTGCCCGGTCACGTGTCAAAGGACTGCCCCAAGGGGAAATCATGTTTCCAATATGGGGCTACTGGTCACATGCGGTATGACTGTCCGCAGTTGAAAAATGGAGGATCAGCTCAGTATGGTGAACAACAAGGAGGGAAAGGCAACGATAAGGGAACGGAACCGGCGCGTCCGAAGGGACGTGCGTTCCGCATGACGGCGGAAGAGGCGGAGGAAGTTCCAGATGTCGTGGCAGGTACGTTTCTAGTGAACTCTTTGTGTGCCAAGGTGTTATTTGATTCGGGAGCAAATCGTTCCTTTGTATCGCATGCTTTTATGAAATGTTTGGGGGTGATGCCTAGACATTTGGAGAGAGCACTAGAGGTGGAAATTGCCGATGATAATCGGGTGTACATTAAGGAGGCGGTAGATGATTGTGTCATAGATATAGAAGGGAGGTTGGTGTCTATGCAATTATATACCATGGCAATGGGAGAGTTTGACGTGGTGTTAGGTATGGATTGGTTAGCCGAGAATGATGCAAATATCGTTTGTAACAAAAAGCTTGTCAGGATTTGGTTACCTGATGGGGATTCTGTAGTGATCTATGGGAATCGCCGTGATAGGAGGACTAGCCTTATCTCTATGATTAGGGCTACTAAGTGTTTGAGGAAGGGTTGTCAAGGATTCTTGGCGTACGTGGTGGACGCCAAGAAAGAGAAGCGCGGGGTGGATAACGTGCGAGTAGTAAGTGAGTACCCGGAAGTATTTCCGGATGACTTGACAAGTCTACCCCTGGATCGTCAGATCGAGTTCAGGATTGATCTGGTGACTGGGGCGGCACCAATCGCCCGCGCACCTTATAGATTGGCGCCGTCCGAAATGAAAGAAATGATGAATCAGTTGCAGGAGTTGTTAGACAAGGGGCTCGTTAGACCTAGTACGTCTCCGTGGGGAGCACCTGTGCTCTTCGTGAAGAAGAAGGACGGTACTATGCGAATGTGCATAGACTATCAAGAGCTCAATAAGGTCACGATCAAGAACAAGTACCCTATACCGAGAATCGACGACCTGTTCGACCAATTGCAAGGAGCTAGTTACTTCTCTAAGATAGACTTGAGGTTGGGTTATCACCAACTCAAGGTAAGGGAGGAGGATGTGCCGAAGACTGCTTTTAGGACCAGGTATGGACACTACGAATTCTTGGTGATGCCGTTCGGGCTAACCAATGCCCCGGAAGCTTTCATGGACCTAATGAATAGGGTGTGCCAACCCTATTTAGACAAGTTCGTGATAGTGTTCATAGACGACATCCTAGTGTTTTCAAGATCGGAAGAGGAGCACGAAAGCCACCTTCGGACGATCCTCGAGCTACTAAAGCAAGAGAAACTGTATGCAAAGTTTTCTAAGTGCGAGTTTTGGTTGAGAGAGGTGCAATTTCTCGGACACGTGGTGTCTGAGAAGGGAATCATGGTAGACCCGTCTAAGATTGAAGCCATCCAAGATTGGGAGCAGCCTAAGAATCCGTCAGAGGTTCGAAGTTTCCTCGTACTGGCGGGATACTGCCAAAAGTTCATAAATGACTTTTCGCGTATTGCCACACCATTGACCTCTTTAACCAAGAAGAATGTCAAGTTCGCCTGGTCATAAAAACAGAAGAAGCCTTTCAAAAGCTGAAGGATATGTTGAGCAGCGCTCCGATGTTGTCGCTACCGGACGGTTCTGATGACTTCGTGGTTTTCAGTGACGCATCGAAGCTCGGATTGGGTTGCGTACTCATGCAACGAGGAAAGGTGATCGCTTATGCCTCCTGGCAGTTAAAAGGATCACGAGGTTCGATACCCCACTCATGATCTGGAATTGGCGGCCGTGGTTTTCGCTCTGAAGATTTGGCGGTATTACCTTTATGGGACGAAGTGTCAGATCTTCACGGACCATAAAAGCTTATGTCATCTCTTCGATCAAAAGGAGTTGAACATGCGCCAAAGAAGATGGATTGAACTATTGACCGAATACGACTGTAAGATTGAATATCATCCATGTAAGGCAAACGTAGTGGCGGACGCTTTGAGCCTAAAGGAAAGGAATGAGGCCCCCAATATTGTGGCCATGAGGGCTGAGGTGACGTTTAATTTGTTAGCCGAAATAAAGAAATGTCAAGTCGAGGCACTCGGAGCTGAAAATCTCAAGAAGGAGAGAATGGTAGGACAAACGTCCTCACTAGTGGAAGATAGTCGAGGGGTGAAGTGTCTTAGTGGGAGAATCTAGGTCCCGAAACTCGGGGAGCTCAGGAAAGTGATTTTAGAAGAAGCCCACAAATCAAAGTACACGATTCACCCTGGGACTAACAAGATGTACGGAGATCTACGCCGGGACTACTGGTGGCCCGGAATGAAAAAGGACATAGCTCATTTTGTAGAGACCTGCATGATGTGTTCGCGTGTAAAGATCGAACATCAACGACCGTACGGGAAGCTTCAGTCCTTGGAGATACCTATGTGGAAATGGGACCAGATTACGATGGACTTCGTAACCCATTTGCCTAAGACCCCAAAGGGTTATGACGCTATATGGGTGATCGTGGATCGAGTCACGAAATCAACACATTTCTTGCCTATACGAGAGTCTTACTCGTTGGAGCGGTTAGCAAAGTTGTATATCGACGAGATTGTAACCCGCCATGGGGTGCCATCGTCGATAGTGTCAGACAGAGATATCAGGTTTACCTCCACGTTTTGGAGGAGCTTCCATAGAGAAATGGGTTCACAGATTAAAATGAGTACCGCTTATCATCCTCAGACCGACGGTCAGAGTGAGCGAACGATCCAGACGTTGGAAGATATGTTAAGGGCTTGCGCCCTAGACTTTCAAGGCTCATGGGAAAATCATTTACCACTAATCGAGTTCGCTTATAATAATAGCTATCACTCGAGCATCAAGGCAGCGCCATATGAGGCACTTTATGGTAGGAAATGTCGGACACCCTTGTGTTGGAATGAAGTCGGAGAAAGACAGCTAGCTGGGCCAGAGATAGTGCAACTGACTTCGGATAAGATAGTCCAAGTACGTGAAAGGCTGAAGGTCGCTCGCGACCGACAGAAGAGTTATGCGGATAAGAGACGGAAGGACATAGAATTTCAAGTCGGAGAGTTCGTATTATTAAAAGTATCCCCTTGGAAGGGAGTGGTGCGATTTGGAAAACGCATAAAGCTAAGTCCACGTTATATCGGACCGTTTGAGATCATTGAGCGAATTGGAGAAGTGGTGTATAGGTTGGATCTACCGGGAAGAATTGCAAGGCATTCACAATGCGTTTCATGTGTCTAATTTGAGGAAATGCCTAGCCGACGTGACCAAGGCATTGCCTTTAAAGGATATAAGGGTAGATGAGAAATTAAATTTTGTAGAGGAACCCAAAGCCATCACGGATTTTAAAGTGAGGAAATCACGAAACAAGGAGACTATACTGGTGAAGGTACAGTGGCGGCATCACAAAGGCCTGGAAGCTACGTGGGAATTGGAATCCGAAATGAAGGCAAGATACCCGCATCTTTTTCAATGAGGAATTTCGGGGACGGAATTCTTTTAAGGGGGAGTGTTGTAACAACCGAGTTTTTAGCAAATATGAAAGTTTGGTGGCTAATGTTTAAGAAATGAAAGTTTAAGATAAAGGACCTATTTACAATTTATGAAAGATATACATTGGTTCAAATCCCTAGGTTTTCATTATCACTAGTTATTCTTGCAATTGAATGTGGCGGCTGAGAAGAAAATCAAGAAAAAATTAGAGTGAGAGCTTGGAAACGATTTCGTGGAGAGGCTCTATTTTGGTAAGTAATCAATCACTCTATGTTAATTCCTGCATAATAAATAGCTGGGTTAGTCAAATTGGTGGTTTATTCTTCATGATTGAGCTGTGCAATCTGGATGAGAACACTAATAGGGTTTAACTCTTAATCGGCTTGATAAATGGTTGATTTAGATATGAATGTGAATGTTTGAGGTTAGGAGTAACACCAATTAATCATGAAAAAGGTTGATAGAGAAAACATTAAGCGATTAGACCAATTTAAAAGGGGTATTAAAAGCTGTTCGTAATCGCCGGATACCGGAACCGGTCACTCCGGAACCGGTTGTTACCGGAACCCATTATTGAGCAATACCGAAAGTATTGTTAACAGTTCCAGAAACCCCTTTTTAAAATTAAGATCCGGAATCCTAACTAAGTCCGGAATGAAATCGTGTGGATCCGGAATTCAATAAGTTCCGGAATTGAAACCTATGTAACGGATCCGGAACTCTCCTCTAATACCGGAACTGGACCGAAGTGGGTAAGGGATCCGGAACCTTGAGTTCCGGAATTGGGCTATCTCCCTAATGGATCCGGAATCCATTTTAAATGAGATCTGGAATGAACCTCACGGACTAGACCCGGAATCCATGCAAGTGGGCCTTAAGCCCGGAAACTAATTAGCCCATTTCTTGGATCGAAACCTTTATGGACCGAAATTAAATGGAACTTGGGCTTGCATCTTTAAATGTGGGCCGTGAGCTTGAATTGGCAAAAGGGTAAATTCTTGAGTCCAATGGATCCGATAATTATTTAAGTCTTGGGCTAAAAACCAAAGGACCCGGTATTTAATTAATGATCCGAATTAATTATTTAGGGTCAAGATTAGAAAAGGGTCTAGGATCAAAAGTCGAGTATCACTAATTAAAAGTGTACGATATGCTTTAGGTGTAAGGACGGTTCGGAACGAGACTCGGGGTTAGGAAGGAAATTGCTATCAGGTGAGTTCCCTAAACCCTTTTTACGACGTAAGATGTTAAATGTTTTTAACTAATTATGGTTCATTGTGAGCATGAAATGTTTACCAACTGATACGCATGTTTCCCATGAAAATTCATATTTTATTTAAAAGAATATTTAGCATGATGAACTGATGTGTGATGAGTCGGTAGGTTGGAATTCGTTTCCCTCCTATTCGGATAGAGGGGAGTCTGATTGGGCCCCGATATGAGGCGAGAGGGGAGTCTGCTTGGGCCCCGATCGCGGTTAGTTTATGTGATCCTCAACACGGTGCAGTACCATGATTGATGTTTATGTGAAGAGTTTTATAAATGATTTCATACTGTTTATATATGTTGTTTTCGGAGGGAATTCACTAGACCTTTTGGTCTAACCCTCGCTTTCAAAAACTAAACCATTTTTAGGTAAGCGAAGCACTGGTTCTTCCAGTAAGAACTAGGAAATGATTTGATCGATGAGGTGGAGCTTAGAGCGACTCCAAATTTTGGCTAGTACGATTTAGTTAGAAGCTCTCGACTGTGGACTTGAAGATTCCGCTGACCAAATTTTGTCTAGTTTACTATAATGTTGGATTAAAGACAAGTTTAATTATTGTAATTTGAATGCTAAATCTATGATATTGCATGCTATGTTTTTGGGATGTTACACGGTTGACCTCGCTTGAGCGAATTGCCTTCAATGTAAAGTGGGTCATGCATTGCGTTTTCAAAAAAATTACATCAGTCCTTCGTGTCGAAATGTGTGAGTGTGTACCTGCCTCATAAATTTCTGGTTTTGAAAATGAGTTGGCGTGTGCAAGTGTGTGTTTGAAGGAAAAAGATAAATTTATTTACGTGGGGTGATAAATTTCGAACTTGGAGAAATAGTGAATTAATTCACTTCTTTATGAGTGGGTTAAGCTTTGTTGTATAAATCATAACAATATTTGATCGCATGGTTTTATAGATGAAAACGATATGGACACGTTGTTGACATATAAGCGAGTGTGAGAGTCGGTCGACTACCCCAGTGTGGGTGATTTTGCTGTATTTTTAAAATTTTGCATGAAGAGAGTTTTAGTAAATGCACTTTCAATTGTTGGACAAGGTTGCGTGTGAGCGATCATTGAAATCGGTGTGTGTGTGGTTGATCTTTATGGAGGCGTCGTGTCGTGCATATCAAACCTTGTTTTGTGAGGTATTTCGAGTGTGTAAAACGATTTAATTATTGTGTTGTCATGCATGAAGGCTATGAACTCGCTAGGTGGTAAGAGACGTCGCGCTTAATAATGTGCAAAGTTCCGGGAGTGGACTATGTTGTGTTTCGCGTGGAGAAAGCATGGCCTAGTGTGTGCACAAGTGATCGTGAGGATTGAACCTCTAGTGTGTGGGGTTGTGTGGATAAGATGGAGGTAACTTATAATTAGTAAGCATGCGAGGCATGGTGGTAATGAGTTGCTGTGAGGTTAAGTGATGGACTAGTGTTGATATAGGGTGAGCGTAAGTGGGGATCTTTGCTCGGGATTTGTTTATAAGTTGTTCAAATGTGGCAAAATTGTGTGTGGTCGCTTCGAGTATTGGGTGTCATTTCGAATTGACTTGGTTGAATTTCTCGTGTGAGATGTGGTGAAATTGTTAGTTAGGCATAGTAACCGTTGAAATTGCGTGTATAGAGTGGTCAAGGTTGGATGAGAAAGGTTCCACACTAGCCTGAGGTAATTGGGACAGTAGGTTGGAATAAGTGAGTAAACGGAAAGTGGGAAGCAATGTCCGGGACGTCACCGTCGGGTGCATGAACTTCTAATGGGAGTATGAGAAAGAGGATTTGTGTGTATGTGATTTGTTTAAGCGTTCAGAAAGCTAGCTAGTGTAATTGGTCAAGAGTGTGCGCCTTCTAGTGAGCCGTTCTTTGGAAACGTGTTTTATGTTTGAGAAGGAAGTGGAAGAAGTAGTCGAATGTAGTGCTCGGGGTGAAGGACCATTGGATTAGACTTGGTAGTAATATAGGAGTGACGTTGTGGTAAAAGCGTGTGGATTGATTGTTATCAATGGATGGTGGTCAGTTTAATTAATGTGAGGAAGTGTTATCTGCCTTAGACGTATTTTGTGTTGGGAAAGTGATGGTAGATTGTGTGCGAGCTGTTGAAGAAAATCTTAACTGCGGGTTAAGGTGATATTCAAGGTTGATTTTGTGATTAGTTGGCGAATTGAACGTCGTTTTTTTAATAAGGGTTTCGTGTTGTTGTGACGTTAACTTCGGTAGAGTTCGTTCTTTTAAGAAGGTGAAATTGTGTGTGAAACCCTTAGTTTGACGCGTTTTAAAACCGTGAGTCTAGATGTGTGAATGATTTTGGGTGAGACCGGAGGTCTCGCGGTTGACCACCGATAGGTCGAACATTTTTTTTCGCGAGAAGTTAAGCGTGGCTCAAGACCGCCATCGGATTATGTGAGCAGAAAGAAGAGATTGATCGGATTCTATATAGGAGACGGTGTGACGTTTAGAGTTTCGTCGTGGAAAGTCATGTGTTTGGAAAGAAAAATGAAATTAAGACCCAGGTATGGTGAGTCGTTCGCCATCGCCGAGCGTGTAGGTGAGGTGGCGAATAAGTTGAAGTTGCCGAGGAACTTCGGGAAGTTCATTCGACATTTCCCTGTGTCGAATCTTAGGAGGTGCTTGGCCGAAGGAGGCATGGTCGTATCGTTAGAAGACACTCGTGTGGGCGAAAGTTGGATTATGTGGGGAAACCGTTGACGAGTATAGATCGCAAGGTTGGAAAGCTGAGGAACCGTCTTACTCGATTGATCGAAGATGGAATTCCGAGGACGGAATTCTTTTTGAGGGGAGGATGATGTAATAACCGTGTTCTTTTTGAAGATAAAGTCTAGTTTGGGGTGAAAAGTGTGAATAAGAGAAAAGTTTAGTGTGCTTGTGATAAAGTATAAAAGTGGTGAAAAACCCTAGAAATCTCATTCTTCTCCCAAAGAAATGTGTGTGCGACTGAGGTGTAGAGAGTGCGATTTCTTCAAGAGTGAAGGTGATTGAAATTCTCCAGTTTGTGTGAAGATTCATCTAGCAAGGTAATTCTCAATCCTTTCTCCTCTACATTCTAATCTTAAGATCTAATGTGAGATAATCTGAGTTGAGTTGTTCAGCTTGAAAGAAAGAAATAGGAGACTGTGTGTGTTCTCCTTTTTGTGTGGGCTGAAAGTGAATGGGTTAGATAGTAAGATAATCGTTAATAATTCTTCCCTGTGTTAATGGTAAACATCGATTAAGTTTTGCATGAAAAGAAGTCGAGATTAAATCGGAATTGTTCAGAGTTCGTAGATCCGGAACCAAAGGAAAGGATCCGGAATTTGTAACATGTGAACCGGAATTAATTGGGTTCCGGTATTAGTATTATTAATTGGGTTCCGGTATTAGTATTATTAAATGGGTTTCGGTGTTGGGTTTATTTTATAAGATCTGGTGTTGGGTTTATTTTATGGATCCGGAATTAATTAAGAGTGTGGATCCGGATTATGGGTCGACCAAAGCAGTCCCGGAATTTAGAATGTAGTCCCGGAATATTTAAGTTTGTGGGCCGAACTGAATTAATTAACTAGTTCCGGAATTGGGTTATTCTAAAGCGAGCCAGAGTATATTTATGGGCCGAAAATCATTTTTCTGTTGGGCCTAAGAAATCCGGTATTTAGTTAACAATTTGGAATTATTATTTTGGGTCGGATTCCGAAGTTAGTTGAGTGTCGGGTTAAATAGAAAATTTCTCAGACTACGATATACTCGAGACTCACTATCCTTATATTTTAACATCATAGGTGTTCTCTTTAAAATCTGAAGTTGTGAGAAGGAATTTCTAAATCGCCAGGTGAGTCTCTCTAAACCTAAATTTTATACAAGTGTGACTGATGGTTATTATCTAACTGTGTGCTTTTCAACTGCTTTTATTTCAAAGCGAGGAGTAAGTGTGTGACAATATGTGTGATTTAAATGTGTGTGACCATGCTCTGGCTTTGGTGTGAAATGGGGGTGTGTCCCATAATAATTTTATATGAATTTGTTTCATATATGGGCGGTGTGTGCCCAATTGCGCTGTCACGGTGTGTGTGACTATAGCGTGTGTGCCCAATTGCGTTGTTACGGTGTGTGTGACTATAGCGTGTGCCAGTAGCATGTGTCATTGTCTGCATAACATTTTAAGTGTGCTTGTTATGATTTGTATACACTCTTTCATAACTGTTTTATAAATTGTGATATTTATGGTGTGACTTGGTGTAGAGGGAACTCACTAGACCTCATGGTCTAACCCTCGCTTTTCAAAACTAAAACCTTTTCAGGTAAGCAGGTAGTCGAAAGCTTGCTTAGAAGTTGGCAAGGCGTGAGACGGAGGTTGCATATAGAAGGATTAGAAGGCTTTCCTTTTGTTTTATAGTTATGTTCTCAGCTGTAGTTAGGGTTATTTCCGCAAACCCAGTTTGTAATCTAGATAGTGTGATCACGTTGATCCATTTTTGGCGTTTTAAATTAAAGAAGTGGCTTTTAGAATGTTAGTTTGGTGTGGGTTGTTATAGTTGGTATCAGAGCCCTAGTTTAAGGGATTTAGGTGACCAGAAGGGCCTAAACTTAAACTGTGGAGTAGGAGGACACAGTTGAGTTATAGGAAGCCTTTAGGGAAGACCTTAATCACTGAGAATTTAGGACGATGGTAGTGAGGACTCTCATGTAAGGTAAATTCAAATCACATCTGGCCAATGTCTGTAACATCCTAAAAACATAACAGGACATACATAGCAATAACTCATAAACATTAGAAAACTGGGTCCCAAAAATTTCATTACAACAATCTAAAACTTAGGCTGGCGGAAACAACCTATACACAACTGAGAATAATTTAGCTTCTACAAGACGCACTTGCACTGTCTCTAGCTGCATCTGTACTCTACCTTGCTCTTGCTCACTTACCTGAGCCTCCTACTATTTGCTTACCTGAAAAGGTTTTAGTTTTGAAAAGCGAGGGTTAGACCATGAGGTCTAGTGAGTTCCCTCCGTAAACAGCGTACATCAACATTATAAAATCATTTTATAAAATACATCATCATTCTTCACATAATCATTCAATCATGGTATTGCACAGTGTTTAAGGATCACATAGGCAGTCACACATCCGAGTAGGAAGGAAACGAATTCCCTCCTACAAGCTACTCACTTATCCGAGTAGGAAGGAAATGAATTCCTTCCTACAAGCTTACCCATATATCCGAGTAGGAAGGAAATGAATTCCCTCCTACAAGCTTACTCATCACAGCCCAAGGGATCATCGGATCCCGAGGTACTCAAATCCCACTGTGTAGACCGACTCCACATAACTTACGCATAGCTCGTCATAAACATGAAATCCGTTTAACACTTTATAATTCATTTCACCTTGCTGAATAGTCTTTTCCTTAAAACATACTTTTCATGGGAAAACATACATAAAAGCTTGTAAATAAATCATGATCGTAAACACACCACGATCGGTAAATTATTAAACTTTCATTCACGTAAAAATCATGTAAATAACATGGCATTTCCACATAATCACTTTCTTTGGAAAAACACGTAAAATCATGTATTTTAGTTAGAAAAACTCACCTGATGCTTATAAGATCTTTTCTTACTTTACTTCTGGCTTACGATCAAATTACCTGAGAAATAGATGTGATATAACCTACTCAGATGCCTAAACCAACAGTCCAGACATCATCCGGATTCGACTTACCGGATATGTTGATCCAAACCCTCAGTGATTTGATAATGACCCTCTCTTAAACACTTAGTGAAAATTGTAAGTAAACAATATGTATTAGAGTTTCACTATCGCTGATAAGTACTAAGACTTTACAGTACCGCTGATAGGAACTCTCACTCCTTAGATTAGATATTCAGCGAACACTGTTCATCATCATATAGCTATAAGCCTGTTCAGTTCTATTGATGATCGTTGATAGTTTAGTTTGTTTACTTATGATCCCTGAAGACAAGTTTCACGTCAACATATGTTCTACGCTGAAGTCGAAGATCAAGCTCAAGAACCAGCGACAAGTCTACTAATGAACTGATGCGGATATCAGCGAAGCCAAGATTTGTCCACTCAACGTGAAGTATCAAGTAGAAGACTTCAGCAATCGCTGAACTTTATCATTCGCTGATAAAGATCTGACTCAACGAAAGCTGATCATGAAGTCTCCCTGCATGTTACTATTGTCTTACCTCCCTTGCACGTCTCCATACGAACTGTCAGAACGGACATCCCTTTTGTCTGTAATCGTACAACAACTCTGATTCTACACTGTGCACCATGCGGCTACTAAGGTTGTCTACAAAGGTCAATGACATGCAACCACTCAGCTGCTGCCACGTGTAAAGCCATACTGCCATGCATTAAATGCATGCAGTATATAAGAAGAACCTTACTTCAGTTTTGAAGTGTGCTCGAACCATCTTCTTATTTCTCTCTTATTGTTAAGTTATTATTCGTAATTTCTTTAACTCTTTCTAGTGCAAGAAACTTAGTGTTTCTCAGGACTTGTTTAGAGTAGGTTTATCCTTAATCTTGTTCCGCAACAAGTTGTAAATTGTCTTGATTTATCAATAAACAATTTAGAAAAGTAAAAATCGTGTGTTTGTATTCAACCCCCCCCCCCCCCCCTTCTACAAACTTGTATAACCCTTCGGGACCAACAAGTGGTATCAGAGAGGATTTGTTTAATCTCATAAACAAGATCTGATCTATACTAAGATTTCTCTTCCTTGCTATTTCTGAAAATGGCTACCAACACAAACACCAACTATATTGACAACGGTTCTCTTTCAAAACCCCCTAAATTCTCAGAGATAATTTTAATCTATGGAAAAATAGGATGATTCTCTTCTTAGAAGGTGTAGACCCTACTATGCCTTACTATCTTGAAAACGGCCCATATATTACTATAAGAATTGATCCTGCAGTTCCAGCCGCTGAGAATAGACCTGCTATTCCAGAAAGGCTGATTCCCAAGGAAATTCATATGTGGACTGATGAAGATAAGAAGAAAGTGGCTATCGACACCAAAGCCAGATCCATACTCTCCATGGCTCTTCCTGACGAAGTCTACCATTCCGTTATGAACCTGAAAACCTCAAAAGCTATGTGGGACACAATCTGTGTTCAGTATGAAGGTACTTCTGAAGTCCAAGACTCTCGAAAGATCAACCTGGTAAGACAGTATGAAAGCTTCATTTGTGGTAAGAATGAAACTCTCTCTGAAGTACACCAACGTTTTAACTGCTTAATAATAGATCTGAAAACTGTTGGTAAGGAATATTCTAACTTTGAAGTACTGACAAAGTTCTTAGAATGTTTACCTGAAAGCTGGGACAGTTATTCTATGTGTCTCAAGCTGTCAAAGGATCTAAAATCAATGACCCTTTCTACCTTATATGGCACGATGCTGAATCATGAGCAATCGAGTCATCTTAAGAAGAATCTTGTAAAAGATTCCAAAAGCACTCATATTGCTTTAATCTCAGAGTCACCTTCCACTCAGCGATCGACTATCACTGTCACTGAGTTAGAAACTAACTCTGAAAGATCATCAGACTCTGACGTTTCAGATAATGATGAAACTCTGGCATTCCTGGCTAATAAGTTCAGGAGATCTGCTAGAAAGAGTAATTTCAAAAGGAATAAACCTCTTGCTATTACTGACAAGCCAAGATCATCAACCCCTGTTGATAAGGCTACTGCTACTTGTTATAACTGTGAAAAGATAGGACATTTTGCTAGCGAGTGCAGGTCAAAGAAAGTCTCTAGACCCTCAGCTTTTCCCAAGAAAAACTTTACTCACAGGACTAGAGATGAAAAATACAAAAAGCTGAAAGAAAGGTATTCAAAGCTGAAAACCTTTAAGAAGAAAGGCAAAGGCCTTATGGCTGACTATGATTGGGCTGCCTCTGACGAAGAAGAATCATCTGACTCTGAAGATGATGATGAAGCCAATCTATGTCTCATGGCCAAACTTGAAGATGAGAAAGAAAATTCTGACATTCCCTCTACTTCAACCTCTGCTACTAAGGTATCACCTTCCTTCTTTACCAATATTTTAAATATTGATGAAGCTGATAATCTTCGAAAGATCGATCTCTTGACTAGAAGTTTATATGAATCCATGAATGGAAAAACTGTGGTTGAAAATCAAAACCTTGATCTCGCTGAACAGCTTAAAAACTGTCACCTTCAAATAGAAAATCTTTCTAAAATTGAAGAAGATTTTAAAGATCAAGTTCACTTAAATCAGCTAGTCAAAATCGAGCGCGAAGAAGCTATCGCTGCATTAAAAGCTGAAAAAGCTACTGTTGATGGATGGTATAATTCCTCAACAAAGATCACTGAGATAATTAAGTCTCAGATTCCCCTGAGTGATAAACGTGGTCTTGGTTACAAAGCTGATACTCTAGAACCAACCACTGACCGTTCCATGCTTAAGTTTGGAATGTTCGTATCCTCTATCCCTGACACTTTCTCATCTCAGTGTTCCTCTTCTAAACCGCCTATCCCTGAGGAAATCTCGACCTTAACTTCTAAAGGTAAAGAAAAAGTTGTTTATCCAAAACCTACCTCAGTCTTTAAAAACAAAGGTAAAGGAATTATTTTTAATCAAAATCCTCAGAAGGGTACCTCTGTACCAAAGCTGAATGCTTCTAAAGCTTCAGTGACTTATCCCTCTGGTTCAAAGAATAAGATCCCTGGATTTATTCAGCGTGGATCTATTCAGCGATCTACTCCTAGAATCAAAGTGGAAATTATTGGTAAGAAATCCGAAGAACTGAATGTTCCTCCCATTTCAAAAGTCAGTAGCTTACTTGGTGCTGGTCCTTCTAATTCAAAATCAAAAGCTCAGCATGCAAATGGTCCTAGAACTGCTTTTAGTTATAGGAAATGTTATCATTGTGGACTTACCAATCATATTGCTAGTAAGTGCCCCACAGCCACCCAAGCTGAAAAGATAGCTAAGGTGAAGATCATTGCCCCCAAGGCAAAGAAGACCACTGAGGTTAAGAAATTAACCAAAGTGAAGACTGACAAAGTTGAATCTTCAAATGCTGCGAAGACCGCTGAACCTTCCACCTCCTCTTCTACCCCCACTGACAAGTGTGTACACATGGTTAAGTGGGTACCCAAGACAAACTAATCTTCCTTTGTAATGCAGGTTAAGAAGGGTATCTGGTATCTCGATAGCGGATGCTCTAGACACATGACTGGTAAGAAGAACCTGCTCACTGAGTACAAAGAAGAGAAGGGTCCCTCTGTAACTTTCGGTGGAAATGGAAAAGGACATACCCGAGGGTTTGGTGTACTCTCTAATGGTACAACAACCTTCAGAAGAGTCGCATATGTTGAAGGGCTGAAGCATAATCTTCTAAGCATCAATCAGCTTTGCGACAAGGATAACAAAGTAATCTTTACTAAGGAATCCTGCTTTGTCGCTGACAAAAAGGAGAAGATAGCTCTCAACGGTTATCGTTTGGAAAATGTTTATGTAATAAACATGGACTCAACAACCACTGAGAACTCCTGTTTCATTGATCGCTCTGATACCAATAAAATAGTCTCGCGGAATTCAGTGTGTTTGATTCAACAAACTCTAAACCCTAGAATTAGGTTTAGAATAAGATAAAATCTTATTACCTAAGATTAGGTTTAAGAACAAGATACAATATTGTTGTATTTATTTTTAAACCTAAAATTAGGTTAGAAACAAGATAAAATCTTGTTACGAAGTTGTGAAACATTTTGTTCTAATAGTTTAATAGAACTAGCTAGAAATCTTTTTCAATAAATCCTGATGGACAATAAGATCTGCAGAAAAACCAGATTCATTTTCGTTTACGACGAGAATTTCTCCGTCGCTTAGTGACTGAGTTTCCTCAATCCCCTTTTCTTCAGACATGGCTCTGATACCAATAAAATAGTCTCGCGGAATTCAGTGTGTTTGATTCAACAAACTCTAAACCCTAGAATTAGGTTTAGAACAAGATTGTATCTTGTTCTTAAACCTAATTTTAGGTAATAAGATTTTATCTTGTTCTAAACCTAATTCTAGGGTTTAGAGTTTGTTGAATCAAACACACTGAATTCCGCTAAAAAGCCTCATCTGATGTCAACTGGATATGGCATAAGAGGCTCTCTCATCTCAACTTCAAGACACTGAACACTCTTTCTTCAAAAGAGTTAGTCACTGGTCTACCTCAGCACTCATACGCCAAAGAGTCCTTATGTTCAGCGTGTGAGAAAGGCAAGCAGACCAAAGCAAGTTTCCTCAGTGTCATCTCCTCTACAACTTCTCCATATGGATTTGTTTGGCCCTGTTAACAAACAATCCATCGCTGGAAAGAAATATACACTGGTCATAGTTGATGAATTCTCTCGATATACATGGGTTATGTTTCTCCGTTCTAAGAGTGACACCCCTGAAGAACTCATCACCTTTGTCAGGAAAATGGAAGTCCTGAACAACTTGACCGTTCGCTCAATAAGGAGTGATCATGGGACTGAATTCAAAAACAGTTCTCTTGATTCCTTCTTTGAGAGTAAGGGTATTTCTCACAACGTTTCTTCAGTGAGAACACCGCAACAAAATGGAGTCGCTGAAAGAAGAAATAGAACTATTATTGAAGCTGCACGTTCAATGCTCAGCGATTCTCACCTGCCTACTCAGTTTTGGGCAGAAGCTGTCAACACTGCTTGTTTTACGCAAAACAGGTCGCTGATAGTCAAAAGATTTAATAAAACAGCCTATGAACTTTTTCATGGAAGAAAGACTTCAATTAGCTTTCTTCACATCTTTGGTTGTCAGTGTTTCATACTGAACAACAGAGATGCCCTTGGAAAGTTTGATCCTAAGGCTGATGATGGAATCTTTCTTGGATACTCCTCAGTCTCCAAAGCCTTCAGAGTCTTCAATCGAAGAAGACAAACTGTTGAAGAAACTATTCACGTCACATTTGACGAATCCCGTTCAGCGAATTCTCGACCTCATACTCATACCGTTGAAGATGATGGTCCTACTATCATCCCAAACATGCAGAATAGTGAAACTGAAACTTCATGGATCTCAGCTATTCCTTTAAACACTATGCCTGCTTCTGAACCTTCTACCTCAGACATTCCATCTACTTCTCAGCAATCAGTGAATATAATGACATCTGCACCTACTCCTCTCTTGGCTGATATTCCAGAAGTTGCTGAAGCCTCATCTTCAGCTCCTCCAGTTCAATTTGAGTCAGCGATTCATGCTCCGGCTCAGCGATGGACTGTAAATCACCCAATTGATCAAATTCTTGGTGATCCAAACGCTGGTGTTCAGACTCGACGAAGTGCAGGTAATATTTGTTTATCTGTTAACTTTATTTCTCTGATTGAACCAAAGAAAATAGATGATGCCCTCAAAGATCCAAACTGGGTCAGCGCCATGCAAGAAGAGCTGATTCATTTCGAAAGAAACAAAGTTTGGAATCTTGTTCGAAGACCAACTGACAAGACAGTGATAGGCACTAAATGGGTCTATCGAAACAAGTTGGACGAACATGGAACTGTAACCCGCAACAAGGCTCGTCTTGTTGCTCAGGGATACAGACAAGAGGAAGGTATAGACTACGACGAAACATTTGCTCCAGTAGCAAGACTAGAATCTATTCGTCTATTCTTAGCTTATGTTGTACACAAAGACTTCAAAGTTTATCAGATGGATGTTAAGTCAGCGTTCCTAAATGGAAAACTGAATGAAGAAGTCTATGTGGAACAACCTCCAGGATTCTCAGATCCTAAGCGTCCAGGTTATGTTTATAAATTGGACAAGGCACTTTATGGCTTAAAGCAAGCTCCACGTGCATGGTATGACACTCTATCCTTTTATCTCCGAATTGAAAATTTTGAGCGAGGTAAAATCGACAAAACTCTATTTTTCATAATAGTGAAAGGTCATATCATTCTTGTTCAGATATATGTTGATGACATTATATTTGGTTCTACTAACCCTGACCTTTGTACTCGTTTCGCTGATAGAATGAAAGAAGAGTATAAAATGAGTATGATGGGTGAGCTAACATATTTCCTTGGTCTTCAGATAAAACAGAATGAAAAAGGAACTTTCATTAATCAGGGAAAGTATGTTAAAGATATGCTGAAGAAATTCGATTTAACTCAGAGTTCAGCTATGAAAACCCCTATGGCACCACCGCTGACACTAAACAAGGATTCAAATGGAATACCTGTTGATGTCACGCTGTACCGTGGGATTATCGGCTCTCTCCTGTATCTTACAGCTAGCCGACCCGATATTATGTACGCAACCTGTTTGTGTGCACGATATCAAGTTGAACCTAAGGAATCTCATATGATCGTTGTAAAGCGAATCTTTCGTTACCTTAAGGGTACTATGAACCTAGGTCTTTGGTATCCCAAAGATTTAGGGTTTGATCTAATCGCCTATTCAGATAGTGATTTTGCAGGCTGCAAATTGGATAGGAAAAGCACCACAGGAAGGTGTCAGCTCCTGGATGGAAAGCTGGTGAGTTGGACAAGTAAAAAGCAAAACTCGGTGTCCACCTCAACTGCTGAAGCTGAGTATGTAGCCACTGGAAGCTGTTGTTCTCAGGTCTTGTGGATGAGAAATCAACTACTAGACTATGACCTTCAGCTCTCGAAAATTCCAATCTATTGCGACAGCACAAGTGCCATCGCTATAGCCAACAATCCAGTACTACACTCAAAGACCAAACATATCGAAATCAGGTATCATTTTATCAGAGATCATGTGATGAATGGTGATATAAAACTTCATTTTATCCCAACTGACTATCAGTTAGCTGATCTGTTCACCAAACCTCTTGATGAGACAAGATTCAACTTTCTCATCAGCGAGCTTGGAATGCTGAACTTTGAAGAGTAAAATCTTCAGTGGTTCACATTTGATCAGCGATATGATAAAACAAATTATATTACCCATTCTATCATTCTCTCTCTGAACAAAATTGATTCGTTGATACCAAGGTATGTTTTCTCTCTTGCTCGTTGACGTTCGCATGTGAATGTAAGATTTCAAAACAAATTGCATCGCTGAATATCTCTTCCTTTCAGCGATACTTTGAAATTTCTTAAACTAACACTGATATTTCTATTCAGTGCTTCATGTTTTTCAAAATAGTCCCTGAGCTTTCAAAACCTCAGAGACATCCTAAAATATGAAAGGACGTTTGGGACATCATCACAACGGATAAACCCTGCTACGTTCTTTTTCTGACACACGTTTGCACGTTTCGTTTACCATCCAATCAAATGCAAACACGTGTCCGTGTCATGATGAAAAACTTTCCCGCTCTAGTTTTTCTCTCTCTCAAATCTCTCTATATAAACTATTTCGGGTTTATATTTTTTCTTTATGCGAACTTCTTCTCCAAGCAAGAAAAGATTTACTGTTGCTTATTTCCAGAAATCTGTTCATCTGCTTCTTCGATTACCAGGTTAATATTCTTTTTGAATTCCTTCCTACAAGCTTACCCATATATCCGAGTAGGAAGGAAATGAATTCCCTCCTACAAGCTTACTCATAACAGCCCAAGGGATCATCGGATCCCGAGGTACTCAAATCCCACTGTGCAGACCGACTCCACATAACATACACATAGCTCGTCATAAACATGAAATCCGTTTAACACTTTATAATTCATTTCACCTTGCTGAATAGTCTTTTCCTTAAAACATACTTTTTCATGGGAAAACATACATAAAAGCTTGTAAATAAATCATGCTCGTAAACACACCACGATCGGTAAATTATTAAACTTTCATTCACGTAAAAATCATGTAAATTACATGGCATTTCCACATAATCACTTTCTTTGGAAAAACACGTAAAATCACGTATTTTAGTTAGAAAAACTCACCTGATGCTTATAAGATCTTTTCTTACTTTACTTCTGGCTTACGATCAAATTACCTGAGAAATAGATGAGATATAAACTACTCAGATGCCTAAACCAACAGTCCAGACATCATCCGGATTCGACTTACCGGATACCTGCTACTTTCCGGGTATTACTTTCCGGACAACCATACTTACCGGACAACTATGCTTACCGGACAATTACACTTACCGGACAACTCTTACTTACCGGACAACTATACTTACCGGACAATCTTCCCATCCGGATTGCCTTCTTATCCGGGCAGTCACCTCATCCGGAAACCAAGAACATTACCCGGAAACCCCCACTGTCCGGACACTACTGTCCGGACGGGGCGACATCTGGAAACTACGGACTGGACGAAAAACCCAAATCCAAAAGTAAATTAAAAACTTACTTTCTGATAACAGCTCGATTAGACAAACATAATGGTTCATCCACTAGTCATAAACACTCATTAATTCCCTTTTTAAACCACCAAATCGACATATTATCAACAAAACCCAAAATACTCAATAAAGGGTGTTTAGGTGAAAAACATAGTAATCCCATCAGATTTCACCCTCAAATCTTAAACAAAAGAGAGTAAGGAGCTTGAATTAAACAAAAGAAAACATATTGGATGATTACCTTTACTAATCTTTCCTTAATTGAGAATTCTCCCCACTTTTGCTTCTTCTTCTTTTCTCCTCTTAGCCGCCAAACCCACAAGAACAAAATAATACTGATTTCTAAAATAAGGGTGCCCTAGGGAATTTGGCCAATTTATACTTCCCATAAATTGCCAACAAGTCCCTTAACTCCAACTTGTTTTTCTTAGGTTTTTGCCACCAAACTTTCACACTTTGCAAGAAAACCCGGTTGTTACAATGTCATTATGAATTTACAGGTGCATGGGTGTGCTTGATTACCGTTAAAACCATAGAGATGTCATTCAAGAACCACCTCGTCTACTACTCGATCGACTACCATTGAACCCAACAAAGTCGTGAGTCGTTACACATCAAACCTCTAAAGGAGTTCAATATTTGATAAATTAAATCAGTTAGTTTAAGGAATAAATTAATATCGATCTAATTGTTGCAGGTTAGCTGTTTTTCTATTTATGATTGTCCATATTAGAAATGACTCTTGAAACCTTATAAATGGCAACCTTCAAGTCACCTATTTAACCTCAAATCCCCAACATTCTACCTGATTTCACATGGACCAATTTTGTAATTTACTCTAATAATAATAGAAGTTTTTGTAAACAAATATAGTTTTAGGGGTTGCTATCGCTACCCCTGCCAAATTGTATATCCTGACGTCCCTCTCACAAACAAATCACAAACAAAGTAAATTACATTTTATACCCTTTTAATTATTTAATAAGTTTACTTTATAACTTTTACTTTTCTAATTTTTATTTTACACTTTCATCATATTAACACATATAATCGTATATTAGCTGAAATACGTTTAAAAAATACGTTTTAGTTTTAACAAATTACACTATTATAATCATCTCTTCGATACGTTCGAAATGAGCCTAATATTTAATATTTTTTGATTTTATTATTTTATTATATATTATATATCATATATACCACATAAAAATATTTTTTATATTTACAATTCATACTCTTATAGTTAATTGTTTAATTTATGGTACATCTCTTATCGTTCTAACTCATTAACTTAAAAATTTATACAAAACTTTACTGTAATAGCTTTTAGGAGAGTTTTTTTTTGTCTCATTTATTTTTGTAACGCCAATGATTATAGAAAACTATTAAGATGTCCAAAAAATATATATATTAAAAGCTATTACATCAATTGTATTTAAAAGTGTTTATCAACTTATGTCGTGCAAATAACGAGTTGGGCGTAAAAATGTAATTTGAACAAATAAATATCAAGAGATCTTGTTAATCATAATCCGCTAACGTTTTAGGACGAAATCTTAATATTTTTTAGCATGAAAATAAAAGTGTTATATTGTTTTATAAGTAAAATATTTATCTTGTGACGTATTTTCTCTCTAAAAATGATAAAATTTATCATTTTGCATTTTAAAGGGTATTTGGGATTGCTTATTAAAACAACCTATGCTTATTTTTAAAAGTGTTTATCAACTTATGTCGTGCTAATAACGAGTTGGGCGTAAAAATGTAATTTGAACAAATAAGTTATAAACAGTTTCAAATAAAGGGGTGTTTGGGATTGCTTATTTAAAACAACTTATGCTTATTTTTAAAATTGTTTGTCAACTTATGTCATGATAAAAAGAAGTTGGGGGTAAAAATGTAATTTAAACAAATAAGTTATAAGCACTTTCAAATAAGTTAAAATGGATTAACTTATCAAAAACAACTTATTTGTGGTGGAGATAAGTCATAAACACTTTTCTTTTTTTCAATCCAAACACTTAAAATAGCTTATTTGTGGTGAGGAAAAACAATTAGCAAATAAGTCAAAAAAATAAGCAATCCCAAACACCCCCTAAGCAACTTACAAAATACTTATATTTCAAACAAAAATACTATAAAACATATATTATAGTAAATAAATTTATACTAGAAGTCTACTCGCGCTATGCAGCGTGATATATCTCGATTTTAATGTTCTAAGTTATTTTAATTGATTTTGAGAAAACGATCAAAGTTTTTTTATAAATTTGTTTAAAGAATAACATTTTTTAAGGAGTTCATGATTTGAGGATTTGAAAGTGGTTGGAGGTAAGGATTAATTAATAAGAGTTCACGATTTAAGGATTTGAAAGTTGTTAAAAAGTATTTTTTAACGTATTTTAGTTAATATTGGGCTCATTTCGAAATAATATAATTAAATAAAAAAATAAGAAGGTATCGACGATTAACAATATAAAAAATAACGTAAACGTATGACATATAGTAATATAATAAAATCAAAAAATATTCAATATTGGCCTCATTTCGAAGGTATCGACGAGACGATTATAATGGTATAACTTGTTAAAATTAAAAAATATTTTTTTAACGTATTTTAGTTAATATACGATTATATGTGTTAATATAATAAAGATGTAAAATAATAAATAAAAAACTAAAAGGTATAAAGTAAATTTATTAAATAAGTATAGGGGTGTAAAATGTAACATTTAAATAAAAAATAAAAAAAATGAAGTATGTGAGGGTAGGGGTATACAAAATGGCAAAGAAAATGGCAGGAGGTATACTTAGAAAAACTCTAGTTTTAAAGTCAAGTATTAGTACTCATAAGTTGCTTTAATTTAAGCCGGTATAAATATGTAGATTTATTTCTTGGGAAATTAATTAAAATACCCTAAGTTTGACCAACTGTTACCAAAATACCCTAAATTTTTTCAAATTTGCAAAAATACCCAAAATACCCGCGATGAGGTACCGCGATCGCGGGATACGGTGACGTGGCACGTATTTTGGCCCCAAATGCCCCGCGAAGCCCCTCAACTTTGGCCGTGGTGCACTTTTGGTCCCTGCCCGCGATGGCCCGAATTTTACACTTTTGGTCCCTGAAAATTTACACTTCCAGCCCCTGTATTTAGACGAATCTTGCATGCTTTTACTGCTTTTTTCACAATTATTGTACTTTGAAGACGGATTTGTGGTTGAAATTCATTTGCACTTTTGAGATTTCATCCATAAATATCAGTAATATGCAATTCACAATTCACACTTGTTTCTTGCTTTCTTTCTTGATTTCTCTCTTGCTTTCTTTCTTTGAATTGCTTTCTCTCTTGATTTCTCTTCTCTCATTTCATCCACAAATGGCATCGTCATCAAACCCTAAGTCTACTCCTGAAAAAATGCCACCTCAAATCGAGGTCGCCATAGCAAAAAAGGAAAAGGAGATAGATGAACTAATAGAAGATTGGAAAAAAATTATGGACAGGAAGGCAGTCCATTTGAGAAAGATCGAAGAGGAAGATAGGGAGATCAAAAGGATGAAAGGGGATATAAAAACTCGAGAGGCTCGTGTTCGTCGAGAACAAGAAGCAATTCACCATATTCTGCAAGACTTCGCAATTATTCAAGCGAAGGTAAACGAGAAGCAAGCTTGGATTGATGAAACTAAATCAATTTTTAAGTAGGTGGTGGTTGTTTTAGTTGTTTTGTATTTTTTTGTTGTTTTGTAATTTTTTTTACTGTGTTGTTGTTTGTATTTTTTTTACTGTGTTGTTGTTTTGTATTTTTTTGTTGTTGTTAATTTCTCTGAAAAGTAGTTTTTAAGCCGCTGAACCACGGTTAGGTTGGATACATCATGCAAGGTCAAGTCAGAGGTTACCTCATTCGGATAAACAAACATGGGGTTTTGTTTGTTAATGATGCTAGATTTTGGTAGCCGTACTCTATCCACATGGGCCTACTCCTCTTGTAGAATATATGACAACCCTCAACTCATTTGCTAAAGTGTGTCCAGGTTGTGGTACACAATGGCCATACGTGGTTGCAAAAGCAGAAGCCGTTGAAGAAGGGTCAGAAAGATTGAAGATGAAGAGCATGTTGTATGGAATACAAACTAGCTGTGTATATATATCATTTACAAATCAGTGTTTAGATCAACAATATCATATGGGTTTGTTCCATATGGTTCAAGCTGTGACGGGCCCGGGGTGTGACTGACAGAATGTCTCCTTGGCACGGTTGAAGGGGCGGGATTTGGACATTCTCCACGAGTGTGTCCTACGCATTGGCACCGAGTACATCTTCGTTGTATCGAACTTTCACCACGTGATGGACGTCGTTCTTTCTCGGTCTCCCGCACCTGTTCTTATCCATTAAAGGTGGATAGCATGGTGGAAGCGGGTCGGGTGGATACACCCATGCCGCAGGGGGTCCAGCTGGGTTTATTACCTCCACGTATGTTTTTCGGTAATATTCGGACGTGAAGAAAGGTACAGCCAAGTCGCTGCAATCTGTACGACTCATATATCTTGCTGCAGCGATGGCATGGCCGCACGGTAACCCAGATTTATCCCATTCGCGACACGAACAAAGGTGGTCTTCCATATTCACAATCGCGTGAATATAGTCATCATGCACCTCGTACTTCCCATACCCGATTGCTCTTACCGGCCATGTCGCCGCACGACGCGCCCTGTACTGAACGATATTCTCCGTCGTTGGTGTGAGTGCATTTTGCATCTCAACTCCTTTTAGGCGTCGAATTTGGTACCACTCTTGTTGAAAGGCCCTAAAGTAGTCCATAAGATTAACAATCGGACATCTACGCGCAAAACGAGAGAGTGCATTCACAGACTCTGCACTATTCGAGGTCAGAATGTCATACCGTTGTCCAGGAAAATGGGCCGCGGACCACCTCTCCGGTCCAGCATCGTCAAAGACTTTGGCTGCTTCCTTGACACTGTATCGTAGCATATTCATGTACTTGTTAAACTCCCGATCCGTATATGCTCTGCATGCCGCCCAATAGACATCCTTGTAGGTGGTAATACGTTTGTCCTTGGATTTGGCGTTCATCTCCAAATGTCGACAGCATATGGCGTGAGGGGCGTTTGGGTACATGGCAGAGATTGCGACGCTTATGGAAGGAGCCCTGTCAGACATAAACACCAACCCTTGCGGGTCTCCGATAGCTTGTCTCAACATGGACATAAACCAAGTCCACTCGTCCCCGGTTTCAGACTTGCCTACGCCTAAAGCTACTGGAACGATGGAGTTATCCCCGTCCATGGCAACCGCCAGGAACATCATACCCAAGTAACGACCCTTTAAATGGGTTGCGTCTATTATCAGGACACGACGTAGATTTGCCAGAAATGTGCGGATCTGCAAAAACATAGGTTAAAATGTTATAGTTTATAATGTGTAAATGTTATAGTTTATAATGTGTAAACATATGACGTGTTAAAATACGTACCGCAGGTCCAAGGGCCACGAAGCACATCTCAAACCGTCCACGTGAATCGGTCCGTAGCTGCGTGACAGTACCAGGGTTCTGCAGCTGCAAATTATATAAATATGTCGGGAGTCGTTCATACGACTCCTCGAACGTGCCTCTCACCATAAACAGTGCATGGCAGCGCGCACGCCACGCTTGGTGGTAATCAATCGTGACGCCGAACTGCCGGTGAACGTCGTGGACGATGTCCTTTGGACGCAATGACCTACTAACATCAAGAAATTTGTTTTTCAGGATCGCACCCAAAGTCTTTTTGCCGGCTTGTTTGTGGTGGGGATTAAGTTGCGTCCTCGTACAAGTGTGTACGTCGTGCAACTTTCTAATCATTATTGCCCCTCCTTTGGGACCCGTGTGAATCGCGTACAACCTCCACTCACACTATTCTCTAGCACATTCAACTACGTATTTGCTTTTGTCAGATGCCCGCACGCGACTTTGGAAACCCTCTTCCAAGAACTTGAGTCCGATATGACTTGCTAAGAGATCCTTCAAATCGAATATCTGACCTGCTGTTAAACTTTCACTGCGAATATAAGGTGTAGGTTCGTAGCTTTGTGTCTGGGTATGGGAGTCTGGAAGAATAGGGGGCATATCAAAAAAGTCATTTATCTGACTACATGATTTTCTACTAGGGGTATATTCTTCGTGATCATCATTATCGGTGTCTGATCTGTCTATTTCAGAATTACCCGTTCTGAAAACGTGGGTTTCGTCATCAGCAACTCTAGCAGTACGCCATTCGTGTGGTTGTGGTGGTTGTTGTTGTTGAGAATCAGGCTGCTCTATTTGGAGGTCTTCGTCGTCGTCACCCTCCTCGTCACCGTCGTCGTTACCGTCATCGTCACCGTCGTCGTCACCGTCGAATACGCCGGGATACATAAAGAGTAATGGGGGTCTTTCTGAATCGACTGCAAGGTGCAGAAAAGTAGAGATATCCCCATCGTTGGATAAATCCACAAATGACCCATCGCCATTTTTAAACACTAACTTGCAAACATCAGAAGAGTTGATTCCACATTTTTGCATGGCGTATGCAACAAACTTCTGATAAGTATAGTTTACTGACACTTTTACACCATGCTTAGATTTATAAGCAAAATTCCACTCATTGTTATCTTGCACCCATTCACCATCAAAACAGAAATATAGCTTAGCTTTTGCAACAGATGAACTCATTTTTTCAGTAGTATCTCAAACACAAAATATTGCAGAAAGAAATATTGCAACAATGAAATCGTTGTGTGGGGATTATGGCTTGCATTTTACGTCTATTTATCAATGAAACAACCAACATATCAGAAAACCAATCTCTCATTTCATCCACAAATGGGTATTCCAAAAACATTGATTTAACATTGATTCAAACATGCAAATGAATTTCAACCACAAATCGGTCTTTAAAGTGCAATAATTGTGGGAAAAAATAGTAAAAGCATGCAAGATTCGTCTAAGTTTAGGGGCTGAAAGTGTAAATTTTCAGGGGCTGAAAGTGTAAATTTCAGGGACCAAAAGTGTAAAATTCGGGCCATCGCGGGCCATCGCGGGCTGCGATCGCGGGCAGGGACCAAAAGTGCACCGCGGCCAAAGTTGAGGGGCTTCGCGGGGCATTTGGGGCCAAAATACGTGTCACGTCACCGTATCCCGCGATCGCGGGTATTTTGGGTATTTTTGCAAAATTGAAAAAATTTAGGATATTTTGGTAACTCAATGTTTGACTTAGGGTATTTTAATTAATTTCCCCCCTTATTTCTTTGTTTTAAAAGTCAAAAGCTTATTAATGTAAAAGTCCGTAGATACCAATACCAAAGGGTTAAAGGCCCCTCACATCCAAATTATTGTAATAGTGTAAAACTGTTTGGTGGTTGGTGGTTAATAAAATTATGCCTTTCAAAAAATAAAATAAAAACTATTAGTCAAATTTATTCTTTCAAAATGTGAATGATCCAAGTCTCACGAAATATAAGAAACATGCATAAGTGTTTAATGTATATAAGTATTATATAATTTAAAAAACTAAATGAAATTCTTGTCTAACAGACGCTGATCGATGATCTTGCCTTAGGGTGTTAACGAGTCGAGCTTTTAACGAGCTACTCGAGCTCGAGCTCGTTTATCTTGAGCTCGAGCCTAACAGTTGTCGAGCTCGAGTCGATTTTGAACACAAAATAAAGCTCGCTTAACTTAACGAGTCGAGCTTCATAACACCAATGTTTAACTCGACGAGCCGAGCCGAGCCGAGTCATTCGAGTATATACTTTTTCGAGCCAAACATATTTATATGTTTACAAATTATATAATCAAAATAAAAAAATTATCGATCTTGAATACATAAACGAGTTAATCGATCTCGAATTCTAGCTCATAAACTAGCATCGAGCTCGAGCTCGGACATTGAAAAAATATTCGAGCTCGAGCCCGACTTTAAAAAATAATCGAGCTCGAGCGTCGAGCCTCGTATAATTTTTTTGAGTCCGGCTCGAATAACCTACTACGTACTCGACTCGACTACACCCCTAATCTTGCCATTGATCGTCGACACTATAAAACCCGACACCCCGTTCCCAAATTAATTTGCAAGACAAAACGCTATCGCCACCGTTGCTATCGTTTTTCATCGTGTAAACACGTCTCTTTGGCCAATTTTCTTATGGAAAACAATTAAGGACAAAACGGTTTTTAATTTACACAGTCTTCAAATTAAATATTTAAAATCATAAATATGTTCATAACCGGCCCGTTTGTAGATTTAATTGCATCATTAAATGTCACTCTAATAAACATATCCTCTTCATGAACAATTAACTACTTTGTCAGTAAAAACTAAATTTTCTAATCATACACAATAAAAGTCAAATACCTTAACACGTTTAAAATTGTGAGATATGTTAGATCTTTATATATGTTATTATGTATTCACAAGGAGAGTGTATTCTATTTCGATTTTATATAAAGATAAAACTTAGATAATATGGATTTAGTAGGTTGAAAATCGATCATCAAATTTATCATAAAAATGTGAATTGTTTTTTTGCATCTATCAGAAAGAAACTAAACCGGAAATGTATCGTTTTCTTGAAATCAGGTTAAAAAGTCAAATTTCTTGGATCTACCACCAGTCCGCCGGTGAATCAATGACGGAACCATCCGCCACCAATGCCTTTCGGTGAAAGTCTTTTTCCTAATAGTGGCATAGGTTATGTTACCGTTTTGTAATCTTGTAATGTTTTAACTTTTTCTCGTTCTTTTGATGCATATTTATTGAAAGCAACAAGTATTTTATACGATAAACAACGTTTAAAATAAATCTGTTTACATATAAAAAGTCTTTGTAGGTCCAAACTTTGTTGTGTGTATGAAGACGTCAACTTAAACGTTGTTTTCGTATGGGACGTCTCAAATAATTCAACAATTATATTTGGATAAAATATTTAAGATATCTTATACGGTAAATAATCTTAATTATGATCAATTCAATTTATGGAATCAAATAGAACATATTTTCATTCAATTGCTTTTAGAGAGGGCATTTTAAAAATACACTTTAAGGTCTATAGTTTAAGCTTTCAAGTGGTCTATCTTAGGCATTGTTTGGCAAAAAAAACAAAATTAGGGTACAAGTTTGGATGATTATAAGTTAGCTTATAAGAGCATCTTTAACAGCTTCCTCATTTTAGAGAAAATGGAGAATATGAGGATTTTGACCCTAAAATCAGCTCCAACAGCTTCATCCCCATTTTGGAGAAAGTAGGAGAGAGAATGTAATTTTCTCCAAATTTGGAGATTACCCAAAAAAATCTCCAAAATCATTATCAAGAGAGAGAGAAACAATATTTTATTATTTTCTTTTTAAAAATTTGTTGGAGATAATAATGTTTTGAATATTTTAATAATATATTTAATGTTGAATCCTCTAAAATGGGGAATCTGTTGAAGATGGATGTAATTTTTTTTGGTGATTTTGACTTTTGCTTCCCCATTTTGGAAATTTTTTGGAGAAGCTGTTGGAGATGCTCTAAGCTAGCTTTTTGAAATGCTATTTGGAGTAGCTTTTCAGTAATTTTTTATGAATATTCCAATATTTCCCTTATTAATATTAATTAATACTTATTAACTATTATTATAAATTAATATTAAAATTTTAATTTAATTAATATTAATTACTAAATATTAATTAATATTAACTGAAAGTTATTAAGTTAAATTTTAATTATGCATTGATATTAATTTTTAATCATGCATTGATACTAATTTTTAATTATTTAGAGTTATTGTTAATCATATAAATTATTTTTATTTATTTTTTAATATTAATCAATATATTTTAATTATCAATTATTATTTATCTTTTTAATTATTATTTTCATATCGTATATAATGGTTATTTAAAATCATATATTAATATATATATATATATATATATATATATATATATATATATATAAACTTGTTTTAACAAATTTAAAATTTATAGTATATATATAATAATAATTTTTAAATTCTTTTAATTAACATGTTATATTATTTAAATTTTTTACTACATTGATTGTATTAATTAACATATTATATTGTTATAAGTTTTTTAAATTCTATAATTAAATATTGTAATTGATATTTTTTTAAAGATGCCATTTTTGGTCATTTAACATGTTTATAGGCTGGTTTTTGTCAAACGTGACTTTTTTACCAGCTAACTTATCAGCAACCAGCTAGCTTATCAGTCAACAACTAGCTTATCAGCTATCAGCTAGGTTATCAGCTAGTTTGCCAAACAAAGCCTGTAACACCTCGAAAATCCTAACTCAAATTGTAAATGAATTTATTTGGATTTATTAAAGGACAAGGTTTTGCATTGGATTGTGGAACACGTGATGCTAATTGGATCGCATGAGAAATCTGACCAAGATTGGGCTCGGTACCTGGACCACGAGAATGCCCGACGATTGTGACATGGTCACTCTCGCCAGGGCACTATCGCCCATTATGTACCGAGAGTGTTGGGAGAGGTCAGCGAGTATGCCACTCGCGATTATGATATGGTCACTTTCGTAGTGGCACTATCGCCAAGTTTGTACCGCAAGTATTTGGGTAGCGCGCGAGTATGCCTGACGATAGTGACCAGTGTCACTATCGCGGTGTTACTATCGCGGTCGGGGTACAGGGACTACTTAGTCCGATTTTTGTTACCTTGTTCTCATTTCTTCTCTACCCATTTCCTTATTTCTCTCTAAAAAACCCTCCCCAAACCCTAAATCCGTTTTGGAGCCTTTAGAGTCATAGATTTTGTGATTCAAAGCAAATCTCTTACCCTTTTAGCAAAGATTCATGGTTAAAGATAAAAGTTCTTCATTTCACTTCCGTTTTGAGAGATTTCTACATTTATAGAGTTTTACTCAACCCTCTCCTAAACCCTTCCCATTCTTTGGATGAAATGAAGATTGAGGCTCACTTTGGTAACACTAGAAGTGTTTGGTTGGTGGATTCACATGATGGTTGAGGTAATCTTCTCTTCTTTTCATTTTGGAAATTAGGGTTTCGATCTATTGGTGATTTTTGGTGTAATATGTTGAGGGAAATGATTCTAAGTGATTGGGGATAAATATTTATGGTTGGAAAATGTGGATCTAGGTTTTTGGAAGATTTGGAGCTTGAGGATTCGTGTTTCTTCAAAGGAGCTTACGTTTTGGGAAAATCTAGAGTTAGCCTAAATCTAGCAAGGTGGGTTCAAGTTGATTTGCGAAAACTTTGTACATGCCAAAAATGTTATTTTCCACGTATTTATGTGTTTTACTTACAATTATCAATTGTGGACTTATTTGGTAAGTTTGACTTTTTTGAAGTGTTTAACTTTATAAAGTTTGTAAAACACCCATATTTGGGGATTTTGGATATTTCGATGGGTAGAAATCATAATTATGTCCTTAAATGATTTATTGCTCAAATGGAGCTTATTTAATGGTTTAATCATGCGAGTATAATTGATTTTATAAACCATTTGGGAAAATGCACATTTTTGTGTCATGAGTCTTTTTGAGAATTTTAAAAGTATGAGTCCATTTTGGGAACCCAATTATATTAATCCGTGACGAGTTTTAGGTTAATGGGATTTTATGGTATACGTTTACCTAAACGACGTTTTAATGCATTCATATTTTGAGGACCGTTATTTATGGGTCTAATGGATTTAGAGCATTTGCTCGGTTTTGACTTTGAGGAAGTTTTGGGGACATCTTTGTCCGATTTCAGTGGCTCATTGTGGAGTCTTATTTTATGGTTTGCACTTATTGCAACATATAGCATATTATTACATATTATTGATATTTACATGCTCGGGTGCTTTAGTCATTCCGGGATGGGCATGTTATTGTAGATTGTGTTGCATTGGATCCATAGGCACGTAAGTTAGTCTTTATTTGATGGTCTACCTCTTTGTGCACGAGGAGTGGACTATTGGAACGCATGGTTTTGTGCGGTAGGCCGTTCGGGGCCACTAGAGAGTATGCAATGGGGGACATTGGAGTCCTTGAGGTGTAACCCGTCTAGACTGGATAGGCAATGTGGTCCCATAAGTCCTTGAGGTGTAACTCGACGGAGTAGGCAATAAAGGCATGGGAAAGGTTTGAGGTTGTGATGTATTTATGGCATGGGAACTAAGACCGGGACTTGAGGTGTAATCGAGTAACATCATAAGTGACCTAACTTTCTGTGTCCGTCACTTTCGATGGAATCGGGTCTCCCCCGTCACCGAAAGGTGTTGTTTTTTGGTATATGGTTTTATCCATATTTGCGGTGACGCATTTTATTTATACGAAATGTCTTTCATGGTTTATTGCGGGTACTATGCCTCATCCTTATTGGATGTTTTGAATATTGGAGTTTTTTCTACGTTTATAATTACTTGGGATATTTAACGTCAAAGCACGTTTTGATTGAGTTGGGATTGGAATTCATTTTGGATAACGCTTTGTACATTTTAGGAACTCATCTCATAGCTTTTGTGTGCGTTGAAAAATGAGTTGTTTACATAATTGTTATAAATCTTTTTGGGAAATTATGTTTTCAAGCTACCTCCTCTTCGTTTAATCATTTAAGCAATCATGATAAAACTCTTGAACTCACTAGGCGTTAGCCTAACCTTTTATTTGTCGGCATGTGCAACAGGTTCAGGTTGGGATTAATTCTAGTGACATTGTGAAGAGATGAGTGCTAGTGGTGTGCTCGAGGAGTGAAGTGCTTAGTTAAGTCTTCCACATTTATTTTGAGAGTAGCAGCTTGTCATGGTGTTAAGTAACACCCGAATTTATTTGGTCTTATTGTATGACTTAGATTATGGACAATGTTGGAGTTGTGACGTTTTAAATCTTGAGGTTATTCCATGAATGGGTTGTAGAAGGAATTTTATTCCTTAAGCGGTTATTTTATCAAAAAATTTATTTAGTTGTTCTTCCGATTTTGAGGGTGTTACAAAGACTTAGGCCATGCGTAACGCCCACGGGCTCGGGCTCGGGCTCGGGCTTCACCAGATGGCAAGCGGGTACGCGGGTAAGGGGTACGGGGGGAGCGGGCTAGGTGCGGGCTCGGGCTGAGCGGGTTTGTAAGCCCGTGGAACCCGTATGTCTATTTGCCATATTTTAATGATTTTTAATTAAAATTTACCCTTTCAACCCCTATACTTATTTATTAAATTTACTTTATACCTTTTAGTTTCATTATTTTAATTTTACATTTAACACATATAATCGTTTATTAACTAAAACACGTTAAAAAAATACGTTTTAATTTTAACAAGTTACACCATTATAATTGTCTCTTCGATACGTTCGAAATGAGTCCAACATTGAATTTTTTTGGATTTATATATTTTAATATATATCATATAAACTAAGTAAAATTATTTTTTGAGTAAACTATGATTTTGGTCCCTGTGGTTTACTGTTAATAACGGTTTTCGTCTTTGATCTTTTAAAACTGTTTTTTTATCCTTATGGTTTCTATTTTCCTTCCATTTTCATCCCTCCATTCAACTTTGTTAAAATTAGAGTTAATTCTTCCAAAAAATAATTGAGAAAATTACATATTTGGTCCTTGTTTATTGTATATCAAATTTTACATTTTTATCCTTAAGTTACGACATTTTTTTTCTTATTTTTATTTATTATTTATCTTATTTTTATTTATTAAAAAATATATAAATATTTTTATTTTGTTAAATAATTAAATATATAAATAAAAGAATTAAAAAAAATGGAAGGTTTGAGGGTAAGGAGAAAAGCTGATGTGGCGCTGAGGTGGCAAGCTAGGGCTTGAGGGCTTGAGGGTAGTGGTACTCCACTTTTTGAGAGCTTGAGGGTTAGGAGAAAAGCTGATGTGACGCTGATGTGACGCTTGAGGGCTTCTACGGAGCGCTACTCATGGCCTTAGTCATTAAATTAGATTTTTGAATGATAAGCTTTTTAAAATAACAATCATATCAAAGTATGTCGTATTCTCATGTAAATGTCTTTTATTTTGTATATAAGCTTTAAATAATATTTTTAATCAAGTCTTTGAAGTCAATAATTATGATTACAAGATTCCGTGCTAACAAGATGTGTGGACTTTAACCTTCTGGATAAGTTTAACTAATAATAAGACTTGGTTTTTAGGAATTTTTCTCAAAGATCATCGGTTCGAGTCTTGTAAAGTCATTGATGTATGTATAATCTAGGGAATTTAATTAAAATACCCAAAGTTTGACTCTGACTTACCAAAATACCCAAAATCTCGTCGACTTTACCAAAATACCCAAACTTTCTGCGGTGGGCCCCGCGATCGCGGGTCCACGCCCACGTGTCACGACGTTTTGGCCAAAAGTCCCGCGGAGGCCCCTCAAGAATGCCCGCGGTACACTTTTGGCCCCTTAAGATTGGCCGCGGAAGCCGCGGACCCCCCCAACTTTGGACTGGGTACAATTTTGGCCCCTGCCCCGCGGTGGTCCCGCGGTAAGCCGAAATTACGTTTTTGGCCCCTCAAGTTTGGGGCAAAAAAATTACATTTTTGGTCCCTGTAGTTTTTAGGTTATCATTTTATATAGTTGAGGTTTTTAATGTATTGTTTCCTTTCCATTTTAATGTATTTAATATAGAAGTTAATTAAAGAAAATGTTTTCCCCATTTTAAGTTATTTAATAAGCAAATTAATTAAAAGATCAGTTATTGCAAATCATCTTCCCAACCGAAACGGATACAGTGCAGGTAAACAAAGAAATCTTTGGCTGGAATGCGTCCTGGATTCCGGTGATGAAGTCAACCTTTTCCTTGATGACGTCCTCCATTCCCGTGTAGTCGTCTTCAATTTCTTGTAGTTCCTCTTCTACTTCCTTAATTTGTCGTTGCACCTCCCGAACGTGAGCCCTAGCCATGGCCAGTTCTCGTTTTTTCTCCGCTAGATACTCCATTTTTCCCTGCTGAATCCCCCTGTTATGGTTCCACATACCTTTTACCTTTTCGATATCGGCGTTCGCCTTATCAATGGATTTTTGCACTAAGGGAGTAATTCGTTGACTTTGTGGAAGACCCGTCGGCTGGGTACAATGATACATTGGTGGGCTGTTCCTGTCATTATCGAAGTGGTAATTCTCCCATGCCATCTCCCAGTCTTCTGCCTCCTCATCCGTGAATGGATAATCGGCCGCAGTTCGCCCATGGTTTCTCCACTCCTCGTCTATTTCCGGTACCTTCCAGGTACTCCGGCGAGCTCCATCGTTCAGTGGTTGGTAGGCTGCCGAACGTGAAGTTCCAGCCCCATTCGCCGACCTGTTCCCCCTTGATCTTGAACCTCCAGCCATAGTGTTAAGAAAAGCGAGAGAATGTTTGTAAACGGTGTAAAAGAATGTATAAAAGATAGATAGCAAGTTGTGAATTACTACTTCTTCATGCCATCTACTTATAGCCGTGAAAATGTATGTTCTTCATCAGGGATGTGGATATGGTCAAAGATTTCGTCTGAATAGTTCACTGCAAGATTCGTTTGAAAAGAGCCTGTAAGATTCGACTGAAAAAGTAACTGCAATATTCGTCTGCAAAAGAGCCTGTAAGATTCGACTGAAAACGTAACTGCAATATTCGTCTGCTCTTGAATAAAGGTCTTTCATTAGGCTGAAAATTAGTCTTTAAGTAGTCTAATATAATATTACAAGCCTACCAAATATTATTTGTAAACGCCATACAAGTCCCAATATAATATTACAAGCAACTACGTCAAGTGATACTTGCACACAAAAACGTGAACGTTTAAGTAGTCTAAGGATTAATGCACATGTGAATCAAGAAATAAATGCTTGTTCATCCAATAATCTCTGTATTAGGATTACTGCAAGTTTCATAAACCTACTTACTAGGTGTTGGAAAATTTTAGTAAAAATATGGGTTTTACTAAACTTTGGACACATTTAAATATATATATATATATATATATATGTTATATATAACTAACTCTTAGTAGGTTTATGTTCTCCTATATGAGAGCTTCGAAACGATATATAATGCGTCCAAAACGGAGTATGTGTGAATGAGATATCGATACTCAAAGTTGAGTAATTGGATGAAATTAGCACAAACCAAATGGGTGTGGGAATGTGTCCCACATAGGAAGAGAGAGTAAAGTGTTGTTGCATGTTTTTACTGTTTTTTGTCACACTTTTTAGGCTCCAAGTTAAATACTTTAACAAAATAATAAACAAAATTATAACTTCAATCACAATACTTTAACAAAATAAGTTAACACTAAAAATAACAATTATTTAATGTTACATAAACAACCTAAAGTTGCTGTGTTTGACAATGCGCATAAATGGACTCCGCCATATGTACGCGAAATTCTCTGGCCTCATCTTCGGTGTGGGAAGGGTGTAAATCTACCACATCGTTATTAATCAAGATGTTGGCATTACGGCATACCCAGACACCGCAATCCGCATTCATCCCTTGCTGCTGTGGTGCATTCTTGGCTAACATGTGACGGAAGTTCACTGACCATTCGCGACAGCGCACATCCCCGATCCGGCTAAAGAACTCCGTCAGCACAACTTTAAATCTGGCAAGCTGCTCATCCATAGCGTCTTTGAAGAGATTGGCAGCGTCGCTGTCATATATGGTCATCACCATAGTTGGAAGATCAAACACTCCGAGCAGCCAATGTTTAGGATGAATGCATATAGGGATGTACACCTGAAATATTACAATATTAGACAACTTAGTTAGCAACCAAACAACTTAAATAAAATAAGAGTAAAACGATTTACATACAGTATCGAGTAACTGCCAATTCACCCCTTCCATGCCATTGCATGAGTTAGCCATGGAGGCGGGACCTTGATGTTCAGTGTGCATCGCGGTCCACCTCGTGTCTGGTAGACGGGAACGTTGGAGAATGCCGACCCAACAATCGATGTCCTATACACAAAAAATAGATGGTTAGACATGTAATATAAATATATTTGATTATATGACTATAGTTAAACTTCAATACTAACCACATCCTCTAAGTCAGACTCCAAAGGGTCAACTGCCAGCAATACTTTGAAAAACGAGGGGGTGATGTCCAGGTTGAGGAAAGGGATGAATACTAGGCTTGGGAGGTTACCAGTCTGGCACATGTTCAATATATCCTCGGCCGGAAGACGCTCCGGTGAAGCCATCTTTCCCTTTCCCGCTTTCTTTCCCCCCTTCTTTCCCCCCTTCTTTCCCGCTTTCTTTCCTGCTTCCTTTGCATTCTTTTCAGGCTGCGATGTGGTCTTTTTTTGCCGTGTCCATGGGGAACCCCAAAAGCGTGAACGTTTAGTCTCCCGAACCGGCCTAGACGGGTCTGCCACCTCCGCCTGTGGATCTACAACATCCATCGGGTCATCTTCCGGCTCCGAGAAGTGCTCCTCGAAAATATCCGGCTGACGGAAGTTCTGTCCCAACCCCATCGGCTGAAAATTAAGTTATTAGATGTTTTAAGTACAATTTCATCATGTTCACAATTAAACCAAAACTACCAAAATAACTTACAGTCTGCGTGGAAGCTGGCGGTGTGACGTACGACGACCCCGGCATTTCCGGTCTGTAATAGTCTGCGTCCGATAGGCCAAGGAAGTCCATGAATGATGTGGTGCCGACCTGCGTGACATTGATCATTATTAGTCCCACAAATTTAGGAACTAACATATAACTATAATGGTTACTCAGTGTGACTTACACTCTCCGGGATTGACGGATAGGATGTGGTGACAAACGGTGGCATTTGGGATGTGTATCCTCCTGCCCCCGACATCCCGACCTGTGTGACATTGATCATTATTAGTCCCACAATTTTAGGAACTAACATATAACTATAATGGTTACTCAGTGTGACTTACACTCTCCGGGATTGACGAATAGGATGTGGTGCCAAATGTCGCCTGTTGGGATGTGTATCCCCCTGCCCCCGACATCCCGACCTGCGTGACATTGATCATTATTAGTCCCACAAATTTAGGAACTAACATATAACTATAATGGTTACTCAATTTGACTTACACTCTCCGGGATTGACGAATAGGATGTGGTGCCAAACGTCGCCTGTTGGGATGTGTATCCCCCTGCCCCCGACATCCCGACCTGCGTGACATTGATCATTATTAGTCCCACAAATTTAGGAACTAACATATAACTATAATGGTTACTCAGTGTGACTTACACTCTCCGGGATTGACGAATAGGATGTGGTGCCAAACGTCGCATGTGCCCCCTGTCCGAACGGAGCGGGGATCGGCGTCGTACTCGACAGCTAAAACAAATTTAGAACGTAATATTAATATACAAACTAAAAGATCGTGGCCGACAAATTAAGTTAAACACTAACATGAACAGCGCGAAACTGTCTGACGAATGCCTCCAGATGGTTTAAACGTGTGTCTTGGGGCCCGTGGACGTAGTCCCACAGATCCTCATGACTGCCCCGAACTGGCCCGTAGACGTGTGTTGGATCTTGATGGGAGTAGGAAGGGGTCGCTTCATATGGATCGAAAGGGGGCAGCTGATATCGATCGGAAGGGGGCGGCTGATATCGATCGGAAGGGGGCCTCGCGTCGTCTTCCTCATCTTCGTCAGATGAGGAACTAGACCCAGATGGGGAAGGAGAGGGACGTCGAACCCTTGCCGCCTCTCTGTCAATAAAGGCCACGCTGTTTCTGTACCAAGGCGTGTCCCTCTCGTAGGCAGTAGGAACAAGGACCTCGAAAGGCGTAAGCGGCGGCTAAATATATGATAAAACACAAAATTTTTAATAAGCGGGACTAACGTATGCAACATTGTAAACATAGTAAAAGAACTTACATGTCTATATTGACTGAAGAACTCAATCCAAGTATGCCTATTTAGGGAAAGACCCCGGTCCCAACGGGTTCCCGTATGTAATCTGTCGGTGCGCTTGTTGAAATATTGAACGGCTGCGGGAAACATCTCCAAGATCCATATCTGGAATTACACAAGAAGAGCAAGTACGTAAAAAGGAAAGCCAAAAAGTTTGTATGTATTATTATTTATGTTATACTACGTATATAACCTTTAAGGCGTATGTAAATCCACAAAGATTCATCTTGGCAAGTCGATCGGGGCGTCTGGCAATGGCTCGGTACAAAATAGTGTAGCTATGTGTCTAGATGTGGCTACCCCACGGGTACCTGTTAAACAAATCCAAGTCCTCGACGGCCCTAAGGACCGTCTCGGAAGCAGTCTGGCTCAACTCACGGCCCATGAAGCCCATATCCACGATCGCCACCAACCATACACGGACAGCATCCTGGTCGCTTAGGGCCCTAAGGCCCTGTTTCATCGTCTCCACGACTGTCTTCAACTTCAAACGAGATGCTGACACACCCCAAACCCTACGAACGAAGGAAATGTCTGCTAAGGGAGGAAGGGGGGAGCCTCTCCAAAACGTAGTCCTGTAATTAGACAGAACTCACGACGCCCAAACCGCAATTGATGCCCGAAGAAATCAAAATACATCTCCTCCGGATCACCGTTGGAGACCTCGACCTCCAACTGTTGAAACATGTGGACTAGCGTGGGGTCGCCACCAAGGTAAGTCAGATCCATCCATGGACCGAAAGGTGTCCCTCTAAAGATGTCCTCAAGGGTAGCTGCGCGATCACCTAATTCCACGAAGCGGTCTCTCAACTCCACCATGTAGCCAACGCGACACTTTAACGTCAAGTCGATGTGAAAGAAATCCCTCTACATAGTTATTCACAGATGTTATAGTTAGTGTTATATATAGATGTTTTTGCTTGTTTGGTTTATTGTGTTGATAATTATTCGTTTCTTTTAGTTTTAGAAAAGAAACCACTCAATCTATTGGACTTCCAGGTAGCAGGGGAATCACAAGGATTTCTTAAATCCCCACATACCTTAGGGCTATTTACACCCGTTTGATAAAATCCAAATAGATATGTTGCGGTTTATTTTATTTCAATATATAATAGTGTTATATATAGATGCTTTTGGCAAGAGGCCAAAATGAATTTGAGTGTGGCATGTGAAGCCAATTTAATATTCATACCATTTATTTACGGAAATTTATTTATCAAAAGAAGTTAGGGGACCTAAGTTGTCATTCACCAAAGTTAGGGGACCTAAGTTGTCATTCACCAAAGTTTAGGGACCTAAGTTGTCATTCACCAAAGTTAGGGGACGTAAGTTGTCATTCACAAAAGTTAGGGGACCTAAGTTGTCATTCACAAAAGTTTAGGGACCTAAGTTGTCATTCACCAAAGTTAGGGGACCTAAGTTGTCATTAACAAAAGTTAGGGGACCTAAGTTGTCATTCACAAAAGTTTAGGGACCTAAGTTGTCATTCACCAAAGTTAGGGGACCTAAGTTGTCACTCTTAACATCTTTTTTTATAAAAAACACTCTTAACATTTTTTTTATAAAAAACACTCTCAACATTTATTTTTATAAAAAACACTCATCTTTTTTATAAAAAAACACTCTTAACAATTATTTTTATAAAAAACATTTTAACATCTTTTTTATATAAAAAACACACTCTTAACATATTTTTTTTATAAAAAAACACACTTAACAATTATTTTTATAAAAAACACTTTAACATCTTTTTTATATAAAAAAACACACTCTTAACATCTTTTTTTTTATAAAAAACACTCTTAACACACTTAACAATTATTTTTATAAAAAACACTCTAACATCTTTTTTATTTAAAAAAACACACTCTTAACATCTTTTTTTTTTATTTTATAAAAAACACTCTTAACATCTTTTTTTATAAAAAACACTCTCAACATTTATTTTTATAAAAAACACTCATCTTTTTATAAAAAAAAACACTCTCAACAATTATTTTTATAAAAAACACTCTTAACATCTTTTTTTATAAAAAACACTCTCAACATTTATTTTTATAAAAAACACTCATCTTTTTATAAAAAAAACACACTCTTAACAATTATTTTTATAAAAAACACTCTAACATCTATAATAGAGACAACATTATAACATACAAATATCACATTCAAACATACAACAAACTTATGAACACTCTAACAACATACATATCATATATTTTAAAATTTAAAATAACAACATACAAGAAAAGTACAAGAAACTTAAGAAAAACTTACCAAATGAGTAACACGAGCCATCTTCAAACAAACCGAGCGCGTATTCTACACGATAAATTGAGAGAGTTTGGGAGGGAGAGCAATTTTTTAATGAGAGTGGTGGCCAAATAAGGCCCCCCCACCCTCTCTCTTATAGCGGCCGAATAAAATTAGGGTTGGGGTTTGATACACATTAAAAAAATTAGGGTTTCAACCCTGTGTCGACGCGTGTCACCGACATCCCGCGATCGCGGGGTACCTCCGCGGGCAAGGGCTAAAAGTGTACCACGGGCATTCTTGAGGGGCCTCCGCGGGACTTTTGGCCAAAACGTCGTGACAGGGGGGCGTGGGCCCACGATCGCGGTGCCCACCGCGGAAAATTTGGGTATTTTGGTAAAGTCGACGAGATTTTAGGTATTTTGGTAAATCAGAGTCAAACTTTGGGTATTTTAATTAAATTCCCTATAATCTAACCCGAATATCTACCGTAAAAAAAAGGATGTGTGATTTTTTTTTCCTTTTAAAACAGTACAAATAATAATGCAAACCCTTTTGACCCATTTGACAACTAAATATGAAATAAATATACATTTATAGACATTATTTACTAATCTTGCTTTACCTACATTAATGCATACTTATATTGGTCAATCAATATATATAATCAAGTGTCCTTTTCAGTTGTCACCAACTACCACTCTCCCTCCACAACATTTATAAACATTTATATTCTTTTTCATTTAATTTCCACCTAATATAAATAGTTATTTCTCTCTCGATATATAAGCCTACTTGATAAGGGTATATATGTCAATTCATGAAACATTCATATCCTGTATTTTGATGAGATATACTTGATATGTTTAATTTGATTTGATATGTCATTTATAAAACAATATATATAGGACAACTCAAAAAAGTCTAAATACAAAGAATCTTGATTACATCCAAGAAAGAATTTTGTCACGAATCTACATTTTAATGGACCACTCCAATATGTTATTATTTATTTATCGTTATTTGGAAGACAAACGTTGAAAATAAAGATACGCAATCAAAATTAATTAATAGAATTATGATTTATCACAAGATTTGGAAAGAAAGAAAAAAGAAATGTTTTATGATTTCTTTTAATATAAAAATGCAACAAAATTTGTCTTAAACCTTACTTCCTATTTACCGTAACGATAGCAGTTGAAGACTCGACCGAAGTTTGGAGTGAAGAAGCATCAAATAATGAGCTAGGAAGGTGTTCTTTTTTAGCTATGGTTGCCTTGGCTTTCTTTTGCCATCTTTCTTATCCTCTTATCACTCCCTTTGGGAGTCCCTATCTGAAAACAAGAAATCCATAAACTCATATATCATTTCAAAGGCGTATAGTTTTTATCAACTGATCATGTTGTTGTTCTTTAACACGAGGTCATGGATTCAAATCTTGATCATCGATTCTACGTGCATAACCAAGGCGTAAACTAGCAAAGTTACATAGCCACAAAGCAATTGAACTACTGACTACAACACTACTAGCAATCTAAATGGCAACTTCTAGGGTTTCTCGAATCAAACATTAGATATGTATATATGTATTATCAATCAATCTCGCTACAGTAAAATCGGTTTTATAAAATATCCACCACAAGAAAAAAGGGTTTGAGCAACGAAGTCCATTTGTCGTCATAAACGGTTTATAGAGACGACATGTCGTCGCTATGTCTTGTGAATGAAGTATGTCGTCGCTAAAAGCGCGTCGTTGAAACCCACTTTTAAATATCTCTAAATGTCTTAATTGACTACTTTTTGAACTAAAGAAATATGTGTCAAGAGTAAAAGTATTTGAATAAAGTGATGGCACGCTTTTAGACACCCTAACAAGTTTTTAGCACGATTTTAATAAATAAAGCATCCTATTAGTCTTTTTATATGACAAAGATGTGTTTATATTGTTGGTTCTGGACTACAATGACTTCTACAGAAAGTGTTTGTAGAAGGGGGTTGAATACAAACACAACAAATTTTCGTTTTAATTTTATATTTTATTAAAACATAAATTACAGATATGTTGTAATGCTAGGAAGGTAAAACATGTTATCCTAAACTATCTGACTGATGACAAAAAATTTACTAACATTGAAAAATAGATGAAAGAAAGTTTTCTTACAGCTCTTAAGAGCTAAGATAATCTTTAGATTGTCACACTGAATTTACTATGAAGTTTTCACAAAGAAGTTCTTTCAAAACGGGTGATTTGCAAACAATGACAAGGAAGGCTTTTTATAACCTCCATTGCATTAAATGCAATCTTCCAACTTTAACATGTGTCTTTATTTGATTTGTTGATCCATGCATGTTTGTACTTTTCACTTCAGGCTTTGTAGTTGATGTTGACATTTGTTAACTCATACCATCTTTTGTATGCAAAGGGAACAGTAACGGAAGTATGACACTAATAAAATAGTATTTTAGAACTTATTTTGGCTGACATGTTTTTGCATGTTCCCATACTAGGATGAGAGATTGAGAGAGTTGGAGATCCAAACTTGTTGGACAAGTTTGCACTTCAAAGTTCGGTCTGTCAGTAGTAGTACTTTGTCAAACTAGTAGTTGACTATATTTTTTTTTTGAAACAGTAGTTGACTATATCTTGTATTGATTTTTTTGGCTAAATGACAAACCAATCCGCTTTCGTGACTATCTTGAACTCTCTTCAACTAATCTTCGATTTCGTTGAAGGCATTTTAATCTTTGAATCAATACATATAGTTATAAGACTTTACAAGTAAAAATCATATCTTTGTCTATTTCGAAGTATAAACTATACAACGGTTTTCAACTATAGATGCGTATGAGGTAGAGTGTTTTTCGGATATCAATGACTTAGAATATTTCATCTGGATTTGAGAATCCGATGGATGAGAGTGACGACTTTCTCATTATCGGATTCCATATGGAATTCCACATGGATGAAACTCTAATTTATATGAGATAATCTTTGTCATTGTTTCGATGAACCATATCAGAAGACTTTATTTGTTCATTATATTCCAATTGTTTGGATGATGGCTTGTCTGAGATACATCTTATAGGTGATACTTTATAAGATATACTTTTTTTGAGGCAAAGTATAAAAACATGTTTCTACGTGTTTTGGTCGGATATCTATCTATATTATTCACAAATCCGATTTGAGACTAACACTAGGTAGATTAACCTTAGATTAGGATGTGGTTTTTGGTTCCATAAATTAAAAATCTCATTAAGTATTTGCGCTGTAACTTGTAAGCCTATGTTTGGTGATTTAACTCCACCCAATCCTTGATTAAAAAATATTCTCGCAATCTTCAACTTCAATCCAACCCACCTTTTTTTATTGCTCAGTGATCCAACCCAACCTAAAATTTAGTATTTTATAAAAAGTATATATTTAATGGTTTATCATCTATAATTCATTTATATTTATTTTAGACTATAAAAACTATTTTATATTTTTAAATTGTACTTATAAGTTATAACTATAAAAAAATTAACATACATTTGAGATTAAATAAAACATGTTACAAATAAACACACACAAAAAAAAAAATTAAATTGCAGATGTAGAAATCGTTGATTATTGACGAATGCTATAGTTAGAGAATAGTTACCTGAACTAAAGTGAAATGGATGGAGTAGTTTTGGAGTAGTAAACCAAAAGAAGTGGTCATTAGGCCTAACCACCAAAGATCTCTAAGAGTATCTCCAACAGCTTCCCTATTTTGGAGAAAATGAAGAACATGGAGATTTTGGGTTGTTTTTTTGCTCCAACAATTTCTCCAAAACTATCTTCAAAATAGAGAAAATAGGAGAGAGAAGGAGTTTTTCTCCAAATATGGAGTTAACCCCAAAATTGATTACTTAGTGAGATCACTAATAGAAATCTTTGAAAAATAATATTTAGAGAGAGAAATATTATCTTAATAGATAAATACAATATTTTAATACTATAATCATTGTTTTTTCTCCAAAATGAGGAATCTGTTGAAAATTAATGTAATTTTTTTTAGGAATTTTGATTTCTGGTTCTCTATTTTGAAGAAATTATGAGAAAGCTGTTGGAGATACTCTAACAACAACAAATCTATCACTTCTATTCAAGCACATCTTTGTCACAATTCATTGTAGTTTTGTCCCAACCACCAACACATCCTACAGATCTATACCCCATCACAATCATTACTAGATAAGTCTTCACACCAATTTGATTATTTGTGTGAGAATTTGTGAAACATTACTCTTCAAAAGAGCCTTTAAAAAGAAAAGAGATGTTCCCGTAAAACTTGAATTGAAGCACAAATGAAATGGACCACCGAAGGATTTTGGACCCTAAAACATTTCTACATCAAACTTGAACTTGGAGTTTTAGGGGACATCTGTTTAGGAAATATCCCTTTAGTTTATTTAAGCACCTTACTTTTACGACCACATCAAAATCGTTCTCTAAAGCTTTTCTCAGGTATTTCGAAATCGAAGGTGGTTCTTTCTTCGAAATGGGCCTAGCCAGAAAGAGCAAACAAAAAGTACTTATAAACTTTGGTTGAAATTTATGTTAGATATATTTCAGATTGGAAGTTGTGGATACCCTAATCAAACCATGCTGAAGGATGAAATAATCCACTCGAGAGACCGATACGTAGAACTGTAAGCCTGAAAAAATATAAACGATTTTTGGATGATCTTTACTTCTTTGTTTAGTGTGCATGCATATATGAATATAGAGGGATATTCAGCTAAATGATCTCTTGACATGTGTTTTTTTGATCCATCACCTTTTGACAGGTTTCTTGACATTCTTGTTTATGAAAGTGACAGGCTTATGCTAAGTAGTGATATTCTTTAGCCTATCAAAAAGTCATGGACTTAAGAAGAATCTGACAAAAAGGTCATTTGACCAAAGGACATGTTAGAATCTTACATCGGCTAGACTGTAATCATTTTGTAACGACCCAAAATTTAATAGAATAAAATTCATAACATTACAACAATGAACGGTCCCAAATTGCCTAAAAAAGCAATAATCTCTACCCTCGGTACGCAGCGGATAATCACCTTCACAACTGAGATGCTACAGGAAGCCCAACGATAAGCTACAAGCCTCTAACAAGCTTTGCCTCTTCTACATTCCCACATCTTTCCATTGTCACAAGGTGAAACCCCAAGTACGACTCTTACCTGAAAATGGTTTTAGTTTTTGAAAAGCGAGGGTTAGACTATGAGGTCTAGTGAATTCCCTCTTTAAAACAGTTCCACATAAACAGTAGTTTAAACATTTAACCGTTATAAAATAATTGGAAATCCAGTTTAAATGCTCGACTCCACATAACGGGGATAGCACAGTGGTCACAACTTTCATCACCTTATCAAGCCAGGCTCGACATTCGGGGCATCCACAGTAGATCCCCTCGGCACTCGGTACATGCCGTATCCGTGTGCACACGAAACGAATTCGAGGCACACGGTCTAACTTGTCCACCGATAATTCTCACCCATCCGGGTCCAACATACCACTGTGCAACCCGACTCTACACATAGTAACAACATCACAAGAGCATACAATCAACACTTACGTAACAACGATCGTATAAACAATTTGCATGCATTAGTAATCATTTCCATGTCATGTGAAATAAAACCTTTCAAAATGTTTAATCATGTCATCATTCTCGAAACCATAATCAGTTATGAAAACTCTTAGCAAAACGTTTCATTTGCACAAAGAAGGTAAGGGAACTCACCTTAGCCTTAGCACATCGACACACGCTCCGAAACCCACCTTACTTCAACCCGAACACCTGAATTGACGCCATAAGAGTGATGTTAAACCATCTAATTACATCCCATATCTATTCCTAATGAACCCCACAACAAACCCCAAATGATGCCTCGATTCGAAGCCCGAACGAGAAACGAAGCAAAAATCGAGAAATCCAAACAGCCACTTGCGCGGCTTGGCCTGCGGCCTATCCCGCGCAACCTGCTGATCTGCACACTCCAACTCTTGAACGACTTGCAGCCATGGATTTTCACACTTTTTCATTCTTAACTCTCTCAAAACAGATTGCAAAGCTATCAAATCGAAGGGTTTAATATGCTACACCCTTAAGAACATTAAACCAACACCAAAACATTATTGATACCCATCTAATTCATTTATTGAATCTTGATTTCAAACTCAAAAGCTCAAAACCCAATCCATAGCAAGAATGGAGATTAATAAACAAAGATGAAGAGCTTTCTTAATAACCAGCTCCAATCCATAAGGAAATCATTCTTAAAATCATTTGTTCCCTTTTCCATTGATTAAACTCAATTATCAAGTGGATTAACAATTTCCCCAAGCCACAAGCTAGTCTAGCCAAACATAGAGAAGAAAAGAAGAAGAAGAAATCATACCTTGAAGATACCACCATCAATCCTTGATGCTATTCTTCTTCCACCCTCCCAAATTAGGGTTTTGGCCCTCTAATTCTCCTCTCCCTTTGCTCCAGTCGACCAACATCCTGAATGAGGGGAAAATTAGGGGTTTTGCCCCTTATTATACATATAAAACTTTCAGATTTTTGCCACCAAGCCCCCAAAGTTGCACACTTCATACTTTAGCCCCAAAATATTATTTATCGTAAAATTTGCAAGAAGAAGCAAATATGGGGTGTTACATCACCTCCCCCTCATTAGAATTCCGTCCTCGGAATTCCGTTGCCGGGCCCACACTGCAATAGGAGTTAACTTCTGACTTTCAATACTTACATTGCCCAAAAATTTCTTAAGGAGTTGCAAATACATCTCTACAAGACCAACTTCTTTGCCTTTCAAATTCTCGACCATCCAGCCTCAATGATTGTTTCTAACGATACCACCAAATCCAACTCCTCAATCATTCACATTTCTTGCGAAGATACACCATACTGCCTTCCGACCAACACTCCCTAAACAAGGATTAAGACACACCAAAAACGTTCCATATTTTCACCGATTACATCTAAATCAATCAATAATTTGTAACGACCTGGTATCCCATAACATACATAATATATATCAATTAACATTTCATACACAACGTCGTTACTTTCATAACAAAATACATGATAATTCACATTCGGTCCCAAAGTTTCAAAACTATACAATACAGAAATGTAAACATATCCTAATCTTCGTCAGCTAGCAATCGCCTCCTATGCTTTATTCTTCCCTTTGCTAACAAAAGATCCTTGACCTGGAATACATATTTTTGAAAGGAAAATGAGGGTTAGACCAAACGGTCTAGTGAGATAATCCCTGTCAGTTTAGAAGTCTTTTTTTTATAAAATACACATATACCACAAATAATTAAATACCAAATAAGACTCGTATACCGTGCACAACTCCTCATCCTCATTCCCCATGGCCATATTAGTTGGTTGCGAGCCAACAACACCGCTGTACAACAACTACAGCACCGCTGTGCAACAACTACAGCAAACATCCGCCGGCATAGTTCGGCAAGTGCTCTCGTGTAGTGTAATGCACATATAAATACAATATATATATATGTACCAATATATCATATTGTCATTTATAAAACCTTTCATCACATTCCAACCATATATATATATATATCACATTTTCTTTTATAAAAACGTTACCACATTCCAACCACATATACGTCTCAATATAAACACATAATCACATCAAGTATCATAATCTCAATCCGTACATATCCATCTCATATATATATATATATATATATATATATATATATATATATATATATCACATATATATGTATCCCAGTTGAAAACGTTTTAAAAGTAAACTCACCTTGAATGCTTAAAAATACGCTTCCAAGCCTTTCTCCGAGCTATCCGATCCTTTATCCAAAATTCTCAGAATCTGAAACCATTTACATACAAACATCTCTTTACCAAAGAACTCAGAAGATATACTTAGCAGGCTATGAACTCTGGATAGATCTACTTAATTCTCATCCTCAAAATGACCAAACAACTTATAGTTTCCGGACAGCACAAAAGAATCCAGACAACACCATTTATTCGGACAACACAGACCAATCCGGACAACATAAGGAATCCGGACACCAAAGTAATCCGGATGCCATCCGGTATCTAAATCATCCGGAAACCATCCACGAATCGTCCGGACACTATCAACAAAACCACCCGGACACCACCAAAGAAACTACCCTGAAACCTTCAATCTATCCGGAAACTACTGTCGATTTGCATACTTTTTACCCAAATTCGACAGAAATTATTACCAGATATGATTTCGACTATTCTACTCCGATAGGAACCATTGAATATCAATTACAAACATAAATTACAAAGCCACATACCTTAATTTCACTTCCAATTGCACCAAATTGAATCCCTAGCCTTTTATCTTCCTTTTTCTTCTTTTGGTCTCAAAACACACACACACTACACACACTGATATTTTCTGATTTCTGCTGTTGTGAATAATATCTGAAGTCTAAGATGATAATATCAAACTTAATTTACCACTTTGGTCCTTGAACTTCTCAATAATAACCCAAACACCCTTAACTTATAAATTTACCTAAACTTACCCTAAAATCCAACTTTAAAGTTAACTTTATTTAACGGAAAAGAGATTTTTAACTAACGAACTTACCCGGGGTATTACATAATTCCCCAATTCTTTCGATACCCGTCATTAATCCAATACAATGCGGCTTAACTCACTTTCTTCTTGAACCACACTACTCCAATCCATGGGACTGTTTTCAATCCAACTGTTTCCCACGACTTGAGATTGAAAATACTCATACCTTTCAATACAATTATCTTAGCCCCATTCACTTATCCATCCATTTATGATCAGAACCGACAACGTATGACATTCCTTGAAATCGCTCCTCGGCCAACTACCACATTCTCAGGTCGGTAGCATGCCAAACCATACACACTTGCAATCTCTTCGATCAATCGTACTACTCACACCATAATACTTTCTTTAAAAGAGAGCGACTCTACTAGAGTCAATGCCGCAACAACCCGAATCTCTACACAGAGACTAACCACTCCCTTCGTCGACATCACACAAGATCGCCCTCATACCCTTATCGTATTCTCCCAACCGAATAACATTTATTTCAAAAAGTAAAGAAGGATTTAAAATCCCGCCAATATAGCGTTCGTTTGGCACAAATAACATTTCCTGAAACCACACTGAATCATACATACAACAACAGTTACCAATCAATGATCACACCATATCCCGCTTTCATACATAATTTTATGAAGAAGACTTGCACAGCTTAACAGCCGCATAATCCGCTCACTCAAGCTGATTCAACCTTACGGACACACATTTATGTTTCTTACAACATTCACCTAATGATTCCACTAATTAGGAACTACCGCCAAAATTCACTTGCCCTCACACAAGGAGGAGTGACCAAACTCACTCAAACTATCCCAATTAATCGAATACTGAACGACACGCTCACGTGAAACATTCTCCCCGACAATACCGAATCTAATCCCAAGGTCTCTCAACCAGGGCACCACATTCAACCACATGTTTCCATTCTAACTTGACAACATTAAAGATGTTTTAAAAGAATGGTTCGCTAACACGAGCCATTTTTTAGACCGGTCGCACGAACTTAGCTTTCCCAACTCTTTAACCATGACATACCCAACGATCCCTTTTCTCATGCCCTTCAAATAACAGTTCTTTAATTATAATCCGCCTTTCCAGTGTCTCATGACATCTTCTTACCGCAAGTCTGTCTATACTTGATCTGTCATACCGTCATCATTGTCTCTCGTGCTTGCACAGAATGTCCATCACACACCGCTACAGTCCAAAAGGACGGTTCCTCCAAAATCATCAGTCAAGACCTTTAGTCAAGTTCTCGTGAAGTACTTAGCACCAAGAACTACCAAGAGTTCCTAACTCTCCAACACAGCCGACCCACTCATTGTATTTCTTTACATCCACGGGATACTCCAACGCTACTGACTAAACTTCATAACGAAGCACCAGCTTAACGGGTACAATATCCTCTTCGATAATAAAGTGAAGTATGAAAACTCACCCAAAATCCAATGGGGTCGAAAAGAACAAGGGTTTTCCTTTCATTCCGTCACCAACCGCAACTCAATCTCCTGATCTCAAAATATCATTAACGTACACTGCCTGAAAATCCATACACTTCAATCGAGCATACCCGCCACCTTTGAATATCTCAAATATCACGGCAATCCGTCATTACATCGATGACATACACGTTCCTTCGGTACCAAGTGCTACCAGTTCCTCACACCACTATCGCACCACGCGACCACATTGCAACAAGCTAACATGATGCCTTTACTCACACAAAAGATATTACTTCCTTCATGCCACCCATAACACAATTTCATTTGAAGTAAAATCGTTTCCCGACTTTGCCTTTCCCGGGTCTAGACGAACCACATGCCAATATCATCTAATCAAAGCACACCCGCTTCGATTACACTAAACATTCCATTCTTATATGGGTCATCAAACCCCATAGGAAATCACTTATGCAGCCACGATCTTTCACTTTTGTAACACTCACACATGATGGTCCAGCGTCATGCCGGATACACACCTTTCCTCGAACAACTTCTTTCAACCTTGAAAGAAAACTCAACAAGATAACCACACTATAGTTACTTCTCCAATAACAGCCTCCTGACAACCATACAACCGAATAACCATGGATTTCAACATCGACAATCGACATGCTAATGTCCAGCCACCTCACGACAGACAAGGATCCCCGAAGGAATCTACTTCTCCTAACTCCTCGAACAAGTTCTCGTCTCTCGTCAACTCCTCGCGATCTATCTCCGCTGTGCTAACACCTTACGCATAAGCGAATTATCAAAACCTCAATGGACATCACATCCACATTGGTGATCTTCCGTTCTCCTAATGCCCTCACTAGGTGTTCCTACACCATATCATTCACACATTCTCGGACGACCTCATCCGTTCACACACCACGGGTTCATTTCTCAAGTTTCAATCTCCTGACACAACCTCCAACTTGGGACATGTTAAACAACCGCAAACCTCTATATTAATGGGCTACATGATGATTCCATTTCTTCCCGAAAATCCAGGATTCCTAACCGAACCCACTTCGTCCAACGCATCATAATCAACTTATACCCCACCGTTCTCACTTGAGGAAGACACACGACCTTTCTTAGCGCAAAATCTAATTACCCAAACCATCTCAGCACTCAGACTCAAAGCCGATAACATTACATCAAGTAACGTAACGCTACTTATTACCGTTCTACCAATAGACACACTTTGACCATTTCAAATTTCACCGTAATTAAAGCCATTTTCACAAAACCGGACAAAGGTTTAAACTACCATCATATCCGCATTTCCGAGTTCCTTGTCCGAGACTTCTACTATTCTCCACCCTCTCCTAATAGAAAATACGAAGATAATAATACAACCACAAATTGGTTCAATCGACATATTCGACTCCCAAGCCTTTCCTTAACCTCAATCGTAATACCTTCCCCGACCTAGAGAGTTCATAGCCTTCATGCACAATGACACAACGATTGAAATCATTTTGCACTCTTTTAAAACGCAATAGATACAAAATCATAAAACAAGCTTGAGTATGCATGATGCAACACCACTCAAGGTGAATAGTAAAACACAACGACCGCAAGGATCGCTCACATGCAACTCTACGATAATTTGCAACCTTGTCCATCCAAATTGATGCCGACACAACGCTCGTCTCCAACGGAGCCCTTTCTAATACGACTAGAAAATTCCGAACGAAGTCACTTACCCGAAGTGGGCCAGTCAACTCCAACACTCGTTTATATAATAATAACGAGTCAATACTCATTTGTTTATAAAACAAAACCTCGCAATAAAACGTTTTCAATATTTTCGTAACGAAGGTTCTCTCCACAAATAAAAGCGTGAAATAATTCGTAGATCTCTAAGTTCAAAGCTTTATCGTATAGTGAAAACAAATTTGTCTTTTACTTTTAAGAATACACACTTGCGAGTGTCAACTCATTTCCCAAAACAAGGAAAGTTTGTTATGTACGTACATGCTTTTATCATGAAAGAACTCGTGTAATACATTTAATGACATGATGCAAGAACTCAACATGCAATTGAAGGTTACTCTCTCTTACCAGGTCAACCGTTGCACTCACTTCAACTCTTCACTGACACCATACTATGACCAACAACCGCTTTCTTATCCTTGCTACAACTTGTTGCACAAGTGCTTCACAACCCACCTGATCGACCACTCAACATGGTTTACCAAACTGACCAGTTATCTCACTTCCTACTCTTATGCATACCTCAATACAACACTGATAACTTTCATTTATTATTCTTGCCACTAAATCGCTTGACTAAGGAATCCAAGACTAGATTCCCTCACTCGATCTTGAATTGAAGGTTTCAAGATGCCAACATAATTCTCACTTCCTATCCCAACTGATCGACACATCAATTTTTAAGAGTGGGGACTCACTAGCACTAGGAGTTGCCCCCAATCAACTATTCATTCATTTCAAATCCCAGAGAGTTTACCTCTAGTCAGCTCATTAACATTCCAGACAACACTTCTTCTAGAAGTTATAAACATCACAAGCGATCTTCCAAGCCACATCAGCTCTTTGCTATCGAATACAAGGTTAGAACCTTCTACATACTGCCACACCCACCGCTTATCCCGACAATAGAGATTGATTACACCCATGTACCTGTAAATTCATAATAGCATTGGCCAGATGCGATTTGAATTTACGTTACATGAGGGTTCTCATTACCATTGTCAAGATATCCTAAGATTACGGTCTTTCCTAATGGCTTCCTATATCTCAGTTGTGTCCCACCCTACTCCACAATTTAAGTTTAGGCCCATCCGGTCACCTAAATCCCTTAAACTATGGCTCTGATACCATTTGTAACGACCCAAAATTTAATAGAATAAAATTCATAACATTACAACAATGAACGGTCCTAAATTGCCTAAAAAAGCAATAATCTCTACCCTCGGTATGCAGCGGATAATCACCTTCACAACTGAGATGCTACAGGAAGCCCAACGATAAGCTACAAGCCTCTAACCAGTTTTGCCTCTTCTACATTCCCACTTCTTTCCATCGTCACAAGATGAAACCCCAAGTACGACTCTTACCTGAAAATGGTTTTAGTTTTTGAAAAGCGAGGGTTAGACTATGAGGTCTAGTGAATTCCCTCTTTAAAACAGTTCCACATAAACAGTAGTTTAAACATTAACCGTTATAAAATAATCAAAAATCCAGTTTAAATGCTCGACTCCACATAACGGGGATAGCACAGTGGTCACAACTTTCATCACCTTATCAAGCCAGGCTCGGCATTCGGGGCATCCATAGTAGATCCCCTCGGTACTCGGTACATGCTGTATCCGTGTGCACACGAAACTAATTCGAGGCACACGGTCTAACTTGTCCACCGATAATTCTCACCCATCCGGGTCCAACATACCACTGTGCAACCCGACTCCACACATAGCAACAACATCACAAGAGCATACAATCAACACTTACGTAACAACGATCGTATAAACAATTTGCATGCATTAGTAATCATTTCCATGTCATGTGAAATAAAACCTTTCAAAACGTTTAAGCATGTCATCATGCTCGAAACCATAATCAGTTATGAAAACTCTTAGCAAAACGTTTCATTTGCACAAAGAAGGTAAGGGAACTCACCTTAGCCTTAGCACATCGACACACGCTCCGAAACCCACCTTACTTCAACCCGAACACCTGAATTGACGCCATAAGAGTGATGTTAAACCATCTAATTACATCCCATATCTATTCCTAATGAACCCCACAACAAACCCCAAATGATGCCTCGATTCTAAGCCCGAACAAGAAACGAAGCAAAAATCGAGAAATCCAAACAGCCACTTGCGCGGCTTGGCCCGCGGCCTCAAGCCGCGGCCTATCCCGCGCAACCTGCTGATCTGCATACTCCAACTCTTGAACGACTTGCAGCCATGGATTTTCACTCTTTTTTATTCTTAACTCTCTCAAAACATATTGCAAAGCTATCAAATCGAAGGGTTTAATATGCTACACCCTTAAAAACATTAAACCAACACCAAAAAATTATTGATACCCATCTAATTCATTTATTGAATCTTGATTTCAAACTCAAAAGCTCAAAACCCAATCCATAGCAAGAATGGAGATTAATAAACAAAGATGAAGGGCTTTCTTAATAACCTGCTCCAATTCATAAGGTGATAACGCCACTTTTTGGCGTTATTTTCAGTTCTCAAACCAATGAGATTGGCTTGTATTTAAGCAAAGAAGCGGGATTTTATGTTTTATCTAGTGAGATGTGCAGGTATTCTAAAAGGAGGCAAACATCGAGAAAAGAAGCTAAAAAGAGCCCAAAAAGAGCCAAAACGAAGCCCAACGGAAGCCTGAGACGAAAGCCCAAGACCCGCGCCCGAACCAGGACCCGATCCGCGAACCAAACCCGACCCAAATCAACTTCTGAAAAGCGCGCAGCTTTGCCCGCGACTTGCAAGTCGCGGGACAAACCGCGTATGCCTCTGTTTGTCGAAAATCAGTCTTTCAATTCGGATTTTAGGTCACTTTTCGGGGAGGCAACTTTCACACGACGACCAAGGGCGATTTTGGGCGATTTTGGGAGACTTTTCGAAGCTTTCGGAGCCACGATAGAGAGTCGATCGATGAGACATTCATTACGCGAAGCAGATTCGAGCACGAGAGGAGGGAGTTCATCATCTTATCTTTCATGTTTACGATTATCATATCTGGATTTTTGCTACTCACCAGTATAGTCTTTGAGATTACATGATGCTCCGGATGCTCCTGAGAAATGGCACAAGTTCAAAGACACGGATTATCAAGTTGAGGGGTAGTTAGCAAAAGTTGAGGGGGAGTAACTGTTGTTATTTGAATCGTCTACAAGTGATCAATTCTTCTCATTCCTTCTCAAGTGGTGTTCGTTACAAATCATTATTTCCTCCTTCGAGCATACTGGTTCTACAAGTTCTTAAAGCTAAAGCTGAAAGCAAATTCAACTCGCGGTTTGAAAGACAGATTCTTGATTTTCAACTGAAGATGCACTGTGAAATGCCACGTAACTCGCACATTATTATTCTTGTGTGCTTATCCGATGTGTTGAGTTTCTACAGTTGAAAGCTGCTTTTTGTGCACTCAGTCAAGGTTATTGTTCATTGAATCTGGTGATAAAGTTGAAGATACGAAGATAAGAGCTTTATTCAAGGGGGAGCGTTGAAAGACACGAAGACAAGCAACATCAAAGTGTTTTTAAAGATTCAAGAGGGACAGAAGATCAATACCTGAAGATTTCAAGACCGATTTTTCTTTATATAACTTTAGGGGGAGATTGTTAGGACCATAAATGTCCTACATAATAGAAAGTTATATAAAGAATTATATAGAGTTTAATTAATTAATTGTAAAATCCATTTGTGTTAAATGGGCTTTAGTGCTTAATGGGCTTGAGCCTTGGTAATCATAGGCCTAAGTATATAAGGTTATGTTTAGCCTAGTTTTAGGTTATCCAGAGAACCGTTCAATAATCGTTCTAATCATTCATATCGTTATCATTGTAATCTCTCTAAAGATTAATCAAAGTTATATGGATGACAAGTTGAAATCATACTGATTGTTCTATTCTATTGATTTCTCATTGTGTATGCACTAATCTGGAACTCACATATGTGTTATATTCATTATGAATATTTATGTACGTTCAAGTGTGTACAACATCTCGACACCGTAAGTCCGTAACTCGACATCACCTTCTACAACACTTTCTTCAAATACGTAAGGCATCGTGTTCTTCATTACCGTAACCGAACACCCATCGAGATGAATCGGGAACCAATCGAGTTTCGGTTGTGAACCGATGAACAAAAGAGAGTGCGCCACGTCTCCACACCTTCACGGATCACTCATGTATTATTCATCATGAATAATGTATCATTCATTATGAATAATACATTATATATTCCGGGTGAATAATACACGATTCATGAATTCGTGTATTATTCATCCTGAATGTTGTATAATTCATCCTGAATGCTGTATTATTCATCATGAATAGTGAATGAACGTTCATCTTTGTTATTCATATTGAATGTGGACACCTGGAGATGTGCATAGATATTCATAATTTAACCAAATTTCGGTTGTGAATCGGAGAACAAAAGATCGTTCGTCATGTGTCCACACCTTCATAGGTCATTCATATATTATTCATCATGAATAATGTATCATTCAGGATGAATAATACAGGATTCAAGGTGAATAATACACGATTCATGATGAATAATACACGAATCATGAATTCGTGTATTATTCATCCTGAATGTTGTATTATTCATTTTGAATACTGTATTATTCGTCATGAATAGTGAATAAACGTTCCCTTTTGTTATTCATATTGAATATCGACACCAGGAAACGTGCATACATATTCATAATGAATATAACACATACATAGCATTTCACGTAAAAACGGTTAAAATGAAAAAAACTATATCGAGATGGATGTCATATCGAAGAGCACAAAATTCTCGTTTTTTTGATGTAATTTGTTCGATTAAAATATTAGTATTTTTTAAGATAATTTATTTTAAACTTTAAGGGGGGTAAAAGTTTTTTAATTAAAAAAGAAAATAAAAGGTCAAATATGGTAGACGCTGATTCAAATTTCCAGATTTGTCCCTAATCACTTCTCAATTGATTTCATTAAGTTTAACCATTGATTAATTTTCTAAATTTTGATCAATGACTAATATTGGTCCTCATGTGCACAATAAAAAATGAGTTTTCATTTGAACCCATCCATATATATATATATATAGAGAGGCGGGTTCAAACGAGGAGCGTACCAATTTAAGAGAACGTGAGGAGCAATTGATAGTTATGAATCACATGTGATTGGCAGTTATGAATCACATGTGATTGGCAGTTGTGGATCACATGTGATTCACAACTGATCTGGATGAGAATCGACAGTTATGGATCACATGTGATTGGCAGTTGTTGATCATTAATGATCCGCGACTTGCACGCGTCGCGAACCAAGTCGCGCTACTTTTGCACGAAAATTCGATTATGTCCGATTTTTTAGCGTTGTAAATCATATGTGATCAGAAGCATGGGAGTGCTCCTCACGTTCTCTTAAATTGGTACGCTCCTCGTTTGAACCTTCCTCTCTCTCTCTCTCTCTCTCTCTCTATATATATATATATATATATATATATATATATATATATATATCGATGATTGATTTTTTAGTTAAAATGACTGAAAATTGCAATAAGAGGGAGGATGAAAAACAACCAGCCCCAAACTCGAGATGGTTAGCCAAAATTACCTAACAACATGAGTATATATATAGAAGGTCAACTAAACTAAGGTAACCCATGAGTTTCCGCAAATACCTTCTCTCTTCCTAATAAATACTCATATCATTCTTTAATTCTATCACTTCCACCAATGTGGGATAAGCAAAGAACACTATGTTTCAAGATTTGATGAATACTCAAATTCATTATCCTTGGTTGTTATCTAAACTCAACCACAACTAACATTAGTTTTTTATATATAATAAGATTTGTTTTGCAAAAATAGGGTCTCCAAATAAGATAACCTTATTACTCAAACCCCATGACTTGACACAATGACATATTATCTCTCTTTTTTATACATATCACTCAACTCTAACATTTCAACCTCTCACCAACGTGGGATATCTAAAACTCAATCACAATTCACCAATACCTCAATACTCAATTCTCACCTCAATATTTATTGGTTCTTTTTTTTACAACTAACTTTAATGTTTATTTTTATATAACAGAATTTGTTATGCAAAAATAGGTTCATCCAAATAAGATAAACTTATTACTCAAACCCCATGACTTGACACAATGGCATACTATCTTTTTTTTATACATATCACTCAACTCTAACATTTCAATCTCTCACCAATGTGGGATATCTAAAACTCAATCACACTTCCCCAATTCCTCAATACTCAATTCTCAATTTCCATCTCAATATTTGTTGGTTTTATATATATATTGTAATAGCCCAAAACTACAATAGGACAAGCATGGCATTAAATCATAAACATTACAAACTGGGTCCCAAAATTTCATTACATTAGTCTCAACAAACTTAGGTTGGCGGAAACAACCTATACACAACTGAGAACATACTAGCTTCTAAAAGTGGTACAGGCACTGTCTCTATCTGCATCGGTACTCTATCATGCTCTTGCTCACTTACCTGAGCCTCCTACTATTTGCTTACCTGAAAATGGTTTAGTTTTGAAAAGCGAGGATTAGACCAAAAGGTCTAGTGAATTCCCTCCGTAAACAGCATATATCAACAGTATAAAATCATTTTATACAAAAACATTAACATTCCCCACATAAGCATCAATCATGGTACTGCAAAGTGTTTAAGGATCACATAAGCTAACCGCGATCGGGGCCCAAGCAGACTCCCCTCTCGCCTCATACCGGGGCCCAAGTAGACTCCCCTCTATCCGAGTAGGAAGGAAACGAATTTCCTTCTACAAGCTAGTCACAAATGCCCAAGGGATTATCGGATCCCGAGGTACTCAGATCCCACTGTGCAGACCGACTCCACATAACAAACACATAGCTCATCATAAATCATGAAACGTGAAACCTTTTTAAATCTTTATAAATCATTCAGTGTAGCTAAATAGTCCTTTAATGAAAACCTGCTTTTCATGGGAAAACATACGTAACAGTTGTAAACAATTCATGCTCATAAGTGAACCATAATCAGTAAAACATTTTAACTTTCATTCCACGTAAAAAGGGTTAAGGGAACTCACCTGTTCTTCTCGTTTCACAACTTCTTACTTAGGCTTCCGATCTCTAGATGGAATACCTATATATTTAATAAACGCACGTTATAACTCTTTAATTTAATATTCGAGCTTGCTCCCGAACTTAACCCAAATTTATCTAAGTTGATAGGTTACACGTCTAACCCAAAATCATAACTATTGGACTCTGCTTACCGACCCAATTCTTAAATTCTGAATCTTATAATTTCAGTTCCGGATCCATTACATCAAGCCCAAAGTAATTAATTTTCCGGACCAAAGACTTTATTATCGGATCTCAATTAAGCCCAATACTGAGTTTCAAAACAACCAAGCCCAACTAATCTGGATCTATTAATATTGGAATATTGGAAGCCCAACAACACCGGACCTATATTAAAATTACTGGATCGTGAGATTGGGCCCAAGCAATCCATAATTCCGGATCGCATGACACGGCCCAAATGGAAACATAGTTCCGGGTCTCTTAGATATAACAGGTTCTGGATCTCGCAGATATAACAGGTTTCGGATCTTCCCACAAAATGAATACCGGATCCATTTTAGATTAAGATTTCCTGATCCCCTTTTTAAAACCAAATTCCGGATGTTCTCAGTGGCCCAAGGTTAATCATGAATTCCGGGCCCAACTAAATTATGCAAGTTCCGGATCTTGACAATAGTAACTTCCGGATCCCACCTAAGTTATTCACTTCCGGATCCATGTTGGATTCCGGATCACACAAGAAATAGCAATTCCGGTTCTAATTTCCATAGTTCCGGATCCATCTCTAAACTCCGGATCTATTCACTTTAGACCAAACAATTAATTCCGGATCTAATGTGTGCTTTCGGAACTTCGCAAAAAGTTCGACACTGATTATCATTAGTGTGGAATTTAAACCGTTTTAATCGATTCATAAGTCCAAAACCCAACAAAATAGTTCTTCTAACCCTATTAATCCACTTAAATCCTTAATTTGCACAACGTACAACCGATTGATTCTCGATTATACTAACCCCATTTAACTAAAAGTCCAATTACTCAACCTTCTCAAAATAAGTAAGAATAGGGATAGAAGATGAGTTTACCTGAGTGCATCAATGTAGGATTAGGCTTAAAGTCCACTTTTTCTCCCAATTTGGCGATTGATGGTGTTTCTTCTCCAATCTCCAATCTGCAATAGGAATCAATTTCCCCTTCCCTGCTTACCCCAGCCGTCACACACCCACACTTATAGTTAACTTCTAGGGTTTTTGTGCCCTTTTTAATAGTTTTATACTCTCTTAACACTTTACACATCAGTCCCTGAACTTTCAACATTAAAATTTCTCCATTAAACTTTAATCCTCTCAACTAAAATCCCGGTTATTACAACACTCCCCCCTCAAAAGAATTATGTCCCCGAATTCCTTTATCGGAAAGATGAGGGTAACTGGACTTCATGTCCTCTTCTACTTCCCAAGTTTCCTCTTGCCTTCTAAGAAACCGTCACTGAACGTTTTACCAGTCTACTCTCCTTGTTCCTTAACTTTCGAATCTCGCTGACCACCCTCTCCTCGGGTTCCTCCACGTAAGTCATCTTTCATCCCACCAGCGTCTTCTACGGTACGACCTTGCTTTCCTCGACCGAACACTTCCTAAGATTTGACACGTGGGATGTCGAATGAGCTCCCACTAAGCAAAATTCTTCAACAAAAGACGTATACCAGCGAATTATCACTCTTACGGTTAACTATAACTCTTACCCCAAAATCACGTGACATCAAGAAATGCTTTAAAATTAAGGGTTTCACACAAACTTTCACTTTCTTAAAGGAACGTAATTTACCGAAGTTAGCGTCCCCACGACAGGAATCCCTTACTAAAATAACTACGCTCAATTGCCAATCGAACACAAGATCAATCTTGAATAACACCTTAACTCGCAGTTAAGAATTCTCTTCAACAGGTTACACACAATTCTACAATTACCTTCCTAACACAAGGTATGTCTAATGCAAATAACATTTTCTCACAACATCGTCAATTCACCTCATCCACAGCCTTTTTCCACTTCTTTCCCGCACTTTACAACACACGCAAAACCCCTTCTTCTATACTCTTTCCAGGAGTTCGCACACTTACCGAAGTCAATCTACTCACACTACTCCACCCTTCCGGTGTTACTGCCAACATTTACCGCTTCTAGCCCACTCACTTAGTCCAACATACTATCTTTACCTCCCCATGCTAGCGTGGAGCACCGTCCATCAAACATGACTTGCCCTCTCTTCCGACCCTTCCACATGCTGACAGCACTTTCTCATTACTATACATAACCAAACGGTTGCATCAAAATTCTAACTTAAGGCATTCAATCAAGTCATCTCGAAATGACACTAGTTTTCGAAGTCATTGCCCATTCTTTGATCTCCAAATATTACCTTCTCGGATAAAACAATTTGCAATCTTTAAAGGATTCGCAGCTACTACACCACATTTTGACTAACCCATCCATCATCTCCTTTAAACTTTCAATGATCCCAAGAATATACTTACTTAGTGACTCCCATAACCAAAACGCTTGGTCTCTCATCTGAGCAATCACCCACTACCGCTTCGACATTCCATTTCGACAATTGCCATATCACAACGCCAACTTACAACTACGTGATCCAACCACTTGATTAACAAATCGCACACCTCATCCGAAATCCCGAAAAGGCTTCCATCTAATGCTCCATCTTTCTAACATCACTTTACTACTACACTGGCTGGCACATTTATCTTGGTTATTCTCCCGAAAAGGCTTCCATCTAATGCTCCATCTTTCTAATCCTTTACCCCTATCATCACATAGCAGACCAAATCTCTCATGGTTATTCGTACACAATTCAAACTTTCCTTCATATTCTCCCGCATACACAATCGAGTCTATCTCACTGCTTTGTCCTTCCTCAACTCTAGTTGAACTATAACTCACTAGTTCCCAATTTGCTCAAACACAAACGTTCTTGCTAGCTCTTACGATCTGAGCCCTTACATAGACAGGGCACAATCCTTCACTGATTGATATAATCTACACACTCACTTCGTTTTGCTACATACCTTATCCTTCCATGAACCCTCCATACCTCATAAGAAGAACGCTTATCCACAACAGCAGCCTCTCACCATCTTAACACTCCTACAAGGTGCTCTATCAACTTTCAACCTTCCGGTTCAAGTCTTTGGCCTCAGTCACCTTACTCCGCTACCGACTTCAACATCCATAGTCAACCTGTTGATACTTTCTTAACCTATACTTTAATATGGGTTCCTTACGGAACCTAATCCTTCCAACATATCGTAATCAACTTTCTAATCCGTTGCCCTCATTTCAAAACTTACTCATGTAACGTCAATATTACAAGATCATCTTAAGACTCTTATTCAACGTCGAGGATATCTCATTTATGCCTTACCACACTATTCATAACGAGTTGCTAATACCAACACCTGGAAGGCTTTAATTTCTTCCTTCCGACGCAACCGTCCCTCGACAACCGTATTTCCGGTTACCGAACATGGTACAGACCCTCATACAACTGACACCAAGGTCCACTTCTGACTCTTCCACTGTTCACCTCTCTTCTCCCAGAGTCTCTCCTTATTCATAGAACGTAATACTCCACGACCTAGTGAGTTCGTAGCCTTCATGCATGACAACGCGTTAAATAAATCATTTCACACTTTTTATTATTTTAAAGAACAACACCTGGAAATGACTTGGGGACACATGACACCAACATTCTCATAACCCCAATGCCCCGCACAACAGTCTCGGGAATCGTTCACACGCACCCTTTCAGTAAAACTTAAATTTACTCAACCAAAACGACGTAGTTACGACAGTAATACATTGAATGAAAATCTTTTCCTACGACAAAATTCTGAAAGAAATTACCGACACAAAGTAAACTAGCCGGTTCTCACACTCATTTACATGATTTCAACATGTCAATACTCATTTTGGTTATAAAAGTTTTGCTGGCAAATGGTTTCTTGACTCTTTGCACAATTTGACTCATCATGAAAAGAGTGGGATATTTTGCAAATCGTTAAGCTCAAAATTTCTTTGTGCGACGTAAATGGAATTGCCTTTTTCTTTAATCATACGTTATACCACTTGTTAGTCCCTAAGGGCTATACAAGTTTGTAGAAGGGGGGGGGGTTTGAATATAAACACACGTTTTTACTTTTCTAAATTGTTTATTGATAAATCAAGACAATTTACAACTTGTTGCGGAACAAGATTAAGGATAAACCTAATCTAAACAAGTCTTGAGAAACACTAAGTTTCTTGCACTAGAAAGAGTTAAAGAAATTACGAATAATAACTTAACAATAAGAGAGAAATAAGAAGATGGTTTGAGCACACTTCAAAACTGAAGTAAGGTTCTTCTTATATACTGCATGCATTTAGTGCATTGCAGTATGGCTTTACACGTGGCAACAGCTGAGTGGTTGCATGTCATTGACCTTTGTAGACAACCTTAGTAGCCGCATGGTGCACAGTGTAGAATCAGAGTTGTTGTACGATTACAGACAAAAGGGATGTCCGTTCTGATAGTTCGTACGGAGAAGTGCAAGGGAGGTAAGACAATAGTAACATGCAGTGAGACTTCATGATCAGCTTTCAATGAGTCAGATCTTTATCAGCGAATGATAAAGTTCAGCGATTGTTGAAGTCTTCTACTTGATACTTCACGTTGAATGGACAGGTCTTGCTTCGCTGATATCCGCATCAGTTCATGAGTAGACTTGTTGCTGGTTCTTGAGCTTGATCTTCGACTTCAATGTAGAACATATGTTAATGTGAAACTTGTCTTCAGGAATCATAAGTAAACAACTAACTTATCAGCGATCATCTCATAGACTGTACAGGCTCAGAGCTATAAGATGATGAACAGTGTTCGCTGAATATCTAATCCAAAGAGTGAGAGTTCCTATCAGCGGTACTGTAAAGTTTTAGTACTTATCAGCGATAGTGAAACTCTAATACATATTGTTTACTTACAATTTTCACTAAATGTTTAAGAGAGGGTCATTATCAAATCACTGAAGGTTTGGATTAACAATCTCCCTCTATTTGATTATGACATAGCAACAGAGAAAATTGCTATTTAATGAAAACATAAGGATAAAAAGAACTCATAAAATATTTGTTCCTTTTACTGTTTTCTGGGATCTTTTCAGTACTGATGGAGTAAAATACATTCGCTGAAAGTTTTCTTTGAACTTCGTAAAGATTACAGAGGGAAGTAGAAAAATTACAAGTACAGCAAATAAAATTACAAGTACAAAAGATGTAGACAGATAAGGATATAAAGAGTTACAAGGCGATCCTATCCGTCAAAAGGTTCTTCCTTGATGAGAAGTTCATCGAGGGTCTTTGATGTGGGAATCATCCAGTCAGGGACAAGTACTCCTTGATTCTTTTTGTTCAGAGTGTAGGTTCCCAGATTCACGTTGCATCACAACAATGGTAAAGAAATAGACAGCGGAAGCATATTAAATAATGCCATTAAAGTGAGTGATTGTGTAAACGATATTGTAACAGTGATAATCAAATATAGAACAGGATAATGATAACAAGATCAAGTATGAAACGCTGCTCATATATTGATAATAGATAACACCAAGAACAAGATCAATGGTGTATCCTGAAATCTCACAGGGAACAATATCATACGAAGGTAGTGCTATGGAATTCTGCAGTGTGTGCTTTAACAATTGTGGAAAACTATTCTTCCAAAAGCTTACAATTATTGTTCCACTACCTCTCTATTTATAGCCCTGATAAAGTGTAGACAGTGTATTATCGTACCCTAGAATGACACGTGGAAAGTGTGTCTCCTTTCTTTAGGGCATATGTGGAAAGTATAGACACGTGTCTGACACTTAAGATTTCTACGAGACTTAGGCTTCACAGACCAGAACTCTGTTGGTCTTCGGGTATGAACAGTTCTTCTGTTGATCTTTTGCCAAAGCTCTGTTGAGCTCTGTCGGTTCCACCAGAACTCTGTTGAGTTCTGTGGGTCTTCTTGTTGAGATTCTTCTAAGTCTTATGCTCGATCTCTGTTGGTCTTCTGACTTGATAATATTTTCAATACTTTTACATAACAGATACTTGGGGCTAACAATCTCCCCCTAAGTATCAAAAATAAAAATTTGGAAATACAGAGATGTAAAACAAAAAAACAGATAACATTTCCCTCTGTTGAAACCTTGCACTATTCTTTTAAGATATTACAATACAGAGTAAAAGAATAAGTACGTTTAGGCATAATTATCCCCCCTTAGGATTATGTCGAATCTTCTTATCAGCTCACGGAAGTCCATCATAAGATCTATCTGTTCAATGCAGAGCTTCAGTTGCTCTTCTGGACACTTTTCTCTTGGGAGATTCTGAATTATGTTCTTGAGATACACCAGCGATTCACTCGAATACTTGTGGGCTTCAGATATTCTGATGGCCTTCTTGATCTTCTTCTGTCGACAGATGAAGACTGGAGGATTTTCAACTACGGTTCCAATTCTGTAGTGGTCATAACCCTTAAGGTTTTCGTTTGGTGGTGCAATCGCTAGTCTCTCAACTTCGAACTCTATGCCTAGCTGAAAATCAATCTGAGTTCTGAGATTAACGTGCTCTTGCATAGCGAATCGAACCTCTGGTAGCGCAGTTCTTGCTGGTTTGTATCTTTCGGAGAAGTTCAAGCAATAGGCGTGAAGCATGATCAGATCGTATGGATTCAGAAGGACAAGATCATTGTCATTGAAGAATTCATTTCTGCCTTCTGTTGATTCAACAGTGTACTCATGGTATACGACTCTGTTGGAACTTCTTATGCTTGATGTCCAAGATTCTGCGGATACCGAAGTTTATGTCAATGGCTCTGTTCAGATTTGATTTGGTTTGGATGAACTTTAGCCTTGATTCAGAAATGGTGTTTATTCTGATTGGATTGAGGTACGGGTTGATGGGTTTGGCATTGACAGGGATGATGTCTCTGTCAGCATAGAGATAACCAAAGAATTCTTCTAAGGATGGTTTCTCGGTATGTTGGTTTGATGGTTCAGGGTTCTGTTCTGGTACCATTGGGTTCTGATCTTCATGGGTTTCTGTCATAAGGATATCAACATGTCGTCCGGGCTCTTGTAGAACTTGGGGTTTGACTTGAGGTTAGGCTTGGCTTGTTTGTTCTTCAGCATAGATTGGGATTGATCTCTCTGGTTCAGTTCTTGGAGATGTAGGAGGGGTATCAAGACAGATGATTTCTGGTGGTTCTTGCGTTGACTCTTCTGTTGGTTTGATGACCCTGTCTTTGAACATGTAGTCGAATTCCACCATAGTCATTTCTGGCATGTTTTATTCTGTTATCCCTTTATCTCCTTTTTCTGCCTCTGCCTCTGTCGTCTCTGTCTCTTTGCCTTTCCCTTTTCCCTTTTCAGCCTCTTTCTCTTTTTCTTTCTCTTTTTCCTTCTCTTTTTTCCTTCTCCCCCTTTTGTTGATCTGCGGACTCACCCATTTGGCTATCTGAATGAGCTTCTTTAGCATCTTCAAAATCATCATCATCATCAGATAGTGCAATTCCAGAAGCGGGTGAGGACGGAGCAACAAACTTTGGAGTAGATTTGGCTCTTTTGCTCCAGGGTTCTCCTTCTGGTGCTCCTTCTGCAGGTCGTTTGAGTGTGGCAGTCTGTAAGATGGCATCTATGAAGTTTGTGACTGCCTTTTTCATTGCGTCTTCAACTTCTGTTGCGGCAGTTCTGATCTCATCTACTTGACTCTCAAAGTTGACTTTGTGAATGACAAGAGATGCCTGTACATGTTTCTCTGTCGCCTGTGCCTTCATCACAAACTTGGATGAAATTGTCATCATCCGGCTGAGAACAGATCTGCGGAAGTCACCCATCTGGCCAACTGTCATGGGTAAGTCGTTTGGGTTGGGGCTTGAGATGTTGAGTGGAGTAGCAGATGTTCTTGTTGCATCTTTGATGGCTTTCTTAACAGAGTTGTCAATTAACTCTGTCATGGTTCTGACGTTCGATTCTGATAAGAGGACATAAGGTATCGGCAGGGTTCTGTTCATGGATTCCTTGTGATTCTCTGCCAGTATTTTCTTCAGATCAGCAAGTTCTGTCGAAGTCTTTGTCATTTCCTCTGTTCTATCTCTTTTTAGATCTGCTATCTCTGTTGTCAGTTTAGTAAATGCTTCTGATCTGGCGCGTTCAGCCTCTGCTATGAGGTTTTCAGCCTCGGCATATTTTAGAGTTACCTCTGCATGTTTCTTAGAGATCTGTTGCAATTCCTCTTTAAGAAGAGCATTCTCCTTACGGATCAGCTCCTTCTTCTGTTCATTGATAAGTTTATACTCATTCAAGGAGTTGTTGATACTATCATAGAAGTTTTCGAACTCTGCTCTTGTGAGAGTGTCAACGGGGGTAACCTTGGTTCCAACACATGGATCCAATTGAACCTCGAGTTCAGAGGTGCCTCCTTCAAGAGTTTTATTGATGTTGGCTCTTGGAGGACTTCCACCCGATCCTTGATGATCCTTTTGAGGGGATACATCTACAGGTGTTCTGATCAGAGGTTCCTCCTCCAGCCCAGGTTCTGAGGAAGGAAATCTGATGTGATGAGAAGAGTTTGGATCAAGCAAAGTCTTCCCTTGTTCTACTATGGTCTCCCATTGTCCCTGAGTCGAACAAATGCTACGTGAGATTACAAAGATCTCTGGTCTATTTTGTGTCATGTCTATATGAGCCACAGAGGCATCATTGTGTGGAGGTGACGTATTGATGTTCTGGGGAGAATGAACATCAGTACCAAAGATAGCTTCCCCGGGTATGTGCGTACCAGAGGCATGAAGAGTCGTCTCTGTCGGTTCTTGCAGGTTAGGGTTCGAGGTGTGCACCTCTGTTTCAATAATCCTTTGGTCTTGATCACCAGGATTAGATTGTGTGGAAGCACGAGGATGTTGGTTATGGATACGCTCATCTGTGTTCTCTTGAACATCTTTTTCTAAGCTCTCATCTCCCTCGGCTCTTAGGGGTATAGAACTCTCGGGATTCTCTCTGTCATCCTCTTTCTCACCACTACCAGAGGAAATAACTTCCACCTCTGATGTTTCTTTTACTCCCTCATGAACAGTCTCCATATTGGATGCCCTATTCTCTACTTCCTCCTCCATCACTCTAGAGGAAGACCCCACTTCGGGTTCACTTCTCTCTGGTCTGTTAACTTCCTCTGCTATTTCCTAACTTAAACTCTCCGATGAAGGCTCAGATCCTAAGTATGTTGGGGTTCTCACCTCAGGTTCTTGAGGTTGAGCAGCACTCTCATAGTTTTGGACAGAGATGTGTTGAGGATCGATTAGGGCAAGCATTGTACCTGGAATTCTTCGGATAAACGGGTATTCACCTGAAGTCGTGGGTTGGAACTTGGACATAACCCAAACAGGTGTAGATTTTCCTTGATGAGTCAATTCCAGTCTGTCGAATGCTCTTCTAATTACCAGACTGATGAATCGAGGAAACTTGATGAATTTCAGGAATTTGTGGGTTCCAACGACTCCTTATCTTTCTATGGATGAGGTCTTTGTGTTGACAGCGTTAAGAAGGTCGTTGTAAAGAATGCTGGCGTAGTCAAAATTTCTGTTAAAGAACAATCCATACATGATCTGTAGGATTTCTGTGCTGGCTTGGTCTTGACTCCCAGATTTGCTAGTGAGGGTTCTGTTCAAGGTGGAGAACATGAAGTTCCACATTGTTGGTAGATTCTGTCTTCTGAACTCACCTATTCTGTTCAGTTCTTTGTTGTATCCCAAAAACTTCATGAATTCAAGAAGAACAACAACATTGGGGGGTTTTTCATAGGCTTTTATTCCATGTTGTCTTTTGGTCTTCATCCTGAAGATTCTTCTGAAAGTGCTTGCACGGATTCTGATTGTTCCTGCTCCTCCATTTCTCGAGTTGACATTCCCAACAATCCCATCTTGTTCTTCTATGTACTGGCACGTGGTCCACCATTGTTGGACGTAGATTGCAGGAAGATGATCATCAAACGCTGTTAGGGCTCTAAAGATTTCGGAGTTTCTGAAAAACTCTATGAAGATGTGATATAGGGGTAAATAGAGTCCTGGGTTTGGGTCGAATCGATAGTTGTTGTCAGCTAACTCGTATGGGAGGATAATGATTTCATCGACGGGTCCTATTCGGCTTGAATCAGCAGAGTTTTGAGGTTCTGCCATTGTTGCAGATTAGGGTTTTTTCTTGAAGAACTTGAAGGTTTTGAACTTTTGAGAGGGAAAGATGAAGGGTTTTTGAATGATCAGAAAGCGTAAGAAAAGAAATGGGTCAGGGTAATGGATATTTATACGCTAAACATGTGGCTGGGTAATCGTCATAGGTACTGTAGGCACTCGAGTTTCAGATAGTGGAACGACCTCTACAGTAGAACGTGGAAACAACTAGTGGTCTGTCTTTCAATCAGAGAATGCCACGTAAGATTTGGTTCTGACCGCTTTTGGGCAAGCAAACCGTCATGGTTAGAGATGTGCGGGTGACAAGTAGTTGATGCTTAAAGAATGACCCGCATCTCTGATGACGTGCTTCTGATGTCGTGGCAGAAAACCGACAGAGCTCTGGTGGAGCTCAGCACAGTTTTGCCTTTGTTGAAATGACTTATTCATTTCTTTCCAAGTATCCCAAGATGTTTCACCTTTACCCAAAAATCATTTAGAGTTCTGTATCTGATGTGAAAGTGGTCAAAGAACGTCAACAGAACTATCTCAGAAGGTTCACAAAGTTCTGGTGAAAATCAACAGAGCTCTGGTGAAATATCAGAGTTCTGGTAAGTTCTTGACATTATCAAAAAGTTTTCATCAGAACAGGTTTTCCCTTCAAAAAGATTTTTCTTTTAGGTTCAAGGAGCAAAGTCATTTTAGATTTGAAAAACAGATTTTGACTTGCTCCCCCTAAAATCATGCACGTTTTCCTTTATAAGCTCCCCCTTGAAAGATGAGCTTATATGAAAGATTTGTCTAATCAGCCCCGAAAAAAAACCTGTACAAACAAAAAAATGTGTACAAACTGATTCACTGAGCTTGTTGACAAAAAATATGCCTGACAGAGTTCTGGTGAACATCAGAGACTCTGTTGAACTATCCTACCCAAGTATTTGACAGAGGCTATGTTGAGTTATAAACAGAGTTAGGAGGACATGTTCAGCATACCCAATTTGCTGATTAAGAAGTTAAATCTCCTTTCATCAAGGGCTTTTGTAAAAAGATCAGCTAATTGGAAGTCGGTTGAAACGAAGTACATTTCAATCGTCCCTTTTTCAACATGGTCTTTTATGAAGTGATACCTTATGTCGATATGCTTGGTTTTGGAATGCTGAACTGGGTTAGATGTGATTGCTATGGCACTCTTGGAGTCACACAGAATTGGAATTTTATTGTACTCCATGCCATAATCTTTGAGTTGTGTTTTCATCCAGAGCACTTGAGAGCAACAACTAGCAGCAACAACATACTCTGCTTCTGCTGTAGAGGTTGAAACGCAATTCTGTTTCTTGGATGTCCAACTCACCAATTTTTCACCAAGTAATAGGCAGCTACCAGAAGTACTTTTTCTGTCATTCTTGCATCCTCCATAATCTGAATCTGTATATGCTACAAGCTCGAAACCAGAATTAAGAGGATACCAGAGACCCAAGAATTGAGTCCCTTTCAGATATTTAAATATACGCTTGACAGCAGAAAAGTGTGATAGTTTAGGATTTGCTTGAAATCTGGCACAGAGACACGTTGCAAACATTATATCAGGTCTTTTAGCAGTTAAATACAGAAGTGACCCTATCATGCCTATGTAGTTCTTGACATCTACAGGTTCACCATTAAGGTCAGAGTCAAGTTTGACTCCAGTGGCAATAGGAGTTTTCATTGGTTTTGAATTATTGAACTTGTATTTTTTTCAAAATGTCAGAGATGTATTTGGACTAACTTATGAAAGTCCCTCTGATGGATTGTTTTACTTGTAAACCAAGGAAGAAAGAAAGTTCTCCCATCATGCTCATTTTGAATTCACTTTTCATCAATTCCTCAAACTTATCACAGTACTCTTGCCGTGTAGACCCAAAAATAATGTCATCAACATATATTTGTACCAGAAGTATATCATTCTTATACCTCCTAAAGAATAGAGTTTTATCGACAGTACCTTTCTCGAAGTGATTAGTCAACAGAAAGTTTGACAGAGTTTCATACCAGGCTCTGGGAGCTTTCTTAAGGCCGTATAGAGCTTTTCCTAGCTTGTAAACATGGTCTGGAAACTCTGAACATTCAAAACCTGATGTTTGCTGAACATATACTTCTTCTTGTAATCTGCCATTCAGAAAAGCAGATTTGACGTCCAACTGGTAGACCTTGAAACCCTTGTGAGCAGCATAGGCTAGGAAGATTCTGATGGCTTCTAGCCTAGTCACAGGTGCAAAGGTCTCGTCATAGTCAATGCCTTCTTCTTGGCTGTATCCCTTAGCAACCAATCGGGCTTTGTTTCTGATGATAATCCCATCTTTATCCTTTTTGTTTCTAAGGGATAAAAAGGACCAAACTTTGTTTTGGAAGTGGAACCAAGGACCAAACTTTGTTTCGTTCAAACTCCAGAAGCTCCTCTTGCATAGCTTCGATCCAGTTTGGGTCTTCAAGGGCTTCAGTGATCTTCTTCGGCTCAATCATGCTTAGAAAATTTACAAAGAAGGCTTCCTTGATTGTGGCCGATCTTGTCTTTACACCATCTTCAGCAGCACCAATTATAAGATGATGAGGGTGATCCTTTGTCCATCTTGTCATAGGAGCATGAACAACAGGTGGGGTTTGTGCTTCTGATGGGAAAAGACGATCTTCAGCATCAGAGCTTTGTGGATTGGCACCAGGGCTCTGTGGCACACAACTCTGTAGAGTGGCCTCATTGCTCTGTGAGTTTCCAACAGGGCTCTGTGAAGGTGAGCTTTCAAATAGGGAATCTCTCCCAATATTAGTTAATAGGGGTGATGATGGTTCTTGCCCAGGTTCTCTTTGTGGTTCCTCATTTCTCTGAATGACACCTATAGACAGAGAAGTAGATGGTGAAGTATTGGAGGGACCAGTAAGAGTTGTACCTGTCAGATTCTGTTTTGTTGAATTCTGAGCTTGATCGTCTCTGTTGATGTTGACAGAGGAATCATCATCATCGAAGAAATCATCGAACACGAGATTGATATCTTCTTCCCTTGTTTTTGAAGAACTTGGCTTCTTCTGCTCTGTTTGTGTCCCCTCTGTTGATTTGCGATCAGAGGCACTTGATGTACTTTCATCAAAGGACACGTTTACACTTTCTTGAATGACACGGGTTCTGGTGTTGTAGACTCTGTAGGCTTTAGAGGTCAAGGAATAACCAATAAAGATTCCTTCGTCCGCCTTCTTATCGAATTTACTCAGCTGTTCTCTGTAATTCAAGACGTAGCACTTGCAACCAAAAATGTGAAAATATTTCACGTTTGGCCTTCTGTTGTTGATGAGTTCATAGGGAGTCTTCTTAAACCTCTTCACTATTACATCTCTGTTTTGGGTAAAACATGCTGTTGAGACTGCCTCTGCCCAGAAGTTGATAGGAAGGACAGAACCGGCCAACATGGTTCTGGCGGCTTCTACCAGAGTTTTGTTCTTTCTCTCCACCACACCATTCTGTTGTGGAGTTCTGGCAGCTGAGAAGTTTTGGGATATTCCTTCTTCTGAAAGATAAGCATCTATTCTTGCGTTCTTAAACTCTGTCCCATTATCACTTCTTAACTTTTGAACTTTTAGTCCTAACAGAACCTGTATCCTTCTCAACAAACTTATCAGAATTTCTGGGACATCAGGTTTTACTCTGATGAACTCAATCCAAGTATATCTAGAATATTCATTAATAAGCACAAGTATATACTTCTTGCCCGACAGACTTTGCACAGAGATTGGACCACAGAGATCCATATGAAGCATATGCAAAGGTCTGGGACAATTGTGATCGCTCTTAGATCTGTGTGAAGATCTTTTCATCTTACCCAATTCACAGGAAGAACATAGATGGTCTTTGTCAAATTTTAGCGAAGGCAGTCCTTTCACTAAGTTCAATTTCACGAGCTTGTCAAGATTTGAAAATTTTACATGGGCAAATCTTTTATGCTAGAGCCAGGCATCTTCATTTTTCAAAGACACTAAACAGAGTTTCTCTGTTGTAGAGTTTTGATTTGGATTAAAGTTCATTTTGTACAGATTGCCTTTTTTGTCGGCTCTTAAAAGTTCTTGACCAGACTCGGAAAGCAACAAGGAACAGTACTTCTTCCTAAAATTGACATCGAATCCATGATCACAGAGTTGACTTATACTGAGAAGATTATGATTTAATCCTTCAACATAAGCAACCTCAGAAACTGAAACACCACCATTAACTAAAGTACCATATCCTCTAATCTGTCCACCATTGTCTCCTCCAAAGGTTACTGCACTTCCCTTCTTGTTCTTAAATGAAGTCAGCAGCTCCTTATTGCCCGTCATGTGCCTGGAACATCCGGAATCTAGGTACCAGATCTGCACATGAGGCTTCTGCAAGACAGATTAGTTTCTTTTAGGTACCCATTTCAAGATGGGTCCTTTCTTGTTAGGCTTTGGGGTGTTAACAGTCTTTTCTACTGGCTTTACATTCTTTGATGTTGTGCCAGAGGTCATTCTCTGTGTATTCTGAATAGTCTTAGGATTTTTCCTTTGTGGTGACTGATTCAGAACACAATGGGGACCATTCATGTTATTTTGCAGTTTTAACAACAGTTGAATGCAATTGCAGTTGATAGAAGATGAAGATAACTGATGCACATTGCTGTTTTTGTTCAAAAACTGTTGTTTGAATGGTACTTGATTCTGAAAAAGCTTAGGACCATACATTCTATCCTGTTTTTGCTTGAAAGAGTTGTTTTTCTTTGGAACAGACTCACTTTGCCAAAAAGAGTTTCTTCTTTGATTTACACCAGAATTGGGAATAGGTCTGTCATTAACTATCCATTTGCCCTTCTGTTCTGGAGTAAATTTCACAGGCTTAAAAGCTAAGGGAACAGAGGTATTGTTGTTTACAGGAACATTTCTTGCATTCTCTCTTTTCTTCACTTCTATTGTGTTAGAAGCAAGAACCCTAAAGCTTTTGTTATCAAACTCAGTCATTGGTATAAATCTAGCTTGTTTCTTAAAGAATGCGACATCCTTTTTCAGATCAAAACATCCTGCGGGTATCTGCTTTGGTTTATGTAGAACTTTCTTTTGAGCACAGAAAATTTGCTCATCTACCTCAGAGTCAGAGTCACTGTCAGAGTCTAGAAAGTCTCTTGTGGCTCTGTTGAGGGTGTTAGACTATGGAGTTATCACTGAGATATTGGTTTTGACAGACTTAAACTTTCTCAACTTTGGTTTCAATGCATCAGAAACAACATTTTCCTTAAGAACTTTCATGAGATCTTCTTCAAAAGATGTTCTAATTGTTTCTGAAGTGGGAGAGAAGACTGGTGCTTCAGGGTTGAGCTCGCTCTGTGATTTTTCAACAGAGGACTCTTCCACAGAAGTAACAGACTTCTGTTCCTTGAAAGAATTGAAGTTGAAAATCTCTGTGGGATCTAGACTATTAACAGAGTTAGGAAGTATGATTCTAGCTCTTCCTTGATCGAGAATAAACATTGAAGATGGTTTAATAACTTTTTCATGATTCAAGGAGTCATAGCTAACATTCCTAAAGTCTAGCCTTCTGGTTCTTTTGTAAACATCTGAGGTTTTGATTCTTTTGAAAGCAGCAGTGCCAGAGATCACATCCTCTTGGATTTTCCCAACACAAAAAGCAGAGGACAAAGATGTCTTCTTCTTTTCGTTATAGGGAGCAAGGTCAGAGAAACCGAGACCTTGTGTATCCATCTGTGAGTTTATCTTAATGTGCACATCTTGTGAATCCTGGTACTTTTTGATTTGAATTTCTTTTCTCTGTAGGGATTGATGTAAAACCTCCCTTTCTTTTTGAAAAAAGTCCTTTAAGGCAACAGAGTTAAGTCTTTCATTTTCTGACTTTTTCACCTATTCAGTCTTTTGTTTCAAAACATTTTCAAACTCTTTAATCTTTTCGAAAAAATGCTTTCCTTCTTTTGTTGTAAGATCTCTAGCTCAGATTTCTCTTTGAATATTTCTTCTTTTTCCTGTTCCAAGAGAGTTTTCTCTCTCTTGTAAAATGACAGATCCTTCTGAGCTAGCTTTCTTAACTCTTTTTCCTCAGAAAGCTTTTGTTTTAAGAGTTGAAACTCCTCTGTTAGCAAAGACACATGCATTTCCAACTTAGAGTCAGACTTGGATTCAGATGAACATACCTTGGCACTGGGTCTGGTAGTCTCCAGCGCTCTGTTGTCTGTCTCTGTTACGGTTAGAGCAAATGCATAAGCTATATCTTCCTCTTCATATCTTTCTATCCTTTCTCCGGTCATCCAATCAACTTCTCCTAAACTTTCATCATCCACAGCAACATTGGCTTGCTCTGGTTCATCGTCAGAAGATGGATCAGAAATCCAATTCTCCATCTTAGCAACGTAGCTTCTTTCTCTGTAATTGTACTTGTATTTGTTCTTGTAGTAGTCCTGGTCTTTTACCAGTTTGCCTCTACAATTAGCAGAGAAATGGCCAGGTTTGCCACATCTAAAGCAACGTCCATCATTCTTATTGATGGGTTGGGCAGCATCAGCCTTCTGTGGAACTAGAGCATTGTACTTCTGTTGTGGTTGCGGTTGTGATCTCTGTTCTGGTGGTTCTGTTGTGGAGGTGCAACATAACCTCTTTTGTCATCTTTTCCTTCTCTCTCGTATCTACCTCTTCTGTCAAATGCTCTGTTGCCAAATCTCTTGTTAAATTGTTGAGTTATTAACGCAAGAGATTTAGCAAAAGCATTTATATCGTCATCCTCTGATGAACTTTCTTCATCATCACTTTCCGCTACCAAACTTTTCTTACCCTTCTTCTTCTCCTTCTTCTTGTCTCTGTTGGAACTTTCTCTGTTGGATTTTCCTTCAGTGGTGTTCTTTGACTCTGAAACTAAAGCAATAGGACCTGCAATGGTGGATTTGCCCTTTTGTTTGACAACATCCTTCTCTTGTGCGGCGAGAGTGCCATACACATCAGTGAGAGACCATGCATCTAGATCCTGGTTAGCTTGTAAAGACATGGACAAATTTAACCATTCATCATTCAAACTTTTCAAAAACAGGACATTGTTGTCTTCCTTCGACCTAACAACCCCACACTTTTTACATTTGTTGATTAGAACATTGAATCTGTTGTAGGTTTGTTGTAAGGTTTCCTCAGGAAGTGCCTTGAAATCGTTGTATTCATTTATACATTGGGTCCTTCTGTTCTTTTGGGTCTTAATTCCACCATCAAGTTGATTTAGAAGTTGATCCCAGATTTCTTTAGTTGTAACACATGAATCTAGTTCTTGAAATATCTCGTTTGGAATGGCCATAATCAGAAGTCTAACTGCTTTAAGGTCATTTTCCATTTGAAGTTTCTCTTCATCAGTAAACCCGGTGGTTTTAGGTTTAAGATAAGCAGGAATCTCAGCAGTAGTTTCTGTTGCGGGTACACGTGGAACCAAAACCATAGGTTGGCAAGGTCCATTCGTGACAGAACGCATTAAATCCTTGTCCATTCCATCAAGGAAGTTAACCATCCTAATCTTCCATTGAGGATATTCATCTCTCAGAAGAGTAGGAGGCTTGGTCAGAGAACCAGCAGTATAAATGGCGTTGATGTTGTTTGCCATTTTTCAGAAAAACAGAGTAAAGCGGTTTCAAACGGTTTTGAAAGAGTATAAGTTGAAAGTAAGTGAACAGTAACCAATGGAACAGTAATGAACAGTAGAGAAGATCTTTAAACTAGACTGGAAAGCTTTAAATGATATTAAAAGAACTTTGAAAAACTTGTTTTAATCTTTAACCAGTAAAAACAGAGTATGCTAGGAAGCTTTGAAACACACACACAATCAACAACAGTGAATCAACCTTGGTAGATTGGATGCGTTGATTTGAGAAAATCAAGCAAGCTCTGATACCAACTGTAGGTTCCCAGATTCACGTTGCATCACAATAATGGAAAAGAAATAGACAGCGGAAGCATATTAAATAATGTCATTAAAGTGAGTGATTGTGTAAACGATATTGTAACAGTGATAAACAAATATAGAACAGGATAATGATAACAAGATCAAGTATGAAACGCTGCTCGTATATTGATAATAGATAACACCAAGAACAAGATCAATGGTGTATCCTGAAATCTCACAGGGAACAATATCGTACGGAGGTAGTGCTATGGAATTCTACAGTGTGTGCTTTAACAATTGTGGAAAACTATTCTTCCAAAAGCTTACAATTGTTGTTCCACTACCTCTCTATTTATAGCCCTGATAAAGTGTAGACAGTGTACTATCGTACCCTGGAATGACACGTGGAAAGTGTGTCTTCTTTCTTTAGGGCATATGTGGAAAGTATGGACATGTGTCTGACACTTAGGATTTCTACGAGACTTATGATTCACAGAGATCTTCACTTCAACAGAGTTCATAGACCAGAACTCTGTTGGTCTTCGGTTATGAACAGTTCTTCTGTTGATCTTCTGCCAAAGCTCTGTTGAGCTCTGTTGGTCCCACCAGAACTCTGTTGAGTTCTGTTGGTCTTCTTGTTGAGATTCTTCTAAGTCTTCTGCTCGATCTCTGTTGGTCTTCTCATAACAGATACTTGGGGCTAACACAGAGCTTCTTCAAAAATCAAGGGCTTCAGGTGTCTAGCTTTAATGTCGCGTCTGACTTCACACAAGTAGATGAGATCTCTGAGCTGTTCGATGGGAGTGATTGGAAGCTCAGAGATGCGTTGAAAGTGATGATTTCCTTGGTAGTCTAGAAAGAATATGCCATAGGGATCACTTACAACTTTGCCAGGAATGAAAGTTTCTCCAGGTGGTAGGGATGTGTCAAGCGCTGAGAGATCAGCATCAGGGCCAAGAACTTCAGCACGAGAGAAACCAATACCTGTTTCATTCCGTATAGGAGGACCTGAGTCTGAGGCTTTCTTTTCCTTTGCAGAGACTCTTCTTTGTTGAGGAGGAAGAAGAGTGGAAGGAGGAATATCCACAGCAGAAGAAACCAAGTCTATCTGAGTATTTAAAATTTTCTCGACATGGCTCTTGAATTTTGAGCGCGATCCCTGAATGGCTAATTTCACTTCCAACCATTCAGAGAAACCAAACTTCTCTAAAGTAGCAGCATAGAAGGTTTGCTTGGTTTTGTCTTCTCTGAATACATCAACTTCAACAACAGGAACGTCTACGAACAGTCTTCGTCTGATGTTTACTTTGATGATTTTGGATGGTCGAGATCGATAGTTCAGCATTTCTTTACACCATTTCAAAGTCGTATCAGATACTTTCGTCTTTTCTTCAACGATCCTTTGGGCATCATCCCATAGCTGACGTTGGACATCAATGGGAGTTCTTTTCAACGCGGGGTCTTTCACCGATTGTTGGACAATCTGGATGGCGAGTTCTCTGACTTTTTCTTCAGCTTCCCTTCTTTCACCGATTAACCTTTTAGCTCTGAGGTGATCCTAGTATTCCTTTTGTGAAAGTCTGAACTTTGGAGGAATAGAAGGAAGTTGATCACGCTTCAGGATGATTCACTGATCTTCGAATCTCTTGATTACTTCCTCTCTCTTTTTCTGATCCTCTTCACTTAGCTTTTGAGGAGTCAAGGAAGGTGTATTTTTGTGAGAGAGAGTCTGTTCTTCAGGTTCATCAGTCTCGGTGGTTAAATCCAAGACTGGGATTATTTCTTCAGCTCTTGTGGCTGGGATTATTCCTGGTGTAGTCGAAGGAGCTTCAGCGGGATCCTCAAACAGGGGAGAGGACTAGCTGAAACACAGCGATCGTTTAAGTAAGAAGAGTTGGGGAAGAAAGAGATAGAAAGAATGGGGTTTAAGTGTATAGAGGTTTTATGGATAGAAGGATTGAGATTGAGAAGGGATAGAGGAGGGATGCAGTGTAAGGGAATAGGAGGTAGTGTACCTAACAAACTGGCTTTTGAAGCAAGATCATCAGATTGTCTTCTGCAGCAAGGCCTTTGTTTTTGCCTTTGTCAGCTTCAGACGCTGCAGGCTTTGTCTTCTCCCCTGATGGTTCGTTTATCGAAATCCCTTTGAGAGTTGTAGTCTTTTGAATAGGCTTGACGATAAAGGAGTCATCATCATCATCGTCATCATCATCATTCTTTGGAGAAGAAGATGGTTCATCATCAGAGATGTCGACAACTTCATCGTTTTCAGCTTCGTCTTCATCAGATTCAACCTCTTCAGCGTAGGGTGAGGTTACATCAGCAGCAGCTTCAATGTTCTGCTCTTCGAGTTGCTCCCCCTCAGATTCAGAGGGAGGTTTGTCGGTTTCCTCAGGGTTTTCAACTCCCTGAGGTTTTGAAGAAGTAGCATCAGCTTCAGTCTCAATACCCTCCCCCTCAGCATGGGGAAGGTCTTCTTTATTTTTCTTCTCCCCTCATCATTATGGGGAAGGTCTTCTTTAGGCTTCTCCCCCTCTTCCACATCATGGTTGGGGGAGGTAACGGACTTTTCAGCGGCAGCAGCAGCTATAGGATTACTGTCTTCTTGGCCAGTAATTCTTATGCAGTTTTCAATCGCTGCTACTCAGTCTTCTAGGCCAGTAATAGCAGGGCTGATCTTTTTGAGATCGTCTCGATCGGCCTGAGTGAAATGAGAAGTTGGGGTGTTCAGGCGATCGAGCACTTTCTGAACAATCTCTTTGACCTCAGAGACCTCAGTCTTGATCGTGGAAACTTCACCCTTAAGAGAACCAACCTCTGTCTTCAATGATGTGACTTCATTGGACAGAGAGGTGAAGTTTGTTGAGAGAGGGGTTGTGGCGGTTGAGTTTTCAGCGAGGGTGATAGCAAATTAGCAATGCTACCATCCACCTTCTCCAGATCAGCTTTGGAGGCTTTCTTTTCGACCTCAGTGGTCAATGTCTTCAAGTTCTCTCCAGCGTTTGTAACCACTGAAGAGTTGGCAGTTAGAGTGTTGTTAAAAGACTCCATCTTTGTGTCCAGGGCCGTCAGGGAGGTGTTGATATCCCCCAAATTAGGACCTGAAAAAGTTATCAACTTATGAACAGAGGAAAGCTCAGAAGTTTGGGGTTGAGAGAGAGGAGTGTGTGGGAATTTGTGTATACCTGCAGGCGGGTTGGCGAAGTTGTCGAACCCTTTGTGTCCTGAATAAGTTTCGTAGTCGTCTTCAATATTTCCTAGACGACTGGAAGTACCTGCAGGTCCTGTGGTGTGTCCTATCATCCTCTGAAAATGTTCAGCAGTAGTGTCGCTGAGGATGACGGTTGTTGAGGGGAATAGGGGAATAGATTGAGTGACCAAAGAAGAGGTGAGAGGAATGGAGGATGAGACGGTTGGATGGGTACGGGGTTCAACGTTGGATCCGCTAAAAATCACTTCAGTCTGTAGAGAGGCTGAAGGAGGTGGGTTCATTTCCAAGTTTATAACTCCAGCGTTTAGAGACGCTGAAGCTGGGATGGAAGGGGTGGCTTGTTCAGCTGTGGCAGAGCGTACCACGGAACTATCCATCAGCTCTTCAAGATGAGCTGAGGAGTCTTTAGCATGGGAATGCTTTGGGGGTTGCTCCTTGGTTTTCTTGGTCCTTTCGGAGCCAAGTTGGGAAGATGAGTGTTTCCTTTTTCTAGAAGGAGTGGAGGTTGCAGCTGGGGTATCAGCGGTGGGGATTTCCACTGAATGAGCCGCAGAAGTAGAAGAAGGAGGATTGAGAATAGATAAGAGAGTAGAGAGACGTACCTCGTTTGGCAGGGGCTTGAAGTCGAGCACCTTAGGGCCAACCTGAGAGAGTTTCAGGTCTCCTACTTTTGGGTAGTTATCCTTAAGGCCGGTTTGGAAGATGGCGCTGAGGAATCTTGGGTATGGAAACCATGATGGTCTATCAGCAAAATCTACTCTGAGCGCAAGATCGTCGTAGATTATCGAGGCCTAGTCAACATGGAGACCCTTCAGCAATGCATAGCCCATGGCTTGCTGAGGTTGAGCAGCTTGATCAGAGGAGCCACTCTTCGTTGTCATGCAGCTTATCAGGTGTGCGAAGATGAAGTTCATCTCGCTGGGCATCTTTGACTTCTTGATTGCAGTCAGTTTCTTCTCGGCCTTTTCATCTCTCCCTTGATCCCAAACGTACTTCATTGCATCAAAGAATGCAATGAGTGTTTCTCTATCAGCATGTCTCTTGGGGTCAGGGAAAGGAACAAATTGTTTATCTTTGGTGGCAACAGGGAGATTCAGTGCTTTTCGAATGATAGCAGGGTTGATTTTGATGGTGCCAAAATCAGTGTCACAGAGGATGACATCAAGTAGTTTGGTAGGGTCTTTGGATGATGGTAGCTGAGTGTGTCTGGCGGTATACCAGAATTGAGATAATAGTAACTGATGAGCAGGGGGTGTTATGGTCAAGGCTGTAGAGAGGCAACAGGTTTTCAGAAAATTCACAGCGTCGTCTAGATGCTTGACTTGCTTTTTCGGAGGAAAATCGAACAGCGCATGGAGGTTGTTTGATTTTGTAAAAGAGATATCCTCAAGTTTGAACTTGACCTGAGGAGCCTTGGTGATTTCAAGTTCCTCAGCAGCAGGAGTGTTCTCAACAGTTGGAATACCAGTAGAAGGAGCAGCCATTTCTGTAATCAGCTCAACCAAAGATCAACAAAACAAATACTCTTAATGTGGAAATATTTTCCAATAAGATGTTTTTGAATTTTGTCCATTTCATTCAGCCAAAAATCCCTTTGAGAAAGATTAGGGTTTTTCTTGTTTTGAGAAAGAGTTACAAAACGTAGAGATTATGTGTTTTCCAGTTTTCATTTGAAGAAGGAATTCTGGAAAAACATATGAAGAACAAGTTTACGAGTTTTGATATAATTTGAAGAACAACCATGAAGGTTGTATTCATAAAATCATGAACAGAAAATGATTTCATTTTATAAAGGTTCTTTTGTTTGATCTGTTAAAAGCAAAGAATAAGATCATAAACAAGTAATGTAGGTAAATAAAAAGAGTATTAACCTGGTTCGTCAAGGAAGAAGATAAACAATTTCTGGAAATTTTGAGAGCTCAAAATGCAACAGTAAATCTTTTTCTTGCTTGGAGGAGAAGTTTTTCGCATAAAGAGATAAATATAAACCCAAAATGGTTTATATAGAGAGAGTAGAGAGAGAAAATCTTGAGTGGGAAAAGATTTTCATCATGACACGGACACGTGTTTGCATTTGATTGGAAGGTAAACGAAACGTGCAAACGTGTGTCAGAAAAAGAACGTGCCAGGGCTTATCCGTTGCGATGACGTCACAACTGTCCTTTCATATTTTAGGATGTCTCTGAGGTTTTGAGGGCTCAGGGACACTTTTGAAAATATGAAGCACTGAATAGAAATATCAGTGTTGGTTTAAGAAATTTCAAAGTATCGCTGTTAAGGAAGAGATATTCAGCGATGCAAGATGTTTTGAAATCTTTGAGTTCTAGGCGAACGTCAGCGAGTAAGAGAGAAAACATACTTTGATATCAGCGAGTTAATTTTTTGTTCAGAGATAGAATGATAGAGTGGGTTATACAAGTTGATTTTATCCTATCGCTGATCAAATGTGAACCGCTGAAGATTTTATTCTTCAAAGTTCAGCATTCCAAGCTCGCTGATGAGAAAGTTGAATCTTGTCTCATCAAGAGGTTTGGTGAACAGATCAGCTAACTGATAGTCAGTTGGGATAAAATGAAGTTCTATATCACCATTCATTACATGATCTCTGATAAAATGATACCTGATTTCGATATGTTTGGTCTTTGAGTGTAGCACTGGATTGTTGGCTATAGCGATGGCACTTGGGCTGTCGCAATAGATTGGAATTTTTGAGAGCTGAAGTTCATAGTCTAGTAGTTGATTTCTCATCCACAAGACCTGAGAGCAACAGCTTCCAGCGGCTACATATTCAGTTTCAGCAGTTGAGGTGGACACTGAGTTTTGCTTTTTACTTGTCCAACTCACCAGCTTTCCACCCAGGAGCTGACAGCCTCCTGTGGTGCTTTTCCTATCCAATTTGCAACCTGCAAAATTACTATCTGAATAGGCGATTAGATCAAACCCTGAGTCTTTGGGATACCAAAGACCTAGGTTGGAAGTACCCTTAAGGTAACGAAAGATTCAATTTACAGCGATCATATGAGATTCCTTAGGTTCAGCTTGATATCGTGCACACAAACAGGTTGCGTACATAATATCGGGTCGGCTAGCTGTAAGATACAAGAGAGAGCCGATCATCCCACGGTACAGCGTGACATTAACAGGTATTCCATTTGAATCCTTGTTTAGTGTCAGCGGTGGTGCCATAGGGGTTTTCATAGCTGAACTCTGAGTTAAATCGAATTTCTTCAGCATATCTTTAACATACTTTCCCTGATTAATGAAAGTTCCTTTTTCATTTTGCTTTATCTGAAGACCAAGGAAATATGTTAGCTCACCCATCATACTCATTTTATACTCTTCTTTCATTCTATCAGCGAAACGAGTACAAAGATCAGGGTTGGTAGAACCAAATATAATGTCATCAACATATATCTGAACAAGAATGATATGACCTTTCACTATTCTGAAAAATAGAGTTTTGTCGATTTTACCATGCTCAAATTGTTCAATTAGGAGATAAGAGGATAAAGTGTCATACCATGCACGTGGAACTTGCTTTAAGCCATAAAGTGCCTTATCCCGTTTATAAACATAACCTGGACGCTTAGGATCTGAGAATCCTGGAGGTTGTTCCACATAGACTTCTTCATTCAGCTTTCCATTTAGAAACGCTGACTTAACATCCATCTGATATACTTTGAAGTCTTTGTGTACAACGTATGCTAAGAATAGACGAATGGATTCTAGTATTGCTACTGGAGCAAATGTTTCGTCGAAATCTATGCCTTCCTCTTGTCTGTATCCCTGAGCAACAAGACGAGCCTTGTTGCGGGTTATAGTTCCATGTTCGTCCAACTTGTTTCGATAGACCCATTTAGTGCCTATCACTGTCTTGTCAGTTGATCTTCGAACAAGTTTCCAAACTTTGTTTCTTTCGAATTCAGTCAGCTCTTCTTGCATGGCGCTGACCCAGTTTGGATCTTTGAGGGCATCATCTATTTTCTTTGGTTCAATCAGAGAAATAAAGTTAACAAATAAACAAATATTACCTGCACTTCATCGAGTCTGAACACCAGCGTTTGGATCACCAAGGATTTGATCAATTGGGTGATTTACAGTCCATCGTTGAGCCGGAGCATAAGTCGCTGACTCAAATTGAACTGGAGGAGCTAAAGATGAGGCTTCAGCAACTTCTGGAATATCATCCAATAGAGGAGTAGGTGCAGATGTCATCTCATTCACTGATTGCTGAGAAGTAGATGGAATGTCTGAGACATTTGGTTCAGAAGCAGGTATAGTGTTTAAAGGAACAGCTGAGACCCATGATGTTTCAGCTTCACTATTCTGCATGTTTGGGATGATAGTAGGACCATCATCTTCAACTGTATGAGTATGAGGAGTGGGAATATCTTCTGAATCACCAATATGAGAAAACATCCATTGATTCAGCTCTTCAGTATCAGCAGAAGGTCGAGAATTCGCTGAACGGGATTCGTCAAAAGTGACGTGAATAGTTTCTTCAACAGTTTGTCTTCTTCGATTGAAGACTCTGAAGGCTTTGGAGATTGAAGAATATCCAAGAAAGATTCCATCATCAGCCTTAGGATCAAATTTTCCAAGGGCATCTCTGTTGTTCAATATGAAACACTGACATCCAAAGATGTGAAGAAAGCTAATTGAGGGCTTTCTCCCATGAAAAAGTTCATAGCCTGTTTTATTAAATCTTTTGACTATCAGTGACCTGTTTTGCGTAAAACAACCAGTGTTGACAGCTTCTGCCCAAAACTGAGTAGGCAGGTGAGAATCGCTGAGCATTGAACGTGCAGCTTCAATAATAGTTCTATTTCTTCTTTCAGCGACTCCGTTTTGTTGCGGTGTTCTCACTGAAGAAAAGTTGTGAGAAATACCCTTAGTCTCAAAGAAGGAATCAAGAGAACTGTTTTTGAATTCAGTCCCATGATCACTCCTTATTGAGCGAACGGTCAAGTTGTTCAGGGTTTCCATTTTCCGAACAAAGGTGATGAGTTCTTCAGGGGTGTAATTCTTAGAACGGAGAAACATAACCCATGTATATCGAGAGAATTCATCAACTATGACCAGCGATGGATTGTTTGTTAACAGGGCCAAACAAATCCATATGGAGAAGTTGTAGAGGAGATGACACTGAGGAAACTTGCTTTGACTTAAAGCTTGCTTTGGTCTGCTTTCCTTTCTCACACGCTGAACATAAGGACTCTTTGGCATATGAGTGCTGAGGTAGACCAGTGACTAACTCTTTTGATGAAAGAGTGTTCAGTGTCTTGAAGTTGAGATGAGAGAGCCTCTTATGCCATAGCCAGTTGACATCAGATGAGGCTTTTGAGAAGAAACAGGAGTTCTCAGTGGTTGTTGAGTCCATGTTTATTACATACACATTTTCCAAACGATAACCGCTGAGAGCTATCTTCTCCTTTTTGTCAGCGACAAAGCAGGATTCCTTAGTAAAGATTACTTTGTTATCCTTGTCACAAAGCTGACTGATGCTTAGAAGATTATGCTTCAGCCCTTCAACATATGCGACTCTTCTGAAGGTTGTTGTACCATTAGAGAGTACACAAAACCCTCGGGTATGTCCTTTTCCATTTCCACCGAAAGTTACAGAGGGACCCTTCTCTTCTTTGTACTCAGTGAGCAGGTTCTTCATACCAGTCATGTGTCTAGACCATCCGCTATCGAGATACCAGATACCCTTCTTAACCTGCATTACAAAAGAAGATTAGTTTTTCTTGGGTACCCACTTAACCATGTGTACACACTTGTTAGTGGGGGTAGAAGAGGAAGTGGAAGGTTCAACAGTCTTCGCAGCATTTGAAGATTCAGCTTTGTCAATCTTCACTTTGGTTAATTTCTTAACCTCAGTGGTCTTCTTTGCCTTGGGGGCAATGATCTTCACCTTAGCTATCTTTTCAGCTTGGGTGGTTGTAGGGAACTTACTAGCAATATGATTGGTAAGTCCACAATGATAACATTTCCTATAACTAAAAGTAGTTCTAGGACCATTTGCATGCTGAGCTTTTGATTTTGAATTAGAAGGACCAGCACCAAGTAAGCTATTGGCTTTTGAAATGGGAGGAACATTCAGTTCTTCGGATTTCTTACCAATAATTTGCACTTTGATTCTAGGAGTAGATCGCTGAATAGATCCACGCTGAATAAATCCAGAGATCTTATTCTTTGAATCAGAGGGATAAGTCGCTGAAGCTTTAGAAACGTTCAACTTTGGTACTGAGGTACCCTTCTGAGGATTTTGGTTGAAAGCAATTCCTTTACCTTTGTTTTAAAGACTGAGGTAGGTTTTGGGTAAACAACTTTTTCTTTACCTTTAGAAGTTAAGGTAGAGATTTCCTCAGGGATAGGCGGTTTAGAAGAGGAACACTGAGATGAGAAAGTGTCAGGGATAGAGGATACGAACATTCCAAATTTAAGCATGGAACGGTTAGTGGTTGGTTCTAGAGTATCATCTTTGTAACCAAGACCACGTTTATCACTCAGGGGAATCTGAGACTTAATTATCTCAGTGATCTTTGTTGAGGAATTATACCATCCATCAACAGTAGCTTTTTCAACTTTTAATGCAGCGATAGCTTCTTCGCGCTCGATTTTGACTAGCTGATTTAAGTGAACTTGATCTTTAAAATCTTCTTCAATTTTAGAAAGATTTTCTATTTGAAGGTGGCAGTTTTTAAGCTGTTCAGCGAGATCAAGGTTTTGATTTTCAACCACAGTTTTGCCATTCATGGCTTCATATAAACTTCTAGTCAAGAGATCGATCTTTCGAAGACTATCAGCTTCATCAATATTTGCAATATTGGTAAAGAAGGAAGGTGATACCTGGGTAGCAGAGGTTGAAGTAGAGGGAATGTCAGAGTTGTCTTCCTCATCTTCAAGTTTGGCCATGAGACATAGATTGGCTTCATCATCATCTTCAGAGTCAGATGATTCTTCTTCGTCAGAGGTAGCCCAATCATAGTCAGCCATAAGGCCTTTGCCTTTCTTCTTAAAGGTTTTCAGCTTTGAATACCTTTCTTTCAGCTTTTTGTATTTTTCATCTCTAGTCCTGTGATTAAAGTTTTTCTTGGGAAAAGCTGAGGGTCTAGAGACTTTCTTTGACCTGCACTCGCTAGCAAAATGTCCTATCTTTTCACAGTTATAGCAAGTAGCAGTAGCCTTATCAACAGGGGTTGATGATCTTGGCTTGTCAGTAATAGAAAGAGGTTTGTTCTTCTTGAAATTACTCTTTCTAGCAAATCTCCTGAACTTATTAGCCAAGAATGCCAGAGTTTCATCATTATCTGAAACGTCAGAGTCTGATGATCTTTCAGAGTTAGTTTCCAACTCAGTGACAGTGATAGTCGATCGCTGAGTGGAAGGTGACTCTGAGATTAAAGCAACATGGGTGCTTTTGGAATCTTTTACTAGATTCTTCTTAAGATGACTCGATTGCTCATGATTCAGTATCGTGCCATATAAGGTAGAAAGGGTCATTGATTTTAGATCCTTTGACAGCTTGAGACACATAGAATAACTGTCCCAGCTTTCAGGTAAACATTCTAAGAACTTTGTCAGTACTTCAAAGTTAGAATATTCCTTACCAACAGTTTTCAGATCTATTATTAAGCAGTTAAAACGTTGGTGTACTTCAGAGAGAGTTTCATTCTTACCACAAATGAAGCTTTCATACTGTCTTACCAGGTTGATCTTTCGAGAGTCCTGGACTTCAGAAGTACCTTCATACTGAACACAGATTGTGTCCCACATAGCTTTTGAGGTTTTCAGGTTCATGACGGAATGGTAGACTTCGTTAGGAAGAGCCATGGAGAGTATGGATCTGGCTTTGGTGTCGATAGCCACTTTCTTCTTATCTTCATCAGTCCACATATGAATTTCCTTAGGAATCAGCCTTTCTGGAATAGCAGGTCTATTCTCAGCGGCTGGAACTGCAGCATCAATTCTTACAGGAATATATGGGCCGTTTTCAAGATAGTAAGGCATAGTAGGGTCTACACCTTCTAAGAAGAGAATCATCCTATTTTTTCATAGCTTAAAATTATCTCTGGAGAATCTAGGGGGTTTTGCAAGAGAACCGTTGTCAATATAGTTTGTGTTTGTAGCCATTTTAGGAAATAGCTAGGAAGAGAAATCTTAGTATAGATCAGATCTTGTTTATGAGATTAAACAAATCCGCTCTGATACCACTTGTTGGTCCCTAAGGGCTATACAAGTTTGTAGAAGGGTGGGGGGGGGGGGTTGAATACAAACACACGTTTTTACTTTTCTAAATTGTTTATTGATAAATCAAGACAATTTACAACTTGTTGCGGAACAAGATTAAGGATAAACCTAATCTAAACAAGTCTTGAGAAACACTAAGTTTCTTGCACTAGAAAGAGTTAAAGAAATTACGAATAATAACTTAACAATAAGAGAGAAATAAGAAGATGGTCCGAGCACACTTCAAAACTGAAGTAAGGTTCTTCTTATATACTGCATGCATTTAATGCATTGCAGTATGGCTTTACACGTGGCAGCAACTGAGTGGTTGCATGTCATTGACCTTTGTAGACAACCTTAGTAGCCGCATGGTGCACAGTGTAGAATCAGAGTTGTTGTACGATTACAGACAAAAGGGATGTCCGATCTGACAGTTCGTACGGAGACGTGCAAGGGAGGTAAGACAATAGTAACATGCAGTGAGACTTCATGATCAGCTTTCGTTGAGTCATATCTTTATCAGCGAATGATAAAGTTCAGCGATTGCTGAAGTCTTCTACTTGATACTTCACGTTGAATGGACAGGTCTTGCTTCGCTGATATCCGCATCAGTTCATGAGTAGACTTGTCGCTGGTTCTTGAGCTTGATCTTCGACTTCAGCATAGAACATATGTTAACGTGAAACTTGTCTTCAGGAATCATAAGTAAACAACTAACTTATCAGCGATCATCTCATAGACTGAACAGGCTCAGAGCTATAAGATGATGAACAGTGTTCGCTGAATATCTAATCCAAAGAGTGAGAGTTCCTATCAGCGGTACTGTAAAGTCTTAGTACTTATCAGCGATAGTGAAACTCTAATACATATTGTTTACTTACAATTTTCACTAAGTGTTTAAGAGAGGGTCATTATCAAATCACTGAGGGTTTGGATCAACACACGTTGACTCATTTCCGATCAAAATTGATATTTACACATTTATTTTAAATCATGAAAATCTCCTGTAGCACATGTGAAGACGCAATGCATGAAATTCTACTTGCAATTGAAGGCTACTCACTCAAACAAGATCAACCGCTTTACTCACGCAACTTATCATTGACACTCTACTTTCGACCAGTGGTCGCCCTCTCGGCCTTGCATCAACTTGCTATCCATGCATTCCTCGGCCCACTTACTCAACCATTTCATACTATTTTCGTCTTGATCAATTATCTCACACCCTACCTCTACACATTTCGATCCACCACGGATATCCTCCTTTTATTGATACTGTTACTGAAAAGCTCGACTAAAGAGTCGGGACTCAAATCCTCCACTTGTTCTTGAATTGAAGCTTTTAAGATCTCGACACCTTTCCCCCTTACCATCACAACTGATCTATCCCACGATCTCTAGAACTGGGACTCTCCAAAAACATGAGTCTTACTCAAAATCAATCATTCCTCCTCTTCGAACCCATGAAGATCTACCTTTAGACGACTCATAACATTCTAAACAACATTTCTTCTCTACGATGTATACATACATCACATCATAAATGACCACTCATGATACTTCCCAAACAAGGGGTCCCAGTCTACCCCTTAGGGGTCTTGTTTACATTCTAGATTACTGGAACACGACATATAAACTAGCTCCACACTGCAACATCGGAATAATAAGGTAGATTAAGCACATACATGTAACTGTACGCTCGCAATTACACTGGCCAGGTGTAATCCCAAACTTACCTTACATGACTGTCCTCGGTACCCTATTAGTCCTATCTCTACAATAGTGCCCTCCTAATGCATTTCCTGATTCTCAGTTGTGATTTCTACTCTCAAAGTTTAAGTTTAGGCCCGTTCGGTCACCTAAATCCCTTAAACTATGGCTCTGATACCATTTGTAACAACCCAAAACTACAATAGGACAAGCATGGCATTAAATCATAAACATTACAAACTGGGTCCCAAAATTTCATTACATTAGTCTCAACAAACTTATGTTGGCAGAAACAACCTATACACAACTGAGAACATACTAGCTTCTAAAAGTGGTACAGGAACTGTCTCTATCTGCATCGGTACTCTATCCTGCTCTTGCTCACTTACCTGAGCGTCCTACTATTTTCTTACCTGAAAATGGTTTAGTTTTGAAAAGCGAGGGTTAGACCAAAAGGTCTAGTGAATTCCCTCTGTAAACAGCATATATCAACAGTATAAAATCATTTTATACAAAAACATTAACATTCCCCACATAAGCATCAATCATGGTACTGCACAGTGTTTAAGGATCACATAAGCTAACCGCGATCGGGGCCCAAGCAGACTCCCCTCTCGCCTCATACCGGGGACCAAGCAGACTCCCCTCTATCCGAGTAGAAGGGATACGAATTCCCTGCTACAAGCTCGTTACAAATCCGAGTAGGAAGGAAACGAATTTCCTCCTACAAGCTAGTCACAAATACCCAAGGGATCATCGGATCCCGAGGTACTCAGATCCCACTGTGCAGACCGACTCCACATAACAAACACATAGCTCATCATAAATCATGAAACGTGAAACCTTTTTAAATCTTTATAAATCATTCAGTGTAGCTAAATAGTCCTGTAATGAAAACATGCTTTTCATGGGAAAACATACGTAACAGTTGTAAACAATTCATGCTCATAAGTGAACCATAATCAGTAAAACATTTTAACTTTCATTCCACGTAAAAAGGGTTAAAGGAACTCACATGTTCTTCTCGTTTCACGACTTCTTACTTAGGCTTCCGATCTCTAGATGGAATACCTATATATTTAATAAACGCACGTTATAACTCTTTAATTTAATATTCGAGCTTGCTCCCGAACTTAACCCAAATTTATCTAAGTTGATAGGTTACACGTCTAACCCAAAATCATAACTATTGGACTCTGCTTACCGACCCAATTCATAAATTCTGAATCTTATAATTTAAGTTCCGGATCCATTACATCAATCCCAAAGTAATTAATTTTCCGGACCAAAGACTTTATTATCGGATCTCAATTAAGCCCAATACTAAGTTTCAAAACAACCAAGCCCAACTAATCTGGATCTATTAATATTGGAATACCGGAAGCCCAACAACACCGGACCTATATTAAAAATACTGGATCGTGAGATTGGGCCCAAGCAATCCATAATTCCGGATCGCATGACACGGACCAAATGGAAACCTAGTTCCGGATCTCTTAGATATAACAGGTTCCGGATCTCGTAGATATAACAGGTTCCGGATCTTCCCACAAAATGAATACCGGATCCATTTTAGATTAAGATTTCCGGATCCCCTTTTTAAAACCAAATTCCGGATGTTCTCAGCGGCCCAAGGTTAATAATGAATTCCGGGCCCAACTAAATTATGCAAGTTCCGGATCTTGACAATAGTAACTTCCGGATCCCACCTAAGTTATTCACTTCCGGATCCATGTTGGATTCCGGATCACGCAAGAAATAGCAATTTCGGTTCTAATTTCCATAGTTCCGGATCCATCTCTAAACTCCGGATCTATTCACTTTAGACCAAACAATTAATTCCGGATCTAATGTGTGCTTTCGGAACTTCGCAAAAAGTTCGACACTGATTATCATTAGTGTGGAATTTAAACCATTTTAATCGATTCATAAGTCCAAAACCCAACAAAATAGTTCTTCTAACCCTATTAATCCACTTAAATCCTTAATTTGCACAACGTACAACCGATTGATTCTCGATTATACTAACCCCATTTAACTAAAAGTCCAATTACTCAACCTTCTCAGAATAAGTAAGAATAGGGATAGAAGATGAGTTTACCTGAGTGCATCAATGTAGGATTAGGCTTAAAGTCCACTTCTTCTCCCAATTTGGCGATTGATGGTGTTTCATCTCCAATCTGCAATAGGAATCAATTTCCCCTTCCCTGCGTACCCCAGCCGTCACACACCCACACTATAGTTAACTTCTAGGGTTTTTGTGCCCTTTTTAATAGTTTTATACTCTCTTAACACTTTACACATCAGTCCTTGAACTTTCAACTTTAAAATTTCTCCACTAAACTTTAATCCTTTCAACTAAAATCACGGTTATTACATATATATATATATATATATATATTTCAATGCTTGATTTTTTACTTTTTTATTTTTATTTTGTCTTTTTATGGATAGAATAAGGCTTGTTTTGCAAAAAGAGAGTTATCTTATGAGTAAAACTCAATGGTTGACACAATGACATCACATTCGTTTTTCTTATACACGATTTAATTCCAAAATTTTAACTTCTCACAAATGTGGGATATCTAAAACCCAACTACAATATCAATTTTATTTTTATTTATATATAATAAGCTTTGTTTTGCAATACAGGATAATCCAAATACGATAATCTTATGACTCAAACCCCATGAGTTGACACAATGACACATTATCCATCTTTATATACATAAATCACTTTTCCAATCATTCTACTTTTACCAATGTGAGATATCTAAACTCAACCACAACTAACTTTAATTTTTGGTTTTATATAATAGGATTTGTTTTGCAAAAATAGGGTCATCCAAATAAGATGACATTATAACTCAAACCCCATGAGTTGACACCATGTCATTCTATTCTTTTTTATACATACCACTTTACTCTAACATTTCAAGCTCTCACCAATGTGGATATCTAAACTCAACCACAATTCACCAATACCTCAATACTCTATCCAACTAACCTTTACATTTTCAAAGGAATCTTCAAACAAAAGATTTCCGGCCATTACTGTGGGATAACCAAAATCACACCATAATTCAAGATTTTAAATTACTTAAATCTTATAAATAAATTTTAATTTGTATGGTTAAAATGAGCCAACTCGGGTCAGCAAAAATAAGCCAACCCAGATCGGCAAAAATGAGCCAAATCGGGTCACCAAAATAACCAACCACGTGAATTTAGATGTTTGGCTAAAAGGAGCTAACCCAATGAGTTGCCGCAAAGGCATCTCATTCTCCCTTCATATATCAACAATTCATTGTTAACTTTTCATCTCTCTATCAATATTGGATATATAAAATTCAACCACAACTCAAGAAATGAAGAATACTCATTTGTTAGGATGTCACCTCATACATGGTGGTTTCTCCTTTATTATATACTAGTGTTGTCCACCGCGCGTTGCGCGGTGATGATAAACTTCTCTCAAAATATTTAACTACCACATGAATTGTTTCGTCAAGTGAATAAAATATAACTATTTAACTCAAAAAATAGATCAAAATTTGGATGACAATAATAAATTTTGAGAAATATTGGAGTAAGTTAAGATTTATTGTAATTTCTCGATTGAAATTTTATATAATGTAATGTAAAACAATGAATATATTTTATATGTGGGACATTCTTTCATAAAAAGAGTTAAGATCGATATTAAGTGAACCGGTTTCCTACGTATCAAATATTAAACTAATAAACACAAATATTACAATTGATCTTAGTCAATAAGTTAAGGTATGTTTGTTTCATTGTTGATTGTTGACCCTACTTTTTGTATCCATCTCTTTCTTACCTTTTAGTATCTCATCAGATGTGTGGAAAAACTATAAATAGAGATAAAGAAAATTTTGTAACAAAAATTAACTCTTTAATCCAAAATGGATTAAAATAAACCATAGATCATGTAAAATAAATTGGCATCCTTGTCCTTTTATAATCAACTTTATCTTTTAACTTTTCATCTTTCTATCAATGTGGGATAGTCAAAGTTAACCACAATTGAACATTTTAAAATTCTCAATCCACATTGTGCCATGTCATTTCTCTTGGATTTTTTAATTCTCAATCCACATTGTGCCATGTCAAAGTTAACCACAATTGAACATTTTAAAATTCTCAATCCACATTGTGCCATGTCATTTCCACAATTCAACATTTAAAATTCTCAATCCACATTGTGCCATGTTATTTCTCTTGGATTTTGCTTTTATATATATAAAGGTTGATGATGATTGATATATTGATTAACTTAATCATTAAACTTGGGTTTAGCTATATTTAGCTAAACACTATTTCACATTTATCAACAACATCAAGCAAACCTTTTATATACACATCTTCATTACCTAGGTTTTTATTCTCGTATCAATGTGAGACATCCTAAACAATACTAACAATCTTTTCACCAAGGCTAACCATTAAAAAAATTCAAAATTTGGAGAAATTAGAAAAATGGCAATGGAGGCCTCTCAGTGTGTCATGTCATCATGTTAAAGTTTTCTTTTATAGATATATATTGACATTTAAAATTCTCAATCCACATTGTGCCATGTTATTTCTCTTGGATTTTGCTTTTATATATATAAAGGTTGATGATGATTGATATATTGATTAACTTAATCATTAACTTGGGTCCAGCTATATTTAGCTAAACACTATTTCACATTTATCAACAACATCAAGCAAACCCTTTATATACACATCTTCATTACCTTGGTTTTTATTCTCGTATCAATGTGGGACATCCTAAACAATACTAACAATCTTTTCACCAAGGCTAACCATTAAAAAAAATTCAAAATTCGGAGAAATTAGAAAAATGGCAATGGAGGCCTCTCAGTGTGCCATGTCATCATGTTAAGGTTTTCTTTTATAGATATATATTGATATATTGATGATTGATGATTGATTGATATAGATTGATTGATTTGATCTCTCTCTCTCTCCCTCCGTTTTTAGGATATGACATTCCATTTAATCAATAAAATTTGGTGGTACAAACAAATATCTTCTCATTATAATGGACAAAACAACTTGTAACACCTGAAAATCTTGAAAATCAACTAATTAAAAGTTTTGATAAAACATCAATTGACGGATAGATGTCTTCTTATCATTCAATAATTGGTTTAGTTATTTAAAATATTGCAAACTAAACCTTACACAAAAAGTCTAGGCTAAGGTCCGGTGTTACTAAAATTCCATAATAGTCGAATCTCCAAAGTACGGAAGACGTTCCCGAATACTTAAACTTTTCTCGTGCATATAACTAGCACTCTACTCTTCACGGTGTCGCTAGTACTCTATCTCTCTTTTTTATACATATCACTCAACTCTAACATTTCAATCTCTCACCAATTTGGGATATATATTTCAATGCTTGATTTTTTACTTTTTATTTTTAGTTTCGCTTTTTATGGATAGAATAAGGCTTGTTTTGCAAAAAGAGAGTTATCTTAGGAGTAAAACTCAATGGTTGACACAATGACATCACATTCGTTTTTCTTATACACGATTTTAATTCCAAAATTTTAACTTCTCACAAATGTGGGATATCTAAAACCCAACTACAATATCAATTTTATTTTTATTTATATATAATAAGCTTTGTTTTGCAATACAGGATAATCCAAATACGATAATCTTATGACTCAAACCCCATGAGTTGACACAATGACACCTTATCCATCTTTTTATACATAAATCACTTTTCCAATCTTTCTACTTTTACCAATGTGAGATATCTAAAATCAACCACAACTAACTTTAATTTTTGGTTTTATATAATAGGATTTGTTTTGCAAAAATAGGGTCATCCAAATAAGATGACATTATAACTCAAACCCCATGAGTTGACACCATGTCATTCTATCCTTTTTTATGCATACCACCCTACTCTAACATTTCAAGCTCTCGCCAATGTGGATATCTAAACTCAACCACAATTCACCAATACCTCAATACTCTATCCAACTAACCTTTACATTTTCAAAGGAATCTTCAAACAAAAGATTTCCATTAATCTGGGATAACCTAAATCACGTCATAATTTTAATAACCGTGTACCAAGTTTGTCTATCTGCGAAAGTTGTGGCTAAAACGCAAGTAAAAGAGAAAAGAGGGACTTGGTTGCAAATATTGAAAGATATAAAAAGGGAGAAGAAATCCCTAATTCCTATTTTTTGTCTGATTCCTTCCCGTGTGGCTGTGATCGAGAAGAGAGAAGGAGGAAGAAGAAGAAGAAGAGAGAGAGAGAGATATCGATTAAGGTTTCTTCACTAAGGTAATCATCGATTCCTTCTATGTTGGGTCATAGTATCAAATCTCTTCATTGTTTTGAGTATTGTTAATTGGTAAATCACCATAAACCTTACTATGTTCATCTCTTAAAAAGGGTATATGGAGGTTTTGTTGTTCTGGACCGATTAGAGGATAAATAAGTGAAGAAAAATGGTTGTTTATGGATGGAGGATGAACCCAAACGGATATCTAGATAAGTCTATGGCGAAAATCGCTTTTCCTAATCGATTTAAAGGTTTGGGGGTTTTCGTAGTTCAGATGTCCGGACATCGCCATGTCTGGATAGTAGTGGTTTCCAGACGATAGTATCCGGAACGAAGAAGTCTCTGGATCAATGGTCTCCAGATGAGATGTTACCGAATGGGAATCCGGTTAGAACCGTGTCCGGATTCCGAGTACGTTGGTTTCCGGATAAGGAGGTTTCCGGGTGATTTGTGTTTTCGGATGTAACAACCTTAAATTTGGAAAGAGCAACTAATTAAAAACTTCATTAATTACATCAAATGAAGGGTGAAATCCCCTTTTCTAAAATCAATACTTAAATTATCCCAATTATAATTCTAAGTTGAACCTCGAAGAACAATAAACCAAGCCTATATATATATATATATATATATATATATATATATATATATATATATATATATATATATATATATATATATATATATATGGATGAGTGTTACTAAAACCATACAAGTTGTTAGTCCCAAAGTGCGGAAGATGTAACAACCCATACCAAACTAACATGCTAAAACCCACTTCTTTAATTTAAAACGCCAAATATGGCTCAACGTGTTCACACTATCTAGGTTACAAACTGGGTTTGCGGAAATAACCCTAACTACAGCTGAGATCGTAACTACAGATTAAAAGGAAAGCCTTCTAATCCTTTTATATGCAACCTTCGTATCACGCCTTGCCGACTTCTAAGCAAGCTTTCGACTACCTGCTTACCTGAAAAGGTTTTAGTTTTGAAAGGCGATGGTTAGACCATGAGATCTAGTGAGTTCCCTCCACACCAAGTCACACCATAAAAATCGCAAATTTATAAATCAGTTATGAAAGAGTTTATACAAATCATAACAAACACACTTTAAATGATATGCACACATTGACATATGCTACTGGGGTACGCTATAGTCACACACACCGTGACAGCGCAATAGAGCACACATACGCTATAGTAACACACACCGTGACAGCGCAATAGGGCACACACCGCCCATATATGAAACAAATTCATATATATTTATTATGGGACACACCCCCATTTCACACAAAAGCCAGAGCATGGTCACACACATTTAAATCACACATATTGTCACACAATTAATCTTCGCTTTGAAACAGAAGCAGTTGAAAAGCATACAGTTAGATAATCACCATGCTACACACTTACCCTTCGTTTTGAAATAAAAACAATTGAAAAGCACACAGTTAAAAAATAACCATCAACCACACTTGTATGAAATTTGGGTTTAGAAAGACTCACCTGGAGTCCTGCTTAGAAGTTCTTAATCGCACTGATCATCTCTACACGCACCTACAAATTAAACCCATCACACATACCGGGTAAGGCACACTGGATCCTACTGAGTTTTACTAACTTGAAAAGTCTCAGTTGGAAAAATACGGGATCCTAAGTCTCAGACTCTAAATTAAATTAATGAATTCCGGATCTGTATATTTAATATCGGACCATTATAATTAAAGCTTGAGCCCAAAGCAATTGACTTCCGGATCCAATAGAAATAATACCGGATCTTAAAGATTGCAAAACACCGGATCCACTATGAAGCCCAACCCCGGATCCATTGTAATACCGGAACTCGAAAAGACACATACCGGATCCATAAATAAAATATTACCGGATCATAGAATTAACAAACCGGTCCACTACTTAAATCCAATCCACGGCCCAAGTCAAAGGGAATTCCGACTTTCATTTTTTAATTATCCAAAACAACTCATTCCAATTTAAACTACACACCGGGCTCACGGCCCAAGATAATTCCGGATCAGGCCCAACCGCCCAAGACAAGGACCATTTGTAAAATTCCGGTTTCGGCCCACTTATTTAAACTACCGGAACTCCACTAAATTGATTACCGGAACTCCACTACCGGAACTCCACTTAATTTTTTACCGGAGCTCCATTTAATTAATTTCCGGAACTCCATTTCATTAATTACCGAAACTCCATTTCATTAATTACCGGAACTCCATTAAATCAACTCCAGTTCCTATAGAAATTAGGCTCAACAGACTCAAACTCCAGATCCTTGCTAACAAGCCCACTTCCGGATCCACAATTTATTTCAACTCCGGATCTTAATTATTAATCAAATTCCGGATCTTTGTTGTGGGTTCCGGTTCCATACAGTTCCGGATAACAATACCGGATCTCCACTTTCGGACTCAGAAATCCGGACTCTCGGCGATGCGATACTGATTAATATTAGCACAATAATTTCCATATTACATCAATTAATAAGTCCAAACCCAACAAAATGGTCATTCTAACTCTTCTAATCCACTTAATCTTATTTTTTTCACACATCTTACAGCCGATTGATTCATGTTTACTCTAAACCTATTAACAAAATCCATTTATTCTGACCTTCTCAAAGTAAGCAAGAATAGGGATTAAAAGTTGATATTACCTGAATGAATCAAAGTAGGATCAGGTTCAATCTCTCCCTTCTTCTTCCAATTTGATAAATCTTCCCTTCTCCAATCGCAATGGAAGTAAAATTCTCCTTTCTCTTATCTCTCTCTCTAAGCCGCCACACACACACCAAGAATAGTTTCTTAGGGTTTTGAGCCTAATTTAAGAGTTTAAATACCTTCCATCCAATTTACAAATCAGACCCTCAACTTTAGGCTTCACACTTTTCACCCCAAAACTAATCTCTATTCTCAATTCGAACACGGTTATTACATCATCCTCCCCTCAAAAGAATTCCGTCCCCGGAATTCCATCTTCGAACAATCGAGGAAAACGGATCCTCAACTTTCTAACCTTGCGATCTATAATCGCCAACGGTTCTCCCACATAATCCAACTTCCATTCACACGAGTGCCTTCTAACAATACGACTATGCTTTCCTCGCCCAAGCATCTCCTAAGATTCGACGCGTGGGATGTCGAATGAGCTTCACTACGCATAAACCTTCAACAATAGGGCGTATACCCACGAACTATCACACTTACGGTTAACTATAACCCTTACCCCAGAAAAGTCGCGTAACATAAAGAAAACGCCTCAGGCCCACCGTACCAATATTATCCACACTTCTAGACTCACGGTTTTAAAACGCGTCAAATTAAGGGTTTCACACACAATTCTACCTTCTTAAAAGATCGAATTCTACCGAAGTTATCGTCACGACAACATGAATCCTTTATTAAAATAACGACGCTCAATTCGCCATCTGATCACAAGATCAACCTTAAATTTCACCTCATCCCGCAGTTAAGAACTCTCTTCAACGGATTACACACAATTCTACCATTACTTTCCCAACACGAATACGTCTAAAGCGGATAACACTCTCCCACGTTAATTAAACTGACCACAATCCATTGTTTACAATCAATTCACGCTTATACCACAACATCACTCCCATACTACTATCAAGTCTAATCCAATGGTCCTTCACCCCAAGCACTACGTTCGACTACTTTCTTCCACTTCCTTCTCAAACAATAAAACACGCTTCCAAAGGACGACTCACTAGAAGGTGCACACTCTTAACTAATCACACAAGCTGGCTTTCCTCAACGCTTAAACCAATCACATACACACCAATCTTCTTTCTCATATTCCCACTAGAAGTTCATACACCCGACGATGACGTTCTGAAAACATTGCTTCTCACTTTCTGTACCACTTGCCACTCTTTCTACTTCCCGCTTACTCACTTATTTCAACCTACCGTCCCGATTACCTTATGCTAGAATGGAACATTCCCCATCCAACATTGACCACCCATGCATGCAATTTCAACGGTCACTACACCTAACCAACAGCTTCACCACACATCATACGAGAAATTCAACCGAGTCAATCCGAAATAATACCCAATGCTCGAAGCGATCACACACTTCTTATTTCCCAAACGATATTAACCCACTCCTCTGCATTTCCCTTACATACAAGGATTAGTTCAACATTCCCAAAGATTTTGTATCTACTACGAAACATCATAAACTAACCAATCCAAAGCACCCAGTTTCCTTCTTAGCTAGTCACCAACTGTCACCCCATCCTTTTATTCTCGGATAACGATACCACACGCAACTTAGACATCCATGCCTCTCCACACATAATTTTGTCACACCTGAACAACTTATAAGCAAATCCCGAGCAAGATCTCCACTTCCTCTCACCCCATATCTACACTAATCCAACACTTAACCTCACACCAACTTATTACCACTGTGCCTTGCATGCTCACTAAGTATAAGTTACCACCAACTTATCCACACCACCCCCACACACTAGAGGTTCAACCCTCGCAGTTACCACCTGCCTACAAATTTGTAAAATATACGGCTTCACCTCGACCCCAAATAGGTTAACCAACATTAGTGTTACCAATCCATACATCTATCATTTATCGACCACCTTTGTCACTCTTCCACTAACTAGAGAGTAAGGAAGCACATCTCTAGCATCCGATCCTTGAGCTGAAACTCTCAAGATCTCAATTCACCGACATCGGGAACCCCTCGAATAAAGACTCATCAGGGATTAGGAGCTCACCTCCAACCAATTATTTTCCTTAAGAACCTTAAAGATTCTACTTCACACGGGCACTCACCCAAAACATTCAAACACTACACCTTCTAGATAGTGTCATCAATCACATCATAAAAATCTACACAACACACTAAACCGTTGCCTTCGTGACAAGGTTAAGACTTCATACACTATTGTTACTCTCCACACATTAATCACCACACTCCACATACTACTAGTATTCTTCACACTCAATCCAAAACGCTCCACACACTACCAAAATCAGAACAACGGTAATCAAGCACACCCATGCACCTGTAAATTCATAATGACATTGGCCAGATGTGATTTGAATTTACCTTACATGAGAGTCCTCACTACCTTCGTCCTAAATTCTCAGTGATTAAGGTCTTCCCTAAAGGCTTCCTATATCTCAGTTGTGTCCTCCGACTCCACAGTTTATGTTTAGGCCCATCCGGTCACCTAAATCCCTTAAACTAGGGCTCTGATACCAATTGTAACAACCCACACCAAACTAACATGCTAAAACCCACTTCTTTAATTTAAAACGCCAAATATGGCTCAACGTGTTCACACTATCTAGGTTACAAACTGGGTTTGTGGAAATAACCCTAACTATAGTTGAGATCGTAACTACAAAATAAAAGGAGAGCCTTCTAATCCTTCTAATGCAACCTCCGTCTCACGCCTTGCCGACTTCTAAGCAAGCTTTCGACTACCTGCTTACCTGAAAAGGTTTTAGTTTTGAAAAACGAGGGTTAGACCACGAGGTCTAGCGAGTTCCCTCCACACCAAGTCACACCATAAAAATCGCAAATTTATAAATCAGTTATGAAAGAGTTTATACAAATCATAACAAACACACTTTAAATGATAGGCACACATTGACACATGCTACTGGCGTACGCTATAGTCACACACACCGTGACAGCGCAATAGAGCACACATACGCTATAGTCACACACACCGTGACAGCGCAATAGGGCACACACCACCCATATATCAAACAAATTCATATATATTTATTATGGGATACACCCCCCATTTCACACCAAAGCCAGAGAATGGTCACACACATTTAAATCACACGTATTGTCACACAATTAATCTTCTCTTTGAAACAGAAGCAGTTGAAAAGCACACAGTTAGATAATAACCATGCTACACACTTACCCTTCGTTTGAAAATAAAAACAGTTGAAAAGCACACAGTTAAATAATAACCATAAACCACACTTGTATGAAATTTGGGTTTAGAAAAACTCACCTGGAGTCCTGCTTAGAAGTTCTTAGTCGCACCGATCATCTCTACACGCACCTACAAATTAAACCCATCACACATACCGGGTAAGGCATACTGGATCCTACTGAGTTTTACTAACTTGAAAAGTCTCAGTTGGAAAAATACCGGATCCTAAGTCTCGGACACTAAATTAAATTAATGAATTCCGGATCTGTATATTTAATATCGGACCTTTATAATTAAAGCCTGAGCCCAAAGCAATTGACTTCCGGATCCAATAGAAATAATACCGGATCTTAAAGATTGCAAAACACCGGATCCACTATGAAGCCCAACCCCGGATCCATTGTAATACCAGAACTCGAAAAGACACATACCGGATCCATAAATAAAATATTACCGGATCATAGAATTAACAAACCGGTCCACTACTTAAATCCAATCCACGGCCCAAGTCAAAGGGACTTCCGACTTTCATTTTTTAATTATCCAAAACAACTAATTCCAATTTAAACTACACACCGGGCTCACGGCCCAAGACAATTCCGGATCAGGCTCAACCGCCCAAGACAAGGACCATTTGTAAAATTCCGGTTCCGGCCCACTTATTTAAACTACCGGAACTCCACTAAATTAATTACCGGAACTCCACTACCGGAACTCCACTTAATTTATTACCGGAACTCCATTTAATTAATTTCCCAAACTCCATTTCATTAATTACCGGAACTCCATTTCATTAATTACCGGAACTCCATTAAATCAACTTCGGTTCCTTTATAAATTAGGCTCAACATACTCAAACTCTAGATCCTTGCTAACAAGCCCACTCTCGGATCCACAATTTATTTCAACTTCGGATCTTAATTATTAATCAAATTCCGGATCTTTGTTGTGGGTTCCGGTTCCATACAGTTCCGGACAACAATATCGGATCACCACTTCCGGACTCAGAAATCCGGACTCTCGGCGATGCGATACTGATTAATATTAGCACGATAATTTCCATATTACATCAATTAATAAGTCCAAACCCAACAAAATGGTCATTCTAACTCTTCTAATCCACTTAATCTTATTTTTTTCACACATCTTACAGCCGATTGATTCATGTTTACTCTAAACCCATTAACAAAATCCATTTAATCTGACCTTCTCAAACTAAGCAAGAATAGAGATTAAAAGATGATATTACCTTAATGAATAAAAGTAGGATCAGGTTCAATCTCTCCCTTCTTCTTCCAATTTGATAAATCTTCCCTTCTCCAATCGCAATGGAAGTAAAATTCTCCTTTCTCTGATCTCTCTCTCTAAGCCGCCACACACACACCAAGAATAGTTTCTTAGGGTTTTGAGCCTAATTTAAGAGTTTAAATACCATCCGTCCAATTTACAAATCAGACCCTCAACTTTAGGCTTCATACTTTTCACCCCAAAACTAATCTCTATTCTCAATTCGAACACGGTTATTACAGAAGACTTCATCAAGCTAATCTCTTCGCAGGCATACAACTAGCACTCATCTCCTCATAGTGTCGCTAGAACCATTTCCCAACCGGTACCTATGTACATGCCGACAAATAAAAAGGTTAGGCTTAACGCCTAGTGAGTTCAAGAGTTTTAATCATGATTATATAAAATCGTTAAAAGGAAAGAGTGCAACTTTAATCACAATTTCCAAAATGATTTACTTTAGATATGAAGACGACCCGATTTCCAATAACATGCATTTTAGGTGATGGAGACACCAATATAAACGTTTTTCCAACATAAAATAAATTCGACTCCAAACTCACTCAAAACGAGAATAGATATGAACTTCCCCATTTATAAAAAAAACGTGTATAAAACGTTGTATCCTAAAACATCCAAAAGACACGGATGGGGCATAATACTCAACCCATGAATCATGAATAAAATTCATAGATATAAAACGTCACCGAAAACATGGATAATAAAAATCAACACCCAAAACAACACCTTCTGATGATGGGGGAGATCCATATCCATCAAGGTGACGAGAACACGTGAGTGGGGTCACCTATGATGTTATTGAATTACACCTCAAGTCCCGGTTTTATTTCCCATGCCATAAAGACATCACAACCTCAAACCATATACATGCCTTTATTGCCTACTCCGTCGAGTTACACCTCAAGGACTTACGGGACCATATTGCCTTTCCAATCTAGACAAGTTACACCTCAAGGACTTCAATGTCCCTTATTGCCTACTTGATAGTGACCCAAGATGGCCAACAAAATATGAGAATATAACCCATATGGTCCAAATCCTCGTGCACAAGGAGATAGACACCAAATAATCCATAGCCCCGGAGTACAACCCATAACGTTCATCTCCACAAAAGAAATGGGACAACAACAATGCCCGTGCAGGCATAAATCCCAAAGTTATCAAGACTCCTCACTATTAAATATGACTGACTTACATGCCTATGGATCCAATGCGTTACAATCTAAAAGTACATGACTCCACTTGAATGACACATACACACTTAAAACATGTTTCTCCAAATAAAATACAATAAATGTAACTCACACCTAAATTTCCTTATTACATTATTAAAACTGGACAAATTTCCTCAAGACTCAATAAAGTCATAAGTCCAGCCATAAGCTCAACCAAAATCAATTGCCATTTATTATAGGTCGTAAATGCAACAAACACAAATAACCTATGTTTATGTGAAACATGCTCCATAGTCATGAGTAACTCAACTCCACTTTAAATTAAGACATATCATTTTCCCAAAGCGTCTGTCAAGAGTATTTATACCAAAAGATTTACCTTCTTAAGATGAATCATTGAAAAACCAATATTTAAGAGTTATACATTAAAACCCAAAATGCATCTTTTCCCAAAACCAAAAAGGTTTAAACTTTATAAAATGTCCACAAGGTCGGGAATGACCAAAATCCAACGATCCACACTGTAACAGCCCAATTCTAAATAAAACATACATAGCATTAAATTTAAAGAATTACAAAACTGGGTCCCAAAATTTCATTACATTAGTCTCAAAACTTAGGTTGGCGAAAACAACCTACACACAACTGAGAACGCACTAGCTTCTAATAGTGGCACATGCACTGTCTCTATCTGCATCTGTACTCTATCCTGCTCTTGCTCACTTACCTGAGTCTCCTACTATTTGCTTCCCTGAAAATGGTTTAGTTTTGAAAAGCGAGGGTTAGACCAAAAAGGTCTAGTGAATTCCCTCCGTAAATAGTATATATCAATAGTATAAAAATCATTCCATAAAACTCATTAGCATTCTCCACATAAGCATCAATCATGGTACTGTACAATGTTTAAGGATCACATAAGCTAACCACGATCGGGGCCCAAGCAGACTCCCCTCTCGCCTCATACCGGGGCCCAAGCAGACTCCCCTCTATCCGAGTAGGAAGGAAACGAATTCCTTCCTACAAGCACGTCACATATACCGAAGGGATCATCGGATCCCGAGGTACTCTGATCCCACTGTGCAGACCGACTCCACATAACATACACATAGTTCATCATAAATCATGAAACATGAAATCCGTGTAAGACTTTATAAATCATTTCATCTTGCTGAATAATCTTTTCGGTAAAACACACTTTTCATGGGAAAGCATACGTAAAAACTTGTAAATAAATCATGCTCGTAAATACACCATAATTAGTAAAACATTTATCTTTTATTCCACGTAAAAGGGTTAAGTGAACTCACTTGTTCTTCTCGTTTCACTACCTCTTACCTAGGCTTCCGATCTCTAGATGGAACACCTATAATGTTAATAAACGTACGTCATCAATCTTTAGTTTATTACTCGAGCTTGCTCCGTACTTAACCCAAATTATCTAGTTGATAGGTTACACAACTAACCCAAAATCATCACTATTGGACTCTGCTTATCGACTTGGTCCACTTCCGGATCCCGTGGACTTGGTCCACTTCCGGATCCTAACCTTTTATTAATTTTGGATCCACCATTGTTGGTTCCGGATTCCTCTTTACCCAGCAATGGTTCCGGTACTCAAGAGTTTTCCGGATGTCGGGGTTTTTCATCGAGGAGTTCCTCTTTCCACAACAAAACTATTTTAGTAACCCAAGCCACATTAAAGTTTGAGATAATTTATGGAATCATAAATCTAACCAAATTATAAGTTACTTCATCCGATTATTTTCACATTATATCAATTAGAAATAACACCCAACCTACTTTTCTTTTCTTTCTAAACAAAATCAACAACGGTACAACCCTAACTTCCCAAATTCTCTAATCAGATTAGCAAGTTATGAGAGAAAGGGATTACCTCAAATGGAGCTGGAATCCACACCCAAAGCCTTCAATTTCAACATCTTCTTGAGAAGATTCAATTTCTTCCTTTCTCTACTCTCTCTCTCTTCTAGGCGCCACACACACCAACAAACAGTGAAAATGGAATGAGAGACCTAGGGATTTGGGTCCTTAAGTATCTATCATTAATTGCAAATGGCCCCTTTCCAATAACTTTTCTTTATTTGACATTAGCCACTAAACTTCCGGTTCTAACGAAAAAACCCGGTTGTTACATCACTCCCTCCTTAAAAGAATTATGTCCCCGGAATTCCTTATTGGAGAAGATGCGAGTACTTCGTCCTCATCTCCGATTCCAATTCCCTCGCCACTTCTGGACCTTTACTAGCCGATCCTCTTTGTTTCCTCGCTTTGCGACTCTTACTGTTCACGATTTCTATCGATCCTTTGACATAAGTCGACTTCTCGTCGTTAGTATTTCTTGCAAGGTCGCCACCATCTCAACTCCCAACATTTGTTCTCCAAAATAGAGACGTGCAACACACTATAACTTTCCAAAGTCTCAACAGGCACCCCAAGTTCACACCCTATCTATCCAACCGTCAAAACTTCGACGGATCTACTAAACATAATCCACCTCACCTTTCTTCGGGACAAATCGGCTACCGCTCAACAACCATTTCATACGTCCTCACCACTTAATCACCCACACTTATACGTAACTAAAAGTAGGAAGCCACCTTGCTCCCTCATTGAAGTGTTCACTTATCCGAATTTACCTTGTCCTGAAAACACATCAATTTCCCACTACTTGCCACAAGTGTCTAGTCATATAACATAACTTCGGTCATCCTCACTCAACTGGGAGGAGTAACCATGGTCACACCATACTATTCTCAATAGCTTAATACTGAACGACCAGTTCGTTTGAACATTTCTCACAACGTCACCAACTCAACTCATTTGACTGTCTTAATCCATCTCTTTCCCGTACAAAAGCATACGCAAATCTCCCTTCCTCTATACTCCTTCCAGGAGTTCGCACACTTACTGATGTCAGTCTACATGCACTACTCCACTTTTTGGTGTTACTGTCAAGCGTACTACTTCCAACCTACTCACTTATCTCGACATACGATCTTCACCTCCCCACGTTAGCGTGGAGCATCGCTCATCAAACATGACCTGCCCCTCTGTTTCGACATTTCCATAAGCTGAAAATACTTTCTCATTACTATTCATAACCAAACGGTTGCACCAAAATTCTAACTTAAGGCATTCAATCAAATCATCTTGAAATGACACCAGTACTCGATGTTACTGCCCATTCTTTGATCTCCAACTATTACCTTCTCGGATAAATCTTTCACATATAAGAAACAATTCACACAACCAAAAACACTACTCCACATTTTTTACTATTCCATCCATCATCTTCTTTAATCTTCCAGTGATTCCAAAACTTACTTACTTAGCGAATCCCACAACCAAAAACACTTGGTCTCTTATTTGGGTAATCACCCCACTACCGCTCCGACATTCTATTCCGATTATAGTTATATTACAACTCCAACTTATAAACCACGTGCTCCAACATCTTGGTTAACAAATCGCACACCTCATCCGAAAACCTAAAAAGGCTTCCATCTAATGCTTCCTCTTTCTAACATCACTTACTACGACACTGGCTGGCACACTTATCTTGGTAATTGAAGCCACTACTCATTCGTACATCCTTTACCCCTAACATCACACTGCAGACCAGGTCTCTCATGGTCATTCGTACACCATTCAAACTTTCCTTCCTATTCTCCCGCATACATAATCGAGTCTATCAAGCTACTTCGTCCTTCCCCAACTCTAGTTGAACTATAACTCACGAGTTCTCATTTAACTCAAACGTAATCGTTCTTGCTAGTTCTTTATGATCTGAGCCCTTACATAGTCAGGGCACATTCCCTCACTGATCGATATAATCTACACACTCACTTCGCTTGTGCTACATACCTTATCGTTCTACGAACCCTCCATACCTTGTACATAGAACGCTTATCCAAAACAACAGTCTCTCACTACCTTAACACCCCTACAAGGTGCTCTATCAACTTTCAATCTTCTGGTTCAAGTCTTCGGCCTCAGCCACCTTACACACTGCCGACTTCAACATCGATTGTCAACATGTTGATATTCTCTTAACCTATTCTTTAACATGGGTTCCTTACTGAACCTAATCCTTCCAACATATCATTATCAGCTTCATATTCCATCGCCCTCATTTCAAAACTTACACGTCTAACATCAATATTACAAGATCACCTTAAGATTCTTATTCGACGTCGAGGACATCTTGTTTTTGCCTCACCACACTATTCATAACGAGTTGCTAATACCAACGCCTTGAAGGCTTCAAGTCCTTCCTCCGGACGCAACCGTCCCTCGACAACCGTATTTCCAGTTACCGAACATGGTACAGACCCTCGTACAACCGACACCAAGGTCTACTTCTGAATCTTCCACTGTTCCCTCTCTTCTTGAACACAATTACCAAAACTACCAACATTCTCCCCTGATTTGTCCAACACCTCTCCACTCTCGGAGTTCTTCCTTAGCTTAAAAAGTAATATTCTACGATCTAGTGAGTTCATAGCCTTCATGCATGACAACGCATTAGATAAATCATTTCGCACATTTTATCATTTTAAAGAACAATACTTGGAAAATAACTTGGGTACCCATGACCCTAACATTCTCATAACCTTAATGTCATGCACAACGATCTCGAGAATCGTTTGCATACACCCCTTTCGGTAAAACTCAATCCTACTCAACCCAAATGATGTTGTTATGACCGTAACATATTGAATGAAAATCTTCAATACGACAAAATTTTGAAAGAATTTACCGACACGAATTAAACCAGTCGGCTCTTACATTCATTTATATACCATCAACATGTCAATTCTTGTTCGGTTATAAAAGTTTTGTTAGCAAACATTTTCTTGACTTTTTGAACAATTTAACTTATCATAAAAAGTGTGAAATATTTTGCAAATCGTTAAGCTCAAAATTCCAGTGTGCAACGTAAATGAAATTGCCTTTTCTTTAAACATACGCTCGTACATGCTGACTCATTTTCGATCAAAATTGATATTTACACATTTACTTTAAATCGTGAAAATTTCACGTTACATATAAGAACGCCATGCATGAAACTCTACTTGCAATTGAAGGCTACTCACTCTGACAAGGTCAAACGCTTTACTCACGCAACTTATCATTAACACTCTTCTTTTGACCAGTGGTCGCTCTCTCGGCCTTGCAACAACTTGCAGTACATACGTTCTACGGTCCACTTACTCCACCATTTCATACTATTTCCGTCTTGGTCAAATTATCTCACAATCTACCTCTGCACGCTTCAATCCTTCGCTGAAAAGCTCGACTAAAGGATCAGGACTCTAATCCCCTGCTCGCTCTTGAATTGACACTTTCAAGATCTCGATACCGTCCTTCCTTACCATCCGAACTGATCTATCCCACGATTTCTAGAACTGGGACTCTCCAGAAATAGGAGTCTTACTCAAACTCAATCATTCAACATCTTCGAACCCACGAAGATCTACCTCTAGACGACTCATAACCTCCTAAACAACAGTTCTTCTCTACGATGTATACATACGTCAAATCATAAATGACCTCTCAAGATACTTCCCCAACAAGGGGTCTTAGTCTACCCCTCAGGGGTCTTGCTGACATTCTAGATTACTGGAACACGATATATAAACTAGCTTAAGACTACAATAACCGGAATAATAAGGCGGGTTAAGCACTTACATGTACCTATAAGTACGCAATTACACTGGCCAGGTGTAGTCCCATACTTACCTTACATGACTGTCCTCGGTACCCTATTAGTCCTAACTCTACAATAGTGCCCTCCTAACGCATTTCCTGATTCTCAGTTGTGATTTCTACTTCCAAAGTTTAAGTTTAGGCCCGTCCGGTCACCTAAGTCCCTTAAACTATGGCTCTGATACCATTTGTAACAGCCCAATTTTAAATAAAACGTACATAGCATTAAATTTAAAGAATTACAAAACTGGGTCCCAAATTTTCAATACATTAGTCTCAAAACTTAGGTTGGAGGAAACAACCTACACACAACTGAGAACACACTAGCTTCTAATAGTGGCACAGGCACTGTTTCTATCTGCATCTGTACTCTATCCTGCTCTTGCTCACTTACCTGAGCTTACTACTATTTGCTTACCTGAAAATGGTTTAGTTTTGAAAAGCGAGGGTTAGACCAAAAAGGCGTAGTGAATTCCCTCCGTAAACAGTATATATCAATAGTATAAAAATGATTCCATAAAACTCATTAGCATTCTCCACATAAGCATCAATCATGGTATTGTACAGTGTTTAAGGATCACATAAGCTAACCACGATCGTGGCCCAAGCAGACTCCCCTCTCGCCTCATACCGGGGCCCAAGCAGACTCCCCTCTATCTGAGTAGGAAGGAAACGAATTCCTTCCTACAAGCTCGTCACATATGCCCAAGGGATCATCGGATCCCGAGGTACTCTAATCCCACTGTGCAGACCGACTCCACATAACATACACATAGTTCATCATAAATCATGAAACATGAAATCCGTGTAAGACTTTATAAATCATTTCATCTTGCTGAATAATCTTTTCGGTAAAACATAATTTTAATGGGAAAGCATACGTAAAAACTTGTAAATAAATCATGCTCGTAAACACACCATAATCAGTAAAACATTTATCTTTTACTCCACGTAAAAGGGTTAAGGGAACTCACATGTTCTTCTCGTTTCACGACCTCTTACCTAGGCTTCCGATCTCTAGATGGAACACCTATAATATTAATAAACGTACATCATAAATCTTTAGTTTATTACTCGAGCTTGCTCCCGAACTTAACCTAAATTATCTAGTTGATAGGTTACATAACTAACCCAAAATCATCTCTATTGGACTCTGCTTATCGACCCAATTCATTAATTCGGAAACTTATAATTTAATTTCCGGATCCATTACATCAAGCCCAAAATAATTAATTTTCCAGACCAAAGAATTAAATACAAGATCTCATATAAGCCCACTGGCGATTTCAAAACAATCAAGCCCAACTAACCTGGATTTATTAACTGAGAATACTGGATCCTTAGTTAATTAGTCCCGGAATAAAACAACTCATCCCACGTGACTAAGCCCACTAACTTTTGGTCCATTAAACTAATGTTACCGAGTTTGCTTTGATTATCGGATTCACCGGCCCAAGATTAAATAAATAATTCCGGATGCTGATTTCTTTTAAGCCCAGCCAATTTATTTTCGGATCACTATTGCTAGCCCAACACCGGATCTTCTTTGTCTATCTATTCCGCATCCGTGGTTTAGATAAAAGAATTCCAGATCCCACTAAAATGACAATTCCGGAACTATTATGAAAACCCACTTCCGGTTCCATTTTAAAAACACAAATTCCGGATCATTTAATACATACTAGTTCCGGATCTTTGTCGAAGCCCAATTCCGGATCCCGTGGACTTGGTCCACTTCCGGATCCTAACCTTTTATAATTTCCGGATCCACCCTTGTTGGTTTCGGATTCCTCTTTACCCAGCAATGGTTCTGGTACTTAAGAGTTTTCCGGATGTCGGGGTTTTTCATCGAGGAGTTCCTCTTTCCACAACAAAACTATTTCAGTAACCTAAGCCACATTAAAGTTTGAGATAATTTATGGAATCATAAATATAACAAAGTATAAGTTACTTCATCCGATTATTTTCACATTGTATCAATTAGAAATAACACCCAGCCTACTTTTCTTTTCTTTCTAAACAAAATAAACAACGTTACAACCCTAACTTCCCAAATTCTCTAATCAGATTAGCAAGTGATGAGAGAAAGGGATTACCTCAAATGGAGCTGGAATCCACACCCAAAGCCTTCAATTTCAACATCTTCTTGGGAAGATTCAATTTCTTCCTTTCTCTGCTCTCTCTCTCTTCTAGCCGCCACACACACCAACAAACAGTGAAAATGGAATGAGAGACCTAGGGATTTGGGTCCTTAAGTATCTATCATTAATTGCAAATGGCCCCTTTCCAATAACTTTTCTTTATTTGACATTAGCCACTAAACTTCCGATTCTAACGAAAAAACCCGGTTGTTACACACACTTTCGTATTTTTGAACGTTCTATAACATATATTATGCATATTTCTAACAAACACTAGAAATGTATTTTTACCAAATAATCACCTTTTTATTCATTAAATCGTCAAAACACTTTCATTTATGATTCTTTTATCAAATCTTCCAAAAATCCCAATTATTGGTGTTTTACAATGTTTATAAAGTTAAACACTTTAAATAATCGAAACCCACCAAATAACTCAACAATTGATAATATTATGTAAAACACATAAATACTTGGAAACGAACATTTTTGGCATGTACAACGTTTTCACAAATCAACTTGAACTCACCTTGCTAGATTTAGACTAAATCTAGATTTTCCCCAAACTTGAGCTCCTTTGAATAAACTTGAATCCTCAAGCCAAATCTTTCAAAAACCTAGATCCATGAGTTTCCAACCATAAATATTCGCATCCAACCATTTAGAATCGTTCCCCAAACATCTTATCTCAAAATCTCCACTTTAACCAAAAACCCTAATTTTGCCCTAACTTCCCCAAAATCATCCAAACCGAAATTTAAGACATTAAAACATTAAGAAGTCATTAATAGATCATTTATAGTTCATAAGAAAGTTTAGAAACTAGGAGGATGAACTAACCACTTAGGTTTTGGTGGAATAACCTAGAAATCTCAAGGAATGGAAATGAACACTTGAATCTTGCACCAATAGATGAAACCACTTGCATAGATGATGAAGGAACACTTTGATTTACAAGAACTTAGCCCCAAAATGAGTTAGGGTTCATATGAGAGGGTGGTAGGTCGACTTGGGAGAGAAAGGAAGAGATTAGAAGTGATAAATGAGAGAAATGGTTGAAAATCGTATTTTTAAGGCTCTGATACGTTAATGCTATTGTAACATGCGATTGTGACAGTGTCACAATCGCTGGCACAATCGCACAAGTCGTACCGAGAGTTTTTGGCATCCGGCTATTGTGACATGCTATAGTGACAGTTTCACAGTCACGGGCACTATAGCACAGAATGTACCGAACACTGTTTTGGCCATAACTTCTTAGTTTTAGCTCCGGAAAGAACCGTTGGACTCGTATTTCAATTCTTCATCCAACAAGACCATAAAATCTAGGATTTAAGCCCAAAATCCTATTTCCTCTATCTCTCTTAAAAGATCGATTTCTACACTAACTTGAAATTATGTTTACCCAAAAATTACGGGTGCTACCCCATTGTCATAATTACATGGCACATTCATTGGGACGACTAACCACTCGGTAACGCTGTTGCTATTGTGACATATGTCACAATCACATGGAACTATAGCCGAGACTACCATACCTTCAATACCATTGGTGCTATTGTGACGGATGTCACAACTGCATGGCACTATAGCCACACTCTATAATTGGTTCTTCCTTTACTGGTTTCCCCTAGTTCAACATTTCTTCAATTGGGATAAAAATCAGGGTGTTACACCGGATATATGTTGTTTTCGGATAGCTTTAGTGTTCGTATATGTGTTGTTTCCGGATAGCTTTAGTGTTCGGATAAGTGTTGGTTTCTGGATAGCTTAGTGTCTGGATAGAAAGTTCAGTTTGGAGGGCCTAGTTTAGAGGGGACCTTTCGGGTATGTTGTGTCCGACTTTTCTCATGTACTATTTAGGGTACTTTGTAATAACCGAGATTATCATTTGAGCAAAATAAGTTTTTGGAAGGAAGTTTCATGTTTTAAAGTCCAAGGGCTGAAGTGTAAAATATTTGAAGGTATAAAAACTCTTAAATGGCTCAAAAACCCTAGAAACTAATCAGTGTGTGAGTGTGTGAGGCGGCTGAGAGAAAGAGAGTGTTAGAGCATTATTGTATTCAAGATTTACTGTAAAGTCAATGTACTGTAATAGTCTATGCTGTATTGTAAATGCCTTTATACCTTGTATGTATGGGGTATAAATAGGCATGTCTAGTTCATTAGCTAGTAACAATCCATATCTTAGAATAACACTTCAAGCATATTGTCATTTGTACTCTCAAGTTCAATATATGAATGACATATTCACTCCATATTCTCTCTGTATATCTTTGATTACTTCATAGCTAGATTTGGGATTTATCAATTGGTATCAGAGCTAAACAGAGAATTTAATCAGATTTAGCAAGGATTTTTGAAGATTATTCTGAGTTTGAAGATTGCCAAAGCTTCAAAGTTCTAAGCGGTCAAAGTTAAAGTTTTGAAGATCAAGTGCTGAAGACTGTTGTCATATTTTTAAATCTTGAATCCAAAGGGGGAGATTGTTAGAGCATTATTGTATTCAAGATTTATTGTAAAGTCAATGTACTGTAATAGTCTATGCTGTATTGTAAATGCCTTTATACCTTGTATGTATGGGGTATAAATAGGCATGTCTAGTTCATTAGCTAGTAACAATCCATATCTTAGAATAACACTTCAAGCATATTGTCATTTGTACTCTCAAGTTCAATATATGAATGACATATTCACTCCATATTCTCTCTGTATATATCTTTGATTACTTCATAGCTAGATTTGGGATTTATCAGAGAGCAAAAGAAAAGATTTGCCCAAATTTCAATTGGAGAAGAAGGTTTAACATCCATCAAATTTCGAAGGGGAAAGAGTATTGAAATGTGATTCTACAGCAATGCTTATGAGGTAATCCCAAATCCCAATCTCTATTTTTGAGTTATGTCTGATTGATTGGATTATGTGAGAGTTTCTTAATTTTTGGAATTTAAAAAGGGGTGTTTAAAAGGAATTAAATGTGTATAATGGAGTTAGAATAATGGTAGATGGGAAAGAGTTCGATAAATCGATTTAATGGATTAATTTTCAGTGTTTAAGTTAAGCAGTATCGCATATACTTTTATTTCGAGGATTCGGATTAGAAACTTAGTGTGTTCCGGAACAAGGAATACAATTAAAGGATCTGGTATTATTAATTGGTCGAGATCCGGAATTCTTTCAAAACCAAGATCCGGAATTGGTAGTCGGCTGGGATCCGGAATTGGACTAAAATCCTAGGATCGGGAATCGTGATAAATTAAATTGGACCCTAAACCACTATTAAGATCCGGAATGTTTGATGCCAGAATTGGGCTTTTAGGAAAAAGGGATCTGGAATGTCAACTTCCGGAATTTGGGCCGGATGTGTTGGATCCGGAATTTGACTTCCGGAGATGGGCCGAGGAATGGATCCGGTAATTGGAGATTAATGAAATCCGGTAAATTGAGACCAATCCGGAGGTGGGGCTTATCATGTTGGGTCCAGAAATAATTATTTTCAATTGGACCTAATTATTTTAATTGGACTTAAAGCAAGTGACCCGGTAATGAACAGTAGTGATCCGGAATAGAATATTTGTTGGGCTCAATTTCATAGGATCCAGTATTATATTTTATGAATCCAGTAATTTAGAAATCAAAGTCCCGGTATTCGGGTAAAGCAAAGGGATCCGGAGTTTTCTTATTTGTTGGGTCGATGTGATCCAGAACCAGCTAAAAATGTGGTATTGTCATTTTAAGGAATTAATGCCTTAGGCCGTTAATTCATAAATTAAATAAGGGGATCAGGAATTTGAACTAAATTATAAGATTCGGAATTGATGTTTTGGGTTGGTGAGTAGAGTCCAATAAGTATGATTTTTGGACTAGAAGTATAACTTACCAAACTTAGGAAATTTGGGTTAAGTTCGAAAGCAAGCTCGAGTAATAAATTAAAGAGTTATGATGTGCGTTTATTAACATTATAGGTGTTCCATCTAGAGATCGAAAGCCTAAGTAAGAGGTCGTCAAACGAGAAGAACAGGTGAGTTCCCTTAACCCTTTTTACGTGGAATAAAAGATAAATGTTTTAACTGATTATGGTGTATTTACGAGCATGATTTATTTACAAGCTTTTACATATGCTTTCCAATGAGAAGTATGTTTTACCGAAAAGATTAGTCAGCAAGATGAAATGATTTATAAAGTCTTACACGGATTTCATGTTTCATGATTTATGATGAACTATGTACATGTTATGTGGAGTCGGTCTGCACAGTGGGATCAGAGTACCTCGGGATCCGATGATCCCTTGGGCATATGTGACGAGCTTGTAGGAGGGAATTCGTTTCCTTCCAATTCGGATAGAGGGGAGTCTGTTTGAGCCCGGTATGAGGCGAGAGGGGAGTCTGCTTGGGCCCCGATCGCCGTTAGCTTATGCGATCCTTAAACACTTTGCAGTACCATGATTGATGCTTATGTGGAGAATGTTAATGAGTTTTTATAAAATGATTTTATACTGTTGATATATGTTGTTTACGGAGGGAATTCACTAGACCTTTTGGTCTAACCCTCGCTTTTCAAAACTAAACCATTTTCAGGTAAGCAAATAGTAGGAGGCTCAGGTAAGTGAGCAAGAGCAGGATAGGGTACAGATGCAGATAGAGACAGTGCATGTGCCACTTATAGAAGCTAGTATATTCTCAGTTGTGTATAGGTTGTTTCCGCCAACCTAAGTTTTTGAGACTAATGTAATGAAATTTTGGGACCCAATTTTATAATGTTTATGATTTAATGCCAGGTTTGTCCTGTTTTATTTTGGGCTGTTACAAACGGTATCAGAGCCGTAGTTTAAGGGACTTAGGTGACCGGACGGGCCTAAACTTAAACTTTGGGAGTAGAAATCACAACTGAGAATCAGGAAATGCGTTAGGAGGGCACTACTGTAGAGATAGGACTAATAGGGTACCGAGGACGGTCATGTAAGGTAAGTTTGGAATTACACCTAGCCAGTGTAATTGCGAACTTACAGGTACATGTATGTGCTTAATTTGCCTTATTCTTCCGAAGTTGTAGTCTGAAGCTAGTATTATATGTTGTGTTCCAGTAACCTAGAATGTCAGCAAGACCCCTGAGGGGTAGAGTGAGACCCCTTGTTGGGGAAGTATCATGAGAGATCATGTATGATGTGATGTATGTATACATCGTAAAGAAGAAATGTTGTATAGAATGTTATGAGTCGTCTAGAGGTAGATCTTCGTGGGCTCGAAGAGGATGAATGGCTGATTTTGAGTAAGACTCCTGTTTCTGGAGAGTCCCAGTTCTAGAAATCATGGGATAGACCCGTCGGGATGGTAAGTAAGGTTAGTGTCGAGATTTTGAAAGTGTCAATTCAAGAGCGAGCAGAGGATTAGAGCCCTGACTCTTTAGTCGAGCTCTTTAGTGTCGGATTGAAAACGTGTAGAGGTAGAATGTGAGATATTTGATCAAAACGAAAATAGTATGAAATGGTTGAGTAAGTGGGTTGTGGAACGCATTTACAGCAAGTTATTGCATGACCGAGAAGGAGACCATTGGTCGAAGGTAGAGTGTCAAGGATAAGTTACGTGAGTAAAACAGTTGACCTTGTGTGAGTAAGTAGCCTTCATTTATGAGTAGAGTTTCTTGTGTGTGTTACATGAGTTTTCGTGACTAAAAGCAAAGGCGTAAATAGCAAATTTTTGGTCAGGATTAAGTCAGCTTGTGCAAGCGTGTATTTAAAGAAAAAGGCAATTCCATTTACGTCACACAAAGAAATTTTCGAGCTTAGCAACTTGCAAAATACTTCACACTTTTCATGATAAGTTAAATTGTTACAAGGAGTCAAGAAATCGGTTGCCAACAAAACTTTTATAACCAAAATGAGTATTAACATGTTGAAGTCATGTAAATGGGTGTGAGAGCCGCCTATTTACTTCGTGTCAGTATTTTCATTTAAAATTTTGTCGTATGAAAAGATTTTCATTCAATATATTACCGTCGTAACACATCGTTTGGTTGAGTAAGATTGAGTTTTACGAAAAGTTTCATGCAAACGATTCTCGAGATCGTTGTGCAGGACATCCGAGTTATGAGAATGTTGGGGTCATGTGTACCCAGACTGGTTCCAAGTGTTGTTTATTTAAAATGATTAAATGTGCGAAATGATTTATTTACCGCGGTGTCATGCATGAAGGCTATGAACTCACTAGGTCGTAGAGTATTACATTTTTAAGCTAAGGAAGAACTCCAAGAGTGGAAAGGTGTTAGACAAATCAGGGGAGAATGTTTGTAGTTTTAGTATCTGTGTTCAAGAGGAGGGGTGAACAGTGGTAGAATCGGAAGTGGATCTTGGTATCGGTTGTATGAAGGTCTGTACCCTTGTTCGGTGACTGGGAATACAGTTACCGAGGGACGATGGTGTCCGGAGGAAGGACTAGGAGTCATCAAGGTGTTGGTATTAGCAACTCGTTATGAGTAGTGTGGTGAGGCAGAAATGAGATGTCCTCGACGTCGAATAAGAGTCTTAAGGTGATCTTGTAATACTGATGTTACATGAGTATGTTTTGGATAAGCATTCTACTTACGAGGTATGGAGGGTTTGTAGAAGGATAAGGTATGTAGCACGAACGAAGCAAGTGTGTAAAGTATATCGTTCATTGAGGGAATGTGCCCTGTTTATGTAAGGGCTCGGATCGTAAAGAGCTAGCAAAAATGAATATGTTTGAGCTAATTGGGAACTCGAGAGTTATAGTTCAACTAGAGTTGGGAAAGACAAAGTGGCGAGATAGACTCGATTATGTATGTGGGAGAATATGAAGGAAAGTTTGAATTGTATACGAATGACCATGAGAGGCCGGGTCGGCAGTGTGATGTTAGGGGTGGAGGATGTACGAATGAGTAGTGGCTTCAATTGCCAAGATAAATGTGCCAGCCAGTGTTGTATTAAAGTGATGTTAGAAAGATGAAGCATTAGAGGGAAGCCTTTTTGGAATTTCGAACGAAGTGTACGATGTGCTAATCCAGTTGTTGGAGCACGTGGTTGGTAAGATGGCGTTTTGTTTTGGCCGTATCGAAATAGAATGTCGGAGCGGGAGTGGGTGATTACCCAAATAAGAAACCAAGTGTTTTTGGTGTGTGAGTCACTAAGTAAGTGTCTGCTTGGAATCATTGGAAGTTTAAAGAAGATGATAGTTGAGTTAGTCAAAAATGTGTTATAGTAGATGTTAAATCTTTAAAGAACGTGAATTGTTTCTTATGTGTGAAGGAATGATCCTAGAAGGAAATAGTTGGAGATTTGGTTATGTTTAGTAATGAGGAAGTGTTATCAGCATGTGGAAAAGTTGGAGGAGAGGGACAAGTAACGTTTGGTGGGCGGTGCTCTACGCTAACGCGGAGAGGTGAAGATAGTATGTCAGACTAAGTGAGCAGGTTAAAAGCTGCAAGCTTGGCAGTAACGCCAAGAAGGTGAAATAATGTGTGGAGAATGACGTCAGTAAGTGTGCGAACTCTTGGAAAAAGTTTGGAGGAAGGGGATTTGTGTATCTTTAAGTGCGGGGAAGAAGTGGAAAAGACAGTTGAATGGGGGGAATGGGTGATGTTGTGAGAAATGTTCAATCGAGCTGGTCGTTCAGAACTAAACTTTTGAGAATGGTGTGGTATGACCGTGGTTACTCCTCCTAGTCAAGTGAGGATAACCGAAATTAGGTTATATGACTGGACGCATGTGGCAAGCAGTGAGAATTTGAGGTGTCTTCGGGATAAGTTCAATTCGGATAGGTGAACACTTCAATGAGGGAGCATGGAGGTTTCCTGCTTTTAGTTACATATAAGTGTGGGTGATAAAGTGGTGAGATGTATGAAATGGTCTATGAGCGGTAGCCGTTTTGTCCCGAAGAAAAGTGAGGTAGATCATGTTTCGAAGATCCGTCGAAGTTTTGACGAGTAGATAGATAGTGTACGAACTTGGGGTGCCTGATGAGACTTTGGAAAATTTATAGTATGATGCGCGTCTACATTTTGAAGGGCGTACGTTGAAAGTGAGATCATGGCGACCTTGCAGAATTTAAGCGACGAATAGTAAACTATTGTCATTGTTGAGCGAGTAGGAACAGTAGCCTATGAATTTGAGTTACGGTAGGAAGTAAAGAGAATGCACCCAGCGTTCCATGTTTCGTATTTAAGGAGGTGTTTGACTGAGTCAGATGTGGCAGTACCTTTGGAAAGTGTCAGCTTTGGTGAGGGTTGACTTACGTAAAGGAACCGTTGAGAGGGTGGGCAGCAAGATCCGCAAGTTAAGGAACAAGGAGATCAAACTGGTAAAAGCCCAGTGGCAGCTCTTAAAGGGCAAGAGGCATCTGGGGTAGTAGAAGAGGACATGGAGTCCAGATACCCTCATCTTTTTGATAAAGGAAATCCAGGGACGGAATTCTTTAGAGGGGGAGTGTTGTAATAACCGGGATTATCATTTGATCAAAATAAGTTTTTGGAAGGAAGTTTCATGTTTTAAAGTCCAAGGGCTGAAGTGTAAAATATTTGAAGGTATAAAAACTCTTAAATGGCTCAAAAACCCTAGAAACTAATCAATGTGTGAGTGTGTGAGGCGGCTGAGAGAAAGAGAGCAAAAGAAAAGATTTGCCCAAATTGCAATTGGAGAAGAAGGTTTAACATCCATCAAATTTCGAAGGGGAAAGAGTATTGAAATGTGATTCTACAGCAATGCTTATGAGGTAATCCCAAATCACAATCTCTATTTTTGAGTTATGTCTGATTGATTGGATTATGTGAGAGTTTCTTAATTTTTGGAATTTAAAAAGGGGTGTTTAAAAGGAATTAAATGTGTATAATGGAGTTAGAATAATGGTAGATGGGAAATAGTTCGATAAATCGATTTAATGGATTAATTTTCAGTGTTTAAGTTAAGCAATATCGCATATAATTTTATTTCGAGGATCCGGATTAGAAACTTAGTGTGTTCCGGGACAGGGAATACAATTAAAGGATTCGGTATCATTAATTGGTCAAGATACGGAATTCTTTCAAAACCAAGATCCGAAATTGGTAGTCGCCTGGGATCCGGAATTGGACTAAAATCCTAGGATCCGGAATCGTGATAAATTAAATTGGACCCTAAACCACTATTAAGATCCGGAATGTTTGATGCCGGAATTGGGCTTTTAGGAAAAAGGGATCCAGAATGTCAACTTCCGGAATTTGGGCCGGATGTGTTGGATCCGGAATTTGACTTCCGGAGATGGGCCGAGGTATGGATCCGGTAATAGGAGATTAATGAGATCCGGTAAATTGAGACCATTCCGGAGGTGGGGCTTATCATGTTGGATCCGGAAATAATTATTTTCACATGGACCTAATTATTTTAATTGGACTTAAAGCAAGTGACCCGGTAATGAACAGTAGTGATCCGGAATAGAATATCTGTTGGGCTCAATTTCATAGGATCCAGTATTATATTTTATGAATCCAGTAATTTAGAAATCAAAGTCCCGGTATTCGGGTAAAGCAAAGGGATCCGGAGTTTTCTTATTTGTTGGGCCGATGTGATCCAGAACCAGCTAAAAATGTGGTATTGTCATTTTAAGGAATTAATGCCTTAGGCCGTTAATTCATAAATTAAATAAGGGGGTCAGGAATTTGAACTAAATTATAACATTTGGAATTGATGTTTTGGGCTGGTGAGTAGAGTACAATAATTATGATTTTTGGACTAGAAGTATAACTTACCAAACTTAGGAAATTTGGGTTAAGTTCGGAAGCAAGCTCGAGTAATAAATTAAAGGGTTATGACGTGCGTTTATTAACATTATAGGTGTTCCATCTAGAGATCGGAAGCCTAAGTAAGAGGTCGTCAAACGAGAAGAACAGGTGAGTTCTCTTAACCCTTTTTACGTGGAATAAAAGATAAATGTTTTAACTAATTATGGTGTATTTATGAGCATGATTTATTTACAAGCTTTTACGTATGCTTTCCAATGAGAAGTATGTTTTACCGAAAAGATTAGTCAGCAAGATGAAATGATTTATAAAGTCTTACACGGATTTCATGTTTCATGATTTATGATGAACTATGTACATGTTATGTGGAGTCGGTCTGCACAGTGGGATCAGAGTACCTCGGGATCCGATGATCCCTTAGGCATATGTGACGAGCTTGTAGGAGGGAATTCGTTTCCTTCCTACTCGGGTAGAGGGGAGTCTGCTTGGGCCACGGTATGAGGCGAGAGGGGAGTCTGCTTGGGCCCCGATCGCGGTTAGCTTATGCGATCCTTAAACACTTTGCAGTACCATGTTTGATGCTTATGTGGAGAATGTTAATGAGTTTTTATAAAATGGTTTTATACTGTTGATATATGTTGTTTACGGAGGGAATTCACTAGACCTTTTGGTCTAACCCTCGCTTTTCAAAACTAAACCATTTTTAGGTAAGCAAATAGTAGGAGGCTCAGGTAAGTGAGCAAGAGCAGGATAGGGTACAGATGCAGATAGAGACAGTGCATGTGCCACTTATAGAAGCTAGTATATTCTCAGTTGTGTAAAGGTTGTTTCCGCCAACCTAAGTTTTTGAGACTAATGTAATGAAATTTTGGGACCCAGTTTTGTAATGTTTATGATTTAATGCCATGTTTGTCCTGTTTTATTTTGGGCTATTACATACTTGTAGGTTGTCGAGTTGACTGGAAGTGAGGGTTGGCATTTGTCAAACTTACTGCATTTCAGGTGAGTTCCCTTATAGTCGTTTTGATGAAACGAAATGTTAAACGCTTTTGATTATTACTGATCATGGTATGGAATGCACGCATGCTTATTTATAAACTTGTTATAAATTCGGAGCATGAATTGTATGTTTGAGAACGTTATGCGCATATGCTGTAAATTGTTAAGATACATGCATCGCTATATGTTTTCTCTTAGCCTTGCTTTGTATGCTCTTGTGGAGTCGGGTTGCACAGTGAGATTAGTGTACCTCGGGATCCGATGATCCCTTGGGAGTTTATTATGAACCAGTAGGTTTGGAATTTGTTTCCTGCCTATTTGGGAAATGGGGAGTCTGCTTGGGCCCCGATATGAGGCGAGAGGGGAGTCTTCTTGGGCCCCGATCGTGGTTGTTGATGAATTTGGATGTAGTGTATGAACACTGTGCAAATACCCCTATTTGTTATGGAATTACTTGTGGGCCTTAGGGCGGATAAAGAAATGATTTTATGCATGTTTTCGTATAAACCGCGTTTCAGAGGGAATTCACTAGACCTCATGGCTGAACCCTCGCTTTTCAAAACTAAAACCATTTTCAGGGAAGCGCATTGGTGGTGCTTCGTCTAGAGGAAAGGAGAAGGCATGAAGAATAAAGCTGGAGGCGATCTGTGTAGAGCACTCCAGTTCATAATTTAGTATTGCTTTAGCATAGCTAGATCTTGGCTGTGGAAGTTTGTTTCCACTGCAAGTGTTGTAACCTCGGTTTTGGAATGTCGTGTACTTACTGGTACCTTGTTTTGGGATATTTTAAATAAAATGTATGTTTTGGATTTTCAGGTTGTTACATAATTCAAGATTTTAAATTACTTAAATCTTATAATTAAACTTTAATTTGTATGGTTAAAATGAGCCAACTCGAGTCAACAAAAATAAGCCAACCCAGATCGGCAAAAATGAGCCAAATCGGGTCACCAAAATAACCAACCAGGTGAATTTAGATGTTGGTCTAAGAGGAGCTAACCCAATGAGTTGCCACAAAGGCATCTCAATCTCCCTTCATATACCAACAATTCATTGTTAACTTTTCATCTCTCTATCAATGTGGGATATATAAAATTCAACCACAACTCAAGAAATGAAGAATACTCATTTCTTAGGATGCCACATCATACATGGTGGTTTCTCCTTTAATATATACTAGTATGAGAACCGCGCGTTGCGCGGTAGTGTAAGTTATTTGGGTATTAATATATAAATTGTAGATATGAATAAAATTTTAATGTTAAATATAATAGTTAATAAATCATATTTAAATCATTGATTTGTAAAAAATAATATAACTTAATTAGCGGAAAATGACTATATAAAATGAGCAACACTAACGATGAAACTCTACTTATTTTGTTAAGAAATAAACAAATGTACACTTAAATGAGATTGTACCTATCACCCAAATGCATGTCCACTCTCCAAATGAGACATGCCCCAAATGTTAACGTGAAGTGCTTAAATCCAAACATGTAAATAAAAGTGGCTGAAACAACCTTCATACCATAAAACATAACCAAAATAAAGTCATCCTAATACATAAAGAAAACAACTAAGATAAACTAAAACAAACTACCATAAGGTTCAGTTTGGTCAGTAATCGAAACCTCTTATTCCGTGTTTACTCAATCCTCGATCATCCATCTCTATCTTCAATATATTCTAATCCTCGGATGAAATTCTTGGATGAAGGATTTCTTGTATACGACGTGGAACAAAATTGCATTAACCGTTGTAGGTATTAACGATAATCATAATATATATGGGAAGAAATAATATAAGCTGGATTTTAGAGTGTATATGAATATATACACCTAGTAAAATCTTACCTTGTCTATCTGGTGGATGGATGGATGTTATTGAACACTTCATGGTAGACAATATTTTTTTGAGTGTACTGTCTTCCATTTCCTCACCAACATTTATTATTATTAATCCTTCATGCGATGTCACTCATGAAACAGCCACATATAGTTGTCTATGTGTGAAAACCTCTCAAATGGAATATTTTGCAGTTATATGTGAATATAAGTACATATTTAAATATGTTTAACATAAGAAAACTGAGGAATGTACCTCTGTTGTGGGAGGTATAAGCCAACACGATGTGAAGATTGTCCCTGACTTTTATTTATTGTCATAGCAAAGCATCGGACCAACGATATTTGTCTGTAACAATTTAGAAAACATAAATCAAACATTTTTTCTCAAATTTAGTTGTTCCACATGATCAATTTAATATTTTCCTCTATATAGATTTATTAATATATGGATATATTAATATTGACACTTTATATATTTTTATTGATCGGTTTATATAATAAGATTTAAGTTTTACAAAAAGAGAGTAATCTTAAATAAGACAACCCAATGAGTTGATAAAGAGACATCACATTCTCATTTTTATAAACTTCTCTTGATTCCAATGTTTCAACTTCTCATCGAAGTGGGATCACTACAACTCAACCAAATTTCACATTTTAAGAAATACTCAATTCTATCTCAAAACCCTTGGTTCTTCCTTTAATATATTGATTGATTCGTGATGGTGATATATATAATCATCTTTTATTTCTAATTTATCATCTTCGTAACAATTAAGATAACATAAATCAAACAACTTAACATTTGAAACTTCTTAAATTTAGTTGTTCCACATTACCTATTCAATATTTTCTTTTATATAAATATTTACAGACATATTTATATATTAATAATTGACACTTTATTTACTTTTATAGATTTTTTATATAATAAGATTTATATTTTATAAAAAAGAGGGTCATCGAAAATAAGACAACTCAATGAGTTGATAAAAAGATATCACATCCTCATATTTATACATTCTCTTAATTCCAATGTTTTAACTTTTCATTAACGTGGGATCACTCAAACTCAATCAAATGTCACCTTTTAAGAAACACTCAATTCTAATTGTGTCACATGCTCGATACCATTGGTTCTTCCTATAATATATATTGATTAAGATTGATGATATTTGGTTTTACATTTAAAATGTATATATATGTTGATATATATTTTAAAACTTTTGGGTTGGCCAAAATGAGCCAATCTGTTAGTATAGAGGGTTAGCCAAAATGAGCCAACCACATGACTTGCCAAAAAGGCATCTCACCCTTCATTCATATATCCACAATTCATTGTCAAGCTTTTGTCTCTCCATGAACGGGATACACTAAAATCAACCACATTTCAGTTCAATGTTTGTGGAATACTTCTCTCATGATGTCGAGTCTCTTGGTGGTTTTCTTCTTTAATATATATATATATATATATATATATATATATATATTGATTTGTATTGATCGGTTTATATAATAAGATTTAAGGTTTACAAAAAGAGGGTAATCCTAAATAAGACACCCAATGAGTTGATAAAGAGACATCACATCCTCATTTTTATAAACTTCTCGTGATTCCAATGTTTCAACTTCTCATCAATCAATGTGGAATCACTCCAACTCAACCAAATTTCACCTTTTAAGAAATACTCAATTCTAATTGCGTCACCTCAATACCATTGTTTCTTCCTTTAGATTGATTCATGATGGCGATTTATAAAATCATCTTTTATTTCTAATTTATCATCTTCTTAACAATTAACATAACATAAATCAAACAACTTAACATTTGAGACTTCTCAAATTTAGTTGTTCCACATCACCTATTCAATATTTTCTTATATATAGATATATAAATATATTGATATTGACACTTTATTTACTTTTATATATTTTATATATTATAAGATGAAAAGAGGTTGAGATGTATATGTTTCAACTCATGGGTTGGATCATCTTGGCTAATCCTCTAAAACTTATGTTGTTAGTTCATGGATAACCCTCCAAATCATGGGGTTGGTTTATTTTTCCAATCCTCTTTTTGAAAAAAAAGTTAATCAATATATATATTAAAAGAGAAAACCACAAAAGATGATGTGGCACTCTAAGATTTGAGTATTCTATATTTCTTGCATGGAGAATGATTTTTGTCTATCCTACATTGATGGAGAGATGGAAAATGACAATTGATGTTAGGTATATGAAAGGAGGTTGAGATGTCTATGTTTCAACTCATGGGGTTAGATCTACTTGTCTAATTGCGTCACCTCAATACCATTGTTTCTTCCTTTAGATTGATTCATGATGGCGATTTATAAAATCATCTTTTATTTCTAATTTATCATCTTCGTAACAATTAACATAACATAAATCAAACAACTTAACATTTGAGACTTCTCAAATTTAGTTGTTCCACATCACCTATTCAATATTTTCTTATATATAGATATATAAATATATTGATATTGACACTTTATTTACTTTTATATATTTTATATATTATAAGATTTAAGTTTTATAAAAAAATAGGTCATCCAAAATAAGACAACTCAATGAGTTTGATAAAAGGATATCACATCCTCAATTTTATACACTTCTCTTGATTCCAATGTTTCAACTTTTCATCAATGTCGGATCACTACAACTCAACCAAATGTCACCTTTTAAGAAACACTCAATTCTAATTGTGTAACCTCCTCAATACCATTGGTTTTTCCTTTAATATATATTGATTAACATTGGTTATATTTTGGGTTTTGTATATATATATATATTCAATATTTTCTTTTTATATATATATATTTACAGATATATTTATATATTAATAATTGACACTTTATTTACTTTTATAGATTTTTTTATATAATATGATTTAATTTTTATAAAAAAGAGGGTCATCCAAAATAAGACAACTCAATGAGTTGATAAAAAGATATCACATTCTCATTTTTATACACTTCTCTTGATTCCAATGTTTTAACTTTTCATTAACGTGGGATCACTCAAACTCAACCAAATGTCAACTTTTAAGAAACACTCAATTCTAATTGTGTCACCTCCTCGATAGCATTGGTTCTTCCTTTAATATATATTGATTAAGATTAAAGATATTTGGTTTTTCATTTAATATGTATATATATATATGTTGATATATATTTTAAAACTTTTGGGTTGGCCAAAATGAGCCAACCTTTTTGTATAGAGGGTTAGCCAAAATGAGCCAACCACATGACTTGCCAAAAACGCATCTCACCCTTCATTCATATATCCACAATTCATTGTCAAACTTTTGTCTCTCCATCAATGTGGGATACACTAAAATCAACCACATTTCAATGTTTGTGGAATACTCAACTCTCATGATGCCAAGTCTCATGGTGGTTTTCTTCTTTAATATATATATATATATATATATATATATATTGAATTGATATTGATTTTTATTGATCGGTTTATATAATAAGATTTAAGGTTTACAAAAAGAGGGTAACCCTAAACAAGACAACCCAATGAGTTGATAAAGAGACATCACATCCTCATTTTTATAAACTTCTCTTGATTCCAATGTTTCAACTTCTCATCTATGTGGAATCACTCTAAATCAACTAAATTTCACCTTTTAAGAAATACTCAATTCTAATTGTGTCACCTCAATACTCTTGTTTCTTCCTTTAGATTGATTCGTGATGGCGATTTATATAATCATCTTTTATTTCTAATTTATCATCTTCGTATCAATTAACATAACATAAATCAAACAACTTAACATTTGAGACTTCTCAAATTTAGTTGTTCCACATCACCTATTCAATATTTTCTATTATATAGACATATAAATATATTGATATATTAATATTGACACTTTATTTACTTTTATAGATTTTATATATATTAAGATTTAAGTTTTATAAAAAAGTGGGTCATTCAAAATAAGACAACTCAATGAGTTGATAAAAGGATATCACATCCTCAATTTTATACACATCTATTGATTCCAATGTTTCAACTTTTCATCAATGTGGGATCACTCCAACTCAACCAAATGTCACCTTTTAAGAAACACTCAATTTTAATTGTGTCACCACCTCAATACCATTGGTTATTCCTTTAATATATATTGATTAAGATTGATGATATTTTGGGTTTTCTTTTAATATGTGTGTATATATATATATATATATATAAACTTTTGGGTTGGCCAAAATGAGCCAACCTATTAGTATAAAGGGTTAGCCAAAATGAGCCAACCACATGACTTGCCACAAAGACATCTCAACCTTCATTTATATATCCACAATTCTTTGTCAAGCTTTTGTCTCTCCGTCAATGTGGGATACACTAAAATAAACCACATTTCAATGTTTATGGAATACTACCCTCTCATTGTGTCAAGTCATTCTTGGTGGTTGTAACAATCGAGTTTTTATAGAAAAGGTGAAAGTCTGGTGGCCGAAGTCTAAACAATGAACGTTGGACTTGAGGGACCTTTTGGCAATCTATGAGAAATATAAATAGCTACAAATCCCTAGGGCATGACTTGAGAAATCAACATTTGGGTCTTGTGTTGGGTGTTTGGCGGCTAAGAGAAGAAAGGAGGAAGAAGAAGATAAAGTGGGAATTCTTGCTTAAGGAAGGAATCTGTCAAGGTAATCAGCTAGAACCTTTTCTTATGTTTGTTTGCAAGTTCCTACTCTCTTTTGTTCCAGATTTGGGGGTGAAAACCATTGGGATTACTAAACCTTTCTCCTAAACAACCCTTTTTAAATATTATGGGTTTCTTTGCTAATATGTCGAATTGGTGGTTTAAGAATGAAATTAATTGAGTGTCTATGACTAGTGGATGAACCCCTAGGTTTGTCTAATCGAGCTGATATCAGAAAGTTGGTCTTTAATCACTTTTGGATGTGAGTCGTTCGTCCAGTCAGGGGTTTTCGTACGTCGCCCCGTCCGGATAGAAGTGTCCGAACAATGGGGGGGTTTCTGGATGATACATCTGGTTTTCGGGTAGTAGTCTCCGGGTAGGTGCTAGTGTCCGGGTAATAGCACCCGGAAAGTTTTAGGTGTCCGGAAATAGTTATCCGGACAGTAGTCCAGAAAGTAGATGTGTCCGGAAAGTAGCTGTGTCAGGAAAGAGTTATCCGGACAGTAGGGATTGAACTGTTTAACTGATGCGAATCTAATGCCCTTAGGTGTTCGATTGGTTTATCTTGGAGATATTTAAGGAGTACGTTCAGCGCTAGCGAAAGGTGAGTTCCCTAAACCCTTTTTACGACGTAAGATGTTAAATGCTTTTTAACTGATTATGGTTCTTTACAAGCATGAAATGTTTACGAACTGATGTGCATGTTCCCATGAAATACACTTATTTTATCTAAAAGAATATTTGACATGATGAAATGAGAATGATGATTTACAAAGAGTCAAAGCTGCATGTTTTATGAAATGAATGATGTGCTATATGGAGTCGGTCTGCTCTGTGGGATCAGAGAGAGATCCTTGGGATCTGATGATCCCTTGGATATGTATGACAGACCGGTAGGTTGGAATTCGTTTTCTCCTATTCGGTAGAGGGGAGTCTGCAGAGGCTTCGAAAGAGGCGAGAGGGGAGTCTGCTGGGGCCCCGATCGCGGTATGTTTATGTGATCCAGTACACAGTGCAGTACCATGCTTGATGATAGGTTAAAGTTTACGATGAATCTTTTAAAGTTGTTTCCATACTGTTTGCATGTTGTTTCGGAGGGAATTCACTAGACCTTTTGGTCTAACCCTCGCTTTTCAAAACTAAACCATTTTCAGGTAAGCGTGTTACGGGTTCTTCTAGTAAGAACTGAGAGATGGCAAGAAGGATTTGGAGCTTAGAGTGACTCCAAGTTTTGACTATGATAATTATAGATAGGGCTCTCGGTTGTGGATTAGAGACTTCCGCTGTCAAGTTTTGATTAGTATAGGTTGATGATGTTTAAAAGACAAGTTATTTATGTAATTTCGGATGCTTATTCTATGTTAATGCATGTTATGTTTTTGGGATGTTACAAATGGTATCAGAGCCTTAGTTTAAGGGATTTAGGTGACCAGTCGGGCCTAAACTTAAACTGTAAGATGAGGAACGCAGCCGAGACATAGGATTGCCTCTAGGAACGATCACTATAAATGCGCTTAGGAATATGGTGCCAAGGACAAACGTGTAAGGTAAGTTTGGGATTACACCTGGCCAGTGTACTTACGAACTTACAGGTACATGTGCGTGCTTACAATACCTTACTTAAGGTAAGTTTGGGATTACACCTGGCCAGTGTACTTACGAACTTACAGGTACATGTGTGTGCTTACAATACCTTACTTATAGCAAATTTGTTGTGTTATGTCTAGCAAGGATTAATTATCGGTTTCTTTCAGTTTAGCGCTATGGCTGGGAGAACGTTGAGGAATAGGTCAGCAAGATCCCTGAGGGATAGACCAAGCTCTATTGTTGGGGAGTGTCGTGTAAGATCATATATGATGTGATGTATGTATACACCGAAGAGAGGAAATGTTGTATAGAATGTCATGAGTCGTCTAGAGGTAGCTCTTCGTAGATTCGAAGAGGATGGATGTTGAGTTTAAGTAAGACCCCTGTTTCAGGAGAGTCCCGGTTAAAGAGATTGCGAAGTAGATCAGTTCGGATGATAAGGAAGGACAGTGTCGAAATCTTGAAAGTGTCAATGGCGCCCTGACTTCTTAGTCGAGCTTTTCTATGGCAGGATAAATGAAATAAGATACCTATAGTGAATTGAAAGCATGTAGAAGTAGAAAGTGAGATAGTTGATCAAAACGAAAATAGGGTGAAATGGTTAAGTAAGGGAGATGTGGAACGCATGTACAACAAGTTATTGCATGACCAAGAGGGCGACCATTGGTCGAAGGAAGAGTGTCAAGGATAAGTTGCGTGAGTAAGGCGGTTGACCTTGTTAGCGTGAGTAGCCTTCAATTGCAAGTAGAATTTCATGCATAGCTTTCCTAAATGTAACATGAAAATTTTCACGATTTGAGTTAAGTGTGTAAATATCAATTTTGATCAAAAAGGAGCCAGAATGTGCAAGTGTATGTCTAAAGAAAAGGTGATTTCATTCACATTGCACAATGAAATTTTGAGTTTAACAATTTGCACAGTATTTCACATTTTTCATGATAAGTTAAATTGTTACAAAAAGGTCGAGAAAACGTTTGCCAGCAAAACTTTTACAATCAAAATGAGTTTTAACCTGTTGAAATCATATAAAAGGGCGTGAGAACCGACTGGTTTACTTGGTGTCGGTAATTTCTTTCGGAATTGTGTCGTATGAAAGGATTTTCATTCAACGTATTACTGTCGTAATAACATCGTTTGGAATTGAGTAAGATTAAGGTTCACGGAAAGATGCATGCAAACGATTCTCGAATCGTTGTGCAGGGCGATGAAGTTATAAGAGTAATAGGGTCATGTGTACCCAAGTGTTTTCCAAACGTTGTTTATTTAAAATGATAAAATGTACGAAATGATTTATTTACGGCGTTGACACGCATGAAGGCTATGAACTCACTAGGTCGTAGAGTATTACATTTTAAGCTAAGGAAGAACTCCGAGAGTGGAGAGGTGTTGGACAAGTCAGGGGAGAACGTATGTAGTTTTGGTATATGTGAGGAGAGTTGGACAGTGGAAGAGTCGGGAATGGATTATAGTGTCGGGTGTATGAGGTCCTGTACCCTTGCTCGGTGACTGGGAATACAGTTGCCAAGGGACGATGGTGTTTGGGGGAAGGACTAGAAGTCATCAAGGTGTTGATCTTAGCAACTCGTTATGAGTAGTGTTGTGAGGCAGAAATGAAAAGCCCACGGTGTGGGATATGAGTTGTGAGGTGAGCTTGTAATACTGATGTTTCATGAGTAAGTTTTGAAGTAAGGGCGACGGATTATGAAGTTGATTATGATGTGTTGGAAGGAATAGGTTCCGTAAGGAACCCATGCTGAAGGATAGGTTAAGAAAGTAGTTACAAGTTGACTTTTGTTGTTGAAGTCGGCAGCGGGGTAAGTTGGCTGAGGCCGAAGACTTGAACCAGGAGAGTGAAAGTTGATAGAACACCTTGTAGAGGTGTTAAGTTAGAGAGAGACTGCTGTTTTGGATAAGCGTTCTACTTACGAGGTATGGAGGGTTCGTAGAAAGATAAGGCATGTAGCACGAACGGAGCGAGTGTGTAAATTATATCGTCCAGTGAGGGATTGTGCCCTGTTTATGTAAGGGCTTGAATCGTAGAGAGCTAGCAAGAACGATTACATTTGAGCTAAGTGGGAACTAGGGAGTTATAGTTCAACGAGAGTGAGAAAGGACAAAGTAGTGAGATAGACTCGATTATGTATTCGGGAGGTTATGAAGGAAAGTTCGAATTATGTGAATGATCATGAGAGATCTGATCTGCAGTGTGATGTTATGGGCAAAGAGTGTACGGATGTATAGCGACAGTAATTGTCAAGCTAAATGTGCCAGCTAGTGTCGTAGTGATGTGATGTTAGAGAGAGAGGAAGCATCAGATAGAAGCCTTTTGGGGGTTTTGAAGGAGGTGTACGATTTGTTAACCAGGTTGTTGGACCACGTAGAGTGTAAGTTGACGTTGTGATATGATTATGTTCGGGATAGAATGACGGAGTGGTGGTGGATAGTTACCCAAATAAGAAACCAATTGTTTTTGAGATATGAATCGCTAAGTAAGTGTATTTTGAAATCAATGTAAGTTAAAGAAGATGATGTATGGGTTAATCAAAATGTGGGATAGTAGATGCGAAATCTTTAAAGATTGAGAATTGTTCCTATGGGTGAAAGGATTATCCGAGAAGGTAATAGTTGAAGATCAAAGAATGTGTAGTAATGAGAAAGTATTTTCAGCTTGGGAATTTCCGGAAGAGAGGAGCGAGTAATGTTGGTGGGCAGTGCTCCACGCTAACGTGGGGAGGTGAAGATAGTATGTCGGAATAAGTAAGTAAATTGGAAGTAGTAAACTTGACAGTAATGCTGAAGGGTGCAGTGTTGTGTAGATTGTCATTGATAAGTGTGCGGACTTTTGGAAAGAGTATTGAGGAAGGGAATTGTGTATGATTTTGTGCAGGAAAGAAGTGGATAAGACAACTGAATGAGTTAAGTTAGTGACTTTGTGAGAAATGTTTAAATGAATTGGTCGTGCAGTGATTAAGCTAGTGAGAATAGTATGATGTGACCAGGGTTACTCTTCTCAGTAGAATGAGGATAACCGGAGTTATGTTGTATATGACTGAACGAACGTGGATAAGTTTAATTTGAGTAGGTGAACACTTCAACGATTGGTTAGGAGGTTACTACTGTTAGTTACGTATAAGTATGGGGTGGTGAAGTAGTGAGTATGTGAGATGATTGACGAACTGTGGTCTAGGTGGTCCGAGAAAGGGAAATGTTATCTGCATAGGCAATTGTTGGGTGGTGCAGGGTTGTGAGTTGTGATACGATGAAGGAACTCAGGGTTATGAGTTGTGATACGATGAAGGAACTCAAGTGAGTGATTGTTTATTAGTAAATGAATCTCGTGTTATAGCGGGGGATTCCGCCAAGTTCCTCCTTAAAGGAAGTAAAGATGCGTGAGAAGCCTTATTTAATCTTCTATTGTTAAGACCTATCGAATAGGAACAGTAGCCTGCGAGTTAGAGTACCGTAAGAACTGAAGAGAATGCATAGAAATGTTTCATGTTCGAATTTAATGAGGTAGTTGACTGAGTCAGAAGTGGCATTACCTTGTGGAAGTGTTAGTTGTGGTGTGGGCTTGTTACCCGCGTCTTTTCCAATAAGGAATTCCGGGGACGGGATTCTTTTAAGGGGGGAGTGTTGTAACAACCAAGTTTTTATAGAAAAGGTGAAAGTCTGGTGGCCGAAGTCTAAACAATGAAAGTTGGACTTGAGGGACCTTTTGGCAATTTATGAGAAATATAAATAGCTACAAATCCCTAGGGCATGACTTGAGAAATCAGTATTTGGGTCTTGTGTTGGGTGTTTGGCGGCTAAGAGAAGAAAGGAGGAAGAAGAAGATAAAGTGGGAATTCTTGCTTAAGGAAGGAATCTGTCAAGGTAATCATCTAGAACCTTTTCTTATGTTTGTTTGCAAGTTCCTACTCTCTTTTGTTCCAGATTTGGGGGTGAAAACCATTGGGATTACTAAACTTTTCTCCTAAACAACCCTTTTTAAGTATTATGGGTTTCTTTGCTAATATGTCGAATTGGTGGTTTAAGAATGAAATTAATTGAGTGTCTATGACTAGTGGATGAACCCCTAGGTTTGTCTAATCGAGCTGATATCAGAAAGTTGGTCTTTAATCACTTTTGGATGTGAGTCGTTCGTCCAGTCAGGGGTTTCCGGACGTCGCCTCGTCCGGATAGAAGTGTCCGGACAATGGGGGGGTTTCCGGATGATACCTCTGGTTTCCGGGTAGTAGTCTCCGGGTAGGTGCTAGTGTCCGGGTAATAGCACCCGAAAAGTTCTAGGTGTCCGGAAAGAGTTATCCGGACAGTAGCTGTGTCCGAAAAGTAGCTGTATCCGGAGAGTAGCTGTGTCCGGAAAGAGTTATCCGGACAGTAGGGATTGAACTGTTTAACTGATGCGAATCTAATGCCCTTAGGTGTTCGATTGGTTTATCTTGGAGATATTTAAGGAGTACGTTCAGTGCTAGCGAAAGGTGAGTTCCCTAAACCCTTTTTACGACGTAAGATGTTAAATGCTTTTTAACTGATTATGGTTCTTTACGAGCATGAAATATTTACGAACTGATGTGCATGTTCCCATGAAAGACACTTATTTTATCTAAAAGAATATTTGACATGATGAAATGAGAATGATGATTTACAAAGAGTCAAAGCTGCATGTTTTATGAAATGAATGATGTGTTATGTGGAGTCGGTCTGCTCTGTGGGATCAGAGAGAGATCCTCGGGATCTAACGATCCCTTGGATATGTATGATAGACCGGTAGGTTGGAATTCGTTTTCTCCTATTCGGTAGAGGGGAGTCTGAGGAGGCTTCGAAAGAGGCAAGAGGGGAGTCTGATGGGGCCCCGATCGCGGTATGTTTATGTGATCCAGTACACAGTGCAGTACCATGCTTGATGATAGGTTAAAGTTTACGAGGAATCTTTTAAAGTTGTTTCCATACTGTTTGCATGTTTTTTCGGAGGGAATTCACTAGACCTTTTGGTCTAACCCTCGCTTTTCAAAACTAAACCATTTTCAGGTAAGCGTGTTACGGGTTCTTCTAGTAAGAACTGAGAGATGGCAAGAAGGATTTGGAGCTTAGAGTGACTCCAAGTTTTGACTATGATAATTATAGATTGGGCTCTCAGCTGTGGATTAGAGACTTCCGCTGTCAAGTTTTGATTAGTATAGGTTGATGATGTTTAAAAGACAAGTTATTTATGTAATTTCGGATGCTTATTCTATGTTAATGCATGTTATGTTTTTGGGATGTTACAGTGGTTTTTGTTTTAATATATATATTGATGATTCTTTGTCAAGCTTTTGTCTCTCCATCAATGTGGGATACACTAAAATCAACCACATTTCAATGTTTGTGGAATACTACCCTCCCATTGTGCCAAGTCATTCTTGGTGGTTTTTGTTTTAATATATATATTGATTGATTGATTGATATTGATATATTGATTGATTGATGATGATTGATATATTGAATAACTTAATCATCAAACTTAGGTTTAGCTATATTTAGCTAAACACTATTTCACATTTATCAACAACATCAAACAAACGCTTTATATACACATCTTCATTACCTAAGTTTTCATTGTCGTATCAATGTAGGACATCCTAAACAATACTAACAATATCTTCACCAAGGCTAACCATTAAAAAAATCAAAATTTGGAGAAATTAGAAAAATGGCAATGGAGGCCTCTCATTGTGCCATGTCATCATGTTGAGGTTTTCTTTTATATATATATATATATATATATATTGATGATTGATTACCTAAGTTTTCATTCTAGTATCAGTGTGGGACATCCTAAACAATACTAACAATCTCTTTACCAAGGCTAACCATTAAAAAAATCAAAATTTGGAGAAATTAGAAAAATGGCAATGGAGGCCTCTCATTGTGCCATGTCATCATGTTGAGGTTTTCTTTTATAGATATATATTGATATATTGATTGATGATATAGATACATTGATTTGATCTCTCTCTCTCTCTCTCTACTTCCATTTTTAGGATATGACACTCCATTTAATCAATAAAATTTGGTGGTACAAACAAATATCTTCTAATTATAACGGGCAAAACAACTTGTAACACAAATAGATGTCTTCTTATCATTCAATACTTGGTTACCAAATAACAAATCTTGATTTAATTATTAAAAATATGGCAAACTAAACCTTACACAAATAGTCGAATCTCCAAAGTACGGAAGACGTTCCCGAATACTTAAACTTTTGTCGTGCATATAACGAGCACTCTACTCTTCACGGTGTCGCTAGTACCATTCCCCAACAAGAACCTAATGCACATGCCGACAAATAAAGAGGTTAGGCTTAATTCTTAGTGAGTTCAAGTAGTTTTCATCTTTAATATAAAATAGTAAAATTGAAAAAGTTGTTATTTAAATCACAATTCCAAATGAAATGCATTTAGTAAAAATGAAAAATCTTTTTGAAAACCATCATTTTCGTGATGAAAACTTGGTGACCAAAACATCCATTTTAACATGAAGTCAAAATTGAATACTCACCAAAAACGTTAATAAGATTGAAGATTCAAACTCTGAAAACATGGATAAACTCTATTTAAGACATCCGAAGAACATGGAAAATGTTCAATGGCCAAGGCAACAAGCACGATAAATTCCAAGATACCAAGGCAATGAAGTATGGATACACTTCGTATCCAAAATAGTATCGAAAATATGGATAATACACTATCCAAAAATAACACCTTATGGTGACGGAGGAGACCCGTATCCATCAAGTGCAGAACACTAAGTAAGCCACATCGAGATGTTGTTGACAAGTAAATCACCCCCAACATACAAGCCTTAGTAATTACTCTTATTGGGGCTAAGATAAAAACATCGAGACTCCTTACTTGGCTGGTCCCAAGTTACAAGATGAGAACATCAAAATTCCCCGCTTGCCTAAAATCAAAGGTTATAAAGCAAGAACATCAAAACTCCCCACCTTGTCCCAAACCATTGATATCAAGAAGAGAGTCTCAAAACTTCTATCTTGTCACAAACCAAAAAGGGACCAAGATAAGAACATCAAAACTCCTAACCTGACTAAACCCTATGGCTCCAAGCCAAGAACATTAAAACTCCTCACTTGGCAAAACACGACTGACACATATGCCTATGGATCCAATGTATTGCAGTCTAGATTACATCACCCTAAATGAATGACCAACACACTCAAAACTTGTAATTCTCAATAACAAGTTGCAATAAATGTAGAACATGTCCCAAATTTAACATAGAGCAGATAAAACTGGACAAATGTCTTCAAGACTCATCTGAGTCAAAATCGAGCCAATAAGTCTACAATTCAATTGACTATTCAATAAAAGTTAGTATAAACTAATAAAATACAATTACCCAAAGTTTATACAACTTATGCTTAAAATATGTGAATACCCTTATTATCAATTCAAAGGTTGGGCAGAATCCCAAAACACACCATAACTTCAATAAAATATTTCCAGATATAGCACTCAAAATGTGCCCAATAAGTCAACCATTTTTATTTCCCAAATGATTTATAAAAACAAAATACCAAAGGTCTATAAACCACAAATAATCCAATAATAGGGATAAATCATCAAGAGAACACTCTTATGATTTATTTATCAAAAATACTCAAATATCTCAATTACATGCATATTTCAAGATTTATTAACCAAATGTACCAAATATGCAAAACTCATCAAATAACCAACATATTTTATAAATTTAAAGTAAAATACATTAATACCTCAAAATGAACATTTTTGATAGGGTTGTTCATCGGTTGACATCCAATCGATGTGAGGGAACCGAACCGATCAATCATCCATTGGATGTCGGATTTTTCCAATCGAATCGATCCAATCATCCATTAGATGTTGGATTTTTCCAATCCAATGGATGATTGGATCGGTTCGGTTCCATCCATTGGATCGGATTGGATCCATCCAACATTCAGTGGATGATGGGATCGGATCCATCCAATGTTTTTATGTTTCTTTTTAAAAAAATTAGTTTTTATTTTTTACAAACGTTTTTAAATTATAATGTTGTAAGAATAAAATTTTTTACTTTTGAAACTTTGAATTATAATGTATTGGATGGTAGTTGGATGATAACCGAATGGGTGGTTGGATGATTGAATGGTGAATTGGTTCGGTTCGGTTTTGGTCTGTTCTAGACTGTCATTCAAGAACCGACCGATCCAAATTGGATGTTGAAAATTTTGATCCGATCCGATCCAATTACAATTGGATATCCAATCAAGGTCGGTCGGTTCTAATTGGATCGGTCGATTCTGATTGGATCGGTTGACTTTCCGCACACCCCTAATTTTTGGCATGTACATAGTTTTCACAAAGCAACTTGAACCCACCTTGCTAGATTTAAGCTAAATCTAGGTTTTACCCTAATCTTAAGCTTCCTTGCCAATGAACTAACGTCAAGGTGACCTATGGGGAGCAATTGGCGGACCCAAACTTTTTGCTAAACAGGTGCATATTTAAGATGGATCAAAGAACCGCAAATTCGTCGGATTTGTTTTTAGCCAAATTCCACCATTTCGAGGGATTCTGTAAGTTTTTTGGTTGACTTAAGGGATTTGTTCGGTTTTTGGTTTATATATCTTGTATTTCCTAATATTGTGGAGTATTCTTCAAAGTTTAGTCGATGCACCTTTAATACTCAAAATAAATTTTACTTATGATAATCGGTTGAAATCGTGTATGGGATCCCACTCAACTCGTTTGTTCCTGATGGGGAGGAGGCTCAAAGTATCAAACCTTATTACTTGTGATCTAACCCCTCAAGGATTACTAGTGGTTTTTTGCAAAGCCAAAGTGTTTTGTTTTTCTTCAAAGAATTAAAAGTGAGTAAAAAGGATTCGAATTTATAACCTCTAACTACACATGCAACGACACAACTAGTAAATTGCAGCTCAATTTTTGTTAACTTTGAAGAGAACACATCAAAATATTAAGGTGAATGTACCTTTATAACCCCTAAAAAACTTTCTATTGCGTTATAGATCGAGTGCAACTGCACCACTCTAGCCTTCATAAATCCTCCCCTAGGTAAGTGGGTAAGAGGTCCAATTGTAACACCCTCAAAAATTTGGAAAGAGTAAGTAAATAAAAACATCAATAAAATACTCAAATAAGGATAAAATCCCTTCTACAATCCATCTTTGGGAATACCTCAAAATTTAAAACGTAATAACTTCAACATTCAATAAGCTAAGTCATACACCAAGACTACAAAAGGTCGAGTGTCAGTCAACCCAAAACAAAGTTGCTAATTCCCAACATGCGGAAGACTTCATCAAGCTAAATACTTCTTGAGCACACAACTAGCTCTCCACTCTTCACAGTGTCACTAGAACTACTCCTCAACTGAACCTGTTGCACATGCCGACAAATAAAAAGGTTACGCTAATGCCTAGTGAGTTCAAGAGTTTTTATCATGATAAAATAATTCATTAAACGAAAAGAATGCAACTTAAATCATGTTCCAAAAAGGATTTATATTAAATGTGAAAACAACCCATTTTCCAACGCACACAAATCCCGTGATGAAAGCTCTAATATAAAACATTTCTCAATAATGGGCTCAAATCCAAAAACCCACATATAACGTGAATAAACATTATTTCCAAATAATATAAACGTGAATAAAACTCTATTATTTGAAACATCCAAACAAGGATGAGGCATAATACACCGCACATAAATCATGGAAGACAATCCATATAAATATAATATGTCACCGAAAACATGGATTATACTCAACACCCCAAAACAACCAATGTAAACAATAAATAACATAAAAGGTGTCAAAACGTAAACAATCTTTGTCTCAAAAGAATCAGTCCAAAATCCACCATTTTGGTGACGGGGGAGACCCGATTCCATGGAATGTGACGGAACATGAAAGTAGGTCACTTATCTATGTTATAAAGTTCCGCTAGGGACCGCACGGTCATCGGGTTCAACCGCTCACGATTTATAGTCCGAGTCCTCCGTCGATCCTAGCCATACTCGTTCACTAGAAATAATAATAATTATGGCCTGACGGTCATCAAGCCCCAACACTTGCAGTCAATAGCTCGAGTCCTCCGCTACGGCTCACGCGATCATCAAGTTCAACCACCTACGGTCTGTACCTTGAGTCCTTCGCTAAGGATTACACGGTCATCGAATTCAACCACCCACGATCTATGCATTGAGTCCTCCGCTAACCCTAAATATTTCTAGTTCCAAAACAGGGATAAGGTTCCCATTTTAAACAACTGATTGATTCTTATGCCTATGGATCCATTGCATTACGTCAAAAACATTACATGACTCTAACGCATTCAAAACATGTAATTCTCAAATAAGTTGCAATACATGCAAGTCATAACCAAAGCTCTACATTGAGCTATCAAAATCGGACAAATGTCCCCAAGAGCCAACGGAATCAAAAACCTAACCATAAGCTCAACCAATCAAATGACCATTTGTTAAAAGTCATAAAATGCAATAAAGTACATAATACGTCCAAGGATCCTTATCGAGCTACTAAAACTGGGCAAATACCCCAAAGACTCATTTGAGTATAAATCAAGCCCAAAAGGCAAAATAAACGTTTGGCTAAATACGCGAGCCAATATGGTTACATAAACCAAAATTCATCTTTACCCAAAATATTTGCCTCTCCATTCACAATTGGCCTTCGGCCCAAAACCAAAAAAGGTTTACAATTTTCCAAAATGCTCACAAAGTCGGGAATGACCAAAATCCAATGACCCACACGTTCATATTTCAAAACGTACCATGACACAAACTATGCATATTTCCAACAACACTAAAAGTGCATTTTTTCCAAATAATCTTCATTTATGCAATAAATCATCAAAACACTTTCATTTTATGACATTTATCGCATTACCTAAAAATCTTAAATGTGGGTGTTTTATAACATTTGGAAAGATCAACACTTCAAATAATCAAAACCTATCAAATAACTCAACAATTGATAATTTCCTATAAAACACAAAAACAATTTAAAGTAATAAAATTTGGCATATACAACGTTTTCACAAATCAACTTGAACTCACCTTGCTAGATTTAGTCTAAATTTAGATTTTCCCCAAACTTGAGCTCCTTTGAAGAAACTTGAATCCTCAAGCCAAATCTTCCAAAAACCTAGATCCACAAGTTTCCAACCATAAGTATTCATCCCCAAACACTTAAAATCGTTCCCCAAACACTTTACATCAAAATCTCCATTTTGACCAAAACTCCAATTTGACCTAACTTCCCGAAAATCATCCAAACCGAAATTTGAGAAACATAAACAATAGGAAGTCATCAATGGAGCATTTATAGCTCATATGAAAGTTTAGAAACTATCAGGATGAATTCACCACTTAGGTTTTGATGAAAACCTAGAAAACCCTAATTTTCTTGATGATGATGAGCTCTTGATCTTTGCTTCCACTCCACAACCAAATAACCTTGAATATTCCTAAAAATAACATTCTATCCTTGACAAGATCTCATAAACGAAACCATAGCAATTTGAATCGCCAAAAATGATGTAGAAATGAGAGAGATATGACCAAAGAAGAAAGAGGCTCAAAATCTGAATTTATGCACTGTACCCACCCGCGAGAGTGATATGCGAAAGTGATAGTGTCACTTTAGCATGTTACTTTCACCCAAAATGTACCGAGGGCCAATTTTCCTCTGCGAAAGTGACATGTTAAAGTGTCAGTGTCACTTTCGCATGTCACTTTCGCTTAGAAGGTACCGAACACCGTTTTGGTCATAACTTCTATGTTTTAGCTAGGGGTGAGCATTGGTCGGTTCGGGTCGATTCGAGCCGAAAAATCCCCAACCCGATCGGGTTTCGGGTGGACAAAACAGGCCCTGAAACCCGTCCTAAGCAAAGTTTGGGTTTCGGACTTCGGGCCTATTCGGGGTTCGGTTGGTTCAGGTCGGGTCCATCGGGTTGGGCAAACCCATTTTCAGCCCAGTTTTTAGCCCTTTTTCGTGTTTTTCAGCCCAGATTTCGACCCTGTTTTTCAGTAAAGCAACATGCAACAATAATACAATATAACTTAAAATTAAATAAACAAGTATTTTAAAAGTTAAAAATTTAAATAAACTTAAAAGTTAAACAACATAACTAATTAAATTAACTAAAGTACTAAACTCTAAAGTCTAAACAACATATAACCAAAAATACAAAATACCAAATCACCAAATGTCCAAATTCCAAAATACCAAATTAGCAAACCAAATGTCCAAATTCCAAAATACCAAATTAGCAAACCAATGTCCAAATTACCAATTAGTCAATTACCAAATGTCCAACACTCCAAAATCCAAATTACCAAAAGTGAGTCAAGACAACTTCGAAGTTCCTTTTCTTCCACCAACCGACCAACGTCCAAACTCCAAACCAATCCTATAACAAACTAACAACAAAAAGTAATAAACAATACAACAATCATGAATGATGAATCAAAAATGGGAAATTGGGAATTATAAATAATAACGGTTATACCTTTCTCAATCATGTTCAAAAAAATCCCCCAAATCATTTGAAGCTTGTGTGCTCGGACTATCTTCATTACCACGGGCCGAAGAAGAAGTTCCAATCCTTAAATTTTCCATTTCTGCAAGTTTTAAAATAAAAAGTAACAAACTTTAAAGTCGTAATTGTAATTTATAAATTATTAAAATCATAAATTAATGTCGTACTCGTACCTTTCTCAAACTTCTCGAGATCCTCCAAATTTTCTTCCACCGCAAGTGATTCAGTAGGTCCCTATAACCAATCTTGCATACATATGAGTGCTTCAACTATTTTAGGAGTTAGAGAACTCCTAAAGTTATCCAACACCCTCCCACTCGAACTGAAGGTAAACTCGGATGCAACCGTAGAAATGGGTACGGCAAGGACATCTCTCGCAACTTTTGAAAGGATAGGAAACCATGCAATATTCAACTTCCACCACATAAGCAAATCGAACTCATTGCCATTATCGTCTACAATGGCATCACCTAAGTATACATCAAGCTCATTCCATTTGCTATCTAAGGCCCCACTTTCAAGCTTTTGCTTCTTCAACAAGCTTTTGAACTTAGATTCTTTTTATGACCTACCGATTGGGATTGAGATTGGGATTGGGATTGGGATTGGGGATGGGAAGGTTCAGAATATTGTTGCTCGTAATCTTCAAACAACGCAGTGAGTTGAGACTTTACCTTCCTAAAACATGCCTCACCTTTTTCTTCCCCAAACAACTGATTAAACTGGGATGGCATGTACTCAACTTTATCTCTTGGATCAAGAATATTTGCAAAGAAAATAACCAAGTTCTTCTTCTCTGGATCACCCCAATATTTATCAAACTTCTCCTTCGTTTTTTGACCCATATTTTGTTTATAAAAAATATGTAATTAAAATAAATGAACAATATATAAATAAGTAAATAACAATGAAAATATGTAATTAACAACTTGTACCTTTTCAATTAAATTCTGAGAAGCAATCATCTCCGTAAGCGTGTACCCCAAATCACATATCTCTGTTAGGTAACAATTAGCCGTGACATATAGAGAGCCTGAGATTCTTAGTGTCATCTCATTGAAGGTCTTAAAAGGCTAAAAAACTCTCTAAATACACCCAATCATAATCAGCAAGCACCGAATCACCCAAATCTATCTTGAACGTGGCATCATGTCTGACATAGGCCTCAAACACGGTTCTAAAAGGAATGGCATTCCTGATCATCATGTAAGTGAGTTCCATCTAGTTGAAACATCAAGACAAAGTGAACTTCTTTCTTCTACCCCAAGTAACGTAGCAAGCTCTTTAAACTTGAACAACCTAGTTGAAGATCCCCTCACCCACCTAACAGTATGTAACATCCCAACTTCATAACAAGCATTACTAACGGATAAGCATTCAAATTTGATAGATAATCCTGTCTTTACATCATTAAAAGTTGACTTAAACAACATTGACAGCGAAAGTCTCTAAATCCACAGCCGAGCCCTACCTATAGTCATTATAGCCAAAACTTGGAGTCGCGCTAATCTCCACAATCCTTATTGACATCTCCCTTAGTTCTTACTGGAAGAGCCCGTAGCACGCTTACCTGAAAATGGTTTAGTTTTTTGAAAGCGAGGGTTAGACCAAAAGGTCTAGTGAATTCCCTCCATAAAAGATTTATCATATAATAAAATCATTACATTAAAACAGTTCGTAAACTTCACATCCTCATCATAACAGGTTAAACACAGGGCTCAGGGATCGCATAAGCTACTCCGATCGGGGCCTAACGAACACCCTCTCGTCTACACCGGGATCCAAGTGGACCCCCTGTTCCTTCATGTAGGAGGAAACGAATTCCAACCTACAAGCTAACCTCCATATGCCCAAGGGATTAGAAATCCCAAGGTACCCTGACCACATTGTGAAACCGATTCACATAACATATACATACATTTGAAATCATATTCATGAAAACCTTAAACATCTTTCATTTGCAAGTAAACATGTAAATCATGAAAACATGCATAACTTTTATAAACCAATTCATGCTCGATAAAGGAACCATATTCAGTAAAAATAGTACGTCATAAAAAGGGTTGAGAGAACTCACCTGGTAGCAAATCTCCTCCTAACCTTCCGTCTCGTCCCGACCGTAAACCTAATAATTTATTTATAAAATAATTAGATTTACTACCCTCAAATCTGAACTGTCTTCTCTCAACTCGATCCTAACATGGTTAGAACTCTTAATCATCTCATTGGACCCTCAAGGACTAGAACAAGCTCGGCCCAAACACCCCTCTCGACCCAACGTCAAACGGTTTACGCCGGAATAGGTTTGCGCCAGCCTAAGCTTTGCGCCACCAGTGCCTAGCGCAAAGTGGGCTTTGCGCCACAGAGCCTGGCGCAATATTGAACTTTGCGCCACCAAGGCTAGCGCAATCTAGACTTTGCGCTACCTCCTGCAATGCGCCAAAACGGGTTTTGCGCCAGACCTGAAACCCATCTTCTTCACCACTTCGATGAAAACCCAAAACTCAGCACAAGAAATCCCGGTACTCATCTTAGATGCATCGATTAGCATCCAGACGTGTTCTTTACTCATATTAAAACCGAAAACCTTAAATGAGTTCTACTTTCATCTATTTAGCAACCGATTAATGACTTTTAAAACCATTAGAATGCTCTTAACATAAAATCCATTGGAGAAGAAGAACAACTAGAAGAATCTGATTCACTTCTTTACCCCGACAACCCAAGTCATTGATTTTAAACCTATTCTTAAAACAAAACCTAATCTCGGTGCCCTTAAACAATCTCCCACTTGAAACTAAAATTCCGAATAGAAAGAAATAACTTATCTTAGCTAAACATCGAGCAAGAAATTAACAGAGGAATGAAGGGATTACTCACCAGTACAGAGTTTCTCCAGCAAGAGATCGATGCCCAAGCTTTCCCTTTCACCGATTCCCTTGTTTACTCCTCAGCCGCCAACAAGATGAAAAAGGAACAGTACCCAAAAACCTAGAATTCTGTGCCTTTAAATAACTTTCCCCATTTGCAAGCAAATCCCTTATCTAACTTTCATTCTTTTCACAATTGACGCTAAACTTTCACTTGCAAGAATCTGGGTTGTTACAACACTCCCCCTTAAAAGAATTCCGTCCCCGGAATTCCTTATTAGAAAAGGTGAGGGTATCTAGCTTTCACCCAAAACTGACGCCTCCCCAAGGTAATGCCACTCCTGACCTAGTCAACCACTCGATAAATTCGAAACATGGAGCATTGGGTGGACTCCCTTCATTTCTTACGGTCCTCTGACTCGTAGGCTACTGTCACTAATCGCTCGGTCTTAACGATAGAAGATTAAGTACGGATTCTCATGCACATTTACTTCCTATAAGGAGGAACTTGGCAGAATCCCCCGTTACAACACGAGATTCATTTACTAAGAACCAATCACACACTTGACAGCTTGGCACAAGGCCAACCCTGTACATCCCGACAACTCACAACCTGGAGTTCATTCATCAAACATCTATGCAAATAACATTTCCCTTCTCTCGGACTACCTAGACCACAGCTCATCAAACTTCTCTCACATTCTCACTACTTCGCCACCCCATCCTTATACGTAACTAAGAGTAGGAACCTCCAAACCCATCGTTGAAGTGTTCACTTACTCAAATTAAACTTATCCTGAAACACATCAATTCCTCGCTGATTGCCACGTTCGTTCAGTCATAAGAAACATAACTCCGGTTATCCTCACTCCACTAGGAGGAGTAACAATGGTCACGTCATACTAATCTCACTAGCTTAAACACTGCACGACCAAATCGTTTTAATATTTCTCACAAAGTCACTAACTTAACCCATTCAACTGTCTTATCCACTCCCTTCCTGCACAAAAATCGTACACAATTCCCTTCCTCAATATTCTTTCTAACGGTTCGCACACTTATCAATAACCATTTGCACAACCCTTCACCTTTCGGCATTACTGTCAAGTTTACTACTTCCAATTTACTCACTTATTCCGACATGCTATCTTCACCTCCCCACGTTAGCGTGGAGCATTGCCCACCGAACATTACTTGCCCCTCTCTCCCGACCTTTCCTCATGCTGGTATCGCTTTCTCATTACTCACACAACCAAACAATTGCACCAAGATCTTATCTTAAGGCATTCAACCAAGCCGTCTTGAAACAAGACCAGTGTTCGACGTCACAACACATTCTTTAATCTCCAACTTTTACCTTCTCAGACATTTCTTTCACACATAAGCAACAATTCACATTCTTTAAGGATTTCACATCTATCCCACCACATTTTGACTAACACAACCTTCATCCTCTTTAAACTTCCAATGACCCCAAAGTGTGTTTCTTAGTAACATCCCCTATTCACTCTAATAATCCACCCCCCTTGGATTCCCTATTACAAACGGATCTATTAACTCAGGAACACCCCGAAACTTGGGTTCCACAATTCTTTCGATTAACCACCATGATCATAAAATCAGACAGACATATATATACCGTCGTCCCGACTTTCTTACTTAGATTTACCTTAAATAATTCTTTAACAATCAGTGTGTTAATCTCAATAACACTTCCCCAAGAATTGTAACACATCCTGTAATAACAAATGAACGTCATTACTTAACAAATCTATAAAATTTTAATCAACCAACCAAAGGCTTATACCTCTATCATGACATTTCAAATCAACTAATGATCATACTACCACTCTGACCCACAATCATCATCATGTCATTCCTTAAACATAACCAAAATTTCCAACTATTTCCTTCTAGGATCATTCCCTCACGCATAAGGAACAATTTTCATTCTTTAACGATTTCTCATCTACTATACTACAACTTGACTAATCTATTCATCATCTTCTTTAAACTTACTATGCCTTCAAGAATATACTTAACAACATACATAACCACAAAGCTTGGTCTCACAGCTGGGCAATCACCCAATTCTGCCCCGACATTCCATTCCGATAACAGTCAAAATAAGCACTAACTTACAAACCCCGTACTTCAACAACTGGGATTGCAAAACGTACACTCTACCCGAAATCCCAAAAGGACTTCCTTCTAATCCTTCATCTTTCTAACATCGCCTTACTACATCACCAGCTGACACATATATCTTGGCAATTGAAGCTACTATTCGTTTGTACATCCACCACTCCTATCATCACACTACCGACCAAGTCTCTCATGGTCATTCGTACACAATTCACCCTTTCCTTCATATTCTCCCGTATACTACAATCGAGTCTGTCTCGCTACTTGGTTCTCTCCTAACTTGTTGAACTATGACTCACGAGTTCATACTTAGCTCAAACACAAACATCCTAGCTAGCTCTTTATGATCCGAGTCCTTTCTTAGACACGGCACATTTTCTTACTGACTGGTATAGTCTACACTCACTCCGCTTGTGTTACACACCTTGTCCTTCTACGGACCCTCCTCACCTCGTAAATAGAACGCCTATTTAACAACAACAGTCTCTTACTAATTTAACACCTCTACAAGATATTCTATCAACTTACACTCATCTGGTTTGAGTCTTCGGCCTTGGCCAACATACACCGTTGCCGACTTCAACAACAAAAGACAACTCTTAACTACTTCCTTAACCTATCCTTTAACATGAGTTCCTTACGGAGCCTAATCCTTCCACATATCATAATCACCTTCATGATCTGTCTCCCTCCCTTCGACACCTACTCATGTAACGACAACATTACAAGCTCACCTCGAAACTCATATTCCTACGCCATGGACATTTCATTCTTCCTCACCACACTACTCATAACGAGTTGCTAAAACCATCACCTTGAAGACTTCAAGTCCTTCCCCCGGTCACAACCGTCCCTTGACAAATGTACTTCCGGTTACCGAACCAGGGTGCAAGCCCTCATACAACCGATAATATAATCCACTACTGACTCTACCACGGTTCACCTTTCCTCTTGAACACAAATACTAAAACTACATACGTTCTCCCTTGACTTGACCAATGCCTCTCCGCTCTCGGAGTTCTTCCTTAGCTTAAGACGTAATACTCTACGACCTAGTGGGTTCATAGCCTTCATGCATGACAATACAGTAAATAAATCTTTTCGCACATTTCATCATTTTAAATAAACAACGTTTGGGAAACATTTGGGTACACATGACCCCATCACTCTTATAACTTCAAAACCCTGCACAACGATTCGAGAATCGTTGGCATGCATCTTCCCGTGAACCTCAATCTTGCTCAATCCGAACAATGTTATTACGAGAGTAATATATTGCATGAAAATCTTTTCGTATGAGACAATTCTGAAAGAATTACCGACACGAATTAAACCAGTCGGTTCTCACACTCAATTGTATGATATCAAAAGGTCAATAAGCATTTTGGTTATACGTGAATTGCAGGTAACCATTTTCTTGACCATTTTTGTAACAATTTAGCTTATCATTAAAAGTGTGGAATACTTTGCAAATCGTTAACCTTAAAATTTCAATGTGCGACGTACTGAAATCGCTTTTTCTTTAAACGTGCACTTGTACAAGCTGACTCATTTTGTTCAAAGTTGACATTTACATTTTTATTTTAAATCGTGAAAATTTCATGTTACATAAAAGAACGCCCTGCATGAGACTCTATTTGCAATAGAAGGCTACTCACTCAACGAGGTCAACCGCTTTACTCAAGCAGCTTATCCTTGATACTCCACTTACGACCAAGGGTCGCCCTCTCGGTCAAGCACTAACTTGATGTACATGCGTTCCACATCTCGCTTACTCAACCATTTCACACTATTTTCGCTTTGATCGACTACCTCACTTTCTACTTCTACATGCTTTCAATTCACTATAAGTATCTTATTCCATTTGTCCTGCCAATGAAAAGCTCGACTAAAAAGTCAGGGCTCCATTGATACTTTCAAGGTTTTGACACTGTTCTATCTTTCCATCCCAACTGATCTATCCCATGATTTCCATAACTAGGACTCTCCCGAAACTGGAGTCTTACTCAAACTCAAACATTCATCCTCTCCGAATCCACGAAGAGCTGCCTCTAGACGACTCATAACATTCTTTACAACGTTTCTTCTCTACGATGTCTACATACATCAAATCATAATGACTCTTACACGACACTTCCCCAAGCAATGGAGCTCGGTCTATCCCTCAGGGATCTTGCTGACCTATTCCTCAATGTTCTCCCAGCCATAGCGCTAAACTGAAAGAAACCAGTAGTTAATCCTTGCTAGACGTGACACAACAAATTTGCTATAAGTAAGGTATTGTAAGCACGCACATGTACCTGTAAGTTCGTAATTACACTGGCCAGGTGAAATCCCAAACTTACCTTACACGTTTGTCCTTGGCACCTTATTCCTAAGCGCATTTATAGTGATCGTTCCTAGAGGCAATCCTATGTCTCGGCTGTGTTCCTCATCTTACAGTTTAAGTTTAGGCCCGAATGGTCACCTAAATCCCTTAAACTAAGGCTCTGACACCATTTGTAACATCCCAACTTCATAACAAGCATTACTAACGGATAAGCATTCAAATTTGATAGATAATCCTGTCTTTACATCATTAAAAGTTGACTTAAACAACATTGACAGCGGAAGTCTCTAAATCCACAGCCGAGCCCTACCTATAGTCATTATAGCCAAAACTTGGAGTCCCGCTAATCTCCACAATCCTTATTGACATCTCCCTTAGTTCTTACTGGAAGAGTCCGTAGCACGCTTACCTGAAAATGGTTTAGTTTTTTGAAAGCGAGGGTTAGACCAAAAGGTCTAGTGAATTCCCTCCATAAAAGATTTATCATATAATAAAATCATTACATTAAAACAGTTCGTAAACTTCACATCCTCGTCATAACAGGTTAAACACTGGGCTCAGGGATCGCATAAGCTACTCCGATCGGGGCCTAACGGACACCCTCTCATCTACACCGGGATCCAAGTGGACCCCATGTTCCTTCATGAAGGAGGAAACGAATTCCAACCTACAAGCTAACCTCCATATGCCCAAGGGATTAGAAATCCCAAGGTACCCTGACCACACTGTGCAACCTACTCCACATAGCATATACATACATTTGAAATCATATTCATGAAAACCTTAAACATCTTTCATTTGCAAGTAAACATGTAAATCATGAAAACATGCATAACTTTTATAAACCAATTCATGCTCGATAAAGGAACCATATTCAGTAAAAATAGTACGTCATAAAAAGGGTTGAGAGAACTCACCTGGTAGCAAAGCTCCTCCTAACCTTCCGTCTCATCCCGACCGTAAACCTAATAATTTATTTATAAAATAATTAGATTTACTACCCTCAAATCTGAACTGTCTTCTCTAAACTCGATCCTAACATGGTTAGAACTCTTAATCATCTCATTGGACCCTCAAGGACTAGAACAAGCTCGGCCCAAACACCCCTCTCGACCCAATGTCAAACGGTTTACGCCGGAATAGGTTTGCGCCAGCCTAAGCTTTGCGCCACCAGTGCCTAGCCCAAAGTGGGCTTTGCGCCACAGAGCCTGGCGCAATATTGAACTTTGCGCCACCAAGGCTAGCGCAATCTAGACTTTGCGCTACCTCCTGCAATGCGCCGAAACGGGTTTTGCGCCAGACCTGAAACCCATCTTCTTCACAACTTCGATGAAAACCCAAAACTCAGCACAAGAAATCCCGGTACTCATCTTAGATGCATCGATTAGCATCCAGACGTGTTCTTTACTCTTATTAAAACCGAAAACCTTAAATGAGTTCTACTTTCATCTATTTAGCAACCGATTAATGACTTTTAAAACCATTAGAATGCTCTTAACATAAAATCCATTGGAGAAGAAGAACAACTAGAAGAATCTGATTCACTTCTTTACCCCGACAACCCAAGTCATTGATTTTAAACCTATTCTTAAAACAAAACCCAATCTCGGTGCCCTTAAACAATCTCCCACTTGAAACTAAAATTCCGAATAGAAAGAAATAACTTATCTTAGCTAAACATTGAGCAAGAAATTAACAGAGGAATGAAGGGATTACTCACCAGTACAGAGTTTCTCCAGCAAGAGATCGATGCCCAAGCTTTCCCTTTCACCGATTCCCTTGTTTACTCCTCAGCCGCCAACAAGATGAAAAAGGAACAGTACCCAAAAAACTAGAATTCTTGGCCTTTAAATAACTTTCCCCATTTGCAAGCAAATCCCTTATCTAACTTTCATTCTTTTCACAATTGACACTAAACTTTCACTTGCAAGAATCTGGGTTGTTACACAGTATCTCTCAGCTTCCTAACCAACGAATCTGCCATCTTTAATCCATCTTGCACAACCAAGTTCAAAATATGTGCAACACATCTCATATGCAAGTATTGTGCCCTAACTGATGAACACCCCCAAGAAACTAGCTTGCTTTTCAAGAACCCAAGTGCAACATCGTTTGAAGATGCATTATCTACAGTGATGGTAGAAATGTTCTTTACGCCCCACTCAACCAAACAACCCTCCAAAGCTTTGGCTATTGCATCTCCCCTATGAGATTGGATTGGCACAAAAGAGATAATCTTTTTGTTCAATTTCCATTGGACATCAATATAATGTGCAGTTAGGCACATATAATTGATATGTTACACGGATGTCCAAGTGTCTGTGGTCAAGCTAACCCGCTGTGAGTGTTCTTTAAAGAACTTTTTTAGGCTACTCCGCTCTTCATAAAAAATAGCAAATATGTCCCTATTAACCGTCCATCTCGACGGTATTTTAAACATTGGACATGCTTCTTGCGTCTATTGTCTCCACCCCCTACCCTCTACAAACTTGAAAGGAAGTTCGTCCATGATGATCATCTTAGTGGTTGCTTTCCTAAATCTCTCTTGATTAAAAACCCAGTTAGTCAAGAAACTTTCATTCTCAGAGTTTGAAGCGAATGCTAACATTGTTTGTCTAGTCTCTCTAGACTGAGGGTTTTTTAGGCATGCAAGGGAATGGTTTCTTAAAGAGGATATGTCGTGCTTTTTGGGGTCGGCCGCATATGTTTTAGGGCAATATTTACATTTTGCTTGCACCAAATTACCCCCCTCATCTAGAATTCTCTCAAAGTGATCCCATACAGCCGACCGTTTTTCTATAGCTTTTCTCTTCTTTGTTTCAAGCGGTGGTGGTGCACTACTATCCGCCATAGACATGCCAATCTAAATATTCCAATAAAAACCCAATTTACAATTTACACATCTCAAATTCTCAAGATAAACATGACGTCATAAACTGTTAATAACATATTAACATTAACATTAAATAAGAAAACTTGTAGCATCTAGCAAGTAGAAATATAGCATTAGTGCATCACAACTAAACAAGATTGAGGGTGCGTTTGGTACGCAGATTGGGTGGGACTAGACGGGACAAAAATAAATAGTCCCATGTTTGGCATGCCATGGAACAAAATTGAGGTTAGACAACATGGGACTATTCTTAAGTTTTTTTGTTCCACCAAAAAAGGTGGAACAACATGGGACAAAACATAAAATGACCATGTTACCCCCATAACCCAACCTTTTTCTCTAAACCATTCATCCATCGGTCGTGACCCCTTCCCATATCAGGCCACCATTCCAGCCAACATCTCCTTCTTCGGCCATCATCTCCGGCCATCCCTTTCTAACAATCTCCAGCTCCTGTGACCTCTCTTTTATAACAAAAGAAAACGAGAAATTGGAGGAGATATGTATACTTGATCTAGTGATGGGTGTTGGTAGAAATATGACAGCACATGAAATCCTTTTCATATCTTTGATACAAGCCCTCTTATGGTGGTGGTGGTGGTGGTGGCGGTGGTGGTGGCGCGGATTACTTTAAACGTGAGAGGAAGGGGTTGGTTTTAGGTTAGGAAATCTAAAATCATATATAAATATGATATTTTTATTCAAAAGAAAAAATGAAGGAACAAATAAGAAGTCAAAGACATAAATATATAAGTTTTTAATTGTGTATAACTATTATATAATAAAAATCGGTAACCAACATTTTAGGGATAATTTGGTCATTTTAACAGTTTAGTCCAGCCCTGTTCTAGTTGTACCAAACGTAGGACAGACTATTAATTGAATTTTGTCCTGTCCCGTCCAGTTCTGTCTAGTCCCGTCCCATCCTGTCTCGTCTCATTCAGTCTGCGTACCAAACGCTACCTGAAAGCTATTAACAAATAACAATTACCCAAAAAGTGATTAACCAAAAAACCACAGTGAACTACTTGAATTAAGTGATTAACCAAAACCCACAGTGAACTACTGTCTAGTACTGGACCAACATTTACCAAATTAGCATTTTTGCCATTTAGTTTACTGTTTACCACAAACCAAAAACCTTAAACTAATAAACTCATAGTCTCATATCATAGTGAACCAAAAACACAGAAAACATCAAAATTCAAAACAAGATTAACCAAAAAAATTAAAAAACCACAGTCCACACTCCACATATATTGAACCAAGTAACCAATAATCCAACATAAATTCATAATCCACAAAATGACAGAAAAGTGAAAACAAAGATTTCTTGATTTATCATTTATCGACTGAGAGAGTGAGAGACTGGGAGAGTCAAAGAGATTGAGAGATACTTGTTACCAATCGTCAGAGAGACTGAGAGAGAGACTTTAGGCGGTGGTGGCGGCTTCGATTCGACTTTCGAGTCTTCCAACAGATTAGCTTCGTGCCTTCGTCTCTCCAACAGAGCTAAGCTTTAGCTTCGTGCGGTCGTGCCTTCGTCTCCAACACATTAGGAATTTAGGGCAAAAATCGTCGTCGTCATCTCGCCGAGGTCTATGTGTTTGGAAAGTTTGAAGCTGAGAAATGGAATAACTTATATGGTATATTTATATTTATTAAAAAAATTATTTTTTTAAACAGTTCGGGTTTTGGACGGGTTCGGGTTTGGAAAACCCCAACCCAACCCGATCCGTATTACCCGTGAAAAACAACCGGGTTCGGGGTTGTTCGGGTTGCGGGTCATCGGGCTCATCGTTTTCGGGTTTCTCGGGTTTCGGGTCGGTCGGGTACATTGGCTTCGTCGGGTTTTGCTCACCCCTGGTTTTAGCTTCGATTTTGCTCTAGAAAGAACCATTGGACCCTCATTTGAATTCCTCATCCAACAAGACTATAAAATCTAGGATCTCAGTCCAAACGCATATTTCTTCTATTTCTCTTAAAGATCAATTTCTACACAAACTTGAAATTGTACTTACCCAAAAATTACGGATGTTTTACACCAGTTTAGGTAAAATTTGAATGAAATGGTTGTTTACCAAGTATTTACCGTTAAAATACCCTTATTTTCTTGTGCTAACCCGTTAAGTGATACAATAATACCTACCGGCTAGGTGCTTAGTTAACATTATCAATCGGATCAGTCAGCTCAGTCTTTAAATAAACTAGCTGACGCTCATCGAATTAGCCGTGCTAATCAAATCAACACCGATCAGCAGTACATAAACAAGCTCTAAGTTATCAAATTGACAATACAAACCTTTATAACTAGGTGCATTTTCAGCATTTGGAACCCCGCAAACAGAAGACTTTCAGACGTAAAGTGCGTTGCTAATCCGTCGGTGAAAGGTAGTCAAAGAAAAAGTCGAGAATAAAGGTATCACGGACGGACTCCAACACCGATGGATCACCGAAGGCACCAAATCGCTGACGGATCACCGACGACGTCCAACACTGACGGATCACGACGGTTTTCACCGACGACACACCAACGAATTTTAATAATTAAAAAAGTAAAACAAAAATAAAAACATTTAGCGAGTAAATATTCGTCATTAATCCGTCTAGTAGTGTACACAGATATAATATCCGAACTCAAACTTTTCTAGATGATAATTAAAATGACTGAGAAACGGTCATTGTTGATGACGTTTTGGGACTAAAGACGTTTTTTATATAACTATTGGAGTCTCATATCAGCTAAATACAAACCATCTATCAAACTTCATATATATGCTATCAACTAAACACATATCGTTAATTAAAGTTGTGTATATACAATCTTCTTTTTTTCTTCTAATAAAGCTTTGACTTTTGACTGGATTTGTGAACTCTATCACCCACCAATCTAGTGGCAGTTCATTTTTGACCATTCAAGTTGCAGGAATTCGTAGAACTAGACCAGCAAATGAGCTATTTAGTAAGTGTATAATATATACACATACATATCTGTATACGTATACATATATATAGATGGCTTCAAACGAGAACGGTAACTATTTAATAAAACACGAGAACGACCGTAATGTACAAAATCATATATGATTCACGATACTTTGCCCCTGTAACTTAAGTCGCCCGCGTTCATTTTTTCGCCGTTGATGTAAAATCACATATAATCTTGCACATGATTTTTTGTTCTCGTGTTTCCTTAAATAGTTAGCGTTCTCGTTCGAACGTTTCTCTTTATACGTATATATATATATACAGAACGATAGTCAAATAAGAACCACAAATATGTTACAACCCCGTTAGAACCGATGTAAAAATATTTTTTGTTACTTGAGTTTTTTTTCATCAAACCTATGATTTAAAATATTGTTACACGTATGTTTGTGTTCACCCCGTGAAAAGATTACACTTGATTTTTTTTAATTCATCTAGGGAAATGAAAAATACACATAAAAAAGTATTCGCATGGTGAAACAAATTAATACATGTGAAACTATCATATTATGAAACAAATATATGTAAAACGATATCTCAAATCCCAAAATTTGATGAAAATATATCATGCAAAAAAATACTTATATATCGGTTCGTATAAGTTTGTAATATTTTTGTGGTTCTCATTTTATTTAACCCCTACATGTACATATACATATACATATACAAGGTTGAGTTCCGGTGAAAGTGTCAAATTTGGTGAGAAGCTTGAGAAATGGTTATCAACCGTTAGATGAGAAATGGACGGACATTAGGATGAGATGCACCGAGATGTACCAGATTGATTTCCTTTAAAGCCGCAATTCATGGGAGGGTATTTGATTAAAAGTGATCAACGGTTTAAAAATACTTCTTACACTTCTCACCAAAAATGACGTCATCCCATGCCTACATATACATATACATATACATATATGTATCTTTTTAATGTCCGGTGAGATTTGAACTCTTAACTTTTATGAACGCTAAGATTTAATGTTAACCTAGATACCGTTAGAGCAACGATCCTTCGGTATAATTAGAAGCTAGTTCTCATCGAAAAGCAAACACTTTTATTCGTTCCAAAAGGCATAAACGACCTTAATTACAGATCGATATATAGATCACCTAGCAAAAAAATCATGACCGTCTGATTTATGATCGAATTGATGATCATCAAAACAAACATAAAAATCGCCATGATCACCAAGCAAGCTCGAGCTTCCAACTTCATCACACGAGCTCGAAAAAGAAGGTAAAGATGCATAAGTCATCGTTTTCGACGACACCAATAAATCTTTGGCCTTTGCCAACTCAGCTTTCAGCCGCTCAACCTCTCTTTCGAGCCTGTTTTTGTCGCTCGAAACACGTTCAAGCCGATGCTGCAAAACCTTGTGTTCTGTCTCGAGGCTCTGGTTCCTCCACCTGGCTCGTTTGTTTTGGTACCAAATGGCGATCTGCCGAGCTGGCACACCGAGTTCTTGAGCGAGTTGACTCTTGCGAGTCGAATCGAGCTTGTTGTTGAAGTTGAAACTGGTTTCTAGGAGCTTTACTTGTTCATTTGTGAGCCTTTTTTTGTTGGTTTTTTGTGGGTGTTTTTTGGGTGCTGCAAATTGTTCCATTCTTTTGGGGGTGTAATTTGAGTGATAGATAGATAGATATATTATATGTGTAATATGAGTATATATATTTGCTTAAATAGAAATATTGGTTCAGAAAGTTGCGCTGCTACGTCGTTTTCATGCATGCAAATGGTCACGTGGGGGTAAGGCCCATTTCAAAGTGATGGATTGGATGGGAATAGGATCCAATTTGAATTTTGAGCTCTTACTTTATCTTCTGGTCACTTCTAATCCTTCATTTTTTCAATATGACACTTAACACCCTGTTCTTTTTATGTTTTTTAATTATATATAGTTTCTTGTATTATTATTTTCTTAACAAATTAGTACAATGTAATTTAAAGATTGAAATAACATGCACCGGTTAACTTTTTTAATTTATTGAAAAAAAATCAAAAAGAGGGTAAAATGTTGAATTTGAAACGTGTTCTATACATAAAATATAATTATATTAAGTATAATTTGACTAATTGTTAATAGTTTATTGTATAATAATTGATAATGAGTTATATATATATATTTTATCATATGGCAAATTGTCAAAGAAATTTTATCTTAGTTAATTTTTTCTAGACTTCAAACCAAGTGAATGGTATTTAAGTAAACCTTTTAGTTATTTTATGAGCAATTTTATGTGTTATTTACATGACCATAGTTGTTGTTTGATTATAAAATGATACATAATTTATAAAATAATATGATTATCAATCAAATGTCTGAAAAGCTAAATCCCATATTAATTAAAATAAAATGTATATTTAATTGTTGTCCATTATCATCATAGTTGATGACATTAATTTATGTCTGTAAAATTTCTCTATTTTTTTAATTGAACAACCATTTAGATCTTTTAAAAAAATTAAAATCATTTTATTATTGGATTGAATAGTAAAATGTTTATCAAATAAAGTTGTAGATCGTTAAAGAAAGTAAGGAAATCTAATCCCAAATATGATCAACATTTGAAATGCAAATAGAAAAACCAAAGCAATAGGTATGTTTGTGTAAGTTTTACAAAATGAGGTTAGATGTAATAAAAAGAGAAGATCAAGGGGTGAAATTGAAAATATAGACAAAGTAGGTGACGGGTCTTTGTTCACGGTGGCATACTCAATTGTGACAGCTATTTAACCTGAAGTGGGTCCCACTGTTACAAGTCTCACCTTTGACTAGTTTTTTTTTGTGTTTCCATATGACGTGTTGACAAGATTAATTGCTATTCTACATTTTAATTTGGTTGATTAAAATTACAACATAAAATTTTAGAGGGTTTTGTTTGAGACGGGGAAGGAAGTCATGAAAATGAAAATAATAATAACTTTTTTAATTATTTCGGTTAAAGTTTTTGAGGGATATAGTAGAAATTTTTTATTTTTTCATGATTAGTGTTACCAAAGTCATTATGGTCATGAAAGTTCAACTGCCATGATAAAGCTGGTCTATTTATCCATTTTTACCAAAAAAAAATGAAAATAACAGGAAATAAAAATGAGAATAAATTTTCATTCCATTAGTTTTATCTAAAATAAAATGGCAGTGCTAATGGCATCCTAATATTTGGGTGTTGAATGCAATGTTTTTCGATTCAATCATTTTTATTTTAAATATATATATATATATATATATATATATATATTTCTATTTAATATTTTTAACCAAAAACTCCATTAGTATTAAATTACTTCATAGCCATCATTTTACAATTATTTATTTACCTCGTTTCTTAAATATCACATCACTGCAAAACTATAAATTCTACTAGTTTTAAAGTATATATATACATATATTTGTTTGTTTGTCAAAATTATTGAGAATCAATTACATAAATGATCCATGTAGTATCCTAAACCTATAAAAATTGTCACTCGAGTTTCAAAATTGAACCAATACCCTACATTATTTCCATTTGTTTTGTACCCAAAATCCGTCCCTGACTCTGAATTGTTTCCATTTCGCATATTTTATCACATAAATTGTATTGGACAAGCGTGTATACAAGTTTATGAAGCATTGAAAAACAAAAAAGTAAAACGCAACATGCCTCCCCCTAGCTACACCTCCTCGTCCCTCGCATACTACCACCCCTCTCTCCTCCATCTAATTCAAGATCGGCCACTACGAAACACCCCCATCTCTTTCAAGATCGACATCACCACCACCCCTCTCTCCTCCTTATGTTTCAATATACGCCACCACCACCCACTGTCCATCTCTTTCAAGATTTGTATCACCATCATCATTCTCTCCACCTTCTACTTCAAGATTCGCCACCACCGCCCACCACCCATCTTCTTCTACCAAGACTTTCAATATATATATGTACTTGAAGTGCTCGTTGATGTTATGAACAAATGGTGAAAAGGGATTTTACAACACAAAACATGAAAACCTAACCCATTTAGCATTGCCCACCTTGATTTTAGGTAATGAAGTTATATTCCCCGTTGAAGACATCCATATTCTCGTCAAGATGTTTGGACCAAAGCTCTTCTTGACAGGATAACCATGAACCTCGCTTGTAATCATGCAATCCTCAATGGTAGGTAACCATATTCAGCCTAACCCCAAAACATCAAGGTTTTTCAAATTTAGGGTTTTGATTTTCTTGATATTAAAATTTTGATTTATGGTTTTGTATACATTTTTTTGGATTGAAACATCATGTTTTTTATGTTATTAATTATGTTCTTCGTGTTATTGATATTCTTTCCTGCAAAAGGTATTCTTAATGTAACAATTGTGTTCTTTATGATGAAATGAAGAGGAATGAAGAAAATGAGGAAAAAGACCGAACTACCCTCACGTGACAAGAACATGAGTCACATCTATACATATAATAAATAAGTAACTAGCATGCCACGTGTCGTCTTCTGATAAGCCAACTTCAGTATTTTTCCGCCTAAACATGTATCTGGACGCTGTTTACATTATAAGTTCAATTAGCACACCCACATTCACTCCTCCTTAAATCTCTCCTTAATTCAATTTTTTTAATTTATACGTTACATTTACTACCCTTTTAATTAGGTATGTAGTTTACTTTTAATCCCTTACTTTTTTATTTTTCATTTTAGACTTTTATCATATTAACATAAATAGTGTATATGAATTAAAATGCATTAAAAAACATTTATACTTTTTACAAATTATACCATTGTAATCGCTTCGTCAATACCTTCGAAATGGGCCAAATATTGAATATTTTTGGATTTAATTATATTATTAAATATCATAAATATATACGAATTAATGTGTCGTGATTAGTATGAGATTTTTTGAAATTAGTATGAGATTTGATACAAATAATCACTAAATTGTCGTGATTTTCTTTTTGCAATTTCATATCAATTTTTACTTCAAAGTCGAATCCTTCGACGAATTACAATTCTATCAAATTCCATTATGTCAACAAAACACTCTTAGAATTATCATAAGAGATTTAATTACTTGGAAAAAAATATCACTTATCAACTGACTTTTGGATTATAAGTTCGAACCTTTTTCAAAAATATAAGTATGCAAATATTTTAGTATAGTATATTTAATTATTTATACTTTTTTAATCATGATTATATTATTTTCTCTAATTTTAATTGAACTACATAATATCAGTTATCAACAGATGGTTAGTTAATATTATTTTCAAAGTCAAATTGTTATGTTTCCCGTCAATTCACTTTAAATTAATCTTTTATAATAGTTGATAAGGTTTCTGGCATGATTTAATTTTTTTAAATTACCCCGTGTAATACACGGTTCAAACCTAGTAACGAAATAAACTTAATGACAACTAGACCAAGGATGGTAGGAGTAAGCAAATGAGAACAATGAGGCTTCGGTATAATTTCGAAACCCGAGTGACAATTTCCAATATTTCGAAAAAGCATAGGTATGATTCATGTAATTTACTCAAACATTCAATTTGATGTAAATCTTATGATGTCTACTGTTGCAAAAGAATATGACTTAACATATAATTAACTATTATTTTTTTGATTATTAACTAAATTTAGATAAGGATAAATATTTATAGACATAAATTACAACGTTGCATATAGAGGATAGTAGATATGTTGGACACAAATAGCAACTCCTTATTTTATTGGTTTATAGAATATATCATAGTATTGTATTCAAAACTTCTAATTTAATAAATATAAAACTTCTATTTTAATAGATATAGTTATCATATTATTGATTTTCAAAATATGATTAAAAAAAGTTACAGCCGTTTACCTAATCACTTATCCGAGTAAGTGTTTACCGGTAAAATTCAATACTATCACCTACTTTCCGGGTAAGATTTTAATCCACCAAAATGGCATCGTATGCAGTGGCGGACCTAGCCTTGGGCATACGGTGGCACGTGCCACCGTATCGTTCTTCCGGCGAAGGGTAAAATTTCGTACTCGTATGAAGAGTGCAACCGTATTATTTTAGAGGGTGCAACCGTATCGTTTTAAATTGTGCAACCGTTTCAAAAAAACTCTTAAAATCAACCAAAAAATTCAAAAACACTCTTAAAATCAACCAAAAAACCCGAAAAGTTCTCTCGAAATCGAGAAAAAAATTAAAAAAATTCTATCAAAGCGGTGGAATTAGACTAAAACAACATCGGGCGATGTGGAAAAATTTTAGGTTCGTCAAAGGTGCCACCGTAAGAAAAATTTTCTGGGTCCGCCTCTGATCGTATGCTACAATTTAGCCGGTAAGCGCTAACCGTGGTAAGAGTCGTCGCACTCACTTATCGGGTAAGACTCTCGGTTCTTGCTTCCGTTCTTACCGGGTAAGATTCTTGATTCTTGCAATATTCATCCGGTAAGCTAATATGACTTGGTAAGCACTTACTCGAATAAGCGTTTTGTAAACGACCCCTTAGTTACATTTTGGTTTTTAATCTATTTTTCCATAGATTAAAATTATCTCTGGAGAATCTAGGGGGTTTTGCAAGAGAACCATTGTCGATATAATTTGTGTTTGTGTTAGTAGTCATTTTTCAGAAATAGCAAGGAAGAGAAATCTTAGTATAGATTAGATCTTGTTTATGAGATTAAACAAATCCGCTCTGATACCACTTGTTGGTCCCGAAGGGCTATACAAGTTTGTAGAAGGGGGGTTGAATACAAACACACAGATTTTGCTTTTCTAAATTGTTTATTGATAAATCATTAACAATTTACAGCTTGTTGCGGAAACAAGATTAAGGATAAATCCTAAATCTAAACAAGTTGGAACACTAAGTTTCTTGCACTAAGAATGAGAAGAAAATCACTAATAATAACCTATCTCAAGATAAGAAGGATGAACTTGTCCAGAGTTAGCAAGTTACTTCAAAAATGAAGTGAGTTCTTCTTCTTATATACTGCATGCATTTAATGCATTGCAGTTTACACTTTACACGTGGCAGCAGCTGATTGGTTGCATGTCATTGACCTTTGTTGACAACCTTAGTAGCCGCATGTTGAAAAGTGTAGTATCAGAGAGGTTGTACGAATTCAGACAATAAGGAGGTTCTTTTTCTGACATATCGTACGGAGTCGTGCAAGGGTGGTTAAGACAAAGATACTTTGTACGGAGGACTTCATGATCAGCTTTTCGTTGATTCAACGATCTATCATTCTTTATCAGCGAATGATAGAGTTCAGCGATAGCTAAAGTCTTGTACTTGATATACTTCACGTTGATTGGACAAATCTGAGTCTTCGCTGATCCGCATCAGTTCATTAGGAGACTTGTCGCTGGTTCTTGAGCTTGATCTTCGACTTCAGCGTAGAACCTATGTTGACGTGAAACTTGTCTTCAGGGATTATAAGTAAACAACTAACTTATCAGCGATCACCATAAGTACTGAACAGACTCAGAGTATTATGGTGAACAGTTTCGCTGAATGTTTAATCTAAAGAGCGAGAGTTCCTATCAGCGGTACTGTAAGATCTTAGTACTTATCAGCGATAGTGAAACTCTGATACATATTGTTTATTTACAAATTTCACTAAGTTTATAAGAGAGGGTCATTATCAAATCACTGAGGGTTTGGATCAACAATCTCCCCCTATTTGATTATGACATAGCAACAGAGAAAATTGCTATTTAATGAAAACATAAGGATAAAAAGAACTTGTTGGACAACCTAAGGGGGGGGTAAGGTTGTATTTAAGAACTTTTACTTTCAAAAATCTTTTTATAAATAAATACAGTATAAATAAAAGCAGAGTATAAGTATAAATAAATATACAGCAATTATATAAACAGATATAATTAAATGCACAACGGAAATATAAAGAAATAAAGGAAAGATATAAAAGATACCGACACCAAGATTTAGTGATTTACCAACCGGGTAAACCACCAGCCGAGACACTTCCCGACACAATCCAATATAAGTATTCTTTACGGTAGAATACAAACCAAGTACAAAGGAAACGTAACTGATTCTCTAGCTTTTGCTTATGAGATATAATGGATCACACACCCGTTATTCAAACACTTACAAGAGGTGTATAATTTTAATATGTAATCACTCTTTGTATAATATTTATCACTTGGATATTTTTAGAGAGTTTGATCACTTGAGTTGTGTTGTTGATTCAACTAATCGAGAGATTTTAATCTGCTATCAACTCAAGGTTTCTTACCCAAAAAATATTTTATAATTTTGATAAGTGATTTAAGTGGAAGAGAGGATCTGCAGAGTCTTGATCAAATGCAGATTTGTGAAAGTTGTGAATTGGTCTTCGTCCCCTGCATGCTATTTATAGAGGGAAAAAAAGAGGCAACCACTTGAAGCATCAACCAATGAGAAATCAACAACAAAACCTATGGCTTCTAGAAGACATCTTCTCTTTTCATTTGTTGTGTTCCAGCACATTGTTGAGAAGATGGGAGACCTTGAGAGTTGAACTTTGTCCACAAGTACATCCATAAAGGTATTTTAATTTATTTTAAAATCAGCATAGGGTTTTAGAAATATCCAAGTGGTATATTATTTTAGGGTGTTTATCATTATTAAATATACACAATAATGACGACGTAAAACTTCCGTCTTGAACCCTTCAGATAAAAACTTTGTGTTCATCAAGAACTGTACACTTGGATAAATTGTTAGATAACAAAGAATGCGGTGTGTTTTGTAATCATCAAAATAAATATGGAGATGTGATTTTATGTGTACCAAAAATATATCACAATATTAAAACTGGGTACACTTGCACCAACAATCTCCCCCTTTTTGATGATGACAAACACAACGCTAAACACGAGAGCATACTCGGTTTCTCTCCCCCTTTTGTCAAAGCAAAAAGGGTTAGGAAAGACGCTATGCTCCTCCTTGAAAGATGCTCCCCCTCAAAATATGAAGTATTTGAGAGTTAGCATTTTCTCAAGGGTTATACTCAAGCATGCCTAAACCAAGTCTTAATTTAAAGAAAGCCTTTTTGTTAAGAGCTTTAGTAAAAATATCGGAAAATACGCTTGACAGCTTCATAGTGAGTTTGTTTAGGTGAAGATTGAAAACGAGCACATAAACATACACTAAACATAATATCAGGTCTACTAGCAGTTAAATATAATAAACTACCAATCATACCACGATAAATCTTTTCATTAAAATCGTTTCCCTCCTCGTCACGAGATAATTGTAAGTTTGTGGTCATTGGAGTTTCAACGGGTTTGACATTTTCAAAGTTAAACTTTTTCAACATATCTTTACAATATTTAGATTGACTAATAAAAATACCAGTTTCACATTGTTTGATTTGCAATCCTAAGAAGTATTTTAACTCTCCCATCATGCTCATTTCAAACTCGCTTGTCATTTTCGCAGAAAATTCATTACACAGTTTTTCATTAGTGGAACCAAAAATAATATCATCAACATATACTTGCACAACTACAATATCATTTTGATCATATTTCACAAATAAAGTATTATCTATTTTACCCATAATATAACCACTTTGAATTAAAAAGGTTTTTAATCTATCATACCACGCACGCGGAGCTTGCTTTAAACCATAAAGCGCCTTTTTCAATTTATAAACATGTGTCGGATTTTCAAAATTTTCAAAACCGGGAGGTTGAGAAACGTATACCTCCTCATTTATAACACCATTTAAAAAAGCACTTTTAACATCCATTTGAAATAATTTAAAATTTTTAGCATTTGCAAAAGCTAGAAGCATTCGAATAGACTCCAACCTTGCAACTGGTGCAAAGGTTTCATCATAATCTATACCTTCTTGTTGATTGTACCCCTTGGCAACTAAACGTGCTTTGTTCCGTGTGACTCCACCGTTCTCGTCTACCTTGTTACGGAAGACCCATCTTGTGCCAATAATGGTTTGACTACTAGGGCAAGGAACTAAGTCCCAAACATCATTCCTAGTAAATTGGTTTAACTCTTCTTGCATGGCCATTATCCAATCTTCATCACCTAAAGCTTCATCTATGGTTTTAGGTTCTATGGATGAGATAAAGGCATGAAATGCACAATGGATATGAATTTGAGATCTAGTTGTTCTTTGATTGAGGTCACCAATAATTTGATCTACGGGATGGCCTCGAGCGGTTCTAAGGTTAGGATCATCTAGGCTTTGTGGAATAAAACATAAAGGGGCATCACTAGATTCAATATTATTTGGAGAAGGTTGGGTACCTAAATCCAAGGTACTAAGTTGTTGTGCTAAGACATCTCCCTCACAGATATTGTCATTTGCTAAGGGTGCATGGGTTTGGGAGGACTCTCGTCAAAGCTAACATTTAGGGATTCTTCTACTACCATGGTCTCCTTATTTAGGATTCTATAGGCTTTGCTATTCCAAGAATAACCAAGGAACACTCCCTCATAGGCTTTAGGGTCAAATTTGGTTAGATAGGATTTGGTGTTTAAAATGAAACATTTACATCCAAAAACTTTCAAGTGGGCTAGGGAAGGTTTTCTACCACGGTAAAGCTCATAGGGTGTCTTATTTAGGATTCCTCTAATTAGGACACGGTTAAGCACATAGGTCGCGGTAGCAACGGCATCACACCAAAACTTTTGGGGAACTTGATGTTCGTTTAGCATGGTTCTACTCATTTCTTGTAACGTTCTATTTTTCCTTTCAACAACCCCGTTAGATTGAGGTGTTCGAGGAGCCGAAAAATTATGAATTATACCATGTTTATCACAAAAGGCACCAAATTGGACATCATTATCGAATTCACGTCCATGGTCCGTACGTATGGAAACAATCGTACAACCTTGTTGGTTTTGAATTCGTTTTCCCAAAATTTTAAACTTTTCAAAAGCCTCATTTTTATGTCTCAAAAATAAAGTCCAAGTATAACGGGAATAATCATCCACAATAACCAAAGTGTAAAAATTTCCTCCAAAACTTTGAATCGCCATAGGGCCAAAAAGATCCATATGAAGAAGTTCTAAAACTCTTTGAGTAGAAATAACATTTTTAGATTTATGAGAAACGTGATGTTGTTTGCCGACACGACAAGCATCACAAAAATGATTATCAAACTTTAATTTTGGAAGGTCACTCACAAGCTCCTTATTTTTTAAACTTTGAATTAATCTAAGATTAGCGTGACCCAAACGTCTATGCCATAAAGTAGAATTATCATAAACAGAAGATAAACAAACATTTTCATTTACAACAGTTTTACAAATATATAAATTTCCTTTTACAAAACCATTTAAAAGAACTTTGCCGTTTTTTAAGATTTTACAAGAATATTCTTCAAACAAAACAGTTATACCATTTTTACAAAGTTGGCGAACACTTAGCAGGTTAAAGTGTAAATTATCAACATGATTAACATTAATAAATTTAACATTATTGCAAGAAACTGTACCTCTCCCAATTATCTTTCCTTTGGAATTTCCTCCAAAAATTACCTGTCCACCATCACATGACTCATATGATGAAAAGAGATTGCTATTTCCGGTCATGTGACGAGTGCAACCACTATCGAGTATCCAATCCATATCAAGGTTTATCTACAATAATAAGGATGTAACTTTTATGGTCCCCATTTCTCGTGGGTCCTTCTTAATTAGTTTCAAGATGACAACAACAAAAATATATAAAGGACTTAGAGTCTTTTATATATATAAGTAAGACAAAAGAATTGAATAGAATATATATAAATATATGTATGATATACGTATATATGAGGTATATATATATATAAGTAAATAGAAAGTCAAACCTAATATATAAACAATAAAAAATTTAAACAAAACAAATATATATTTATATGTAGTACGTATGTATGTATATATAAACAAAAAGTACATACAAAAGTATATTATTTATATATAATACATATAAGAAAATATATTATATATAGAATTAAAAAGAACTGCATATATATGTAACATATTTAAAACCATAAACGCATACCACCGGGATTATCATTATTAAACATTCCTTTTGGAATCCATTTATTTACCATTTTAATTTTGCGATTGTATTTATCATACACATAAAAAGAAGCATTTATATTCGCATTATTTTTTGGTCTAGAATATTTATCATGGTACATGCGAGCATACGGTTTTCTCGGTATATATTTTACATTATTCATTTTAGGTACATACGGAGGTTTTTGCATATATCGATTTCTTGTATTTACTTTAGGTGATTCAAAATATCTTTTAATTGGTATACAAGAACATTTTTCTTTGCAAGCATCGGAACCAATACATTTTCTACATTTTATACGGTTAGACATATTTAGCATGTTAAGAACTTTTTCATTACTACTTTGAAATGCTTTAGCTAATAGATTGTCCTTTTCATATGAATCGCATTTAGATTTTAAACATGCATTTTCATTTTTAAGAATATCACATTTTGTACATATAATATCTTCATGTGTCTTTTTATTTAAACATGCAATTTTTTTATTTAGAATATCACAAGATTTACAAAAATCTTTTTCACCTAATTTAGTTTCTAATTTAGCAATTATATCCATATCATTTGCAGATTTTTGTTTACCGTCATTAATTTTCTTTTCACATGCAGATACGGTTTCTTTTAATTTTGAGATTTCATCTTGATACCTATTTGCAAGAGCGGCCATGTCATGGAATGATTCATATAATTCGTCAAGATTATTTTCATCTTCATTTTCATAATCACTAGCGTAATCTGAGTAACAAGATTTTACCTCGTCGTCGCTTTCGGCCATAAGACAAATAGCTTGATATTCGTCTTCTTCTTCGCTTCCACTCCACGAGCCTCCAACGAAGGCTTTATCCTTTTTATTTTGAAATTTGTTCTTTTTAGGACATTCGTTGGCATAGTGGTCTTTATCACCACATGAGTAACAATAACCTCTCTTTGGTTTGGCTTTTTCGTCGTCACTTGAGTCGTCATTTTTCTTCACTTTATCTTCTCTTTTATGGAAGTTGCGACTCCGGTTTTCACCGCCACGACGGTAGTTACCGTTTCTTTGAAATCTGCTATTTTTAGAAAATTTATTGTTAGTAAAAAATTTATAGAAGTTTCTTACCAACATAGCGACTTCGTTGAGTTTATCGGATTGATCTTTTGAAGTGCTAGCTTCCTCCTTTTTCTTTTTGTCATTCGGAGTTGAGACATTAAGAGCGATCGACTTCTTTTTGACTTGCTCCCGATCTTTGTTTCTTTTAAGTGCAATTTCGTGTACTTTAAGATTGCCGACGAGATCGTCGAGCTTCATTAGGGAGAGATCACGGGAGTCTTCTAATGATGTAATCTTTGCCATCCACTCCGAAGGAAGTGCTCGGAGGATTTTCCTTACGTAATCTTCATTAGGATAAGTGCGACCTAATCCTTTCAAAGTAGTCATAATGAGGTTAAAACGTTTAAACATTGAGTCGATTGACTCATCTTTTGACATTTCAAATAATTCATAATCATGAACTAAAATGTTTATTTTAGAACTTTTAACTTGTGTGTTTCCACGATGAGTGTTGTTTAAACTTTCCCAGATTTGATTAGCAGTTTTATATGTATACACTCTTTCAATTTCATCAGTAGTTAAAGCAGCATATAATATATTCTTAGCTTCAAAATTTAAACAGACATGAGATTCTTCAGCGGGAGTCCATTCTTTTAAAGGTTTATCAACAATAAGATCATCTTTTACAATAGTAGGATTAAAATTCCCATTTTCTATGATATCCCAAATTCTTTGATTTTTGCCACGAACGTGACATTCAAATAGTTCGGCCCAAATGCCAAACTTTTCAGTATCTATCATAGGAGGTTTTGAAAACATAATATTAGTTTGTTGAGCCATTAAAAAATATTTAAGCAGAGAATTTTGAAAGCCCTGCTCTGATACCAATTGTTGGACAACCTAAGGGGGGGGGGGTAAGGTTGTATTTAAGAACTTTTACTTTCAAAAATCTTTTTATAAATAAATACAGTATAAATAAAAGCAGAGTATAAGTATAAATAAATATACAACAATTATATAAACAGATATAATTAAATGCACAGCGGAAATATAAAGAAATAAAGGAAAGAGATAAAAGATACCGACACCAAGATTTAGTGATTTACCAACCGGGTAAACCACCAGCTGAGACACTTCCCGACACAATCCAATATAAGTATTCTTTACGGTAGAATACAAACCAAATACAAAGGAAACGTAACTGATTCTCTAGCTTTTGCTTATGAGATATAATGGATCACACACCCGTTATTCAAACACTTACAAGAGGTGTATAATTTTAATATGGTAATCACTCTTTGTATAATATTTATCACTTGGATATTTTTAGAGAGTTTGATCACTTGAGTTGTGTTGCTGATTCAACTAATCGAGAGATTTTAATCTGCTATCAACTCAAGGTTTCTTACCCAAAAAATATTTTATAATTTTGATAAGTGATTTAAGTGGAAGAGAGGATCTGCAGAGTCTTGATCAAATGCAGATTTGTGAAAGTTGTGAATTGGTTTTCGTCCCCTGCATGCTATTTATAGAGAAAAAAAAAGAGGCAACCACTTGAAGCATCAACCAATGAGAAATCAACAACAAAACCTATGGCTTCTAGAAGACATCTTCTCTTTTCATTTGTTGTGTTCCAGCACATTGTTGAGAAGATGGGAGACCTTGAGAGTTGAACTTTGTCCACAAGTACATCCATAAAGGTATTTTAATTTATTTTAAAATCAGCATAGGGTTTTAGAAATATCCAAGTGGTATATTATTTTAGGGTGTTTATCATTATTAAATATACACAATAATGACGACGTAAAACTTCCGTCTTGAACCCTTCAAATAAAAACTTTGTGTTCATCAAGAACTGTACACTTGGATAAATTGTTAGATAACAAAGAATGCGGTGTGTTTTGTAATCATCAAAATAAATATGGAGATGTGATTTTATGTGTACCAAAAATATATCACAATATTAAAACTGGGTACACTTGCACCAACAGAACTCATAAAATATTTGTCCCTTTTACTGTTTTCTGGGATCTTTTCTGTACTGATGGAGTAAAGTACATTCGCTGAAATTTTTCTTTAAACTGTGTAAAGATTACAGAGAGAAGTGGAAAAATTACAAGTACAGCGAATAGAATTACAAGTACAAAAGATGTAGACAGATAAGGATAGAAAGAATTACAAGGCGATCCTATCCGTCAAAAGGTTCTTCCTTAATGAGTTGTTCATCAAGGGTCATTGATGTGGCAATCATCCAATCAGGGACATCTGCTCCTTGATTCTTTTTCTTCAGAGCTTCTTCAAAAATCAAGGGCTTCAGGTGTCTAGCTTTGATGTCGCGTCTGACTTCACACCAGTATAAGAGATCTCTGAGTTGTTCGATGGGAGCGATGTGGAGCTCAGAGATACGTTGAAAGTGATGGTTTTCATCGTAGTCTAGAAAGAATATACCATATGGATCACTTACAACTGTGCCAGGAATGAAAGTTTCTCTAGGTGGTAGGGAGGTGTCAAGCGCTGAGAGATCAGCATTAGGGCCAAGAACTTCAGCACGAGAGAAACCAATACCTGTTTCATTCCGTATAGGAGGACCTGAATCAGAGACTTTCTTTTCCTTAGCAGAGACTTTTCTTTGTTGAGGAGGAAGAGGAGGAATATCCACAGCAGAAGAAAGCAGGTCGATCTGTTTGTTTAAGATCTTCTCGACATGGCTTTTGAACTTTGAGCGCGATCCCTGAATGGCTAATTTCGTTTCTAACCATTCAGAGAGACCAAACTTTTCTAAGGTAGAAGCATAGAAAGTTTGCTTGGTTTTGTCTTCTCTGTAGACATCCACTTCAACAACAGGAACGTCGGCGTACATTCTTCCTCTGATGTTTACTTTGATGATTTTGGATGGTCTAGATCGATAGGTCAGCATTTGTTTAGCCCATTCCAAAGACGTATCATAGACCTTAGTTATTTCTCTAACGATCTCTTGAGCATCATCCCATAGCTGACGTTGAACATCAATGGGAACTCTTTTCAGCTTGGGGTCTTTTATTGATCGTTGAGTAAGCTTGATGGCGTATTATCTGTCTTTTTCTTCAACTTCCTTTCTTTCAGCGATTAGGCGTTCAGCTCTGAGGTGTTCCTTGTATTCCTTTTGGGAAATTCTGAACTTTGGAGGAACGGTAGGAAGTTGATCACGCTTTAGAATGCTTCGCTGATCTTCGAGTCTCTTGATCATTGCATCTCTCTTTTCTTGATCCTCTTCACTTGGCTTTTGAGGAGCCAAGGAAGGTCTGTTTTTGTGAGAGATAGTCTGTTCTTCAGGTTCATCAGTCTCAGAGATCAAATCCAAGACTGGGATTATTTCTTCAGCATTGAGAGCTGGGATTATTGTTGAAGTCGTAGCTGTAGGAACTTCAGCGATATCCTCAAACAGGGGAGAGGACTAGCTGAAACACAGCGATCTTACGAATAAGAACATGGGTAGAACAGAGAGAGAGAGAGAGAGAGAGTGGGATAAAGTGTATGGAGGTTTATGGAGTGTAGAACTGATAGTGTATAGAGGAGGGATGTTGTGTAAGATTAATGTACCTGACAAACCGGCTTGTTAAGCAAGATCATCAGATTTTCATCTTCAGCGACATTTTTTCCTTTGCCCTTGTCAGCTTCAGATGCTAATGGCGTTGTCTTTGTCCGCTCCCCTGAAGGTTCATTTATTCGGATCCCTTTAAGAGCTATTGTTCACTGAGCAGGCTTGACGATAAAAGAATCATCATCATCGTCATCTTCGTCATCATCATTCTTTGGAGAAGAGGATGGTTCATCATTAGACAAGTCGATGGCTTCTTCATCTTCAGACTCAGTTTCTTCAGCTTCTTCTTCGAGTTGCTCCCCCTCGGATACAGAGGCAAGCTTCTCGGTTCCCTCAGGGTGTTCATCTCCCTGAGGTCCAGCGGCTGCTTCAGCTTCAATAGTCTTCTCACCCTCTTTAGTGAAGGCGAGGTCTTCATTCTTCTCTCCCCTGATAGATTCATCATGGGAAAGGTCTTCATCGCTCTTCTCCCCCTCCTTTTCATGATGATTTGGGGAGGAATGAGATGATTCAGCAGCTGTGGTTTTCTCCATGTCTTCTTGTCCAGGAACCCCGACATAAGTCTCGATCGTTGATAATCTGGTTTGAAGAGCAGAAATACCAGGATTGATTTTGACGAGTTCAGCACGATCTGCCGGAGTAAAATGCTCAGGTGTAGGAGCAGGGGCAGGTGCAGGGGCGGTTGTGTTGGTCAGGATCTGCGTCAACAAGTTCTGAATTGAAGAGATGTCATTCTTCATCGTGTTGACATCAGTCTTCACAGAACTCATATCAGTTTTTACTGAACTGACATCAGTCTTTACAGCAGACATATCACCTTCGAGTGTGCCAACCGATGTCTTTAGCGTTGTGACTTCGCTGGACATGGTGTCAATTGATTTCTTGATGTCGAGGTAGTCTGTGTAGATGTCAGCGAGAACTTTGACAAAGTCGCCCAGTGATTTATCAACCTTCTCCACGTCAGCTTTGGAGGCATTCTTTCCGACTTCGGTTGTAAGCTTTAAAAGATTTTCTCCAGTGTTTGTTACAGCTGTAGAGTTGTCGGAAAGAGTAGTAGTGAGACCTGTCAGCGACGTCTCTAGTGTCTTCAGAGAGGCGTTGATGTCTCACAAATTAGGACTTGTAACATATAAAAACTTGTGAACAGAGGAAAGCTCAGAGGTTTGGGGTTCAGTTACAGTGTATAGGGGTTGATGTGTATCTGCAGGAGGATTGGTGAATTCATCAAAATCGCGGGTTCCTGAGTAAAGTTCCATATCGTCGGCGAGAGTACGTGGACGTATGGTCAGCTCTGCAGGTCCTATGCCCATCACTCCTTGAAGAGTATTTTCTTTAGCTTCTGGAGGAATGACAGGTGCTTCAGTGATAACTGGAGTGGTGTCCAAATGAGTAGAGGGAGAAGCGAAGGGTAAGAATGGAGATTGGTTACTGAGTTCAGCGTTGGATTCGCTGAGAATCACTTCATCAGTCTTTTGAGAGACTGGAGGAGGTTGGGTAGATTCCAAGTTTGTAACCTCAGCGTTTGGAGACGCTGAAGTCGGGATATAGTGGGTGGCTTGTTCAGCTGTGGCAGAGCGTACCACTGAACTTTCCTTCAGCCCAACAGGAGGAGCTGAGGAGTCTTTAGCAATAGATTGTTGGGGTTGCTCCTTGGTTTTCTTAGTTCTTTTGGAACCAAGTTGGGTGTCAGAATGTTTCCTTTTAAGAGGAATAGAGGTTGCAGGTGGGGTATCAGCGGTGGGTTTGTCCGCTGAAGGAGCTGCAGAAGTAGAAGAAGTAGAAGGATTTAGAAGAGTTAAGAGTGTAGAAAGACGTACCTCATTCGCCACTGGTTTGAAGTCGAGTATCTTAGGGCCAACCTGAGAAAGTTTCAGGTCACCCTCTTGAGGATAGCTGTCCTTCAGGCCTTTTTGGAATATGGCGCTGATGAACCGAGGATATGGAACCCATGGAGGTCTGTCAGCGACGGTGTCCACTCTGAGTACCAGGTCATCATAGATAATCGATGCCCAGTCTATATGTAGACCTTTCAGCAATGCATATCCCATTGCTTGCTGAGGCTTAGCGGCTTGGTTAGAGGAGCCGTTCTTGGCAGTCATGCAGCTGATCACATGGGCGAAGATGAAATTCATCTCGCTGGCCATTTTTGATTTCTTGATAATGGTCAGCTTCTTCTCGGGCTTCATATCCCTTCCAGTTTCCCATACATAGCCCATTGCATCAAAGAATGCAATGATGGCTTCCCTGTCTGAGTTTTTCTTGGGGTCAGGGAGGGGAACGAAGGGTTTTTCTTTGGTTGCGATGGGAAGGCTGAGGGCTTTGCGAATGATGGCAGGGGTGATCTTCATGGTGCCATATTCGATATCGCAAAGGATGCAGTCAATTGTTTTGGAGGGGTCTTTGGCTGATGGTAGCTGAGAGTGTCTGGCAGAGTACCAGAATTATGATAGCAAAAGCTGATGTGCGGGAGGGGTTATGGTCAGGGCTGTGGAGATGCAGCAATTCTTGAGGAATTTCACAGCATCATCTAGATGTGTGACTTGCTTTCGAGGAGGAAACTCTAGAAGCGCATAGAGGTTATTCACTTTAGTCCAATCCAGCTTGTCAAGAGAGAACTTGACCTGAGGAGCCTTGAGGATTTCCACTTCCTCAGCAGTATCATCAACAGCAGTGTTCTCAGCGATGGTGTTCTTGGGAATGTCAGAAGATGCCATTTTCTGTATTATCAGTTCAACCAAATATTAACAGATAAGAATAATCTTAATGTGGAAAGATTTTCCAATAAGATGGTTCAAATTTTGTCCATTTCATTCAGACAACATGTCTTAATGAAGATTAGGGTTTTTCTTGTTTTTGAAAAATGAAATTTCAAACCCAATAAAAATCTTGTTTTCCAGTTTCCTTTGAAGATAGGGATTCTGGAAAAATGAATGAAGAACAAGTTTAAGATTTTTGCTTTTAAACTTGAAGAACAACCATGAAATGGTTGTATTCATAAAACCATGAAAGAGAATGATTTCATTTTTAAGAAGTTCTTTTGTTTGATCTTGTTAAAACAAAGAGAAGATCAGAAACAAGTTATTTGCATTTGGTAAATAATAAGAACATATTAACCTTTGATGTTTGAAGAAGATGAACAGTTGTTCTTGACAAATCGAGAGCAAAATGCAACAGTGAATTCTTTCTTTGCTTGGAGGAGAAGTTCGCGTAAAAGGAAAATATAAACGAAGAATTTGTTTATATAGAGAGATTTAGAAAGATAAAATCTTGAGCGGGAAAAGATTTTCATCATGACACGGACACGTGTTTGCATTTGATTGGCGAGTAAACGAAACGTGCAAACGTGTGTCAGAAAGAAGAACATGCCAGGGCTTATCCGTTGTAATGACGTCACAACTGTCCTTTCATATTCATGGTTGTCTCTGAGGTTTTGAAAAAACTCAGGGATACTTTTGAAAATATGAAGCACTGAATTTAGAAATATCAGTGAAGGTTTTAAGAAATTTCAAAGTATCGCTGATAAGGAAGAGATATTCAGCGATGTAATTTATTTTGAAATCTTGCATTTACATGCGATTGTCAGAGAGAGAAAAACATACCTTGATATCAGCGAATCAAGTTTATTCAGAGAGAAAATGATAGAATAGGTTATATAAGTTGATTTTATCCCGAGGGCTATACAAGTTTGTATAATCGTATCGCTGATCAAAATGGGAACATCTGAAGATTTTATTCTTCAAAGTTCAGCATTCCAAGCTCTCTGATGAGAAAGTTGAATCTTGTCTCATCAAGAGGTTTGGTGAACAGATCAGCTAACTGATAATCAGTTGGGATAAAGTGAAATTCTATATCACCATTCATCACATGATCTCTGATAAAATGATACCTGATTTCGATGTGTTTTGTCTTTGAGTGTAGCACTGGATTATTGGCTATAGCGATGGCACTTGTGCTGTCGCAATAGATTGGAATATTTGAGAGCTGAAGGTCATAGTCCAGTAGTTGATTTCTCATCCACAAGACCTGAGAACAGCAGCTTTCAGCGGCTACATACTCAGCTTCAGCTGTAGAGGTGGACACTGAGTTTTGCTTTTTACTTGTCCAACTTACCAGCTTTCCACCCAGGAGCTGACATCCTCCCGTGGTGTTTTTCCTATCCATTCTGCAACCTACAAAATCACTATCTGAATAGGCGATTAGATCGAATCCTGAGTCTTTGGGATACCAAAGACCTAGATTCGTTGTACCCTTAAGATATCGAAAAATTCGCTTTACAGCTTTCATATGAGATATCTTAGGTTCAGTTTGATATCGTGCACACAAGCATGTTGCAAACATAATATCGGGTCGGCTAGCTGTAAGATACAAAAGTGAGCCGATCATCCCACGGTACAAAGTGACATTAACAGGAATACCCTTAGTATCCTTATCAAGTGTCAGCGGTGGTGCCATAGGGGTTTTCATAGCTGAACTTTCAGTTAAGTCGAATTTCTTCAGCATATCTTTAACATACTTTCCCTGATTAATGAAAGTTCCTTTTTCATTTTGCTTTATCTGAAGACCAAGGAAATATGTTAGTTAACCCATCATGCTCATCTTATACTCATCGTTCATTCTATCAGCGAAGCGAGTACAAAGATCAGGGTTAGTAGAGCCAAATATAATATCATCAACATATATTTGAACACGAATGATATGACCTTTTACTTTCCTGAAAAATAGAGTTTTGTCGATTTTACCTCGCTCAAAATTTTCAATATAGAGATAAGTAGAAAGAGTGTCATACCATGCACGTGGAGCTTGCTTTAAGCCATAAAGTGCCTTATCCAGTTTATAAACATAACCTGGACGCTTAGAATCTGAGAATCCTGGAGGTTTTTCCACATAGACTTCTTCATTCAGCTTTACATTTAGAAATGCTGACTTAACATCCATCTGATATACTTTGAAGTCTTTGTGTACAGCGTATGCTAAGAATAGACGAATAGATTCTAATCTTGCTACTGGAGCAAATGTTTCGTCATAATCTATGCCTTCCTCTTGTCTGTATCCCTGAGCAACAAGACGAGCCTTGTTGCGGGTTACAGTTCCATGTTCGTCCAACTTGTTTCGATAGACCCATTTAGTGCCTATCACTGTTTTGTCAGTTGGTCTTCGAACAAGTTTCCAAACTTTGTTTCTTTCGAATTCAGTCAGCTCTTCTTGCATCGCGCTGACCCAGTTTGGATCTTTGAGGGCATCATCTACTTTCTTTGGTTCAGTTAGTGAAATAAAATTAACAAATAAACAAATATTACCTGCACTTCGTCGAGTCTGAATACCAGCGTTTGGATCACCAAGAATTTGATCAATTGGGTGATTTACAGTCCATCGTTGAGCCGGAGCGTGAGACGCTGATTCAACCTGAACTGGAGGAGCTGAAGATGAGGCTTCAGTGACGTCTGGAGTATTAGCCAAGAGAGGAATGGATGCAGTTGTCATTATATTCACTGATTGCTAAGAAGTAGATGGAATGTCTGAGACATTGGGTTCAGAAGTAGGTATAGTGTTTATAGGAACAGCTGAGACCCATGAAGTTTCAGCTTCACTATTCTGCATATTTGGGATGATAGTAGGACCATCATCTTCAACGGTATGAGCACGAGGAGTGAGAATATCTTCTGAATCACCAAGATGAGAAAACATCCATTGATTCAGTTCTTCAGTGTCAGCGGACGGTTTAGAGTTCGCTGAACGGGACTCGTCAAACGTGACGTGAATTGTTTCTTCAACAGTTTGTCTTCTTCGATTGAAGACTCTGAAGGCTTTGGAAACTGAGGAGTATCCAAGAAAGATTCCATCATCAGCCTTAGGATCAAACTTTCCAAGGGCATCTCTGTTGTTCAGTATGAAACACTGACATCCAAAGATGTGAAGAAAGCTGATTGAAGGCTTTCTCCCATGAAAAAGTTCATAGGCTGTTTTATTGAATCTTTTGACTATCAGCGACCTGTTTTGCGTAAAACAAGCGGTGTTGACAGCTTCTGCCCAAAACTGAGTAGGCAGGTGAGAATCGCTGAGCATTGAACATGCAGCTTCAATAATTGTTCTATTTCTTCTTTCAGCGACTCCATTTTGTTGCGGTGTTCTCATTGAAGAAAAGTTGTGAGAAATACCCTTACTCTCAAAGAAGGAATCAAGAGAACTGTTTTTGATATCAGTCCCATGATCACTCCTTATTGAGCGAACGGTCAAATTGTTCAGGGTTTCCATCTTCCGAACAAAGGTGATGAGTTCTTCAGGGGTGTCACTCTTGGAACGGAGAAACATAACCCATGTATAACGAGAGAATTCATCAACTATGACCAGTGTATATTTCTTTCCAGCGATGGATTGTTTGTTAACAGGGCCAAACAAATCCATATGGAGTAGTTGTAGAGGAGATGACACTGAGGAAACTTGCTTTGATTTAAAGCTTGCTTTGGTCTGCTTCCCTTTTTCACACGCTGAACATAAAGACTCTTTGGCGTATGAGTGTTGAGGTAGACCAGTGACTAACTCTTTTGAAGAAAGAGTGTTCAGTGTCTTGAAATTCAGATGAGAGAGCCTCTTATGCCATAGCTAGTTGACATCAGATGAGGCTTTTGAGAAGAAACAGGAGTTCTCAGTGGTTGTTGAGTCCATGTTTATTACATAAACATTTTCCAAACGATAACCGCTGAGAGCTATCTTCTCCTTTTTGTCAGTGACAAAGCAGGATTCCTTAGTAAAGATTACTTTGTTATCCTTATCGCAAAGCTGACTGATGCTTAAAAGATTATGCTTCAGCCCTTCAACATATGCGACTCTTCTGAAGGTGGTTGTACCATTTGAGAGTACACCAAACCCTCGGGTATGTCCTTTTCCATTTCCACCAAAAGTCACAGAGGGACCCTTCTCTTCCTTGTATTCAGCGAGCAGGCTTTTCTTTCAGTCATGTGTCTAGAGCATCCGCTATCGAGATACCATATACCCTTCTGAACCTGCATCACAAAGGAAGATCAGTTTTTCTTGGGTACCCACTTAACCATGTGTACACGTTTGTCAGTGGAAGCAGTTGGAATGGAAGGTTCAACAGTCTTCGCAACATTTGAAGATTCAGCTTTGTCAGTCTTCACTTTAGTTAATTTCTTAACCTCAGTGGTCTTCTTTGCCTTGGGGGCAATCTTCACCTTAGCTATCTTATCAGCTTTGGTGGCTGTGGGGCACTTACTAGCAATATGATCAGTGAGTCCACAGTGATAACATTTCCTATAACTAAAAGTAGTTCTAGGACCATTTGAATGCTGAGCTTTTGATTTGGAATTAGAAGGACCAACACCAAATAAGCTTTTGGCTTTAGAAATGGGAGGAACATTAAGTTCTTCAGATTTCTTACCAAGGACATCCACTCTGAGTCTAGGAGTAGATCGCTGAATAGACCTACGCTGAGTAGATCCAGAGATCTGATTCCTTGATCCAGAGGAATAAATCACTAAAGCTTTTGAAGCATTCAGCTTTGGTACTAGAGTACCCTTCTGAGGATTTTGGTTCAACACAATTCCTTTACCTTTATCTTTAAAGACAGAGGTAGGTTTTGGATAAACCATTTTCTCTTTACCTTTTGAAGAGGCAGAGATTTCCTCAGGGATAGGCGGTCTAGAGGACGAACACTAAGAGGATGAAGTGTCAGCGACTGAGGATACGAAAGTTCTAAATAAGAGCATGGAACGATCAGTGGTTGGTTCTTGAGTTTCATATTTGTAACCAAGACCACGTTTATCACTCAGGCGTATCTGAGACTTAATTATCTCAGTGATCTTTGTTGAAGAGTTACACCATCCTTCAACAGTAGCTTTTTCAGCTTTCAAAGCAGCGATAGCTTCTGCTCGTTCGATTTTGACTAGCTGCTTTAAGTGCACTTGATCTTTAAAATCTTCTTCAATTTTAGAAAGCTTTTCTATTTGAAGGTGACAATTTTTAAGTTGTTCAGCGAGATCAAGGTTTTGGTTTTCAACTATTGTTTTGCCATTCATGGCTTCATATAAACTTCTAGTCAAGAGATCGGTTTTACGGAGACTATCAGCTTCATTAATATTTGCAATATTTGTAAAGAAGGAAGGTGATACCTGAATTGCAGATGTTGAAGTAGAGGGAATGTCTGAACTTTCTTCCTCGTCTTCAATCTTTGCCATAAGACAGAGATTTACTTCATCATCCTCAGAATCAGATGATTCTTCTTCTTCAGAAGCAGCCCAATCGTAAACCATCAGGCCTTTGCCTTTCTTCTTGAAGCTTTTCAGCTTTGCATATTTTTCTTTCAGCTTAGAATATTTGTCATCTTTATTCCTGGTAATAAAGGATTTCTTGGGAAACACTGAGTTTCTCGATACTTTCTTAGACCTGCACTCGTTAGCGAAATGTCCAATCTTTTCGCAGTTAAAACAAGTAGCAGTAGCCTTATCAACAGTAGCTGATGATCTTGGCTTATCAGTTATTGAAAGAGGTTTGTTCTTTCTGGACATTTTCTTTTTGGCGAATCTCCTGAACTTTTTTGTTAGGAGAGCCAAAGATTCATCATCATCTGAAGAGTCAGAATCTGATGACCTTTCAGAGTTACTCTCTAACTCAGTGATAGTGACCGAGGGTCGCTGAGTAGAGGGTTCCTCTGAGATTAAAGCAACAGGGGTGCTTTTGGAGTCTTTTACAAGATTCTTCTTAAGATGGCTTGATTGCTCATGATTCAGCATCGTGCCATATAAGGTAGCAAGGGTCATTGATCTTAGATCTTTTGACAGCTTGAGACACATAGAATAACTGTCCCAGCTTTTAGGTAAACATTCTAGAAACTTTGTCAGCACTTCAAAGTTAGAATATTCCTTACCAACTGTTTTCAGATCTATTATTAAGCAATTAAAACGTTGGTGAACTTCAGAGAGAGTCTCATTCTTACCACAAATGAAACTTTCATACTGTCTTACCAGGTTGATCTTTCGAGAGTCCTGGACTTCAGCAGTACCTTCATATTGAACACATATTGTGTCCCACATGGCTTTTGAGGATTTCAGGTTCATGACGGAATGGTAGACTTCGTCAGGAAGAGCCATGGATAGTATGGATCTGGCTTTTGTGTCGATAGCCACTTTCTTCTTATCTTCGTCAGTCCACGTATGAACTTCTTTGGGTACCAGCCTTTCTGGAATAGCAGGTCTATTCTCAGCGGCAGGTACTGCGGCATCAATTCTTATAGGAATAAATGAGCCGTTTTCAAGATAATAAGGCATAGTAGGGTCTACACCTTCTAAGAAGAGAGTCGTCCTATTTTTCCATAGATTAAAATTATCTCTGGAGAATATAGGGGGTTTTGCAAGAGAACCATTGTCGATATAATTTGTGTTTGTGTTAGTAGCCATTTTTCAGAAATAGCAAGGAAGAGAAATCTTAGTATAGATTAGATCTTGTTTATGAGATTAAACAAATCCGCTCTGATACCACTTGTTGGTCCCGAAGGGCTATACAAGTTTGTAGAAGGGGGGGTTGAATACAAACACACAGATTTTGCTTTTCTAAATTGTTTATTGATAAATCATTAACAATTTACAGCTTGTTGCGGAAACAAGATTAAGGATAAATCCTAAATCTAAACAAGTTGGAACACTAAGTTTCTTGCACTAAGAAGGAGAAGGAAATTACTAATAATAACCTATCTCAAGATAAGAAGGATGAACTTGTCCAGAGTTAGCAAGTTACTTCAAAAATGAAGTGAGTTCTTCTTCTTATATACTACATGCATTTAATGCATTGCAGTTTACACTTTACACGTGGCAGCAGCTGATTGGTTGCATGTCATTGACCTTTGTTGACAACCTTAGTAGCCGCATGTTGAACAGTGTAGTATCAGAGAGGTTGTACGAATTCAGACAATAAGGAGGTTCTTTTTCTGACATATCGTACGGAGTCGTGGGACTTCATGATCAGCTTTTCGTTGATTCAGCGATCTATCATTCTTTATCAGCGAATGATAGAGTTCAGCGATAGCTAAAGTCTTGTACTTGATACTTCACGTTGATTGGACAAATCTGAGTCTTCGCTGATCCGCATCAGTTCATTAGGAGACTTGTCGCTGGTTCTTGAGTTTGATCTTCGACTTCAGCGTAGAACCTATGTTGACGTGAAACTTTTCTTCAGGGATTATAAGTAAACAACTAACTTATCAGCGATCACCATAAGTACTGAACAGGCTCAGAGTATTATGGTGAACAGTTTCGCTGAATGTTTAATCTAAAGAGCGAGAGTTCCTATCAGCGGTACTGTAAGATCTTAGTACTTATCAGCGATAGTGAAACTCTGATACATATTGTTTATTTACAATTTTTACTAAGTTTATAAGAGAGGGTCATTATCAAATCACTGAGGGTTTGGATCAACAATACTAGTATGGCGTTTACAACAAAGTCAATAAATGAGATACAAGTCAACAACCTACTAATCTAAACTACAATTACTTAGATTATAAACGGGTGTTGCTATCTCACTTCCAAAAGTATGCTCGGCTAGAACCAAAGTACACCGCTATTCCTCTTTACAAAATTGCTATCTTCTCCTCTCAACTTCACTCAACCCCGAGAAGCTCCACCGTTAGAAAGACCTGCTAAACAAGTCATTTCAAGAAGAAGCGTTAGGCTAAAGCCTATTGAGGACAAATGATTGATAAGTGAAATAAATAAAAATAGATTATTAAAGTATGACTTTCCATCCATTACAAATTAGCAATTCTTCAGATATAAATTCACTCATGACATCAACCCAAACCGGATCTTTAGTCAATCTTGGACATCAACCCAAACCGGATCTATAGTCCATTGAGGCATCAACCTAAACCAGATCTATAGCCATTCGAGACATCAATCCAAACCGAATCTTTAGTCTAGTGACATCAATCCAAACCGGATCTTTAGTCAATGGAGACATCAATCCAAACTGGATCTTTAGTCTAGTGACTTCAATCCAAATCGGATCTTTAGTCAATGGAGACATCAATTCAAACCGGATCTTTAGTCTAGATCACCCAACAAGGGAAGAGAATTCAATACATTCATAATAATTAGAGGACTTTCAATAAATAGACTTGTCTGCAACATACCATTGGAATACAAGTTCCCAAAATTCACCAAATATAATTTTTAAGATGTAACTTTCACAAAGGAAACCATTAATAATCATTTCTTTCCAAAAATACCAAGTATATCAAAACCCCAGATTTTGACCCAACTTTCCCAAACTCATAAAATGGAGAGAAATGTTACTCACCCTTGAGAACCACAAATGTAACATCAAATGCAAATGTCCATCTTTTATAAACATCTTCCACAAGATCAAAACCCTAAAAACTTCCTATAAATGGGTATTTAGGTTATTCATCATAAATCTAAGAGACACCAACCAAATAGAAGATAAATATGTTAAAGCCTTAAAGGTTAAACACATAAAGGGTAAAATGGTATAGATGAACTCACCTTGGTGGTTATTTAGAGAAAAACCAAACCATAGGAAAGAATAGATAAATGCTTGGAGCCTAGAATGCTTGAGAGCTTCCTACCAAACACTACCAAAAAGTTTGATGAACCTCCATTAATGATCTAGATACCATTTAATTAAGTGAGAAGTTTAGGAAGAAATATCACCAAAATCGTAGCTAGAAATTGTCCAAAGAGCCTCCACAAACTGATTTCTGCCCTACAAATGCGACTGCACAACCTTTTATACCCGATTCCACTTTCGGCGACCTTGCCCGGCGATTGTCACAAATGTCACTCTCGCCGGCATAATCACCCGCGTCCCCGGGCTTGCGGTGCAAACCACGTGGAAGTGACACTGCGGCAATGACAAGGGCACTCTCGCCCAAATGGTACCAATCCTGAATTTCACTGATTTCTTGGTTCGAACAAGTCTGACAAGAGTAACACCCCAAAAATTGGGATAAATAAAAACTTCCATAAAACGAAAGACTGGTACAATTGTCCATAAGATCCTCCCAAAAATGGGGAAATATGTTCAACCCTGAAAAGTTTAATTACAAATATAGGAGTTTAATGACAACCAACTAATCTAATTCCATAGCGGATAAAAGATTACAAAAAGGGGTTTCGCCTCTAATACAAGATGTACTCTGTAAAGTCGGTGTGTCATCAAAAGCAAGTATCTTCCCAAAGCTCACACTAGAGGCCGCCTAGGCCTTCTTATCAACGACGCCGCTAGAACCTGAGGTACACATTAAACACCAAACAAGTTTTAGGTCAGGAAGCCTAGTGAGTTGAACAATTAATATAGCATGCAATTCCACATAACAATAGTTCATATAAATGCATATTCACAATTGGAATCAATGGGGGAGACCCAAAACACCAAATCAAGTTACACCTCAAGAGACAATATACCTTAGCATCTACTCCCACGAGTAACACCACAAAGCCCGACACATTAGGGACTACCTCCAAAGCATTACCCCAAAGGCGGAGATCTAGGCACATACCTCCAAGGTGGTGCCCAAGACTATATCCTCCTAGTGCCTAATTAATGATTCATCCAGAGTGAAAACATCATTAAATAACTACTCCAAGTAGCACATATATATCAATGTATAACATTCTCATAAGAAATGGTCCAACCATCCAATTAGACATGTATTTTCACATGGTAATCTCGAAACCATAAATACAAGCTCATTAAGCACGTAAACTTTATATATATATATATATATATATATATATACATATAATAAATAAGTAACTAGCATGCCACGTGTCGTCTTCTGGTGAGTCGACTTCTGTATTTTCTCGCCTAAACATGTATCTGGACGCAGTTTACATTATAAGTTCAATTAGCACACTCGCATTCACTTCTCCTTAAATCTCTCCTTAATTCAATTTTTTAATTTATACGTTACATTTACTACCCTTATAATTAGGTATGTAGTTTACTTTTAGTCCCTTACTTTTTTATTTTTCATTTTAGACTCTTATCATATTAATATAAATAATGTATATGAACTAAAATGCATTAAAAAAATATTTCTATTTTTTACAAATTATATCATTGTAATCGTTTAGTCAATACCTTCGAAATGAGCCCAATATTGAGTATTTTTGAATTTAATTATATTATTAAATATCATAAATATATATGAATTAATGTGTCATGATTAGTATGTGTAACACCCTAAAAACAGGGCTAATTTAAACCTTTAAAACTCCACAAGTTATGATCATAAAACTTCAAACTTATATAACAAGAGGATCATCAGTAAGGTTTCTATATACAACAAACGTCTAATTCAAATAACCTATTAATTTAATCATACATCATAATCAGATTAACTAGGTTATCTAATCATCTGTCCCAAAATATCCAAAAGAACAACTAGATCATCTGTCATCTCCAAGTTTGATTCCTTCAAAAGTTCTCGTCTCTCATCCCCGCTTACTTCCCGAAGTTTGTACCTGGTAAGAAGATTCAACTTGAAACATTAGGCTTTCGCCTAGTGAGAATATTCAAATCAAATTAAAATTTAACAATCAAAATCTCAACAGATAAATCAAACCTGTTCTCAACCATCTTACCGTACACGTGCTTAATCTCAACAACGGAAACCTACCCCAAACTCAAAACTATGACTAACCTTCAGTAAGTCATATTATCACAAACCAGAGCCAACTACGAATCAATCCCAGATTCTAGATCTATGCTCTAACATAATAAATCGCAATTACACATGCTTATTTATTAGAAAGGAAGTAGGGATTACAATTACTCATGTCAATCTCTATTCTTCCTTAGAAATCAGGAATTACGATTACTCACATCAATCCCATGATTTCTCAATAATGCAAAATAGGAATTACGATTACTCACATCAATTCCATATTTAACATACACTCAAGAATTATGATTACTCACATCAATTCCTTAATTCATATAAATGGGAATTACGATTACTCACATCAATTCCACATTTAACATACACTCAGGAATTATGATTACTCACATCAATTCCTTAATTCATATAAATGGGAATTACGATTACTCACATCAATTCCACATTTAACATACACTCAGGAATTATGATTACTCACATCAATTCCTTAATTCATATAAATGGGAATTACGATTACTCACATCAATTCCACATTTAACATACATACTGGAATTACGATTACTCACGTCAATTCCACATTCAACATACACACATTGGAATTACGATTACTCACGTCAATTCCACATTCAACATACACACATTGGAATTACGATTACTCACGTCAATTCCATGTGTTCATATAAGCTAGAGCCTATGGATCCATTAAACTCTATCATAAGTATATACAATATTATATACTATATCCCGTAACATATTATATAAACATCTATAAAATATTAATCTCGACACCTCGACTTCTCAACTATCCCCTCTTTGCTATTTAGTACGGGGATCAATATCTCAAATGTAAACTACATGATCGGACTCACAAATAAGTCCCTTACAATTTTTTTTCATAACATGGCTTTCATATCAAAATCTAAGTTATAATCATATAACAAATAGCATATAAATATCAGATTGCATTCCACATAAAAGCCTCAAACTGCTACTGAAAGTCCACAAAAAATCGCACGCCACTGTAGCGAAAAGCTACAATTTTCGCAAGCCAAAGCTGCGAATTTCTAAATTCTCGCAAGCCAAAGCTGCGAATTTCTTAATTCTCGCAAGCCAAAGCTGCGAATTTCTTAATTCTCGCAACCCACTGTTGCGAGTTTCTCCAAAATTCGCAAGCCATGCTTGCGAATTTTATCTCTTTCGCAGTACTGTTCATCGTCTTCTTCATTTATCCAGTTCACAAATACTCCTAAATAAGCCTACTATTTATCAATTAAGTCATACTAAAGCATTCAGACACATATTTAACCATCTATTTCAACTTCAATGGCTTAATTTTAAAGAGAGTTGAATAACTCACCTGGATGTTTTCTGAACACTGTGCTATTCACCAACTTCACTTTCTCAGCTTAAACCATTTCTGAACAGATGAAATGCAAGCTTAATTTCTATCCATAAGAAGAATTCAGTGGTATAAAACATAATTTCTTACCACAATTTCAATAATCCTTCATTCTCTTCTTCCTCCCTTTCGTTCTTTCTCTCGATCTCTTTCTCTGTTTACCGAAATCCTCCCACAAACACACAATTAGTCATTAAATGACTAATTGTGTGACACCTCATCCTTTTAAAATCAGATGAGTCATAACTCATTTCCCAAATACCCTCCTACTTTAAAGAAATGACATAATGAACCCTCAAGTTAATATCTCCAATTAACTTTACTTTAACCAAATTACAAACTTAACCCTTATAGTTAATATTCTTCACAAAATAATACAACGAAAATTCAAGATGTTACAGTATGGGATTTGTTGAAATTAGTATGGGATTTGATACAAATAATCACTAAATTGTCGTGATTTTCTTTTTGCAATTTTATATCAATTTTTACTTCAAAGTCGAATTCCTTCGACGAATTACAATTCTATCAAATTCCATTCTGTCAACGAAACAACCTTAAAATTATCATAAGAGATTTAATTAACGAAACAACCTTAAAATTATCATAAGAGATTTAATTACTTGAAAAAAAAATATCACTTATCAACTGACTTTTGGATTATGAGTTCGAACATTTTTCAAAAATATAAATATGCAAATATTTTAGTATAGTATATTTAATTATTTATACTTTCTTAATCATGATTATATTATTTCCTCTTATTTTAATTGAACTACATAATATCAGTTATCAACAGATGGTTAGTTAATGATATTTTCAAAGTCAAATTGTTATGCTTCCCGTCAATTCACTTTAAATTAATCTTTCATAATAGTTGATAAGTTTTCTGGCATGATTTTATTTTTTTAAATTACCCCGTGTAATACACGGTGCGAACCTAGTATATATATATATATATATATATATATAGAGAGAGAGAGAGAGAGAGATGGGTTCAAACGAGATCGCTAACTATTTACGAGCACACGAGAACGGCCGCCCATGTACAAAATCACATGTGATTCACGTACAAAATCACATGTGATTTTACACTACCTGGAAATCTGGACGTGCATCACATGTGCTTTTGTACAAAATCCAGGTAGTGTAAAATCACATGTGATTTTGTACAAATCACGTACAAAATCCAGGTAGTGTAAAATCACATGTGATTTTGTACGTGAATCACATGTGATTTTGTACATGGACGGCCGTTCTCGTGTTCTCGTAAATAGTTAGCATTCTCGTTTGAACCTTTTCTCTCTCTCTCTCTCTCTCTCTCTCTCTCTCTATATATATATATATATATATATATATATATATATATATATATATATATATCCAAGGCATACCCTCATATATATAGTTGCATAAGACATGAGCAAGATCAATGAATGTACTAATACATGTAGCATAATCCACATTAGGACAAATTATCATCATTAAGCCAATCATATTCTCATTCAGCCATAAGCCAAGCCATTAAGCTCAAAACCCTAAAATGAGACATAACCCTTCCAAAATAGATATCATCATAAAAATGCAAGATCCATGTAGTATATACTCTCACATAACCTTTTTCTTTACCATTAAGCACCAAATCCCCAAAATATGGAGGTATGAGCGTAATAACATTAATAAGAAGCTTTCCAAGGAAAATGTTAGTTAATAAGATAAAGAATGGTTAAAAGACTTGTATTTAGAGATGTCAAGGGTTTAGGAACTCATAAAACCTAGAAAAGTTAGCAAAACCCTAATATTTGATGAAGGTGAGACGAGATGACAACTTGCAATGCTTCACAATAAATGCCCCTTAGTGATTTTGATGCTTTAATAAAGGCCCCCAACAACTTTAAGGATAGGGATTTAAGTATAGGAGGTTGGGAGATGAAATGGCACCATAAATGCTCTAAAAAACGAGTTGAAGGAAGTGGAGAATGAGAATTTAGGTCAAAATTCGGCTAAGGAGGTTTTTATAGCTGTAACACCCTAAAAATCAGGGCCAATTTGAACCTCAAATTTAATAAGGTATATCAGAATGTCATCCAAACTTTTATATATATAAGCAGAGAACTAACTATGAGAGTTCATATTTACACATATCGAATTCTCTAAATAACCTATTAATCTAATCATGTCAACTATAATTAGATTAAATGGGTTATCTAAACAATCCATCCAAAGCCTCCTCGCATCGTCTAAGTTCTCCGCTTATCATCAAAAGTTGAATACCAAAAGCACTCGTCCCACATCCCATTACTTCCCTGAACTCGTAACTGGTAAGATAATTGAATTTGAACAATTAGGCTTACGCCTAGTGAGAACATCCAAATCAAATTAAAACATTAACAACTTGAAAACTCAGATATTCAAGCATAACAACAAACCTGGTTTGCCACCAATCTTACCGTACTCGTACTCGACTTATAAGGACGGGAACATATCCTGTCCCATGACTATGACTAACAATCAGGAAGTCATATCATCATATCCGAGAGCTTACTAAGAATCATTATGGATTATAGTTTATCGATCAAGTCTAAGGACTTACATTCAATCCTCATACCTTTTCTTGGAATGGAAGCAGAAATAGCATTTATATATTGCCTATTTCTAATCCACCGAAAGTAAGTGAAAACAACACTTGCACTTTATCTAATTCATGTTTCTACATCTCAAATTACGAATAGCAACTATACATTGCCTATTCCATCATTCAACGTGAATAGCAATTCTACTTTTCATATTCAATCATTCCAACATGAATAGCAATTATACTTTACCTATTCAATCATTCCAACATGAATAACAATTATACTTTACCTATTCAATCATTCCAACATGAATAGCAATTCTACTTTGCATATTCAATCTATTAACATGAATAGCAATTTTACTTTGCCTATTCAATCATTTAACATGAATAACAATTTTACTTTGCCTATTCAATCGATCCCGTGGATATGACTAACATTCAGAAAGTCATATTATCACAATCAAGAGCCTACTACGAATCATTGCAGATTCTAGATCATTGCTTTTATCTAAGAAAATTACAAGTTACTTTATGCCTATTTCTTGGACTGGAAGTAGAGATTACAATTTAGTTTATGCCTATCTATGACATTCCCATAGAAATCAGGAATTGCAATTTATTTTATGCCTATTCCTCGATTTTTATACTACGAAATGAGAATTACAATTTACTTTATGCATATTCTTCATTTCCACGTAAACGGGAATTACAAATTACTTTATGCCTATTCCACGTTTCACGTCATACTATGAAATAGGAATTACAAATTACTTTATGCCTATTCCTCATTTCACAACGCCTTTACGAAATGGAAATTACAAATTACTTTATGCCTATTCCACATTTCAGGCCAACGGGAATTACAAATTACTTTATGCCTATTCCACGTTATAGGTTATCGCCTCTCGAAATGGGATTAACAATCCACATTATAGGCCAACGGGAATAACGGTTAGCGCCCCGCCTATTCCACGTTCATCAAATCATAAAACAAAATGGGAATTACCATTCAGTGCACGTAAAACTTACACACTAATGTTTCTAATAATATAATTAGATTCTAATGGTATTTAAGCAACTTAAATTTCAAACGGACAGCCCGATACACATTTCGAAACTAAACTCGACACATTGCGGAACTGCACTTTGACAACTCCAAACCCCTTGTTTTCGAGCATTTTTCTCATACTTAGAGATCAAACCAGATTATAAAATCTTAATCAAAGATGTTCTATGACCCCTTACGGTTCTACACGAATTGGAATCACTTCATTTGGATCATTCATTAATTTTATATGAATTTTATAAAAACACAGGACTGATCCCGAGTACACAGTGATCAGTCCCAAAAACACACATTTTTGAGCTACTTAGGGTCACAACTAGGCTTAAGACTCTTCATAAGAGTTGTAGTACACATCAAGTACCTTCTACCTGCAAAAATTGAGCTCAATCGGACTTACGGTTTGTGAGTTATGCGTTGTCAAAGTACTGGACCTGCACATACCGTAACGTCCGATTTCCCACTTTTTCCCCGATTCACTTTTATGATCAAAACTTCCAATTTTACTCAGTTAATCCCGTTCTAAATATATAAACTAACAGCCCAAACGTCAAAATGGTGCTTAATGATTAATCTCGTAAGCTTAATCATGAAATTTTATTCTCTTAGACAATTAACCGAACACTTGGTGAGCAACTAACCGCATAAACATAAACTCACCATTTTGGTTCTAAACTTTACCCTTTTTAATCCTACTTCAATTTTGACAAAACCAAACATTTCTAAACACGTATATCATCATAGTTTTGCAATTTCAAACAGATATACCAAATCATTCATATAGTTTATATACGCAAACTGATTTAATTTCAACTGTAATGCTTAAAAGGAAGGATGAACTCACCTGGTTGTAGTTCTAATCCAGCAACCAAAAACTTTCCCTTCTCTGATTCACAACATACAAAAATTCAGATGAAAACCCAATTCCTTCTTCTTCAAATAACTTCTGATTTCTTTCTTTTCTTTCTCGGCTCTCTCTCTCTTTTTGGTTCCTCCGTACGACACACACACCAAAAACCAAAAATATCTCCTTTCTTCCTCTCAAAGCAAAGTGCAAATGAGAAAATATCTCATTTTTAATAAGGTGAGGCGGTGGGGATGAGATTAAGTCTCATCTCCTTAACCAAACTAACCCCATACTTTCATCACTTGACAACTTTAACCCTCCAACATAAATATTAAAATTAAAGCTTACCCCTTAACTTATAATTCCATTTAAATAAATAACGAAGCTTACTCGGGGATAAACTCTAAAATTAATCTATCACATAATTATACATAATTCGTCAATAAAGCCAATCGTAACACTTTATATAAAAATCGGGGTGTTACAATAGCCCAGGCACCACGTATGCGATTGTGCCACTAGCACTCTCGCCGGCACTCTCGCCGAAACCCCTCCCAACTCTTGGTAAATCCCACGCAGTTGTGACCCGTGATTGTGCCCTGTGGCACTTTCGCCGGGCACTCTCGTTGGGTTTGTACCTCCGGCTCCCAAGCCCCAAAACATGAACGCCATCTCGACATTAGCTAAAGTAGGGTGCAGAGGTTAAAATGAATTATGTTTTCCACATAAAATTAACCATGTCAAATTACTCTCCTAATCCGATGTTTACCTGATCAACGAAACACGGGTGTTACAATCCTCCCCACCTTAAATAGGATTTTGTCCCCGAAATCCCATTCTAGCCAAACAAGTGAGGGTATCGCCGCTTCAAATCTTCTTCCGATTCCCACGTCACATTAGCACCACGGTGGTGTTTCCATTGAACCTTGACCATCGTCACGTCCTTGTGTCGTAATTTCTTCGTCTTAGACTCCAAAATGGTATTCGACTCTTCCACACAACGATTCCCGTTATCCACCCGGATTTCCGTCAACGGAATGAAGCCATCCTCTTCGGCTAGTCACCTCCGGAGGTAACACACGTGAAAGGTAGGGTGAATCCCGTCCATTTCCGATTGTAATTCCAACTTATAAGCTTGGAGTCTGATTTTCTCCAAAATAGTGAAGGGCCCAAGGAAACGGGGGCTAAGCTTCCTACGCTTCCCAAACCGGATGATTCCCTTCCATGGAGACACTTTTAGCATGACTCAGTCACTTACTTGAAATTCAATCGATCGACGCTTCTTGTCCGCGTAGCTCTTTTGTTGGTCTTGCGCCGCTTTCAAGCGTTCTCGGATTTCTTTCACTTTGTTCGTGGTCTCTTGCACAATCTCTGGTCCGACAAATTGCTTCTCTCCCGCTTCAAGCCAACAAACCGGAGTTCTACACCTTCGACTTTACAAAGCTTCAAACGGAGAGGCCTTGAGGCTAAAATGATAGCTATTGTTATACGCAAATTCCACTAATGGTGGATACGTGTCCCAACTTCCCCCGAAGTCAATAACATACGATCTCAACATATCTTCAAGAGTTTGTATAGTCCTCGCTTTGCCCGTCCATTTGAGGGTGATAAGTCGTGCTTAACTTAACCTTTGTTCCCAATTCCTCTTGGCAACTAGCCCAAAAGTTAGAAGTGAATCGACTATCCCGATCGGATACAATAGATACCGGCACGCCATGCCTTGACACGATTTCATTGATGTAGAGTCTAGCCAATTTCTCCATTGGCAACGTTTCTCTCATGGATAGAAAGTGCGCGATCTTGGTCAAACAGTCCACTATTACCCAAATCGTATCATGGCCCCTTAACGTCTTAGGTAGCTTGGTCACAAAGTCCATTGTGAGATTATCCCATTTCCATTCCGAAATCGTCAACGGTTGCAAACTTTCATACGGCTTTTGATGTTCCGCCTTGACTAGAAGGCAAGTGGTACACTTTTCCACATACTTGGCGACGTCGAGCTTCATAACTGGCCACCAATAGTTCAACTTAAAATCTCTATACATTTTCGCGCTTCGTCTAAGAGTAACTCACGGTTTCCTCCCAACTTCGGCACCCAAATCCGTCCTTGGAAAAATTTAAGTCCACGACTATCCTCCGTTAGGAGTTCTCTTTCCTTCACCATTACTTCCTCTTTAAGGTTAACCTATTGGAGTGCCTCTTCTTGACATGTCTTGATATTCTCCATCAATTTTGACACCACGTTGATTCTTGTGAGAGTTAGCTTATTCTCGTTCCCATGACTTTTCCGGCTTAAGGCGTCCACCACCACGTTAGCCTTACCCGGATGATAGAGTAGCTCACAATCGTAGTCCTTTAGCAATTCAACCCATATCCTTTGTTGTATGTTGAGCTCCTTTTGATCGAAAATGTACCTGAGGCTTTTGTGATCGGTGAAGATAGTACATTTCGTTCCATAACAATAATGTCGCCACAATTTTTAAGCAAAGACCACCGCCGCTAGCTCCAAATCGTGAGTTGGGTAGTTCTTCTCATGATTTTTGAGTTGATGTGACGCATACGCTATTACCTTACCCCGTTGCCACTAACACTCTCGTCGAAACCCCTCCCAACTCTCGGTACATCCCACACGGTTGTGACCTACGATTGTGCCATGTGGCACCAGGCACTCTCGTCGGGTTTGTACCGCCGGCTCCCAAGCCCTATAACTTGAACGCGATGTCGGCATTAGCTAAAGTAGGGTGAAGAGGTTAAAACGAATTATGTTCTCCACATAAAATTAACCATGTTAAATTACTCTCCTATCCGATGTTTACCTGATCAAGGAAACACGGGTGTTACATTAAGCAATCCCAGATAAAGGAGAAGTTCCAAACTGTACATTTAAACCTTGCTAACCAAGGATTAAGTTCTTTACATTAAAACATCGAATTTTCTAGGTGTTACATGGGCACTGCCCAGGGCCCAAAACTCAGGGGCTCGAAAAAAAAATTAGTTTATATATTAGCTAAAAAATAGTTTTTAGGACCAATTACAAAGTGATGGAGTGATGGAGAGGCCCAAATTCCTTGTAAATGTGTAATAGGCTGGAGTCGGCTGATGTAGAGGCCTAATTTGTGAACAATTCGTGTGACTCCCACCTCCTGGACGCTGATTGCAATCGATTGAACGCTAAACAACGTCAACAGCGACGTCGATTCGGTTTCCTCACCGTTCAATAAGGAGTCTGATGCGTCAACAACGTCATACCCGTGCGTGGCTTGACTATTTCTTCAATGGTCGTCGTCGATTTTCTGTTCTATGGCTAGACCATATAAGGTTAGGGTTATTGTCTTTCGATTTCCTGCCTTTCTATGGTTTTGGATTTCTTGCCTTTCAATTTCCTGCCTTGAATAGTTGAATCTTGCTTTATGTATTGTGTTCTGATAATCGATTGGGAGTGAATAGTGATTTTTTGGGCTCAAGAATTCAACAGGTAAATTACTAAATTGTTCTGATAATCTGTTTTGTGACTCTGCCTCTGTAAATCAGTAAATTACTAAATTGTAATTTATAAATACGTTATTATGTTGTGCAACACCCTTAATTTCACAACACAATAAGAGATGTTACATCTTTCATACTCCAATTCCTCCATAAACTCCAAATATAAAATTTTCTCAAATAAAATAAAGAAAATAAACTCCAAACCACACAACTTTTCCTAGTTTAGTACGTCCCATACCGAACTAGATTAAAAAGGAAAAAATATATAATCCAAATAAATATAAAGGTTTCAACCACAATTAAAGTACTTAAAAATAATAATTAAACTTCTAAGCCGGTCCCTTGTCTTTGTCCACACCTGAACCTCCCGCGCCTGAGATATATACTTATAGTCAGCTAAAAATTAAAGCTTGGTGAGTTCATGGTTTTCGTGCATGGAATCATACATAATCAAGCAAATAAATATTTAGGCATCGATAAAAAATAAAAATAAAATATCGCGATTTATTTGCCAACATATTTTCCACCAAAAGAATCTCCTGACGGATCCTAATATGTTAGGGATTACCTCCTTTGATCTCCTTTATTTGGCTCTGGTGGGCGCGACCCACATCTGGCCGTTCTTCTTCACGAGACTAAGCCCGCTTATTTTTACCGGTGTACCGGTTGTAATCCCGATGCACACGAGGACCCATTTCATAAATCACCAAAATTGAATAAATAACATAACATGAGAGAAACTTTAAAATAGTAAAGTAATAACATGCGAATCACCAAACACCAAATACATGTCATGGCAACAGACAATAACATGTATAACTCCAAAAGCTAATATTCATATCAATAACATTTCATGCGATGAAACATGCTCCAAAATAATGGATAAGATACATATGCATAAATTCCAGGGTAAATCACATGAAACTCACCTGATTGCGTAGATCGGTTAGATTTTGCTTCCAACACACAACCTACAAATTACACGCCATATCTCATTAATGACCCAATTCACCAAACGTCAACTAAAGGTCAATTACAACTCAACTTTCGGGCCTATAAGTCTTCCCCTGCCTTATAATTTATAGACTTAGGTGGCGTTTGTTTTTTAAGAGGTGCTGAAGTCTGAAATCTGATTTCACCACTGATTTTTTAGAGTTGGTGCTGAAGTCTGAAATCTGAATAAAAAAGACTGTTTGTTTTTGTAAGCTGACAAAACTTCTGGATATATATAAATTTTCTATTTTATCCCAATAACTTCTATCATCCTGAATTCTTAAACCACACAGATCATAGTTGGCAAACTAGGTGAAATTCTTTCCAATTTTATCATGGTTCCAACCAATTACAATACCAATCTTCCCTAGCCATAAACAAACATCACTCAAAAATGAGAACAAAATAGGTTGTTGAATCCATAGGTTGCTACTGTCTCCAAACCATATCCATTCCCATCCTAATCCAACTGAACCGATGAAGAACAAAATAGCTACTACCCAAGATAGAACAAAATTTGATAAAACAAAATTTGATGAATAACAAAATACCTACTTGTTCATTACCCAGCAAAAGCAATCGTTTCATCCCTTCATCAAAAATAATCACTTAAAACAAACCAAACAACAGAAAAAAAGGATTTGCATGTGAAGATCCAAGCACCCAACAAAATCACACAAGTTGAATCACCTTTAAATCGAAGTCTGGAAATCGATTTTGGAGATCGACGACTTGCAGCTCGGTTTTGGAAATCGATTTTAGAGAAAACTACTTGCAGATCGATTTTGGAGATCAACGACTTGCAGATCGATTTTGGAGACGACTTGCAGGTCGATTTTGGAGTTCGATTCTGGAAATCGATTTTGGAGACGACTGCTTGCATATAGATTTTGGAGACGACTACTTGCAGATAGATTTTGGAGATCGATTTTGAAGATGACATGGAAATCAATTTTGGAGATCGATTTTGAAGATGACGACTTGGAAATCAATTTTGGAGATGACGACTTGGAGATCGAGTTTGAAGTTGATCTGGATTAAGTTCCATATGGGTTTCAAGATCGATTTGGGTTGAGATCTTGGAAATTGATTTTGGAGTGGATTTGCCTTGCGTGTGGCTGATGAAGAAGACTGTTGTGAAAAGAAAAAAAAGTGGAAAAAAGTGACAAGTTTTCCACTTTTTGTTACAGACAACTTTAAGTGATAAGTAACTCTGAATCTAAAGAAAAAACAAACAATCTTATTTTTGAGAAGTCTGACTGAAAAAGTGATAATTGTCAATTAAGTGATGATATGTGAAAAACAAACAGCCCCTTAATCTTCTTCTTCCTTTGTTATAGTAATTCTCCACTTCCAAATTAAAATGACCATACAGTAGTTAATAACTTGAATTTTAACATGACATATGAATTATTAAATCACACAATTAATTATATAGATAATTTAATTGAAGTTAGGTAATAATAAAAAAAGGTTTTATATATATAAAATTTCTGATGTAATCCCATTTTATCATCTGCAAAACCAGTACATACAGTGCAATACACACACACCCATATATATATATATATATATATCCACATACCCCCTTTTTTTACACTTAATGTATTTGCTAGCATACAGAGCATATACCCATATTGCATATATACAGTTCTTACACCCATATTCATATATAGATATATACATCGCACGTACACATGCATAATACGTAAATCTATATCTTGCTTCTTTGTCTGCATACGTGCGTATCTATATGAACGCAGCCTCCAACCTCTTTGAAGCCTTTATTATAACCCACTGAGAAGTTCTATACACAAGCTTATTAACTTACACAACCTTTCCCGACTGATTCTGATTCGGTTTCTACCTGAGGCATCAATCTCATCTATGCTTACGTTTTCTTTCCTGTCGATTTTGACTCCAAGGCTTTTAATCGTCATAAAAACATACGATATCTTGTATCGTAAGCATGATTAAACATCGCCCCAAGAGCTAACTCATACCCCCCATTATTTCGAATTTCCCGAACCAAATCACATACTCAAGGTCGACGTGAAACTATTATTCCGAACTCGTGCGGGAACACATTAACTCTATGAATTAAAAGTAACGTTGAATAGAAAAAAACGAGAATTATACCTTACAGAACTGAAGTTGAATCCTAATTTTAAACACCGTCTTCCTCTCGCTTCGCGCCCTGTACCGTACTTCTCCAAGAATTGTGCCTCTCCAATTCTCTCTGTTTTCCTTTGGTAACCACTGAAACCAATAAATAAACAGGCATTTCCCGCCCCCCCCCTCCTCTTATATCTCACCCACGTAGTCCTCGCCCCCAAGAAACCGAAATCTCCTTCTTGGTTAGGAGGATAATGACTTATCTTTATCTACTTTTCTTTTCTTTTTTTTAAAAGGAGATAACACTAATAATAATAATATTAATAATAATAATGATGATAATAATTGTTAGACTTATATTTGTATATATGAATAGTACAAGGGCTAGTCTGTATTTATTGTATTTTAGGCCGTATAAATAGATCTCTTCTCTTTCATAATTAGGTTAGACTCTCTTTTGTAACTCTCTCTCAATATATGAAAGTCGACCGATTCAGCCATCTCAAGTCTGTCTCTCAATCTATCAATTGAATTTCCAATTCTAACATGGTATCAGAGCTGTAGGTAAGTATCCTCCCTCACTCAGGTACAACACCTATCTTCCAGATCTGCATTCCATCTTATTTCCGGAGTTTTATTTTTTTTATTTTGCTGCACTCTGCTTTGCTCGGAAAGACCACTTTCTGTTGGTTTTTTGACAAAACACCAAGCATTAAAGTTGCCCAGAATAGTGTCTCGAACCTACGTACCAATTTTCAGCCAAAACCGATCAGTTTTACAGATTCGACTCAAGAACATCTTGAACCTCATAACTATCGCAACCTAAATCCTCATAACTATCGCAACCTAAACCCTCATAACTATCGCAACCCTCAGTGTTTCATAAGTATCGCAACTGTTACTTGCGACAAGGTTTTGTTTATTGCAATTGTCCCTTGCGACAAGGGCTTCTATCGCAACTGTCACTTGCGACAAGTCTTGTTATCGCAACCTCCATCCTTTGAACAGTGACTTATCGCAACCCTCTGTTGCGATAAGGTTAGTCTTTTACCTTTGCGATAAGTATTATTATTGCGACAACATTCCTTATTGCGACAAGACTTTTGGTTGCGACACCAGTGTGCTGCGATATCAGTTGTTTGCGACAATAGTGGGTTGCGACAACCTACCACAACCTACCAGAACCCGCTTTATCTAATTTTCTGAATCAGTTCGAACATTCAGTTCCATCACTCATAACTCCAAAACAGTCTACTCCGGCACTCACATTCCGGTTCTCAAATTCCGGATCACTCGTTCGGGTTCAGTTTTCAGTTCTCTAAAAGATGGCTCTCAATGGCAAGCCTTCGTACAGTGAATGCACGTTCTGTCACTCTACTTCTCATCTTCTCCTCACCTGCCCAATTCGAAAATGTCACTGGTGTGGGATCACACAACCACGACACTATGGGTCTGACTGTCCAAAACATCCAAGGAACTCAGGTAATCAACGGCACTCCGGTAATCTAAGGAAACAGCGCACTCAGTCATTTGCTGGATCAATCACTCAAGACTACCAAACACCGGCAACTCAGGCACAACGTAGCAACAACTCATTGCCTGACCTTATGGAACTCATGCGCCGCAACCAATAACTTATAGAGCGACTCATGACAGGTTCTATGGGTATGAATTTTCAGGACAATAGCTCAGCATTAGCATCAGGTAACCCTTGGTTATTTGACTCTGGATGTTGTAACCACATGACACCTAAGGCTGACGGGTTTATCTCCAAGCAAACCTCCAGAATGTTCTCATCAGTTCGTACAGCTGATGATACTCGCTTACCCGTATCTTTCAGTGGAACTGTATCTACCACCAATATTCAATTACCTGATATGCTACATATTCCAAACTTATCTCTGAGTCTGATTTCTATCACTCAACTTATGGAATCCGGTCTAATTGTTTTGTTTCATCCTTCTGGTTGTGTTGTGCAGGATCCAACGACCAAGTAGATCCTTGGAGTAGGTCGTAAAGTTGGTCGGATGATTGAAGTGGTCTACCTCCGTCTCCCCTTACACTCATCAAATCTTGTTGCTTATGTTTCCAGTCCCCCTTCCTTTGAATTATGGCATAAACGTCTAGGACATTTATCTCTAGCTAGGATAAAACTGTTAGCTAGTTCAGGACTGTTAGGCAACACCTCTTCTGAAAACGTTTCTTGCTTATCCTGTCAACTTGGCAAACATCATGCCTTACCTTTCCAACTAAATGAATTTAAATATGCCTCCCCTTTTGATCTCATTCACTCTGATGTGTGGGGACCAGCACCACATCCATCCATGGGTGGTTCTCGATACTTTGTTATCTTTATCGAAGATCACACACGCTTTACATGGATATATCTCATGAAAAATCGCTCCGAACTACCTCAAATATATATTTCCTTCGCCTGTATGATTCTGACCCAGTTTTCCAAACCTGTTAAGATTCTTCGAGCGGACAATGCTATGGAATAGAAAGAATCCTCTCTCCTCTCCTTTCTTCAATCTCAGGGTACTCTTGTCCCGGTACCTCTCCGCAAAATGGACGTGCAGAACGCAAACATCGTCACATCCTTGATACTGTTCGTACCTTATTAATTTAAGCCAAATGCCCAGAACGTTTTTGGGATGAAGTTGCCTTCACCGCTGTCTACACCATCAACCGTCACCCAACTCCCATTCTCAATTAAAGGTCTCCTTATGAAGTACTCCATGGGGTCTCTCGTGCATATGAACTCCTAAAAGTGTGGGGTTGTGCATGCTTTGTTCAACTACAATCTCATGAACATACCAAACTCGAACCTCGCTCTCGCTTATGCTGCTTTCTTGGCTATGGTATTGAACACAAAGGCTATCGTTGTTGGGATCCAATATCTAAACGACTTCGTATATCCCGCCATGTCACATTCTGGGAACATCTTCCTTTTTCAACGGTGTCACCCAATCCCTCTTCTTCCTTTTTCACAGATACATCTATCTCATTGGACCCACTTCAATTAGATCCGATACACACCCCACCATCTGGTCCACCTCCTTCTGTCTCACCTCAATCTGTGACCTCACCATCTGTCCCACCTTCTTTCATTTCAGCTTCATCTGAGCCTTCCTCTGTGTCATCTATTCCACCTCCTTCCGACTCTTCTTAACCTGAGCCTACACATGTGCCTTCTGTGGCATCTGATCATCATCAATCATCTGCACCACCTCCAAGGACTACTTCTGAGCCATCTGCTGAGTCTATGAATCCTAGCTCCTCTCAACCACAAGATGGAGCACGACGCTCAGACCGGGTAAGATAAGTTCCTTCTCATCTTCGTGATTATCATTGCTATGCCACTCTGCTATCCAACAATGAACCCACTTCCTTCAAGGAAGCGGCTTCTAATCCTGTTTGGAAACAAGCTATGACTGAGGAACTCCAGGCTCTTGACAAAGCTAATACATGGGAGTTTGTTCATCTCCCACCGGGCAAGTCACCCATTGGTTGCAAATGGGTCTTCAAAATCAAAACGAAGTCTGATGGATCTATTGATCGTTACAAAGCACGTCTTGTGGCAAAAGCCTTCGATCAAGAATATGGCATTGACTATGAGGAAACGTTTGCCCCTGTGGCTCGGGTCACCTCAGTTCGCAGTCTTCTAGCCATAGTTGCCACGAAGAGATGGCCACTCTATCAGATGGATGTCAAGAATGTCTTTCTCAATGGCGATATCGAAGAGGAAGTCTACATGAGACTCCCTCCAGGTGTGACCTCCCGTCAGGGTCATGTATGTCGACTTCGAAAAGCCATCTATGGCCTCAAACAAGCTCCTCGTGCTTGGTTTGAAAAATTTAGCAATACTGTCATCTCATTGGGGTTTTCTCCGAGTAATTATGATTCTGGCTTGTTTACTCGGACCACTGTTGCAGGTACTATCTTACTCCTATTGTATGTTGATGATATGATCATTACCGGTAGTGACTCTATAGGTATCATCCATCTCAAACAGTCTCTCAGCTCATGCTTTGAGATGAAAGATCTTGGTAAGCTACACTACTTCCTTGGCCTTGAAGTTCTGTCAGACTCTTCCGGCATCTATCTCTGTCAAGCCAAGTACATTTCAGATCTGTTGTCCAAAGCTGGGATCACAGACAACAAAGTTGCATCTACACCTATTGAGCAAAATCTGCACCTTGCTCCCAATGCCGGAACCCCGCTGCGGGACCCTACACGGTACCGTCAACTAGTTGGTTCTCTGGTCTACCTGACTGTTACTCGACCAGATCTTGCCTATGCAGTTCATATAGTCAGCCAGTTCATGGCTGCTCCATGCTCAGATCACTATGTCGCGGTTCTTCGTATACTTCGGTACCTTAAAGGGACAATGTTTCATGGACTTCATTTCTCATCCACATCGTCCTTAACTCTTCGTGCATTCTCCGATGCTGACTGGGATGGAGACATAACTGACCGGCGCTCTACCACTGGATATTGTTTCTTCCTTGGAGACTCTCTTATTTCCTGGCGCAGCAAGAAACAATCTCTGACAGCTCGATCTAGTACTGAAGCTGAGTATCGAGCCTTAGCTGACACTACGCAAGAACTTGTATGTCTACGCTGGTTACTATCTGATATGGGTGCTCATCAGATCTCTCCAACACCTTTGTGGTGTGATAACAATAGTGCTATTCAGATTGCTCACAATGATGTCTTCCATGAACGTACAAAGCACATCGAGATTGACTGTCATTTCACCCGTCAACATGTTCTTCGCAAGACCGTTCGACTTCTTCCAATTTCAACCATTGATCAGACCGCAGATATCTTCACCAAAGCTCATATTCTGGGGCGTTTTCGAGCTCTTGTTTCCAAACTCAACTTGGCTCATTCTTCCCCCACTTGAGTTTGAGGGGGGTGTTAGAGTTATATTTGTATATATGAATAGTACAAGGGCTAGTCTGTATTTATTGTATTTTAGGCTGTATAAATAGATCTCTTCTCTTTCATAATTAGGTTAGACTCTCTTTTGTAACTCTCTCTCAATATATGAAAGCCGGCCGATTCAGCCATCTCAAGTCTGTCTCTCAATCTATCAATCGACTCTCCAATTCTAACAATAATAATCATCATCATCATCATCATCATCATCATCATAATAAAATAATAAAATTTTGGAGTATTACATGTTGTATGAATTTATTACTAACATGATTCTTGTTTCACTTTTGTATTTGTTTATAAATGATAACATATTACATACTATGGAGTTGAATTCTTTGAACTTGGACACTCTTCCATCATTCATGTTCCAAACTTCCAATTCAGGTGTTTTTGTTCCCTTTTACTTGAGTTTTACTTATTATTAGTTCAAGTAATCAAGTTCAATCATGTTGCCTAAAAGGTAAAAAGTACAAGTACTTGTCTAGAAGTGAGAAAAGGAAAAAAAGAAAGTTAGATGAGTAATTGAAACATTCACAAAGAGGAGCTATGGATAAGTTTGTTAAGTCCATAGGTTCTTCTAATGAAAACTTAGAGGAATTAGATGAACATGATGTTGAGCACCCAAATATGAGTGACCATGAGATCCCCAATAATACTGAAAACTTATCCGTAGATGATCAATCAATTCCGTTTATTGATATGTGTGATCCTAGAAATTGGGATAATCTTGATACTAAATCAAGAGACATCCTAGTTGAAAACGGACCTGTTAGAGAATTTGGTATCGTGTTTCCTCTAGATAACATGTCTAGACATTTTTCATATACTTATTATGATAGAAAGTTAAGTAATGGTGAAACTAGTGATCGTAAATGGCTAGTTTATTCAAAATAAGAGGATAAAGTGTATTGTTTTTGTTGTAAGTTGTTCAAATCCAAGAATTATAGAAATGCAATAGCTAACGAAGGATTTAGAGATTGAAAACATCTTGGTGATGAATAGTATTGAGCATATGAATAACATGTTATCGTGGAATGAACTAAGAGTAAGACTGAATACAAACCAAGCCATTGATAAAGATTTACAACAAGAGATTTTGAAAGAGAAAGAACGTTGGAGACAAGTCTTGGTAAAATAATTGTCGTTGTGAAATGTCTTGCTAAATATTCTTTGCCTTTTAGAGGATCTAATGAGAAGTTGTATCAACATAGTAATGGTAATCTTTTGGGGTTAATTGAAACGATTAGAGAGTTTGATGTGGTTATTCAAGATCATAATAGATGCATTCAAAATCATGAAATTCATTATCATTATCTTGGTCCTAGAATTCAAAATGAGTTTATTCTCTTTTAGCTCATAATGTTAAAAGTTCTATCATAAAAAGTGTCAGATGCTAAATATTTTTCTGTAATTCTTGATTGTACACCATATATGAGCCATCAGGAGCAAATGAGTTTAATAGTACGATGTGTGAATATGTCTAGTAATAACATAAAAATAGATGAGTACTTTGTAGAATTTTTAAAGGTTCATGATACGTCCGGTTTGGGTTTGTTTAATGAATTATTAGATGTGCTTAAATCTCTCGACCTTGGTGTTGACGATGTGAAGGGTCAAGGTTATGACAATTGTTCCAACATGAAGGGAAAACATCAAGGGGTACAAAACCAATTACTTGAAGTTAATCAAAAAGCATTATATATGCCATGTGCTTGTCATAGCCTTAATCTTACTCTTAGTTATATGGCTCATATTGTGTCAAAGTTCTTTCATTTTTTTGAAGTGTTCAACGCATATACACATTATTTTCTAGTTCTACAATAAGATGGAAGGTGTTAGTTGATAATGTGTCGAACTTAACTGTAAAATCTTTATGCAACATACGTTGGGAAAGTAAAGTCAAAAGTGTTAAGGCAATAAGAGAATTTTAGAATTAATTATTTTCTAACCATTGTGGATATGACAATTTCTTCGTTGAATAATAGATTTGAGCAACTAAAGATATTTGAAAATATCTTTGGATTCTTATTTGATTCGGATAAAATAAAGTCATTGGATGAGAATGAATTGATGAAATGTTGTGCTAATTTTGGTGATACTTTTTCTCATAATAATATGGCGGATGTTGATGTAAATGATCTTTATTCTGAATTAAAGGTGTTGCATGTGACTTTGCCATCTAAATCAATGATCGCAATTGAAATTCTCGATTTTGTGAAAGTTGCAGATTGTTATCCTGATGTTTCGGTTGCTTATCGAGTTATGTTGACAGTGCTTGTGACCGTAGCATCCGTCGAAAGACGTTTTTCAAAGCTGAAGTTATTGAAGACATATTTGAGGTCATCCATGTCACAAGAAAGGTTGAATGGTTTGGCAATATTATGCATTGAAAAAGATATGCTAGATAATATTGATTTAGATGTTATTATTGATGATTTTGCATCAAAAAATGCTCGAAGAAGTTGTTTTGTATGAATTAGATGCTATTTTTGATGATTTTGCATCTAAAAATGGTCGAAGAAGTTGTTTTGTATGAATTAGAGGCTATTATTGATGATTTTGCAAAATTTACGAGTCGCCTAGGGCCCAAAAAATGTCAGAAACGGGCTTGCATGTGCCTTACACACAAGGACAAGAATTCAAAGCTAAACAATGATGTCACTTTATTTCTTAAAAAGACCAAGCTCATTAAGAACCGTCTAGAAGCTATAAACCGTTCTAGTGAAGCTAGTCTCAACCTCCCTAGCTACGGTGGCCAAACCTTAAGATGGAGCCACATGATTTAACAGGCATCAATGCTAAGGCTCGACGCTATAACGCGCCATAACGAGTTATTTAGAACCATGTTTAATATACATGTAAAATTCACACAACGAGAGCAAATGTAACACCCGGAAAATCCTTGTGAGTAATAATAGTCCTAATATTTCTTTATATTTTGACTTCTTAAATTATAATTGATTTTCTAAGTAATTTTCGTAATTGTTACTTGTTATTTGAGAACTTCCGATAGAAATCAGTAAGTTTATTCCTTAAGGAAATTAATGAAAAATAGATGATAAAGTTAAATATTAGATTTTATGGATTAGTTGGATGGGTAATTTGAATACGAGTCCAACGGTTCTTTCCGGAGCAAAAACGGAGTTCTAACGAAGAAGTTACGGCCAAATTAGTGGAAAACGAGAAATAAGCAAACAGAGGTTGGCGCGGATGGTGGCGCCGATGCACTGGCGCGGGCGCTGGCGCCGAGCACCTGACGTGCTAAAAAGAGGTTAAAACCCACCTCTTAGCCTTAGTCATTATCCATTTCATTTGGAGTTCGGGAATCAGGGTTTTCTCCTTCTTCTCAGGCGATTTTCATCTAAAGCATAAGGTAAATTCACATCTCTTAATCATACTTCAATCCAAGCAATTAGTAGATGAATCTTATCAATCAAACTTCAATTAGGGCTTTGCTTTCTTCATCTTCTCGATTTGGAGTATTTGGGTTCAAGTCTTCAAGTTAGGGTTATACCAATTGAAGAATTAAGGTGAGTAACTTGTATCTAATTGATTGTATTATACTTATCTACCATTCTTTATCTTGATTTGGTATGATTAATGATAAATCTTGATGAATAAGCTCTTAATGGTTGAGAGGGAAAACAAGAAGACTTCAAGTAAGTCATGGTGGATTAATTGTATTTATGGATTAGTATGTCTAGGGCTGGCAACGGGTAGGGTATGGGTAGGGTAAGGGTTAATCCGTTATCCAATCCATTTAAAATAGCGGGTAACGAAACGGGTAATTATCCATCTCATAAAACCCTTATCCATATCCTACCCTACCCATTAAAAATACCGGGTAACGAAACGGGTAATGGACAAATGGTAAAACAAAATTTTATTTTAAACTATAATTGATATCGTTAAATATCAAATATATAAGTAAAACATAAGCTCATAAATATAGTTACTATTTTATATCTAATATGTATACTAAACATTTTATTATTTTTAAAGAATAATCATAGTATAATATTAAAAGAAATATAAAAATTATAAGACTAACACTTTTCATTATATTTGTTTTCTTGAACCCGTCTTGCTTCTCATTTAATTATCAATTCATCATGAAATCTTTTACTCGATAAATATGAAAAATAAATTAAAGTAAATATTAATATACGACAACATTATAAAGAATATTATTAATATATAATTATGTAAATATATGCACACTAATATTTATATATATATATATGTATATATATACATATTATATCGTAACGGGTAACGGGTAATGGATAACGAAAAAAACCGTTTATCCATACCCTACCCACTAAAATTTCGGGTAAACGGGTAATGGATAAGTGGATAAATGGATAAAATTTTCTTTATCCATACCCTTATCCAACGGGTCGAAACATAACGGGTAACGGGTTTACCCTTACCCATTGCCAGCCCTAAGTATGTCATGTTAAATGTCGATGCTAAGAGTTTGGCTTTGATTATACATCAATAGGATGTGATTTTGATGAGGGCTTAATAGATGTCTTAATGAGGAATTGATGGCTTAATGGTCAAATTTGACTTATTATTAAGTTGTAAACATGGTGGTTTATTATTGAATTCATATAGAGTATGATGTATTACATATGGTTGTATATGAACTACATGGTAGTAGTATTGCTTATGAGAAATGGTTAGACCATTGATATGTGTTAAATAAGCTTGATATCATATAGATTATGATGTATTACATATGGTTGTATATGACTACATGGGAGTAGTATTGTTGATGATAAATGGTTAGACCATTGTTAAAGTGCTAAATATGCTTGATATTATTTAGAATATGATTTATTACATGTGGATGTATATGAACTACGTGGAAGTAGAATTGATTGTATTAAATGGTTGGACCATTGTTATGTTAAATGGTTGGACCATTGTTATGCTAAATGGTTGGACCATTGTTATATTAAATGGTTGGACCATTTCTATATGCTGAATATGCTTGAATATTATTAGGATTAACATATTTGGTATTCACATAATTGGAGGAGCACCTAGTATGCATTGGAGGATATATCCTTACATACCGTGGGGTAAATGTAATGGATTCATACCTTCGGATACCGTGGGGTTTTTCCGTCGTGTTATGTCTTGTGACTCTACCGTGGGGTACCGATCATTGGATATCTTCGATTATGATGTAACTGGTAGCGATATGGGCCTTCTCCATGGAATCCAATTTGTGAATTTATCGAATTGTTATTCCTGCATGCTATGATTATGCTCTATGTGCTAGGTGTAAATCTCACTTAGGCTTTTAAAGCCTAACACTTGTTGTGTGTTTTATGTATTACAGATTTTAGTGGTTCCGGACGAGAAGGTCTAGAACGGGGTTCTGAGCATGGGATCATTGTTAGAGAGATAAAGATTGGAAGATTGATGATAGAGCTTTCCGACACTCTTTTGATATTTGATTGCTATAGTAGTGATCAAATGAGCTAGTGGTTTAATAGTAGCTATAATTAGCTAAATCTTTGTATTAATGGTTATGTAATGATTTAAGTATGCTTTTACTCTAGTTTTGAGTACCACTCTTCCGTTTTATGGAAGTTTTTGTTAACCCCTGATTTGGGGTGTTACAAGTTGGTATCAGAGCAATAGTTTAAGTGAACTAAGTATGCTGATGAGATGCTTAGACTTAAGCTGAGATGAAATAAGTTATGACTTGTGAGATTTGGGTAGAAATACTAGGACGGGATAGTCTTAGAGTCAACGGAAATACGTGAAATTAGTACTGTGATAATAGTAACGAGGATTCTCATGTATGATATGTTCACAATTTCAATTAGCTACTGGTATTATGAATATATTATTACGCGAGCATGCTTATTTCTAAGATTATTACGGTGACTAACGATCGGTAAAGTACGTTTTGTATAAGGGTATGTGCATAACTATTTTCTTATGATTATCCCTTTAGGTTATAGTAGAACGATGGTGATTATGCCACCAAAATCCTTTGGAGGACAGATCGGTAAATGATTGGGGGTTGGAAGAACAACCTGGAAATTTGGCGGGACTCGTGAACGTCCGCCAAGGTAACCTTTAATAGGTGACTGATGCGCGTAGAAATAGAATATGAAACGTTTGACCAAGACGAAATTAGTATGACTTGGTTGATATGTGAATAGCGGAATGCATGAATAGCAAACGTCATAAGGCCGAAAGGACGACCACCGGTCGGAGGTAAAATGTCAATGATAAGTTACTTAAGTAAGACGATTGACCTCGTTGAGTAAGTAGCCTTCAATTGCGAGTAAAGTTTTTATGCATGGTGTCCTAGAGTATGCTACATGAATTTTCATGATTTCAAACCAATTGCATAAATAACAGTTTTAGTCAAGGTTGAGTTAGTATGTGCAAGTGATTATTTAAAGAAAAGGCAATCCTATTTACGTTGCACAACTAAATTTAGGAGTTGTTACAAAATATTTCTTACTTTACATGAAAAGATTTTTATTTTATTTTCGTCGTAACAACTTTATTTTGGTTGAGAAAGATTGAGTTTACGGAAATTTATTATGCAAACAATTCTCGAGATAGTTGTGCAGTACTTTGGAGTCTTGAGAATGTTGGGGTCATGTGTACCCAAGTTGTTCCAAAAGTGGTTATTTCAAATGAGAAGAATAAAAGCTGAAGGACCTCTTTGTAAGAGTGTTAAGATTATGAAAGACGGTTGTGTAATAGAAGTGCTTTACTTGCGATGTGGATGGGCTACAAAGGAGAAAGTTTTAAGCACAAATGAAGTCAGGTATGGAAAATATTGAACTGTGAAGGATTGTATTTGTTTTAGTAGTGGTTTGGAATCACAAGGAGTTAGTATGAACGAATAAGTTCGAGTTATTTAGCAAATCGAAAGTAGTAGTTCAACTAAAGTTGGGGAGGAGTTATTTAGTGAAATAAACTCAGTGAAAAGGGGTATGAATGATTGTGAGAAACCTGGTTTGTGGTGAAAGACTGTATGTGAAGAATGTACGAGTGAGTACAGGTAACAACTGCCAAGATAAGTGTGTCAACTAGTATGTAAAGTTGATATCTGATGGAAGTCTTTTCGGAGATTCCAGATGAATAGTACTAGTTGTCATTGAAGCTGTTGGATTATGTGGTGATAAGATGATGTAGTAATTTGGCTATAAGTGGAATAGAATGCCGAGCGGTAGTGTAAGTTATCCAAAGAAATTGTGGTTGTGGGAGTCGTTAAATGAGTTTATGATTTTGAATCATAGGAAGAAATGATAGAAAGGTCGGACCTAAGAATGTAGTTATACTACACGTTCGATGGAATTATCATCTTTGAGATATAATATCTTAGTGCTTGGTTGCAATGTGATCGTGTAGTACGATACTGATGCGAGGAAATGGTAATACTTTATACTGAAGAAACGTATGGGTCATAGATGTAGTGATGGGTGTCGTAGATATAGAAGTATTTAAAAGTGGTGAGTATGCTCAATTTAAAGTGAGTATGGATTTTCAAGCAGTATACGTTAATGTTATTTTGAGACCTGGAGATTGAGATGTGGATGATGACGGTATTGAAGACCAAGCAATAGTCGGATAAAGGTTTAATGGTAAACGGTTACTTTAAGGAGGCTTACAAATCTAAGTTGGGGAGCGGATAATGAGGAAAGAAGTAAGGTTCCGGAAATATGAAAGATGAATCCTTGTTCCTTCTAGATTTTTATTTGTGAATGGAACTCATGTGTGGGTTTGGTTAGAGTGCAAAGGTTGGTGATAATTAGGTGTCAACTTTTGGGGCTTAAGGCCAAACATCTTTAGTGTAATCGGGGAATTGTAGCCGATTTAAAAAAAAAAAAGAATGATGGTGATGGTAGTAGTAACCTTAAGATACTCATTTGTGATGAGTGGTTTTAGTGAACTAATCTTTGTGTATGGTTAATGAACCTGTCTGTTTGATGATTAATTATTGAGATGGATTTTGGAGTCTATTAGAGCTCTTTGGATGTGAATGGCCGTTAACGATAGGGACAATTGAAATTAGAGATTTGGTTGGTCTCAGTATTAATTGAGCCTTAAATTGATTTAGAGTTTGAAACTGAAATCAAGATGTATAGAACATTTTAAGGTTGGGAGACGACTGAAGTCGTATGGTTGGGAGTTTCTCTATGGTTGGAACGTTTATCCGTACATAAGTACAACGTATGTGTAGGGGTTTTGTTAATAAACAATTGTTCGAGGAATTATCTTTAAAGACCGTGTGGATGGAATTTAGATTCCCGTTAGGAATTGATTGAATTTTGGTCGACAGTAAGTCGGTTGACTTTGGGTTGTAAAGAATATAGATTTCGAGAACGAAATCGTTTTAAGGTTGGGAGAATTGTAACACCCGGAAAATCCTTGTGAGTAATAATAGTCCTAATATTTCTTTATATTTTGACTTCTTAAATTATAATTGATTTTCTAAGTAATTTTCGTAATTGTTACTTGTTATTTGAGAACTTCCGATAGAAATCAGTAAGTTTATTCCTTAAGGAAATTAATGAAAAATAGATGATAAAGTTAAATATTAGATTTTATGGATTAGTTGGATGGGTAATTTGAATACGAGTCCAACGGTTCTTTCCGGAGCAAAAACGGAGTTCTAACGAAGAAGTTACGGCCAAATTAGTGGAAAACGAGAAATAAGCAAACAGAGGTTGGCGCGGATGGTGGCGCCGATGCACTGGCGCGGGCGCTAGCGCCGAGCACCTGACGTGCTAAAAAGAGGTTAAAACCCACCTCTTAGCCTTAGTCATTATCCATTTCATTTGGAGTTCGGGAATCAGGGTTTTCTCCTTCTTCTCAGGCGATTTTCATCTAAAGCATAAGGTAAATTCACATCTCTTAATCATACTTCAATCCAAGCAATTAGTAGATGAATCTTATCAATCAAACTTCAATTAGGGCTTTGCTTTCTTCATCTTCTCGATTTGGAGTATTTGGGTTCAAGTCTTCAAGTTAGGGTTATACCAATTGAAGAATTAAGGTGAGTAACTTGTATCTAATTGATTGTATTATACTTATCTACCATTCTTTATCTTGATTTGGTATGATTAATGATAAATCTTGATGAATAAGCTCTTAATGGTTGAGAGGGAAAACAAGAAGACTTCAAGTAAGTCATGGTGGATTAATTGTATTTATGGATTAGTATGTCATGTTAAATGTCGATGCTAAGAGTTTGGCTTTGATTATACATCAATAGGATGTGATTTTGATGAGGGCTTAATAGATGTCTTAATGAGGAATTGATGGCTTAATGGTCAAATTTGACTTATTATTAAGTTGTAAACATGGTGGTTTATTATTGAATTCATATAGAGTATGATGTATTACATATGGTTGTATATGAACTACATGATAGTAGTATTGCTTATGAGAAATGGTTAGACCATTGATATGTGTTAAATAAGCTTGATATCATATAGATTATGATGTATTACATATGGTTGTATATGACTACATGGGAGTAGTATTGTTGATGATAAATGGTTAGACCATTGTTAAAGTGCTAAATATGCTTGATATTATTTAGAATATGATTTATTACATGTGGATGTATATGAACTACGTGGAAGTAGAATTGATTGTATTAAATGGTTGGACCATTGTTATGTTAAATGGTTGGACCATTGTTATGCTAAATGGTTGGACGATTGTTATATTAAATGGTTGGACCATTTCTATATGCTGAATATGCTTGAATATTATTAGGATTAACATATTTGGTATTCACATAATTGGAGGAGCACCTAGTATGCATTGGAGGATATATCCTTACATACCGTGGGGTAAATGTAATGGATTCATACCTTCGGATACCGTGGGGTTTTTCCGTCGTGTTATGTCTTGTGACTCTACCGTGGGGTACCGATCATTGGATATCTTCGATTATGATGTAACTGGTAGCGATATGGGCCTTCTCCATGGAATCCAATTTGTGAATTTATCGAATTGTTATTCCTGCATGCTATGATTATGCTCTATGTGCTAGGTGTAAATCTCACTTAGGCTTTTAAAGCCTAACACTTGTTGTGTGTTTTATGTATTACAGATTTTAGTGGTTCCGGACGAGAAGGTCTAGAACGGGGTTCTGAGCATGGGATCATTGTTAGAGAGATAAAGATTGGAAGATTGATGATAGAGCTTTCCGACACTCTTTTGATATTTGATTGCTATAGTAGTGATCAAATGAGCTAGTGGTTTAATAGTAGCTATAATTAGCTAAATCTTTGTATTAATGGTTATGTAATGATTTAAGTATGCTTTTACTCTAGTTTTGAGTACCACTCTTCCGTTTTATGGAAGTTTTTGTTAACCCCTGATTTGGGGTGTTACAGCAAATATGTAACACCCGAAGTTTTAAAATGTATTTAAATTGGATTTGTAATTGTATTTTATCCTAAATCTGTAATTTATCTTTTTTATTATGTGGGAAACTTTTTTGGTTTGAGCCTATGCGAGAAAGTCCAAGAAAAATGTTTAAATTAGCCGAAATTGGGGTCACCGCGACCTGGCCCATGACCCCAACTAGGCAGTCGCACGGGAAGTCGCGCAGGCCGAGTTTCATGTGTGTGTGTGTGTGTGTGTGTGAGCCATAGCGGGCGACCAATGCCGTGACTCTGGGTCACGAGCGTTGTAACGGAAAGCATGCATACCGAATAAATTCGGGTTTTTTGGGGAATTTTAGCTATTTTCTTCACTTATCTCTTTCCTTCTTCATTGAAGTCGAAATTGAAAACCTTAGAGTTGATTTTTGAGCACTTTAGTGAGCATCCAAGTGCATTAAACTCCAAGATTTTAGTGTTGAAGCTAGTGGTTCAAGATCTACACTTTCTCCTCGCCATCTTTTCTCTTCTCTTTTCCACCTCTCACCACCTCGGGCGATTTGGGCAACCTTGGAGCCAAGTTTTACGAGCTTTTAGAGTAAATGGATGGAAAGACTTTAGAGATTTAAGAATCTTGGTTGTTGATCTCAAGATTTAGAAGAGGTAAATATTTTTTGAGTATTTTGAGTTTTAGTTTGAAATTTCTCTTGGATCTAAACTTGTGGTTGACATTTGGTGTATCTTTCGGCTTGAGTTATGTTTGGATAAATTTCTTGGAGGATCTTTACTTGTGAACCTCAAACCTTCATTTTTGGATGCTAGAGTTGGATTTGGAATCTAGGTTTAACTTAACCTAGAAAGGTGAATTCAAGTTGATTTGTGAAAACTATGTACATGACAAAATGTTAATTTTTAAAGTATTAAGTTGTTTTCTAAATATTTATTAAATCTTGTTGATTATTTGATGAAGTTGCATTTTTTTTACATATTTGGTTTTATAGCATCTTGAGAAGTACTTGTATTTGGAGTTTTTGGGCTTTGGATGATAAATCATAAAGTATGTGGGATTTGATGATTTATATCTCAATATTGGGATTATTTGTTGTTAATGCGCTTTGATATCTTGATTTTATAAATCAACCAAAAAATAATTTTGGTTGAGTTATTAGACTTATTTTAATGTGTCTTTACTTGTTAAGGAATGCTTTCTTGAAGCCATGATGTGTTTTGGAATCTTACCCAACCTTTGAATAAAAAAAATAAGAGTAAATTACATAAATCGTCCCTGATGTTTGGTCACTTTTTGGATATAGTCCCTATTTCCAAAAAATTACACTGAGCGTCCCTAAGGTTTGACAAACCGCATGGAATTGGTCCCTCCCTCTAACGTCGTTTCTTTTTCAGCCGTTAAGTTGATCACGTGAGTGGCATGTGAAGGGTAAAATAGTCATTTTACTGTTCATCATCTCCTAAAAGTGACCACCACCACCACCACCACCACCACCACCACCACCACCACCACCACCACCACCACCACCCCATCACCACCACCATCATCAACCCATCACCACCACCACCACCACCATCAACCCATCACCACCACCACCACAACCACCACCACCATCATCAACCCATCACCACCACCACGAACATCATCAACCCATCACCACCACCACCATCAACCTATCACCACCACCACCACCACCATCATCATTTTCCGGCTAAACTCGTTTTTCCGGCGAGCTCTTCCAACACACCGTACTTAATAAAATATTGATGGAAATCCATTATGGATGTTGCTTCTCGATCAAAATATCAAAATAAATCAATTTGAGATGAAATTTATGCAGAAATCCGGTGAAGATGTTGATTTCCGACGAAGTCCGGTTTTCCGGCGAGTGCTCCGGCGATGCTGAAACATGCAGATTTCTCAACCAAAATCGAAACTGAAAATTTCTTTCTTTTCCAAATGCAAAAACAAGAAGGTTTGGAATGGTTTTATGAATTAAAACACATCCAAATGTCAAAACCCATTAAACTTTTCTTTCTGTCTGTGTGTATGTATATGTATGTATATATATATATATATATATATATATATATATATATATATATTTCTGTGTGTATGTATATGTATATATATATATATATATTGTATCTGTTTGTGTATATATAAAGAAAGAGAGAAGAAAGAAATATGATGGTTGTGGGTTGACGATGGTGGTAATGGGTTGATGGTGGTGGTGGTGGGTTGATGATGGTGGTGGTGATGGGTTGATGATGGTGGTGGTGGTGATGGGTTGATGATGATGGTGGTGGTGGTCACTTTTAGGAGATGATGAACAGTAAAATGACTATTTTACCCCTCACATGCCACTCACGTGATCAACTTAACGGCTGAAAAAGAAACGGCGTTAGAGGGAGGGACCAATTCCGTGCGGTTTGTCAAACCTTAGGGTCGCTCAGTGTAATTTTTTGGAAATAGGGACTATATCCAAAAAGTGACCAAACATCAGGGACGATTTATGTAATTTACTCAAAAAATAAAGATATTCAACCCTTTTGGGCATAAGTTATATAAACGTGAGATATTTTCATGTTTGTCTAGTTTAATTTGCTCAGTGTCGAGCTTTGAAACGTGATATGCATTTATGTCATATTTATTTGGAAATTGCATGTTTTGAGTGCATTGACCATTCATTTAGAGTCGTGTAATTTAGACTATAAAGTAATGGATCCAAGGCATATGGGCCAATCTTATTTAATAAGTGACGAGTCTTGATGTTCAACTTGTTACCAATGCTCAAATAGGCATTGTGGTCATCCCGGTATTGCAGGGGTGAACTCTTATGGGTTGGACTCTAGGACCATGGGTGTTGTGGTTTTGATGCTTTAACCCTTATGCATGAGGGTTAAACACATTGGGTTATCAAGTAGGGAGTTTGAGACCTCTATCTTGAATGGTAGTGAGTAGACTCTAAAGGTTGAATGGGGACCTTGAGGTTGGAACTCAATTAGAGAACGAATTGGCACTAAGATTTGGTATCCTTGAGGTGACGCTTGGTAAGGAAAATGCACTAAAGGTACTTTGACCTTAAGGTGACGTCTGGTAGGGGTGTGCACTAAAGGTATCGAAGACTTGAGGTGAATCTTGTTATAGTATGCACTAACGTCAATGAATCTGAGGTATAGTTCGATAACATCAATATGTGGCATACTTTTGTGTTCCCGTCACGTATAATGGAAACAGGTCTCCCGTCATCGAAAGATGTTGTTTTTTGAGAAGAAATTTATCCGCGCTTTTGGTGGCATTTTTTTTGGAACGTTATCCGTAAAAGGTGGGTTTAAATATCTGATCTCCTCCATATTTTGGTGTTTGGATAATAGTGTTTTATCCATTCTTGCGGTATTTGAATATGAAACTTTATTCACTTTCTGAATGAGTATTAGGTTTTGATTCATATTCAAATGGGTGTTTTGATTTAGAGTTTTCATCACGAAAAATGTGGATTTTGAAAAGATGTTACTTTTACAATAAAGATATTTCATTTGAGAAATTATGACTGAAGTTTTACCATTTTATAATTACAATGAAACTGCTTGAAACTCATTAGACATTAAGGGCCTATTTGTTTACCTCTTAATGGTGATATTCAGAGGCTGCCTCTGAATCGGTAAGAGGCATGGGTTGTTTGGCAAAAAAAAAAAGAAGCCTTTTAATGGTGACAATCACCTCTTAACCATTTTGCATCCAAGGCATCACTCAACCATTCAGTTTTATCTTTTTTCCACATCTGCCCTTTCTCACTTTGTCCAGGCCGCATCTCCTTCACACATCGACTTCTCCTTCCACGCACCCATCTCCTTCTGGTACGTCATCTTCTTCTTCTTTGTGTTCAATCTCTCCTATTTTTCCTTCCATATATGTCGATTTCTCAGTGCATCTACCCTTTCTCTCTGTCGATTCCATATCTGTCGATTTGTCGAGGCCGCATCCTTCTTCTTTGTGTTCATATCTTCGATTCCAACCCTAATTTCTACTACTGTTGACTGGTGCATTTGGGGATGGATAATATTTCTATTTTGCTTCTGTTTGATATTGCTTCAATGTTGCTTTAATATTTCTAGTTATTGTTGCTTGGTGTGGGGTGCTGGGTGCATGTTGTAAGGGACGTGGGTGGGTGTAATGTGTTGTGGAAGCAGGTGGATGTATTGTTGCTTTTTTATGGGTATAAAATTGTTGTTTGCAAAATAATTGTTTTATTCAGTTATCTCTCAAACATTTTTATTTCATTCATAACTAAATGATACAGAGGGTTAAAATGGTAATTTGTTGTGATTCAGAGTTACCATTCAGAACAGTTACCAAACAACCAAATTTCATTCTGCACTCAACCATACAGAGCCTCTCAACCATTCTGACCTCTCAACCATTCTGCACTAAATCATTCAGCAACCGCCAAACAGTCCCTAAACCTAACCTTTTTTATTTGTCGGCATGTGCATCATGTCCTCATTTGGGAATGGTACTAGAGGCATGAGGAGGAATTGTTTGATTCGAGGCGTCTTAGGTACCTGGGAGATAGCGACAGTTAATGGGTTATGGTAACACCCGACCTTAACCTAGAACTTTGAGTAAGTTTTGGGTTGTAATATATAGATGTTAAACCTTGCTTTGTTATTTTAAGTAATTGAGCGTTGATCGTTAGAACTTAGAAATGAAATTACTTATTAATTGATGTATTATGAAAGTTTTTAATTAATCGCTTTTTTCCAGATTTTTTGGAGTTACAAAATCTTCCTTAGCTTATCTAATATGTTAAGTAACTCAATAAGACGATTAGAACTTATAAACAAAGGAATAATTTATCACACTTCATACGTGGGACAAGTGATATGCCTTATATATATATATATATATATATATATATAGGGTCAGGTTCAGGTTTAAGGAAAAATCTCAAAAAAACGGAAAACTGAAGAACACCTTAGGAGCTCTTCATCTGGACGGTATACACTTGTAAAATGCACAATGCACTTGTGCATAAAACCAAAAGGTCAACTATTTACCTGTATGCACAAGTGCATACCGTCCAGATGAAGGGCCACCAGGGTGTTCTTCAGTTTTCCGTTTTTTTAGGTTTTTCCTTGAACCTCTCTCTCTCTCTCTCTCTCTCTCTATATATATATATATATATATATATATATATATATATATATATATATATATATCACAAATCAAGCAAAATTTCATTATCCATTATGCGTGGAACAAAATCGCACTTATGAAGACTATATGTACAATAGGTGTTGGTGAAGAGTCGAAGAAAACACTTGGAAAACATCAAGAGCCATGTGAACAATAGAATCATTTGTTTTTTTTATATGTGTTGCACAACAGTTGCAGGTGATAAGTAAAAGCAAAATATTTAATTGATAATTAATCAACAGGATCGGCCTTGAGGGTGCATGTTCTAGAGATTTCGTCGCATAGTGCTTGTGATTGTGTGAGAAGAACAGTTAAGGTGAGAAGGTAATAAGAGGTCGGACCCTTGATCACCTTTAATCTCAATCCCATCCAAGAATCATACTTGATATGAGATTGATCTGGTGCACTGCAGTGTATCTCATCCTAATGTGCGTGCATCCAATGGTGGAGATACCTTCTTACCTTTCTCACCATAAGTTTCTTTCTTACCGAAATCCAACCCTTTCTTCTATAACCTTTTTAACCGTTGGTAATTATTTCTACAACGGAGATTGTACAAACATCAACTTCACGAACTTCTAAACGAACAATGATATATTTTATGTGTTAAGTTTTATTTTTATTATGTAATTAATTTTATTGTATTTTAATATAAATTATGTTTTGCATTTTTTAATATTCGTTGATATTAACAAAAGATGAATCATTTATGCATGTTTTTCATAAACATACGTTACAAAACATCACAAAACATAATGTGACAAAAAACAATTTCTAATTTAGAAATTATACCCTACAATTTCTTATATTATTCAATGTTATATTAGCAAAAAATACTGATTTAACATAAGCACATACCAAAAACCAATTACTTTTAGAAAAAATCATACTCACAACCATTATAATTTATAAATTAGAAATCCTACATGTCACATTTGCAATTAGATTGCAATTCACTTGCAAATACTGTAGTGGATGATCTAATTAAACTTCCAATTATCAAGATATTAATTGTACGACACTTACAGTCGTTATGGCGTGCCATGGCACAAGTCACGCCACATTAAGCTTGTGACACACCATGATCTATTGTGCAGTTTTTGTAATGCGATATTTGATTTTTTTTTATGTTCATAATGTTTTATTTGCTAGTTTTTAATATATAAACTAATTTAATTTGTTTATTACTATTGACTCATTGAATATTATATATGATTAGAAATTTGACGTCATAAGTCACACCTTGAAAACGTCATGGCTCCTAAGGCTTGAGGTTTGGCATCGTCGCAACGCTAGAATCTTAACCTTGCTAATCGAATATATTTTTTTTTTGGAAGGGTATCCGAGGACATTGTCCCGACTAATCCCGGCAAGGTGAGGCAATTGCCCCAGCTGCTAAAGCGTGCAACCCTGAGTTTATCCCTAGTGGTCACAAGTTGGAAGCGCCTGGATTCGAACTTGAGGTAGATGGGTTACTAGCCACATCCCCCACAAGCCTTAACCAGTACGCCACAAGCCTTGTGGTTATATTTAAATTTATTTCATACAAGATATGGTAAAAAAAGGTTATGGGTCAAAACCAATATTACTAAGAGGTTATTTACTAAATAGTTACATGGTAAGTGTTAACCGGGTGATTTTATCTTATCATATGGACATGAGAAAGATTGAGAATCTTACTTGATAAAATTGATGACACAGATCGAGAGTCTTACCCGGTAAGTGAGAGTGACGATTCTTACCAGATAAACACTTACCGGATAAATTGTCGCATACAGTGTCATTTCAGTAAATTAAAATCTTACAAGTAAATTAAGCGAAAGTGTAGACTTTTGTCGATGAACATTTACCCGATAAATTTTGTATAAACAACCCCTAATACTTTTATAAGTTTAACTTGTGGGCAAGAAGGCATACATTACTTAGACCATCTCCAATGGGGTTCACTAAATCTTATATTAAACACTAAATTTGGTGTAAATGACATTATTCACATCTTCAATGGGGTCTCTATTTTCCACACTAAATTTAGTGTAATTAATAGTGTTACACTATATTTTTTTTTTTTTGAAAAGCAAAGTATTTATTACCACCGCCAACATATACAAGAAGTTCACCCAACAATCAAAACAGACCCATAGGGCTGAACACCACAGTAGCGATACACAAGCAGTAACCTGAGCAACAAACCAACAGACCCAAAGATAAAAAATCAAAAGGCAAAAAACAGAACTGGTTTGCCAGAAGCAAACCAACTCCGATCTGCCCAAATACGACAGACTACACACTGGATCCTTCGGACCGCAGCTTAAAGGATTAAGCTGCAGATGATGCGCTGCTATTCCACACTGCACATGCAGCCTCCAGACTGCTTGCTGTTGAGATGGAACAAATCGAGGCAGAAACAATCAGGTCCCGATCAATCGTCCACGTTGTCTTGTCGGTCCAGCAAACACCATTCGATCTAGCGTAGCTCCGAAGGCACCATCATCCACGTTCGCCACTCCGTATTTTGCATGAGCCGTTTATGCTTGACCCATTCAAAGCTGCAAAGTTGAAACTCAAAAAATCTTTCCGTCACGTTCCTCTTTTCACCTTTGAAGATCACCCGATTCCGATGACACCAAATAAGGTAAAGGAAGGCCCACACCACCGCTGTCCACGCCTCCATCCCCCCTTCGTTTGCCTTGTATAATAATAGTTCACTTAGAGATTCTAGCCGCCCGAACGCTTTGCCCCACCACCGGAAGACGTCCACCCAAATCTTGTTTACCTCTTTGCAAGTGACAAGCACATGATCAATCGTTTCCACATCGTTGTCGCAAATGGGGCATAGGGTTGAATGAAGGTCCACCCCCATTCTATCTAACACCTCGCGACATGGTAATCTTCCAAGCGATGCACGCCACACCAAAATACCGACTTTTTTCGGTACCAAATTCGGCCATTCCAACTCTGACACGTTTTGTCCCGAACCTACATGTACGACTTCAAGAATCCTCCAAAAATCCTGCACCGTGAATCTACCGTCCGCTGACAACGCCCACTTTGGTTTATCTTTACTATCCGGATTGGGTTTTCGCCCTTCAAGTAAATGTAGCAGCCCCTATAGTTCACCCACCTCCCTTCCTCTCGGTTCCCGTCTCCAATTCCATTTCCACTCCCACTCCCACTCCCCTTCCCGCCACACTCCTTTATCCGCAACAGTAGCCTCCTTATCCAAATCCAACCGTATAAGACGCTTAAATCTATCTCCAAGCTCCTTATTTTCAATCCAATTATCCTTCCAAAACCCGATCATTTGCACTTTTTCCCATTTTACCCACGAGATACCTTGCTTATCATTTGCCTCGTTACCCGATCCTCCCCCCAAAAGAACCGACTCCTCACCCTCTCGATCTCTCTAATCACACCTCTCGGAGCTCGGAACATCGAAAAAAAGTATAGATGTTTCCAAGGACGGATTTCACCAAAGTCAACCTTCCACCGAAGGAGATCATCTTCGCCTTCCACGACGCCAATCTATTTTTTATCTTCTCAACCACCAATTTCCAGCTTTCTACTTTCCACATAGCCGCACCCACCAGTAGGCCAAGATAAATAAATGGCATTTTTCCACTCCCACAACCTAACCCATTGGCCCACGTTTGAATCTCGGATTCGGTGATACCCATACCGTAAAGTTTGCTTTTCCGCATGTTTATTTTAAACCCGGACACCACATGAAAACATTTTAAAATTCTCATAAAAGTATTCATTTACAGTACTTTTTACATCAATTTTAAAAAACAGTGTTACCTATTAGAGAAGATTTACTATTAACATTAAAGTTCACACTATTTTTTACACTACTTTTAAAATTTGATGTAAAATATAGTGTGAACGTGAAATGAATTTGGGATGACTCACAAAATAACCATTACATTTTAGAGTGAATTACATTTATCGTCCACATGGTTAGGTGTTTTTAGTAGATCTTGTCCTTATTTAGAAATTTTAATAAAACGTCCACATGGTAAGGTAATTTTGACATGAACGAAACCCGTAATTCACTCTCACGTTTATTTTGACATGAATAAAACATTTGTTTCAAAAATAAATTAACTTGTTAATTATTATACTTATATTATCTCCTTGTGGAGCATTTATTAGATTTGAAGGGAATTTTTTTTTGATGGTTGTGTTTATTAGGTATTGACCAAGGTTAACCTAAGAGTTAATTGGGAAATGCATTTTTGGAGAGTGGTTATAAGGTTTATAATAATTACCAGTCAATAGGGTTGGGTCCAGGCGAGAATAAAAGTTATAGTAAGAAGGATCTTTGTCCCTGGATGCACACAATTTTCTATCGAGTGATTCATGATGAATTTGAGATTAAAAGTGATCAATGGATGGATCTGAAATTAAAAGTGATCAATGGGTCAGATCTCTTCTTACCTTCTCACATTAACTCTTCTTACCATCTCACCCAAAGCGCGATTACATGATAATGGTCTAGGATTGTACCAGCTAAAGCCTGCTTTTATGCATCTCTATTGTCGCTAATAACTAGCACGACAAAATGCGTTTTACAGCGTTCATTGTAGTAGAGTGATGGATCAAACACTCGTGATTAAATATGCCCCCATCTGCCTTACTTTAAAAGCTTATTAGAAAACCTACCCAATTGAACCTATACCAAATAAAGGCTACATAGGTCGCCGGTTCGAGTTTTCTCAAAGCCACTGGAGATTTAATTTCCAGCCATTTCGAGTCTCCTCAACGCAACTGGAGATTTTTCTAGCTGTTATCTTCAACGCCCATCAGATTAGCCAAAAGGCGCACAAGTTGGCTCTGACACAACAGTAAAAAAGAAAACACAAATCCAGGCGAAAGCAGAAAATCATAAATCGCGACGAAAGAAGAGAAATCCAAAAGGAACATATCATGGTAGCACCAAAACCATAAAAAAAATGAAGATTAAGGTACCTGAATCATTGAGGAAGAACACATTCTTCTCCTGTTAAGCATATACTTATCGCAAACCTACAGAGAACAAAAGGTCTAAGGAACTACATGTTTAGTCAACCTTCTGACCACCAGGCTGGTTCTTGCTCATTTCGGGCATCAGGGTGGGTGAGCGTCACATGTCTAACAGTCATTTCTAGCTCTTTGTTGTCCTTGGTAGTTTCTATTGGGTTTGAAGGACCAAGATCTTCGGGCTTCACTTCTGTTTGCATGCTACATCAAGTGTAAAGTTTCATAAGAATCTTCTGATAATAAGCATTGTTCTAAAAAACTCGCCGCACAGCCGCCATGGCACAAGGCTTGTGTCTCAAGCCACGTCAAGCCTGTGACACGCCATGGCTTAATGTAGTTTTCATAATGCGATATTTTATTTTTCTTTACGTTTTTAATGTCTTATTTGAAAGTTTTTAATATATAACCTAATTTAACTTACTTATTAGTTATTACAATTGACTCATTGAGTAACACTGCAAAACATATGTTTTATATATAATGTTATGTATAAATTAGAAATTTGACGTCATAAGTCACGCCTTGAAAACGTCATGGTTTCGCCATGGCTCCTAAGTGAAGCTTTGAATACATGAAAAAGTTTAAGCCTTCAGGTTTAGTTAGAAATATGGAATCTGCTAATCATAATTTACTTGGTGGATGCAGTAATGCTTGTATCAAAGAAATTTACTCCATCAGTCCCACGAAAATTGCAACATTCATTACCTAAAATAATACCCTTCAATTATGCAAGTAAAATAGAAAGAAAATGTTCAAAATTAAGTTCCAAGTTTTCAAAGTTAAGAGTATTTTTAGGGGGCATAATACACAGATGGGAATGGACTTGACGGGTGAAAGAACAGTGGAAAGTTTTAGGGTTTTAATTTGATATGGGTAGATTAGTAATTTACCAATCTTGTCATGTCTCTCTTAGTTTTGTTCCACCTATTTTGGTGGGGCAAAAAATATGCATTTTTGTCTCACTCTGTCCTGTCCTGTCTAATGTGCGTACAAAACATGGGACAATTGATTTTTGTCTCATTAGATAATCAAATTTCAAAACTATGAATGACGATAAATAAATAAATAAAAAGGACAGATGATTAGATTTACCGTAGATGAGTTTTATCGAAGCTGATTTCCAAACAAGACAAGTTCACTCATCAAGTCAGCAGCTTCTTGCACCTTTTGTTTCCCCCAAACTCTACTAACCAAATCACCCCATATATCTTCACCAGGACTGCATCCATCAATCACCATCTCATCTAAAACACGTACCATCTTACACATATCACGTTTCTTACAAAAAACAGTAACAAGTGATTCACAAGTCTCAACCTCAACACAAATCCCCTTGGTACGCATATTATGGTATAAATGGAACGCCCGATTCGAATCATTCACACTACAAAGACCTCGAACCACAGTATTATGGATCTTAACATGAAGACTCCAAGTTACTCGCATTATGGGAATTCCCTCAAAAACCATTTCATCAAGATAATTCACAGCTTCTTGAAATTTCTCACCATCACAAAAGAGTTCAATGATTTTCCAATACAAACCCGCATCAGGTTTTAAATCTTGAAGCTTCATCCTATCAAATATCTCCAAAGCATCTCGAAGCTTTTTTTCTTTACATAATCCATGAAGTAAGGTGCTATAAGTTACCATATTCGGCTTATGGCGTTTGCCAACCATAACCTCCAAGAGTTCCATGGCCTCAGAACTACGCCCATTCTTGCATAAGCCGTTTATAAGAGAACTATAGGTATACACATTTGGAATAATCTTTTTAGCCTCCATTTCTTGAAGAAAACTCATTGCTTCATCAAGATTATTCAATTGGCATAACCCGTGAATTAAACAAGTGTATGTGACAACACTTGGTGAACAATCTTTCATCTCCATTTCCTTTAGAAGCTCCTTGGCTTCATTAATCTTTCCTATTTTACACAACCCGTTGATCAAAGTGCCATATGTATACGTATCTGGGATACACCCGTGGTTAGGCATCTCCCGAAAGATCCGAATTGCTGAATCCATGGTTCCAATATTCTTGGAAAGAGCTTTAATCAAGACATTAAGTGAAGCAACATTGGGAGGAAAACCCAATTGTCTCATATACTTGTAAAACTTGAAAGCCACTTTTAATTGGTTTTCGTCAACAAGAATGGAAAAGACTGTAACATAAGCTTTTATTGTGGGTTCACATTCGTATTCTTTCATCTTTTGGAAAATCCTCATCACGTCATGAGGCTTATGAACCCGTGCGTAGGCTCTGCATATCGATAAAAGTATGTCTTCGGTAACTTTGCAATCCTCTTTTCTCATTCTATCGACAAAATCCTCTGCTCTTTTGAACTGATTCACGGATAATAACTTAGAGACAATGAGCCCGTAAGTCTTGTGGTCATGCCGGAAGCCATTAGCGTACTCTGCTGTTGCAGAATCAAATACAATAACAGCTTTTTCTACATTCTTTTCGGCTTTAATCAGTTGCTCAACTAGAGATGACGTCACTTGCTTTGGCCATTTTATTATTTCTTTGCTTCTCATCACTTTTTGCTTGCTCAAAATTAGAAACACGACTCAAAGGAATACAATCACTCTTGGACACATTAATCTGTTTGCATTTGCATCTATGCTTTCAGATTTTCTTTCCCAAAACCCACCAGTTTTCCAAACTACCCATAAGTCTTACAGGACCTACCTACATGAAAACTCTTACAAATCAGTGAAAATTGGATATCCTCAGGACATGGTGTAAAGATTTTCTTTCTTTCAGACATTTTATCAAACAGGTTCTGGACATTTCATCGAACAGTCATTTAGAGACACCCAAGTACACGAATAATCGGGGCATTCCCAGGTTAATAGCAGAAGAGTGGTGATCTGAGAACTATCCAACTACAATCGATGATGGTTACCACACCAAAGACTGATCAAGTTGCTAAAATATGCACAGGTTTGAAGTTCTTCGCTTACTGGCATTAAGGGTCCATCTGTATTTTATAGAATTATTAATTATAGCCGCTATTTTGGGCCTCCAATTTCATCTTTTGTTTTTGTAAAAATTGGGCCCCTGGAAGCATCAATTTTTCCCTAAAAGAATTAGAATGAATTACAAATATAGTCACTGATGTTTCGGGAAACTCTTATTTTCGTCCCTCGATTTCAATAATTACACCAATAAGGCAATAACTATTTGGTTTGCATTTTGTTACAATATGTCAATATGGGTTCCTGATAGTGTTCATTAGAGGCTGCTATTAAATGAGCTCATGTGCCATCACATGAGGAGCGTTTCGGTGACTTTTCCTTTTGGTCTTCATTATTTTAGGTTGCGTTTGGTACATAAAACAAGACATGACATAATAGAACAAACATTATTGTCCCATGTTTGGCTTGACATGAGACAGAACAAAAATTCACTGTCTCACGTTTGGTGCGACATGGGACAGGGACAAGGACAAGGACTGGACAAGATGGGATAAAAAAATGTCTTTTCTTGTTCCACGAAAAACAGGTGGGACAAGATGGGAAAAAAATGTTTTTTCTTGTTCCACCAAAATAGGCGAAACAACATGGGACAAAAATGAGACAAAAAATAAAAAAGTATTGATCTACCCCCATTTGATATAATCCACCTCTTCCTCACCACCTCCACAATCATCGGGCATTGCAACCTCCACCTCGACCGATCACCACCACCCATCACCGCCACCCATCACCTTTATCTTTACCTATCGGTGCAACCATGTCTCCTCCAATTCATAAAGATATTCCAAATTGAATTAAATATTGTATTTTCTTCGTATGAATCGGATTTTCTTTTAACTACCATCATATATTTCAGATTCTTCATTTAAATTTCGTACTATCATTTTTGTATGTATTTATGTGTATAAAAATTGTGTAAAAAACTATCTTTTAATTAAATTACTTAAATATATACTTTATTTGAGGGAAAATTGTCTAGTTATATCATATACGTTATATCATATCCGGTCCTAGTCGTATCAAATATAAGACAGACAATTGTCTTGTCTAGTCGGGGCCTGCCCAAGCCCATGGCTGTCATGGCGGTCGCCATGAGCACCAAGATCCAGAAGGGCATCACCAGCCCAACTTCATATCAGCATTAGTAGGTTCATTTGGGTTTGAAGAAAAGCGGATGTATGCTCTCTGGCTTCAGCTCTCCTCTTTATTTGCCCAAGTCCAAATCGGTGTTTATCTCATGAACGATTCAACGCTCGCCGCTCGATTAATTTGTATGTTCTCTGCCTCTCTCTCGATATGCTGCCCGATTGATGCCCTAAATTTCATGATCGATTAATCTGTATGCTCATCGCTTTATTCCAAATCGAACGAAGTTTTAAGACTCACATCTCACTATCGATTGCTGCCCTAATCGATTGTTGCCTAGTTGTTCACTTGTTTGCTGATTTGTTGCCCTAAGTCGACTCCGTATATTGGTATCTTCAATCTTCATTCTTTTTATTTATGAGAGTTAGATGAAAGATACTTGGATGATATTTTAATTTTTATTATTGATTACAAATGTTTTTCATCATCAAAATCTACTGAAAAAAAATATGTTATAACAGGTAATCATGTTTATACATGAGAAGTGTTTACAACACATGTTATACCTATCCAATTTGATGCACAAATAAGACCCATAAAATATGTAGTTTGACTTGAATTAATGGTTGTTTTCTAGCAATCATATCATATTTTGTGGAAGTTCCATTAGAAAGTAAACCGTCTAGCTTGTTAATTAGTTTTGTTGAAAGTAAACCATTCATTAGATTAAGTTGTTTTTATGTTAAAAGCATGGAGTTATGTTTGCATTTACGATATTATGTGAAAATGTAAGAATTGAATGAAATCCATTAATGTATCAGAGTTTCGATCTTGGTTGTCTAGTTTTGTTTGATTCCACGTACGTATGAAACTAAAAAAGATATTGTATCCAAATATAGGAGATTGGTTTCATTGGCATGGATGTTCCTCAGTAAAACAACATAGAAAAACGTTAAGTAGAATAATCATATGAGAGTAAGAGAAATACCAACAAGAAGAATAGACAACATGAACAAGAGGAGAGAATTAAAGAACTTCAAACACCAAGAATAAGGAAAAAAAGTGAGGCACGACGAGACACGAAAAGAGAAGGGGATAAGATAACCATAACCTGGGAGACAGTCTCATCCTAATCAGGTATTCCTCACTTTCTCTTGCAGCCTTCCATTTCGGGGAATTAGATCGCTAATAAAGTATGCATTTAACTATTTTAAACAGGAACTCTTGAAAATGCATGTCTACACTTAGTATGTATAAAACTGATACATAAAGAAAACCAACATGCAACATTTTGGGACAGATGTGATCTTGTATGAATTCAGAACATAAGCAATACATATTCATAATTCCAATAGTTCCTTTTGTTTTATATGTATATACATTAATGCATAAATGTATAAATGTATTAGGGGCATTTTTTTGGGTTTCCGCCATGGGCATCCAAAATCTCAGGACCGGCCCTGTGTCTAGTCCAGTCCTGTCCTCTTGTCCAGTTGTCATGTCTAGTCCCGTCCAATCATGTCTGCGCCCCAAACATTACCTAAAATTCTTTTTAGCATACAACTAGCATATTTTTGACGTGTTATAAAAAAAGTCAATTAAACCTAAAACCTCCTCTTCCTTCTCCGACATGGAGACACTCTTCCCCCAAACCACCTTCTCCTATGTGTTCTTTATTCAAAACCTTTAATACCCAAACCATAGACCTAAAAGAAAACGCTGAAAGAAGTTGCAAACCTAATGGGCCATTTAAGAAAGAAGACCATTGATGAAATATTTCCCAATTGGGTGCAAGCAACCTTTCGCCATTGATAAAACTCAAAACCTTGGAAAAAAAGAACAAGAGGAGAAGGACAAATGATTGGGTATGGTCATCTCGCCACTTAACTCATTCTCAAGATTGGTCAAAGTGCTCATCCAAATTGGTATACTTCAATTCAAATGACTAAAAGTATACTTGTACAATGCAACAAAATATAAAATACAATGCAACAAAATGTAAAATGTAATTATAAACCGAAACTTGAATTGTTTTAAATCTATTTATAACGTTTTTTTTTGCTTTTTGAAAGTGGATAAATTGTGAGAAGGTTTCTAAAAATCTCAAATATTTTTTATTGTTTATTTGGTTGATTGATCTTATATTTGGGAAATGTAGTATATATTTCCAAACACTTTGTTATCAACATTTTAAAATAAAGGTTGTTAGTCACGAAAATGGAAATGACAAACTCACAAAGTATTGTAGAAGAGAGGTTGAATACAATACACAAAAGTTATTTAATTTTAATTATTATTGGTTTTTTTTCAAATCAAGAATTACACTTAGAAATACGAGATTGTTGTGGAAAAGAATAGTTAAATCTATCCTAACAATCTTTCACAAAAAGAAACTTATAACAAGAACACAACTTAGAACACTTAGAAAAGTTATGCTAGTTTGAGAGAGAGTTGTCCATTTTGTTGTTCACATAGAAATCTTTCAGAAAGTGTAACCTTGAGTCTTTATACTTAAATACTACCATGTGCATTAAATGTATGAGACACTTGTCACTCTGGGAGAAGATCAGAGTTGTCATTGAAAAAGGACAAGTTGTCATTTTTGTCTAACATTGGACAAGAACGTGTCATGGACCACGTTTTAGACAAATTTTTAAAGTCGCATCAAAAGCACATAGGACAAATATGTTTTCTTCAAGTTCTTCAGAAAATTCTGCCCATTAACCATCAGGTACAAGGTAGGTAGGATTTTTGTCGAATAAACTCTAGCAAGAATTTATGTTTTCTATTGTTTTTAAATGCTTTAATAAGTTGTACATATGCTTTAGACCTTTTTTTTTGAACGGCAGAGAACTCACGCACACGCCCCCGAGGTATCCGGGCTCCTTTACGGGCCGACCCGACTAATCCTCGGTTAGACCAGACCCAACCAATTGATTGGGCCTATCCAGCATCCGACAAAGTCTGGTACTACCAAACCCGCTCCAAAGAATGGAAGCCCGGAGCCGCCACCCAGCAGTAACACTGGAGCGGCCCAACCCGTAGGTTGGCACCTGGATCCGGGTCAAACCAGGGCTTCACCCATAGTCCAACCCAGAATCTGGGTATCTCCAGAATGCTTCCCCCAGGGCTCGAACCTGAGACCAATGGATACCATCCACTGGCCCCAAGCCTTTACCACTGGGCTAACACCCCTTTGATACATATGCTTTAGACCTATACACTTTTTTCCCCAAAAGAAGAGGCAAAATGATGGAAATTCTCGTCATGCGACTAGCACGTGAAGGCAGCCACTCAGCAGCAGCCTCTAAAAGACGTTAGGACCCAACCCTGAATATAAACACAAGGTTGTTAGTGTAACTATTGAACTTGATTGGGTGAAATTAAAGTAATATCAAGGAAAATTGCATCAAAATGAAACAAACTATGATGTGATTTCTATCTTAGAATCAACATTCAAAACCATCATGTAAATGTGTAACACAAAGTTATCGTTTATTTAAGGGTCCACCAACTACCCTTTAAACGACATGACAAATAACAAGAATTACATAATATCCACATCATTAACTAGTTTCCCTCTCGTCCCTAATAAATCTTTGAAGATGACACATGAACAACCTCACCATAAGAGAACTTAGATTAGATGAACATAAATCAAAACCAAGTCCAACCTTGTTTATGTAAATCAGATTCATACAATACAAGAACCTAAATCATAATCTAACTACAAATAAAAACCTTCAAAAGCGAATAAGATGTTTATAAAAATAAATTCATCAACTTTGTGATATATAAAAACCAAAACTTGAAATCAAAAAAGTCAAAACCCTAACAAATTTATACAAACTCATTTTGAATCTGGTTGCAAATCAAATCAAACACCTATATATTTCTCTGCAACTACTTTGAATTGATATTAATATTAATTTGTATACCTTTTTTAATGCTAAGAACTTGTACAAATATTTTTTATGACTTGTATATTAGTTTTTATTTTATAAAAATATGCAAAATGAACAAATATACTAACTATCTATCACATAGAATTTTAGTTTGTAAATAAATAAAAGAGTAAATTGAATTTGGTTTGTGTGGTTTGTTGTTTTTTTTGTCCTTACGAAATTTTTATTGCAACAAAACCTTCGTGGTATGTAAAAATGTTTGGTTTGGATCCTTCAGATTAACTTCGTAAGATTCTCTCCCGTCAAATCCCTTTATGTGCCTTGCACCAGCCAGTCCCCCTATTGGCATATTATTCATATATATATATATATATCATGTACTTTTCATACAATTCTTCTTTTTTCATTTATGGCTAAAATTTGACGTGTTTGTGAAACAAAAAATGCATGTAAAAAAGTTTCAGATAGAGAACATAATACATACGAAACAAATATATTGTGAAACATATATATCAATCAATACGTTAAAGACTATATATATATGTGTGTGTGTGTGTGAAAAAAAAAGTCATGTGAAACAAAATCTTGAGATAAAAGTTGTTAAGAATGTACTAAATTTTGAAGTTTTTAAATTAATGATAGAGAGAGAATAGAGATGATATTTAAGTAATTAGTGTTTTAACATCAACCATGTCCATGATGGTAATTTCAACTCCATCCCCACAAAAGCCGTAATAGACCCATCCTTCCAAACGACCACCACTTGAGAAAGAAAAGAAATGGAGGAAATGAGATGGGAGCAAAGACACCATGCTCTAACTCACATCCTAACCATCCCTCCCACCACCACCCCATCTCTCCACTCCCAATTCTTCATTTCCACCCAAATCCCATCTAATTACCTCCTTTTCCATTCCAATTCCAACTACCCTCCAATCTATTCCCCTCACCATCACCAATTCCGGTGGGCTTTTCGTCTTTTCCTAACAAGGGTATCAAGATTGGAAGCTTCTTGGAGGGCTAAATGCCCTTATCAACAACCCCCACCATTGCTCCTTGCTAAGGGTGTACAACCACCAAAATGGGGAGATGAAGACAAGAGAGAGTATGTGAAGAAGAGACTTAGAAGGAAAAGGTTAGGGAATCATCTCAACCCTTGGATTCCAATCTTGTTGCCTAATCTTATCTTGTTCTCTTTTTTGCTTTGGGACCCTTTCTTATCCCCTCATGATTGATTGACTCTTACATCCACTCCATTATATATATGATCCCAATTCATATACTAATTATATATATTATCTTTTGTTTATAAAATATGTTAATATGTGTTGATTTTGAAGTCAAGAACTCGAACCTTGGATTCTAATTGTTGTCTCGTCGGTTTATTCTATGTTTGTCTCGATTTTGTTTTTATGTTTATGGAGTATTTTGTTTTATTAGATCACAGAATTTGATGTGTATGTTGTATTTGAACGTGTCTATGTTTATGGAGTATTTTGTTTTATGCTTGAGTGACTATTTAATCTCTACTAAATTGATCTTAAAATTAATATATTTTAATGAATCATGCTAAAAGATGTATATATAATACCTATATATATATATATATATATTTTCATTAGTAATTATATTATTTACACATTTTTTTAAAATTCTAATAGAGTGGTCCACATATATGATCAATTGAACGATCAAGACACACGTGAACGACTTTAATAGATAATGAAAGTTAATCAAATTAATTGACATTGAGAATGTACATGGGTTGAGTTCCGGTGAGAAGCTGAGAAATGGTTATCAATAATTGGATGAGAAATGGACGAATATTAGGATGAGATGCACCGAGATAAAATACACTGGATCAATTCTCTTTTAAGCCATAATTTATGAGATGGTGTTTGATTAGAAGTGATCAACAATTTAAAAGTATTTCCCACACTTTTCACCAAGAATGACACTTCTCACGTGATCTCATGCTTGATTTACATGAGTTAATGTGATTATAATTATGAGAGAATGATATAAATGACATGAGTGTAATACAATGCTTTGATAAATATTATTATTTAAATGTGAAATTGAAAAATGTAAGCATAGAAATCTTTATTTATTTTAATATAATTTATCATTTTATCTACTACAACTACAAGTATTGTATTACAATCAAAGTTGGTAATATTCCCAAAGCAAAATATATATATAAACAAAAATCCATATGAAGGCTCAACGAGAATTATTGATTTAAAACTTAGTCATACATATACATATGTAATATGTTACTAGTTGTGTACCCGCACAATGCTACAGGATGTAATAAAATATGAAACGGAGATTGAACTATATCACTATAATAAGATATAAGTCACAAATAACTTGCAAAAAAGAGAATGTTTAAACCGAAAATAAATCCAAGATTATTGACCAAGAACACATCCACTAATGGTTAATCTTTCATGAAGGGAATTTAGAAATTCATGGCAAACAATTTATCATATTAAGAGCAATGATTTTACCAAAAACAGTCTTCTAGGCACTGTTTTTTTTGACCAAATCTTCTAGGCACTGTTTTATTTCAACCGTTTTAAGTATGTTCACTATGCACATCCTAGCCCCGTTTCAAATCCTTTTTTCTGTTTCCAAACTCTTTCATCTAATGAGGACGATAAATTATCTTCGGGTGAATGTACTAAAACATGGGATTTTCAAAAATGGAAGTTTGTAAGACCAAGCTTGAAGCATGGCCATTGTTCAAGCACGAATTATGTAATTTACCCATATAGCAAGCATAATGAAAAGGAAAAAAAAGGTGAGACATTTAATGTCATCCATGCATTACAAATTTGCATAAAGGGAATTAGATAAATAAATTACCTTCATCGTATGCTAATATGAACTTTTTGATGCCCAAGTACGAAAAATTAACATGTATTGATAAACATAAACCATATGTGTATCCATGTTGATAATGTACCATTTTTCTTGGATTTTCTTTCCTTGATCAAAACTTGGAACACACTTCTTTTTCTTCTAGCCAACAACTTTGTAGATTTGTTGTAGCAAGAAATTTCCCTCATCCATTCTTTATTATCTCCCTATCCCTTCTCAAACCCCCATTCTTGAAACAAAACAATATAAATAGACAAAAGTCTAAAGAAACTTTACATAAGTTTCAAAATTTCATATGGAATATTGTTGGGCAACGAAGAAAGCGCGGCCAGAGCCACTATTAAAGTCCCTCATAGCATTGAAACTGTGTTAAATAAATTGAACATATTGAAGTCTAATGTACCAAAGTCTGCCTCCAATGCATTTTCATCATTAACCCTGAAAGATTTGAACATTATTACAACTTCTATAAGTTTTCTACAAACATTCACCGAATCAATAAATGCCTCCGTGAATTTGAAGTAATCTGTGGTAGTGATCACATCGACTAACAAAACGTTCAGTCGGTATATATATGAAAAAACACAAAATAAGGAGAAGATTTAGATAAAGGTGTTGAAAAGATGATGTACTTTAACCAATCTTGTCATCTAACATACTAACTTTGTGATTGTATATCAGATATTAAAGTGTGTAAGCTGAATAATTAAAGTCTAAAGATGATAATGGAACTCAAGGGACTGATTTTGACAAGTTGGTGATAGTCAAGGATAGAAGGGGTCGCGCCTCACTTCTTGTGAGAGTTAGAAGGGTAGCGGAGCACTTTATTCAAAGTTGGAGGACTGAAGTTGTAACATTAGCTGAGATTATATAATAGAGTTGTATTCAGTGATTTGTAACATTACGAATCATTTTTCTTTTGTTCTCTCAAATACTCTCTCTCTCTCTCTCTAGATTTAGATATAATTCATTCTAGAATTAGGGTTTGTATTATGTTGTTTTGTATATCGCTGAGTTTGAATAAAGAAGTTGTTGATATATGGGTTTAAAGATGGTATCAGAGCCTTGTGCTTGATCGATTCCTCGAATATCAACTCTCTTCTTTCTGAGGTGAGTTTATGATCCTCATCGTGATTGTTTCTGATTTTCTTCAAAGAAAAGAAAATTTCTCTTTCATACTGTAAAGGTTTTTTTGCTTACAAATATGAGTTTTCAGTTGATATTTGTAAAGGTTTTTTGCTTACAAATCTGAGTTTTCAGTTGATATTTTTAAAAAAATCTGCTGATCTTCTCAAAGGTCTCTTCGACTATTTCTTGATTAAATCTGTGGTGTGTTCTTGTTCTGTTGTTGAAGCTGAACATATCCACGGTTTCATAGACTTTATCACTCTTTTTTTTTCACTCGAGGGTTTCTTTTTAGATCCACTCGAGTTTTGTTTAGATCTGGTACTATCTGATTAGTGCTTAGACCTGTTCGGTTTTGTTTGACTATTGGTTTACCCATATTTTTTCACACGTCTATAAGTCTTGTTTAGATCTGTTATTTGCTAAGCGTGACTTAGATCTGTATTTTTTAACTACCGATCCATTCGTATTATGCACAGATCTACAAGTTTTGTTTAGATCTGTACGCATCTGTTCGTTCTTAGATTAGTACAAGTTTTTTTGGTTACAGATCTACTCATATTTGTTAAGATCTACAAGTTTATCTATAGATCTCCTTGTGGTTCTTTAACGTTTTAGTTCTGTTTAAGATCTGTATCTATCTGTTAGTTTTTTAAAGCTGCACGGTTTCTTTTAGCTGCAAATCTACTCATATTTGTTAAGATCTACAAGTTTCTCTATAGATCCTCTTGTGGTTCCTTAACAGACTTCTATTTTTTCAAAATTTCTTTAGATCTGTATTTTTCCAGTTGCAGATCTACTCCTTTGATAGTTAGGCTTACAAGGTTTATCTTGTGTGTTTACGTGTATACCGGTGTTCAACTCTTGAGGTTTTATTCTCAATCTCGCTCTCATATAGCTAATGAACTGAGTTTTATCTCATGTGAGGCTTGGTCTAATATTGGTTAGACCTGTGTTGTACCTAACCTGTTGTGATTTGATATTAAAAGGTTGTGGCTATTTTTGGATCTACTGTTAGACCCACGTTTAGCCATTTTTCTGTCTTGTTTGCTATATCTACTCTGTTATGCATCAGATCTAGTAAAGGTTCAATATAAGTTGAGATCACCTTTCTCGTCTGGTTGCTATATGATTTGTTCAGGTCTGGTTCCTGGTCTCAGTTTCAGAGACTTATTTTGATCTACAGTCTCAACTTCAGAGACTTGTTTGTCTTACGATCCACTGTGCTGTTGGTATTTTACATTCGAGTGCTACTTGTAAGTACTTTCTATTCAGGGTTTATTGTTGCTGCAAGCACTGTAAGTCCTTTGTGCCTTACCCTCTGTGTGATCTTTTCTCATCTACTTTCTTTCTGGTAACTAGGAGATTGGCTTGACCTACCAGCTCGAGTGGCAAGGAATCCTATCGTGTGGTCTCCTAGGTTTTACCCTGTGTGAATCATCTTAGTTGTTATCATGACGCTTGGAGAAGCGTCCAAATCAAGGAGAGCAATCTCTGATTACTAAACTTGATTTTGGAGATCCATTATATCTCCATCCAAGTGATACCTCTGGAGTTTCTATTATGAATACAAAGTTAAGTGGTACTGAGAATTATAAAGTGTGGTCTTGTGCAATGATTTTGGCATTAGAAACCAAAAATAAATTGGGATTTATAAATGGCTCTGTCTCATCCCACTTATAATGAGATCCTCGGTAAACAGTGGGACAGATGCAACTCTGTGGTTTTGTCTTGGATTCTTAGTTCTATTTCTGATGAGTTGTTTGTTAGTCAAGTATTTTCTAGAGTTGCTTCTGAAGTCTGGGAAGAACTCAAAGAGACCTATGATAAAATTGATGGATCTGTGACTTTCAATTTACATCAGAAAATTAATTCTTTGAACCAAAATGGTGTTCCTATTTCTGAATATTATCACAAATTAAACTCTCTTTGGAAACAGTTTGATGCTCTAATAAAGTTACCCTCGTGTTCTTGTAACGCTGCTCATGAGTTTTCAAAGCATAATCAACTTTTAAAACTTATGCAGTTCTTAATGGGACTTGATGATGTGTATATCAATGTAAGAAGCAACATCTTAATGACAGATCCTCTTCCCTCTGTTAAGACAGCATTCTCTTTAGTGTCAAGAGAAGAGTCACATCGTGGTGTGACTCGTACTTCTTCTGATACTAAAGTCCAGAATTCTGCCTTCTTTGGGAAGACTTCAAACAACAATAAAAAACAAACTGGAAAAACTCCTCTGTTGTGTAAACATTGTGGACTAAATGGTCATACTATTGAGAGGTGTTTCAAATTAATTGGATTTCCAAAAGATTTTCAGTTCACCAAGGGTAAACCAAATCAAGCTGTTAAGTCGTCCTTTTCTAGCAATGTTGGTCCCGAAGGCCTATACAAGTTTGTAGAAGGGGGGGGGGGGGGGGGGGGGGTTGAATACAAACACACAGATTTTACTTTTCTAAATTGTTTATTGATAAATCATTAACAATTTACAGCTTGTTGCGGAGACAAGATTAAGGATAAACCTAAATCTAAACAAGTTGGAACACTAAGGTTTCTTGCACTAAGAAAGATAAGGAAATTACTAATAATAACCTATCTTGAGATAAGAGATATGAACTTGTCCAGAGTTAGCAAGTTACTTCAAAATGAAGTGAGTTCATCTCTTTATATACTGCATGCATTTAATGCAAGTCAGTATATACTTTACACGTGTCATCAGCTGGTTGGTTGCATGTCATTGACCTTGGTTGACAACCTTAGTAGCCGTATGGATGAATAGTGTAGTATCAGAGTGGTTGTACGATTTCAGATATTCGGAGGTTCTTTTCTGACATTTCGTACGGAGGCGTGCAAGGGTGGTTAAGACAAAAGTACTTTGTACGGAGGACTTCATGACCAGCTTTCGTTGATTCAGCGATTATCATTTACTATTCAGCAAATGATAAAGTTCAGCGATAGCTGAAGTCTTGTACTTGATACTTCACGTTGAGTGGACAAATCTGAGTCTTCGCTGATCCGCATCAGTTCATTAGGAGACTTGTCGCTGGTTCTTGAGCTTGATCTTCGACTTCAGCGTAGAACCTTTGTTGACGTGAAACTTGTCTTCAGGGATCATAAGTAAACAACTAACCTATCAGCGATCATCATAATGACTGAACAGACTCAGAGCATTTATGGTGAACAGTTTCGCTGAATGTTTAACTTAAAGAGCGAGAGTTCCTATCAGCGGTACTGGAAGATCTTAGTACTTATCAGCGATAGTGAAACTCTGATACATATTGTTTACTTACAATTTTCACTAAGTATTTAAGAGAGGGTCATTATCAAATCACTGAGGGTTTGGATCAACAATCTCCCCCTATTTGATTATGACATAGCAACAAAGAAAATTGTTATTTAATGAAAACATAAGGATAAAAAGAACTCATAAAATATTTGTCCCTTTTACTGTTTTCTGGGATCTTTTCAGTACTGATGGAGTAAAGTACGTTCGCTGAAATCTTTCTTTAAAATATTGAATCAGGTTACAATGAAGAACAGAAAGATTATAAGTACAAGCGAAATAATTTACAGGTACAGAAGGATAACTGATATAATAGAGAAAAAGGAGATTATATCAGTTTTCAAAAGGTTCTTCCTTAATGAGAAGTTCATCAAGGGTCGTCTTTTCAGTGGGGATCATCCAGGAACCGTTACGCCTTGTTTTCTTTTGTTCAGCGCTTCTTCAAAGATCAAGGGTTTTAGGTGTCGTGCCTGAATGTCTTTTCTGAAGTCACACCAGTAGATGAGATCTCTGAGCTGTTCGATTGGAGTGATTGGAAGCTCAGCGATCCGTTGAAAACATTTACGTCCGTCGTAGTCGAGAAAGAATATTCCATAAGGATTACTGATGACTTTACCAGGGACGAAAAGTTCACATGGTGGCAAAGAAATGTCAAGGGCAGATAGATCAAGGTCAGGACCAAGCACTTCAGCGCGAGAGAAACCAATTCCAGTTTCATTTCGTATGACAGGACCTGAGTTTGAATCTTGACGTTTCTTCTTTGGAGAGGCCCTTTTTCTTTTCGGCTTAAGATCAGGAAGAGGAGGAATGTCCACACAAGAAGATATCAAATCGATCTGTCTGTTTATCAGCTTTTCGAAATGATCCTTGTACTTAGATTGTGACGATTGGATAGCTAACCTCATCTCCAGCCATTCAGAGAGACCATACCTTTTTACAGTGTCAGCGCGAAAGGCTTCGGATTGGCCATCTTCTCTGAAAAGTTTGATGTCAACAATAGGTACTCCGATAGATGTTCTTCCAGAGATGAATACCTTGTTGATCTTCGCTGGACGATATCTGAAGTGGATTTTCTCCTTACACCAGATCAGGGTGGTCTGAGAAACTTCAGTTTTCTTTTCCACGATCTTCTGGGCTTCTTCTCAAAGCTTTCGTTGGATTTGAATGGGAACACGTGTTTGCATTTGATTGGAAGTTTGAACGAAACGTGCAAACGTGTGTCAGAAAGAAATCGTGCCTGGTGTTATCCGTTGCAATGACGTCACAACTGTCCTTTCACATTCTTTTAGGATGTCTCTGAGGTTTTGAAAAACTCAGGGACTCTTTTGAAAAACATGAAGCACTGAATAGAAGATATCAGTGAAGGTTTTAAGAAATTTTCAAAATATCGCTGTTAAGGAAGAGATATTCAGCGATGCATTTGTTTTTGAAATCTTGCATTTTCATGCGTTTGTCAGAGAGAGAAAACATACCTGGATATCAGTTTTACCAAGTTTATTCAGAGAGAAGATGATGAAATGGATTATATAAGTTGATTTTATCCCGAAGGCTATACAAGTTTGTATAAACGTATCGCTGATCAAATGTGAACCGCTGAAGATTTTACCCTTCAAGGTTCAGCATTCCAAGCTCGCTGATGAGAAAGTTGAATCTTGTCTCATCAAGAGGTTTGGTAAACAAATCAGCTAACTGATAATCAGTTGGGATAAAATGAAGTTCTATATCACCATTCATCACATGATCTCTGATAAAATGATATCTGATTTCTATGTGTTTTGTCTTTGAGTGTAGCTCTGGATTGTTTGCTATAGCGATGGCACTAGTGCTGTCGCAATAGATTGGAATTTTGGAGAGCTGAAGATCATAGTCTAGTAGCTGATTTCTCATCCACAAGACTTGAGAACAACAGCTTCCAACGGCTACATATTCAGCTTCAGCTGTGGAAGTGGACACTGAGTTTTGCTTCTTACTTGTCCAACTTACCAGCTTTCCACCCAGGAGCTGACATCCTCCTGTGGTGCTTTTCCTATCCATTTTGCAACCTGCAAAATCACTGTCTGAATAGGCGGTTAGATCGAATCCTGAGTCTTTGGGATACCAAAGGCCTAGATTCGCTGTACCCTTAAGATATCGAAAGATTCGCTTTACAGCTTTCATATGAGATATCTTAGGTTCAGCTTGATATCGTGCACATAAGCATGTTGCAAACATAATATCGGGTCGGCTAGCTGTAAGATACAATAGTGAGCCGATCATCCCACGGTACAGCGTGACATTGACAGGAACACCTTTTGTGTCCTTATAGAGTGTCAGCGGAGGTGCCATAGGGGTTTTCATAGCTGAACTTTCAGTTAAGTCGAATTTCTTCAGCATATCTTTAACATATTTTCCCTGATTAATGAAAGTTCCTTTTTCAGTTTGCTTAATCTGAAGACCAAGGAAATATGTTAGTTCACCCATCATGCTCATTTTATACTCATCTTTCATTCTATCAGCGAAACGAGTACAAAGCTCAGGGTTAGTAGAACCAAATATAATGTCATCAACATATATTTGAACTAAAATGATATGACCTTTCACTTTTCTAAAAAATAGAGTTTTGTCAATCTTACCTCTCTCAAATTGTTCAATATGGAGATAAGTAGAGAGAGTATCATACCATGCACGAGGAGCTTGCTTTAAGCCATAAAGTGCCTTGTCCAGTTTATAAACATAACCTGGACGCTTAGGATCTGAGAATCCTGGAGGTTGTTCCACATACACTTCTTCATTCAGCTTTCCATTCAGAAACGCTGACTTAACATCCATCTGATGTACAGTGAAGTTTTTGTGTACAGCATATGCTAAGAAAAGACGAATAGATTCGAGTCTTGCTACTGGAGCAAAAGTTTCGTCATATTCTATGCCTTCCTCTTGTCTGTATCCCTGAGCAACAAGACGAGCTTTGTTGCGAGTTACAGTACCATGTTCGTCCAACTTGTTTCGATAGACCCATTTAGTGCCTATCACCGTTTTGTCAGTTGGTCTACGAACGAGTTTCCAAACTTTGTTTCTTTCGAATTCAGTCAGCTCTTCTTGCATAGCGCTGACCCAGTTTGGATCTCTGAGGGCATCATCTATTTTCTTTGGTTCAGTTAGAGAAATAAAGTTAACAAATAAACAAATATTACCTGCACTTCTACGAGTCTGAATACCAGCGTTGGGATCACCAAGAATTTGATCGATTGGGTGATTTACAGTCCATCGCTGAGCCGGAGCATACGTCGCTGATTCAGTCTGAACTGGAGAAACTGAAGATGAGGCTTCAGCTACTTCTGGATTATCAGCTAAGAGAGGAATGTTTGCATTTGTCACTTCATTTACTGATTGCTGAGAAATAGACGGAATTTATGAGACATTTGGATCAACTGCATGTATAGTGTTTATAGGCACAGTTGAGACCCAAGATGTTTCAGCTTCACTATTCTGCATATCTGGAATGATAGGAGGACCATCATTTTCTACGGTGTGAGCATGAGGAGTGGGAACTTCTTCTGAATCACCAAGATGAGAAAACATCCATTGATTCAGTTCTTCAGTATCAGCGGATGGTTTAGAGTTCGCTGAACGGGATTCGTCAAACGTGACGTGAATAGTTTCTTCTACAGTTTGTCTTCTACGGTTGAAGACTCTGAAGGCTTTGGAGACTGAGGAGTATCCAAGAAAGATTCCATCATCAGCCTTAGGATCAAACTTTCCAAGGGCATCTCTGTTGTTCAGTATGAAACACTGACATCCAAAGATGTGAAGAAAGCTGATTGAAGGCTTTCTCCCATAAAGGAGTTCATAGGCTGTCTTTTTGAATCTTTTAACTATCAGCGACCTGTTTTGCGTAAAGCAAGCAGTGTTGACAGCTTCTGCCCAGAACTGAGTAGGCATGTGAGAATCGCTGAGCATTGAACGTGCAACTTCAATAATTGTTCTATTTCTTCTTTCAGCGACTGCATTTTGTTGCGGTGTTCTCACTGACGAAAAGTTGTGAGAAATACCCTTACTCTCAAGGAAGGAATCAAGAGAACTGTTTTTGAATTCAGTTCCATGATCACTCCTTATTGAGCGAACAGTCATATTGTTCAGAGTTTCCATCTTCCGAACAAAGGTGATGAGTTCTTCAGGGGTGTCACTCTTAGAACGGAGAAACATTACCCATGTGTAACGAGAGAATTCATCAACTATGACCAGCGTATATTTCTTTCCAGCGATGGATTGTTTGTTAACGGGGCCAAACAAATCCATATGGAGTAGTTGTAGAGGAGATGACACTGAGGAGACTTGCTTTGACTTGAAGCTTGCCTTGGTCTGCTTCCCTTTTTCACACGCTGAACATAAAGACTCTTTGGTGTATGAATGCTGAGGTAGACCAGTGACTAACTCTTTGGAGGAAACAGTATTCAGTGTCTTGAAATTTAGATGTGAGAGCCTCTTGTGCCATAGCCAGTTAACATCAGAAGATGCCTTTGAGAAGAAATAGGAGTTCTCAGTGGTTGTTGAGTCCATGTTTATTACAAAAACATCTTCCAAACGATAACCGCTGAGAGCTATCTTCTCCTTTTTGTCAGAGACAAAGCAGGATTCCTTAGTGAAAATCACTTTGTTATCCATGTCGCAAAGCTGACTGATGCTCAGAAGATTATGCTTCAGCCCTTCAACATATGCGACTCTTCTGAAGGAGGTTGTATCATTTGAAAGTACACCATACCCTCGGGTGTGTCCTTTTCCATTTCCACCGAAAGTCACAGAGGGACCCTTCTCTTCCTTGTATTCAGCGAGCTGGTTTTTCTTTCCAGTCATGTGTCTAGAGCATCCGCTATCGAGATACCAGATACCCTTCTTAACCTGCAATACAAAGGAAGATTAGTTTTTCTTAGGTACCCACTTAACCATGTATACACGTTTGTCAGTGGAAGTAGTTGGAATGGAAGGTTCAGCGGTCTTCGCAGCATTTGAAGATTCAGCTTTGTCTTTCTTCACTTTGGTTAATTTCTTAACCTCAGTGGTAGGAGTCACCTTGACCTGATTTGCATCGGTGTTGGTCCTCTTTGCCTTGGGGGCAATCTTCACCTTAGCTATTTTTTCAGCTTTGGTGGCTGTGGGGCACTTACTAGCAATATGATCGGTGAGTCCACAGTGATAACATTTCCTATAACTAAAAATAGTTCTAGGACCACTTGTATGCTGAGCTTTTAATTTTGAATTAGAAGTGCCAGAACCAAGTAAGCTATTTGCTTTAGAAATGGGACGAACATTCAGTTCTTCAGATTTCTTACCAAGGACATCCACTCTGAGTCTAGGAGTAGATCGCTGAATAGATCCAGAGATCAGCTTTCTAGATCCAGAGGGGTTGGTCACTGAGGCTTTAGAAGCATTCAGCTTTGGTACTAAGGTACCCTTCTGAGGATTTTGATAAATAACAATTCCTTTACCTTTGTCTTTAGAGACAGAGGTATGTTTTGAATAAACCATTTTCTCCTTACCTTTTGAGGAGGTAGGAGTTTCCTCAGGGATTGGTGTAATGGACGAGGAGTACTGAGATGATGAAGTGTCAGCGACTGAGGATACGAACGTTCCAAATTTAAGCATTGAACGTTCAGTGGTTGGTTTTGGAGTATCATATTTATAACCCAGACCACGTTTATCACTCAGAGGAATCTGAGCCTTAATTATCTCAGTGATCTTTGTTGAAGAATTACACCATCCTTCAACAGTAGCTTGTTCAGCTTTTAATGCAGCGATAGCTTCTGCTCGTTCGATTTTGACTAGCTGATTTAAATAGACTTGATCTTTAAAATCATCTTCAATTTTAGAAAGCTTTTCTATTTGAAGGTGGCAGTTTTTAAGTTTTTCAGCGAGATCAAGATTTTGGTTTTCAACCACAGTTTTGCCGTTCATGGCTTCGTATAAACTTCTAGTCAAGAGATCGATCTTACGGAGACTATCAGCTTCATCAATATTTGCAATATTGGTAAAGAAAGAAGGTGATACCTGAATGGCAGATGTTGAAGTGGAGGGAATGTCTGAACTTTCTTCCTCTTCTTCAATCTTGGCCATGAGACATTGATTTGCTTCATCATCTTCAGAGTCAGATGATGATGCTTCTTCATCAGAAGCAGCCCAATCATAGTCAGCCATCAGGCCTTTTCCTTTCTTCTTAAAACTTTTCAGCTTTGCATACTTCTCCTTCAGCTTTGAGTATTTGTCATCTTTATTCCTTGGAACAAAGTTTTTCTTTGAGAAAGCTGAAGGTCTCATGACTTTCTTTGACCTGCACTCATTAGCGAAATGACCTGTCTTTTCGCAGTTGAAACAAGTAGCAGTGGCCTTATCAACAAAAGCTGATGATTTAGGCTTGTCAGTTATGGAAAGAGGTTTGTTCTTTCTAAACATTTTCTTCTTGGCGAATCTCCTGAACTTTTTAGTTAGGAGAGCCAAGGATTCATCATCATCTGAAGAATCAGAGTCTGATGACCTTTCAGAGTTACTTTCTAACTCAGTGATAGTGACCGAGGGTCGCTGAGTAGAAGGTTCTTCTGAGATTAAAGCAACAGGAGTGCTTTTGGAATCTTTTACAAGATTCTTCTTAAGATGGCTAGATTGCTCATGATTCAGCAATGTACCATATAAGGTTGAAAGGGTCATTGATTTAAGATCCTTTGACAGCTTGAGACACATGGAATAATTGTCCCAGCTTTCAGGTAAACATTCTAGAAACTTTGTCAGCACTTCAAAGTTAGAATATTCCTTACCAACAGTTTTTAGATCTATAATTAAACAATTAAAACGTTGGTGAACTTCAGAGAGAGTTTCATTCTTACCAGAAATGAAGCTTTCGTATTGTCTTACCAGGTTGATCTTTCTTGAGTCCTGGACTTCAGACGTTCCTTCATACTGAACACATATTGTGTCCCACATGGCTTTTGATGACTTCAGGTTCATGACGGAATGGTAGACTTTGTCAGGAAGGGCCATGGATAGTATGGATCTGGCTTTTGTATCTATAGCCACTTTCTTCTTATCTTCATCGGTCCACATGTGTATTTCCTTTGGAATCAGCCTTTCTGGAATAGCAGCTCTAGTTGCAGTGGCTGGAACTAAAGGATCAATTGTTACAGGGATGTGTGGTCCGTTTTCAAGATAGTAAGTCATAGTAGGGTCTACACCTTCTAAGAAGAGTGTCATCCTATTTTTCCACAAGTTGAAGTTGTCTCTGGAAAATCTAGGGGGTTTTGCAAGAGAACCATTGTCTATATAATGTGTGTTTGTGTTGGCCATTTTCAGATAATAGCAAGGAAGAGAAATATCTTAGATTAGATCTTGTTTATGAGATTAAACAAATCCGCTCTGATACCACTTGTTGGTCCCGAAGGCCTATACAAGTTTGTAGAAGGGGGGGGGGGGGGGGTTGAATACAAACACACATATTTTACTTTTCTAAATTGTTTATTGATAAATCATTAACAATTTACAGCTTGTTGCGGAGACAAGATTAAGGATAAACCTAAATCTAAACAAGTTGGAACACTAAGGTTTCTTGCACTAAGAAAGATAAGGAAATTACTAATAATAACCTATCTTGAGATAAGAGATATGAACTTGTCCAGAGTTAGCAAGTTACTTCAAAATGAAGTGAGTTCATCTCTTTATATACTGCATGCATTTAATGCAAGTCAGTATATACTTTACACGTGTCATCAGCTGGTTGGTTGCATGTCATTGACCTTGGTTGACAACCTTAGTAGCCGTATGGATGAATAGTGTAGTATCAGAGTGGTTGTACGATTTCAGATATTCGGAGGTTCTTTTCTGACATTTCGTACGGAGGCGTGCAAGGGTGGTTAAGACAAAAGTACTTTGTACGGAGGACTTCATGATCAGCTTTCGTTGATTCAGCGATTATCATTTACTATTCAGCAGATGATAAAGTTCAGCGATAGATGAAGTCTTGTACTTGATACTTCACGTTGAGTGGACAAATCTGAGTCTTCGATGATCCGCATCAGTTCATTAGGAGACTTGTCGCTGGTTCTTGATCTTGATCTTCGACTTCAGTGTAGAACCTTTGTTGACGTGAAACTTGTCTTCAGGGATCATAAGTAAACAACTAACCTATCAGCGATCATCATAATGACTGAACAGACTCAGAGCATTTATGGTGAACAGTTTCGCTGAATGTTTAACTTAAAGAGCGAGAGTTCCTATCAGCGGTACTGGAAGATCTTAGTACTTATCAGCGATAGTGAAACTCTGATACATATTGTTTACTTACAATTTTCACTAAGTATTTAAGAGAGGGTCATTATCAAATCACTGAGGGTTTGGATCAACAAGCAATGTCTCTGCTAGTGATGGGGTTGGTCGAGGTCCTACTAGTTCATCTTCCCTCACTGAAGATCAAGTAAAAAAGTTGTTGTCGCTCATTGACCAGAAACAGCCTGATGGCATTGCTGTCAATATGGCTGGTATGTTTTCTGGTATGGCTAATGCTCCCAAATTATTTTCAAATGTTAATAAAAATGGTTGGATCATCGATTCCGGTGCCAACCAGCATATGACTTCGTCAATGTCATGTTTAGAAAATGTGGTTGACATCTCTGATCTTAAATTAAAGGTAACTCAACCTAATGGGGATGAGGCTATCATTAATAAGATTGGAAATTTCAAACTGAATGATAAAGTCACTTTGTTGATGTACTTGTTATTCCTGAATTTCATGTAAATCTATTGTCTGTGCACAAACTTGCTAGAGACAATAAGGTGTTTGTAGGGTTTAATGAGTATAAGTGTTTTCTTATTCAGGGTTTTCCTGCAATGAAAGTTGTGGGGACTGGTAGTGAACAGGGAGGTTTATACTTCTTTGATCACGTTAATAATGTTGTTAGTGTTGGGTCTAGATTTTTTGATGACAAGGATAATACTTCAAATATGTCTATTTTTTGTAATGTCTCTCGACAGCTTTGGCATAGTCGTTTAGGACATCCTGCTGATCAAGTATTAACTGTGCTAAAAAATAAATTGAGTCTAAGTAGTGATGGTGTTGTTGTTCCTTGTGACATATGTCATAAGGCTAAGCAAGCTAGAGAAAAATTTAATCTTAGTGAACATAAAACTACAAGGTTAGGAGATCTAGTTCATATTGACTTATGGGGTCCCTATCGTATAACAAGTAGAGAAGGTTATCGTTATTTTTTAACTATAGTTGATGACTTTACTCGTTCTGTGTGGGTTTATTTGCTAAAACATAAAGATGAAGTTTATGATAGTATCGTTGCTTTTCACAGTTTACTATCCACCCAATTTGGCAAATCTGTAAAGGTGTTTCGAAGTGACAATGGATCAGAATTTGTTAATAATAGGTTAAGTGAATTTTTTAAAATCAATGGTATTCTTCATCAAACTTCTTGTGTTTATACTCCACAACAAAATGGTGTTGTAGAGCGTAAACATAGGCATTTGTTGAATGTTGCTAGGGCTTTAATGTTCCAAGGGGAAATTCCATTAAATATGTGGACTGAGTGCATTCTCACTGCCACATATCTTATAAACAGAACTCCTTCATCAATTTTGAATGGAAAGTCTCCTTATGAACTGATGTTTGGTTTTTCACCTGTTTCTCATCTTCGAAATTTTGGATGTTTGTGTTTTGCTATAAAACCAAATAATACTGATAAATTTTCTGCACGAGCTGAAAAATGTGTTTTGCTTGGGTATTCAAATTCAAAAAAAGGACATAGATTGTATAGTCTTGATTCAAAACAAATTGTTGTTTCTCGTGATGTTAAATTTTATGACACTATTTTTCCTTTTAAAATGAGTACTATTAAGCAAGATACAAATCCAGTAACATCAACACTTTAAATTTCTTTGATTCCATTTTTGTTCAATCTAATGAGTTTACTTCTGGAATGCCCTATGATGATAATATGGCGAATACTCAAAGTGGGTCAAATTCTAGTAATCATGATCACCTAGGTGGTAACCCAGATAATTGTGCCAATGAAACACTTGGTAATATAAAAAATGAGTCTGCCGGACCACAGGTCCGTGGTGGTGCTGAGGTAGCTGCCGGTGATTCATGTAATGCTGGATTTAGACCCTTAAGTGCTCATAATAACGATGATACTTTAAGGTCCCCTTCTGAGGGTACTTCTGTTCAACCTGTCACTTCTACTAGGAAATCTAGTAGACCTTCAAATTTGCACAAACACTTTACTGATTATGTAGTTGAAGGAAAAGTAAAGTATGGATTAGAAAGGGTGGTAAACTATTCAAATCTTAATAAAAATCATTTTTGTTTCATTTCTACTTTAAACAAAGCAGTAGAACCTAGTAGTTTTTTGAAGCTTCTAAAGATCAGAACTGGGTAACTGCAATGAATGATGAGATGGAAGCATTGTATAGGAATAGGACTTGGGTTTTAACTGAGTTGCCTCCTGGTCGAAAGCCTATAAGTTGTAGGTGGATTTACAAAATTAAATATAAGTCAACAGGTGAGATAGAAAGATATAAAGCTAGGCTAGTTGCAAAAGGGTACTCACAAAGGGAGGGATTAGACTATGAAGAAACCTTTTCACCAGTAGTTAAAATGGTTACAGTGCATTGTGTTATTGCTCTTGCTGTACAAAATAACTGGCCATTGTGTCAGTTAGATGTGAACAATGCTTTTTTGTATGGTGATTTAGCTGAGGAAGTTTATATGTCATTACCTCCTGGATATTTTTCTAAAAATGAAAAACGAGTTTGCAAACTAGTTAAGTCTTTGTATGGTTTAAAACAAGCACCTAGACAATGGTATGAGAAACTTTCATCTTGTTTACAAGAAAATGGGTTTTGTCAAAGTTCATGTGATTATTCTTTGTTCACCAAGAGTGTTGGTTCGGTATTTCTTGTTTTGTTGGTTTATGTAGATGATATAATATTAACAGGAAATTGTCTTGATGAAATAAACAAAGTAAAGAAATATCTTTGTTGATCCCGATTTTACTCAACAATGATATTTATATCTATTAGTTCAAACAAGTTAGAGTGCGGAAGCGTTTTTAACGAACTAAAAGACATTCTTCGGTAGAATAACACACGAGATCAAGTAATCAAAGTATAAATAAACACTGGATTAACTCAAAGATTCACTTGGTATTGATTTGAATAAGAACACCAAGAACACCGAAGGTATAATAGAATTCTGCTCTTAGGTGTGTGTGTTGTGCAAAGCTTAATTGAAGAGCTCAACATGAGCCTTCTATTTATACTATTCACCAAGGGACAAGTTCTAAACAAAAAGGACTAAAGGGTACAAGACACGATCGTGGGACTGCTACAGGTACAACGTTAATGTAGTGCGCCATTTTCTGCTAAAGTTGTAACCCATCAGAGGTTGACACGTGGATATGGCAGGGCACGCCTTGTACGAATGATCTTCAGAATCTTCGTACAGCAGAGAACGTGAGAGGCACGATAGTCTTCGTCTTGATCTTCAAATAATCTTCTAAGTCTTCAGTCTTCATACCACAGAGGCTCTGTCAAGTTTGGCAGAGGCTCTGTGGCCTTGTCCTCTGTGAATGTCTTCAGTAGTCTTCCCTTGGATCTTCTATCGAATTCTATACTTAGCCTATTTTTCAATACTTCTATAAATAGTAGAAGTTGGAGCTAACAATCTCCCCCTAAGTATTGAAAAATAAAAAATTGAAAAATGCATGGTTTTCTAGGCTAAGTACACGACAGAAGGTAATTGACCTCTGTAGAATGTTTTCTTTTCATATACGATTATATGCCAGAGGCATTTACACTTGATTACAATGAAAAGAAAAGTTAAATTTGCAGAGGAAGGTTGAGGAAGTCAGATTCTGGCGTTTGGGAAGTCGTCGATCTTGTGTCCTCCGATTCCTCCACCTTTGAGCTCACGATATATTTAAATGCAGAGGTTTCTGAAGTTGATGACAGAGTCAATGACCTCTATCAATCTGTCTGCGAGAGCTTGATCCATGAACTCAGTTCCTCTATGCTCCAAAAGATTGGCTCTGAACTCTACCAGAGTACTTGTCGCGTATTTTTGGCAGTCAACCTCTAGAAACAACTTTGACTTTCCAGCTGGATCTTGAAAGACATACCAATTCTTGAAAAAGTGATGATTGAGTTTGGTCTGGCAGAGGGGGGGCAGTCATTTTCAGGTGCTGAGATCCTCAAACCTCTTACTCCAAGGTCGAGTCCTAGTTGGAAGTCATTCATGCTATACAACAGAAGTCTTTCACGCATGGCCATCCTGATTTCTCGGTAAGCTCCTTGGACTTCCAGTCTGTGGCTGTAGTTCTACCTTGTCCAACTCAGAAGATCAGGTAGATCATAGAGGTTTAGATTTCTCAGATCTGCATCTGAGAACGTGGTTTCTGATCTGTCTACCCTCTTGACTCTGTAGAGGTTGTAGTAAACCTCTTTTCCGTGGGTATGGGACAACTTTCAATAGATGACCTTGTCTATCTTGGAGTTTGAAAAGATTTCTTTGACTGGTTTGGCTTTCTTTCTATAGAATTGATCTCGTAGTTCTTTAAGAAAGTCGGGGTGCAAGATAGATGGTGGTAGAGGATCGTTGATTGCTCTGCTGTATAAGTATTTGTGGACCACCTCTTCCATTTTTCTTTGTTGAACAGGAGGTGGGGGCATGGGCTTTCGCAGAGCATTCAAGTCACTTTTCAGTTTGGCCACTCGATCTTCTGTTGGCTTAGCCTTTGGGTCAAGTATTGGCTTGTTTGACAGAGTGTCGAAACCAAAAGCCCGGTCTTCTTCTTTCGGTTTCGGGGTGACCAAAGCATCGAAAGCGCTCTTCATCAATTTCTCTGTAGGTTGATGCTTTGGCTTCTTCTGTTTTGGTTCCTCTGTCATTATTCCCTTGCCTTTGTCTTTTGCCTTCGATTGTAGCTCTTCCTTCTGTACAGAATGGGTTGCCTCTGTTTGTTTTGGCGGTTGAGCTTCGTAGGGCTTAGTTGTAGATGCTTCTGTAGGTTTTGTAGGGGTTGCCTCTGTTGGTTTTGGCACTTGTGCTTCTGAGGGCTTGATTGGTGATGTGGGTTTGGTTTGAGGTTTGGTTGGTGAGGCCTCTGCTGATTTTCTCAAATATTTTCTTTTGTGAGCTAAAGTCTTGGTTCTTGTTTTGGGCTCCTCTGTTCTTTTGGTTGTGGGAGATGGAGGTTTTGTCGTTGTAGCTTCTGGTGTAGGGGATGGTAACTTGGGTTCTTCTGGTGTTGGGGAAGGGAGTTTGTCTTTTGGTGTTTTTGGTTTAGGTGGTTGATCTTCTTCAGAAGATGTCAGGATTTGAAACTGTTCAGTTTGTTTGGGGGTTGGTGATGGAAGATCTTCTATGGTTATAGAGGTTGTTTCCACAGAGGTGGGTGTTCCCTATGTGGTCTTCTGTTGTGTTCCTCCTTGAGTTTCAGTTGGGGAAGCTTGGGATATAGGTTCTGCTGAAATTGGTGGGGCTGGTAGACCTCTGTTTGCAGCTTTGTCTTGTTGCTTTTTCTCCCCCTCGGGATGGCCTGATAATCCATCAGAATCATCATCAGAGTCATCCTGACCCTTATCCTTTTTACCTTCTGTTCTGCAGGTAGTATCTGGCTTTTTGGGTTGAGTGGCACCTGCGGCTATCATCTTGGCACACAAATCATCGCAGATGCCCAGAAGTGAAGCGACCTCTGCCTCTGAGTTAAATCTAAATCTGCCCACACTTGCCTGAAAATCTTTGACGTAGTTCGCGTTGGCTGTAGTGAAGGCTCTGATGAACTCTGTCATTTGATCAAGTATCCCCTGTCCAAGTTCTGTAAGTTGTGCTCTGGTCATGTAGTCGGAAGGCTTCATGGCCTGAGTTTCTTTGGTCGTGTGTTCCTGAACTTGCTCTAGGGCCTTCTTCAGGTCTTCAGGTGTGAGACCCGTAGAGGTTGGGGATTGCTCTTTCTTCAGCTGTTTAAGTAGATCTTTTACAGAGGTCTGGAAGGCAGAGCTTGTTGCTTTCTCGAAGGCAGATGCGGTGGTGGCAGAGGTTGTTGCAGCTGTTTTCATCTGGGCGTAGACATTTTTCACCTCTGTGGACAAGTTGTCCATTTTGGTGTTCAGATCAGTTAAGGCCCTGGTAGTGGTATCTGCAAAAGAATCAAAAGAGCTTTTCAACTCTTTCAATGTGTTGTCCACAGAGGTGACAAGGGTTTGGAACTCATCCCTTGAGACATGTGGACTATGTGTAACCTCTGGGGGAACACATGCATCCCCAGAGTGAGTCCCTGTTCCTGGGACACCTTTTGTCACCCCTGTGTTGATGTTGAGGGTGGAAGGCTTTTCCTCTAATCCTTGAGTAGAGGCTTTTTGAGCCTCAGACTCTATAGAGATTCTGTTGAGAACATTGTCCTGATCCGCTCCAGAGACGAATACAGGAGTATTCTCAAGTTGACTTGGGGACTTGTCTAGAGTCCCTTCGTCCATGTGCACTCTAGGCTCCTCTGAAGAGCCGGATGGACTTAGTCGTGTGTGCGTGTCAGAGGAAACGAATTCCTCTGTATGGATTTATGTTGTGATCTGGAGCAATTGATCACTTACTAAAGGTAAGTCCTTTGGAGAGGACTCTCTTGGAATGGTTTTGTTGGTCCCGAAGGCCTATACAAGTTTGTAGAAGGGGGGGGTTGAATACAAACACAGATTTTACTTTTCTAAATTGTTTATTGATAAATCATTAACAATTTACAGCTTGTTGCGGAGACAAGATTAAGGATAAACCTAAATCTAAACAAGTTGGAACACTAAGGTTTCTTGCACTAAGAAAGATAAGGAAATTACTAATAATAACCTATCTTGAGATAAGAGATTTGAACTTGTCCAGAGTTAGCAAGTTACTTCAAAATGAAGTGAGTTCATCTCTTTATATACTGCATGCATTTAATGCAAGTCAGTATACACTTTACACGTGTCATCAGTTGGTTGGTTGCATGTCATTGACCTTGGTTGACAACCTTAGTAGCCGTAAGGATGAACAGTGTAGTATCAGAGTGGTTGTACGATTTCAGATATTCGGAGGTTCTTTTCTGACATTTCGTACGGAGGCGTGCAAGGGTGGTTAAGACAAAAGTACTTTGTACGGAGGACTTCATGATCAGATTTCGTTGATTCAGCGATTATCATTTACTATTCAGCAGATGATAAAGTTCAGCGATAGCTGAAGTCTTGTACTTGATACTTCACGTTGAGTGGACAAATCTGAGTCTTCGCTGATCCGCATCAGTTCATTAGGAGACTTGTCGCTGGTTCTTGAGCTTGATCTTCGACTTCAGCGTAGAACCTTTGTTGACGTGAAACTTGTCTTCAGGGATCATAAGTAAACAACTAACTATCAGCGATCATCATAATGACTGAACAGACTCAGAGCATTTATGGTGAACAGTTTCGCTGAATGTTTAACTTAAAGAGCGAGAGTTCCTATCAGCGGTACTGTAAGATCTTAGTACTTATCAGCGATAGTGAAACTCTGATACATATTGTTTACTTACAATTTTCACTAAGTATTTAAGAGAGGGTCATTATCAAATCACTGAGGGTTTGGATCAACAATCTCCCCCTATTTGATTATGACATAGCAACAAAGAAAATTGCTATTTAATGAAAACATAAGGATAAAAAGAACTCATAAAATATTTGTCCCTTTTACTGTTTTCTGGGATCTTTTCAGTACTGATGGAGTAAAGTACATTCGCTGAAATCTTTCTTTAAAACTTTGAATCAGGTTACAATGAAGAACAGAAAGATTATAAGTACAAGCGAAATAATTTACAAGTACAGAAGGATAACTGATACAATAGAGAAAAAGGAGATTATATCAGTTTTCAAAAGGTTCTTCCTTAATGAGAAGTTCATCAAGGGTCGTCTTTTCAGTGGGGATCATCCAGTCAGGAACCGTTACGCCTCATTTTCTTTTGTCCAGCGCTTCTTTGAAGATCAAGGGTTTTAGGTGTCGTGCCTGAATGTATTTTCTGAAGTCACACCAGTAGATAAGATCTCTGAGCTGTTCGATTGGAGTGATTGGAAGCTCAGCGATCCGTTGAAAACATTTACGTCCGTCGTAGTCGAAAAAGAATATTCCATAAGGATTACTGATGACTTTACCAGGGACGAAAAGTTCACATGGTGGCAAAGAAATGTCAAGGGCAGATAGATCAGGGTCAGGACCAAGCACTTCAGCGCGAGAGAAACCAATTCCAGTTTCATTTCGTATGACAGGACCTGAGTTTGAATCTTGACGTTTCTTCTTTGGAGAGCCCCTTTTTCTTTTCAGCTTTAGATCAGGAAGAGGAGGAATGTCCACACAAGAAGATATCAAATCGATCTGTCTGTTTATCAGCTTTTCGAAATGATCCTTGTACTTAGATTGTGACGATTGGATAGCTAACCTCATCTCCAGCCATTCAGAGAGACCATACCTTTTTACAGTGTCAGCGCGAAAGGTTTCAGTTTGGCCATCTTCTCTGAAAAGTTTGATGTCAACAATAGGTACTCCGATAGATGTTCTTCCAGAGATGAATACCTTGTTTATCTTCGCTGGACGATATCTGAAGTGGATTTTCTCTTTACACCAGATCAGGGTGGTCTGAGAAACTTCAGTTTTCTTTTCCACGATCTTCTGGGCTTCTTCCCAAAGCTTTCGTTGGATTTGAATGGGAACACGTTTCAGCTTGGGGTCTTTGACAGATTCTTGAGTAAGCTTGATGGCGTATTCTCTGTCTTTCTCTTCAGCTTCCTTTCTTTCAGCGATGAGGCGTTCAGCTCTGAGGTGTTCCTTGTATTCAGCTTTTGAAATTCTGAACTTAGGAGGAACTGAAGGCAGTTGATCACGCCTTAGTATGATTCGCTGATCCTCGAATCGCTTTATTATTTCTTCTTTTTTCTTCTGTTCTTCTTCTCTTAGCTTTTGAGGAGCCAAGGAAGGTCTGTTTCTGTGTGAGAGAGTTTGTTCTTCAGGTTCATCAGTCTCAGAGATCAAATCCAAGACTGGGATTATTTCTTCAGCGGCAGCTGGAATTATTGGTGAAGTCGCAGTTGTGGAGCCTTCAGCGATATCCTCAAACAGGGGAGAGGACTAGCTGAAACGCAGCGATCTTACAAGTAAGAACTTGGGTAGAAACAGATAGAGAGAATTGGTTTAAGTGTATAGGCTTGGGTAGAGGAGCTGATAGTGTATGAGATGTTCAGGGAAGGAATATAAGTAAAGTTTAGTGTACCTGACAAACCGGCTTTTCAAGCAAGATCGCCAGATTTTCATCTTCAGCGAGGCCTTTGCCTTTGCCTTTTTCAGCGCCAGAGGCTGAGGGCTTTGTCTTTGTCTTCTCCCCTGAAGGTTCTTTTATCAAGATTCCCTTAGGAGCTTTGATCCTTGGGGTAGGTTTGACGAGAAAGAGATCATCGTCATCTTCGTCATCATCATCATCATTCTTTGGAGAAGAGGATGGTTCATTATCAGGGATGTCGACGGCTTCATCATCTTCTGCTTCGGATTCTTCAGCATCTTCTTCGAGTTGCTCCCCCTCAGATACAGAGGCGAGCTTCTCGGTTCCCTCAGGGTTTTCATCTCCCTGAGGTCTTTCAGCGATCAGATCTTCATTCCTCTCTCCCCTGATAGATTCATCATGGGAAAGGTCTTCAGCGCTCTTGTTCAGATCTTCAGCGCTTTTGTTTAGATCTTCAGCGCTCTTCTCAGCGGTATGTTCAGCGCTCTTCTCCCTCTTTCTCATGATGACTGGGGGAGGAATGGGTAGATTCAGCGTTGGTGTTATCTCTGTCTTCTGGGCCAGAGATTTTCACACAACCTTCAAGCTTTGCTATTCTGTCTTCTAGGCCAGAAATAGCAGGCGTGATTTTCTTCAGCTCTGTGCGATCCGTCGCTGTGAAAGATTCCAAAATAGGGGCAGGAGCAGGAGCTGGAGTTCTTGCCTTGTTGAGCAGCTCTTCAATCATTGTTTTCATCGAACCAACGTCGGTCTTTACAGAGCCTAAGTCAGTCGTCAGAGTTTGAACATTTGTCTTCACAGCAGACATATCACCTTCTAGTGCTCCAACCGATGTCTTCAGCGTTGTTACTTCGCCGGACATGGAGGAAACTGATTGTTTGAGTGAGGTGTAGTCTGTGTAGATGTCAGCGAGCACTTTGGCGAAATCGCTGAGAGTCTTATCAACAATCTTGATGTCGTCTGTGGAAGCTTTCTTTTCCACCACCGTTGTCAGCTTCGTCAGATTCTCTCCAGCGTTTGTTACAGCTGTAGAGTTGTTGGAGAGTGTGGTGGTGAGATCGGTCAGCTTTGTTTCCACGGACTTCAGAGAGTCGTTGATGTCTCCCAAATTAGGACCTGTAACACATAAGTACTTGTGAACAAAGGAAAGCTCAGAAGTTTCAGGTTTAGTTACAGTGTATATGGGTTGATTTGTACCTGCAGGAGGATTGACGAAATCGTCAAAGTTGCGGACTCCTGAATAATGTTCCATATCCTCCTCAAAAGTTCGGTGAGGAATGGTGATCTCTGCAGGTCCTTTCTTCATCATTTGTTGAGAAGCGTCAGCGGTGGCTTCTGGAATGATGGCATCTCCAGTGTTAGCTGGAGGAGTGTCCAAAGAAGTGGAGGGAGGAGCGAAGGATAAGATTGGGATTCGGGTACTGAGTTCAGCGTTGGAATCGCTGACAATCACTTCATCAGTCTTTTGAGAGACTGAGGGAGGTTGGGTAGTTTCCAAGTTTCTAACCTCAGCGTTTAGAGACGCTGAAGTCTGGATTGGAGGGATGGCTTGAACGGGTGTGGCAGAGCGTACCACGGAACTTTCCTTCAGCTCTTCAGAATGAGCTGAGGAGTCTTCAGCATGGGATTGCTGGGGTTGCTCCTTGGTTTTCTTGATCCTTTTGGAATCAAGTTGGGTGTGAGAGGGTTTCCTTTTCTTAGAAGGAGAGGATTTTGTGGCCGGGGTATCAGCGATGGGTATTGTCGCTGAAGGAGCCACAGAAAGCGGAGAATTTAGAAGAGTGAGAAGAGTAGAGAGACGTACCTCGTTGGCGACAGGTTTGAAATCGAGCACCTTAGGGCCAACCTGAGAAAGTTTCAGGTCACCCTCTTCAGGATAGCTGTCCTTCAGGCCATATTGGAAGATGGCGCTGATGAATCTTGGGTAAGGAACCCATGATGGTCGGTCAGTGGCAGAATCCACGCGTTGTACTAGGTCATCATATATGATAGAGGCCCAGTCAATGTTTAGACCTTTCAGCAGTGCGTATCCCATAGCTTGCGTAGGTTGTGCGGCTTGATCAGAAGAGCCGGACTTCGCTGTCATGCAGCTGATCAGGTGAGCGAAGATGAAATTCATCTCGCTGGGCATTTTGGACTTCTTTATCAGCGTCAGCTTCTTCTCAGGCTTCTTGTCCCTTCCAATGTCCCAGATGTAACCCATTGTGTCGAGAAAAGCAATGATGGCATCTTTGTCAGCTTGCTTCTTATGGTCAGGGAATGGAACGAAGGGTTTTTCTTTGGTGGCATTGGGGAAGTTCAGGGCTTTTCGTATGATAGCGGGGGTTATCTTAATTGTGCCATACTCAGTATCGCTGAGTATGCAATCGATGGTTTTGGATGCATCTTTGGCGGAGGGTAGCTGGGTGTGTCTGGCAGAGTACCAGAACTGGGATAGTAGTAGCTGACTTGCGGGAGGTGTAATGGTCAGGGCTGTTGAAATGCAGCAGTTTTTCAGGAAATTCACAGCAACATCCAGATGTGTGACTTGCTTTCGAGGAGGAAACTCGAGAAGCGCAGAGAGGTTGTTGACCTTAGTCCAATCTAGTTGATCCAGCTTGAACTTAACCTGAGGGGCTATGATGATGTCCACTTCCTTAGAGTCAGCGGATATGGACTCAGCGGTGACATTGATCTTTGAATATGCCATTTCTCTGTATTATCAGTTCAACCAAAGATGTTAACAAATAAGAATTGTCTTAGTATGGAAAGAATTTCCATTAAGATTGTTCGATTTTTGTCCATTTCATTCAGACATAAATGTCTTAATGAAGATTAGGGTTTTTCATGATTTTGAAATGAAATGTAAAACCCATAAATTCTTGTATTCCAGTTTCTAAAAGAAAACTGGATACGAATGAAGAACAAGTTTAAGATTTAGATTTAAAACTTGAAGAACAACCATGAAATGGTTGTGTTCATAAAACCATGAAAGAAATGATTTTATTTTACAAAGTTCTTTTGTTTGATCTTGTTAAAACAAAGAGAAGATCGAAAACAAGTTATCTGCATTTGAAAAATAAGAACATATTAACCTTGATGTTTTGATGAAGAAGATGATGAACAGTTCTTGAAGATTTTGAGAGCACAAATGCAACAGAGGATTCTTTCTTGCGGAGGAAGATTGTTCGCGTAAAAGACAAATATAAACCAAGAGTTGTTTATATAGGGAGTTTTAGAGAGAGAAAACCTTGAGCGGGAAAAGGTTTTCATCATGACACGGACACGTGTTTGCATTTGATTGGAAGTTTGAACGAAACGTGCAAACGTGTGTCAGAAAGAAATCGTGCCTAGTGTTATCCGTTGCAATGACGTCACAACTGTCCTTTCACATTCTTTTAGGATGTCTCTGAGGTTTTAAAAGCTCAGGGACTCTTTTGAAAAACATGAAGCACTGAATAGAAAATATCAGTGAAGGTTTAAAGAACTTTCAAAATATCGCTGTTAAGGAAGAGATATTCAGCGATGCAATTTATTTTGAAATCTTGCATTTACATGCGATTGTCAGAGAGAGAAAACATACCTGGATATCAGTTTTACCAAGTTTATTCAGAGAGAAGATGATGAAATGGATTATATAAGTTGATTTTATCCCGAAGGTTATACAAGAATGTATAAACGTATCGCTGATCAAATGTGAACCGCTGAAGATTTTACCCTTCAAAGTTCAGCATTCCAAGCTCGCTGATGAGAAAATTGAATCTTGTCTCATCAAGAGGTTTGGTAAACAAATCAGCTAACTGATAATCAGTTGGGATAAAATGAAGTTCTATATCACCATTCATCACATGATCTCTGATAAAATGATATCTGATTTCTATGTGTTTTGTCTTTGAGTGTAGCACTGGATTGTTTGCTATAGCGATGGCACTAGTGCTGTTGCAATAGATTGGAATTTTGGAGAGCTGAAGATCATAGTCTAGTATCTGATTTCTCATCCACAAGACTTGAGAACAACAGCTTCCAGCGGCTACATATTCAGCTTCAGCTGTGGAAGTGGACACTGAGTTTTGCTTCTTACTTGTCCAACTTACCAGCTTTCCACCCAGGAGCTGACATCCTCCTGTGGTGCTTTTCCTATCCATTTTGCAACCTGCAAAATCACTGTCTGAATAGGCGGTTAGATCGAATCCTGAGTCTTTGGGATACCAAAGACCTAGATTCGCTGTACCCTTAAGATATCGAAAGATTCGCTTTACAGCTTTCATATGGGATATCTTAGGTTCAGCTTGATATCGTGCGCACAGACATGTTGCAAACATAATATCGGGTCGGCTAGCTGTAAGATACAATAGTGAGCCGATCATCCCACGGTACAGCGTGACATTGACAGGAACACCCTTTGTGTCCTTATCAAGTGTCAGCAGTGGTGCCATAGGGGTTTTCATAGCTGAACTTTCAGTTAAGTCGAATTTCTTCAGCATATCTTTAACATATTTTCCCTGATTTATAAAAGTTCCTTTTTCAGTTTGCTTAATCTGAAGACCAAGGAAATATGTTAGTTCACCCATCATGCTCATTTTATACTCATCTTTCATTCTATCAGCGAAACGAGTACAAAGCTCAGGGTTAGTAGAACCAAATATAATGTCATCAACATATATTTGAACTAAAATGATATGACCTTTCACTTTTTCTAAAAAATAGAGTTTTGTCAATCTTACCTCTCTCAAATTGTTCAATATGGAGATAAGTAGAGAGAGTATCATACCATGCACGAGGAGCTTGCTTTAAGCCATAAAGTGCCTTGTCCAGTTTATAAACATAACCTGGACGCTTAGGATCTGAGAATCCTGGAGGTTGTTCCACATACACTTCTTCATTCAGCTTTCCATTCAGAAACGCTGACTTAACATCCATCTGATGTACAGTGAAGTTTTTGTGTACAGCATATGCTAAGAAAAGACGAATAGATTCGAGTCTTGCTACTGGAGCAAAAGTTTCGTCATAATCTATGCCTTCCGCTTGTCTGTATCCCTGAGCAACAAGACGAGCTTTGTTGCGAGTTACAGTACCATGTTCGTCCAACTTGTTTCGATAGACCCATTTAGTGCCTATCACCGTTTTGTCAGTTGGTCTACGAACGAGTTTCCAAACTTTGTTTCTTTCGAATTCAGTCAGCTCTTCTTGCATAGCGTTGACCCAGTTTGGATCTCTGAGGGCATCATCTATTTTCTTTGGTTCAGTTAGAGAAATAAAGTTAACAAATAAACAAATATTACCTGCACTTCTACGAGTCTGAATACCAGCATTGGGATCACCAAGAATTTGATCGATTGGGTGATTTACAGTCCATCGTTGAGCCGGAGCATACGTCGTTGATTCAGTCTGAACTGGAGAAACTGAAGATGAGGCTTCAGCTACTTCTGGATTATCAGCTAAGAGAGGAATGTTTGCATTTGTCACTTCATTCACTGATTGTTGAGAAATAGATGGAATGTCTGAGACATTTGGATCAGCTGCAGGTATAGTGTTTATAGGCACAGCTGAGACCCAAGATGTTTCAGCTTCACTATTCTGCATATCTGGAATGATGGGAGGACCATCATTTTCTACGGTGTGAGCATGAGGAGTGGGAACTTCTTCTGAATCACCAAGATGAGAAAACATCCATTGATTCAGTTCTTCAGTATCAGCGGACGGTTTAGAGTTCGCTGAACGGGATTCGTCAAACGTGACGTGAATAGTTTCTTCTACAGTTTGTCTTCTACGGTTGAAGACTCTGAAGGCTTTGGAGACTGAGGAGTATCCAAGGAAGATTCCATCATCAGCCTTAGGATCAAACTTTCCAAGGGCATCTCTGTTGTTCAGTATGAAACACTGACATCCAAAGATGTGAAGAAAGCTGATTGAAGGCTTTCTCCCATGAAAGAGTTCATAGGCTGTCTTTTTGAATCTTTTAACTATCAGCGACCTGTTTTGCGTAAAACAAGCAGTGTTGACAGCTTCTGCCCAAAACTTAGTAGGCAGGAGAGAATCGCTGAGCATTGAACGTGCATCTTCAATAATTGTTCTATTTCTTCTTTCAGCGACTCCATTTTGTTGCGGTGTTCTCACTGACGAAAAGTTGTGAGAAATACCCTTACTCTCAAGGAAGGAATCAAGAGAACTGTTTTTGAATTCAGTTCCATGATCACTCCTTATTAAGCGAACAGTCATATTGTTCAGAGTTTCCATCTTCCGAACAAAGGTGATGAGTTCTTCAGGGGTGTCACTCTTAGAACGGAGAAACATTACCCATGTGTAACGAGAGAATTCATCAACTATGACCAGCGTATATTTCTTTCCAGCGATGGATTGTTTGTTAACAGGGCTAAACAAATCCATATGGAGTAGTTGTAGAGGAGATGACACTGAGGAGACTTGCTTTGACTTGAAGCTTGCCTTGGTCTGCTTCCCTTTTTCACACGCTGAACATAAAGACTCTTTGGTGTATGAATGCTGAGGTAGACCAGTGACTAACTCTTTGGAGGAAAGAGTATTCAGTGTCTTGAAATTTAGATGTGAGAACCTCTTGTGCCATAGCCAGTTGACATCAGAAGATGCCTTTGAGAAGAAACAGGAGTTCTCAGTGGTTGTTGAGTCCATGTTTATTACATAAACATTTTCCAAACGATAACCGCTGAGAACTATCTTCTCCTTTTTGTCAGAGACAAAGCAGGATTCCTTAGTGAAAATCACTTTGTTATCCATGTCGCAAAGCTGACTGATGCTCAGAAGATTATGCTTCAGCCCTTCAACATATGCGACTCTTCTGAAGGAGGTTGTACCATTTGAAAGTACACCATACCCTCGGGTGTGTCCTTTTCCATTTCCATTGAAAGCCACAGAGGGACCCTTCTCTTCCTTGTATTCAGCGAGCAGGCTTTTCTTACCAGTCATGTGTCTAGAGCATCCGCTATCGAGATACCAGATACCCTTCTTAACCTGCATTTACAAAGGAAGATTAGTTTTGCTTGGGTACCCACTTAACCATGTATACACATTTGTCAGTGGAAGTAGTTGGAATGGAAGGTTCAGCGGTCTTCGCAGCATTTGAAGATTCAGCTTTGTCTTTCTTCACTTTGGTTAATTTCTTAACCTCAGTGGTAGGAGTCACCTTGACCTGATTTGCACCAGGGTTGGTCTTCTTTGCCTTGGGGGCAATCTTCACCTTCGCTATCTTTTCAGCTTTGGTGGCTGTGGGGCACTTACTAGCAATATGATCGGTAAGTCCACAGTGATAACATTTCCTATAACTAAAAGTAGTTCTAGGACCACTTGTATGCTGAGCTTTTAATTTTGAATTAGAAGTGCCAGCACCAAGTAAACTATTGGCTTTAGAAATGGGACGAACATTCAGTTCTTCAGATTTCTTACCAAGGATATCCACTCTGAGTCTAGGAGTAGATCGCTGAATAGATCCAGAGATCAGCTTTCTAGATCCGGAGGGGTTGGTCACTGAGGCTTTAGAAGCATTCAGCTTTGGTACTAAGGTACCCTTCTGAGGATTTTGATAAATAACAATTCCTTTACCTTTGTCTTTAGAGACAGAGGTAGGTTTTGAATAAATCATTTTCTCCTTACCTTTTGAGGAGGTAGGAGTTTCCTCAGGGATTGGTGTAATGGACGAGGAGCACTGAGATGATGAAGTGTCAGCGACTGAGGATACGAACGTTCCAAATTTAAGCATTGAACGTTCAGTGGTTGGTTTTGGAGTATCATATTTATAACCCAGACCACGTTTATCACTCAGAGGAATCTGAGCCTTAATTATCTCAGTGATCTTTGTTGAAGAATTACACCATCCTTCAACAGTAGCTTGTTCAGCTTTTAATGCAGCGATAGCTTCTGCTCGTTCGATTTTGACTAGCTGATTTAAATAGACTTGATCTTTAAAATCATCTTCAATTTTAGAAAGCTTTTCTATTTGAAGGTGGCAGTTTTTAAGCTTTTCAGCGAGATCAAGATTTTGGTTTTCAACCACAGTTTTGCCGTTCATGGCTTCGTATAAACTTCTAGTCAAGAGATCGATCTTACGGAGACTATCAGCTTCATCAATATTTGCAATATTGGTAAAGAAAGAAGGTGATACCTGAATGGTAGATGTTGAAGTGGAGGGAATGTCTGAACTTTCTTCCTCTTCTTCAATCTTAGCCATAAGACATTGATTTGCTTCATCATCTTCAGAATCAGATGATGATGCTTCTTCATCAGAAGCAGCCCAATCATAGTCAGCCATCAGGCCTTTTCCTTTCTTCTTAAAGCTTTTCAGCTTTGCATACTTCTCCTTCAGCTTTGAGTATTTGTCATCTTTATTCCTTGGAACAAAGGATTTCTTTGTAAAAGCTGAAGGTCTCATGATTTTCTTTGACCTGCACTCATTAGCGAAATGACTTGTCTTTTCGCAGTTGAAACAAGTAGCAGTAGCCTTATCAACAAAAGCTGATGTTTTAGGCTTGTCAGCTATGGAAAGAGTTTTGTTCTTTCTAAACATTTTCTTCTTGGCGAATCTCCTGAACTTTTTAGTTAGGAGAGCCAAGGATTCATCATCATCTGAAAAATCAGAATCTGATGACCTTTCAGAGTTACTCTCTAACTCAGTGATAGTGACCGAAGGTCGCTGAGTAGAAGGTTCCTCTGAGATTAAAGCAACAGGGGTGCTTTTGGAATCTTTTACAAGATTCTTCTTAAGATGGCTGGATTTCTCATGATTCAGCAATGTGCCATATAAGGTAGCAAGGGTCATTGATCTTAGATCCTTTGACAGCTTGAGACACATGGAATAATTGTCCCAGCTTTCAGGTAAACATTCTAGAAACTTTGTCAGCACTTCAAAGTTAGAATATTCCTTACCAACAGTTTTCAGATCTATAATTAAATAATTAAAACGTTGGTGAACTTCAGAGAGAGTTTCATTCTTACCAGAAATGAAGCTTTCGTATTGTCTTACCAGGTTGATCTTTCTTGAGTCCTGGACTTCAGACGTTCCTTCATACTGAACACATATTGTGTCCCACATGGCTTTTGATGACTTCAGGTTCATGACGGAATGGTAGACTTCGTCAGGAAGGGCCATGGATAGTATGGATCTGGCTTTTGTATCTATAGCCACTTTCTTCTTATCTTCATCGGTCCACATGTGTATTTCCTTTGGAATCAGCCTTTCTGGAATAGCAGCTCTAGTTGCAGTGGCTGGAACTAAAGGATCAATTGTTACAGGGATGTGTGGGCCGTTTTCAAGATAGTAGGTCATAGTAGGGTCTACACCTTCTAAGAAGAGCATCATCCTATTTTTCCATAAATTGAAGTTATCTCTGGAAAATCTAGGGGGTTTTGCAAGAGAACCATTGTCTATATAATTTGTGTTTGTGTGGGAGGCCATTTTCAGATAATAGCAAGGAAGAGAAATATCTTAGATTAGATCTTGTTTATGAGATTAAACAAATCTGCTCTGATACCACTTGTTGGTCCCGAAGGCCTATACAAGTTTGTAGAAGGGGGGGGGGGGGGGGTTGAATACAAACACAGATTTTACTTTTCTAAATTGTTTATTGATAAATCATTAACAATTTACAGCTTGTTGCGGAGACAAGATTAAGGATAAACCTAAATCTAAACAAGTTGGAACACTAAGGTTTCTTGCACTAAGAAAGATAAGGAAATTACTAATAATAACCTATCTTGAGATAAGAGATTTGAACTTGTCCAGAGTTAGCAAGTTACTTCAAAATGAAGTGAGTTCATCTCTTTATATACTGCATGCATTTAATGCAAGTCAGTATACACTTTACACGTGTCATCAGCTGGTTGGTTGCATGTCATTGACCTTGGTTGACAACCTTAGTAGCCGTAAGGATGAACAGTGTAGTATCAGAGTGGTTGTACGATTTCAGATATTCGGAGGTTCTTTTCTGACATTTCGTACGGAGGCGTGCAAGGGTGGTTAAGACAAAAGTACTTTGTACGGAGGACTTCATGATCAGCTTTCGTTGATTCAGCGATTATCATTTACTATTCAGCAGATGATAAAGTTCAGCGATAGCTGAAGTCTTGTACTTGATACTTCACGTTGAGTGGACAAATCTGAGTCTTCGATGATTCGCATCAGTTCATTAGGAGACTTGTCGCTGGTTCTTGAGCTTGATCTTCGACTTCAGCGTAGAACCTTTGTTGACGTGAAACTTGTCTTCAGGGATCATAAGTAAACAACTAACTATCAGCGATCATCATAATGACTGAACAGACTCAGAGCATTTATGGTGAACAGTTTCGCTGAATGTTTAACTTAAAGAGCGAGAGTTCCTATCAGCGGTACTGTAAGATCTTAGTACTTATCAGCGATAGTGAAACTCTGATACATATTGTTTACTTACAATTTTCACTAAGTATTTAAGAGAGGGTCATTATCAAATCACTGAGGGTTTGGATCAACATGTTTCCCCGGATATAAGTGGCACAGAGGTAGAAAGAGTTTCCTCTGCCCGGTCAGTTTGGGGTGGGGTCTGTGCTGCTCTTTTTCAATAACACCTTCTGCCACTAGACTGGCGGTGTTAGAAATGTGGGTTGCACTGGGAGTTGGTTGGGGTTGTGTGCCTCTACTATCTTCGGCATCTTTTTGGGTTTCACTCTCTGTTGCTGCGTCTACCCTAGTGCCTTCGGCTTCTGTCATATGACTTGCTTCTTGTATAAGTAAGGCATAGATGGGATGAAAGGAAGGCAAGTGTCGTAGATCTGGGTGCAGAGGTCCGTCTTTTCTTTGATCATCTTCCTCTGTATCGGAATCCACCTCTGAGAGTGTGACAGTTGGGTTTGAGGTGTCCAAATATGTGATGGCTTCTGCGGTCCACCCTGAGGTATCTAATGAGTCTGCAATGTCAGGGCGTTGGAGGAATGCAGAGAAGTCACCATGATCTGCATAGTTGATAGGAGTTGGGGGTTGCAGAGGTTGTTTACGGGTTTCTTCTGCCATTTCTTATTCCTCAGGAATTGTCTGCAGATGTGTGATTGGCTTCTTGGATTTATTTTTGTGCTTCTTTCGTTTTGGTTTTGGGGTACCCTCCTCAGAAGATTTGTGTTTTCTCTTTTTCTTCTTATCTTTAGGAGGAGGGGGAGGTGCAGAGGATCCGACTATGGTTTCATGTGGTGGTGATTGTTGGGGAACTGCGGTACTTGTGGAGGTGCCCTCTGTTGTTTTCGTTGATTTGAGGGCCTTTTTTCTTCTTGGGGGTATAACAGATGATTTTTTCTTGGAAGCAGAGGTATCTAGTTGGCTTCGTTGAAGATGGAAACGTGCTTGTACTTGTTCATGTTTTGCCCAGGCCTCTGCCCACTCCTCATCAGTCATTCTTTCTACTATCTGGGCTTCTATGGAGGCTCCTAGATGCGGGGGTGTCACTGGACTCGGTTCCGAAGTTCGGTGATCGCGTATATATGCCAATTTAAGGTTCTCGTTAGTTGCATATGCCAGAAGTTTGGTTGGCAGAGGTCTGCAGAAGTTGTATCCTTGTACGTGCTCTGTTGGGGTGTTCTTTGCCATGGGGTAGGTTTTCACAATGGGTCCCTCCATTGGCCATTTCTCTAAACGTAGCAGAGGTTCTAGAAGTACACCTAGAATCCTCTGGAATTGAAGTACTGGTAGATCTTTGGACTTGGGTCCCTTTGCCCTCTGTGATGAGATTTTGTGGTCTATGGTGTTGACTATCTCCTGCATCATGCGAGTGGCGTAGTCCAGAGGCATATCATAGTACACCCCGTACATGATTGCCATTATTTGGTGGGACATTTGATCTGGACTGCCCACTTTGCCAGTTAGGCATCTGTTCAGGATGGAAAAGAGAGTGTTCCATAGAGGGGGGAACCTATTTCTTCTAAAGTCGTTCCTCTTCTTCAGAGGTGTGTTGTAGCCCAACATCTCTGCGAAGTCACAGAGTTCTCTATCCGATGGTTCTGCTGCATAGTTCTTGATTCCCAGAAGTCCCCTCGTTGGTAGGCTAAATTCAAGAGAAAACATGGTTCTGTTGAACTTTATTTCTATATAGTCGGATTGGTCAGGTTTGGAGATATATCCCTTTATTTGTCTAGTGTCTGAGTCATAATGGCAACTCTGCCAGAATTGGTAGAGGTATCGAGCAGGGATTATTTTATCGTTTCTTGTTAACAGAGGGTAAAGGTAGTGATTTTCTAGAATATTCAGAAGGATGGCATGTTCTTCCCCAAATGCTGTTCTTGAGGGAACAAGGAAATGATTGTTGGGTTTCAAGGGAAGATTTCCTTCGAAATGTTCATGTTCTAAGAAGTTTTTCTCGTGGGTGGTCGGAGAAAAGGCCACTGATTCACCTGAGTTGTCTTGTTCTATGTTTCCGGCCATGTTCGGGTTCTGTGAGTGCTCAGAATGGGCTGGGGAGTTCGCCGGAGAGTTTGAGGTGGAAGGCATTTCTTTAAGCTTGAAGAATGTGAGTAGAAAATAGAAGTTGCAGGTTTGCAAGGTTCGCCGGAGAAGAAGATAGCAGTGAATTCGTAAAAGGAATAGAAGAGGAGGTAAACGGGGTTATATAGTGGGGTAGAAAACGGATAGAATTATGTGGTAAAAAGTGAATTCAATGTTTGCTTGGGGTCCGCACTCGAGTTTTACAGCTGGTGGCACGTTTCTGAAGAACGTGTGGCATGCACGTCCAATGAAAATATGCCACGTCAGAGGTGTCAGAACACGATAAGACGTCGTGTGCAGCCCATTAATGCTGAGCGCGTGGTCGTTTCTACTTCCAGATGACCGTCACTTGCAGAAATAACCCGCATGTTACAGAATTTTCATAAAAAGCCAAGTATCAGAAACAACAGAAGCTCTGTGGTGGAATGAGCTATGTGGTCTGAAACCTGCCCTTTATCTCCTCTGATGCTTGCACCTTTACCAAAAACGTTTGAAAATACATTGGAGAGGATCGATAGATCTTTAGTGCAAAAATTGCATTCACAGAGGCTTTGAGGCTCTGTCAGAGCCAGCAGAAGCTCTATGAATTGAAATTTCTAATAACTAAAAATTCATAAAACTTTTTGATCATCCAACGTTTTGATTGTTTTAAACACTATTTTTAGGACATATTTGAAAGTTGGTGTCCTGAAAAACTGTTTTGGAAAAAGGTTTTGTGCGAGACATTCTCCTTTTGATTTACATTTACTCGGCAAACCCCTGACTTCTGTGGATTTGGCTGATCACCACTCTTCTTTGGCTCCCCCTTGAATTAACAACTTCTGTGGATTAATTCAAGGTCTCCTTCTGCTCCCCCTTGACCCATGCTTGGATCAAATGAGATAAGTAATGCATAGAACATAGGTCAAACTCACCAGAGGTTCTGTGGAGATCGTCAGAGGCTCTTAGAAATCCCACAGAAGCTCTGTTGGGTACAGAACTTTTGATGATAAGGAATTTACATACAAAAGAGATTAAAGTATGTTAGATTAAATTAGCCCCTAATTTAATTGAATGTTTTATAAAGAATTATTGTAATAGGGCTTTATAATTAGCTTATGGGCTTTTAGCTAATTATATGGGTTTAGCCCTTTTTATCTTGTAAATGGACCTTTATAAAGAATTTTAGGGTTCATTTTCTCATTAGGTCATTTAGAAGAATCACAAAAACACACATAGACTAGGTGTTTTCACATGAGAGTCGTCTTCTTGTAAAAGTGTGGTGTTCTTCCATATTCCTCTCCTTATCATGAATCAAAGTTTAATGAGATGATTTATTTTATCATGGTTCTTCATGTTCATCTTATTTCTACTCTTATATATGGATTTTACTTCTATTGTTTGTCTAAAATGGGATCAACAATTGGTATCAGAGCCGATTGAAGAAATTTTTCTTCAAAATCGGTCATCTATGGCAACAATAGAAGTATTCAATGATTTATTTGTTGTTTTGGTGCTTAGATTGATTCAATCACATGAGCCTAAACACAAATATCATTTATGATGCTTATTTTCTGTTTTGTGCTTATTTGGAATCCATTTTTGCTTTAAATCAAATTTGGATGAGTTTTGACAGAAAATTTCATTGTTTCTTCACAAAACCTGATTCTGCACACCACATGTTTGATGAAATGTCTAAGTGAAGATTTGACTCTATTTGGATCAAATCTGATCATAGTTAATACATGTGTGTCTTTTGATTCTTTATCATTCATTGATCTAATATTTGATAGCACTAAGTAGATGGTTGATCTATGATCTCATCCTTGTGTATGCTTAAGTCCATAGCATTTTTTTGGCATCTTGGTAGTAAGGTTGTTGATCTTTGATCTGACCTTTATTTAAATCCAAGATTGGACTCTCTTTTACTCAGATTTTGTTTGTCTTCCGCTGCTCATAATCATTTAAATGAAAAACAAAATCATTTGAGTCGTGAAAATGATGTTTGAGAAAGATTTGGTGTTGTGCTACATATTTAAAGTTTGATCTAAAAATATTTTATACCTTTGAGTGCTTCTAATCAGTTTTTCTGACCTGATCAATTAGAGATCTTAGTATTTGCACTCATCGTTTTAAAAGATTTATGGAGATCGGCTTATTTTTACATCAAATCGGTTTTGATGAGCATTTGATATAATTGGAGGAAAAAGACAGCATGCTCAAAAGTTTGCGATGCTGCAGTAAATTGATCATATCTCACTCATCAAGGCACCAATCGATGCGATTCAAAAGGCCCTAGATTGAAAACATATTGATGAACAAATTTGATGTTTTGAGTTTTAATAGATTCGAACTTTAGAAGTGTCATACACATCGTTGAATTGGACAACAGTGTGCTGATGGAAAGCTGATGGACAGATCTGCGCGACTGTGGTAAATCAACCATATCTTTTTCGTACGGTCTCGAAAAGAGGTGATTCAAGATGATCTGAACAGACAACAAACCAATTAAATTTGTTTGTGTTTTGAGTTTTTTCAAACTCTAGAGCTATAATGGTCTAAATCAGTGTCAAAGTTGGTGTAACATTTCTGTTAAGCTACTGTTAAGCTGCTGCTAAGCTGTTAATAAGTTGTTGCTGCTGTTTGTACTTACTGTCAAGAGTTTGCTGATGTGTTTAAGATCTGCAGCAGAATTTTAGTCTTTCTATGTGAAGAGTTATGGCAGATTTGATCCAGAAAGACTGTGTGCAGAATCTCGTCCAAAGCCTGCACAGAAGTTGCTGTCAAATATTTGCTGTCAAATAGTTGCTGTCAAAAATCATTGCTGTCAAATACTTTCTGTCAAAAGTGTACTATCAAAGCTGAAACTCATTGTTGTCGAGCTAAAAATCGGTGCTGTCAAGCAGAAAGTTGCTGTCAAATAGTCCAGATCTGTCCAGAAAGTTCTTTTTGTTGTTTGCGATGTGCAGTAGAATTAAGTTGTTGTTTGAAGTGCAGCAGAAGTTATTTTTTGCTGTTTGAACCTAAACATAAGACTAGTCACAACTGCATCAAGTGGAGATCACAGTGTCAAAGGCTGTCCATAATGCTGTTGTGTTATATGTAACTGTTCAGATTTATGCTGAACCGAGGATGCATCCACAGAAGAGCTTGATCAGAAGGGTTTGAATACCTTAAAGATATTTATGTGCAGCAACAGCAAGCTCGAGTGGACAGAAGCAACAGAGTTCGAAAACACGCAGAGTTGCCTGAATGGAGTCTGTCATGCAGAGGATGTGTTGGTGCTGTCCAGAAGCAACTTTTCGAAACTGTTAAGATGTTTGGACTGTCCATAATTCAGCTGCTACTGTGTTTATGGGAAGAGCACAGAGGCTGATGTAGAGTTCCTATGTGGGTGTCCATTAATCCACTGTACAGAAGCTCGGATCTGCACAACACTATACCAGAAAGGTCTAGCTTTAATGGAACATGGGTCACTGAAGGTCTTGTGCAGAGTTAGAAAGTTGCAGATAAAGACTAGAGCCTGCAAAGTGAAGACATGCAGCTATGTTTATGGGCAGAGGCATGTCTAGAAATGCTCTGTCAGTTACAGAGGTAAGTCAATTCAGAAGCTAATCACAGAAAGTGTGAAAATCAGAAGGTGAAAAACAGAGGGCCTCTGTGACACTGTTCATCAGCGCCTCTGGTTATTCAGAAGCTCTAAGGCAGAAGTTTGAGTGCATCACAGAGGCTATTCATTTGCAATCACAGAGCCTCTGTAAAACTGTTGATCGCAGAGGTTACGACAGAGCTGTTCTGTCGATCAGGCTGCACCACAGAGGTTGCGACAGAGGTTCATCAGTGTGTTCATCTGAAGGTATGCAACAGAGCTTCTGTAGACCAATTTTTTTTTGAGCAACGACCAGAGGGGACAGAGGTATTTCGGAGCATGATTTTCAGAAGCTGATGGTTCAGAGGTCATGATAAATCCAAAGCCCAGAGCCCGAAATTTTTGGTTTTCTTGACAGCTTTGCGCTGTTTCAGAAACACGCACACAACTTTTTACTCGATGCTCCAAATGACATGAATCCAGTTGAATTAAATCCCTAAGACACAGAGGTACATTTTTCATGTTCTGAGCTTGGTCTGAATCAGTGTGCTTATTGGTCAGAATCTGTGTCAATGTCAGTGGATATTTGCTGGATCGAAAGCATCGCATTTCACTCGTTCTTTTTCCGCTTTCAAGAACGGTGTTCTCTCAACGGTTCTTCATGGTGTCAAGCTACATTTGTGACGTTTTAAATGTCACTCCCTCATCTGTTATTTATGTTTAAAGCTCGGTGCTGAATGCTTACTCAACGGGATCTTTTAGAGTCAAGTTTTCTATTTTATGACCGTTCTGCGCAGCTGAGGGAAAACTTACACAACTCACTCGTTTTTTATCCAAAATGGATGAATCATAGCTCGTTGGAATGCTAAGAGGCTGGAGTTCATTATACATGTTTTATGTTTTCTCTCAATCAGTCTCATGATGGTCAAAACAGTGGTGAAGTTGAGACATGAAAGCTGAACAGAAAGTGTTATTTGTCTCGGTCTTTCAAGAAGATGAGCCTACATTTGAAGGGGAGCTCGTGATGCTTTGAAGACTTGAAGAATGGAACACCAAAGTTTCTAAAGAAAGCAAGGGGGAGACTATAAGATGATGCCTTCTTTATAAAACATTAGGGGGAGATTGTTAGATTAAATTAGCCCCTAATTTAATTGAATGTTTTATAAAGAATTATTGTAATAGGGCTTTATAATTAGCTTATGGGCTTTTAGCTAATTAGATAGGCTTAGCCCTTTTTATCTTGTAAATGGACCTTTATAAAGAATTTTAGGGTTCATTTTCTCATTAGGTCATTTAGAAGAATCACAAAAACACACATAGACTAGGTGTTTTCACATGAGAGTCGTCTTCTTGTAAAAGTGTGGTGTTCTTCCATATTCCTCTCCATATCATGAACCAAAGTTTAATGAGATGATTTATTTTATCGCGGTTCTTCATGTTCATCTTATTTCTACTCTTATATATGGATTTTACTTCTATTGTTTGTCTAAAATGGGATCAACAAAGTATATATACATATTCACAAGAGGATCAAGTCTTACATACAAAGGATTCAACTCATGTTTATCATACCCAACTTACTTACCAAGAAAAGGAATATTTTCTCATCAAGTGCCTTCGTAAATAAGTCTGCAAGCTGGTATTCAGTGGACATAAAGTACATCTCAATCGTGTCGTGTTCAACATGATGCTTCAGAAAGTGGTAACGGATGTCGATATGCTTTATTTTTTAGTGATGTACAGGGTTGGCAGAGATAGCAATGGCCCTTTTTGAATCACAGAGGATGTGTATCTTGTATATGATGTAACCGTAGTCCTTTAGCTGAGTTTTCATCCACAGAACTTGAGAGCAACAGCTAGCAGCAGCAACATATTCAACTTCTGCTTCTTTGAAGTCCAGCTGACTAGTTTACCTCCCAGGAATTGACAACTCCCAGAGGTGCTTTTTCGATCAAGCTTGCATCCTCCATAATCTGAATCTGTGTATGCCTTAAGATCAAAGCCAGAGTTCTTCGGATACTAGAGCCCAAGATATTTGGTTCCCTTAAGGTATCTGAAGATCCTCTTTACAGCAAGAGGGTGTGATTCTTTTGGGTTAGCTTGATACCTTGCACAGAGGCATGTGGCATATATTATATCAGGTCTACTTGCGGTTAAGTATAAAAGAGACCCAATCATGCCTCTGTAGAGCTTGCACTTTACAGATTTTCCATTTGGATCTGAGTATAACTTATTTCCAGTTGACATGGGGGTCTTCATGACAGAGGCATCAGAGAGCTTAAATTTTGAAAGTATGTCAGAGACATATTTAGCTTGATTTATGAAAATTCCCTCTGATGATTGTTTTACTTGGAGTCCTAGGAAGAAGTTTAGTTCTCCCATCATACTCATTTCAAACTCACTCTGCATGATTTTTTCAAAATCTGTGCAATGTTTTGCATTTGTAGAACCAAAGATAATGTCGTCCACATAGATTTGTACAAGCAGAATCTCATCACCTTTTCTTTTATAAAACAAAGTAGTATCAGTTGTACCTCTTTCGAAATTATTAACAAGAAGAAAGGTTGAAAGTCGTTCATACCATGCTCTTGGAGCCTGTTTCAGTCCATACAGAGCTTTGTCAAGAAAGTAAACATGGTTTGGGTACTTGGCACTTTCGAACCCTGATGGCTGCTGGACGTATACTTCTTCTTGGATTTCACCATTTAGAAAGACAGATTTTACATCCATTTGAAAAACTTTGAAACCTCTGTGGGGTGCGAAGGCTAAGAAGATTCTTATTGCTTTGAGCCGTGCAATAGGGGCAAAAGTTTCAACGTAATCAATGCCTTCTTCTTGGCTATATCCCTTGGCCACCAATCTCGCTTTATTTCTAATGACCACCCCATCCTCATCCTTTTTGTTTCTGAAGACCCATTTAGTACCTATTGCTTGTTTCCCTTTTGGCAGAGGAACTAGGGTCCAGACTTTGTTTCTCTCAAACTGTAGAAGCTCCTCTTGCATAGCATATACCCAGTTTGGATCATCTAGGGCTTCAGAGACACGTTTTGGCTCGATCACACTGATAAAATTTGTAAAGAAACAAAAATTAGCAGTGGCTGATCTTGTCTTTACCTTCTCAGAAGGATCGCCAATGATTTGGCTCGGAGGATGGCTCATCGTCCATTTTGTTGTTCTTGGAAGATGGTCATTAGCATCATCTAGTTGAACCTCTGTGGTTGCACACTGTGGTTCTGGTGCAACCTCTGTAGTGGACGGTACTTCTGTGCTTGAACTTGGTTCTTCAGCTTGTGAGAGTATTGGGATAAGAGTTGGAATTTGTTCCTCTAAGGATGTAGAGACTGAATCCTCATTTTCCTCTGGTATTGGTTCCTCTATGGTTGCTGGAGTTGGTATTTCCAGTGCCTCTGTTGTTGTATCTTTGCTTGTATCATCTTCTGTCCGCTCCCCCTCGGCATTAGCATCTGCATAATTTACAGAAGAGGATGAAGTATTTAATGGACCAGTTAGAGATATACCTGACTCAGTCTGGTTGGCAGAAGATGTTTCTCCAGAGGCTCTGACGGCTCCAGCAGAGGGATCAATATCGTCATGGAACATCTCTTCAAATAGCAGATTCAGATCTGCTTCTCTAGTCTTGGAGATGCCAGAGGATTCCTTTTTCAGACCGAGTTCTGAACTGATTTGTTCAGAAGTCTTTTGAAAATAATCGTCAAAAGAGACCTTTATACTTTCCACAATGGATCGAGACCGCAGAAGGTAAACTCTGTAGGCTTTTGAAGTGGCAGAGTATCCTATGAACTTTCCTTCATCTGCTTTCACATCGAACTTCCCTCTTGCTTCTCTATCATTCAGGACAAAACACTTGCATCCAAATACATGGAAGAACTTGATGTTTGGTCGCCTTTGATTGATCAATTGGTAAGGAGTCTTGATGTGCCTCTTGACTATTGTTGATCGATTTTGTGTGTAACACGCGGTTGATATAGCTTCTGCCCAGAAAGAAATTGGTAATCCAGATGCTGTCAGCATAGTTCTTGCAGCCTCCACAAGCGTTCGGTTCTTTCGTTCAACCACTTCGTTCTGTTGTGGGGTGCGTGCAACAGAGAAGTTCTGTGAAATGCCTTCTTCTGTAAGGTAAGCTTCAATGGCAGAGTTTTTGAATTCTGTGCCATTGTCACTTGTTAACTTTAGGATCCTGCACTCATATAGAACTTGGATTCTTTTCATTAGGTTTATCAGAATGTTAGGAACATCTAATTTCTTTCTGACAAGTTCTACCCACGTATATCTTGAGTATTCATCGATCAACACCAGTATATATTTCTTGCCTCCTAGGCTCTGTGTAGCAATGGGACCGCAAAGGTCAACATGAAGCATGTGTAGAGGCCTAGGACAAGACACATCAGTCTTGTCTTTGTGGAAAGCTCTTTTGAGCTTACCCATTTCACAGGCAGAGCACAAATGATCTTTACGGAATTTAACATTTGGCAGACCTTTTACTAGATCAAGTTTTACAAGCTTATCAAGAGTATGAAAGTTCAGATGGCAAATCCTGTTATGCCATAACCAGGCTTCTTCATTTTTACAAGCAACAAGGCAGAGCTTGTCTTTCTTGTTCTTGATGCTAAAGTTCATAAGGTATAGATCACCTTTTCGTTCAGCCCACAGAAGTTCGACTCCTGTATCTTCTCCTTGTAAAGAGCAAAAAGTTCTTTTGAACATAACGTCAAACCCAGTATCACAACGTTGGCTAACACTGAGAAGATTGTGTTTAAGGCCATCCACATATGCAACTTTGCAAACTGTTATGTTTTCCTTTTTGATGACTCCATAGCCTTTAATATATCCCTTCTTGTTGTCGCCAAAGGTTACTGATCCCCCATCAAGTTTGTCTTTGTAAGAGGATAGTAGACCTCTGTCGCCAGTCATTTGCCGCGAGCACCCGAAGTCAAGATACTAGATCGGCACATACTGCTTCTGTAAAACAATCAGAGATTTTTAGGTACCCATATCCAAATGGGTCCCTTTTTGTCAGAGGTCTTCAAGGTTGCCTTAGCATCATTGGGTTTGGTTTTAACTTCTGTTGAAGAACCATTTTGTTTCTTCTTTCCCTTGAATTTAGCATTCTTTTTGGGTAAAGAGAGGAAACAATGTGGGCTAGAGAAGTGTTTGTTCAATTGATGCATGCGTTCAAAACAATGACAATAATGAATGTGCGAAGAGATTTGTTTGAACTTTTCATTGAAAACATTAAATAGGGGTACAGATGCTTTATTATTACAATCTACCCTAGCATCTGACTTCCTATTACAAGAAGACCTATGTAGACTAGATTGTTGTTTTGAAAATTCTCTGTAAAGAGTAGCCTTCTGTTGACCCCTTCCTCTGTGGTGAACTTCTAACTTCTTCAGGTTTCACTGTCACGGAAGCAAAAGATTTGTTACTTTCAACCCATTTACCCTTCTGTTGTCAAGTTAATTTTTCTTTAAAAGGCCTCAAAGGATTTGATGCTTTAGAACTTGTTGGATTTTGAGAAGACACTTTCTTCTGTTGTTTGATTTTCTCAAGCTCAAGAGAGGTTTTGACTTGTATACATATGTCCACAAAATCCGGGCAAATAGGAACACTTGTGATTTTTTCCTTAGGAGTGATGATTCTGTTAAGAACTCCAGAGGGAAGTTTAAGTCCCTCTGCTTCACAAGGAACTATTTCTGATTCAATTGAATCAGTCTCAGAGTCGTCAGAGGATGAGTCGTCCTCATATATAGAGGTTGAGTCACCAAGATCTCTGTCGACAGAGGCTGGATTTTCTGAGCATGTGCCATACTCACTTTCTTCCTTTCTTTCAGGAATATCTTCAAGGTCAACAGAAGTGTTCATCACGGTTTCCTCAGGGAGATTTTGAATGTTATAGGAAGTACTGGGGCTTACATAAAAATTGTTCTCACCGATTTCCAATAATTCCTTTTCAGAAATATGAGTCTGTTTTTCTTCTAAGGAAGCAGGCAAGAACTCAGGTGCCTCTGCCGATAGTTTCTTCTCAGAATCTATAGTGCAGACAAAGGCAACCTGGGATTGAGTCTCGAGGTCACCAAACTTGAAGATTCCTATCTGATCTTGAGTTTTTAGATATCTCTTAGAGGTTTCCTTATGTGAGGTTCTCCAGAGACTTTTTGCCTTTTGCTTACAGAGGTTAAATTTGGAAAACCGGGTTTTCTTGTGCTTCCAATACAAAATAGAGAAGATAGGGATTTGGCTCTTTTGTTTCTAGTGTAAGGATCTATGTCACAGAAGCCAATTCCCCGTCTTCCTATTTGTGGATTGATTTTCTCATACACCTTCTGTGCATCTTGATATTTTTTAATTAAGAGATCTCTGCTGAGTAAGTCTTGATGAAGGACTTCTCTTTCCTTTTGAAAATAGTGCTTGAGAGCAAGAATATTCATTCTATCGCTCTCAACATCCACAAGTTCTTTGGATTTAGCTTTTAAGGCAGAGTTGAGTTCTTTAATCTTTTCTTTCAAAGGATTTAAATGTTTATTCCAATTTGTTTCAATCTCTTCCTTTTCTAGAAATATTTTTTCCTTTTCATGAGTGAGAAGTCTTGTTTCTCTCTCAAAGAATGTAAGCTTTTTCTGTATATTTTCACAAGTCTTTTTAAGTTCAGTGTATTCAATGGTCAGTTTAAGAAAATCAGCTTCTGTTTCATCAGAGGAAGAGTTAGAAGTGGATACCTCACTATCTGATTCTGATGAGCTGACCTCTGCCATTCCACAGAACAAGGCGTTCTTCTTGTCACCTTCGTCAGAGGATTCATCTGACAGTCAGTTCTCCTGTTCCACCATCAGTGACTTTTGAGCATAATATTCTGCCTTCTTTTTGTAGAAAGCAGAATCTCTCCGAGACCGGTTTGGTTTGCTCCTGCAGTCAGCAGCATAGTGGCCTGGCTTGCCACAATTGAAACATCCCTGGTTCTGAGAAGCGTTGCCAGCTCTGTCGTCTGACCTCTGTCGGTCACCACCTCTGTCTCCTCTGTCATTCGACCTCTGTTGGTCGATTGAACCATCTCTTCCCTGGTTTCTTGACTCGTACTTCTCTCCTCTATCATCCCTTCCATCACGTTCATAACCCTTCTTCCTGTATCCTCCTCTACCGAACTCTTTCGTCAACAGAGCTAAGGGTTTAGCTATCGAGGCCATCGTTGCCTCTTCCTCCTCTACCAATTCCTCCTCAGAACTATCAACAACCACCACTTTCTTCTTCTTCTCCTTCTTCTCCTCCACAGCTTTCTCCTTCTTAGGCTTCTCCTTTGCCTCTTTAGTCTTTCCAACAAGTGCCAGAGGCCTAGTAGTTTGAGTTTTTGCCTGGGCGATTTGGGGTTCTTGGGCTGCTAAGGTTCCATAAAGATCTGATAAGCTCCAAGTGTCTAAGTCCTGATTTGTTTGTAGGGACATAGACAGCTGGAGCCATTCTTCATTGAGGCTCTTTAGGAACATTACGTTGTTTTCTTCAGAAGTTCTGTGGATCCCAAACTTCCTGCACTTGTTTATCAAAGAGTTAAACCTGTCATAAGTAGACTGTAGTGACTCTGTCAGCAGAGCTTTGAATGAGTAATATTTATTGATACATTGGGCTCTGCGATTTTTCTGAGTTTTAGCCCCTCCTTCCAATGGTTTCTCCAGTTCCTTCTATAGATCGTATGCATATTCACACGCATCTAGGGATTGGAAGAGGTCATTGGGGATGGCCATTATCAGAAGTCGTTTTGCCTTCTGAGCGAATTCGTATTTCTCCCAGTCAGGTGCAGACCATTTATCTTTTGTCTTAGGTTTCTCGTGCTCAGGTATTTCTGGAATGTCGTCTGTGGCAGGTACACGTGGTACTGTGATCATAGGAATGAATGGAGGATTGTGTATATAATGCAGAAGTTCTTTGTCAGAGCCCTCGAAGAAGTGGATCATTCGAATCTTCCACTGAGGGTACTCATCTCTGAGCAAAGTGGGTGGTTTTGTTAAGGAACCGGCAGAAAAGTAGCTGTTGGTGTTCGCCATTTTTAAATGGTTTTGGAAAATGCCAGAAAAACAGAGTATGAACTAAAACTTTCAGATGATGGGTCAGATTTTTAGAAAAGAGCTTATGAGTGTAAAAACCTTGAATAATGCACTAAAATGGAGAGTTTTAACCAAAGAAACAGGTTCTGTAAGTTTACCAAAGTCGAACTTGTCGAGAATGGCAGAAAAACAGAGTCTGTTTGAAAAATATGAAGAACAGGTTAAAGACAAACCAAGTTTCTACCAGAAATCATTGTAAGAGAGGATCTCTTGATATAGAAAATCAAGGATGGCTCTGATACCAATTGTTGATCCCGATTTTACTCAACAATGATATTTATATCTATTAGTTCAAACAAGTTAGAGTGCGGAAGCGTTTTTAACGAACTAAAAGATATTCTTCGGTAGAATAACACACGAGATCAAGTAAACAAAGTATAAATAAACACTGGATTAACTCAAAGATTCACTTTGTATTGATTTGAATAAGAACACCAAGAACACCGAAGGTATAATAGAATTCTGCTCTTAGGTGTGTGTGTTGTGCAAAACTTAATTGAAGAGCTCAACATGAGCCTTCTATTTATACTATTCACCAGGGGACAAGTTCTAAACAAAAAGGACTAAAGGGTACAAGACACGATCGTGGGACTGCTACAGGTACAACGTTAATGTAGTGCGCCGTTTTCTGCTAAAGTTGTAACCCATCAGAGGTTGACACGTGGATATGGCAGGGCACGCCTTGTACGAATGATCTTCAGAATCTTCGTACAGCAGAGAACGTGAGAGGCACGATAGTCTTCGTCTTGATCTTCAAATGATCTTCTAAGTCTTCAGTCTTCATACCACAGAGGCTCTGTCAAGTTTGGCAGAGGCTCTGTGGCCTTGTCCTCTGTGAGTGTCTTCAGTAGTCTTCCCTTGGATCTTCTATCGGTGTCTTGTCAGAAGCTCTGTCGAATTCTATACTTAGCCTATTTTTCAATACTTCTATAAATAGTAGAAGTTGGAGCTAACAATCTTCAATCAAATTTTAAGATTAAGGACCTTGGTGAATTAAAATTCTTTTTAGGAATAGAAATTCTCATAACAGAAAAGAGAATTTGTATGTCACAACGAAAGTATTGTCTTGAACTTTTAAATGAGTTTGGTTATTTAGGAGTTAAACCTATTGGAACACCAATGGATATGAACTTAATTGTGACAGATTTTCTTGGTTCTGATTCTAAGGACCCTTTGTTAAGAGATTTCACTGGATTTCAAAAGTTAATTGGAAAACTGATTTACTTGTTGGCTACAAGACCTGATATAGCATTTGTTGTTCACTGTCTTAGTCAGTTCATGCATTCACCAAGACAGTCTCATTTAAAATTAGCTTTAAGGGTTTTGAGATATCTTAAAGCTTCACCAGGTAAAGGTGTCAATTTTTCTGTATCTCCGGAGTTTAAGCTAAATGTGTTTGTTGACGCCGACTGGGGTAAGTGTTTATCTACTAGAAAGTCAGTAACTAGTTATTGCCTTTTCTTAGACAATTCTATGATTTCATGGAAGAGTAAGAAACAGACCACTGTTTCTCGTTCTTTCGCGGAATCGGAATATAGAGCAATGGTCGCTGCTCTATGTGAGATAATTTGGGTACTTAGTATACTAAAAAATTTACAAATGACAAATTTACTTCCAGTAAATTTAAATTGTGACAATAAGTCAGCAATTTAGATTGCAAATAATCATGTCTTTCATGAACATACTAAGCATATTGAAATAGACGTTCATCAAGTACGAGAAAAAGTTGCATCGGGAATGCTTAAAACTGTTAAAGTACCTTCATCTGAAAACCCAGCTGATATCTTTACAAATCTCTAGGAATAAATCAACATAACTATCTTTGTGAAAAGTTACACATGTTGGATTTATTTAGATGCCAAGATTGAGGGAGGGTGTTGAAAAGATGATGTACTTTAACCAATCTTGTCATCTAACATACTAACTTGTTGTATTGTGATTGTATATCAGATATTAAAGTGTGTAAGCTGAATAATTAAAGTCTAAAGCTGATAATGGAACTCAAGGGACTGATTTTGACAAGTTGGTGATAGTCAAGGATAGAAGGGTCGCGCCTCACTTCTTGTGAGAGTTAGAAGGGTAGCGGAGCACTTTATTCAAAGCTGGAGGACTGAAGTTGTAACATTAGCTGAGATTATATAATAGAGTTGTATTCAGTGATTTGTAACATTACGATTCATTTTTCTTTTGTTCTCTCAAATACTCTCTCTCTCTCTAGATTTAGATATTATTCATTCTAGAATTAGGGTTTGTATTCTGTTGTTTTGTATATCGTTGAGTTTGAATAAAGAAGTTGTTGATATATGAGTTTAAAGAAAAGGTGATTGAAAAAAGCACTAGACTTGAAACACAAATCAATGACATAAGGGGCATGAATCAAATCACAAACCCTAACTTTTATACGCTTCAGATTTCTTACCTGGTTCAAATTGATTTGGAGATGGAGAGATGAACCATTATAGTTGGTAAAGGGATGGAAGGTTAGTCATATATGTTCAATCATCTCTTGTATTTTATTTTATTCAAACATAAATTTTAGAAATATTAAAACAAAACTTTAAAATCGAAACGTATCGCGCTGCACTATACGTATACACTTCTAGTTTGTAAAAATGATGGCTATACTTGTGATTTGTAAGACATTGTCATGTAAAGGAAGGGCTTATATAGTTACTTAGTATACTAAAAGATTTACAAATGACAAATTTACTTCCAGTAAATTTAAATTGTGACAATAAGTCAGCAATTCAGATTGCAAATAATCCTGTCTTTCATGAACGTACTAAGCATATTGAAATAGACGTTCATCAAGTAAGGGAAAAAGTTGCATCGGGAATGCTTAAAACTGTTAAAGTACCTTCATCTGAAAACCCAGCTGATATCTTTACAAAATCTCTAGGAATAAATCAACATAACTATCTTTGTGAAAAGTTACACATGTTGGATTTATTTAGATGTCAAGATTGAGGGAGGGTGTTGAAAAGATGATGTACTTTAACCAATCTTGTCATCTAACATACTAACTTGCTGTATTGTGATTGTATATCAGATATTAAAGTGTGTAAGCTGAATAATTAAAGTCTAAAGCTGATAATGGAACTCAAGGGACTGATTTTGACAAGTTGGTGATAGTCAAGGATAGAAGGGTCGCGCCTCACTTCTTGTGAGAGTTAGAAGGGTAGCGGAGCACTTTATTCAAAGCTGGAGGACTAAAGTTGTAACATTAGCTGAGATTATATAATAGAGTTGTATTCAGTGATTTGTAACATTACGATTCATTTTTCTTTTGTTCTCTCAAATACTCTCTCTCTCTAGATTTAGATATTATTCATTCTAGAATTAGGGTTTGTATTCTGTTGTTTTGTATATCGCTGAGTTTGAATAAAGAAGTTGTTGATATATGAGTTTAAAGATGGTATCAGATCCTTGTGCTTGATCGATTCCTCGAATTAAGGTTTGTATTCTGTTGTTTTGTATATCGCTGAGTTTGAATAAAGAAGTTGTTGATATATGAGTTTAAAGATGGTATCAGAGCCTTGTGCTTGATCGATTCCTCGAATATCAAATTAGGCATTGTTTGGCAAAAAAAACTAACTTATAAGCTAGCTTTTTTTGGTGTACATGACCATAAGCTAGCTTTTTGAAACGCTACTTGGTAACTTTTTGTGAATATTCCAATATTGTCCCTTATTATTATTTACTAACTATTATTATTAATAAATATTAAAATTTTAAATTTAATTATAATTATTTAATATATATTAATTAACATTAACTGAAAATTATTAAATTAAATTTTAATTATACATTGATATTAAATTTTAAATATTTAGTATTATTGTTAATCCTATAAATTATTTTTATTTATTTTTTAATATTAATGAATATATTTTAGAAAAATTAATTAAAATACCCAAAGTTCATAATTCGTTTGCAGAAATACCCAAAATCTCGTTGGTTTAGCAAAAATACCTAATTTTTCCGCGATGGACCCCGTGATCGCAGAAGAATGCCCGCATGTCCCGCGGAGGCCCTCCAAGTTTGGCCGCGGTTCCCGCGAAGGCCCCCCCAACTATGCACGTGATACAACTTTGGCCTTGTCTCGCGGCAACTAGCCCGCGATCACGGGATTGCCGCGACATCTGTTGGCATGCGTTGAAACCCTAATTTCATTAAATGCAACCCAACCCCCACCCTCCTAATCGTGGCCCTATAAAAGGAGAGGGTGGGGGGACCATCCGGCCACCACTTCACATTTCCTTTTCTCTCCCAAACTCTCTCAAATTGTCGTGTTGCATACGCGCTCGATTTGAAGATGACTCGTGTTACAAGTTTGGTATGTTTTTCTTACCTTTGTTGTAGTTTTTCCTTTTAATTTAATTTTAAAATATATGATATGTATGTTGTTATGTGTATGAATGTGTTATTTGTATCTTATAATGTTGTATTTATTATAGAGTATTATGTGTTTAGATGTTAGAGTTTTTTTTATAAAAATAGGTTATAGTGTTTGTTTTTTTTATAATTATGTTAGAGTGTTTTGTTAAAAAGATGTTAGAGTTTTAAAACAAAAAAAATGTTATAGTGTTTTTATAAAAAGATGTTAGAGTTTTTTTTTAAAGATATTAGAGTGTTTTTTATAAAAAGATGTTAGAGTTTTTTTTAAAAAGATATTAGAGTGTTTTTTTATAAAAAGATGTTAGAGTGTTTTTTATAAAATTATGTTAGAGTGTTTTTTTATAAAATTATGTTAGAGTGTTTTTTATAAAAAGATGTTAGAGTTTTTTTTTATAAAATTATGTTAGAGTATTCCTTATAAAATTATGTTATAGTGTTATTTATAAAATTATGTTAGAGTGTTTTTTATAAAAAGATGTTAGAATTTTTTTGTTAAAATAAGATGTTAGAGTTTTTTTATAAAAAGATCAGTGTTTTTTATAAAAATATATGTCAGTGTCTTTTTTTATAAAAAGATGAGTGTTTTTTATAAAAATAAATGTTAGTGTCCGACGGTCCTTTCCTTCCCCATCTGGGTCCAGTTCCTCATCTGACGAAGATGAGGAAGATGACGCGAGGCCTGACCATTCTTCCAGGCCTCACAATCGATATGACGCGCCCCCTTCCTCCTCTCATCATGCTACGCCGCCTCCCGACCCATATCATAAGAGGCTTGACGATCTGTGGGACTACGTCTACGGGCGTGTAGACACGCGTCTTCAAGCTCTGGAGGACTTCAACAAAGCGTTTCGCGCTGTTCAGGTTAGTGTTTAACTTAATTTGTCGGCCATAATCTTTTAGTTTGTATATTAATATTACGTTCCAAATTTGTTTTAGCTGTCGAGTACAACGCCGATCTCCGCTCCGTTCGGACAGGGGCACCGAAAACGTTTGCCACCACATCCTATCCGTCATTCCCGGAGACTGTAAGTCATATTGAATAACCATTATAGTTATATGTTAGTTCCTAAGTTTGTAACTCTTATGATGATCAATAACACGCATGTCGGGATGTCAGAGGCAAGGGGTTACACACCCCAAATGACGACGTTTGGCACCACATTCTATCCGTCATTCCAGGAGACTGTAAGTCACATTGAATAACCATTATAGTTATATGTTAGTTCCTAAGTTTGTAACTCTTATAATGATCAATGTCACGCAGGTCGGGATGTCGGAGGCAGGGGGTTACACACCCCAAATGACGACGTTTATCTGTTATTCTCGAAGACTGTAAGTCACATTGAATAACCATTATAGTTATATGTTAGTTCCAAAGTTTGTAACTCTTATAATGAAAAATGTCATGCAGTTTGGGATGTCGGAGGCAGGGGTTATACACCCCAAATGATGACGTTCGGCACCACATCCACCACATCATTCCCGGAGACTGTAAGTCACAACGAAAACTCGTTATAGTTATATTTTCGTTCTTTAGTTTGAAAATCTTATAATGGCCAATGTCATGCAGCTCTTTGGGATATCCGAGAGGTATTACATGCCAGAAATGCCGAGGACCTGCGATATGCCGAGAAAGTGGACGGCCATACTGTGATTGTAGTGTACATCGAGAAAGTGGAGCTTAACACTTTGAGACTCGTCTCGCCAGAGCATGTAAGAAGTCGACCCGGATTGTCAAAAACCAAACCATCGTCTAGCCGTAGCCTCAAATTTGGATAATTTTGTATTGTACTGACTAGTATGTGTTTGTTCTGAAATAATCTTGTATAACATCTATGAGTTGTATTTTTAATATGAACCACTTTTCAGACTACTTAAAGACTACTTTTCAGACAAATGAAAGACCTTTATTCATGAGCAAACCTCAACATGAAACATCAACATAAAAACTCCAGGAACGAAACAACAACATAGAAACAGGAAAGGAACGAAACAACAACATCGAACTGGAAAAGTACAAAACAACAACACATAAACAACAAAGTACTAAAGCAACACTAGTACCACCACCTACTGAAAAATTTCATGTTGATCCAAACCCTCAGTGATTTGATAATGACCCTCTCTTAACACTTAGTGAAAATTGTAAGTAAATTATATGTATTAGAGTTTCACTATCGCTGATAAGTACTAAGACTGTTTCAGTACCGCTGATAGTAACTCTCGCTCTTTAAAGTTAAATAGTCAGCGAACTCTGTTCATCGAGTAGCTCTGAGCCTGTTCAGTCTATGAGATGATCGCTGATAAGTTAGTTGTTTACTTATGATCCCTGAAGACAAGTTTCACGTCAAACATATGTTCTACACTGAAGTCGAAGATCAAGCTCAAGAACCAGCGACAAGTCTACTAATGAACTGATGCGGATATCAGCGAAGCCAAGATTTGTCCACTCAACGTGAAGTATCAAGTAGAAGACTTCAGCAATCGCTGAACTTTATCATTCGCTGATAAAGAACTGTTTCAACGAAAGCTGATCATGAAGTCTCCTTACAAAGTACTATTGTCTTACCTCCCTTGCACGTCTCCGTACGAACTGTCAGAACGGACATCCTTTTTGTCTATGATCGTACAACAACTATGATTCTACACTGTGCACCATGCGGCTACTAAGGTTGTCTACAAAAGTCAATGACATGCAACCACTCAGCTGTTGCCACGTGTAAAGCAATAATGCCATGCATTAAATGCATGCAGTATATAAGAAGAACCCTACTTCAGAAATGAAGTGCGCTCAGTCATCTTCTTATTCTTTCTTTCTATCTGTGTGTTAGGTTATTATTCGTAATTTCCTTTATCTCCTTCTAGTGCAATAAACTTAGTGTTCTTAACTTGTTTAGATTAGGTTAATCCTTAATCTTGTTCCGCAACAAGTTGTAAATTGTCTTGATTTATCAATAATCAATTTAGAAAAGTAAAAATCGTGTGTTTGTATTCACCCCCCCCCCCCTTCTACAAACTTCTATAACCCTTCGGGACCAACAAGTGGTATCAGAGCAGATTTGTTTAAACTCATAAACAAGATCTAATTTATACTAAGATTTCTCTTCCTTGCTATTTCTGAAAATGGCCACCAACACAAACACTAACTATATTGACAATGGTTCTCTTGCAAAATCCCCTAAATTCTCCAGAGATAACTTTAATCTATGGAAAAATAGGATGATTCTCTTCTTAGAAGGTGTAGACCCTACTATGCCTTACTATCTTGAAAACGGCCCATATATTCCTATAAGAATTGATCCTGCAGTTCCAGCCGCTAAGAATAGACCTGCTATTCTAGAAAGGCTGATTCCCAAGGAAATTCATATGTGGACTGATGAAGATAAGAAGAAAGTGGCTATCGACATCAAAGCCAGATCCATACTCTCCATGGCTCTTCCTGACGAAGTCTACCATTCCGTCATGAACCTGAAAACCTCAAAAGCTATGTGGGACACAATCTATGTTCAGTATGAAGGTACTTCTGAAGTCCAGGACTCTCGGAAGATCAACCTGGTAAGACAGTACGAAAGCTTCATTTGTGGTAAGAATGAATCTCTTTCTGAAGTACACCAACGTTTTAACTGCTTAATAATAGATCTGAAAACTGTTGGTAAGAAATATTCTAACTTTGAAGTACTGACAAAGTTCTTAGAATGTTTACCTGAAAGCTGGGACAGTTATTCAATGTGTCTCAAGCTGTCAAAAGATCTTAGATCTATGGCTCTTTCTACCTTATATGGCACGATGTTGAATCATGAGCAATCGAGTCATCTTAAGAAGAATCTTGTAAAAGATTCCAAAAGCACCCCTGTTGCTTTACTCTCAGAGTTACCTTCCACTCAGCGATCTACGATCACTGTCACTGAGTTGGAAACTAACTCTGAACGTTCATCAGAATCTGACGCTTCAGATGATGATGAAACTCTGGCATTCCTGGCTAATAAGTTCAGGAGATTTGCTAGAAAGAGTAATTTCTAGAAGAACAAACCTCTTGCTATTACTGACAAGCCAAGATCATCAACCCATGTTGATAAGGCTACTGCTACTTGCTATAACTGTGAAAAGATAGGACATTTTGCTAGCGAGTGCAGGTCAAAGAAAGTCTCTAGACCCTCAGCTTTTCCCAAGAAAAACTTTACTCCCAGGACTAGAGATGAAAAATACAAAAAGCAGAAAGAAAGGTATTCAAAGCTGAAAACCTTTAAGAAGAAAGGCAAAGGCCTTATGGCTGACTATGATTGGGCTGCCTCTGACGAAGAAGAATCATCTGACTCTGAAGATGATGATGAAGCCAATCTATATCTCATGGCCAAACTTGAAGATGAGGAAGAAAATTCTGACATTCCCTCTACTTCAACCTCTGCTACTAAGGTATCACCTTCCTTCTTTACCAATATTTTAAATATTGATGAAGCTGATAGTCTTCGAAAGATCGATCTCTTGACTAGAAGCTTATATGAAGCCATGAATGGCAAAACTGTTGTTGAAAATCAAAACCTTGATCTCGCTGAACAGCTTAAAAACTGTCACCTTCAAATAGAAAATCTTTCTAAAATTGAAGAAGATTTTAAAGATCAAGTTCACTTAAATCAGCTAGTCAAAATCGAGCGCGAAGAAGCTATCGCTGCATTAAAAGCTGAAAAAGCTACTGTTGATGGATGGTATAATTCCTCAACAAAGATCACTGTGATAATTAAGTCTCAGATTCCCCTGAGTGATAAACGTGGTCTTGGTTACAAAGCTGACACTCTAGAACCAACCACTGACCGTTCCATGCTTAAGTTTGGAATGTTCGTATCCTCTATCCCTGACACTTTCTCGTCTCAGTGTTCCTCTTCTAAACCGCCTATCCCTGAGGAAATCTCTACCTTAACTTCTAAAGGTAAAGAGAAAATTGTTTATCCAAAACCTACCTCAGTCTTTAAAAATAAAGGTAAAGGAATTGCTTTTAACCAAAATCCTCAGAAGGGTACCTTTGTACCAAAGCTGAATGCTTCTAAAGCTTCAGTGACTTATCCCTCTGGTTCAAAGAATAAGATCCCTGAATTTATTCAGCGTGGATCTATTCAGCGATCCACTCCTAGAATCAAAGTGGATACTATTGGTAAGACATCCGAAGAGCTGAATGTTCCTCCTGTTTCAAATACCAAAAGTTTACTTGGTACTGGTCCTTCTAATTCAAAATCAAAAGCTCAGCATGCAAATGGTCCTAGAACTACTTTTAGTTATAGGAAATGTTATCATTGTGGACTTACCAATCATATTGCTAGTAAGTGCCCCACAGCCACCCAAGCTGAAAAGATAGCTAAGGTGAAGATCATTGCCCCCAAGGCAAAGAAGACCACTGAGGTTAAGAAATTAACCAAAGTGAAGACTGACAAAGCTGAATCTTTAAATGCTGCGAAGACTGCTGAACCTTCCACCTCCTCTTCTACCCCCACTGACAAGTGTGTACACATGGTTAAGTGGGTACCCAAGACAAACTAATCTTCCTTTGTAATGCAGGTTAAGAAGGGTATCTGGTATCACGATAGCGGATGCTCTAGACACATGACTGGTAAGAAGAACCTGCTCACTGAGTACAAAGAAGAAAAGGGTCCCTCTGTAACTTTCGGTGGAAATGGAAAAGGACATACCCGAGGGTTTGGTGTACTCTCTAATGGTACAACAACCTTCAGAAGAGTCGCATATGTTGAAGGGCTGAAGCATAATCTTCTAATCATCAGTCAGCTTTGCGACATGGATAACAAAGTAATCTTTACTAAGGAATCCTGCTTTGTCGCTGACAAAAAGGAGAAGATAGCTCTCAGCGGTTATCGCTTGGAAAATGTTTATGTAATAAACATGGACTCAACAACCACTGAGAACTCCTATTTCTTCTCAAAAGCCTCATCTGATGTCAACTGGTTATGGCATAAGAGGCTCTCTCATCTAAACTTCAAGACACTGAATACTCTTTCTTCAAAAGAGTTAGTCACTGGTCTACCTCAACACTCATACGCCAAAGAGTCTTTATGTTCAGCGTATGAGAAAGGGAAGCAGACCAAAGCAAGCTTTAAGTCAAAGCAAGTTTCCTCAGTGTCATTTCCTCTACAACTTCTCCATATGGATTTGTTTGGCCCTGTTAATAAACAATCCATCGCTGGAAAGAAATATACGCTGGTCATAGTTGATGAATTCTCTCGTTATACATGGGTAATGTTTCTCCGTTCTAAGAGTGACACACCTGAAGAACTCATCACCTTTGTCCTGAACAACTTGACCGTTCGCTCAATAAGGAGTGATCATGGGACTGAATTCAAAAACAGTTCTCTTGATTCCTTCTTTGAGAGTAAGGGTATTTCTCACAACCTTTCTTCAGTGAGAACACCGCAACAAAATGGAGTCGCTGAAAGAAGAAATCGAACTATTATTGAAGCTGCACGTTCAATGCTCAGCGATTCTCACCTGCCTACTCAGTTTTGGGCAGAAGCTGTCAACACTGCTTATTTTACGCAAAACAGGTCGCTGATAGTCAAAAGATTTAATAAAACAGCCTATGAACTTTTTCATGGGAGAAAGCCTTCAATTAGCTTTCTTCACATCTTTGGATGTCAGTGTTTCATACTGAACAACAGAGATGCCCTTGGAAAGTTTGATCCTAAGGCTGATGATGGAATCTTTCTTGGATACTCCTCAGTCTCCAAAGCCTTCAGAGTCTTCAATCGAAGCAGACAAACTGTTGAAGAAACTATTCACGTCACCTTTGACGAATCCCGTTCAACGAATTCTCGACCTTCTGCTGATACTGAAGAACTGAATCAATGGATGTTTTCTCATCTTGGTGATTCAGAAGATATTCCCACTCCTCATACTCATACCGTTGAAGATGATGGTCCTACTATCATCCCAAACATGCAGAATAGTGAAGCTGAAACTTCATGGGTCTCAGCTGTTCCTCTAAACACTATGCCTGCTTCTGAACCAAATGTCTCAGACATTCCATCTACTTCTCAGCAATCAGTGAATGTGATGACATTTGCACCTACTCCTCTCTTGGCTGATATTCCAGAAGTTGCTGAAGCTTCATCTTCAGCTCCTCCAGTTCAATATGAGTCAGCGATTCATGCTCCGGCTTAGCGATGGACTGTCAATCACCCAATTGATCAAATTCTTGGTGATCCAAACGCTGGTGTTCAGACTCGACGAAATGCAGGTAATATATGTTTATTTGTTAACTTTATTTCTCTGATTGAACCAAAGAAAATAGATGATGCCCTCAAAGATCCAAACTGGGTCAGCGTCATGCAAGAAGAGCTGACTGAATTCGAAAGAAACAAAGTTTGGAATCTTGTTCGAAGACCAACTGACAAGACAGTGATAGGCACTAAATGGGTCTATCGAAACAAGTTGGACGAACATGGAACTGTAACCCGCAACAAGGCTCGACTTGTTGCTCAGGGATACAGACAAGAGGAAGGTATAGACTACGACGAAACATTTGCTCCAGTAGCAATACTAGAATCTATTCGTCTATTCTTAGCATATGCTGTACACAAAGACTTCAAAGTTTATCAGATGGATGTTAAGTCAGCATTTCTCAATGGAAAGCTGAATGAAGAAGTCTATGTGGAACAACCTCCAGGATTCTCAGATCCTAAGCGTCCAGGTTATGTTTATAAACTAGATAAGGCACTTTATGGCTTAAAGCAAGCTCCACGTGCATGGTATGACACTCTATCCTCTTATCTCCTAATTGAAAATTTTGAGCGAGGTAAAATCGACAAAACTCTATTTTTCAGAATAGTGAAAGGTCATATCATTCTTGTTCAGATATATGTTGATGCCATTATATTTGGTTCTACTAACCCTGACCTTTGTACTCGTTTCGCTGATAGAATGAAAGAAGAGTATAAAATGAGTATGATGGGTGAGCTAACATATTTCCTTGGTCTTCGGATAAAGCAAAATGAAAAAGGAACTTTCATTAATCAGGGAAAGTATGTTAAAGATATGCTGAAGAAATTCGATTTAACACAGAGTTCAACTATGAAAACCCCTATGGCACCACCGCTGACACTAAACAAGGATTCAAATGGAATACCTGTTAATGTCACGCTGTACCGTGGGATGATCGGCTCTCTCTTGTATCTTACAGCTAGCCGACCTGATATTATGTATGCAACTTGTTTGTGTGCACGATATCAAGCTGAACCTAAGGAATCTCATATGATCGCTGTAAAGCGAATCTTTCGTTACCTTAAGGGTACTACGAACCTAGGTCTTTGGTATCCCAAAGATTCAGGGTTTGATCTAATCGCCTATTCAGATAGTGATTTTGCAGGTTGCAAATTGGATAGGAAAAGCACCACAGGAGGCTGTCAGCTCCTAGGTGGAAAGCTGGTGAGTTGGACAAGTAAAAAGCAAAACTCAGTGTCCACCTCAACTGCTGAAGCTGAGTATGTAGCCGCTGGAAGCTGTTGTTATCAGGTCTTGTGGATGAGAAATCAACTACTAGACTATGACCTTCAGCTCTCGAAAATTCCAATCTATTGCGACAGCACAAGTGTTGTCGCTATAGCCAACAATCCAGTACTACACTCAAAGACCAAACATATCAAAATCAGGTATCATTTTATCAGAGATCATGTGATGAATGGTGATATAGAACTTCATTTTATCCCAACTGACTATCAGTTAGCTGATCTGTTCACCAAACCTCTTGATGAGACAAGATTCAACTTTCTCATCAGCGAGCTTGGAATGCTGAACTTTGAAGAATAAAATCTTCAGTGGTTCACATTTGATCAGCGATCGGATAAAACCAACTTATATAACCCATTCTATCATCTTCTCTCTGAACAAAGTTGATTCGCTGATATCAAGGTATGTTCTCTCTTTACTCACTGACATTTGCATGTAAATGCAAGATTTCAAAACAAATCACATCGCTGAATATCTCTTCCTTAACAGCGATACTTTGAAATTTCTAAAACTAACACTGATATTTCTATTCAGTGCTTCATGTTTTTCAAAATAGTCCCTGAGCTTTCAAAACCTCAGAGACATCCTAAAATATGAAAGGACGTTTGTGACATCATCACAACGGATAAACCCTGGCACGTTCTTTTTCTGACACACGTTTGCACGTTTCGTTTACCATCCAATCAAATGCAAACACGTGTCCGTGTCATGATGAAAAACTTTCCCGCTCTAGTTTTTTTCTCTCTCTAATCTCACTATTTAAACTATTTAAAGTTTATATTTTTCCTTTACGCGAACTTCTTCTCCAAGAAAGAAAAGATTTACTGTTGCTTATTGAACTCGAGTTTTTCCAGAAAACTGTTCATCTTCTTCGACAACCAGGTTAATATTCTCATTATTTACCTGTTTTAACTTGTTTCTGATCTTCTTGTTGCTTTTAACAGATCAAACAAAAGAAACCTTTCTAAAATGAAATCATTTCTTTCATGGTTTTATGAACACAACCTTTTCATGGTTGTTCTTCAAGTTTAAAACTCAAAATCTTAAACTTGTTCTTCATTCATTTTTTCCAGAATCCTTATCTAAAGGAAAATGGAAAACAAGACTTTTACTGGGTTTGCATTTCTTTTTCAAAACAAGAAAACCCTAATCTTCATTAAGACATTTCTGTCTGAATGAAATGGACAAAATTCGAAAACATCTTATTGGAAAATCTTTCCACATTAAGACTGTATTTTTTCTCTATGATTCATGGTTGATATGATAAACAGAAATGGCATCTTCTACTGCTGCTCCTACCGCTGAGAAATCTCCTGCTACGGAGAAACTGAATCTTCCCAAGGCTCCTCAGGTCAAGTTCATGCTTGAGAAAATAGACTTCTCAAAATCCAACAATCTCTATGCGCTTTTCGATTTTCCTCCGAAGAAGCAAGTCACACATCTGAATGATGCTGTGAATTTTCTCCAAACCTGCTGCCTATTCAAAGCCTTAACCTTTGTACCCCCTGCCCATAAATTCCTTCTATCTCAGTTCTGGTATACTGCTAGACACACTCAGGTTCCTTCATACAAGGACCCTAAGAAACTCCTTGATGTCATTCTCTGTGACACCAAATTTGGCACAACCAAAATCAATCCTGCTATTATAAGGAAAGCACTCAGCCTACCCACTGCCACCAAAGAAAAACCCTTTGTCTCTCTGCCAAACCACAAAAACCATGCTGATAGGGAAGCCATCACTGCATTCTTTGATGCAATGGGTTACGCATAGGACACAGGGAGGGACAAGGAGATTGAGAAGAAACTGACCCTGATCAAGAAGTCCAAAATGCCAAGCGAGATGAACTTCATCTTCGCACACCTGATAAGCTGCATGACAGCGAAGAGTGGCTCCTCTGATCAAGCTGCTCAACCTCAGCAAGCAATGGGCTATGCATTGCTGAAAGGTCTACATGTTGACTGGGCCTCGATCATCTATGACGATCTTGCGTTCAGAGTAGATATGGCTGATAGATCTTCATGGGTTTCTTATCCCAGATTCATCAGCGCCATCTTTCAACTTGGACTTGGGGACAAATACCCAAAAGAGGGTGATCTGAGATTCTCTCAGGTTGGCCCTAAGGTGCTCGACTTCAAGCCGCTGGCAAACGAGGTACGTCTCACTACTCTTTTATCTATTCTTAATCCTCCTTCTTCTACTTCTGCGGCTCATTCAGTGGAAATCCCCACCGCTGATACCCAAGCTGCACCCTCCACTCCTTCTCGAAAAAGGAAACAATCCACTTCCCAACTTGGTTCCAAAAGAATCAAGAAAACCAAGGAGCAACCCCCCTCCCCCCGGCATTCACATGCTGAAGACTCCACAGCTCATCTTGAAGAGCTGATGGATAGTTTAGTGGTACGCTATGCCACAGCTGATCAAGCCACCCCTTCCATCCCAGCTTCAGCGTCTCTAAACGTTGAAGTTATAAACTTGGAACTGAACCCACCTCCTTCAGTCTCTCTAGAGACTGAAGTGATTTTCAGCGAATCCAACGCTGAACCCCGCACCCAACCTACTTTCTCAACCATCATTCCTCCCACCTCTCCTTTGGTCACTCAATCTCTTCCCCTATTCTCCTCAACAAACATCTTCCTCAGCGACACTACTGTTGAACATCTTCAGAGGATGATAGAACAAAACACAGGACCTGCAGGTACTTCCAATCGTTAGGGAACTATTGAAGACGACTATGAAACTTTCTCAGGGTTACGAGGCTTCGACAACTTCGCCAACCCGCCTGCAGGTATACACATTATCCCAAACACTTCTCTCTCTCAACCCCAAACTTCTGAGCTTTCCTCTGTTCATAAGTTAATAATTGTTTCAGGTCCTAATTTGGGGGATATCAACACCTCCCTGAAGGCCCTGGAAACAAAGATGGAATCATACAACACCATTCTCTCCACCAACTCTTCAGCGGTTACAGACGCTGGAGAGAACCTCAAGAAGCTGACCGAGGTTGTTGACACGAAAGCCTCCAAAGCTGATATGGAGAAGGTGGATGGCAGCATTGCAACTTTTGCTACCACCCTCGCTGAAACTTCCTCAAACGTCAAAAATCTCAACCTCACCAACACCACCCTCGCAACAAACTTCACCACTCAGTCCAATGAAGTCACATCATTGAAGACAGAGGTTGGTACTCTTAAGGGTGAGGTTACGACGGTCAAAGATCTACTTCAGCAGATACTCAATCGCCTGGATGCTCCAAAGTCTCACTTTACTCAGGCCGATAGAGAAGATCTTCGGAAACTCTCCACTGCTATATCTGGCCTCGACGACAGATTAGCAGCGGTTGAACTTTGTATGGGACTCACTGGCCAAGAAGACAGTGATCCACATACTACTGATGCTGCTGGTGTTGCTGATATTCCTCTTGCCTCCCCTCCTCATAATGTGGAAGAGGGGGAGAAGAGAGCTGAAGACCTTCCCCATAATGATGAGGGGGAGAAGAAAAATGAAACTGCTGCTTCTACTTCACAACCTCAGGGAGTTGAAAACCCTAAGGGAACCGAGAAACTTCCCTCTGATTCTGAGGGGGAGAAACTCGAAGAGCAACACAAAGAAGCCGTTGCTGATGAGGTCGAGTCTGAAGAAGAAGAAGAAGCTGAAGACGAAGAACCCATCGATATCGATGATGAAGAACCATCATCATCCCCTAAAGATGATGATGATGACGATGATGATGATGACTTCTTCTTCGTTGAGCCTAGGAAGGTCCCTGAGAAAGGGATTTCGATAAACGAACCATCAGGGGAGAAGACAACGCCTGCAGCATCTGAAGCTGATCAAGGGAAAAACAAAGGCCTCGCTGCAGAAGGCAATCTGGCTATCCTTCAGATTAAGCCAACTTGTCAGGTACAATATCTTCTATTCCCTTATACTGCATCCCTCCTCTATCCCTTCTCAATATCAATCCTCCTCTCCATAAAACCTCTATATACTTAAGCACATTCTATTCTTTTCTCTTTCTTCCCAACTTTTCTTACTTAAACGATCGCTGTGTTTCAGCTAGTCCTCTCCCCTGTTTGAGGATCCCACTGAAGCTCCTACAACTACACCAACAATAATCCCAGCCACATGAGCTGAAGAAATAATCCCAGACTTGGATTTAACCACTGAGACTAATGAACCTGAAGAACAGCTGCTCTCTCACAAAAACAGACCTTCCTTTGCTCCTCAAAAGCTAAGTGAATAGGATCAAGAAAAGAGAGATGCAATGATCAAACAGCTTGAAGATCAGCGAATCATTCTTCCTCGTGACAAAATCCCTGTTCCCATAAAGTTCAGGATATCAAGGAAAGAATACGAGGATCATTTAAGAGCTGAAAGATTACTCGCCGAAAAGAATGAAGCTGAAGAAAAAGATAAGGCTCTTGCCATCCAGCTTGTCCAACAATCGGTGAAAGACTTTGCGCTGAAAAGAACTCCCATTGATGTACAACGTCAGTTATGGGATGATGCCTAAAGGATCATTGAAGAAAAGACTAAGGTATCTGATTCGACTTTGGAATGGTGTAAAGAAATGCTGAACTATCGATCTCGAACATCCAAAATCATCAAGGTAAATATCAGAGGAAAACTGTTCGTAGACGTTCCTGTTGTTGAAGTTGACGTATTCAGAGAAGACAAGACCAAGCAAACCTTTTACGCTGCTACATTAGAGAAGTTTGGTTTCTCTGAATGGTTGGAAGTGAAATTAGCCATTCAGCGATCTCGCTCAAAGTTCAAGAGCCATGTCGAGAAAATTTTAAATTCTCAGATCGACTTGGTTTCTTCTGTTGTGGATATTCCTCCTTCCACTCTTCTTCCACCTCAACAAAGAAGGGCCTCTGCAAAGAAAAAGAAAACCTCAGACTCAGGTCCTCCTATACGGAATGAAACAGGTATAGGTTTCTCACGCGAAGAAGTACTTGGTAGTGACCCTGACCTCTCAGTACTTGACACCTCCCTGCCTCCTGGTGAAACTTTCATCCCTGGAAAAGTCTTAAGTGAACCCTATGGCATCTTCTTTCTAGACTGTTATGGACGACAACATTTTCAACGCATATCTGAGCTTCCAATCACTCCCATCGAACAGCTCAGAGACCTAATATACTGGTGTGAAGTCAGACGCGACATTCAGGCACGTCACCTCAAGCCCCTGGTCTTTGAAGAAGCAAAGAACAAAAAGGATCAAGGTGTAACGGTCCCTGACTGGATGATTCCCACATCAAAGACCCTTGATGAACTTCTCATCAAGGAAGAACCTTTTGACGGATAGGATCGCCTTGTAATTCTTTCTATCTTTATCTGTCTACATCTTTTGTACTTGTAGTTTTATTTGTTGTACTTGTGATTTTTCCACTTCCCTCTGTAACCTTTACGAAGTTTAAAGCAAAATTTCAGCGAATGTACTTTACTCCATCAGTACTGAAAAGATCCCAGAAAACAGTAAAAGGGACAAATATTTTATGAGTTCTTTTTATCCTTATGTTTTCATTAATTAGCAATTTTCTCTGTTGCTATGTCATAATCAAATAGGGGGAGATTGTTGATCCAAACCCTCGGTGATTTGATAATGACCCTCTCTTAACACTTAGTGAAAATTGTAAGTAAATGATATGTATTAGAGTTTCACTATCGCTGATAAGTACTAAGATTGTTTCAGTACCGCTGATAGTAACTCTCGCTCTTTAAAGTTAAATAGTCAGCGAACTTTGTTCATCGAGTAGCTCTGAGCCTGTTCAGTCTATGAGATGATCGATGATAAGTTAGTTGTTTACTTATGATCCCTGAAGACAAGTTTCACGTCAAACATATGTTCTACGCTGAAGTCGAAGATCAAGCTCAAGAACCAGCGACAAGTCTACTAATAAACTGATGCGGATATCAGCGAAGCCAAGATTTGTCCACTCAACGTGAAGTATCAAGTAGAAGACTTCAGCAATCGCTGAACTTTATCATTCGCTGATAAAGAACTGTTTCAACGAAAGCTGATCATGAAGTCTCCTTACAAAGTACTATTGTCTTACCTCCCTTGCACGTCTCCGTACGAACTGTCAGAACGGACATCCTTTTTGTCTATGATCGTACAACAACTCTGATTCTACACTGTGCACCATGCGGCTACTAAGGTTGTCTATAAAGGTCAATGACATGCAACCACTCAGCTGCTGCCACGTGTAAAGCAATACTGTCATGCATTAAATGCATGCAGTATATAAGAAGAACCCTACTTCAGAAATGAAGTGCGCTCAGCCATCTTCTTATTCTTTCTTTCTATCTGTGTGTTAGGTTATTATTCGTAATTTCCTTTATCTCCTTCTAGTGCAAGAAACTTAGTGTTCTTAACTTGTTTAGATTAGGTTAATCCTTAATCTTGTTCCGCAACAAGTTAACATTTCCTTACATTGATCAATCCAACTTTGCTTGTCGGTTACCTTCGGTTGAAGAATTGCGAAGTCTTGCATAATGTGGTGAATGTCTTCTTTTTCTCGACGAATACGAGCCTCCCTATCTTTTATATCCCCTTTCATCCTTTTGATCTCATTTTCTTCCAATTCGATTCTTTTCAAGTGGGCTTCCTTCCTGACCATCATTTGTTTTCACTCTTGTGTCAGTTGCGCTATCTCCGCTTCCCTTTCTACTATCGCGATCTGGAGTTTTTCGGGCATTTTTTCAGGTGTAGACGATGGGTTAGAAGACGATGTCATTTGTTTGGTGATAGACGATACTATTATGATATGAAAATGTTGTATGGATGTTGTGACCTTTACAATTGGAACTAACACGGGTATTTATAGCCACAAGGAGCAAATGGCTCAACAGAATCCTTCTACTTTTCAGGCGAATTCATCAACTTTTTAGACGAATCTTGCAGGCTGCCTTTTCAGGCGAATCTTGCATCAACTTTTCAGACGAATCTTGCAGGCTGCCTTTTTTCCAGACGAATCTTGCAGTCACTTTTTTAGTCAAATCTTGCAGTCTCTTTTCAGACGAATCTTGCAGGCAACTATTCAGACGAATCATGCAGGCAACTTTTCAGACGAAATCTTTGACCATATCCACATCCCTGATGAAGAACATACATTCTAAAAGTAGATGGCATGATGAAGTAGTAATTTACAACTTGCTATCTATCTTTTATACCCTCCTACACCGCTTACAAACATTCTTTCGCTTTTCTTAACACTATGGCTGGAGGTTCAAGATCAAGGGGGAACAGGTCGGCGAATGGGGATGGAATTTCACGTTCGGCAGCCTACCAACCACTGAACGATGGAGCTCGCCGGAGTACCTGGAAGGTACCGGAAACAGACGAGGAGTGGAGAAACTATGGGCGAACTGCGACCGATGATCCATTCACGGCTGAGAGGCAGAGGACTGGGAGATGGCATGGGAGCAATACTACCTCGATAATGCATGTAAAAGCCCACCAAGGTATCATTGTACCTAGCCGACGGGTCTTCCACAAAGTCACTGAATTCCTCCCTTAGTGCAAGAATCCATTGATGAGGCGAACGCCGATATCGAAAAGGTAAAGGCTATGTGGAACCATAACAGGGAGATTCAGCAGGGGAAAATGGAGTATCTAGCGGAGAAAAAACGAGAACTAGCCAGGACTAGGGCTCACGTTCGGGAGGTGCAACGACAGATTAAGGAAGTGGAAGAGGAACTAAAAGAAATCGAAGAGGACTACATGGGAATGGAGGACGTGATCAAGGAAAAGGTTAACTGGATCACTGGAGTCCAAAACGCCTTCACGTAATAGATTTCTTTGTTTAGCTGCACTGTATCCGTTTCGGTTGGGAAAGTGATTTGCAATAATTGATCTTTTAATTAATTTCCCTATTAAATAACTTAAAATGGAAAACATTTTCTTTAATTAATTTCTATATTAAATACATTAAAATGGAAAGGAACATTACTTTAAAAAAATACCTGAAACAACTCAGACAATAGGTGTGAAAAAAAACAGTAAAAACATGCAAAAACACGTGAAAAACATAAAAATAATAAAAATAATTTATATGATTAACAATAACTCTAAATAATTAAAATTTAATATCAATGTACAATTAAATTTTAATTTAATAATTTTCAGTTAATATTAATTAATTAATTATAGTTAAATTTAAAAAATTAATATTTATTAGGGTTTCAAGCAATCCCACGATCGCGGGCAAGTTAACGCGGGACTGAGGCCACCGCGGGCATAGTTAGAGGGCCTCCGCGGGAACATCGGCCAAAGTTGGAGGGCCTCCGCGGTACTGCGGCCAAACTTGGAGGGCCTCCGCGGGACATGTGGGCATTCTTGCGGGATCGCAGGGTCTATCGCGGAAAAAGTGAGTATTTTTGCAAAACCAACGAGATTTTGGGTATTTCTGCAAACCAATTATGAACTTTGGGTATTTTAATTAATTTCTCTATTTAAAATTATAAGTTAATATTTTTTTTTCTAAAACTTGTTTAAACAAATTCAAATTTTATAGTATATATGTAATAACAAATTTTAAATTTCTTAAAATTAACATGTTATATTATTTAATTTTTCTTTATTACATTGATTGTATTAATTAACATATTATATTGTTATAAATTTGTTTTAATTACAAAATTAAATTTGTAATTGATAATTATTTAAAGATGTCTTTTTTGTCATTTAAATGTTTATAAGCTACTTTTGTCAAACGTGATTTTTTCGTCAGCTAGCTTATAAACCACGTGAAAAAGTTTTATTGATGACTTAAACTTTTGAACCATTTGATTTATATCATTTATACATCTCGCCACCACTTTCTTAAATCTTTTTACTTCTATCATTTGTTGACTAGTTGACATATTAATTGCATCCTCATAGTGTAATTTTATTGAAATATCATTTTGTAAATAAAGAAACCAAGAGAAAAATGTTAAACTCTGAAGAGTCAAAGGACTTGATATGTAAAAGGTGAAAACTGAAGGGGCAAATATGTATTTAATTCCATCCCCAAAAACCCCCGGTGTACAGATCCCAAACCCCGATTCAATTTGTTTCGCCGAACACCATGGCAACAGCCGTCGCAGCTAGGTCCGCCTTCCGCTCCGGCTCCACCTTCACCACCGTCCGCACGGCGGCTTCTAGAATCTCCGCCGGTGCTAAATCCAATGCGACATCGGCGCCACGCTCTGCCTTTCGCATCCCCTCACAGAAACCCCTTTCTCATCGCATTTTCAGGTTATTACTATGATGCATCGGTTACACTATTATTCTATTCATGCAATTTATAATTCGTATGTTCTCATGATATAGTTAACAATTGTAATACTGAGATATGCTCTTTTGATATGAATTATTTGTTAGTGATAATCGAATTGTTTTTGACTTAATGCTATTCTTTTTGGATGTGAAATTACTGAAACTAGGTCACCAGTTGAGATGAGTTGTATGTCTGTAGAATCAATGTTTCCATTCCACACAGCTACTGCCTCTGCGTTGCTGACCTCAATGCTTTCAGCTGCTCCGCGGACCTGTGGTTGGATTCTTGAAGGTATACTTGTTTTACTGAATTTATTAACATGTTTGCCATGCTATTCAATGTGTCAGTTCTCATGTCTGCATTGTGATCGAAGTCCATGGAATTATGTTATGTGGCTCTTGGAAATTGTTGAAAGAAATCTTAAATATTACAAGTGATGCAATTTATGTTCTTAACTGATGTTCATAAGTGATTTTTCGTAGATATGTGCTCATAAATTTGATATTAGATAAATTAAATATATTAACAACAATGATTGTAAAGAGTGATTAAAGTTTGTACTTAACAAACATTTCTTAATGGTTGTTTCAAAATTTAGGCTTGTTCCCTGTGTTGTTGTGCATACGCTATGTATTACAGGTTGTCACTTGAATTTAATAAAACCATGTTGAGCAGAGTTTAGGCTATTGATGCAAAGCAAATTGTTGCTTCTCATATTCGTTGTATTCACACGAGAATTAAAAAAAATGAGATATAGTAAATGCAAATCTTCTACTCCTTGAAAAAGTTCAGTTTTGAATACAAAGTGGATAACATAGTTTCTAGAAGATGTTGATCAAGTTGACCTAAGCTAGCTTAATAAAGAGTGGGAGGGCATGACATCCTTTTAGCCAGTGATTGAGTGATAAGAAAGATTCTTGAATCAATCTAATATGAATTGTTGATATTTAATGGTGTAAAGCAAATTGCGACTTCCCATTTACTTAGTTATCTTTATGTATTTTATGGTAATATGAAGGGGGTAGTTTTTCTTCAAAATCTACATCTTGTGCTTATTGAATCTCAGGAGTATGGTTTCTTTTTATAAAAATGACTTAACTTCTAGAAGGTGTGATCAAGTTGACCCAAACTATCTTAATTAATCATTAATAAAGGGTGTGAGGGCATTAATATCTAACCTTCTAGCCAATGAGGGAGCAATGGGAAGGTTATAGTATGAATTTAATATAAAGGTTTGATGATACTTGATGCACATTATTAACAGGGGTAGTTTTTGTATTTTTCTATACTTTGACCGGCAATGTTTATAGATTGAACGATTGGTTAACACTATTTAACAGGTAAATTACTATCAAAACAAGTTCACCGTATGCATAAGCAGAATCCCAGATAAATATTAAACGCATGGACAAAACAATGTTTGCTAAATTGGTTTTCAATAAGTTTAGTTGTACAAGTATGATGCTGATTCAGTACTTTTAATCAGATCTGAACGACGATGTATGATGACTTATTGGAAGGCTGTGGACCTACTACAAGAATGCATGATAAGTAATGAACTCCAGAAGCAAGCCTGGATTCACTTTCGTTGTTTTAGTCTTTTTTAATCATAATCATAACTGAACCATTTAGGATATGATAATATTCTACTGATATTGGCCATCGTTTTCGACTTCATTTCACCAGAGTTATAGATAGCATTTTGGTTTGGTCTGATTGAGATATATGAATGCATATATTTTTTTGACATGGAGTTATGTTTGTTTAGGGCTGTGATTGGGCATGAAGCGGTTTTCATTCGAGTAAATTGTTTGTTGATTGTAGATGGATGATTTTGGCTGGACATTTAATGGCAGTGACCGATGATTCTTATCGTTTGCATTTTTGAAAAATGTAGTCATCATGAGGCTGTCGATGATTATTTCATTAAGACAATGTTGATTTTGGTATCCAAGGTACAATTGTTGCATTATTAATTATTAGTCTTTTTTGTGTCTACTTGAATGGCTATTTTCGTATATTGAAACACATTTACGCGAGACTTGAACTTGTGACATTTTTCATGGGACTAACTAAAATAGTAATGTAGAAACTTATTTAGAGAGAGAGAGAGAGAGAGAGAGAGGGAGAGGGGGGAAGAGGGAGAGAGAGAGAGAGAGAGAGAGAGAGAGGGAGGGAGGGAGATGGCATGTTTTTTCGTGGGTATTCCTTAAAAATCGTATAGATGGTCTAAACCGGTATTATATAATTTCCTTAAAAATCCCTTAGTTGACTTTTAACTGAAAAATTGTTAACAAGTAGTGTTCTAGTTCTAGGCATTGGTTGAGAGAACCTTGTATAAAATTATAATCTTATTAAAAAAAGCATGAAAGTTGGTTGTTTATCAAATGTTTACCGGTAAGAGTCGTCACTCTCATTTACCTTATCGAGCAACATTCTCTGCCATTAAAATTGATTGATGGTAAATGTTTTATCACCCGGTAAGTGCTTACGCTGTAAGAGTCCATGTCCGTAATTATCAGGTAAAGACCTAATTCTTACCTTTTCTTACCAGGTAAGATTTCCAGTAAGATAATTCACTCGATAAGTATTTAATGACGGTTCTTTAGCATCAATCTTTTTGACTGACACAATGTTTACGATTTTGTAAAAAGCAAAAAAGGCTATTTTTATTTTTATTTTTATTTTTAACCTTCATCAATTAAATGTTAATTTCTTGGCAAAAATTCAGTTGTCATGGTCTATGATAATTAAGGGGGTGTTTGGTTGGGGGTGTTAAGGGGCAAGGAATGAGAATGATAATGAAAACAGCTGTTTGGTTTGATATAATATAATGAAATCATTATCCCAAACTCATTAATTTTCATTCCTGACCAAATTAGGGGGAATGAAAATTTTATTCCCGCTTAGTCATTTTTTCTCACACGTCCCCTTCATTTCTCGATGTTGAATGGAAAATATTTTTTATTTTCACGTTGGAAGTCACATATTTGTATTAAAAAATGAGTAAATTACATTTTTAGTCCCTGAGGTTTGTTGAAAATTTCAATTTTCGTCCTTATGATTTTGAAATTGCAATTTTCATCCCAATAGTTTACAATTCATCACATTTTTCGTCTTTGTGATTTAAATTTTATTGCTTCTTTCATCCTTATGGTTTACAATTCATTTCTATTTTAGTCCTTCATGCTTAAAAGTAATGTTTTAGCCTCATGGACGAAAATAGAAATGAATTGCCAACCATAAGGACTAAAAACGAAATTTTAAAACCACAAGGACAAAATCCACAATTTCTAGCAAACCACAGGGACAAATAACGTAATTTACTCTTAAAAAATTTATATAAAATATTTTTTATTAATTATATTGGTTTAACCAAACAGCATCAATGGAATGCTCATTCCTATTCCCATTCTCCTGTATTCTCATTTTCATTTTCATTCTCATTCCTTAAAATAAACCAAACGCTCCCTAATTATGTATTTAATTTCATCAAAAGGCAAAGACGATAGGAATTAATATTTGTTTTTTTACTTAACGGACTTAATGCTTTGAACGAATTTTCTTCAGTGTAAATAGTGTGGGATAAATATAATAAATAAACTCATACATCTTCATTCTAAAAGTGAAGATGTATGAGTTTATTTATTGGATTTGCTATATATAAATATTATATAATTAAAAGAATATAAACTTGCATAAACTATAAAACCTATTTGTTTTTCACTTAATGAGGTTAACTGGTCATGTACCAAACGCTTTTTCACTTACGTGACCAGATAAAGACTCTCAACGGTTAACGTTTACTAGGTAAGAGACACTTACCAAAAACTCATTTTAATCACAAAAAACATAACCTAATAAGATATGTAAAGATGGTAACTCTTACCAATAAACACTTACCTGATAAACGCGTGATAAAGACTCCTAATAACTCATTTGTTCAATCACCAAATAATATCCATATTTTCCTTAATCCTGAAGAAATAACTAAAAATAGCTTAATTCATCAACTCCCTCTTATATTTGTTACATCTCATTCAAGATGAGATGCACCAAAAAGACCATTCATTACTCACATTACACCTTTGTGTAATCTATTTTGTTCATCATCTCCAGCCAATGAGCCAGTTGAAAGATACAACCCCCATTTCGTGTAAATTCTCGACACTATAGTATCAAACAACAAAGTTGATGTAAGAAAGTTGTACGAACAAATCTGCATTAATCATATACGAAACAACTGCAAACATTTCAACCAAAAACATAGACCGAGTAAAAGAACGATCTTGCACAGATCACTAACAACAATACAATCTTACACATCTTGTTAAATACTTAAATCAATGTAAGCACAAAGAGTAGAGAGGAATCAAGGGAATTCAAAAGATAATCTTTTTACAAAGTAACCACTTTGAAGGCCATTAGACTTAGTTCTATTACATGTTAAAATAATATCAACAAGAAAAAGACTAAACTGACCCTCCCAGTAGTTGTATACCCGAAACCCCACGATAAAATTTATACCTCACACCATTATCACAGGTGAAAAGTCATTAAGATCTCGACTCCTTAATTATTCAGCAACATTCACCAACTCGTACTCAACAAGAGACAAGTTGTTATCCTCCTTAACCGTGAAACTTGCAGGCTCAGTCACCTCAATGCGTCCCCATTTATCAACCGCTAGTCTCATGGAGCCTTTGAACATGTCGATCTTTGCATTTCGGATGATCACAGTATTTCCAGGCTTCATCAAATCGACTGTGTTTATAGGTCCAATCATCATTAGTATCAGGATAACCTTAACCAATATGGCACACTACAACAAAATCAGCTTTATAGGATGCAACATGTCTAAATGTCCTCATAGACTGCTTATAGGACTTGAGGGCTGTTTGGTTGGTTTCCCATTAAGTCACGTTCCTATATAGATTGAAAAGGTTTTTGTTTGGAAGGGTTTTTTCATAGATGGAAATAAGTGTGTTTTTTAATTGGGAGGGGTAGGAAAAAACATGGCTTTCTACATAAAGCTGCCTGGTAGAAGCATACTGAATAAGCCATTTCTATATCATTAAGCCACTATTAAACAGTCAAGTCATGTATAGCTAACCGAATAAACTGTGAGTCCTGTTACATTAATTAAGCTACTAACAAACAGACCCTTAAGCTTATAGAAACAAACAATTGCGGGTCTTATGTAAAAGTGTTGCAATAAATTAATTGTACGCTTTTTTAGTGTACTAACAAGTTTTTCATGACACTGTTGAGAAATGTCCTATGAACATATCTTTTTACTGAATACTTGTTTTTATAAATCACTTCTCAAATAATGTCATATAAGTGTCCTAGAGAACTTGTTAGAACGTCCAAAAGCATCCTATCAACTTATTGCAACACTTTTACATAGAACGCACAATTGTTTGGTCTTATAAATTTAAGTATTACACAGAAGTTTGTTAAGACATATTGTCAAATAAAAACATGTAGACATATTTCGCGTCCTATAAAGCCTATTTCGTTATAATGGTAGTTGGCAAAATGATAGTATCAATTGTGCTAAATAAGAAAAGGGAAAGTTGCATATTGAGAACGATCCTGCAAATTACTAGAATTTTGCAGCTTCGGTTTGAGGTTATCTTTAAAGTGCAAGAAGAAAATATGAGAATCCTCACAAAAAATTTCAATTTCCATTAAACGCTTGTTAGAACAAACAAAGATGGGGACTTTTTATCATCACATAAACAACATAGGAATCAGACCAATGCAGGTTACATTTTCATGCAATTTGCCCTTTGATGAGATAGCAAAAGATATTTTTCATAGTTATGCAAACGTAGATGTCACATTTGGCACCCAAAAGAAAGCACTCAAAGCATCATCCACTACCCCTATCATTAGCAACCATACACAATTAAGCTTACAACCCACTTTTTATTCTGTTTCTTTTCCAGAAAAACAGCACTTGGTTTCCTATAAAAACATCCAGGCCATTACACATAATCTACATACACAAAAACAAAAGAATTCTAAGTTTTAGGACCCAAGAAAAATGCAAAACTTAGCTTTGCAAAACCAAAAAGGCGCTAAATATCACATATACCTAAAACTGCAAAAAGAAAAACAAAATACACGTATATGGGTCCATTTTCATGAGCTCAAGCAATTGATATGCACAACTTTGATAAAGATCACGAACCGAAAGATCAATGGAATATTATTAAAAAAAAAACTAACATAAATAAATTCAACCTAACATACATGATAATCAAACAAAAGATAAGAATCATGTACGAGTTTATGTGTGTATGATGAGAGAGAAAGAGAAAGAGATAGAGACCTTGATCGTTACGAGCAGTAAAGAGAATGGTGCCGGTTTCATCGCCAATAAGGCACTCGGCGATTCGAGTGTTAGCAGCGCCTGGTCGGCTACTAAACGACGACGAATTGCGTGATTTCTTGTCCAAAACGGTCGTCGAAGACAAAACCTTAACGGCGAGGGTATGGCCGTTGGTTCCAGGTTTCAGTTCACCCACCTTCACAAACACCGGCTTCCTCTTCACTACTCCTCTTCCTGCTTGCTCCGGTTGTTGGTTTTCTACCTCCACCGCCGTCGTGTCGTTGACAGTCGCCATCTCCTCCGTTGAAATGAAGAAATCGAGGTTCAGTTGGTTGGTGATTTGGTCCCTCAATCGAAAACCCTAACCCTAAAATCCTGAACTTGCGAGTGACAGTCGAACTACTTTTTGTTGTTGTAGTTTGGGGGCTTTTAGGTTTGGTGTGGGTGACATGTTGGGTACCCTTAGATTGGAAATATGTCAACTTTGTACCTTATCATTTTGATTTATTCATTTTATACACCCTAATATTAACAATAAAGTCCAATTTACTTCAAACACGAACACGACGTAGAATTTCAAAATTTTAGATTCTTAACATATGCAACATAGACATAAGTAATCAATCTTGACGTCATTCATTGCATGCGATGTTTTCCTTTTTATCAGTATTTCTATAATTGGTTATAATTCAGTAATAACAATTCTTTACGTCTTCTATATTGGGCTAATAGCAACCAAGGTTCATCAATGTCCATTATTACTGAAGTTCTTTTTGTCCCATTTTGGTGGTTAGACTGGAAAAACGTTACTTGTATGTTGTGAACGTTTTGATTGAAATTGAGTTAGAGATTATTGACTTGGATGCTAACTTGTACAATGTGAAAACTAACTGTTCCCATTACTATTTAAGATGGTTTAAGGAGTTTCAAAAACAATATCAGGGATTAGAACATCCAAATACCCTATGGTGTCACTAACAGTTTCGCCATTTGACGAGAACACAAAAGACAAACCACCACCTATACAATATGGGTTTTGTCGTCCACTGAGATCACAAAAACCCTACTAAGGTGACGTTTGTTTTAAGAGGTGCTGAAGTCTGAAATTTGATTTCACTTCTGATTTTTAAGAGGTGGTGCTGAAATCTGAAATCTGAATCAGTAAAACTTTTTATTTTTATAAACTGACAAAACTTCTGAATATGTATAATTGTTTATTTTATCCATAAAAATTCAATTTAAATACGTCAATTGAAGTGAGCTTCGATGATCAAATGACGGAAGAGAAAAAAAAGGATGCTAACAGATTTGCGAGGTTGTGGAGTTTTATTCATATCTCAAACATCGAAGCGCCGATTTAAGCGATTCAAGATGTTTTGGAAATCCAACACACAAATCTACAATATTTGTCTTTTGTATTTTTGCAAATTCAGGGTGCATCTGTGCTAAACCGACGTTGAAATCGAAAGAATGATGTTGGACAGAAATAAGAGGTAATTAAGTGGATCACTTAATTATTCAAAGGACATTAAGGGTTAAGTGGCTCTGAAAATGAAGAAAAAACAAACAGTCTGAATTATCTTATGTCTGACTGACTCAGACATAAATGGCAATTGAGAGCTTATTTTGCAAAAACAAACACCACCTAAATGTGTTCCAACAATAGAAAATTAGACCAATAACGACAAGATATAATCACCAAATAAACAAGAAAAATTATCATACAAAATACATAACTTCAATCGAATTTTAATGAAATTATCTGAAAATAGATCATCACTAACAACTGAAAGAAGGTAGGAAACTGCAATTGGGCTTTATAATCAATCAGCCCAAACTTAAATAGCTTTTTATAAATAATTTAATGATTTAAGTAGAGATTAATAGAATGATATACCAATATTCTGTTGATAAAAAAGTATCGATAGTAAACAGATCTCGTCTTTGTTTTGACAAATTTATGGAATGTGTTCTTGTAGTTGTATTTTTTAACGAGGTGGGTCCTTGTGGTTACAATCTTTTTAACGAGACGGTCCCTGTTATTAACGAGTTGGATTCTTGAATACATTAACTATTTGAGTCCATGTGATGGCATTAAGGACCCAACACGTTAAAAATCAGAAAAAGACCTAACTTGTTAATTTCTCAAATTATGGACGAGATCTGTTAAAAATACCGAATCAATGGGACAAACAATGCATTTCGTTGTAGAATGACATTTATTTTACGTTCAATAAATGTACTATCATTTTTAAACCAATACAAAAAAAAAATTATGGTTCAATGTTATCTTTTTTGCTTCGATAAAGATATTTTTTGATTAAAAGTGTTCTCATTTTGAGGGCAACAAAGTGATCTTAATCAAACCTAAATGGATCACACGAAACGTCAATTCAACACCTAACATTATAGGCCTTAAGGCGATATATGAGATGAATAGAGAAAAACTTGTGGTTTATAGAATTGTTCATGAAAGAGTCGGCGTATTTCCTTCCTTATACATTTTTTTCTATTTCATTCACTTCAAGAATGATCTGAGTCATGTAACATCATTTTCATCCCCTCTCCACTATGCCGATGCAACTACTAAATAACAAATTGAGCTCCATACAACTAGTTATATGTGCTTACTATAAACACGTAAATGAATTTTGTTTTAAATAATACATATATGTTTATCAAATGTTGTAGATGTTTCCCAAAAATGGCATTAATTGTGTAGCCTTTAACACGACGACATGACAAGTCAAATGGTCGACTACAAGATGCGTTGAAGGCTTGCACACATCAATATGGGACGAGAAAACACATCTAGGTTGAACACTATTTTGGATCAAGGCGAGACAACACTGCTTTACAAGGACAAACTCACAAATTTTCCACCCCATATCTTATACAAGCTTGTTGTATTTAGTACGTAATCGTTTAAAATAAATGTCCCAAATAATTATAATGTCATAATCACAAGCTCAATCATTAGGGTGAAATTTTGGTATCACTGGGCACTGACCTTGCCCCTTGAACATATTTATAAAAAACCTAATGTTTTTGTTGTGTTTTACTATGTGTGTATACCCTACGTATTACTAGTTTCTTGATGAATAAATTAATTTAAAAAAAAAATGAGTGACTAAACAGTTTTATGTTCCAACTAGTGATCAAAAAAGCGGTTTAACTAGACACCTTCTAATTTAGGAAGTATAAATGTTATCCATATTTATGGAGTGTAATTGTTATTCCTATTATTCTTTTGTGTTGTATTTATAATGTATAAATATTATTCGTGTGGAACTTGTCACATGTTGGTATGGTGTGATAATGTATCATAACGAATGATAACCAATTAAAGGAAAAACTAAAAAAAGTTGAAAACACTCATCGTATATGAAATCATTGTATATTTAAGGGTTTGTAACACAAGTTTATAGATGAGGCCAGTGCTTGTGACCAACTACTAAGTTCCCCCTAAATGTGTGGCCATTGTTATGAAGATGACTCTATAAAGCAACTGAACCATAATCGGTGTCTTATCGAATGTTAGGGATGAACAATAAGATCAAAACGTATGTTGTTCAAGGGTTTGATGAATTTACGATGCCAAAATCATATTCAGAGAAGGAGCACAATGATCCAAAAAAGGGATTAGGGGAAATTAGAATTCGATAAACCTTTGGGGTGGCCAACTGTTCAAAGTTTGAGTTTGCACCAATTCGACTCTCCTCATGCCACTGGATGTTTTACTGGTTGTGGACTTCAAGCCCCATGGAGTTAGTTGATATGCGCACAAGCTGACATGTACACACACATTTGTCACAAAAACAATAGCATTGTACATTAGGTTCATGAGAGATGGGTTTGTCTACAAGGTTATGAAAATATTTCTTAAAAGTTATTTAATAGAAATCCAAAATTACACGATCTGTCTATAAGAATCATATTCATTTAATAGGTGAGAGTGTATAAGTAATTTGATTAATTATAGTTTAAATATTAACTTTTTAACAATTATCAAATATCAATCAAATATATCGTTTCCTTATTTTTCTCAAGAAGATCGATTTTAATCCCTTAATTATGAAAGTTCATTATTTTGAAACAGAACCACTCTCTTATCTCTCTTCTCCCGATATCTACACCATGGCGGAGAAGACTATGATGATATCTACACCATGGAGGAAAAGACGATGATGATATCATCACCAGAGTCAATAGCTTTGCGTTATTTTAAGTTTAGCACGCTAGTTAGAATTGCTAGCGTCGTCACACCTCTGGCACCATCACCTTCTTGGCGGTAAATTATATTCTGATCGATGTTACCTCTAAATTATAAAAGATTTTCTCTCAGAATGAAGAAATAACGATTGATTTTGATGAAAGAAATAATAATACCTTTGATTTCGGAGATGTGTTTTCACATTTTCTTTCACAACCTCTGCAATGCAATGAGATCTCTAGGACAACAACTGGTTGGAAGAGGGAGGAGGCGGCGGTGCTGGCGGTGAAGGTCGTTTAGGGGTGGTGGAGTACGGTGAGTCTTGGTTTTTCTTGTTTGAGGCTTTGTAATTATGGAACTCTAGAGTTTTAGGTGGCGTCGACGGTGTTTTAGAAAGGGAAGGTGACAGTAAACCATCATTAACATCACTGTTGAAAAAAGTGAGACCTTCAGTTGGCGGCATCGATGGTGGTGGTGGTGGTGTTGGATGATGGAGGACAGTAAATCATTATCTTTCTTCTTCAAAGCCTTGTTATATTTATGAGATATGAGTAGTTCACATGGTGATATTGGTGATGGCATCTTCAAAACATGGTCAAACTTTGATGAGATATTGAACATGTCGCATTTTGCACACTGTACCGGTGGTGGCGGTGTCACAATGTATATAGTGGGTATCACACTTGATTAAAAACCCTGTTCAGATATAGTCTCAGCCCATACAGAAGGGCATCACAGTGGGTATCATAGTCGGTTTGTATCTTGTTGTTTAGAAATTCTTAGGTATCACGATTGGTTTGAGTCTTACTGTTTAGAAGTTTTTGTGTATCAAGGTGGGTATTACAATCGACTTGTGTCTTACTGTTTGGAAGTTCTTGAGTATCACGGTGGGTATCATAATTGGTTTGTGTCTTAATGTTTAGAAGTTCTTAGTTATCACAGTGGGTATCACAATTGCTTATGTCTTACTGTCTAAAAGTTCTTGGTAATTGTTAGGACAAAAATGTCCTAATTATATGATAGTTTTGTAAAGGGTTTATATTTGTAATATGGGCTTGGGTTAAGGATAAATGGGTGTGGGATTAAATGTGTAACAAATGAGATGTGGGAGTATATAAGGATCTTGTGTTAGTAATTTGTAGGGTAAGAGAGATCATTCACAATGTAGACTGATGGTGTGAGTGTGTGTTCTAGAGAGAGAAACATTCTCTCTCTAGGTAGTTCCTTTTCAATATGAATAATACACAAATCTCTCCTTATCTCATCTTGTTACTATCATCTTGTTTACTTGAATTGTTGTGTGTTTATAGGACTAACAAGTGGTATCAGAGCTAAATCGAAGAAATCATTCATCGATACGATCATTTTGCAATAATTAAAGTTCTACAGCCCAATTTTGATGAAACAGTGAAGTTTTTCGATGAACATTGTCCATTTCGAGGTCTGATCGTGGATTCTGAAGCTAATTGGTGTTTTGTTGATGTTAATTGGTTCGATTCTTCACTCTGAATCTTTTAGAATCTATTTCATTCTCTATTTTCAACAAATTTGAAGGAATTTGATCAGATTGTGGTTTTTCACTCTCGACATTGTGTTCATCATATATTTATGATTTTGTGCGTATAACAGTGTTTGGATCAGTGCTGGATGCTAAGGATTGATCGAAAAGTGTTTTTGAACATCATACGATCATCAACCCATCATTTTTGATCAATTTGGACGTTTTTTAAGTCTTGTGTTCGGTCTGAGTTCATATGTTCATAGTCCTCGCACAAGGCTATGTTCATACTTATTGCACAAGACAATATTCATCTTTATCGCGCATCAAAGAAATTCAAGTTTATCGGACGATGTGGTGTGCGATAAAATAGAGTGAACAGTGTTTTTATCGCGCGCGTATCGTGCAATAAAAGACTTTATCAGTTATCGCGCAAGTATCGTGCGATAAAAAGGACTTCCTGGCCCAAGTTATCGCCCATTCAATAGTGAAATTGTTTTTCTCTAGGGGCGCTGCCCCTCGACCCCGCAAGGGCGTTTCCCTATGACCCCATCCGCTAACCGGGTAGCGGAACCCCTGTGCTAAGTCTCAGGATGGGGACATTGTTCATGGAATTTTAGCATAAAGTGTGTGTGATATCATTCTCATATTTAGTTTGTCACATGCCTATAGCAACTGTCAAAGTTTAAAAGAGCTCAAGTTTGTCAAGATTTTCAGAAGATGGGTGATGGGATTCAGTCTTTAATTGGATTGGATTAGACGTTTGAGTATTTGCACTCATTATTCTGGAGTTTTTTATGACGATGCTAGACCTTTGAGTGCTCTTAATCATTCTTCTGACCTGATCAATCAGAATTGTGAGTGCTTGCAATCATTGTTCTGGTGTTTTGGTTGTGATTCATACTTTTGAGTGCTTACAATCATTCAGCTATTTCTTGAAGATTGAAGTTCTGGATTTCCTTCATTAAGTGGTCTGAGAAGTATTTTGGAGATGAGCATTCTTCTACAGTTGTTGAACAATGTTACTTGTTTGGTTCTTCTTACCCCTACCATGTAGTGTGTGCTTCGTTCTGTTTTCTCCTTCGAGCAAATCTGAACCAAGCTCTTAAGCTGAATTCCTATTCAACTCGTGGTTTATTGACGGATTTGGTGTTATAAATTGAGATTGCACTTGGTTTTTCATGCAATAACTCGCTTGTTATCTTTCTTGTGGGATTATTGGAACGGGCTTGAGTTTTCACATTTTAAAGATATTTTTCGTGCACTCAGCCGAGGTTATGGTGCACATCAAATCCGGTTTTTCAAGGTTGAAATATAAAGAGTAAGAACTTATTTCAAGGGGGAGCCTAGACTACATTTGAAGAATTGCATTGCTATAGTTTTCCAAAGAAATCAAGGGGGAGGAGCTGAATATCTGAAGATCTTTTGAGGATGGTGATTCATTTACAAAACTATAGGGGGGAGAATGTTAGGACCAAAATGTCCTAATTATATGATAGTTTTGTAAAGGGTTTATATTTGTAATATGGGCTTGGGTTAAGGATAAATGGGTTTGGGCTTAAATGTGTAACAAGTGAGATATGGGAGTATATAAGGATCTTGTGTTAGTAATTTGTAGGGTAAGAGAGATCATTCACAATGTAGATTGATGGTGTGAGTGTGTGTTCTAGAGAGAGAGATACATTCTCTCTCTAGGTAGTTCCTTTTCAATATGAATAATACACAAATCTCTCCTTATCTCATCTTGTTACTATCATCTTGTTTACTTGAATTGTTGTGTGTTTATGGGACTAACAGTAATCACAGTAGGTATCAAAATGGGTATCACAATGATGTACGTAGAAATAAGTTTAGCCGGAGTGAGGTTCGTTAGAGAGAGGAAAGAGGAGAGAGGAGAAAGAGATTTACAAAAAGCCTAATGTACCCCTAAATATTATCCATTTTTTTAAGTTAATGGATAACTAACAAAGTTAACTACAGTAATATTAACCATTGATTATTAATAATGTGAGATTGAGATTGTATCTCACAGTTATCACAAACTACTGAGTACTCCCTTAAATGGCCCCCTTTTTATATATATATAATGAATTTTAGACAAAAAAATCACAAAAAGAAAAGATAAATGAGTTATTGTTGTAGGTAAGTGTACCATCGTCTAAGTGATATAACAATAGAGGTAGATATATCAGAGTTAGATTATAATTGAAATATCTCGTAGTTATCTACTTGTAACTCATCCCTATTTAAAAGGTTTATGATTAACGAGAATTACATATTCCTTCCCTTTATTTACCGTTGTTCTGTTTCATTTTGTTTTTCTATAACACGTTATTAGCAAGTAAAACTCATAAAGTATCGTTACCACTGAAAAGTTTACTGCATGATACTACAATATATCGGAAGGATTTTGTCAAATGAGTGTAAATAACCCTAAAGGTTTTGTATGAATACAAGTAATCCATGTGATTCCTCTCTTATATGAAATCCTTAAATATTTGAGTAATTTATTTTCAAATATTGAACAATTCAATATCACCATGATAATGAACTTTCACATGCATCATAATTTATTACTTTGTAAAAGAAGTTAATATATTATCCCGTATTTGCGTAAATGGTTGAAATAACTCACCCTGAATTCGACGTTCTAAACTCAAAGGAACTTGAGTACCATAGATGGATATCAAATGTAGAGACTACCTTTATCGGAAAGGTACAAGAAAACATCTAAAACCATGAAAATATCTTTTGTAACCAATTGACATGGACTTATTCTTGCCTTATAGAGAAAAATGGGATTGATAATGAAACATCAGTATCTACAGAGAATGTTAGCGGCAAAAGTACTAGCCATTATAGAAAAACACCAAACAGTGTATTGGTCTGTCTCTGCTGATATTGGGTATCTATCTTACAGATACAAATGTCGTTTCCAAATTGGATACAAAATTACCATATGGAACACATTGATTGCTTGGAAGTAAACTAAACAAACTCTTATAGTTACCTCATTGATATATGTCAAGAATATTAGTCTACATGAGATAGTATATGAGTGTATATTGGTCCTGGATTGGTAATGACTAACATATAAAGTGTTTGCAGAAGGGGGGTTGAATATAAACACAACAAATTTTCACTTTTTAATTCTGTATGTTTATTAAAAATAAAGAATTACATATTTGTTGCGGAAGCTAGGAGGTAAGATATGATCCTAAACAATTTGGTTGATGACAATATTTCTAACAACTGAAAGGGTAAAAGAAGATGGTTCCCTATGGTTAAGGACTATCATACACATAAATATAAAGTGTTGTAGTTTGAGTTCAACCACTATCCTACTTGCATATATGGAAATACAGCATGTATCAAAAAAATGAAAGTAAGATACATCAAGGGTGACAACACAAAGCATATTTTGCCTAAGTTTTTATACAAAATCAACAATGACAAAAGTGAATCAAGTAAGATGTGAGTAGAATATGACATATTTGCTTACCAAATAATTATTCAAAGTCATATTTAGTAAACTTGTAGAAATTATTGGAATCCAGAGACTTTCCAAACTCCCTTGATTAATGTATGAATCATGGGGAGTAGTAAACAAAATGAGGAGTCTACTATACATGTAACGTTGGTATGTTATGTTATTTCCTTCATCTAACATTTTATTTAATTTCCACTAGATTTTGTTCTTTGGTTCAAGGTTCTATCGAGACAACAATTTATATATCATTTTATTTTCTTAACTCCCATGATTGATTTGAGGGAATAGTCTATAACTCTATATATTGCAAAGAAATTGGTGTACGGTTCTATAATAGGGATGGGAACAGTGATGTTATCATCGACTATGATTATCTAACAGTTTAAGTACAGTTGATATAGTTGAAGCGCAGTCAAAATATGGTTTTTGGGGATGGAATTTGTGGCGTCAACCTATAGGCTTTTTCATTTTTCTAATTTCTTCCCTAGCCGAGTGTGAACGATTACCTTTTAATTTCTTCCCTAGAGGTTTATAATCTACCCTTGTGTGATTCCTGTTGAAGCATATACTCAGGGGGTGGGTGCAGGGCGGACGATTTTAAAGCATACTCCCCATTCATTAGATAGAGAAGATGACCAAGATTTCGTGATCCGCTGCCGAACTTATTCCAAGAGAGCTTAGATCGAATCAGTATTGCTATCCGAGCTCTCTTATTGAATTGCTCATTCAATGAGCATTCTCAATATTATGCCTTGAAGAGGACTCGAACATCCACGCCTCTTTCTATCATCTTATTTTTTTCCCAATGAGTTTTTTATTTTGGGGTAAGGTTTAACGAGACAACAGTTGTGCACCATCATTCTTTTGACTCGACACGAGTGGAAATATTTTGGATAAATGTGTCATCGTCTAAAAGATATAATGACAGAAATAGAGATAAAGATGGAATTATTATAGTTAGATTAGAATTCAAATATCTCGTAAACTATCTAATTATAACACATCCTTATTTAATGAGCTTATGATTAATGATAATTACATATTTTTTATTACTGTTCTATTTTGTTTCGTTCTTGCTATAACTGTTACGAAATTTCATCTTCCTACAAGTTACATTACCGTAGAACTTTATAAAAACGTCATTCGGGTATGAAGCACACACAAATATACATAGCTAAAATCTTGTATCTTAAAAAGCAACTGTAACGACCCAAAACAAACAAACATGCTAAGAGCTACATCTTTAATTTAAAACGCCAAAATGGCTCAACGTGTTCACACTATTTAGATTACAACCCAGGGTTTGCGGAAATAACCCTAAATACAGCTGAGAAAGTCTAACTAGACATAAAAGAAGTTCTTCGATTCCCTCGAAACGCAAGCTCCGACCCACAACCGGCCAAATCTCTAAACGTGCTCTCGACTACTGCTTACCTGAAAAGGTTTTAGTTTTTGAAAAACGAGGGTTAGACCATGAGGTCTAGTGAGTTCCCTCCACACCAAGTCACACCAAAAATATCACAATTTAAACTCAGTTATGAAAAGAGTTTGTATAAATCATAACAAGCACACAAAATTGATATGCACACATTGACACATGCTACTGGCACGCGCTATAGTCACACACACCGTGACAGCGCAATCGGGCACACACGCTAAAGTCACACACACCGTGACAGCGTAAGAGAGCATACACGCTATAGTCACACACACCGTGACAGCGCACCGTGCACACACCGCCCATATACGAAACAAATTCATATATTAAATATATCATGGGACACACCCCCATTCCATAACAACGCCAGAGCATGGTCACACCCATTTAAATCACACGTATAATCACACAATTAGTCATCGCTTTAAAATAGTAACAGTTGAAAAGCGCACCGTTAGATAACATCCACACCACACACTTACTCGTCATTTTTCAGTAGAAGTAATTGAAAAGCACACAGTTAAATATTAACCATGCCACACACTAAGTCTTCAGTTTGTAATAAAAGCAGTTGGAAAATCCACAATTAAACAATAATCTTCAACCACACACTTGTATAAAATTTAGGTTCAGAAAAACTCACCTGAGGTCCTGCTTAAAAGTCCTTACTCGCACCGATCATCTCTACCCGCACCTACAATTTAACCCACACACATACCGAGTAAGACACGTTGTATTTTACTGGATTTTATTACCTCAAAAACTCTCAGTCGAAAGTACCCAACCCTTACACACCGGATCAGATAGATTTAAAGTCCACTCCGGTTCCCATATATAAACATATGCCGAAACCCACTTAAATAAATATCTATCGGATCCATACTTAAATTAAACCCCAACTCAAAACTAAATTAATTAGTTGAACCAAAATAGCTAAACCCATTAAATAAATTGAAGTCCAAAAATCCGGTCCAATTATAAATAATTAGCCTAGCCCAACATTAATCATATTATGATTTGTTGATTTGCCCAAGACCCCATAATTTAGTCCACTAACTATATACTTACGGATCATAATTAAATTGCCATAAAAGGAGGTGTTCACGTGGCCCAACAGGTGGCAGCAGCCCACAACAATAGCATGAATTTCGGCCCACACTCAGCAACCCAACACATGACAGCAGTCCACTCCGAAAATATTATTTGTTGCACGCTCCGGTTTAGGCCCACATAACACACACACACACCGGAACTCACACACACCGGAATTCACACACACACACACCGGAACTCACACACACCAGGACTCACACCCACCGGATCTCACACACACACCGGGACAGGGGAAAATTAAGTTCCAGATCAAATTTCTTGGGTAGTTCCGGTAATCGAGACCAAACCAAAATCCTTCCTAAATAACTTAATCAATGGGGGTTTTAAATATATCACCTTCTCTTGTAAACGATACATGTTGCACTTTAATCTCTAACCCGAGTGAATTCTTAATTAAATCTTTTATACCGACCATGAAAATGCTAAAATCCATTGATGATCTTATCAAAAATAAAACCCAGCTCAAGCAAGGAGATAACCAAGGATTGATTTTATTCAACTATTTAATACACAAGAAATTAATTTCTTACCATCATGAGCTTCTCTTATTGATATGATGCCAAACCGATTTCTTCCTCCTTCTGCTCTTCTTCTTCTCAGCCGCCATTACCAAATGCAAATGCAAGAGACAAGTTCAATCATCCAATACCTAGGGATTTGGGTCACTTTTATATCTTCCAAAAGTTGCACAATAAGCCCCTCATCTTAACTTTCATTCTTTTCCCTTTTACCACCAAACTTTCAAACCTACTAAAAATCGGGTTATTACAACCCTCCCCCTTAAAAGAATTCTGTCCCCGGAATTCCTCATTGAAAAAGATGCGGTCACTTGAACCGCACATCCGCTTCTACCTCTCAAGTTTCCTCTCGCTATCTATGGTAAATCCACTGAATCGCTACTAACCTCCGACAAGTCTAACTTGTAAGTCCCGACTCCAACTCGTTAAGTAATGGCGAAAAAGTCAACCCCTTCTCACCCGTATTCCTTGCAAGGTCGCCACCATCTCGACTTCCAATAATTGCTCCCCAAAGGCGACGTGCATCACACTAAAAATCTTTCTACAATCACATTCCCTACACAAAACGTTTAATCACTTTCCCACATTAATTATACTGACCACAATCCAATAATAACAACCAATTTACACGCTTATACCACAACATCGCACCCATACTATTACCAAATCTAATAGTCCTTCATTCTGAGCACTACCTTCAACCACTTTCTTCCACTTCCTTCTCAAACATAAAACATGCTTCCAAAGAACGACTCATTAGAAGGTACACACTCCTAACCCATCGCACTAGTTAGCCTTCCTCATCGCTTAAACCACTCACATACACGCAATTTCGGTGATTACTAAGCCTAACCAGCAGTTTCATCCCATCTCATACAAGAAATTCTACCGAGTCAATCCGAAATAACTCTCAATGCTCGAAGCGACCGCACACTTCTCATTTCTCAAGCGATAATACTCCACTCCTTTGCGTTTCCCTTACATACCAGGATTAGCTCAACCATCCCAAAGATTTCGCATCTCCTACGAAACACCATAAACTAATTGATCCAAGAGCACACAACTCCCTCCTTAGCTAACCCCCATTCTTTTATTCTCGGATAACAATACTACACACCACCTAGACATCCATGCGTCACCACACACCATTTTGCCACATTCGAACAGTCTATGAACAAATCTCGAGCAAGGATTTCCACCCATACCAAGTCAATTTCCTTGAGAACCTTAAAGATTCTATTTCACGCGGACACCCACACTGCACACTCAACCAATACCCTTAAACTAGGTTCATCATACACAAGAACAGTCTAACATAACACACTAAACCATTGCCATCGAGACAAAGTTAAGACTTCCTACGACTGTTATTCTCCACACATTAATCATTACACTCCTCACACTACTATTCCTCTTCACACTCAATCCACCACACTCCACACACTAACAAGATCAGCACAACGGTAATCAAGCACACCCATGCACCTGTAAATTCGTAATTACATTGGCCAGATGTGATTTGAATTTACCTTACATGAGAGTCCCCACTACCATCGTCCTAAGTTCTCAGTGTTTAATGTATTCCCTAAATGCTTCCTATATCTCACTTGTGTCCTCCTACTCCACAGTTTAAGTTTAGGCCCATTCGGTCACCTAAATCCCTTAAACTAGGGCTCTGATACAATTTGTAACGACCCAAAACAAACAAACATGCTAAGAGCTACATCTTTAATTTAAAACGCCAAAATGGCTCAACGTGTTCACACTATTTAGATTACAACCCAGGGTTTGCGTAAATAACCCTAAATACAGCTGAGAAAGTCTAACTAGACATAAAGGAAGTTCTTCGATTCCCTCGAAACGCAAGCTCCGACCCACAACCGGCCAAATCTCTAAACGTGCTCTCGACTACTGCTTACCTGAAAAGGTTTTAGTTTTTGAAAAACGAGGGTTAGACCATGAGGTCTAGTGAGTTCCCTCCACACCAAGTCACACCAAAAATATCACAGTTTAAACTCAGTTATGAAAAGAGTTTGTATAAATCATAACAAGCACACAAAATTGATATGCACACATTGACACATGCTACTGGCACGCGCTATAGTCACACACACCGTGACAGCGCAATCGGGCACACACGCTAAAGTCACACACACCGTGACAGCGTAAGAGAGCATACGCGCTATAGTCACACACACCGTGACAGCGCACCGGGCACACAGCGCCCATATACGAAACGAATTCATATATTAAATATATCATGGGACACACCCCCATTCCATAACAACGCCAGAGCATGGTCACACCCATTTAAATCACACGTATAATCACACAATTAGTCATCGCTTTAAAATAGTAACAGTTGAAAAGCGCACCGTTAGATAAAATCCACACCACACACTTACTCGTCATTTTTCAGTAGAAGTAATTGAAAAGCACACAGTTAAATATTAACCATGCCACACACAAAGTCTTCAGTTTGTAATAAAAGCAGTTGGAAAATCCACAATTAAACAATAATCTTCAACTACACACTTGTATAAAATTTAGGTTCAGAAAAACTCACCTGAGGTCCTGCTTAAAAGTCCTTACTCGCACCGATCATCTCTACCCGCACCTACAATTTAACCCACACACATACCGAGTAAGACACGCTGGATTTTACTGGATTTTATTACCTCAAAAACTCTCAGTCGAAAGTACCCAACACTTACACACCGGATCAGATAGATTTAAAGTCCACTCCGGTTCCCATATATAAACATATGCCGGAACCCACTTAAATAAATATCTACCGGATCCATACTTAAATTAAACCCCAACTCAAAACTAAATTAATTAGTTGAACCAAAATAGCTAAACCCATTAAATAAATTGAAGTCCAAAAATCCGGTCCAATTATAAATAATTAGCCTAGCCCAACGTTAATCATATTATGATTTGTTGATTTGCTCAAGACCTCATAATTTAGTCCACTAACTATATACTTACGGATCATAATTAAATTGCCATAAAAGGAGGTGTTCACGTGGCCCAACAGGTGGCAGCAGCCCACAACAATAGCATGAATTTCGGCCCACACTTAGCAGCCCAACACATGACAGCAGTCCACTCCGAAAATATTATTTCTTGCACGCTCCGGTTCAGGCCCACATAACACACACACACACACACACACCGGAACTCACACACACCGGAATTCACACACACACACACACCGGAACTCACACACACCAGGACTCACACCCACCGGATCTCACACACACACACCGGGACAAGGGAAAATTAAGTTCCAGATCAAATTTCTTGGGTAGTTCCGATAATCGAGACCAAACCAAAATCCTTCCTAAATAGCTTAATCAATGGGGGTTTTAAATATATCACCTTCTCTTGTAAACGATACATGTTTCACTTTAATCTCTAACCCGAGTGAATTCTTAATTAAATCTTTTATATCGACCATGAAAATGCTAAAATCCATTGATGATCTTATCAAAAATAAAACCCAGCTCAAGCAAGGAGATAACCATGGATTGATTTTATTCAACTATTTAATACACAAGAAATTAATTTCTTACCATCATGAGCTTCTCTTATTGATATGATGCCAAACCGATTTCTTCCTCCTTCGGCTCTTCTTCTTCTCAGCCGCCATTACCAAATGCAAATGCAAAAGACAAGTTCAATCATCCAATACCTAGGGATTTGGGTCACTTTTATATCTTCCAAAAGTTACACAATAAGCCCCTCATCTTAACTTTCATTCTTTTCCCTTTTACCACCAAACTTTCAAACCTACTAAAAATCGGGTTATTACAGCAACCGAATAGAGAAAAATCTAGCTAACAATTTTGTCTAAGTTTCAAAGTTTAAACAACAATCTCTATCATTTAAAATTAAATCATAAATAGAAATTTTATAACAAACTCAATTCAATTTTCAACTTAGGAAAAATTACATTTCAAAGAATGACTAAATTCTAATTTCTTCAATTTAGAAAATACTACGAATGTATATTATTATTATTATTATTGTTAAAAACGAGAAATAAGTTATCATCTTTAGTAATTAGACTATCTCTAATGGGATCATTAAATCTTACGCTAAATTTGGTGTAAATAATACTATTCATATCTCCAATATGGTCTATATTTTTCACACTAAATTTAGTGTAATGAATAGTATTACACTAGATTTGGTGTAACACTATTCATTTACACTATTTTTTACATCACTTTAACACTACTTTTAACTTTAGTGTAAAAAATAGTGTTATCCATTAGAAAAGATTTACTATTAACACTAAAATTTACATTGTTTTTGAAATTTGATGTAAAATATAGTGAGGCCTATTGGAGATATCCTTAATCATTTAAAATAGAAGAAATCGAATTCGTTATTTGTTTTAAAGAAAAAGGTTGATATTTTTGCCCGATTCATTTTTTTTTGATAAAATCTTATTTTAAAACCAAAACTTGCATTGTATTTTATATATTTAACTAGTAACAAATCAAACGAGAATGGAGGCTATTTAAAAAAAATAAAGGAATGACTCTCACCTAATCATTTTTAAAATCAATTCCAAAAATAATTAATTTCAAAAATCAGCTTAAAAGGTAGTATGATCATATTCTAATATTAATTTAGGATACTATTGACTTCCTAAAACTAAGGTTAAATCAATTTAGGATAGTATTAACCTCATGTTTCACTTTTTTTTACTGATATTTATCACGATTTTTTGATTCTATAATTTGAATCATATGTAATCTTATACATATCACATGTGATTCTTTTTCTATTGCTTTCTTTTGAACACTTAAATTGTTCTTTTTCATACTTTGAATCACATATGATCTATTACAGGGTGGAGCACAAGAATAAATTATTAGTATCAAATGTGATCTGCTATGGGGTAAAACACATTTGTTGGTATCACGTATGATTAACAATATACAAACCTAAAATCTGTTATAGAATATCACTTGTGATAATCAATAGAGAAACAACAATCACATAATATCACTTGTGATTAACAATAGAGAAACCTAAAATCTATTATAGAATATCACTTGTGATAATAGAAACAACAATCACATAATATCACTTGTGATTAACAATACAAAACCTAAAATCTGTTATAGAATATCACTTGTGATATGCTATGTTGTGAATGCATACACTATTCTTTATCATCATGAAATCCTTCATAAACTCGTATCAACAAAACCTAAACAGATCTTAAACACGTGATATGTTATAGAATAACTATTTTTTTTTACCAACAAACACGTCTTAAACACAAAGTTTAAAAGTATATCAAGTTAGAACATACCAAGTTTAATGGAAAACCATAACCACACAGCCTCCATCTAAAAACCGATGAAGAACTCAGATTTTCAAATGTTGAAGAACTAGATTTGCAAAATGAAATCGATATCCAGATGTTGAAGGCGTTGGTTAGAAACAGAAAATCGATGTTGAAGAAATCGATTTCCAAATGTTGAAGGCGTGAGTTTTTACAACCAAAATAGAAAATCGGTGTTAAAGAAGTCGATTTTGCAAAAATAAATCGATTTCCAGATGTTGAAGGTGCGGGTTTTTGCAACCAGAAACAGAAAATCGATGTGGAAGAACTCGAGTTCCAAATGTTGAAGGCATTGGTTTTTGCAACCAGAAACAAAAAATCGATGTTGAAGAACTCGATTTGGCAAAAATAAATCGATTTCCAGATGATGAAGGCGTGAGAGAGAGAGAGAGATGGTAGCTTTAAGAAACGTATTCAATGCATCAATTAAAGATTTTGATTATGATTGTATAGATCCCGATATTTGGGGGAAGAGATCGCTATCCAAAAATACAGATTTAGGGAAATCAATATGACCATAATACCCTTTTAAGCTGATTTTTGGAATTAATTATTTTTTGAATTAATTTTAAAAATGATTGGCTGAGAGTCAATCATTTATTATTTTAAATAGATGTCATTCTCATTTGATCCTCCCTCTAAATATTATATACTATATTTATTTTAAAACGAAGAGTAAATTATGGATTTGGTCCCACAGGTATGTTGATTATTACGGATTTGGTCCTTTAACTTCATTTATTACATGATAACCCTCCAGGTATGCATTTGGTTACGGATTTGGTCCCTTGAACTAACGGTCGTCTACTTTCTCCGTTAAGCACGAGGGTATTATTGTCATTTTAATTTATTTAATTTATTTTAACATTTTCTAAACAACAAGGACCAAATCTGTAAAATGATACTCATGTGCCTTCGAAAGAAACCTAGATGTTTGTTGAAGACCAAATCTCATATCTGCAATCTCGCCAGAGAAGAAAAAACCCAGGCGTGTTCTAGGGAGAGAGAGACAGATTTGCAAACTCGCCGGAGAAGAAGACCTCTGCAATCTCTGGCCTAAACCAAATCTCAGGCGTGTTTTGGGTTCAAGGGAGGCCATTGTTCGACTCTGGCACCCCACAACCGTTCTGTAAACCTTTCTCCAGATGCCGACGTGAACACACCACCACCACAGTGAGGGAGTCGACTGTTCTGTGCTTCGCCGGAAACTGAGGGTTGCCGGAGAAACCACAGTGCTTCGTCCATGTGCTTCGTCGGAGATACGAGAGGAGACATAAATCGAAAGAAGAGATCTGATAGATTGAGAGAGAGATGCAGATCGATTTCCGGCATGAGAGAATATGCAAATCGATTTTCTGGCGTCTTCTCCGGCGTCGTCCCATTTTTCGCTTTTATGCATATCGTTCTTCTCTCCCTCTCTCTATCTCTATCTATTCTATCTCCATACATCTTTCTTTCTCTCTCTCTCTCTCTCTGTGTGTGTGTGTGTGTGTGTGTGTGTGTGTGTTCATTCTCCATATAGATGTGGAAAATCCTTACCATTTTGAGTTTCAGTTTTGATTGTTCTTGATTTTGAGTTAGAGTTTTGAATTAATGGATCGTTTTTAGATTGGTTTTTATTTTGACTTATAAATGTTGTTCTTGATTTTTAGTTAGGGTTCTTGATTTTTATTTAGGTTATTAAATATGGGCTTGATTTAGATCTTTATGATTTTAATATGGGTTTGATTTAGATCTTTTTTATTTTAATTCAGGTTTAATTTAGGTGATTAAATCTGAATTGTTCTTGGTGTTTTTGTTTTTGGTATGGTGTTCTTAAAAAATATTAAAATTCAAGAAAAAAAAATAAAAAAGGGTATAATGGTCATTTTGCCTCTTGCTTCATGGAGAAAGTAGACGACCGTTAGCTCGAGGGACCAAATCCATAACAAAACGCATATCTGGAGGGTTATCATGTACTAAATAAAGTTAAAGGACCAAATCCGTAAGAATCAAAATACCAGAGGGACCAAATCTGTAATTTACTCAAAAACGAATAATTAAGTGATGAAGAAACACTAGTGGATGAAGCTGGGTGACGCTCACCACAACTTTTTTAATTTTTAAATGTAGTCCAATGAAAAAAGCTTCTTTTTTAATTTTATTAAATAATATATTATACGATATATGAATTCCACTTTTTATTAAAATAGTAAATATGAAAAGATGCCATTTGTTACCAATACAACGACACTTGTGTAATGCTAGGATGTTGCAACGCATAATCTTTTAAATATTTATTTATTGCAAAAATATATATATATTAATACCCCACTAAATCTTCATATTATATTATTTTTAATTTTTAATTAACACCATTTTGATGTGGATTTTTCTACTTATTATCTTTTTATTTTTATTTTTTGAAGCTTTGATTGTTTACTGTATACTAGTTTATTTGGACTACTATTTAGTAATTAAATACTAAATAATTAATAGTTAATGCCTTAATGGTATTATACTATTAGTGACGTAATAATTTGTACTTTTTTATGTAAATTTTAGATTTCATAGGTTTTCTTGATAAAATTGTTTATTTTGATAAAATTGTTTCATATAATTAATTTGTTGATTAAATTGTTTAAAATAATTGTGTTTTTCATGTAAAAACGAAAAAAATTCATCAAAACTGAGAAAATATATGAAACTACATAAAAAACACAAACATATTAAATAATTTCAACAGAAAATTAATGATATGAAATATTTTCATTAAAATAAATGATTTTATAAAACAATTTCAATAAAAAAACCTATAAAATCTAAATTTTACAAAAAAAAGTTTATAGAATAATCGGTTTATATAAAACTTTAAAAATTGAAAAAAAGAGGGTGGGGTGTGCTGGTATTGAACAAACCTGGGGCGGACTTGTCGGATTTGAGTAAAAAGGGTATAGTTGCCAACACGCCTCTCATTTGTGTACTTTCTGACACGTGTGTAATCTGCATTGGGTGGTCCCTTTTCTTAACGCCGCCCCTTCCACGCGGCGGGGATTGAAAGAGCGTGCCGACACCACCCTCTTTCTCGGAACTCCACTTCCAAATATCACGCGCTTTTCCCCCTTTTTCTTTTCTTCCACAAATACAGCCGCCAAAAACCCAAGGTGTTTGATAAATGTTATCGTAAGAGGAAACCAAAATTTAAAATCCCTAAAAAAAATTTACATTTATCTTCAATAAATTCTTCAGAGAAACAAACATTGATTATAATATTAAAATATTATTTTTGTTTATTAAAATATTGTTTTTCTCTTTAAATAATTATTTTTAAAGGTTTTTATTAGTGTTCTCATCTAATAATTATTTTGGGGGTTATCTCCATATTTGGAGAAAAACTCATTCTCTCTTCTACTTTCTTTATTTCGGAGATAGTTCTGGGGAAGCTGTTTGAGCAAAATTATAGCTCAAAATCCCCATATTCTTCATTTTCCTCAAAATAGTGAAGCTGTTGGAGATGCTCTTTGTTTGGGTAAAATTTCACCAGTCTCGACCACGACCAAACACTGATAACATTTATTACATTTTTGCATAGTAAAGTTAAATCACAAACACTTTATCTTTTGACCAAAAAGGAAATCGAAAGTTACTCTCGACTTCGACCGTCGTGTGGAACCTTACGACCTCGACCGACTAACGTATGATATTGCTGTTACATTTGTTCAGTGTTTAATGCAGGATTAATATCATTTAACGACCAACGTACATAACCGACAGAGGCATTTATGAGCATTGAATTCAGCAGCCGTTACGACCGTTATCAAGAAGGTTTTATGGAGTCATTCAAGGCACTCGAAAACTATAAATGCAAAAGCTAGCATCATCTGAAATCCTCTCACATCTTGGATCATCACAACCGAACCCAGAAGAACACTCGAAGCAAAGAATTATCTCTCAATAGTTCGCTCTCGACGCACGACTTACACGCACGACGCATAGTTTATACACTCGACACACTTGTTTTTCACGCACGATACACTTGTTACTTTACATTTTAAGTATTTCCTTTCATTTGTATTGTAATCACTGTACGATCGACACCCGAAACATAAGGATATCGCCCCTATTTGGCGACCATAGTGCAGCGACGACCCCCAAAAGTCGTCTGCGGGTTTTTTCCTTGTTGAGGTTTTTCCCGCGTCACCAAAATCTCTCTCTTATTTACGTTTTCTGTCTTTGTCGCACGGTTTGTCGCAAGATTCCTATTCTTTAGTTGTTAAGCTCCACAATCAACCTTAAGTTATCCTTCTGGACGATTTTTGGCATTAACACTTTTAACAATGATCGATAATTCTGATTATAAGGTATATAATAAAATTACGAATCTTATTTGATAAAATGAGTTAAAATACTTTTATAGGTAAAATATATATATATATAAATAATTCATATGATCAAGAATGTTACTCGATAAAATAAGGGTGATAGTTCTTTTCTTTGGAAGGGTGTAACAGGCTATGTACGAACTAATCTCGATAAGTTGCGACTGTAATATATTAGTTTTGATAAACTTAGTGACCATAATTGTTGTGAACACCTGAAATCAAAGTCAAGACAGATGGGATATTCCACCACATTCTCCTGATCCTCAACCACTACGATACAACCCTTGTGGTTAAGGGTGATAATTGTTGTTGATAAGCATTTATTAAATACTAACTCGTATGTATATATGGTAAGGTATTTTTAAAGTAGAACATGATTCGTGAATTTTGTTTACTTAAAAACATTACTTGCGGGGTTACTCTTTTAAATCAATATTTTATTATGGCATGAGAAGAAGGGTCTATAGATAGTTAAGTTTGTACTTGTTTAGTTGTTTATCAATATTACCTCTCATGAATTTATTAGTCGATAAATTTAGTTTTTCTAGAGCTTAGTCTTATTAATTAATCCTAGAACAATCTCTTGTTAACTATTTTTCTTTTACATGTTTAGGAGTAGCTAGGGCCGACCCTGGCCACGTGCAGCCCGTACGGTCGTACAGGGCATCAAGTTGTCATATATTACTACTTTGGGTTTAATAATTTGGGATTGGACTGAATGCGCATCGTGAACCGGTGAACACCCAACATTTCAACGATTCAAAGTCAAGCTTAATTCAGGTGTTGTTTTTATCATTCTATATTTTGTAATTTGAGGTTTTGGTTTTTATTTTTTATTTATAATAAATAAAAATCAACGTTAGGATGAGCCATCTAGCTTAAATAGGTTCCAAACCCTTAAAAATTCTCATGTTTTACAAAAAAATAGGCATAGGTAGGGATGTTAACAAGTCGAGCTTTTAACGAGCTACTCGAGCTCGAGCCTAATAATTATCGAGCTTGAGTCGATCTCGAACACAAAATAAAGTTCGTTTAACTTAACGAGTCGAGCTCCGTAACACCAATGTTCGACTCGACTCGTTCGAAAACTCGATTAAACTTAACGAGTCGAGTCGAGCCATTCAAACCTACACTTTTTTCGAGTCAGGCATATTCATATGTTTACGAACTGTATAATCAAAAGATAAAAATTATCGCGCTTGAGTAAATAAACGAGTTAATCGATCTCGAATTCGAGCTCCTAAACAAGCATCGAGCTCGAGCTTAAACATTGGAAAAAATATTCGAGCTCGAACTTGAGCCCGAATTTGAAAAAGTTAATCGAGTTCGAGTCGAGCTCAAGCCTGATATTATTTTTTTAAGCCCGACTCAAATAGTCTGCTACTCTACTCAACTCGGCTCGTGAACACACTAAACATAGAGGCATTTTTTAGCATTTTCGCACGGGACATAAAAGACCTAGGACCGGTCCTGGGAGTAGCACGAAGGAATAGGGGCAGATGTAAAGCATGAAGAGGGGTGTCAAATGACACCCATAAAAGTTCAAATTAATTTACTGTTATATATTAAATTTTACTTTTCCAAAATGTGTGTACTCTTTTGACCCAAAAAAAGATTTAGCTTCATTTACTATATTTTATTTTTTATATTAATTGTTAAGGTTATAGTTTGTTGGTTGATGTTTAATTTTTGTTTTCTTTTAGTTAATTGTTAGGGATAAAGTTTCTTGGTTAATGTCTAATTGTTAAACTTTCTATTAATTATTAGAGTTATCTTTGTGGTTTGTTAGTTGATGTTTCATGTTAATTTTTGTTAATTGTTAAGGTTAGGGATAGGGTTTGATAGTTGATACCTAATAGCTAATTTTTTTTGTTAATTGTTAGGATTAGAGTTTATTAGTTGAAGTAATTTATTTTCTTATTTCGCTAGAAAAATGGAAAAAGATTAGGAAAAAGTTAACCAACGCGCGGAACTGATACGTGCGTCTTGTGATATTATCCAACCTAACTCTACTCATACAATTTATTTTGAATGATTTTCCTTGTAATCCGTCCAAAATAAAAATGTTACGAAGTATCATTTTAGGCAAATAGATAAACAAGGTAAACATAATCAATTAGAAAACATTATTAATCAACCACTTGGGCATGTGCCAACGATTAAAATTCCGACGGACATAATGTCCAGAGTCATTAACTATTGGTAATATTTCTAGTAATAGCATGGTCCTTTTGGGTTGCCCTTAAGACCCAAATAACAATCAGAAGAATGAAAGGGAGTTAAAGTAGTTAGTTTATTAATTTGTCATTTGATGATAAATTAATTATAAGCTACAATATAATTAATTGGATTAATTATAGGGACTAAATGATAATTGGTTAAAAGAGTTTTTTAACAAGCTTATCGTTTCAAGGGGGCTAGGTGTAAATAAGGGGATTATAAATAAACTACTAGGGATCAAACCCTAGAGAGTTTTTTTTTATCAATCTCTCTCTCTCTCTATTGAGGCCGTAACCTCCCCTCTCCTCCCTCCTAAAATCGTAAACCCTAAATAAGGGTTTAGGGTTTAAAGCTTCAATCTTGATTGTTGGTTTGGTGTTCTTAAGTGTGAGCCACTAGAGGGATTCACACTATTGATCCTTGACATCCAAGAAGCAAGAACAAGGTTAATTCATCTTTGTGTTTTCGACAATCACAAGAAACAAGTAAGTGTTCTTCATTCTTTCTATTGTAGTTAATCATCTAGAACGTATGCATCTTTATAAGTTGTTTGTTTGTATTGCCATGGATGATTCAATTGTAAATATGCTTTCGTTGCCTATATCATGTGGTAGTACGGTTTAACAAAACCTTACAGTGGTATCAGAGCCAAAGTTCTTAGATTTTAGCTCAATAGCATAAAATTCGTATTGAATTTTCTGAAAAAACGCAACGAGCCGTTTTACCTATTCCTAGAGTTTGAACCGTCGGATCGTCGTGTTTTTTGGACAGTAGTTTCACGACATTCTGTTTTACCTTCTGGACGGTTGGATTAATCGTTTGAGGTCCAGAAGGCACCTGTTTTATTTTCGACATAGTGCAGTAAGTTTGTAGTCATTGAATTGCTTAATCCCTAAATTAGGGTTTCATGGTCTTAACCTCAAAGGCTGTTTTTTGGAAACCAAAATATTTTTTTTTTCTTGCATGAAAAGTTTCTATTTTTAGCGATTAAAGTTTTATTGGTATCCCTAAAGGGTATAGGGTAGTAGTCGTTTTTTATGCTTGTTATACCATAATTGTGTATGGCGTAGTAGTCGTTTTATTTTTGCATGTTATACCATAATTATGTATGGCTAGTTTCCTAACTTGCCTAAGGAAAAACACATCAATAATAAGCTTTGGAAAATATAGAATGGATAATCTTAAATTGAATAGATAATCCTAATTATGTATGGCTAGTTTCCTAACTTGCCTAAGAAAACACATCAATAATAAGCTATGGCAAATATCGAATGGATAATCTTGAATTGAATAAGATAATCTTAAATACCTTCTTACAATAAGCAAATATATTCAAGTTTGAATAAATATTGTAAGATAAACATTGACATTATTTATATAGTGAATATAATTTATATGTCAAATATTCACATTAATTATTAGCATGTGTCCTCACATGTTTAATTGGAATCAAATATGGAAACAATTATATTAATTGTTAAATATGTGCTCACATGGTTAATTAGAATTAATTGGATAATCATAATTTTAAATTGCTTAAAATTCCATTCAATTTTATATATATATTAGACCTCAATTATATATATATATATATATGATTAAATAATACATTGATAGTTAAACCGAGACTAGGCGTACTCACTATAAACACTCTAAGGGGGTTTAAGGAGGTTACCTATAATATGGTTACCGAATGTGTTAGTCCCAGATGGCTAACCAAGTATTGTAGAAGGGGGGGGGGGGGGGGGGGGTTGAATACAATACTCAAAATTTTCACAATTTTAATTCTTTATATTGAAAATCTTTCAACAAGAATTACACATAGAAAACTTAAGACTGTTGCGGAAAAGAACAGATAAACTATTCTAACAATCTTACACAAAGTATACTAACAAAATAACTAAGAACACTTAGAACAAAGCTATAAAGTTTTTCAAGCAAACTGGAAATTCTTGCACTTAGAGAAATCTTCCAGTTTGCGTAGAATATCAAGAGCACACAGTAATCTTCAAGTCTCTCAAGACGTGTGTAGTTTCTGCATGGAGAGGTCTTCCTTTTATAGTGACAAGGAGTGTGTAAGCATTGAATGCTTGGGACACATGTCATCTTCACACTTGCTGAGGATGTTGACTTCTGGAGAGTTGTGAAGTCCTTGTCACCTTTCACAAGGTACAGTCAGAAGAGCCCATGCATGAGAAAAGAGCTTTGCATGGAAATGGATAATAAGACAAAATGTCACTTTATCCATGTAGAAAATCTCTTCTCAATTTGTCTTCTAAAGATTGCACCACCGAAGGAAGCTTGGGATATGTGACATCATCTTTGGAGGAAAAACATCTTTGAGACTTCTTTGAGATCCCACCGAAATTGGACTTCCATCGGTGGGATTCTTTGGCCGAAACAGAGAGTAATTTCGGTGGAGATGTGTCCACCGATGTGTGAGAACACCATCGGTGGACAATGACTTGTATGTGTTGAGAAAGGATCTTTCACTTCCACAATGAGAGAATCTTTAACTAACAATCTTACACAAAGTATACTAACAAAATAACTAAGAACACTTAGAACAAAGCTATAAAGTTTTTCAAGCAAACTGGAAATTCTTGCACTTAGAGAAATCTTCCAGTTTGCGTAGAATATCAAGAGCACACAGTAATCTTCAAGTCTCTCAAGACGTGTGTAGTTTCTGCATGGAGAGGTCTTCCTTTTATAGTGACAAGGAGTGTGTAAGCATTGAATGCTTGGGACACATGTCATCTTCACACTTGCTGAGGATGTTGACTTCTGGAGAGTTGTGAAGTCCTTGTCACCTTTCACAAGGTACAGTCAGAAGAGCCCATGCATGAGAAAAGAGCTTTGCATGGAAATGGATAATAAGACAAAATGTCACTTTATCCATGTAGAAAATCTCTTCTCAATTTGTCTTCTAAAGATTGCACCACCGAAGGAAGCTTGGGATATGTGACATCATCTTTGGAGGAAAAACATCTTTGAGACTTCTTTGAGATCCCACCGAAATTGGACTTCCATCGGTGGGATTCTTTGGCCGAAACAGAGAGTAATTTCGGTGGAGATGTGTCCACCGATGTGTGAGAACACCATCGGTGGACAATGACTTGTATGTGTTGAGAAAGGATCTTTCACTTCCACAATGAGAGAATCTTTAATCTTGACTTTGGTTGATCTTTGACTTCACCAAACATTTGCTATCTTGTACAAGCCATTACAAAGAACCATGCATCCAAAATTTCTCTAAGTATAAAATGTTTTTCAAAGTATAAAAGGAGATCATGAGGTCATCTTCAAATCTTGATGACCCAACAATCTCCCCCTATTTGATGATGACATCCATACTTAGAAAAACATGAGTAAGACAGTGAATAATGCATGTTGACCCTTCTTTACTCTTTTGGGTTCTTTTTCACACAGTCCATTTTTTTGTGTGTATGTATATATGATATTTACATATAAGATAAAATAAAAAGGTATAGCTGTACAAATGAATGAAAAAATGGAAAGAAGTATAAACAATATGAACAAAGCAGATGTTACTTGTATCATTGGAGAGGAGAGTTGAAACTTATGTCTGACTTGAGGATTCTTCATTTTGATCAGCAGCCTGTTGATTTGTTGGAGAACTTTATCTTTCAGGCACTTTTGCTTTTCTTCAGATGTTTCAAATCTTCAAGCCATTCACTTGCTCCAAAAGATTTCAGCCAAAAGAGTCTGTGGTTTCTGGAAAGAGACAAACCCATTATGGTGAGAATCTTTGAGGGAGGTTTGAGATTAAGTGAATAAGCCTCAGGATGCTTCTGCCAATCTGTAGCATTTTCTATCTTTTTCTTGGCATCTTTGGCATCATTATCATGTGTCTTTGATTTGCTCCCCCCCTCAGTTGGATCAGCCGGTCTTTGTGTTTCTCCCCCTCAGTTTGATCCGTCTGGACTGATATGCTCCCCCTTGACCGGTCCGCCCGATTTCCTCATTTTTTTTTCCAAGTTGGTCGCTGTATATGAGTACTGAGGGTTTATGTTGCTCCCCCTCAGATGAATTCTCCGCCTCAGCGGCCGACGTAGGAAAAACACCAAGAGAAAATGAAAAGATCGGCCAGAACCAAAACGAGTTTTTTTTTTTTTTTTTTTTTTGCACAATACCACCGAATTTAGGGGTACACCACCGAAATTTCGGTGGTAATTTTTTTTTTTGCTTTCCCACCGAAAAAGAAGGAAATTCCACCGAAAATTGGTTATTTTCGGTAGAAAATCGGTGAGATTTTTTTTTTTTTTTTGAAAAAAAACATGCCCACCGAAAATTTGCAAGAATTAGACAAAAATTCGGTGGAAATTCTTGAAGAGGTTGAGGGAAATCTTCTAAGATATCTTCAGCAGAGAGTGGAGAAAGTCTTCTAAGGCATTATGTAGAAAATCTTCAAAATGGAGGAGAGATTGGAATTTCATCTTCCAATTTTTGATGACCCAAAGAGATTGAGATTTAGGATTTGGTGTGACATCTGCAGAAGAGTTTGTAGTGGGTGGATTTTGTGAAAGGAGAGATGGGTTGCAAACCAAGAGTGAAAAAGATGGAAAAAGGGATGGGATGAGGAGATGACACATAGGAAGTTGGGTTAGGTGAGAGGAAGAGTATATGAGAAGCTAGATAAAATTGGTGGGGAGAGAATCGGTAGAGGAAATGGTAGAGGTCTACAACTTTGGTGAGATGAGATCATGGTGATGACATCATTAAAAGAAAAAGGTGTCTACCATGCATGGGATGACATCATTTGGAGGGGTTCTTTCCTATGTTTCTAGATAGGAGAGGAGATTTGTGAGAGAAGAATAGTGTCCACCGATGAGAATTCGGTGGAAACTTAGGACACATAGTTATTGAAGATTACACATGCCAAGTTCATTTATGAGGAAATTAAACCTGGTTTCATCTAGAGGTTTGGTGAACAAGTCGGCAAACTGAAGATCTGTAGGAATGAAGTGTAGCTCAATGTCACCTTTGGAGATGTGGTCCCTGATGAAATGATATCTGATATCTATGTGCTTTGATCTGGAATGAAGAACTGGATTGTTTGCAATAGCTATTGCACTGGAATTATCACACAGAATTGGGATTTTAGAAAAGAATTGATTGTAGTCCCTGAGTTGGTTTCTCATCCATAGGATCTGAGCACAACAGCCGCCAGCAGCTACATATTCAGCCTCAGCAGTAGAGGTTGACACAGAGTTTTGTTTCTTGCTGGACCAACTTACCAATTTGCCACCAAGAAGTTGGCAGCTTCCTGTAGTACTTTTTCTGTCACAAACTGGGAACCTGCATAAACTGAATCTGAATACCCAATTAGTTCAAAACCTGAGTCTTTGGTAAAAAATTTGAAAAGATGGAATCGGTGGGAAGGTTTGGTGCATGGCAAGATGGAAAGGTTTGGAATCGGTGGGAAGGTTTGGTGCATGGCAAGATGGAAAGGTTTGGAATCGGTGGGAAGGTTTGGTGCATGGCAAGATGGAAAGGTTTGGAATCGGTGGAATCGGTGGTGTGTCTGTGAAGGGTTCCACCGAATTTGAAGGGTTCCACCGAATTAGAGGGGTTCCACCGAATTTAAATTTCGGTGGAAGGTTAGAAGAATGGGATGGTGTCCTTGGGAATTAGTTGCTACAAGTTGCAATTTCGGTGGAAGAGCATGCAGGTTCGGTGGAATGGGGTTCTGAAGATGGAGATGAGTGGTTTCTTGAAAGTGAAAGAAAAGGAGGTGATAAAGATGATCAAGAAAAGAAGAGAAATGCATGCAATGTTTAAGGATGCATACGTGTCATCACAAAAAGATGGATTGTTATTGTCTTGGTGTTGATTGATGGAGGAGAGAGAAAAGGTGGTGAAAAAGAATATTTGGTGGAAGATGATGAATTTTTGGTTCGGTGGTTAAGGAAAATTTCGGTGGTGAGGTTTAGAAAAGAAATGGAATTTTAAGAGATTGGAGATGGTGATGTCATGAGAATGACATCATCATGCTTATGATGTCATGAGAGTAAAGAATTTTAAGGTTTTGTCAACTTTCTCACTTGTTCACATAGATCCATTTGCCCAGCTCAAAATCTGTAATCACAAAGAATTTATTTTCTAGGTACCCATTTGGAAGGTGGGTCCTTTTGGGTTAGACGGAAAAGAATTGGACAGTCTTTGGCAACAAGAGAAGTATCACCACAGAAATAACATTTTCTATAAAGAAGGATCTTTTTAGAATTGTGATATTTTTCTTTATTTTTGCTTTTAAAAAATGTCCTCAAGAATTTGATGAGGACACAAAGATTTGGGGTGCAACACCTAAAATACATGTTTCAAATTTTGGGAGGACCAAAAACTTTTCCTTTGAAAAGGACATTTTGAGATACACAGAACTGTGAATAGAATCGGTAGAAGAAGACACATAGGTATTTTTAGAAAAAGTGAAGGATTTCTTTTTAAAAAAAATTGGCACCCAGATACTTTCCTTTTTCAGAGATAGAAAATATTTTGCATGAGTTGGAAGAGAAGGATGCATCATCTAAAGACAATAGATAAGGAATTAAATGCTTCAATCTTTTCAGCATCAGAGAGAGATAGAAATGGATGTACCTGTGATGAGGTGGGGAGACACTTAGCTGATACACGAGCAGTTGAGGAGGTGTGGCCTTCTGAATCATCCATGTTATTTTTCTTGGCCATGAAACAGACTTTTGAGGTGTCATTCGCTTTCAGATGTGGGTTCATCTGCCAAATCATGAGTTTTAGCAGGCAGACCCTTTGCATTTCTGACAAGTCTGTCATTTCTTTCCTTTTCTCTCTTGTATTTTTCCTTGTACCTTTCAGCCCGGTCAGAATGAGCAGAAGAGGAGAGATTGGAGGAATCATGTTTGGATCTTTCCGATTTTGAGGAAAATCGGCCCGAGGAAGAAGTTTTGGGTCCTTCAAGAAGTTTACTTCTGCACTCAGAAGCAAAATGACCCTTTTTACCACAGTTAAAACATTCCTCATTAGATTTGTCCAAGGAAGAATGTTTGGAGAGAGAAGAGGAGGATTTTCTACCAAACTTAGATTTTACAGAACGGAGATGAGATTTGGATTTAGAGTACCCATCCAACATGGCCATTTCATCAGATAAATTATCAGCTGAAGTTTCCTCACATTCATCCTTAGCATCACTAAGATATGCTTCTGAATGATCATTGGGATCTTCTTGACTATTATGGTCAGAGTCAGATGGGTAGGTGATTTTTGGAAAACACTTAGTCTTTTTGGAAGAGTCACTTAGGAGAGCTAGAGAAGAGTTCTTTTTAAACTTATGCAGTTTCGTCTGCTCATAGTTGAAAAGAGTTCCATAAAGAACAGTCAAGGGCATGAACTCAAGGTCCTTGGTAGTTTTGATGCAAGTACATATATTTTCCCAAAAATCTGGAAGACAATCCATGAACTTGCACAAGACTTCCTCATTATCATAGACTCTGCCCAACAACTTAAGATCATTTAAAAGAGAGTTGAAGCGATTATAGAAGCTAGGAAGAGATTCTCCTTTTTCAAAAGCAAAGAGTTCATAATTTCTAACAAGAGCAATCCTTCTGCTCTTTTTAACTTCATTTGTACCTTCGTACAAAACACACAGAGTGGACCACATCTCTTTGGCAGTAGAGAGATTTACCAGAGAGTGGTACACTTCATCAGGAAGAGAGAGAGCAATGATAGTTCTAACTTTAGAATCAAGAGACACAAGCCGTTTTTCCTCATCAGTGTATTTCTTAGGATTTTTAAGAATGTAACGACCAGTAGCAGCAGATTTTTCTTCATCAGACGAATCATCAGAATTATCTTTTTCCATGGTTTCTTTACCAGGCCTCTGCGTTTCATAGCGAGCCCAAACTCTGGGGATAAAGGGTCCCTCTTGGAGAATGGTTGGATATCTAGTATCCACTCCTTCCATGAACAGCATCATGCGGCTTTTCCACAAAGAGAAGTTGTTAGCATTGAACTTAGGAGGTTTTGAAATGGAGCCATTTTCAGAAAAGTTATTTTGAAAAGAGTTTTCAACAGTAGAGGAAGAGGAGGCAGCCATCGCAGATCAAGTTTATGGAATTAAACTTTCTGCTCTGATACCACTTGTTAGTCCCAGATGGCTAACCAAGTATTGTAGAAGCGGGGGGGGGGGGGGGGGGGTTGAATACAATACTCAAAATTTTCACAATTTTAATTCTTTATATTGAAAATCTTTCAACAAGAATTACACATAGAAAACTTAAGACTGTTGCGGAAAAGAACAGATAAACTATTCTAACAATCTTACACAAAGTATACTAACAAAATAACTAAGAACACTTAGAACAAAGCTATAAAGTTTTTCAAGCAAACTGGAAATTCTTGCACTTAGAGAAATCTTCCAGTTTGCGTAGAATATCAAGAGCACACAGTAATCTTCAAGTCTCTCAAGATGTGTGTAGTTTCTGCATGGAGAGGTCTTCCTTTATAGTGACAAGGAGTGTGTAAGCATTGAATGCTTGGGACACTGTCATCTTCACACTTGCTGAGGATGTTGACTTCTGGAGAGTTGTGAAGTCCTTGTCACCTTTCACAAGGTACAGTCAGAAGAGCCCATGCATGAGAAAAGAGCTTTGCATGGAAATGGATAATAAGACAAAATGTCACTTTATCCATGTAGAAAATCTCTTCTCAATTTGTCTTCTAAAGATTGCACCACCGAAGGAAGCTTGGGATATGTGACACATCTTTGGAGAAAGCATCTTTGAAACTTCTTTGAGATCCCACCGATGATAGCCTTGTGATATGTGACACATCTTTGAGATATGTGACATCATCTTTGGGATATGTGACATCATCTTTGGAGGAAAAACATCTTTGAGACTTCTTTGAGATCCCACCGAAATTGGACTTCCATCGGTGGGATTCTTTGGCCGAAACAGAGAGTAATTTCGGTGGAGATGTGTCCACCGATGTGTGAGAACACCATCGGTGGACAATGACTTGTATGTGTTGAGAAAGGATCTTTCACTTCCACAATGAGAGAATCTTTAATCTTGACTTTGGTTGATCTTTGACTTCACCAAACATTTGCTATCTTGTACAAGCCATTACAAAGAACCATGCATCCAAAATTTCTCTAAGTATAAAATGTTTTTCAAAGTATAAAAGGAGATCATGAGGTCATCTTCAAATCTTGATGACCCAACAGAATGAGTCAAGGGTTTTTAAAACGCCACGTGTTACCAAACTCACCGCCTCTTGTGTGGACTAGTGGAATTACCGAAAAGGTTTGATAGGTCAATGTGACAAGTTAAAAGTATTAACTATGAAGTATGAAACAAAAATCCCGTTTAGATATACTAAGAAATGTGAATGTCGTATGCTACCCATGATGAAGAACACACATAATCTTATAGTTTGTTAACGGAGCGTGTGCGGTTTGCCGGCACGTTAATGTGAAACTATAGTTGAAAATGATGTGGCGCTCGTGATTCTCAAGCGTACTTGAGCCGAGGGGTCCATGTGTTTTTCCATGGTCGATTCACTATCTTGTTTGTGATCCTCGGCATCCCAGTCACAAAAGGAAGATAAGCATAATCGAGATTAACATGCCATTGACATAAGTCAATGAATCTCAAAAGACCTAGGAGTTTCATAGTGAATGAAATTAACAAATAGCATTTGTTTACCTAAAATAACCTTGTGATGTGATTACGGCATCCCTTTTCACATCATAAGATAAAATATGGATCCTAGCCTTGTTAAATATTTTTGGAAAATTATTTTAAGGGTTAAATATCAAACTAACGAAAAATCTATATCTACAGATGGGTGAAAATAATCCTCCTCCTCCTCCTTCTCACTCAACATCCAACCTTACGTTACTCTCTATCCTAAGTAAAGATAAGCAAACTGGGCCAAACTACTTGGATTGGATTCGTGCCTTGAGAATTGCCTTGAGGTACGAAGACAAAGAGTATTTGCTCGACGAGGATCTTCCTATACTTAATGATGATGCAAGCCCTGAAGCAGTAACTGAATACAATAAGCAATTCGCGGAATCCACAAAAATCGTGTGTCTCATGTTGGCGTCCATGTCCCCGGAACTTCAAAAGAGTTTCGAGAACATGGGGGCGTTTGAACTAAATGAGCAGCTTCGTGAAATGTTTCAGGAGCAAGCGAGGCAAGAAAGGTTCCAAGTCGTAAAATCGCTTATGGAATGTAAGCAACAGGACGGTGCCCCTGTATGTGCGCATGTGCAAAAGATGAAAGCGTACATTGACAGGTTAGGCAATCTAGGTGTCGATTTCCCAAGAGAGCTTGCCATTGACATGGTGCTAAACTCTCTTAGTGGGGCATATAAACAGTTCATAGTGAACTTCAATATGAATAATATGGACAAGACCTTGATGGAGCTCCATGGCATGTTGAGATCTGCTGAAGCAAGTATGGGTAAGACCCAAAGTGGTCACTCAACTGCTCCCGTCCTGGCCATTAGGGAAGGTGGCTATAAGAAGAAGAAAGTTTCTCATCCCAAAGGGAAGGGAAAGGCTAAAGTTGTTCCACGCAACCAAGGTGTAACACCCCGCTTACCACGACACAATATTGTCCGCTTTGCCCCACTGGCTCACGGCTTTGTTCTTGGCGACCTGGCAAGGACTTCGCAAGGACTTCCCAGGAGGTCACCCATCCTGGTACTACTCCCACCCAAGCACGCTTAACCACAAAGTTCCTAAGGAACCCGCATGCTTGTGGCCCCAAAACGCGTTGTGTCTGGTAAGGCCAAGGTTTACTAATATACCCAGCATCTCTCCTGTCCACGGCCGATGTGGGATATGCCTAAGGTGTTACACCCCCCCCCCTTAGGGACTCATCGTCCTCGATGAGGTTTTCCCCACCATCCCGAACGGCACAGGAGTGGCTCTGATACCATTTGTAACACCCCGCTTACCACGACACAATATTGTCCGCTTTGCCCCACTGGCTCACGGCTTTGTTTTTGGCGACCTGGCAAGGACTTCGCAAGGACTTCCTAGGAGGTCACCCATCCTGGTACTACTCCCACCCAAGCACGCTTAACCACAGAGTTCCCAAGGAACCCGCATGCTTGTGGCCCCAAAACGCGTTGTGTCTGGTAAGGCCAAGGTTTACTAATATACCCAGCATCTCTCCTGTCCACGGCCGATGTGGGATATGCCTAAGGTGTTACACAAGGGCTTAAGAGAAAAGCTTATTCTTCTGACATACCACCCATAAGTGACCCTAAAGAGGCCATATGCTTTTACTGTCAAGGAAAGGGCCATTGGAAGAGAAGTTGCCCAAAATATTTGGAGGACTTGAAAATGAACAAGGTCAAAGGGTGTGGCACCTCAGGTATTTTTACAATTGAACTCCATAGTACTTCGATTTCTAACTCTTGGGTCCTTGATACGGGATGTGGTACTCACATTTGCTCTAATTTTCAGGGACTAAAGGGAAGTAGGACGTTGAAGCATGAGGAGCTGAATCTGATCATGGGAAACATGATGACTGCCGCTGTTACCAAGATTGGAGATTTTGAGCTCGTGCTTAGTAGTGGTTTTTCAATAAAGTTATTAGATTGTTGCTACTCGCCAGAAATGGCTCGAAACATTATTTTTTTCATGCATTGTACTAGGATGGTTTTGAATTTCAATTTGATAATAATGATGGTTGCATTTTGGTTTATAAACATGGTTGTTTTTATTTTAAAGCCTCTCCTTGTAATGGTGTGTATGAAAGCGTGATTTGTGTTGGTAGAAATAATAATAACTTAACTCTAAATGTTGGTTCCTCCAATAGTGAATTGGATAAATCATCGTTATGGCATCATCGTCTTGGCCACATAAACAAGAAACGCATCGCCAAGCTCCAATCGGACGGGGTCTTGGAACCATTTGACTTAAAGTCTAATGAAGAATGCGAGTCTTGTTTACTTGGCAAGATGACGAAAGCACCTTTCAAAGGAAAAATGGAAAGGGGTAAGGATCTGTTGGACTTAATCCACACAGATGTATGTGGACCATTCAGATCTGCCACAAGAAACGGTGAAAGATACTTTGTTACCTTTACTGACGATTTCAGTAGATATGGATTTATCAATCTGATGAAAAACAAATCGGACACCTTTGAATTGTTCAAAGGATTCAAAAACGAAGTAGAAAACCAACTGGGCAAGAAGATCAAGATGCTCCGATCCGACAGGGGTGGAGAATACTTGAGTCATGAATTCTACGACTATCTAAGGGATTGTGGAATAGTTTTGCAATTATCTCCTCCCAGAACACCACAACTCAATGGTGTTGCTGAGAGAAGAAATCGAACGCTACTTGATATGGTTCGGTCCATGATGAGTCGTGCTACACTTCCAATATCGTTCTGGGGCTATGCCTTAGAAACTGCGGCTCATATCTTAAACCTCGTTCCAACTAAGAAGGTTGCAAAGACACCCTCTGAAATGTGGACTGGGACTCGTCCCTCGTTGGCACATATAAAGGTCTGGGGTTGTGAAGTCTTCGTTCGGCGCGAAACTAACGACAAGCTAGAACCTAGAGCAGAGAAGTGTCGGTTCATTGGTTATCCCTACAAATCCTTTGGATATATATTTTACAAACCTTCGGAGAACAAAGTGTTTGTAGCTAGAAAGGGGAGCCTTCCAAGAAAGGGAGCTCATTTCCAAAAGGGATAGTGGGAGCAGCATTGATCTTGAAGAAATTCAAGAAACAACCAATGATGAACCTATAGTTGACACTAGCCCTCAACATGAGGTTGAACCACCTGTTGAGGAAACTAACATACCTCCACCACCTCTTCGCAGAACTAGTAGAGTAAGTCAACCTCCTGAGTTTTATTATGGTTTTCATATTACAAAGGAAGGAGACACACTAGTCAATGATAAAACATTTGATAGTGTGGATGAGCCATCCAACTACGAGGAAGCGATGGCAGGCCCTGAGGCTGCCAAATGGAAAGAGGACATGGAAAGCGAGATTCAATCTATGTACGATAACCAAGTTTGGAAATTGGTTGATCACACACCAGGTCGCAAGACAGTTGGGTGTAAATGGATCTTCAAAAAGAAGACCGACATGGATGGGAATGTGCACACATTCAAGGCTAGACTGGTTGCAAAAGGTTACACTCAAACTCAAGGAATTGATTATGATGAAACCTTCTCACCAGTGGCAAAGATTAAGTCTATCAGGATATTGCTTGCCATAGCTGAATTTCATGACTATGAAGTATGGCAAATGGATGTAAAAACCGCTTTCCTCAATGGGAAACTTGATGAGGATGTGTATATGGCACAACCTGAAGGTTTTGTACATACCGAGTATCCAGATAAAGTGTGTAAGCTTGAAAGATCCATTTATGGACTTAAACAAGCGTCTCGTAGCTGGAATCTTTGTTTTCATGAAAAGGTCAAGGAATTTGGATTTTCTCGAAGCGAAGATGAGTCCTGCGTATATGTTAAGGCTAGTGGGAGTAATGTTGTATTTCTAGTCTTGTATGTTGATGACATACTACTCATAGGAAACAATATTCCGATGTTGCAAGATGTAAAGGTCTGGCTCGGGAAATGTTTCGCTATGAAAGATTTGGGAAATGCAGCATACATACTTAGAATAAGAATTTATCGAGATAGAACCAAGCGTTTAATTGGACTTAGCCAAAGTACATATCTGGATAAGATATTGAATAAATTCAATATGAGTGAATCCAAGAAAGGGTATTTGCCCATGCAACATGGCATAAGATTGAGTAAAGATCAATGTCCCAGCACTAGTAAAGAACTGGACAGAATGAGTCGAATTCCATATGCATCTGCTATAGGATCGATCATGTATGCCATGACATGTACTAGACCTGATGTCTCATTTGCTTTAAGCATGGTGAGTAGATATCAAGGGAACCCAGGCGAAAGTCATTGGACGACTGTAAAGAGCATTCTTAAGTATCTTCGGAGGACTAAAGATGTGTTCTTAGTCTATGGTGGAAAAGATGAATTACGAGTAACAGGTTATACTGATGCGAGTTTCCAGACAGATCGGGATGATTCCCGCTCGCGGTCAGGATAGGTGTTCTTGTTGAATGGTGGGGCCGTGACTTGGAAAAGTTCCAAGCAGGACACGGTGGGGGAGTATCATACTGAAGCCATAGGTGTTAGAATTATCAAAATACCTTGAATGTTTTAGTTGTTAGTTTGATGTATTGAAAACGTAATAAATTGTATTTGATTTGGAGATTATTATATGGAGATTATAATATATGCTGGATTGCGTCCATTTACATTTAATTTATTATCGTGTTTTCGTTTTGCATGTTTAGAACCAACTTCCTGAGTATTAATTTACTTAAACCTCCACAGTCAGTCATACTCCTGGAAGTAAGTAGTGATTCAAGACTGTCATGGAGTGTTAGAAGCATACAGAATGCAACTAACATTCATGAGTACCTAATAATGATTTGGGTATTGGAACAACCCGCACTCAAAAGTTTACTTCATGGATTAAGTCAGAGTAATTTTGAGATGATAATATTTTATGTTCTTCAAACGGAGATACATAGAGTTTTTCTCTATGTTTCTGTTATGCTTTGGTGTGCTCCAACGCTGACCGTAACTGGCAGCTATACAGGGTATGTTCATGTATAATATGATGAGTAGAAATGAACTGTGTAGTCAAAGTTTATTTGTTCCTTCTGCCTTAACAGGAGAAGCGATGTCCATGGGCCCCTCGATGATTTGGTGTTGCCATTAAGTGTTTGGCCAAACCCTGACTAGAATTGATGTGTTCAATTGAGTAGTCTGATGAATTCAACACATATTGGAAATCGGGAAACATAATCTTGATCCATGAGATAGACATTTATCCATGTCTCAGGTTCATATGATATCTTGTAGAACAAAGGAACATTAAATCATTTATCTTAGGACCGAATCTTTATCTGAGTTCGGCAGCTGCATTGGATGGCTTGCTCTCTGCTGATTATTTGAAAGCGTTAAACCAAATAGAGTTAATAACTTGTCCAAGTGGGAGACTGTTGGACATAGTGTCCAGAGTCATTAACTATTGGTAATATTTCTAGTAATAGCAGGGTCCTTTTGGGTTGCCCTTAAGACCCAAATAACAATTAGAAGAATGGAAGGGAGTTAAAGTAGTTAGTTTATTAATTTGTCATTTGATGATAAATTAATTTAAGCTACAATATAATTAATTGGATTAATTATAGGGACTAAATGATAATTGGTTAAAAGAGTTTTTTAACAAGCTTATCGTTTCAAGGGGGCTAGGTGTAAATAAGGGGATTATAAATAAACTACTAGGGATCAAACCCTAGAGAGTTTTTTTTATCAATCTCTCTCTCTCTATTGAGGCCGTAACCTCCCCTCTCCTCCCTCCCAAAATCGTAAACCCTAAATAAGGGTTTAGGGTTTAAAGCTTCAATCTTGATTGTTGGTTTGGTGTTCTTAAGTGTGAGCCACTAGAGGGATTCACACTATTGATCCTTGACATCCAAGAAGCAAGAACAAGGTTAATTCATCTTTGTGTTTTCGACAATCACAAGAAACAAGTAAGTGTTCTTCATTCTTTCTATTGTAGTTAATCATCTAGAACTGTAAAGCTCGCGTCCCGGTAAGAATATTTTTCTCTATTATTTAATTTCTTTAAATGTTTTAAAGTTGAGACCAAAGCTAACAGGATTGACGAAATGACCAAAACGTTATGTTGAGGGACTGAATTGGTTAAGTCTTTAAAATTGTTGAGAGGAACTTAAAGTCGGGGACCGTTTGTGTAATTCCTTGAAACCTGCATGGGATCGGCCCATATGGGGACCGACCCTCCTCCCCTTCTCATTTAAGGCTTTCGTCCCACGTTTAGATCAACCACAAACCCTAATCACATATTTTTCTCTCTTCCCTTCCCTTCCAGTTTGCAACCACCGCCGTGCCACCCCATAGCCGCCAGTGTCGCCGCCGCTGGTTCACGCCGATGAGAGATTGATCGAGAGAGAAAGTAGCGGGTAAGAGAAAGGGAGCCGATCGCTACTGTGTCGCCACCGAGGTAAGGTTCTCTTCCCATTGTTTATCTCTTTCGTCGTCTTTAATGCACCACAAAAACCACCGCCGCCGCAGGCGGCCATGACGGTTGTCGGCTGTTGCCGCCGGGAACCACCAGTCCGGTGGTGGTGTCGGTAGGTCTGCGGCTGTGTGTGTGTGTGTGTGTGAGTGTGGCGAGATGGGGTAGGAGGGTATCCCCTCGCCGGAGTTTCTTCCAAACAACGCCGCCGCCGCCGCAGCCTTGGCTGCCGGTGGTGTTGCCACAGCCGTGCACCACCTGGTTGATGGTGGAATTGCGAGTTGTCGGGGATGCTAGTCTAGCATGGGGTTTGTGGGGGCGAGGTAGGTGTTTGGTTTGCTCTTTTCTTTATCTCGCCGATATATTTACCGAATCACCGCCACCGTAGGTGGTGGCTGCCGCCGCCGACCACCACTGCCGGAGGTGGCAGTGGGTGGTGCTTGATAATCCAGCCCAGTAACCTAAAACCCTAACCTTAAAACCCTAGTTCGTAAACCTTAAACGCGTAACTCTAAGCCGATAGTAAAAGTTATCATTTTATGTAAAATGGCTAAATCTGTCACTGTTTTGTTTCGTTCATAACCTTTCCATCTAACTCGGTTTGAGGTGAAATCGGTGCCCACAGTTCACATTTTGTGTCGGGAATACTTTTCGTGTTTTAGCAAAAATATGGTTAAGCCTCTAGCTAGGTGCAAAATGGTCGTTTTTGCAGCAGGTCCGAAACTTTCAGCTTTGAGTTTCAGTTTTAGAAAATTCGTATAAAATCATAGGAACCTCGTATGAACGCGTATAATATGTCCCTGGAAAGCTAAGACCCAGACCCTTCTGTTTGTGGAATTTAATTTCTGGATTAGTGGGTCTAGAGGGGGCTAAACAGATCCCGAACAGACCTGCAGTTAGACCGAAAAGCTGAAATGTCACTCTTTTAGTCTTATGATTATTTTTGAGGGTTGGGGCTTCGTGTTGACACTTTGTAGCACTTCTTTAGGTGAAGAGAAGTGAGATTGGAGTTGGCAAGCTCTTGTGGCCGTTCGGGAATTTTCTGCACTGCTTTTGAGGTGAGTTCACTCACTACGTAGGATAATAATTGTACGTGCATTACCGTAGCTCGTGTGTGCTAGTAATCTTATGTGTTGTGTGGTACTAGATCGTGTCGTGTCTAGTATGGACCTTGGGTATCGTATAAAACTCGGGGAGACCGAGGAGAATGTACACGAGTGACGTAGGAACTCGGGGAGACCGAGGGATACGTGCACGGTGATCGTGTGATATCGGGGAGACCGATGGATACCTGCTTAGGTTGTCTTGCATGAGTATGTTAGTTTAGGATGCGTTCTTAAACTTGCATGCTTGGTTATGTGTATCTACCTGTGTTAGGGGTAGTGTTAATATGATTGCTATCGTATGTGGTGTTGAATTCACTAAGCTTCGTGCTTACCCTTTTCCCTATAAAATGTTGTTTCAGGTACGAGTGGCTCGAAGGCGTGACGGTACACATTGGTGCATGCGAGAGACTTCCCGTATTTATGATTTCAAACTTTAGAATTGAATTAATTATTATTTTCCACTGTTTAGACTTTTGTGGTTGAATACTTAACGAGATTTCAATTGAAACGGTTATTTTGGGAACTAATGATGTGGTTTAATTAAATAAATTATTGTTTTTAAAAGTTCAAATTTATTAAAATTTTTGGGACGTTACAAGAACGTATGCATCTTTATAAGTTGTTTGTTTGTATTGCCATAGATGATTCAATTCTAAATATGCTTCCGTTGCCTATATCATGTGGTAGTACGGTTTAACAAAACCTTACACCGACCCCCATCACTAAAATATAGATCCACCACTGAACACGAACAATGGATTTATGGACATTATTACTACCAGTGGCTGCCCAGAAAATTTGAAGGTTCATTTTGCGGTGAACCTGCTACGGGATGGAGCAAAGGATTTGTGTGCTACTGCGTTGACGCTTGCCGAGCGTACCACCTTGACCTGGGAGGAGTTCGTCGCACGTTTTCGTGCGGAGTACGTACCTCCAGTAGAGATGGAGCGGATTGTCAAGGAGTTTTTGGAGCTTACCCAGACTACAGAGACAGTGAAAGAAATGAACCGGAAGTTCACCGAGATGGCGCTATTCTGTCCTTAGTATGCTGCTTCAGAGGATATGAAGATGTCACGGTACAAGGACATGCTACGTACCGAGATTAGAGAGTTTGTGAGTACTGCGCAGTATGCTTCACTTACTGCAATGATGGAGGCTGCCCGGAGACGGGAACTCGAGTTAGAGACGCAAGCCAAGAAGAGGAAGGCGGCGCAGGCTGTGACGCCAGTATCGGCCGTACCGAAGAAGTCAAAGTTCGCGGACTCGCGCTCGAGTCAAAGGAGCGGTGGGTTTAGGCCCAGAGATAATGGCGGGAAGAGGGATGACAAATGCTTCAAGTGCGGGCAGGCAGGCCACTTCAGTCGTGATTGTAGAGTACCATTGATGGTCTGCTTTAACTGCAAGCAGACGGGCCATGTGAAGGCCAATTGTCCGAACCCGAGGGTAGCTGATGGGAATGGGGCACAGAGGGCTCCTGCGAATGCCCCATTGCGTATCACTGATGGTCGCGTGGGTCAGCCGGGGACTGAGGCGGCCCGAGGTAGAGTTCACCAGCTGAAGGTGGACGAGGCACAGGCTACGCCTAAGGTGGTGACAGGTACAATTCATCACTTACCCCTCTTAATTTGTTTAACTGTTGTACGTATTTATATGTTGTTTTATCTGTATGTTAGGTACGTTCCTAGTTAACTCGGTGCCTGCGGTAGTGATGTTTGATAGCGGGGCTACTCATTCGTGCGTGTCTCGCACTTTTTGTGAGAGTTTGGGACGAGTTGTAGGACGATTAGGTTGTCCTCTGGTGGTTGAGGTTGCTGATGATAGGACCTTAACGGTTACAGATGTGTATCGGGGTTGTACCTTGGAAATCTCGGGTGTGAGGTTTCCCATTGATTTGATTCCGATTGCTATGCGTGAGCTGTGCGTAATTGTGGGCATGGATTGGATGGATGCCTTCGATGCGGAGATTGTTTGTCGTCACAAACAAGTACGAGTTCGAACCCCAAGCGGGGGAGAACTGCTGGTGCAGGGCGACTCGCCTAGACGGACCTCAGCGATATGTTCAGCCGGGAGGGCTCGGAGATACCTACAGCGCAGTGGGCAGGGATATTTGGCGTATGTGATAGATACGCGCGTCGACGAAGAGAAGGAGACTGCGGAAGAGGTGCCAGTTGTACGGGAGTTTACTGATGTATTTCCCGACGATCTACCTGGGATACCTCCCGAACGACAGGTAGAGTTCCGCATTGACTTGGTTCCGGGTGCTGCTCCGGTGGCCAAGGAACCTTACCGCCTGGCTCCACCGGAAATGAAGGAGTTGTACGCTCAGTTGCAGGAACTTCTCGAAAAGGAGTTCATTAAGCCGAGCTGTTCACCGTGGGGAGCCCCGATTTTATTCGTGAAGAAGAAGGACGGGTCTCAACGGATGTGTATAGACTACCGCGAGCTGAATAAGCTTACGGTGAAAAATCGTTATCCTCTGCCAAGGATTGAAGATTTGTTCGACCAACTTCAGGGAGCCTCGTGGTTCTCTAAGATTGATTTGAGATCGGGGTATCATCAGATGCGGGTGAGGAGTGAGGATACGGAGAAGACGGCCTTTCGTACCCGTTATGGTCATTACGAGTTTGTGGTGATGCCTTTCGGGCTCACCAATGCACCAGCAGCATTCATGGACCTCATGAACAGGGTATGTAGCCCGATGTTGGATCGGTCGGTGATTTTGTTCATCGACGATATTCTCGTATATTCAAAGACAAAGGAAGAGCACGAGATGCATTTACGAGAAGTTTTGGAGGTTTTGAGACGGGAGAAGCTTTATGCTAAGTTCTCCAAATGCGAATTCTGGTTACGAGAAGTCCAATTCCTCGGACATGTCGTAAACCATGATGGTATTATGGTCGATCCGGCCAAGATTGCAGCTGTAATGCAGTGGGAAGTGCCGAAAACCCCCACTGAAATGCGAAGTTTCCTTGGGTTAGCGGGGTATTACCGGAGATTTATTCAGGATTTCTCCAAGATCGCGTTGCCTATGACCCGATTGACAAAGAAATACGGAGATTTATTTAGGATTTCAGCTGGGGTGAGGAGCAACAGAGGGCTTTTGAGGAACTACGCATACGTTTATGCGAGGCTCTGGTGTTGACCTTGCCCGAGGGCATGGAGGATCTGGTGGTGTATTGTGACGCCTCTCACTAGGGTTTGGGTGCCGTGCTTATGCAGCGCGGTAAGGTTATAGCCTACGCTTCGAGGCAGTTGAAGCATCATGAGGCAAATTACCCGACTCATGACCTAGAGTTGGGAGCAGTAGTGTTTGCTCTCAAGATTTGGAGGCATTACTTGTATGGTGTCAAGTGTACGATTTACACTGACCATAAGAGCCTTAAATATCTGATGGATCAGCAGAATCTCAATATGCGTCAGAGAAGGTGGCTCGATGTGGTCAAAGACTATGATTGTGAGATACTTTACCATCCGGGTAAAGCAAACGTGGTTGCGGACGCACTTAGTCGATATCCGGTTGGTGAACCACTGCGGGGTTTGTGTCAACGTTTAACAGTGATTGCACCTCTTCTCGAGTCGATAAGTAGTGCTCAGGAAGTGGCAGTTCTAGATGAGAATGCCAAACGCGAGAGGGTTTCGGGGGAAATTCCGAATTTTGTCCGTGATAGTCGAGGTTTATTGACTCGGTACGGTAGAATTTGGGTTCCCTTCACTGGCGAGAACCGGCAGGTATTGTTGGACGAGGCGTACAAGTCCAAGTTTTCGATTCATCCCGGGGCTACAAAGATGTACCGAGACCTGCGGGAGGATTACTGGTGGCCCGGCATGAAGCGGGATGTCGCCAAATGTGTAAAGGTATGCATGACTTGTCGAAAAGTCAAGGCGGAGCACCAACGACCGCATGGGAAACTGCAACCTTTAGAGATTCCGGTATGGAAGTGGGAACAGATCACGATGGATTTTATCACTAAACTCCCCAGGACTCCACGCGGGAATGATGCTATCTGGGTGATTGTCGATCGTCTGACTAAGAGCGCTCACTTTTTGGCCATCAGAGAAAGCTCCTCGGCGGAGAAGCTCGTGGAGATTTTCATCAGAGATTGTGACCAGGCACGGGATGCCAGTTTCAATTGTCTCTGATCGGGATACTTGTTTTACCTCCCGGTTTTGGGAGAAATTTCAGAGTGAGATGGGTACGCGGTTGCATTTTAGTACGGCTTTTCATCCTCAGACCGACGGGCAGAGTGAGCGTACTATTCAGACACTCGAGGATATGCTTCGGGCATGTGTTATTGATTTTGGGGGTAGTTGGGACCAGTATCTTCCTTTAGCTGAGTTCTCCTACAACAACAGCTATCATTCCAGTATCGGCAGACCACCGTACGAGGTGTTATATGGTAGGAAGTGCAGGACCCCCATTTGCTGGGGCGAGGTTGGTCATCGAGTATTGGGGAGCACCGATGTTGTGTTGAAGACGACTGAGATGATTCAGATGGTCCGGGATCGATTAGTTACTGCACAAAGCCGGCAGAAGAGCTACGCCGACAAGAGACGACCGGATTTGGAATTTCAAGTCGGGGATTATGTTCTTCTGAAGGTGTCACCCTGGAAAGGGGTGATCCGGTTTCGCAAGCGGGGAAAGTTAGGGCCCCGTTACATTGGACCTTACAAGGTCATTGCTCGAGTGGGCAAGGTAGCTTATCGCTTAGAGTTACCGGATGAGCTGAGCTTGATTCACAACACCTTCCACGTTTCTCAATTGCGGAAGTGTGTAGTGGATGAGTCTGCAGTGATTCCTCTTGAGGACATTCAGATTGATGAAAGGCTTAACTACGTGGAAAAGCCGGTTGCCATTCTTGACAGGAGGACGAGGACCTCGCGTAACAAGGTAATTGGTTTGGTTAAGGTCCAGTGGAAGCACCGAAAGGGTTCCGAGTGGACCTGGGAACCCGAGGCGGAGATGCGGGAGAACTATCCGGAGCTTTTTGCGGACGTAGAATTCGAGGACGAAGTCTAATTCAAGCGGGGGAGAGTTGTAAAGCTCGCGTCCCGGTAAGAATATTTTTCTCTATTATTTAATTTCTTTAAATGTTTTAAAGTTGAGACCAAAGCTAACGGGATTGACGAAATGACCAAAACGTTATGTTGAGGGACTGAATTGGTTAAGTCTTTAAAATTGTTGAGAGGAACTTAAAGTCAGGGACCGTTTGTGTAATTCCTTGAAACCTGCATGGGATCGGCCCATATGGGGACCGACCCCCTCCCCTTCTCGTTTAAGGCTTTCGTACCACGTTTAGATCAACCACAAACCCTAATCGCATATTTTTCTCTCTTCCCTTCCCTTCCAGTTTGCAACCACCGCCGTGCCACCCCATAGCCGCCAGTGCCGCCGCCGCTGGTTCACGCCAGTGAGAGATTGATCGAGAGAGAAAGTAGCGGGTAAGAGAAAGGGAGCCGATCGCTACTATGTCGCCACCGAGGTAAGGTTCTCTTCCCATTGTTTATCTCTTTCGTCGTCTTTAATGCACCACAAAAACCACCGCTGTCGCAGGCGGCCATGACGGCTGTCGGCTGTTGCCGCCGGGAACCACCAGTCCGGTGGTGGTGTCGGTAGGTCTGCGGCTATGTGTGTGTGTGTGTGTGAGTGTGGCGAGATGGGGTAGGAGGGTATCCCCTCGCCGGAGTTTCTTCCAAACAACACCGCCGCCGCCGCAGCCTTGGCTGCCAGCGGTGTTGCCACAGCCGTGCACCACCTGGTTGATGGTGGCATTGCGAGTTTTCGGGGATGCTAGTCGAGCATGGGTGTTTGTGGGGGCTAGGTAGGTGTTTGGTTTGCTCTTTTCTTTATCTCGCCGATATATTTACCGAATCACCGCCACCGTAGGTGGTGGCTGCCGCCGCCGACCACCACTGCCGGAGGTGGCAGTGGGTGGTGCTTGATAATCCAGCCCAGTAACCTAAAACCCTAACCTTAAAACCCTAGTTCGTAAACCTTAAACGCGTAACTCTAAGTCGATAGTAAAAGTTATCATTTTATGTAAAATGGCTAAATCTGTCACTGTTTTGTTTCGTTCATAACTTTTCCATCGTAACTCGGTTTGAGGTGAAATCGGTGCCCAGAGTTCACATTTTGTGTCGGGAATACTTTTCGTGTTTTAGCAAAAACCTGGTTAAGCCTCTAGCTAGGTGCAAAATGGTCGTTTTTGCAGCAGGTCCGAAACTTTCAGCTTTGAGTTTCAGTTTTAGAAAATTCGTATAAAATCATAGGAACCTCGTATGAACGCGTATAATATGTCCCTGGAAAGCTAAGACCCAGACCCTTCTGTTTGTGGAATTTAATTTCTGGATTAGTGGGTCTAGAGGGGGCTAAACAGGTCCCGAACAGACCTGCAGTTAGACCGAAAAGCTGAAATGTCACTCTTTTAGTCTTATGATTATTTTTGAGGGTTGGGGCTTTGTGTTGACACTTTGTAGCACTTCTTTAGGTGAAGAGAAGTGAGATTGGAGTTGGCAAGCTCTTATGGCCGTTCGGGAATTTTCTGCACTGCTTTTGAGGTGAGTTCACTCACTACGTAGGATAATAATTGTACGTGCATTACCGTAGCTCGTGTGTGCTAGTAATCTTATGTGTTGTGTGGTACTAGATCGTGTCGTGTCTAGTATGGACCTTGGGTATCGTATAAAACTCGGGGAGACCGAGGACTCGGGGAGACCGAGGAGAATGTACACGAGTGACGTAGGAACTCGGGGAGACCGAGGGATACGTGCACGGTGATCGTGTGATATCGGGGAGACCGATGGATACCTGCTTAGGTTGTCTTGCATGAGTATGTTAGTTTAGGATGCGTTCTTAAACTTGCATGCTTGGTTATGTGTATCTACCTGTGTTAGGGGTAGTGTTAATATGATTGCTATCGTATGTGGTGTTGAATTCACTAAGCTTCGTGCTTACCCTTTTCCCTATAAAATGTTGTTTCAGGTACGAGAGGCTCGAAGGCGTGACGGTACACATTGGTGCATGCGAGAGACTTCCCGTATTTATGATTTCAAACTTTAGAATTGAATTAATTATTATTTTCCGCTGTTTAGACTTTTGTGGTTGAATACTTAACGAGATTTCAGTTGCAACGGTTATTTTGGGAACTAATGATGTGGTTTAATTAAATAAATTATTGTTTTTAAAAGTTCAAATTTATTAAAATTTTTGGGACGTTACAAGAACGTATGCATCTTTATAAGTTGTTTGTTTGTATTGCCATGGATGATTCAATTCTAAATATGCTTCCGTTGTCTATATCATGTGGTAGTACGGTTTAACAAAACCTTACACCGACCCCATCACTAAAATATCTAGATCCACCACTGAACACGAACAATGGATTTATGGACATTATTACTACTAAGTCATCCACATGCAAACACAATGATTAACCAAACATATATAAGTAATGGGAATGTACAACTTGTAAAATTTGGAACCACTTTTCAAAGTCATGAGCGTGAATTGTAAATGTTTTTAAGTTATTTTTTCAGGAAATTTGGACACAAAAGAAGTTCCACAATTTCTCCTTGGTCTAATTTCTAAATAACAAACAAGAATATAAAAGGGAAAACAAATGAGTGACAATGAAACAAGTCTAAAGATTTGATGAATGTTGTCATTTTGATTAGAAAACTTAGACATACCTACTAAGAGGGTAGGGGCAACTGTTCAATCTTCTCGTCATGTGAATTTTTTTTACGCGCAGTAAAGGTGCATTCAGGGACGGACCCAAATTCTTTTTTCATACGGTGACACCATATTTTTTCATACGGTTTTTATCGACATGTATATCTTTTTTTACCAACTTCAATATCGGGCGATGTGTTTTTAACCAAGTTTCGGCATTTCGAGGGATTTTTAAAGTTTTTTACTTGATTTTTAGGGATTTTTAAGTTTTTTTTATCGATTTCGAGAGACTTTTTCGGTATTTTTATTTGATTAGAAGGTACGATTGCACTTCCAAAAGTATACGGTTGCACCTTTCACGAAACCAAATTTTTTTACCCTTTGTTGGAGAAATAATACGGTGGCGCGTGCCACCGTGTGCCCTTGACTGGGTCCGTCCATGGCGGCGTGCATCCTTTTATCTTTTATAGGTACACTAATTTATTTGTAAAACAAACTCATAACAGAAATTTGAAGCATTTGTTACGGTTGCGTTGATGTTTGCTTTATCTTAAGGTTACGGGTTCGATTCTCGTTTACAACTAAAATCAAGTTTTTCACCTTTTAAATTTAAGTTTATAGTCACTAAAAAATACAAAAAATATATATATGCAACTTTGTATTCATCAAGATGCATATGCTCAGAAGAATCCCCGAGTCCACCACTATTTGAAAGGTGAACACGATAAAAGAAGTGCCGGAAGAATATGAAGGAGCAAGAGGGAAGTCTTTTTGTACAAAATAAGTGATGATCAATAAGATTTCATTACATTTTTTATCTAAATTCCTGTAGGCATGGGAATTGGCCCTGACCCGTCGAGGAAACCCGGTCCACCCGTCCCGATCAGGATGGGGACGGGGACGGGGATCCCCGTTTATCTCAAACCGGGGATGGGCATCGCACTCCCTTCCTTGCCCCGCCCCGTCCCGTCCCCGTTTATATATTAATTAATATTTTTTCTGATATTTTTTAGATGCTAGATTGCTAGTAATGTATTTTGCATGTCAAATCTAAATACGATTACTCGATATGATTTTGGATATTACTCGACATGATTTTAAATATAACTCGATATTTTTGGTACGTTTTACGCTAAGTTTTTTTTTAGATTAGATTGATTTTATTTTGTTTTTTGGTTATCAATTGTTATATGATGTTGTGATTTTTTTTATTAATGAATTAAAGTACATTTATAAATCGATCGAAATCTTGAATCCAAGAGAACATCCAGTAATATATATTTTCTTTTTTATAACGTGGATAGTTTATACATCAGTTTCATTAGGTGATAATTGAAAGAAAAGCCAAATGTTTTTATTTTTTATATTTTAATTGATTTTTTGTGATACTACTTTATTTAGGCGTGTGGGTACCACACAACAGTGAGCGCGTGGGAATCGCAGCCGTTGATTTCCATCTTAGCCGATATCGTATAATCCTCGTATATAAATTAATTAACACCGCCGTATTTCTATTTCATTAAATAACCCCCATTCTCATGTGTGCCACGTGGTCCAACACGCTGCCGCCCACCTTTGAGTCAAACCCTCCGTTGACCACATCCCTATATAATCCCCCTTCATCCTCTTCCTTTTTTCCCCCAAACTACCTCCACCGTTTGTTTGTAAATCTCTAACACCAAATCTTAACTTAATTTTCATTCATGGCCCCAAAAGAGAGGTCCGCCGGTGCCGGAAAACCTAACGCAACCGCCGTCGGTGGTGTGAGTTTGAAAGAGCCACATTTTAGAGGTGTTCGGAAGCGGCCGTGGGGGAGGTACGCCGCCGAGATCCGTGATCCCGGCAAGAAAAGCCGTGTATGGTTGGGAACTTTTGATACGGCGGAAGAGGCTGCTAGGGCTTACGATGCGGCGGCGCGTGAGTTTCGTGGTGCCAAAGCAAAAACTAATTTTCCGACACATGACGATGTTGGTTTGTTGAAGGTTCAGAGTTGTCCGAGTCAACGCAGTCCGAGTCAGACAAGTACGGTCGAGTCGCCGAGTCGTGACTCGGAATCGGTGGTTCCGTTTTTGGATCTCAACCTTTCCTACGCCGTTCCTCCGCCGTTTGTCGTCCAGTTTCCTTACCATCACCGTTTCTCTGCAGTCTCCGGTGCCGGATTTTATTCGCCGCCGGCTAACCAGATGGTTTACTTCGACCGATCTCCGGTAATTTTCCGGCAGTCTGCCAGTGTTTCAAAGAGCGACGACTCTAATTCATCATCGGTGGTTAACTTGAATCCGTCGCCGTCGCCGCCACCACGACGCATCGCAATCGACCTTAATTTTCCGCCTCCGGCGGAAGGTCTTGATATCGATCTTAATCACCAAATCGTAAATTCAAAACAGTAACTAGTACTATTACGTTTTTTGCTAAATCGAGTAGTAATACGGCAACGTCGTTTACCGGTGCGATCATGTATCTCCGATCAATCACCGGCAGTAAATACGAAATCTGATCCCCCTTTTTTTGCAACATGTAGAGAAGTAATTTCTCGAATTGTTGTTCGGTAAACTGTTGCTGTAATATGTAATTTTTGTTCAATGGAATTTCCGATGACTTTTCCGGCAATATATCTTGTGTTTTATGAACGTGTTCAATTTCTCGGCGTTAACGCCGGCTGTTTGGTGGTGGTCAATTTCGTACGGACGGCACACGAGATTTGAGTTTGTTGGTGTCGGCATGATCGACACGTATGTTATTGTCGCCCACTTACGGCTGCGTTTTTTGTTATGAAAGTTAAAAGACGGAAAAGCCCTTTATTGCATTTTTGACTAGTTTAACATTTAGTTTTTGACCGAATTGAATTTATTCCTATTTTTAGAATATGTAAACGCATAAAATTTTCTTACTTTTTGAATTAAAAATATATATATATATATATATATATATATATTTAAATCGAGCAATTAAATATAAAAAATTAATAATTCTGTTATGAGTTTCTCTATCATGTATGTCAAAATCATACGTTACACAATCAACTAAGAAACACGCATCTTTCTTCAATATGAGTCTTAAAATATTATCGTCAGCCTACCTACCTACCATAATATACTTTTTTTTGTTTTAAATGTAATTTATTAGAATAAAAAAAATAATAGTATTCAAATTAGAGGTGGCCAAAAAACGGGTTCGGGCCGGGTCGGGTCGGGTCGGGGGACAACCCGGTTCCACACAGTAACAGCGAGAACCGGGTCAGCCCAGAACCGGGTCGGGTCGGGTTTAAACCGAGATCCCCTGACCCGTTTAAGCGTAAGTGAACCCGGTTTTAGGAAAACCGGGCCGGGTTGGGTCGAGAACCGGTTTTATGATCGGGTTCGCGATTTTTATGTTTTTTAACTACTTTCTTTGTATAATAATTAATTACTAAACTTTAACAAAAAAAAATTGGATTGGAATCATTGGATAATAAGTAAAATACACTTTAAAAATACGTTTTATTTATAATATATATCACTAAAATACACTTTTACGTTTTATAATTTATATATAAAGTTACAATACATAAATTCTAAACATTCGAAGGTCCCGCTCCCGAACTTCCACCCCCATCACCCGGATAGTAATTGAATGGATTATAGTTGAATGGATTGTATGGAACGTAGTATGGATTCTGATCTGTATTGTAGACTTCAAGAGTATTGTACTGCATCAGTCGTGTAAGAGTCGTTTGATCGTCAAGGGGGTCGATGTCTACTTCTTCGTCATCTACGACACTACTAACTTCAGAAGTATCGGATACGGACGGCGTACTTAGTAGTTCATCCGTCTCGTTTTCGAATAAGTTTTCTTCCACGCCTTCTAGATCATCCTCCAGGTTCGTTCGATTTTGAATGCGGTCTTCTCCATCCAAGTAATCCTTCAGACATACGCAGCACTCCACCGATTTTGGGGTTAATTTTGTCCGACGCTCCGATATGATCCTGCCACTAAGAGAAAAGGCCGACTCCGAAGCTACAGTACTAGCTTGGATTGTTAGTATATCAAGTGCAATAGTGGCCATAATTGGGAAACTTGATTGTTTACTTTTCCACCATTCTAATAAATCTAGGGATTCAACATCTACGACGTTTGTGAAGGATGCCGTTATAAAATTAGTACGTATGTATTGATTGAATTCACCCAAATTATCTCCATCATATCTAGCTTTTTTAGAAGATTCCATGACAACCGATTGCATTAAAGTTTGCATTAAGTCTTCTCGGTTTCGGCCACGACTGCTACTAGAACCCGGTGAAAACATTTGAGGTGTAGGGGTTTGTTGGCTTCCTCCCCCATAATTAACTCTATAAATCTCATATAATTGATGAAAATCAGTATTAAATTGTTGTATGCGTTTCCTTGAAAAGCTAGAATTTGTAAGAGAATCCAAACCAAACGATACACATATTGCGTGTATTAAAACTTCGACACCCGTAACATTTAAAAACGGGTTTAATGCCGCGGCACAAAGAAAAGTGAAGGGGATCTTTTTAAAATATTTTACCAATTTTTCTTTCATTAGTTTCACGACGTCGTGAAAGTGCAAATCCTGTTCGTATTGAGCAATTTTACTTGCCAAAATATAAAGTTGATTTAAAAGTAAAGGGCTCGTTGGATAATAAACACCGGATAACAAAGTTGTTGCAGTTTTGAAATCACCCAAAATATCGTGAAAGCCATGAATCCTTGTCCAATCATCCTGAGTTATCGTGTTATCCGGGTAATATTGAAGACATCTCATAATTATAGAAAACTGACGCTCACCCGAATGTGGCGAACCAAAGAGCTCAAACGTGATTACACGTTTGCATAATTGCCACGATGTCGGCACAATCCAATGTGCCGTTATGCATATATAAGAATCTGGCAATCCGAATGGTGCGCTCCATACATCACAAGTTAAAGAAACTTTGTTGGGTAAGTTTAAAAACATTTCTCGCATATTTTTTTGAACTTTATTCCAATATTTTAAAGCATCACGCTTAAGAGTTTGACGACTTACCGGAGTGTAGCGTGGTTGGAACCCATTTTTGATCATGTTTGTCATGTGAGGATTGTCGAAATGTCCGAACGGCAACGCCATTTGAATGGCACATTTCATTTGCATTTCTCGGGCGAGATCATTATCATACGACCATACTTGACCAGAATTGTCAAGTATGGGTTGAGTTGGATCGTCACCCGATTTCAACCTCTTGCATCTATCCTCGAAGTGGCGCTTTAACGTGCTATTTGATTCGGGTTTTAGGAAATCTCCACACCGTTTGCATTGAGCTTTTTTTGTACCGTCGGGAAATTTGACCAAGTTGAAATTATCCCAAACCGCTGCTTTTCGTGAATGATCGACAACAACGACGTAATTTTGTTCGGCCATTTTTTTTGATACTAGAGAGTAGAGAGTATAGACTAGAGACTAGAGAATTGTATGCGTTTTTTGCGAGAAACGAATATAAGAGCCGAGAAATGAGAATTGTATGCGTTTTTTTGCGTTTTGTAAGCAATGTAAGGTGGTGATGACCTCCATAACACCCCTAGTATTTATATGGGGTTTGGAGGGTGTTTTTTGATGAAAAAAACGGTCACAAGGGATATAAAACGGCTATAAAACGGCTAGTTAACGGCTATATTTTTTTGAAAAAAATCGGGTCGGGCCGGGTCGGGCCACGAACCGGGTCACGAACCGGTCCCGGGTCGGGCCGGGTCGGGCCGAGGAAATCTATATATAGCCGAACCGGTCCCGGCTCTCGGGCTCAAAACCGGTTCTTGACCGGGCCGGGTCAGAACCGGTTCTTGGCCGGTTTCGGGTCGGGTCGGGTCGGGTCAGTTTGGCCATCTCTAATTCAAATCCTCCCAAAAATGGATATAATTTTTTTGATGATTCAATTAATGTTTGGTGGGCGAAATAAAGGATATCTCAACCCGACATGGTTTAAGGCAAGCAACATGCCCGCCCGAAATTGTAGATGGATGGAGTAGCACAACTGGCCTCGTCAAGTATTTGTTTTTTTACACATTGATAAATGTCTAAATGTTTAAGTAAAATCTAAGTTGGCATATGTTAAGAAGCTATTACCAACAATAAAAAACATAAATGCTAATTACAATTTATTAAAAACAAATTTTTTAATTATTAATTAACTATAATTTAATCAATAACACAACATATTTTGATTTATAATTTTTTTAAATTATATTGTTTTACATTTTGCTAAATTGTAATATAAATTGTTATATAGAACTTTGATTGAATTTATTCATCTAACCTTAACAATTTTAATAACTCGTCTTCACCTACACGGTCCATTCTTGCTCCTCATTGCCACTTGTGTTAGACTATCGGTGAATCTTTGTAGTTATTGGAACATTATTTGAATGTTTGTATGAGTATGGATAAAATGGTATAACCGATATCAACATGCTATTAATTCACGGCGTTTTGGTATAACTTGATCTAGTTGATATAGATGTCAATTTAAATAATATTACTGTTTTTACGATGTTGGTATAAAACCGTACCAACATGTACCAATGAAAAAAAAGTTGGTACCAAGTATAATTGGTTGATACATTGTATAAATTTTTGAATACCAATTATAATTGGTTGGTACATGTTATATGGAAATAAAACATGGTATTGTACCATGTTCACCCCTAGATGTGTTTATTTTTGTCCAATAACAAAACGGTAAGTGATTTAACACTCTTATTACAAAAAAAAAACAAAGTGTCTTATAAGTATAATACCTTAATACTTTATTCGATAAGATATAAGTGATGAATATAGGGTGTCTTTAAAAAGAAAAAAACACCACCTAAAGAGTCGTTTACCGAATGGTTAATAGGTAAGCACTAATCGGCAAGCGACATCACCATCACTTATTTTATTGTGTAACATTCTCAACCATAAAAAAAGATTGTTGGTAAATGTCTTAAACACATTGAAAGTGCTTACCGAGTAAGAGTCTTTTCTTTCACTTACCGGGTAAGACTCTCCGTCTTTCCTATGCTTCTTACTAGGTAAGATTCTCAGTCATTTACATGCTTAATTGGTAAGGCAAGTAATATCGATAAGTGCTTACCCGGTAAATATTTAATAAATGACCCCAAGTTTATCTAAAAAATGGGTTTCTCTCTTAATAACATAGAGGTTATGCATTTAAATCTAATCTTTAATACCTTTGACAGGATATGAAAAATTATGGTAGTATATGATGAAATATTGGGTTATTTACCGGTTGGTGTTTGACAGATTAGATTTTATCGTGTTATCTACAATTTGGGAAGGACGGATTGACGGTTTAGGCATTGTTTGGCAAAAAAAAAGCTAGCTTTTTTTGTGTACATGTTTGGAGTACCATAAGCTAGCTTTTTAAAACGCTACTTGAAGTAGCGTTTCAGTAGTTTTTTGTGAATATTCCAATATTGCCCCTTATTATTATTTACTAACCATTATTATTAATAAATATTAATTTTTTAAATTTAATTATCGTTAATTAATAAATATTAACTGAAAATTATTAAATTAAATTTTAATTATATATTGATATTAAATTTTAATTATTTAGAATTATTGTTAATAATATTATTTTATTTTATTTTTATTTTTTATATTAATGAATATATTTTAATTATCAATTAGTATTATTTTTTAATTATTATTTGATTATTTTTTTATAATGTATGTAACGATTATTTAAAATCATAAGTTAATATATATATTTTTTTCTAAAACTTGTTTTAACAAATTCAAAATTTATAGTATATATATGTAATAATAAATTTTAAATTTCATTTAACTAACATATTATATTATTTAATTTTTCTTTATTACATTGGTCGTATTAATTAACATATTATTTTGTTATAAATTTGTTTTAATTACATAATTAAATTTGTAATTGATAATTATTTGAAGATGTTCTTTTTTGGTCATTTTACACGCTTTATAAACTACTTTTGCCAAACGTGACCTTTTCATCAACTAGCTTATCAGTTAACAGCTAGCTTATCAGCTACCAGCTAGCTTATCAGCTAGTTTGCCAAACATAGCCTTAATCATGTTCACTATCCATATACACCATTTATTTTATTTACCATTTTGATCCTTCATGTTTGTTTAATTTAAAATTAATTTAATTATTATAACTATATTTCCAGGTAATAATCAATATTAAAAAATAAAATAACTGCTAAACAAAATACTTCCATATGAAAAGATCATGAGTACTGCTACCCAATGAACCCACTGAACCCAATTGTCACCTCAGCGCCACATCAGCTTTTCTCTTTTCTACCCTCCTTACCCTAAAGTGGAGTACCGCCTACCCACCCTACCCGCTGAACCCAACCCTATGTATATATGTGGATAGAGAGAGAGAGCTCGGGTAAGGCCGGGTTCGTGAACCCGCACGCTGCTACCCGATGTGAAGCCCGCACCCCTCGTACCGCCTACCTCCTTACCCTCTTGCTACCTGATTGCCACCTCGGCCTTACCCGATCCCGTACCCGAGGGCGGTACGGGTGGCCACCGTCTCCAACTTATTTTTGTAAACAAGATAATTGAGATTTTTAATGATATTTATTATTTGTATTCCAATATATTTTTTAAATTAATAAACGAGAGAGAGAAGACAAATTTTTATTCTTTTTTAAAATTTAATGTGAACAAAATCATTTTCCACTTAATATATTAATATTTTATATAAAGGCTTTTAAATATAAAATACTTTTTAGTTATACTAGAAGTCTACTCGCGCAATGCAGCACGGTATATCTCGATTTTAATGTTCTAATTTATTTTAATGTGTGGTTTTGAGAAAACGGTCATGTTTTTTTTATAAATTTGTTTAAAGTATGACGCTTTTTAAGAAGTTCATGATTTGAGGATTTAAAAGTGGTTAAAGATAATGATTAATTAATAAGAGATCAAGAGTCTACGATTTAACGATTTGAAGTTGTTAGAGATAAGTATTAGAGCATCCACAACAAGCATTTAATTAGGATTTCATTTGGATTGCAAAAGTGCCATGTAGGATTGCTAAATTAGAAATTGTAGTGGTTGTGAGTATGATTGCTAAATTAGAAATTGGTTTTGGTAATTTGCAAATGTCAAATCAATACTTTTTACTGATGTGACAGTGAATAGTATAAGAAATTGTAGGGAATAATTTCTAAATTAGAAATTGTTTTATGTCAAATAATGTTTTGTGATGTTTTATAGAGAGTATTTAATTGTAGTTTTGTAGAGAGTATTAAATTAATAAAATATTTCATATTAAATTATAGTAAAGAGTATTTAATTGTAGTTTTGTTGTTATTTGGTTAAAATATAGTTTTTTATAATGATGTGTCACTTTAAAAAGCGGGTGAAATTTCATTATTGTGGGGGATAATTTCAAGATAATTGCAAAGCTGATGTGGCGTTGATGTGGTCCATTTGTAATTGGAATGAAATTTCATTGTTGTGGATGCTCTCAGTCAAGTAATTAACATTAAAAGCGGTACATAAAGCTTTATTAGTTGTTTTTAAGACACTTTAATTAATTAGCATTAAATATCAGTACATAAAGCTTTAAGGGCTGTTTTAAGAGTTTTTCATAAATGTTTTATAATATAGTATAGATAATTAATATTTAAAATTGTAAAATAGGAAATTTGTTAAATTTATTTTTTTTAAGAAAAATCTCTATTTAAAAAAAATCTGTTTGTAGATACTATAACCATCCTTGGTCCTACTTGGCTCCTCATCAAAATGTGAACGATAATAATTATCATTTTCAGCTCTATCTTGCAAAATACAACTGGAATATATATATATATATATAGAGAGAGAGGCGGGTTCATACGAGGAGCGTACCTATTTAAGAAAACGTGAGGAGCACCGTCCATGTACAAAATCATATGTGATTCACAACACAAACCGCGGGACAAGCCGCGCGCTTTCGCAAGCCGCGTAACAAACCGCGCGTGTAATCACATATGATTTTAGTCCTTGTGTTGTGAATCACATGTGATTTTGTAAATGGGAGGTGCTCCTCACGTTTTCTTAAATTGTTACGCTCCTCGTTTGAACCTTTCTCTCTCTCTATATATATATATAGATATATATAGAGGGAAGTTCAAATGAAAATTCAAATTCAATTGTGAACGTGAGGACGAATCTTGGTCTTTTCATCTCTATTGATCAAATGACTCATATTAAATAGAGTTTTTAATTGAAATTATTAATTAAGATAGTTAGGGGTAAAAAGGGAAGATAATTTAAACTCACGCCTACCATATTTGACTTTTTATTTTCCTTTTTAGTTAAAAACTTTTACACCCTTTAAAGTTTAAAATAAATTATCTTAAAAATTACTAATATTTTAATCAAACAAATTACATCAAAAAAACGAGAATTCCATGCTCTTCGATATGACATCCATCTCGATATAGTGTTTTTGTTGTTTTAACCGTTTTTACGTGAAATGTCATATATGTGTTATATTCATTATGAATATTTATGTATTCAAGTGTTTATAACATCTCGACACCGTAAGTCTGTAACTCGACATCACCTTCTACAACACTTTCTTCAACGTCCTAAGGCATCTTGTTCTTCATTACCGTAACCCAACACCCATCGAGATGAATCGGGAACCTATCGAGTTTCGATTGTCAACCGAGGAACGAAAGAGAGTGCGTCACGTCTCCACACATTCACGAGTCACTCATGTATTATTCTTCATGAATAATGTATCATTCAGTATGAATAATACATTATTCAGGGTGAATAATACACGATTCATGAATCGTGTATTATTCACCCTGAATGATGTATTATTCATACTGAATACTGTATTATTCATCATGAATAGTGAATGAACGTTCACCTTTGTTATTCATACTGAATGTGGACACCTGGAGATGTGCATACATATTCATAAAGAATAAAACCAAGTCGCGGTTGTGAATCGAAAAACAAAAGAGAGTGCGTCATGTGTTCACACCTTCACGGGTCATTCATATATTATTCATCATGAATAATGTATCATTTAGGATGAATAATACAACATTCAAGGTGAATAATACATGATTCATGTTTAATAATACATGAATCATGAATTCGTGTATTATTCATCCTGAATGTTGTATTATTCATTTTGAATATTGTGTTATTCGTCATGAATAGTGAATGAACGTTCCCCTTTGTTATTCATACTGAATATGGACAACAAGAAACGTGGATACATATTCATATTGAATATAACACATACATAGCATTTCACGTAAAAACGGTTAAAATGAAGAAAAAAACTATATCGAGATGGATGTCATATCGAAGAGCACGAAATTCTCGTTTTTTTGATGTAATTTGTTTGATTAAAATATTGGTAATTTTTAAGATAATTTATTTTAAACTTTAAGGGGTAAAAGTTTTTTAATGAAAATAAAAAGTCAAAGATGGTAGGCGTTGATTCAAATTTCCATATTTGTCCCTAATCACTTCTCAATTGGTTTCATTAAGTTTTAACCATTGATTAGTTTTCCAAATCTTGATCAATGGTTGTGACTTGTCCTCATGTTCACAATTGAAAATGAGTTTTCATTTGAACCCACCCCTATATATATATATATATATCTATATATATTGCCTTAGGTTCATTTGATAAGTGCTAAATATATGAGAACTAGAAAAGTAATCTTGACCATTTATTCGGTCAATATCGGTTTTAATTGGTCAAAAGTTGCGGCTTTAACCGGTCAAAACTTGCGACTGTGTGATTCACATATGAACTATCTGTTCATATATGAACCTTTGTAATTCACATATGAACTCTTTTTAACTAATTCATATATGAACTTTTGTGTTTTATATATGAAACTAATTAACTGTAGGTTCATATATGAATCAGTGAACCAATTAACTGATTCATATATGAACCTTTGTGTTTCATATATGAAACTAATTAACTGTAGGTTCATATATGAATCAGTTGAACCAATTAACTGATTCATATATGAACATTTGTGATTCATATATGAACTTTTTTTAACTAATTCTTATATGAACTAATTAACTGATTCATATATTAACTCGTCCCGCGTATTTTTACGAAACTACCCATCTATCTTGTGCAGACCACGTGAGGAATTATCCGCTGTTTCTCGGTCAAAGTCGTCGATCTTGACCGAATGAATGGCTAAAATCACTTCTTTACTTCTCATATATTTAGCACTTCTCAAATGAACTTCTCCCTATATATATATATATATATATATATATATATATATATATATATATATATATAGAGAGAGAGAGAGAGAGAGAGAGACTCTATTTTGTAAACTTTTTTCGTGTAAACTTTGGATTTATAGGTTTTCTTAATGAAATTTTTTCATGAAATTGTTTATTTTGATGAAATTGTTTCGTATCATTCATTTCTTGATGGAATTGTTTCGTATATTTGTGTTTTTTATGTAGTTTCATATATTTTTTTCACTCCTATGAAACTGTTTCATATATTTTCTCAGTTTGGTTAAACTTTTTCGTTTTTACATAAAAAACACAAATATATGAAACAATTTCATCAAAAAATGAATGATATGAAACACTTTCATCAAAATAAACAATTTCATCAAAAAAAACCTATAAAATCTAAAATTTACAAACTTTACACACGTTTAAAGTTTTACAAAATATTATTCCTATATATATATATATAGGGAAATTAAATAAAATACCCCAAGTCAAACTTCGTGTTACCAAAATGCCCCAAAAATTTCACGGTTTACCAAAATGCCCCAACGGCCCGCGATGGAGCCCGCGATCGCGGGCTAGGGCCTACGTGACACGGTCTTTGGCCAAAAGTGTCCCGCGGAGCCCCTCAACTATGGCCGCGGTGACACTTTTGGTCCCTCCCCGCGATGCCCAAAAAAATTACACTTTCAGCCCCTGAACTTGGACGAATCTTGCATGCTTTTACTGTTTTTTTCCACAATTATTGTACTTTGAAGACCAATTTGTGGTTCAAATTCACTGGCATGTTTTCATCAATGTTGAATCAGTGTTTTTGGAATACCAATTTGTGGATGAAATGAGAGATTGGTTGTCATCAATGTTGGTTGTTTCATCCATAAATAGATGTAAAATGCAATCCATAATCCACACACCGATTCCATACTTCTTTCTTGCTTTCTTTCTTCAATATTTTGTTTTTGAGATACTACTGAAAAAATGAGTTCATCTGTTGCAAAGGCTAAGCTATATTTCTGTTTCGATGGTGAATGGGTGCAAGATAACAATGAGTGGAATTTTGCTTATAAATCTAAGCATGGTGTAAAATTGCCAGCAAACTATACTTATCAGAAGTTTGTTGCATACGCCTTGCAAAAATGTGAAATCAACCCTTCTGCTGTTTGCAAATTAGTGTTTAAAAATGGTGATGGGTCATTTGTGGATTTATCCAACGATGGGATATCTCTTATTTTCTGCACTTTGCAGCCGATTCAGAAAAGCCACCATTACTTTTTGTGTATGCCGAATCCGACAAAGACGCGACCACGGTGACGACGACGGTGACGACGACGATGACGATGACGCTGATGACGAAGACCTCCAAATAGAGCAGCCTGATTCTCAATTTCAGTCGTCTCACGTCCCAACAGTTCATTTAAAAGGGCGCTCTGATAGAGATGCTGATGACGAAACCTACGTTTTCAGAACGGGTAATTCTTATATAGACAGATCAGATACCGATAGTGATGATCACGAAAAATATACCCCTAGTAGAAAATCATGTACTCAGATAAATGACTTTTTTGATTTGCCCCCTGTTCTTTCAGACTCCCATACCCAGACACAAACCTACGAACCTACACTTTATATTCGCAGTGAAAGGTTAAAAGCAGGCCAGATATTCGATTCGAAGGATCTCTTGGCAAGTCAGATCGGACTTAAGTTCTTGGAAAGGGGTTTTCAAAGTCACACGCGGAAATCTGACAAAAGCAGATACATAGTTAAATGTGTCAGACAAAAGTGTGAGTGGAGGTTGTACGCGATTCACACGGGTCCCAAAGGAGGGCCGATAATGATTAGAAAGTTTCACGACGTACACACTTGTACGAGGACGCAACTGAATCCCCACCACAAACAAGCCGGCATAAAGACTTTGGGTGCGATACTGAAAAACAAATTTCTTGATGTTAGCAGGTCATTGCGTCCAAAGGACATCGTCCACGATGTTCACCAGCAGTTCGACATCACGATTGATTACCACCAAGCTTGGCGTGCGCGATGCCAGGCAATGCTTATGGTGAGAGGCACGTTCGAGGAGTCGTATGAACGACTCCCGACATATTTATATAATTTGCAGCTGCAGAACCCTGGTACTGTCACGCAGCTACGGACCGATTCACGTCGACGGTTTGAGATGTGCTTCGTGGCCCTTGGACCCGCGGTACGTATTTTAACACGTCATATGTTTACACATTATAAACTATAACATTTACAAATGAAAACCACCTATGTTTTTGCAGATCCGCACATTTGTGGCAAATCTACGTCGTGTCCTGGTAATAGACGCAACCCATTTAAAGGGCCGTTACTTGGGTATGATGTTCCTGGCGGTTGCCATGGACGGGGATAACTCCATCGTTCCAGTAGCTTTCGGCGTAGGCAAATCCGAAACCGGGGACGAGTGGTCTTGGTTTCTGTCCATGTTGAGACAAGCTATCGGAGACCCGCAAGGGTTGGTGTTTATGTCCGACAGGGCTCCTTCCATAAGCGCCGCAATCTCTGCCATCTACCCAAACGCCCCTCACGCCATATGCTGTCGACATTTGGAGATGAACGCCAAATCCAAGGACAGACGTATTACGACCTACAAGGATGTATACTGGTCGACATGCAGAGCATATACGGATCGGGAGTTTAAACGGTACATGAATCTGCTACGATATAGTGCCGATGAAGCAGCCAAAGTCTGTGACGAAGCTGGACCGGAGAGGTGGTCCGCGGCCCATTCTCCTGCACAACGGTATGACATTCTGACCTCGAATAGTGCAGAGTCTGTGAATGCACTCTCCCGTTTTGCGCGTAGATGTCCGATTGTTAATCTTATGGACTACTTTCGGGCCTTTCAACAAGAGTGGTACCAAATTCGCCGCCAAAAAGGAGCTAAGATGCAAAATGCACTCACACCAACGGCGGAGGATATCGTTCAGTACAGGGCGCGTCGCTCGGCGACATGGACGGTAAGAGAAATCGGGTATGGGAAGTACGAGGTGCAGGATGACCATCTTCACGCGACTGTGAATATGCCCGACCACCTTTGTTCGTGTCGCGAATGGGATAAATCTGGGTTACCGTGCGGCCATGCCATCGCTGCAGCAAGATATATGGGTCGTAGAGATTGCAACGACTTGGCTGTACCTTTCTTCACGTCCGAATATTACCGGAGAACATATGTGGAGGTTATAAACCCAACTGGACCCCCTGCAGCATGGGTGTATCCACCCGACCCGCTTCCGCCATGCTATCCACCTTTAATGGATAAGAACAGAGCCGGTAGACCGAGAAAGAACGACCGACGTCCATCACGTGGTGAAGGTTCGATACAACGAAGATGTACTCGGTGCCAATGCATAGGACATACTCGTGGAGAGTGTCCAAATCCCGCCCTTTCAACCGTGCCAAGGAGACATTCAGTCAGTCACACCACGGGCCCGTCACAGCTTGAACCATATGGAACAAACACATATGATACTGTTGATCTAAACGTTGATTTGTAAATGATATTGTTGTTGGTATGGAATTATCATATATATTATTATAGGGAAATTAATTAAAATGCCACAAGTCAAAGGTTGTGTTACCGAAATGCCACAAATCTCTCCCAGTTTACCGAAATGCCTATGTAGCTATATATATTCATATTATATATACACACATACATATGCTTCTAAATGAACATTGATAACACAGCTAGTTTGAAAAGAATTGACCTTCCAGAGCTTCATTATAGAGATCCTTAATCTTCCTATTACTCGTTGCAAAATCCTCCGCCTCATAAAATCTTCCTATTACTCGGTAAACTGGGAGAGATTTGTGGCATTTCGGTAACACAAACTTTGACTTGTGGCATTTTAATTAATTTCCCATTATTACATATAAGCAAAAGGAATATCTTACCCTTTAAGCACAACCAATATGGATCACAAATTAGATTACCACTCTCTTCAGTACTAATGCCAATCAAGATTTTGACACCTTAAAACATAATCCACAAGCTTGAATTCAATTAACCCACACTTGGCATACTTAAACACAAAGATTATTGATTGGAACACCTAATAAGAACAAAGATCAAACATATATAAAAAGAAACATCACCAACAGTCTCTTCATCTTCAATCTTTCCGACCCTTTGCTAGGTTGTTTGAACCTTTTTTCTACGCTAATCAACAGGCTCTTCATCTTCAATCTTTTTGACCCTTCTTCAACGGCTTCTGCTTTTGCAACCACGTATGGCCATTGTGTACCACAACCCGGACACACTTTAGCAAATGAGTTGCTTTTATACATACCTTCATGTCTTCATCAGATTTTAAAATACAAGAGGATTTATCCTCAATTTCACTACAGGAGTTGAGGGTTGTCATATATTCTACAAGAGGAGTGGGCCCACGTGGATAGAGTACGGCTACCAAAATCTAGCATCATTAACAAACAAAACCCCATGTTTGTTTATCCGAATGAGGTAACCTCTGACTTGACCTTGCATGATGTATCCAACCTAACCGTGGTTCAGCGGCTTAAAAACTACTTTTCAGAGAAATTAACAACAACAAAAAATACAAAACAACAACACAGTAAAAAAAATACAAACAACAACACAGTAAAAAAAATACAAAACAACTAAAACAACCACCACCTACTTAAAAATTGATTTAGTTTCATCAATCCAAGCTTGCTTCTCGTTTACCTTCGCTTGAATAATTGCGAAGTCTTGCAGAATATGGTGAATTGCTTCTTGTTCTCGACGAACACGAGCCTCCCTAGCTTTTATATCCCCTTTCATCCTTTTGATCTCCCTGTCTTCCTCTTCGATCTTTCTCAAATGGACTGCCTTCCTGTCCATCATTTTTTTCCACTCTTCTGTTAGTTCATCTATCTCCTTTTCCTTTTTTGCTATGGCGACCTCGATTTGAGGTGACATTTTTTCAGGAGTAGACTTAGGGTTTGATGACGATGCCATTTGTGGATGAAATGAGATAAGAGAAATCAAGAGAGAAAGCAATACAAAGAAAGAAAGCAAGAGAGAAATCAAGAAAGAAAGCAAGAGCAAGTGTGAATTGTGAATTGCATATTACTGATATTTATGGATGAAATCTCAAACATGTCAGTGAATTTGAACCACAAATTGGTCTTCAAAGTACAATAATTGTGAAAAAAGCAGTAAAAGCATGCAAGATTCGTCCAAGTTCAGGGGCTGAAAGTGTAATTTTTTTGCCCATCGCGGGCTGCGATCACGGGGAGGGACCAAAAGTGTCACCACGGCCATAGTTGAGGGGCTCTGCGGGACACTTTTGGCCAAAGACCGTGCCACGTAGACCCTAGCCCGCGATCGCAGGCTCCATCGCGGGCCGTTGGGGCATTTTGGTAAACCGTGAAATTTTTGGGGCATTTTGGTAATACGAAGTTTGACTTGTGGTATTTTAATTAATTTTCCATATATATATATATATATATATTAAAAACAAATTAACAAATAGCGTGTCACAACTCACACGTAGGCGGTCGGAGGGAGATATGATATTCTGAAAAGACCAAATTAACCTCAGTGAACAGCAAGAAAAAGGAACAAAAATACAAAAGCAGGTGGGAATTTATTCAGCTTTTTCGTCCCTACACTATATATATATATATATATATATATATATATATATATATATATTTGTGTGTGAGTGTAATGTGTATAAACATACCAGCACATGACACCATCATCATCATCTTTACTCGGTGTTGACTCCTGCTATTTTAAGTCTTTTTTTTCTTTTTCTTTTTTCTATAACTAATTTTCTTTTTCTTTTCTAAATAAAAAAAATAAGAATTGCGTATAAAAGATCTAATATTAAAATCCTACATGACCAACCCATTGACCAAGAAACAAAACGTGTATTGGATGGGTAATGCATTTTCTTTCTCGACCTTGTCTCAATTAATCCTCGACAGGTTTACGGGGAAGTAATCCTTAGCAGGTTCGGGGGGAAGGAATCCCTGACTAGTTCGAAGAACTTGTTAGGTACCCGTTTTGTAAAAAACGTATTTTAAAATTAAAATTAGGAAAAAGTTCAAATAAAAACCCCAACAAATTATCCTATTTAGAATGTTTAAATATCAGAACTATTTTTTTGAGAGAAAAAATTAAACTTTCTCATTTTAAATGATTAAGCTCTTAAACTTTGTTTTTATTAATAAAATAAATCATCAAACATTTAAAAAGTGGTTACTTACATTCTTTTATTAAAAAAATACTTATAATTGATTAAGAATGTTTTAAAGTATAAAAATGATAAATAGGATAATAATCTTTAGAGTAAATTACATAAATCGTCCCTGATGTTTGGTCACTTTTTGGATATAGTCCCTATTTTCAAAAAATTACACTGAGCATCCCTAAGGTTTGACAAAACGCACGGAATTGGTCCCTCCCTCTAACGCCGTTTCTTTTTCAGCCGTTAAGTTGATCACGTGAGTGGCATGTGAGGGGTAAAATAGTCATTTTACTGTTCATCATCTCCTAAAAGTGACCACCACCACCATCATCATCAATCCATCACCACCATCATGAACCCATCATCACCACCACCATCATCAACCCATCACCACCACCATCATCAACCCACCACCACCACCATCAACCCATCACCACCATCGTCAACCCACAACCATCATATTTCTTTCTTCTCTCTTTCTTTATATATACACACAGAGATACAATATATATATATACATATACATACACACAGAAAGAAATATATATATATATATATATATATATATATATATATATATACACACAGACAGAAAGAAAAGTTTAATGGGTTTTGACATTTGGATGTGTTTTAATTCATAAAACCATTCCAAGCCTTCTTGTTTTTGCATTTGGAAAAGAAAGAAATTTTCAGTTTCGATTTTGGTTGAGAAATCTGCATGTTTCAGCATCGCCGGAGCACTCGCCGGAAAACCGGACTTCGTCGAAAATCAACATCTTCACAGGATTTCTGCATAAATTTCATCTCAAATTGATTTATTTTGATATTTTGATCGAGAAGCAACATCCATAATGGATTTCCATCAATATTTTATTAAGTACGGTGTGTTGGAAGAGCTTGCCGGAAAAACGAGTTTAGCCGGAAAATTGTTAGGACAACCTTAGGGGGGGTAAAGGTTGTATTTAAAAATATTTCACAAATAAAAATTCTCTTATCAAAATCAACAACAAATATTGCATGCACAACAAATATATAAATAAAATTAAGTGCACAACGGGAATATAAAGAGATAAGGGTAGAGAATGTTGATACCGACACCGAGATTTAAAGTGGTTCACCACCAACTGGCTGGCTAGTCCACTTGCCGAGACACTTCTCGACACACTGATTCACTATAAGTGTTCTTTATGGTAGAACATAAACCTTGATACAATGATAATAAAATCTCTTGCTTTTGCTCGAGAACGTGAATCACTCACACTATTCAAATACTTACAAGAGAATATATCTCACAATATTAATCACTCTTGTATAAGTATAACACTTGGATTTTTGAGGGTTTGATCACTCAAAAAAAATATATTGAATAGGTGATGAATGTAGCTGAGAGTTTCTCCAAGAGATGGGTATTCAATTCTTGCTATATTGAGTTGAGAAGCTGCATGTATATATGCTTGGAGCAGCAACGGTCGAAGGGAGCCGCGGTATACCGCCTATATGGGCGCGGTATACCGCCCAGAAAAAGTAGCTGACCAAAAGTAAGTCAACCTGCAAAAGCAAACCTGCAAAACGTGTAGCAGAGCCGCGGTATACCGCCATACACCACGCGGTATACCGCCTGCAAAAAGGGTCTGCGTCAGGAGCGACCATAGCTTAAAAAGGCAACTGAATTCTTTTTGTTTTATTCCAAAAAGTCAACATTCTTAAATTAATTTAAATCAAAGATTTAAAAATAGTGTTGGGTTAGGTTTTTTAAAATATCCAAGTGGTATATTATTTTAGGGTGTTTATTATTATGAGATATATGATGACGTAAACACCAGTCTTGGACTCTTCAGATAAAATCTTCATGTTGTCCAAATAACTGCACACTTGGATAAAATTGTTAGAAAAACAATAATACGGTGTGTTTGTAATCATCAAAATAAATATATAAAATATATAGAGATGTGGTACACTTGCACCAACAATCTCCCCCTTTTTGATGATGACAAACACAACCGCTAAACACGAGAGCATACTCGGTTTCTCTCCCCCTTTTGTCGAAGCAAAAAGGGTTAAGAAAGACGCTATGCTCCCCCTCGAGAGATGCTCCCCCTCAAAATATGCATATAATTGAGAGTAGCATTATCTCATGGGTTATACTCAAGCATGCCTAAACCAAGTCTTAATTTAAAGAACGATTTTTTGTTTAGGGCTTTAGTAAAGATATCGGCCAAATTGTCTTCGGAATCAACTTTTTCAAGCACAATGTGGCCTTTTTGAACATTATCTCGTAGAAAATGATGTCGCAACTCAATATGTTTGGTACGAGAATGTAAAACGGGATTTTTACTTAGGTTTATGGCACTTGAGTTATCACACATAATTGGAATTTTGGATTGACGTACCTCAAAGTCGGTAAGTGTGTGCTTCATCCATAGAACTTGAGCACACGCTCTCGCGGCGGCTACATATTCCGCTTCGGTAGTGGATAAGGCTACGGAATGTTGTTTCTTGGAAAACCAAGACACAAGCGAGAGACCTATAAAGGCACATACTCCACTAGTGCTTTTTTGATCAACCATCGAGCCACCAAGATCGGAATCGGTGAAGCATGTTACTTCTAGCTCGGGTTGTTTTGGATACCATAGTCCAAGATTCGTAGTCCCTCTAAGATATCTAAAAATACGCTTGACGGCTTCATAGTGAGATTGTTTAGGCGAAGATTGAAAGCGAGCACATAAACACACACTATACATGATATCAGGTCTACTGGCAGTTAAATACAATAAGCTACCAATCATGCCACGATAAATCTTTTCATTAAAATCGGTTCCCTCTTCGTCACTAGATAATTTTAGATTAGTGGTCATCGGAGTTTCAACAGGTTTGACATTTTCAAAATTAAACTTTTTCAACATGTCTTTACAGTATTTTGATTGACTTATAAAAGTACCATTTTCACTTTGTTTTATTTGCAATCCTAAGAAGAATTTTAATTCTCCCATCATGCTCATTTCAAATTCACTAGTCATTTTTGTAGCAAATTCATTACAAAGATTTTCATTTGTAGAACCAAAAATAATATCATCAACATACACTTGCACAACCACAATATCATTTCGAGCATATTTGACAAACAAAGTATTATCTATTTTACCCATAATATAACCACTTGTAATTAAAAAAGATTTTAATCTATCATACCACGCACGCGGAGCTTGCTTTAAACCATAAAGCGCCTTTTTTAATTTATAAACATGCGTCGGATTTTCAAAATTTTCAAAGCCGGGAGGTTGGGAAACATATACCTCCTCATTTATAAAACCATTTAGGAAAGCACTTTTGACATCCATTTGATATAATTTAAAATTTTTAGCATTCGCAAAAGCGAGAAGCATTCGAATAGACTCTAACCTTGCAACTGGTGCAAAGGTTTCATCATAATCGATACCTTCTTGTTGATTGTACCCCTTGGCAACTAGACGTGCCTTGTTTCGGGTAACTTCACCGTTTTCGTCTACCTTGTTACGAAAGACCCATCGTGTGCCAATAATGGTTTGACCGCTAGGGCAAGGAACTAAGTCCCACACATCATTCCTAGTAAACTGGTTTAACTCTTCTTGCATGGCCATTATCCAATCCTCATCACCTAAAGCTTCTTCTATGTTTTTAGGTTCTATGGCTGAGATAAAGGCGTGAAAGGCACAAAGGGTATGGATTTGTGATCTAGTCGTTCTTTGGTTTAGGTCACCTATGATTTGTTCCACGGGATGGCCTCTAGATGTTCTAAGGTTAGGATCATCTACTCCTTGTGGAACATAACATGGAGGGGCATCACTAGATTCTACATTGTTTGTAAGAGATTGGGTTCCTAAGTCCAAGGTTCTAAGATGTTGGGCTAATGCATCTCCTTCACAACCATTATCATTTACTAAGGGTGCACTAGGTTTAGGAGGACTTTCATCAAAGCTTACATTTAGGGATTCTTCTACAACCATGGTCTCTTTATTAAGGACTCTATAGGCTTTGCTATTCCAAGAATAACCAAGGAATACTCCCTCATAGGCTTTTGGGTCAAATTTGGTCAAATAAGATTTGGTATCTAAAATAAAACATTTACAACCAAATACCTTAAGATGGGCTAAGGAAGGCTTTCTACCACGTAGGATCTCATAAGGGGTCTTATTTAGGATACTTCTAATTAGCACACGATTGAGGACATAGGTCGCGGTAGCTACGACATCACACCAAAACTTTTGGGGAACTTGATGTTCATTGAGCATAGTCCTACTCATTTCTTGTAGGGTTCTATTTTTCCTCTCCACAACCCCATTAGATTGAGGAGTGCGAGGAGCAGAAAAATTGTGCGTTATACCATATTTGTCGCAAAACGCACCAAATTGAGTTTCATTATCGAATTCGCGTCCATGGTCCGTACGAATCGAAACAATCGTGCAACCTTGTTGGTTTTGAATTCGTTTTCCCAAAATCTTAAATTTTTCAAAAGCTTCATTTTTATGTTTTAAAAATAAAGTCCACGTATATCGGGAAAAATCATCTACAATTACTAGAGTGTAATAATTTCCTCCAAAACTTTGAATGGCCATAGGGCCAAAAAGATCCATGTGTAAAAGTTCTAAAACTCTTTTAGTTGAAATCACATTTTTTGATTTATGAGAAACATGAGTTTGTTTGCCGACACGACATGCATCACAAAAATGATTATCAAATTTTAATTTTGGAAGGTTACTCACAAGCTCCTTATTTTTCAAATTTTGAATTAATCTAAGGTTAGCGTGACCTAAACGTCTATGCCACAAGGTCGAATTATCATATACGGAAGATAAACAAACATTTTCATTTACATCAGTTTTACAAACATAAAGATTTCCTTTTATAACCCCATTCAAAAGAACTTTACCATTTTTCAGAATTTTGCAAGAGTCTTCTTCAAAAACAACAATTATACCATTTTTGCACAGTTGACGAACACTTAGCAAGTTAAATTTCAAATTATCAACATGCGTAACATCTAAAAATGTAACATTGTTGCAAGAAATTGTACCTTTCCCAATTACCTTTCCTTTGGAGTTTCCTCCAAAAATTACTAGTCCACCATCACATGACTCATATGATGAAAAAAGATTATGGTTTCCGGTCATGTGACGTGTGCATCCACTATCAAGAATCCAATCCATATCAAGATTTATCTACAACATTTAAAGTACAACTTTTATGGTCCCCACATCTTATGGGTCCTTTGAAAGTTAGCATAGAAAACCACATATAATAATAAATATATTTTCACAAAAAATATACAGACAAGAAAATTATTTACTCAACCCTTTTCGGTAGCTCTACTTGGAAGCGACCAGGAAAGACGGTGAGGGTGGTAAGCGCGAAGGCACTTTAAAAACCGACCTCATTAGAATTCGAAGAATTCGCCTTTATCTTTCCTAGACACCGTATCCAAATAGGTGAGCCTATTCGGAGTTGATTCATAATTTTCAAACACAGAATATATATATATATATATATATATGTATATAATATATATATACAAAAAAAAATTTAAAACCATAAACGCATGCCACCGGGATTATCAACACTAAAGGAGCCTTTAGGAATCCACTTTGGTACCATTTTAATTTTACGATCATATTTATCAAAGACGTAAAAAGGAGCATGCATATTCACACTATTTTTTGGTCTAGAAAATTTACTATTATACATGCATGCATAAGATTTCCTAGACTTATAATTCACATTATTTATGTTGGACATATATGAGGATTTTTGCACATACGGTTTTCTCATTTCAACATTTTTAGGTGGTTCAAAATATCTTTTGATAGGCATACATAAGCACTTATCTTTACACATATCGGAACCAACGCCTTTTCTACAATTAGTGCTATTTGACATATTTAACATTTTAAGCACTTTCTCATTGCTACTTTGAAAGGCATGTGCTAACAAATTATCTTTTTCATGTTTATCACATTTTTCTTTTAAACATGCATTTTCCTTTTTAAGCACATCACAATTAGCACATAAATCATTTTCAACTATTCTTTTCTCAAGGCATGCAATTTCTTTATTTAAAATGTCACAAGAATTGCAAACATACTTTTCACTTAATTTATTTTCTAAATTTATGATTTTTTCATTATCGCATGCAATTTTTTGTTTGCTATCATGAATTTCCTTTTTACTTAATAATAATTCTTCCTTTAGTTTTGCGTTCTCATCTTTATAATTATTTGTAAGCATAACCATTTTTTGAAAGGCATCATTTAACATATCAAGATCATCATCATCATTACATTCATCATCGCTAGAGTAATTTGAGTAACACGAGTTTACCTCATCGTCGCCTTCCGCCATGAGACAAGTGGCTTCATACTCATTTTCATCTTCACTTGCGCTCCACGCGCCTCCAACGAAGGCTTTCTCCTTCTTGATTTTAGGTTTATTTCTTTTTGGACACTCGTTGGCATAGTGATCCTTGTCTCCACATGAGTAGCAAAAGCCCTTCTTTTTCTTGGCTTCTTCATCATCGCTTGATTCGCCATTTTTATTTATTTTGTCGTTCCGTTTATGGAACTTTCGGCTTCGGTTTTCTCCACCACGGCGATAATCTCCTTTTCTTTGAAACCTATCATTTCTTGAAAACTTTTTGTTAGCTAAAAATTTAGAAAAATTTCTTACCAACATGGCTACATCGTCAAGATGTTCGGGTTGATCCTTTGAGGAGCTAGCTTTCTCCTTCTTTTTCTTCTTCTCCTTCTCGTCACTTGAAGTTGAAGCTTTAAGCGCCAAAGATTTCTTTTTATCATGCTCCCGATCTTTGTTCCTTTTTAGTGCAATTTCATGCACTTTGAGATTTCCAATGAGATCATCTAATTTCATCATTGAGAGGTCACGGGAGTCTTCCAACGATGTGATTTTCGGCATCCACTCCGGAGGAAGCGCTCGAAGAATTTTTCGCACGTAATCTTCGTTTGGATAAGTTCTACCAAGACCTTTCAAGCTCACCATGATAAGGTTAAAACGTTTAAACATTGAGTCGATTGACTCATCTTTTAACATTTCAAACATTTCATAATCATGCACAAGAATATTTATTTTTGAGCTTTTGACTTGAGAATTTCCTCTATGAGTGTTATTTAGATTTTCCCAAATATCGTGAGCAGTTTCACAAGAATAAACACGTTCAATCTCATCTTTAGTAAGTGCCGAAAAAAGAATATTTTTAGCTTCAAAATTTAAGCAAACCCAAGCATCCTCAGCGGCGGACCATTCCGCTACTGGTTTTTCACTAATTACTCCATCTTTGGTTTTGGTGGGTTTATAATCTCCATTTTTAATAATGTCCCAAATTTTTCGACTTTTGCCACGAACGTAGCATTCAAAAAGATTTGCCCAAAGACCAAAATTTTCGGTGTCAATTTGCGGAATTTTTGTAGAAATAATTCCCTCAGAGGTTGCCATTTAAAATATAGGAACAAGTTTTAAAAATACAACGATTTTAAAAAAAACTTGCAACCTGCTCTGATACCAATTGTTAGGACAACCTTAGGGGGGGTAAAGGTTGTATTTAAAAATATTTCACAAATAAAAATTCTCTTATCAAAATCAACAACAAATATTGCATGCACAACAAATATATAAATAAAATTAAGTGCACAACGGGAATATAAAGAGATAAGGGTAGAGAATGTTGATACCGACACCGAGATTTAAAGTGGTTCACCACCAACTGGCTGGCTAGTCCACTTGCCGAGACACTTCTCGACACACTGATTCACTATAAGTGTTCTTTATGGTAGAACACAAACCTTGATACAATGATAATAAAATCTCTTGCTTTTGCTCGAGAACGTGAATCACTCACACTATTCAAATACTTACAAGAGAATATATCTCACAATATTAATCACTCTTGTATAAGTATAACACTTGGATTTTTGAGGGTTTGATCACTCAAAAAAAAAATATTGAATAGGTGATGAATGTAGCTGAGAGTTTCTCCAAGAGATGGGTATTCAATTCTTGCTATATTGAGTTGAGAAGCTGCATGTATATATGCTTGGAGCAGCAACGGTCGAAGGGAGCCGCGGTATACCGCCTATATGGGCGCGGTATACCGCCCAGAAAAAGTAGCTGACCAAAAGTAAGTCAACCTGCAAAAGCAAACCTGCAAAACGTGTAGCAGAGCCGCGGTATACCGCCATACACCACGCGGTATACCGCCTGCAAAAAGGGTCTGCGTCAGGAGCGACCATAGCTTAAAAAGGCAACTGAATTCTTTTTGTTTTATTCCAAAAAGTCAACATTCTTAAATTAATTTAAATCAAAGATTTAAAAATAGTGTTGGGTTAGGTTTTTTAAAATATCCAAGTGGTATATTATTTTAGGGTGTTTATTATTATGAGATATATGATGACGTAAACACCAGTCTTGGACTCTTCAGATAAAATCTTCATGTTGTCCAAATAACTGCACACTTGGATAAAATTGTTAGAAAAACAATAATACGGTGTGTTTGTAATCATCAAAATAAATATATAAAATATATAGAGATGTGGTACACTTGCACCAACAAAAATGATGATGGTGGTGGTGGTGGTGATAGGTTGATGGTGGTGGTGGTGATGGGTTGATGATGTTCGTGGTGGTGATGGGTTGATGATGGTGTTGGTGGTTGTGGTGGTGGTGGTGATGGATTGATGGTGGTGGTGGTGGTGATGGGTTGATGATGGTGGTGGTGGTGGTGGTGGTCACTTTTAGGAGATGATGAACAGTAAAATGACTATTTTACCCCTCACATGCCACTCACGTGATCAACTTAACGGCTGAAAAAGAAACGGCGTTAGAGGGAGGGACCAATTCCGTGCGGTTTGTCAAACCTTAGGGACGCTCAGTGATTTTTTTTGGAAATAGGGACTATATCCAAAAAGTGACCAAACATCAGGGACAATTTATGTAATTTACTCTAATATTTAATTGCTATATTTTAATATCTTTAAAATATTTGTGCATATATGTTTATAATCTTCTTTAGTTAAGCAAGTTACTTTCGTCAAGATAGGTAAGGTTGTGCTTTCGTATTTTTTGTGTGTCCTTAATGTACAATATATATTCAGCTTCTTCTGGTTGTAAATAAACATTGTAAATAAGCATCAATTCAAACCTTCATCCGTTATATGGTATCAGAGCCTAGATTATCTTCATCCTCAACCAACTCCTTTGTCATAGGCAACAATGGCAACACCGTTCCCAACTCATACGAACCTTCCAATCCCTTTAATCTATCAAGTTCTCTAATGTCATCAAATTGACCCCCCCACCAATTACATATCACGGAAATCTCAAATCCAAGTTATTCTTTTTTGGTCATGATTTACTCAACTTTGTTGATGGCACACACTTTTGCCCACCGGAAACCATCAATACAAACTCTAAAACTACATCCAATCTCGCTTTCTAGACTTGGCAGCGCGCCAGCGCCAAGACAAAGTGATTTTTGGAAGTCTTCTCGGACCCCTTTCTCCTACCATCGTGCCTCTCGTTGCTCATGCCACCACCACTCATGCCTCTTGGACCACACTTGTCACTACCTATGCCAACCCATCACGTGGTCATCTTCCCCAAATCAAAGACCGACTGGACACCATTTCTAAAACAACTCAAATCATTATTAAATACATGCAATCTATCAAAGCATGTATTGATGAACTCTAAATCATGGGTAAACCTATGGACAATGAAGTCATCATAGCAAAGGTTCTCAAAGGTCTCAACTACGATTCCTATAAACCCATTGTTGATGTCGTTCGTGCTGGTGACTATCTTATTACATTTGAAGCCCTTCATGAAAAGCTTATCATCATGAACTCACTCTCAAAAGTCAAACCCTACCATCATCATTTCCTGCTTTTGTTCATACCGCAACTCATCGTCCCAATCACACTCTAGGCTACCCCCCAAGACTATCACCTGTGGATTGCTTCCATCCCAAACACCACCACTAATAGCCGCACACCAAAACCTTATCTCGGAAAATGTCAATGGTGTCGACACCTCGGTCATGTTGTCTCTCAATGCATTGTCTTCAAATAACTATTTACCCATATAGTCTTTCCAACTTCTCATACTGGTCCAAACCCATCTCGTGCTTCTCGCCATATCAACCCTAGTCCTCAAACATCTTTCCTCACACCTCAAGCAAATGTTGCCACTCTTGCCAACCTATCATATTCCTCATGGCTTATGGACAGTGGTGTAACACATCATGTCACAAATGACTTGGCAAATTTAGCTCTATATGCCCCGTATGGCGGTTCCGACGACCTCATTATCGGTTATGGCTCCTCTATACCAATCTTTCATATTGGTTCTTTTTCTCACCATACTCATCACAAAGTACTTAAAGTTCCAAATATTTATTTGTGCTTTTTATCTCAGTAACATTCTCTCTATATCTCAATTTTGCAAGGAAAATAATGCATTTGTTGAATTCTCACCTATATTTTTCTCTGTTAAGGATCGCTCGATGGGTCTCACTCTCCTCCAAAGTCCAACTAATGGAGGTGGCTGTGAACGAAGTCCATCATTGCTTCTAGTCCACTCAAGCATAGTTGCTTCTCACACCGATTAACATCACCGTCACGGGTACCCCTCTATCAATACTAGTAAAACTCTACGACATCAAATATCGCTCAATATTTCGTCTTTTTATTCTCGTTGTAACTTTTGCAATATTAATAAAAGTCACAAACTACCCTTTTGCCAGTCCACTCTTACTTCCAATGCTTCATTAGAATTAATTTTCATGGACGTCTGGACAACCCCTATTTTCATACAAATATTTCAAATACCATGTTATTTTTATTGATCAGTTTACCAAATATATTTGGTTTTACCCCCTGAAACGGAAATCGGACACCGCCCTTACTTTTCAGCGCTTTCGAGCTTTAGTTGAAAAAAATCTTCTATCGTCCAATTATTCAACTATTTTATGACAATGGCGGTGAATACCTTAAACTTACTCCTCTTCTACTAAAATAATGGCATCTCTCATCTCACCGCCCACCAAATTCCCCTGAACATAATGGGTATGCTGAAAGACAACATCATCACAATGTTGAAATCGGTCTCACACTCCTATCACATGGCAATTTACCTCTTAAATTTTGGCCTCATGCCTTTACTATCGCAACATATTTAATTAATCGTCTCCCAACTCGTACCTTTCATAATCCATCCCCCTATCTTACACTATTCAAAGCAAAATGAGAACCAAAAAGATGCTTCATAGACTTATCAAAGTTCATGTACCACTTTGAAACTTTTCACTAAACCTCAAGGATAAAAATAAGAGTTTATTATTAATATTTATCCTTAAAATTGTTTTACTTGTCTTAATGAACCTAAAAACGATCCAATTGAACGAACTTTAATTACATTATAGAACATTTCACTAAATTGACTTACTTATTGTAATGAACCTAAAAACGATTCAATTCAACGAATTTTAGTTATATTAAAAAATTTATCATTAAAATCGTTATACTTATCGTAATTAACATAAAAACGATCCTCTTAACCAATTTTAGTTATATTTAAAATTTTATATCCAAACTTTTACAATTGTGATTTGAACATGGTGATTATTACAAGTAGGATTGACATTACAGGGCAAAATAAAAGTTCACGTAGAGATTTTCCCCACGTTGGGTACCTATTCTCAGCAGTTGGTGATGTTCAGAACCACATGGTTCGGGCACTGGCTGGATATCCAGCCGCTACTAGTTCATTTATTGTTATAGGCGCAGATTTTCGCAGACGATGCGACACATGAGCAGTTGTGGTTTGGTGTAGGCGAGCACCTGCTCCAATACGACAGGGATGAGTTTTGGCTAATCATCGATCGTCGATTTGGTCTATCGAAACATTGCCTACACCTAATATTCCGTTTAGGTCTAGGGTATTGACATACCTACCTGAGGCTGAGGATGTGCATGTGATGCACATTACCGATATCTTCTACTCCCTACCTGACCGTTTGGAACATTTTGATCGTATGTCATTTGTTGATGTTGTTCGTTTGTGCCTATTGTTGCTACTATAGATATATTTTCTAGGCCATCAACATGTTGTCATCATCAGTGAGAAGCACCTAAGATTTTTGGAGGACCTCGATGCATGGAATCTATATCCACGGGGTTCAGAGATTTGGAGTGCTACACACTCCCAGATGAAAGCGGTGTGGAAATGCAAGGAGTGGGAAAGCGGATAAATAAGTACACACTCACCAGATTTATTTTTTCTTTTAAGGTACTTTAATTTTTTTATATAATAATTGAATCTTTATCTTTATTGCAAATATTGTTTTTTAAGATTTCAAATAATTTTTGAATTTGTATCGTTGTGAAAGATATGGACATATGAGATCTTCCCGACATCCACCTCATATGCAATACATATTAGGATACCAAGAGCCAAAGACCGGAGGCAAATCGTAAACCGGGTCAGGGGACGGATTTATGAAACCCATCCCAAACCGCCCCATTTCACCAAGCCAACCCTTAATGCACCCGTATAATAACCTATTAGTAAATCTCAAAGTATGGATGGGATGTGGAGGCTGATAGGCGGGTTTACACCCTCCTTAACTAGCCGCAAGTGTACGGTGTCGTCTCAAGTAATACGTACGTAAGTACGAGTATCGAATCCACAGGAACTTGGTGTTAAGTACCGCAATGACTGTAAAAACTATTAACTGAACGATTGGAAATTGAGAGATGGTTGGTTTTAACTTATTAATTGCAAGAAGACAAATAAAAAACAAGACAGTAAACAGCTTTGGAAACTTCCGATAGAGAAAACAGTTGAGGGTTGGAAATCCTTAGGTTTTCACATACGAATATCAGACTTAAACGATTACCAGTTATTCCCTTAATGAATATCCAATCTTTAAAAGTCACCATTGTTCTCTTTCGAGCAACAACGGGTTTTATTTTGAAAAGGACAAGTTTTATCTTTCGATCTCAACTTATGGATTCCAAAACACATTAAACGCAAGATTTATTGTGAACATATAGATTTTATCTCTCGATCTCAACCTAAATGGTTCAATTAGGATTAAGGCGTATTCGGTATATCTCTATCACCGGTTTATCGTCTTAGGCATGCAATTCCTAATTCTAAGTAATAATTAATTCTCTCGAACTTAATTACTAACAACGGATCAAATGTAAATTGGCCAAATTCACACAAGCATTAAACACAAAATTGCATACTTCATTAATTGAAGAAAACTGATAAGAGTCATTCGTCATCCATCTATATGTTCAAATCTAATTCATTCCAATCCCCAACATCTAAAGATTAGTTCATGATGTTGGGGGATTCAAACACAAAAGAAGAGAAAACAACTATGAATGAAAACATGGCAAAAGTGATCGTGGTGAATGGTGTGATGTACTGATGAATATAAAGATGAACTCCCTTCTTCCGGCTCGTATCCACTTCGCGTGTTGAACGTGGCTCCGATTGATCCTCTAACGTGGCTCCAAAAGGTGTAAAAAGTCTCCCAAAATCGCCCCCTAAACTGCTCTGGCCGTCGTTTGTGTCTTGCGTATCGAAACCCTAGCTGCAGAATGAGTTTTATAAAACTGGGCGTCGGGGCCAGCGCCGGCGCGGATGGACTGGCTCCATGACTGGCGCCAACTTCTGTTTGGGTTTTTGGCGCGGATGGTGGCGCGGGTTGGCTGGCTCCAGCACTGGCTCCAGATTCTGTTTCGCGATTTCTCGATTTCTCTCGTTTTCAGCTCCGGAGCTCAACTTTGCTGCTTTTTTAGACAAGAATGCTTGTACCTATACTTTATCAACAAAAACCCATGAAATACTCGTATTTCACTTGAAGACATGCGTAAACCACCTAGTTTGAGATTCAAAATAATGTCGAAAATCGACATTATCAACAACCCCAAACCGATCGTTGCTTGTCCTCAAGCAAAATAGCGATAAAATAGAATAAAAGCACATATTAGAGAAACGTAATAACTGCACACTCCCAATTGGTACCACGTGATGCACTGGTGATTTCCCATACCCGTGAATGCCTATCTCATTCTCGCCTCATTCCTATTTCGTTTGATCTATGACCTTCCATTGTAAGTTGAACTCGTGACTCCTCCGTTTCCATTAAGGTTGTTCTAGGTCCGGACATACTAAGGAAAAAATTTCGCCTCGACCCTACCTCACGGGATTCGCTCAATTCGCTCGAACCTAGGTTATCGCACATGTTGTCATGTCTAAAGAGTTTATGTACCAGAATACGCAATAATTACATGACAACTCTATTGAAAGACGCACAAATGTTCAAAAAGTTGATCTCAGAAGGAATCAAGCAGCAAGACATGGAATATTGGTAAAGGCAGTCGTAGACTCTAATCACGTTTTCCAGAAAATCATCCAGGTCTTTACACGGGTTGTAACGGGGTTAAGGGTTAAGGCTAAGAAATGAAGGGTACAGTGGATCAAAATTCTTCGGTGTGTCAATCATTGGCAATTCCTGAACTCTCGTTGCTTCACATTCGCTCACTTGGCCCTTTTTGTCACCACTGGAGTCGCTTTGACTCTCTTATTATGCAGCTACTGTTATCTAACTAACTGTATTTATTTGTTTTTTTTTTGCTTTTTTTTAAAGTTGGGACTTCATTGGTCCTCTTTTTTTTTTTTGATTGGGGCCACATTGGCCCATTTTATTCTCAATGACTGGCCTGCACTATTTTCTTTTCCGCTCTATCTTTCATAGTTCATTACAGCTCAGATTGACACACTTTCGGATAAGGTTGACTAAGGCTTTTGGCTCGGGTTTAAAGGTGGGTCTGAAATGAAAAGGTGAGTGTATGGTTACAAAGGGCTATGGTTATACACAAATGGGTGAAAGGGTACGAAAGCTAAAAACAGGGTTAAACAAACACACAATGCCTGGAATCATCTCTTAAGGTCCACACGATATGGTCTACTATACCCTTACCTAATATTCCGATGGTCGTCTTTGCTACTCAATACAATAATATAGCGATATCAGTCTATATTCACGACAAGGATCTCGAAAAGGTGTATATGATTTTCGTATATGAATCCCTCGACATGAATAACGTCTTTTAGGCTCAAGTCTCACTATAGGGCGGTCTCCACTAATGTCCCTAGTCATGTCCTTTCCCAGTCCTTCCCTAATGGTCACGTCACTATCACAAGATTCTTCCCACAATGGTCGGTCTTGATCATTCAAAACAAAAATTTGGGCTAAAGTAATCTAAGCATGCAGAGGTGCGGGAAATCTACGTGCATAAACGTGGGCCCGATTGGGCAACCCCAAACCTTACCCACACATTGTCCCCAATGTGCAAGTATCGGCGTAGGCGATACTAAGACAAGTATCGTCGTGCGGTTATTACAGGTATCAAACAGGTAAGGCATAACATGACATGAAGCACAAAGAGCTAATCTAGCATTTTCAAAAACATGGGCAACCCCAAACCTCGGTGAAACCGAGGTTTGCACAGGGATAAAAGTGAGTGTGTAGATGTTTAAAAAGTGAGGCACCCCAAACCTAAGTGAAACTTAGGTTTGTTGCATCTCGTTTAACTAATACTGAAATAAACATCGTACACCACTCATTAACATAATGAATTAGAACATACCTGTTTGCCCGGAGAGATTCTCTTGAAAGATCGGAACGCCCAATTGGAAGATATCGGAGATGACGGAGAAGGGTATGCAAGAACAAAAACAAAAGGAAAAGGAAAGCAAAGAAAACAGATTTTTAAAAAAAAAAACACCAAATGCAGAAAAATAAAGAAAATGCACACCTCGGTGGGTTGCCTCCCACCCAGCGCCGTATTTAAAGTCGTGGCACGACTGTGTGGCTCTCAGCTTGGTTCGGTATCCGCGGAATTGATTCGCCCACACTTGCGATTCTTCGCGGATTCTTCCACCTCTTGCTTTCCATGACCAACTCCGTCTTTGTGCTTCCCACTCTCAAACATCTTGAATATTGCCTTTTCATCACCAACTCGTAAGGTCACCTCTCCTTCCTCCACATATATCAGTGCTCGGCTCGTGGCTAGGAAGGATCTTCCCAGTATCAGCGGGACTTCTATATCTTCGTCGATGTCCATCACCACGAAATCTACCGGAAAGTAAAACTTTCCCACCTTGATGAGCACGTCCTCTACCACTCCATATGGGTACACTATGGATCGATCCGCCAGCTTGAGCGTCATGTACGTCGGCTTCACTTCCCCCAATTCGAGCTTCCTGAAAATAGATAGAGGCATTAAGTTAATACTCGCCCCTAAATCACACAACACTTTATTAAAACGAATATCACCAATTTGAATAGGGATTGAAAAACTCCCTGGATCCTTAAGCTTCGGCGGAAGCTTGTTCTGGATGATTGCACTGCACTCTTCAGTAAGTGCAATGGTCAATTGGTGATCGACTGCCCTCTTCTTTGATAAAATCTCCTTCATGAACTTGAGGTATGTCGGCATTTGGGCGAGTGCCTCCGCGAAGGGGATATTGATGTGAAGCTTCTTGAATATGTCGAGGAACTTCTTGAATTGTTCCTCATCATTGTGTGCCTTCACTTGATTAGGGAATGGTAGTGGTGGTACAAACGGTTTGACTACCGTCTTTTTCTCTTCAATCACAACCTCATCGGCTTCTAGCTCAGTCACTTCTATGATCTCGACCTCTTTCTCTTTAGGATCGGTTCCTTTTGATGTGAGCTCTCGTATTGGCTCTCCATTCAGCTCATTGCCACTTCTAAGATAAATGGCATTACACTCTTCTCTATTCTTCTTCTCGGGCTGGCTCGGAAACGTGCCTTGACTCCGAACAGCTAACGCCTCTGCCATCTGTCCCATTTGACCCTCAAGAATTCGGATCGATGCGGTGTTCTGTTCCGTCGCAGCTCTTATCGTTCCGACTGAACTTGACAGTGTACCAACAGATGATGTCAACTCTCCAACCGCATTGTCCATCTTTGACACAAACTTCATTAGCATCTCTTCCAATCCGGACTTTTTCTCCCCTCCTTGTGCTTCTTCTTGCCTCCTTTGATTGTAACCTGGAGGACGATAAACGTTAGAAGATTGAGTAGAAGAGTTAGAAGTATTACCGTACTGATTTTGTTGCTGCTGAAACATGGGCTCTTTTTGTGCATTTTGAGGCTGGCTCCACGAGAAATTAGGATGACTTTTCCATCCCTCATTATAAGTATTTGAGAACGGGTCGTTCCTTGGCCGGTTATTGCGGTTTTGAAGAAATTGCACTTGTTCCGGCGGAGGAAACTCTTGAGGTGAACCAAATGACTCTTGACAGCCCATATCCCCTTGGAGAGTTGGCTGAATTGTTGTACTTTTCAGCTGATTTGTGATAGCTGCCAATTGTGCCTTGATAACTTTCAGTTCATCACTTTCTTGCACACTTGCCACCTTCCTAGTGGCTGACCGAGGAGTGGCATAACTATGTTCCGCAAGATTCTCAATCAACTCATACGCGTCTTCGTACGACATATTCATCAGTGCACCACCAGCAGCGGAAGTGAGGTCATTTTTATGATGTGGATGCAACCCTTGATAGAACGTTTGGATAACCATCCATTCTTGTAGACCATGATGAGGGCACTTCTTTAGCATACCCTTGTACCGTTCCCAGGCCTCATAAAAGGACTCTTGATCCCATTGACCAAAATGGGTGATATCTGACAGCAGTTGGGCTGTTCGCCCCGGTGGAACAAATTTGTTTAAGAAAGCCGTCACCATATCATTCCATGTACGAATCTGCCCGTTTGGTAGACTCTCTTCCCATTCAGCTGCTCGACCCCTCAATGAAAACGGAAAGAGTCGGAGTTTGATCGAACCTGGGTCAACCCCATTCACCTTGAAGGTGTTGCAAATCTTCTCAAATGTTCTCAAATGGCTGTGCGGGTCTTCAGATGCTGCTCCTCCAAACATATTTGCTTGCACCAATTGGATGGTGCCAGTATTGATTTCAAAATTGTTTGCTGCAATCGGAGGAACGTAAGGTCCTCTCTGGACGGCCCCCATGTTCGGATTAGCAAAATTCCGCATAGGCACTCTTTGTCGTGGTGGTGGTGGACGATTCACATTATTGTTAATACCATTGTTGTTGACATTGTTGTTGTTAACGTTGTTGAGACCGGGATTAACATTATGGTTCTGGTTGTTAGGATTGTTCGCATTCACGTTTGGAACTGGTTCCTCGTTACCCATGGCGAACCCTTCTCCCCAATCTTCCCCAACATTGATGTTGTCGTTGTTGATGTTAACGTTGTCTAGACCCTCCATTTCTTGCTGACTTCTGAGTCTGGCTTGCCTCCTTAATCCCCTTGCAGTCCTTTCGATTTCAGGATCAAACGGTTCGAGTTCACCAGAGGAACTCCTTCTTAGCATAAACTAGAAGCAATCTGCAGCAGAAAGTAAGTCACCAATCAGAACTTGCAGCAATGAAGTAACAAGAAACTTGGGTCAAAATCTTGAATACGAAAAATGAAATAAAAATAAATTGCAAAAAATAAAAACAAAATGCTCAATGTAATAATCCCTACAGCTGGTAGTGATATCAACACAAAACAAGTTCCCCGGCAACGGCGCCAAAAACTTGATAGGCGGGTTTACACCCTCCTTAACTAGCCGCAAGTGTACGGTGTCGTCTCAAGTAATACGTACGTAAGTACGAGTATCGAATCCACAGGAACTTGGTGTTAAGTACCGCAATGACTGTAAAAACTATTAACTGAACGATTGGAAATTGAGAGATGGTTGGTTTTAACTTATTAATTGCAAGAAGACAAATAAAAAACAAGACAGTAAACATCTTTGGAAACTTCCGATAGAGAAAACAGTTGAGGGTTGGAAATCCTTAGGTTTTCACATACGAATATCAGACTTAAACGATTACCAGTTATTCCCTTAATGAATATCCAATCTTTAAAAGTCACCATTGTTCTCTTTCGAGCAACAACGGGTTTTATTTTGAAAAGGAAAAGTTTTATCTTTCGATCTCGACTTATGGATTCCAAAACACATTAAACGCAAGATTTATTGTGAACATATAGATTTTATCTCTCGATCTCAACCTAAATGGTTCAATTAGGATTAAGGCGTATTCGGTATATCTCTATCACCGGTTTATCGTCTTAGGCATGTAATTCCTAATTCTAAGTAATAATTAATTCTCTCGAACTTAATTACTAACAACGGATCAAATGTAAATTGGCCAAATTCACACAAGCATTAAACACAAAATTGCATACTTCATCAATTGAAGAAAACTGATAAGAGTCATTCGTCATCCATCTATATGTTCAAATCTAATTCATTCCAACCCCCAACATCTAAAGATTAGTTCATGATGTTGGGGGATTCAAACACAAAAGAAGAGAAAACAACTATGAATGAAAACATGGCAAAAGTGATCGTGGTGAATGGTGTGATGTACTGATGAATATAAAGATGAACTCCCTTCTTCCGGCTCGTATCCACTTCGCGTGTTGAACGTGGCTCCGATTGATCCTCTAACGTGGCTCCGAAAGGTGTAAAAAGTCTCCCAAAATCGCCCCCTAAACTGCTCTGGCCGTCGTGTGTGTCTTGCGTATCGAAACCCTAGCTGCAGAATGAGTTTTATAAAACTGGGCGTCGGGGCCAGCGCCGGCGCGGATGGACTGGCTCCATGACTGGCGCCAACTTCTGTTTGGGTTTTTGGCGCGGATGGTGGCGCGGGTTGGCTGGCTCCAGCACTGGCTCCAGATTCTGTTTCGCGATTTCTCGATTTCTCTCGTTTTCAGCTCCGGAGCTCAACTTTGCTGCTTTTTTAGACAAGAATGCTTGTACCTATACTTTATCAACAAAAACCCATGAAATACTCGTATTTCACTTGAAGACATGCGTAAACCACCTAGTTTGAGATTCAAAATAATGTCGAAAATCGACATTATCAGAGGCTAGGAGAGGGGGGAGGGGGGAGGGGAAGACAAGGAATATCATGTAGCCCCAAAATAACCATAGAATGAGTTATATGTCTTATATCTTTTTTTTGAAGAGAAATGATTGAGACACGATCAAGCTTCGGTATTGCCATCATCCGATCGGGAAACAATCCTATCATTAAAATTATGGCCGGTACAAAAATCGTTAATACAATGCGAAAGGAAAAACAGAGTTACATCAAACACTTTAGGACAAGATAATAAACGAGAGTGTCTCGCAGTTAAGTGAGTCGCTTCGTTAGCTTGTCTTCCCACCTTATATCTTATTTAGGGGTGTCAAATTTGTACCATGACAAACCAACAAATTCATTACCAGCCGTACCAATTTAATTAATACCAACTAAATTGGTACGGTGGCACCAATTAAATTGGTTGGTACTACCGTACAACTTCACAAACTTGGTTGGTATGTGGTATTGAAAATCGTCTACCACGGTAATACCGTACCGTACCGTACCGACTTATTATATATATATATATATTATTTTTAGTTATTTATGTAATAGTAAATTGTGGATTTGGTCCATGTGGTTTTGTGTTTTCTTTGACTATGGTTCTCATTCTATGTTTATTATGGATATAATCCCTGTGGTATGCAATATATTGTGGCTAGGGTCCCTCAACACTAACACCATTAACTTTGAAAGGTTAAAGGCATTATGTACCTTGTACATGATGGGTATAATTGGCATTTTACTATTCTCTTTTAATTAACCTATATATTTTTAAAACAAAGAATGTTGAAGTTGTGGATTTGGTCCATATGCATAACTCATCATCTTTAAAACTCATATATCACCTCTCTTAATTATCCTAACAAAATTTTCCATAACTTTAATATAAAATAATAATATACTCAATTACATTAAAACCTTATATAAAATAATAATACATTCAATTTCATTATTATTTTAATAGTAAATTACATGAATAGTTATAGTGGTTTTAACACTCCGAGTCCCTAAAATGAAATAATTATGGATTGCATCCTCGTGGTTTACACTTTATATCGTGTTGAGTCCCTAAAACTAACTCCGTCCAACTTTGCTCCGTTAAAGTACCCATGTGCATGGCACATGATGGGTATTTTGGTCATTTTATGTATTTTCCTCATTTTACATTAAAAAATAAAAACTAAAAAACCAAAACCAATAAGGTCTTGCCAATTGTCCCTCTTTCCTTTCCTCCTCCCTTCCGTTTCTTGAGAAATTCCGGCAACAATTCCGATCTGCTGCACCACCACCACCACCACTACTCAAACACAAAAATCCACACCAGATTTACACTCGTTAAACACCCACACCGCCTCATTAAAATCCACCACCACCCTTCACATCACCATCACCATCAGCATCGCCGCCATTTCCTAGGTGTAACAATAGAAGCTTTGATCTTTTTAGTATGATGAGATCCAACACCAACAACTTTGATACGTGGAACAAAATCGAACTCGAATCCAAAGTTCATCAAAATACCACGAGCTGAAGAGATCGAACCTAAGAAACAAGAGTTCGACACAAATCGAATTCGAAACTTTAGCCATCGAGGAATTTCATTAACAATCAGCTTCATCTCCAAAGTAATTCGAAATTTACCATGGCACCAATCGATCACAAAAGAGCCCACAGTCGATGATTGAAATTGAAAGCAATTATGCAATCCTTCACAGAATTTTGATTTCTAATTCTCCTTCCATGAAATCTATTCTGGCAACAAATCCCTTTAACTCGCTGTTGAAATCTTGCATTGATCACATGGAAAACCAGCTCCATAGCACACAGGTTGTAGCAAACAAAAAACCAAATCTGAAAAGAATTAAACTTGAGACATTGAAGATGAACGCCATCGATGAAGATGAACGCCAAAGGGGGAGGGGTACGTCGTCGATGAAGATGAACGCCAGAGGGGGAGGGAGGGTGAGTGACGTCGATGAAGGCTGTGAACGGCGGTGGTCATCGTTGCAGAGACTTGGGAGTGGGGGACGATGGAGGAACCGGTTGGAGGAACCGTGGATGAAGATGAACGGCAGAGGGGGAGGGTATGCCGTCGCCGTCGATGAAGACTTGGTCATCGTTGCAGAGACTTTGGTCAATGTGGCTTTTATTATTTAGAGTAAATTACATGTTTGGTCCTTGTGGTTTGTTGGTCAAGGTAGAAAGACATAAAATGACCAAAATACTCATCATTTGTCGTGCACATGGGTACTTTAACGGAGCAAAGTTGGACGGAGTTAGTTTTAGGGACTCAACACGATATAAAGTGTAAACCACGAGGATGCAATCCATAATTATTTCATTTTAAGGACTCAGAGTGTTAAAACCACTATAACACAGGGACCATTCATGTAATTTACTCTTATTTTAATATAAAAAAATAATACATTTAATTTTGTTAGAAGAACTTCTATTTATTCGATATTTTAATAATAAATGAGTCGTTACTATTGCAAGTGGAGCTCAATCCCATGACATCAACAAATGATTAATCATCTACAGTATGGTTAACTAAGTTATGATAATAATAAATTTAAAATATTTAAAAAAAATTGAAAGACAAAGGTGCTTTTATTACCAACCACAAGCCTAACAATACAACATAAACAAAAAGACCAAACAAGCGGCCTAAAAATTTAAAAATAAATTTTGGTATCCCTAAAAGAATTATGTCTAAAATAAATGTTCACATGCCATTTTTAATTTAGATTTTGTTTAATGTTTATCCTCTTTAGAGTATTTTATAAAAAATAAAGATTTTGAAGTTTTTAATATATTCTTTACATAAACAAGGTTAAAGTAGAGATGAAGGGATGAGAATCTATAAATTTAAACTACTCATTTATAATTAAAATATCGAACAAATAGAAATTCTTCTAACAAAATTAAATGTATTATTTTATATTAAAATAAAAATGAAATTGAATGTATTATTATTTTATATAAGATATTAATGAGATTGAGGTATTATCATTTTATATTAAAGTTATGTAAAGTTTTGTTAGGATAATTAAGAAATATGACAGATGGGTTTTAAAGATGATGATTGATGCATAGGGACCAAATCCACCATTTTAGTATTCTTTGTTTTAAAAATGTATAGGTTAATTGAAAGAGAATAGTAAATATAATAACCCAAAACCAAAATAGAGCATAACATTTAATATTAAAGCAACCAGCCAAAACGGCCCCAAAATTTAACTACAACCATCCACCATTAATTAGGTTTGCGGAACAACCTATACACAACTGAGAATTTTAACTAAAAGTCTAAATAACAAGTGGGAACAACTATCGTCTAAAAGCATCCTCACTCTAAATCTTCTCCTTGCCCTTGCCAGAACTTCCTACCAACTGCTTCTCTTAAAAGGTTTAGTTTTTGGAAAAAATGCGAGAGTTAGACCATGAGGTCTAATGAGCTCCCTCTAGTGGCAACAAATTTATCTTAAAACATTTAGAGCAATTTATAAACAATTATAAACAGTATAACTTTAAACAATAAGCTTTCACGTAAAAACTACACATGTAAATGACACACTAAAGTCACACATTTGTGACATCTTGTCAGTCTCACACAGCCTTACTGGGTCACACCTCCCATGGCATAAACGGGACACCCCCCGGTATGAGCACTGGCGGGACACACTACCCGACTTAGCCAATACACATCTACTTCCAATGTATGCATACAATTTAATTTAACTTTCTGAACATGCATTTTTATATAAAATAAAATATACCATTTCATAAACACTTCTTGATTTGAAATCACCATTGATATCACTAAACAGTTAGAGAACTCACCTGATGCCTTTGTCCACTTTCTTTTTTTACCCCTGACCTCCAAATGGAATACCTACGTTAAACGATGAGAAACGATAAGCTACCCAAATGCTTTAAGGTTCGCACTCAACCCTTACTATTCCTCACTTCAACCCACCTTACAAAAGAACCTGACCTCAAGAGGTAACATAGTCAGAAGCAAAATAGCCGAGTAAACTTCCCGGGTACCCACTTCTCGGATGCGGACTTACCGGGCACCGACTGTCCGGGTACCCACATCCCGGATGCGGACTTACCGGACACCGACTGTCCGGGTACCCACTTCCCGGGTACCAACCTACCGGTACTGACTAACCGGATGCTGATCCTGATCCTGATTTACCGGGTGCGGCTTACCGGGTATCGAGTTACCGGGTGCCCAATCGGACACCGGATTTCCGGATACCATCTGCCCGGACACCACTTACCAGGTACAGGTCCGGAAACCTGCACGAACCAGCATATGGCGACTTCCCGAATACGGGTTCTAACGATCGCAGGCCACAGAAACCTCTACAAATTCCACACCAAAACCCGATTTCTCTTCTATAATGGATTAGTATTTAGACCTAACCATTTCTTATCATTCCCTTTACTGCTAAACATAAAGATAACACCCAAAATCCATTTAGAGCAACATTTACAAATATTCTTCCACAAGGACCCAATAACCTGATTCTTTCAATACAAGCAAAGAACGAGGATTAGAACATGAGATTACCTTGAAGGATCAATGCAAAACTAGCTCCCAATTTCCCACCTCTTTGATTTCTTCCGATTCAGACGACGATCGATGCTCACAAAGTTCTCTCCGTGTTCTTCCAGCCTCCACACACACACACCTGAAATGAATTTAGGGTAAATGGAGGGTTTTTATACCTTTCACTAATTGCACAAAGGCCCTCTTTCTCTTATTTATTTTTAGGCCCTCCAACTTGTAATTTTACCGAAATCTTCTTTATTCTTATCATCTTGGAAAATAAGATTACGGTTATTACAATAACCCCCCTCAAAAGAATCTCGTCCCCGGAATTCCATTGTTGAAAAGTTGAGGGTATTTGGACCTCATGTCCTCTTCAACTTCCCAAGTAGCTTCTTGCCCTTTATGATACCTCCACTGAACCTTTACCATTTTGATTTCCTTATTCCTCAACTTTCGGACTTTACTGTCCACAATCTCTTCTGGTTCCTCTACATACGTCAACCTCTCATCAACACTGATATCCTCCAATGGCACAACCACATCTGCCTCAGCTAAACACATCTTCAAGTTCGAAACATGAAACGTTGGATGTACTCCCATTAGTCCTTCAGGTAAATCCAATTTGTAGGCTACTGCTCCAATTCGTTCTACAATGACAAAGGCCCCCACATACCTTGGCCTCAACTTTCCTTTCTTTCCAAAATGCACTACGTCTTTCCAAGGTGAGACTTTTAGCATAACCTTATCACCAACTTGAAACTTGATAGGTTTCCTTCTTTTGTTTGCATATTTTCTTTGTCGATCCTGCGCGACCCTCAATTTCTCGTGGATTAGTTCTATCTTACCAGCGGTCACTTGCACCATTTCTGGACCTGCTAGTTGACTTTCCCCCACTTCGTTCCAACATAACGGTGTTCGACACTTACGTCCGTATAATGCTTCAAATGGTGTTGCTTGTATACTGGGGTGATAACTGTTGTTATACGAGAACTCTATCAAGGGCAAATTCACTTCCCAAGAACCTTTAAAATCTATCACGCACGCTCGAAGCATATCTTCCAATGTCTGAATGGTTCTCTCACTCTGGCCATCAGTCTGAGAATGGTAGGTTGTACTCAACTTGAGTTGCAATCCCAACTCTCACTGGAGACTTCTTCAGATGGACGATGTGAATCGACTATCACGGTCCGACACTATAGACCGCGGCACTCCGTGCCTCTACACAATCTCATTTTTATATATTCTCGCTAACTTCTCCAGCGGATCTGTTTCTCTAATTGGTAGGAAATGTGCCGACTTGGTGAGACAATCCACGATCACCCATATCGTATCGTGACCCTTCGGGGTCCTTGGCAATTTCGTTACAAAATCCATGGTGATGTTGTCCCACTTCCACACTGGTATATCCAAGGACTGGAACTCCCCGTAAGGCCGTTGGTGCTCTGCCTTGACCTTCAGACAGGTCACACATCGTTCCACAAAGTGAGCGATGTCCTTCTTCATTCCTGGCCACCAATAAAACTGCCTCAAATCTCGATACATCTTATTCGTCCCTGGATGCACTGAAAAATGCGACTTATGCGCTTATCCAAAATGCTTACTCTCAAGTCTCCCACTTTAGGGACCCACACCCGGTTCTTTAGACATCTCAAACCACCACTGTTGACAATTAGTGAGGATTCGACCCCATCTATTCGTTCGCCCTTTACATTTTCCTTCAACATCGCTACCTCTTAAAACTTCTTAATCTCGTCCAGAAGATTTGAAGTTGCCTCTACTCTGAATGCCGCCACTTTGGTTGGCTCACCTCTCTCCTTTCGACTTAACGCGTCATCAATCACGTTCGCTTTACCCGGGTGGTAAAGGATTTCGCAATCATAATCGTTTAGTAATTTCATCCATCTTCTCTGTCTCATGTTTAACTCCTTCTTATTAGAGAGATATCTAAGACTCTTGTGATCGGTGTAGATCTGGCACTTAACTTCATATAAGTAGTGTCACAAAATCTTTAAAGCAAACACTACTGCCGCTAGTTCCATATCCTGCATAGGGTAATTCTTCTCGTGATCCTTCAACTGTACGCGTAAGCGATTACCTTTCCATTTTGCATCAATACACATCCTAACCCAAGTTTGGATGCATCACTGTAGATTACAAATCCCTCAGATCCGTCGGGTAACGACAGAATCGGAGCGCTACTCAGACTTTCTTTCAACTTATCAAAAGCGGCCTCGTGAGCCTCGGTCCAAATGAATTTAACGTTCTTCCTTGTCAACGCGGTCAAAGGGGTGGCTATCCATGAAAAGTCCTGAATGAACTTCCGGTAGTAGCCTACCAATCCAAGAAAACTCCTTACTTCCGATGGCGACTTCGGCGGTTCCCAATCCTTAATTGCTTCAATCTTAGCTGGGTCTACTTTGATACCGTCTGCCAACACCACATGACCTAGAAACTGGACTTCTCTCAACCAGAATTCGCACTTCGAGAATTAAGCATACAATTTCTCACGTTTCAACAATTCTAACACTGCCCGAAGGTGCTCCTCATGATCACTCCAAGATCGGGAGTAGATCAGAATATCATCAATGAAGACGATTAGACACTTGTCCAACAACGAACTACATACTATGTTCATCAAGTCCATGAATACTGCTGGGGCGTTAGTCAGGCCAAAGGGCATAACTAGAAACTCGTAGTGTCCATATCTGGTGCGAAAGGCCGTCTTAGGCACGTCTTCCTCCCTTACTTTCAGCTGGTGATAACCCGACCTTAAATCTATCTTCGAGAAATAGCTCGCACCTTGCAACTGGTCGAAGAGGTCCTCGATTCTCGGAAGCGGGTACTTGTTCTTAACTGTCACTTTATTGTGTTCTCGATAGTCTATACACATCCGCATAGACCCATCCTTCTTCTTAACAAATAGTACCACGCTCCCCAAGGCGACGAGCTCGGACGAATGAAGCCCTTGTCGAGTAACTCTTGCAACTGCATCATCATCTCCTTCATTTCCGCTGGTGCCAAGAGAAAGGGCGCACGCCCAATCGGTGTCGCACCATGAATCAAATCTATTCTAAACTCTACTTGACGACCTGAGGGCAGACTTGTCAAGTCATCCGAAAACACTTCCGGGTACTCACTTACTATAGACACATCCTCCACTCCCTTCTTCTCATTCTTAGCATTAAGCACATACGCTAAATACCCAAGAAATCCCTTCCCCAAACCTCGTCTAGCTTTCATCATGGATATCAAATAGGGGTGAGCATAACCGGGTACCCGGCTAAATTTCATGGAACCGTAACGGGAACCGAAACCGACGGTTCCTAGAATGAAGGAACCGGAACCGAAACCGCTTACATCGGTTCTCTATGTCGAACCGGTTCCGGGTACCCACTATCAATTTTTTCTTAAATTTTTTAAAATTGCATACAATAAAAATGTAATTTTAAGTATATTGCAAACTACGAAGTACCAACTTAAAGTAATAAATACAACAAATGGTGAAAAACAATTAGATAAAAGCTAGTTATTACATAAATAAATTAGAAACTCTCGCGTATTGAGTCTTGACATCAACAAAACAACTTACATAACACATAACGTCCTTACGTCAAGACATAACAAATAAAACATTTTGATCAAAACGAATAAAACACCTAACAAAACCAATAATAGAACATTAAATATTCAAATATAATAAATATATAAATATTTTTTATTAAAAAATAGCGGGTATCCGTTGGTTCCGGTTCTAGGTACCCAGCGGGTCCGGGTACCCGGTCCCGGCGGGTACCAGCGGGTAACGGTTCCAAAAAATGAGAACCAGAACCGGAACCAGTCTTAATCGGTTCTGTATTTTGGGAACCGGAACCAACCACATCGGTTCCGGTTTCGGAACCGGAACCAACCACATCGGTTCCGGTTCCGGAACCGGCAGTTCCGGAGCGGTTCTGGTTCCAAAGGCGGGTACCCAGTTCCGATGCTCACCCCTAATATCGAACACGACTTCCTATCCCGACGATCCCCATGCTTCTTTCTTATCAGGCAAAGAGATACGAATTAACTTCTTATTACACACAATGTTAGCGTCGTTATCAGCTAACCAATCCATTCCTATTATCACATCAAACTCCCCCATACCCATCGGGTATAAACGCAACGGGAACGGATAACCATCTATGTCAATGCTACACCCCTCATAGACTTCCTTCATCCAGACTCAACTATCATCCGCTACTTCTACTTCAAACCCAAAGTTCAACCTCCTAGGTTTCACTCGCAAATTCTGAATGAAAATCAGCGACACAAAAGAACGATTCGCGCCCGAATCAAACAACACTTTAGCAAAAGTCGAGTTAATAGGGAAAGTACCTGTCACCACATCAGGCGTATTTACCGCCTCCTCCACAGACATGTGGAATGCCCTCGCCTTCGCGCAAGCCGACTCCACCTTCCTCTCTCCGCCCCTTCCTTCGTTGTTACCACCATAGCTACCAGCAATTCCCCTTTTTAGCTGTGGGCAGTCCGTCTTGATGTGGTCTGGCGAACCACATTGATATCATGATCTTGGACTATGGCAGTCCCGTGCCATGTGCCCCGTCTTCCCACACTTATAACATCATTCTTTATCTGACAAACATTCTCCTTTATGCATCCTGTTGCATTTATTACAAGGTTTCTCCCCCACTCTTGGTCCCACCCGCAACTCGGGTCTAGGAGCATTCGGCCTTTTGGCATCATGATTAGGCCCGTCCCATTTCCGTTTATCTCCAACCCTCTCTGTCATCTGCTTGTTCTTTTCCTTCTCAGTAAGTTCTGCTGTATCCACTGCCACTTGAAAAGTAGCAGGGTCATTTACCTGGACAAGCTCTCTCACGCTGCTCTTCAGTCCCCAAACATACCTCTCTATGCGCCTCTCCTCAGTAGGCACATACAACTCTGCGAATCAAGCTTTCTCAATAAACTTAGATGTATACCCCTGCACCGACATCGTCCCCTGTTCCAACCCTAGAAATTCCTCCTCAAGCTTCTTAACTGCTGCCACTGGGCAAAACTGAGCCTTGAACCTCTTAGTGAACGACTCCCAAGTAGTCGCTGACAGTTCTTTGAATACACCGATAGACGTGTGCTAATTAAACCTCACCGCAAGTATACAATGAGATCTAATATCGTCTTTCAAGTAATAAAGTGGTAAGAGCCACATATCGTCCCACAGAGATTGGAGTAAAAGCGTAATAAAAGTCTAGTAAAAGAAATGATTTCCAAGGATCAATTCGAAGATAATATTTTTCAGTTGGTTTGAAATTATCACAGATTATATAACAATATTAATAAAGGATAGCAAGGGTGTAAGATGTTGGGGTGAGATTTAAACATAAATTCTAGCAGACCAATGCTGTAGCAATGCTACAACATTTGTCTTTCAACACTTAAGTTCACCATCTACTTTTTAGGATGCCCTCTCGGGTTTTCAACAATTCACTACTGATCTAGCAACCAATCAATCCATTCCTGGCATTGTTGTCAGAACTATCAATAGCAAGATGAAGCCTTCCAAGTATATGGATAAACAAATTCCTTTGTTAAAATCACTCTTCCAAGCTGATTCCCATATCAGTTAAGTTGATGTGTTCTAAGTGGTCCATTCCTGACATGCACTCTACAATGTTACCATCCACATAGATGATCAACTTATCGGGCAAAATCAACCCAGAAAAGACAGAGACGATAAATTCCTTTATCAATATCTCTTCCGAGCATACTTCCTTTGTCATTCGGATTGACGTGCATATCAATGGTTCATTCCTGACACCATGGCACTTTAACACTTTCAAAGTGATCAACCGTCTAGAAGTAACTGGATCTTTTTATAAAACTTAACATGAAATGGTGAATATCATTATTGAGAAACGATATCCACCTTTCTTTATGTTTAAAACCTCACACATTAATCTCACACCCAAGCTATTTAAACTTACTCATACTTGAATGTAAATGACAAGAAATATAAATTACAGAAATGAAAGACAGAAGTTAAAGACAGAAATGTAAATGACAAAAAAGTAAAATGTAAGTATTAAAAGACTATAAGTTAGTGCAGCAATGTTGTACCAATGCTGCAGCAACTCATAGCTAATAATAAGAACATGAAGAACAAGATGAAGAACATAAAGTAGAAATGCATAAATTAAAGTTGAGACCTGCAAACCAGCTGTGAGAACTGGTTACAAAATTGTCTCCTGAAAATTAAAACCAACCTCTCCTTTTTATACTAAGAGGAGAGAAGGTAACTAGCCTAACTTACACTATTCAAAATGTACTAATACTATTACAACCCATTCCTTCTATGGACACTAACACAAGCTATCTATTTGTTCAAAATAAACATAGCATTGAGTTTAGTTCTTCTAAAACATGGCTGGACCATGGTACAAAAAGTCAGCTTCAAAAGTCTTCTCAATATCAATTCTTCATTCCATCCTTCCAGACTTCAATGCTGTAGCATTGGGCAGGGGCTGCACTATAATTAAATTCACATTTATCCTTCCTAAATCAGTAAAAGACAGGTAAATCAAGAACTTAGCTCCATGAAACAAAAGGTAAAAATAAGTAAACAAAAATGACTCAAATGTTGGGATAAATAAATATTCTAACTAAAAAGATAAGAAAAAGACACAATATGCATTAAATAAATAATGCATATCAGTCGCCTTTGCTACCTCTGAACCCTTACCACCAGTTTCAAAATCCCACCAGAAGATGGCATTTGCCTTCAGCATAGACATGGCAAACAATACCTTATCTCCCCCCAACACTTACTTGTGTCGAAAGCCAATTCCATCTCACGTATCCGTCTCAGAGCCAAAACCGGGTTGCGCTCTTCGCTGAAAGATGGACGCTTGCACGACGCAAAAGATTTAAAAGTACACCCCTTCGCTGCCTTTGATTCACCAGCCACAAACGGGGTCAACTGTGAGTGATCTCCTACTTTAGTTGGAGGTAAGCTAGACGCTTCAGTCCTCGTTTCATTCCCACTCTTAGTCCGCCCATCCGATGCATACTTGGTCCGATTATCCAATAATGCTTGTAGTGTCTCTTGTAGTTTGCCCATCTCAGCAGTAAACTTCTCTTCAGTCACAAATACCTGGTATTGGTTTCGCCTCGGACCCTTCGACTGACTTCCTCCCCCTACAGAGGCGGTACTTTTCTGTTGGAACGACTCACGCACTTCTGGTGCCCCTACACTCTTAGCTCGACGGGTAGTCGGCGCCTTCTTCCTTCCTCGAGTCACCACACCCGTTCCATCTGCCTGGGTGGCAGCTCATCGGGGCGCTCTTCCCCGTCCTCTTCCGCGGCCTCGGTCCCTCCCACGGGTGGCCACCCGCCTCAGAGGGTCCACTGGTCCATCTTCCAGAACTTCTTCCACACGGATTCCCTCCCTCAGTTGGGACTGTACCCATCACTGGCACATACCTACTTCTCAAGGTCCTTTCTGACATTCTTGGTTACTGAAACATACCAAATAAAACAACTTAAGGCAACAGTTCCAGAATAATAAGGCAAATTAAGCACATACATGTACCTGTAAGTTCGCAATTACACTGGCCAGATGTAATCTCGAACCTACCTTACATGACTGTCCTCGCTACCCTATTAATCCCATTCCTGTTATAGTGTTCTCCTAATGCTTTCCTAATTCTCAGTCATGATTTCTACGCCCACAGTTTAAGTCTAGGCCCGTCCGGTCACCTAAATCTCTTAAACTATGGCTCTGAAACCAACTGTAACAACCCAAAACCAAAATAGAGCATAACATTTAATATTAAAGCAACCAGCCAAAACGACCCCAAAATTTAACTACAACCATCCACCATTAATTAGGTTTGCGGAACAACCTATACACAACTGAGAATTTCACTAAAAGTCTAAATAACAAGTGGTTACAACTATCGTCTAAAAGCATCCTCACTCTAAATCTTCTCCTTGCCCTTGCCATAACTTCCTACCAACTGCTTTCCTGAAAAGGTTTAGTTTTTGGAAAAAATGTGAGGGTTGGACCATGAGGTCTAGTGAGCTCCCTCTAGTGGCAATAGATTTATCTTAAAATGTTTAGAGCAATTTATAAACAATTATAAACAGTATAACTTTAAACAATAAGCTTTCACGTAGAAACTACACATGTAAGTGGCCCACTGAAGTCACACATTTGTGACATCGTGTCAGTCTCACACTACCTTACTAGGTCACACCTCCCATGGCATAAACGGGACACACCCTCGGTATGAGCACTGGCGGGACACACACCCCGATTAGCCAATACACATATACTTCCAATGTATGCATACAATTTAATTTAATTTTCTAAACATGCATTTTCATATAAAATAAAATATACCATTTCATAAACACTTCTTGATTTGAAATCATCTTTGATATCACTTAACAGTTAGAGAACTCACCTGATGCCTTTGTCCGCTTTCTTCTTTTACCCCTGACCTCCAAATGGAATACCTACGTTAAATGATGAGAAACGATAAGCTACTCGAATGCTTTAAGGTTCACACTCAACCCTTACTATTCCTCACTTCAACCCACCTTACAAAAGGACCTGACCTAAAGAGGTTACATAGTCAAAAGCAAAATAGCCGAGTAAACTTCCCGGGTACCTACTTCCCGGATGCGGACTTACCAGGCACCGACTGTCCGGGTACCCACATCCTGGATGCGGACTTACCGGACACCGACTGTCCGGGTACCCACTTCCCGGGTACCAACCTACCGGGTACTGACTAACCGGATGCTGATCCGGATCCCGACTTACTGGGTGAGGCTTACCGGGTATCGAGTTACCAGGTGCCCAATCGGACACCGGCCTTCCGGATACCATTTTCCCGGACACCACTTACCAGGTACAGGTCCGAAAACCTGCACGAACCAGCATATGGCGACTTCCCGAATACGGGTTCTAACGATCGCAGGCCACAGAAACCTCTACAAATTCCATGCCAAAACCCGATTTCTCTTCTATAATGGATTAGTATTAAGACCTAACCATTTCTTATCATTCCGTTTACTGCTAAACATAGAGATAACACCCAAAATCCATTTAGAGCAACATTTACAAATATTCTTCCGCAAGGACCCAATAACTTGATTCTTTCAATACAAGCAAAGAACGAGGATTAGAACATGAGATTACCTGGAAGGATCAATGCAAAACTAGCTCCCAATTTCCCACGTCTTTGATTTCTTCCGATTCAGACGACGATCGATGCTCACAAAGTTCTCTCTGTGTTCTTCCATCCTCCACACACACACATGAAATGAATTTAGGGTAAATGGAGGGTTTTTATACCTTTCACTAATTGCACAAAGGCCTACTTTCTCTTATTTATTTTTAGGCTCTCCAACTTGTAATTTTCCCGAAATCTCCTTTATTCTTATCATCATGGAAAATAGGATTACGGTTATTACAGTAAATTGACAATTATACCCATCATGTGCAAGTCATATGATGCCTTTAACCTTTCAAAGTTAATGGTGTTAGTGTTGAGGGACCCTAGCCACAATATATTGCATACCACATGGACTATATCCATAATAAACATAGAATGAGAACCATAGTCAAAGAAAACACAAAACCACCGGGACCAAATCCACAATTCACTCTTTATTAAATAAAAAAATCAATGAAATGAAATATATTCGATTACTAATGTACTATTTATACATATTTATACATATGATGATGAGATGACCCACTTCCTTTTAAAGATATTTAACTACTTAGTAAATTAATTTTTTATTGCTTTACAATTTAAAGTAAAAGACTAGAAGGTTTACACGTCCCTCAAACTCAAAAATTCAACCTACGTATTTTATTATTTACTACTAAAAAAGTTGTACAGAACAACAAGCTTGTAAAAATTTTAGATGTTGGTACAGAACCATACCAACATATACCAACCGAAAAAGTTGATACCAATTATGTTAGTACCAATTATAATTGATTGATACATGGTATAAATTTTCACATACCAATTATAATTAGTTGGTATATAATATTAAAAAAATATATCATACCATGTTCACGACTAGTCTTATTCATCATAAAGTGCTCACTAAAAGCATCTATGGTTATAAAAAGTAGAGTAAATTACGGATTTGGTCCCTATGGTTTAAAAAACGAAACGAAAATGGTCCTTACAATTTTTTTATTCCAAATAAGGCCCTGTGGTTCGTGTTTTTGTAACGATTTGGTCCCTGGCGCTAACGGGCGTTAACTCCCATCCGTTAAGTGGGGGGCATTTCTGTCTTTTTTTTTCTTTTTTTTCTTTTTTGTCTTTAATGTCATTAATATGCTATCTCACTGCCATCTCCGTCTATCACCCACATCTTCGGCAATAAATCCGTCTCCGGCAAGAACCACAGCTCCGATTATCACCCGTTCCTCTTTCCTTTCCTTTTTCCTCCCCCCTCCTTCCCCACTTACTCTATCGATCAACCAGTCTCCGACTATGACCTCCGACCACCATAGTCCCTGTTGATTCTTCTATATGTAAACAGAAACAGATAGTCCATGTTGCACAGGTTGAAGCATCGTCGTGTGAATAGGAAGTCAAAAGAAGGGTAAAATGCGATGATTTTAGTCAACGAACATGGCCTCGTGATTTTACGATGTGGTGATATCGTCACTGTGATTTGTTGAAACCCAATTTGATTTGGGTTTTGGTGTCTGTTATTACCAGACGTGTTTCTCCGGCGATGAGGGGTGGTGCCACAAAAAAATGAAATGAAAGGTTGTCCCTGTATATCGTCTCCGGTTTGGTCCCTGTGTAATTTGTGTATTTTATATACATATACATATATACATACGGAGCTCATTCGGTCCATGTGTCTTGGTCTCTGTTTGGGTTTGTTTTGGTCCCTACTGCAACCTCTTTTCCTTTCACACCCCTAAGAACCCATTAACTCCCATTATGACCCGTTTCTGCTTGAGTAACTCGTACCAGTAGCTATGACAGACCTGTTTGTGTAAGTGCAGAAAAGGAGGAAGACGAAGCAGAAGAAGGAGCTGCCTCCTGAGTAAGATACGAATTTGGGTTTGTTGAAAGGAGTAGGTTTGAAGAAGGTTCCTAAAGTAGCCAGATCGTCGGAGCAGGGTGGGTTTCAGAGAATGGGCGGCGGCAATGTTCTGCAAGAGAAGAGGGAAGATTGGGGGGGGGGGGGGGGTGGGGGTGGGTAGGGTTAGGGTGGGTAATTTAGAAATAATTTTCTTAATAATATAAAAGGATTACTTAAAAAGGTAATATAGTATATTTTGTATTTGTTTAAATGAGAAAATAGTAGGAATTAGAAAAAGACAGAAATGCCCCCCACTTAACGGATGGGAGTTAACGCCCGTTAGCGCCAGGGACCAAATCGTTACGAAAACACGAACCACATGGCCTTATTTGGAAAAAAAAATTTGTAGGGACCATTTTCGTTTCGTTTTTTAAACCACAAGGACCAAATCCGTAATTTACTCTAAAAAGTATTTGTTTATATTAAAGATTCTTTTGATAGTTGTAAACTATAAAACTTGGTCTCTCACTTTCGTGGTGGGGGTGTAATATAAAAACGACTTAACAATTAATATTATTTTTAATAGAGCCACTGGTGAACGATCTTAGAAAATCTGGAATAAATAATATTATTTTTTGCGAGCATTAGATTTTGCAATAAGCAAGATTTTATAAGTGCATTTATTAACACCTAATTCATTAAAAAAATTGTGATTTTATAATTAATTTTTATAAAGTTGCAAGCTATAAAGTGTTACTTGCAAAATGTTAACATAAAAGTGTTGTTTACTCAACGTGTTGACGTGTGTGGTTGAAATTGATTTTTTTTTTAGTTTTTAACGTATCCGCAAAATTTCCGTGTACATTCTTTTAATAGTTAGGTTGAAGATGGTGTAAACTACTACTTACTTAACTTGTTAAAGTGTTATTTATCAGTTAACATTTTATAAATAATACTTTAATAACTTGCTAGTTTTTTGTTTATGAATGTTAGAGCATCCACATCCATCTTGCTAGAGACCTTGCAAGATTACATGATTTGCCTAGGGATGGCAAAAAACCCCGTCTCCAATGGGGATCCGACACCCGAACCCGGTTTAACCGGGGATGGGGAATTCCCGAATTTGTTAACCGGGGATGGGGATACCTCCGACCCCAAGTATTTAATATAAGTTTTTATATATATAGTATATATAACACACCAATATAATCAATCTTCGATTACGAGAAACTTTCAAAATATATTATAGTATTGATATTATTGTTCGGAGAAACTTTTAGTTATATACGTAGATGCATAAAATATATATTATTATATATTGTAATTAATATATTTATTTCTAGAAACTCTTTCACAAATGCAACAAATTAAAAGTTGGTTAACTAAAGTTTATAAAAATACGTCATTCAATTGTGAAATTGACATTTATAAAGATATTATATAGAAAATAATTAAGTTTTGTAAACGGGAAAAAATCCCCGATTCCCCGATGGGAATTGGGATGGGGATGGAAAGTGGGGAGTGGGGAGTGCAATCCCCGACCCCGTTGCCATCTCTAGGCTTGCCATGTGGAACCCCTAAATTTAATCTATTAATACTATTATTTTTATAATATTGGTTTATTATATATTTTTGTTTTATTAGTTTATTATATTATATTATAATATTGGTAATGAAGACCATTTTATAAAGGAGTTTGGTTTTGCATTAACATAGGAGATGCTGTTATAAAACTAATATAACACTTTGAACATTTGATGGTCTTAGATTTATAAAAGATAAAGTTTGTAATAAAAGTGATTATGAAATAAATTATATGGTCGAAAATAGTCATTTTAAATACTTCTCCGAAGGAATATGATTTGTTTACTAAGATGGTATAAAGAAGTATAAAAGAAAATATTACACAATAGCCTAAAGTAGTGACAAATAATTGGAGTAATAAATAATGTTAAAAGAAAAAGAAAAAAACACAAATGTGTATGTATCAAAATAATAAAGAACCACTTAGATTGTGATGTACTGATAAAACCTTTGAAGATGTAGTGGAAGCTCATCTATCCAGTGTTCAATTTCAGACACTGTCAAAGTCCTTGTGGCCATGGAGGTTCACTTGTGATGACTCTAGACCATTCATGGTCGTTCGGGAAATAGTTGGTGCGCATAAGCTGACCCGTAAATCCACGATTAAAAAAAAAAATATAAAGATTTATGTGTTTTCCTGAAAGTTGTTTATTTGGTTACAAAAATTATTATAATATAACATAATGTATTATATATGTTTATTAAAAGATGGTCCTTAAAATAAGAGACAGAGAAGAGTAGGCGGATGGAGTCGGCGATTGAAACTTGAAAGCAGTTGCAGGTGGTGGGGCTGATGTAGTGGGTGGCTCTGCAGCGAATCCCATTATGCCCATCTTTCACTTTTCGCTACCTCCATCACTTACTGTATTCACACACACACACACACACACACATGTAGGGGTTAAATCTAGTGAAGACAAAAAAAAGGTTAAGAACTCAAGGACCAATCTAATACATTGATTAGAATAAATCAATGGTCATTAAAGAAAAAAGGTCACTTGTAATAAAGGGGAAAAATAAGGGTATTATTGTCAATTTGTAATGAATTTTGAGGGTTATAATAGAGATTCATTTAATAAATTCAAATAAATAAAACAACGGACTCCAAAGAAACATTAATAACAACATAATTTCTCCTCATTCATACGATTCCTTTAACCGGATTCATCAGTTTCATCTCTGTGCGATTGATGCAGAATCGATAATGGAAAAAGACAACAGAATCGATTCAACATTTAGGGTTTTATTACGATTTGAAATCAATTTCTTGATCTACAGTTGGTTGAAAAAGCGAGATGCTGATAGAGAAAACAAATACATCTAGCAATCCTGAAGATGACATCGATAATGCGAAGAAACAAAGTGAGATGTCTAAAAAAGGTATTTTTAGTTTTGATTTTTAGTTATAGTGTTTAAAGTGTTTTATTGTTATTCACCTTATGAATCAATCAGATTCATAAGGTGAAACACTCTGATCAGATTCATATGATGAAACACTTTGATCAGATTCATATGGTGAAACACTCTAGTTTTGTTTCATAATGTGAAGCACTCTGATCAGATTCATATGGTGAAACACTCTACTATTGTTTCATAATGCGAAACAGTCTTATGAAACAAAATTACTCGATGCGTTTGTGATTTTTTTTGGCCACTTTGAATTTTTTTAGTTTGGTAGATTATGAGATCGAGCTTAGCATATTTCAATTTATAATTTACGTCGACTTTGTTAGTCAGGTTATAGCAACGCGTTTCTGTCTGATGCTTTAGCTATCACGTTTTTATGCAGTTGTCATAGAATTTGATATTGGAAGGAGGTTTTTGACCCTGAAATCGTTTATTTGTAACTGATTGAACGTCAAATCCGTATTGTTGCAAGGAATCAGATGTCATTGTTTCATCATAGGGCTTTTTTTTACAATGAGTTTACGATAATATTATTGGAGAATTGCTATTTTGCATCCAAATTTTGTTTTTTATGACTTCTGAGAAATGAGTTGGAGTGAATTTTATTCGAAGGCTTTGAGAACTAATCTTAAGCTAGACATGTTTTTATACATTTTTTGTGTTGTTTTGCCTGTAATGGAGTAATGGAATGTCATATTGACTTAAAAGTCTATGAGTTTTTAGTGTGAAGAAATGGTTAAAGTTGCTAAGGTAGGACAAGTTGTTCATAAGTCCTTAATGAAGAAGCAAAAGAGAAGCTAGGAGTGGGCTTTGGCAAAGAAGCAAGAGTCTGAACTCTTGAAGAAGAAGAATGCTGCTGACAGAAAGTTGATTTTATTTATATTAAATCAAATAATTTGTTGTAAATGGACTAGGTTCATATGGTGAAGTGTGTTTCATAAGATGAATATGTGTGTTTCGTATGGTGAATCTATGTGTTTCATATGGCGAATCTGTGTGTTTCATCCGGGGAAATCGTATATTTCATCTTGAAATTCATTGTTTCATCTGATGAATTATGTGTTTCATATGGTGAACATATGGAAAATCAATGTGTTTCATTAGGTGAATTGTGTGTTTCATCTGAATAATGAATTTGTATGTTTCATATGGTGAATCTTGTTACCAAAATGACGGTTATGCCCTTTTTAGTTAAAAAACAGCTTTCAACTAAAACCATAGGATCAAAACAAAATTAAGGCTTAGATCGGTCCTCACGGTTCTTAAGCTTTTTGTGGTTCTCATTTGATTACCGTCCTATGTATATATATATATATATATATATATATATATATATATATATAGAGAGAGAGAGAGAGAGAGAGAGATAGGGCTGTAAACGAACCGAACGAACACGAACGGAGGCTTGTTCATGTTCGTTCGTTTAACTTAACCGAACAAACGAAACGAAACGAACGAACACGAACGGTAAACGAACGAGATTTTTTGTGTTCATGTTCGTTCGTTAAGAATTTTTGTTTGTTCGTGTTCGTTTATGTTCGTTCATTAAGAGTTAAACGAACGTAAACGAACGAACTTAAATGAACATAAACGAACAAACTTAAATGAACATAAACGAACGTAAACGAACGACTTTAAATGAACATAAACGAACGAACTTAAATGAACATAAACGAACGAACCCAAATGAACAAAAAAAACCCACCATACTCATAAATTCGTTCATAAAAAATACCTTAACAAAATGAAAAACCGGGTTAACTTATGTGGTATGAAAAATAAATTCTAAAAAACTTACTTGATGATTTTACACATTAATTTCATATTATATAAATATGTTTATGTATAAACAAGCATAAACGAACATAAATGAACATAAACGAACGTAAACGAACGAACATTAACGAACATAAATGAACGAACGTTCACGAACATAAATGAACGAACGAGACCATTGTTCATGCTCCTTTATTTAACTAAACGAACAAAAAAGCGTGTTCATGTTCGTTCATTTATTAAATAAACGAACATAAACGAACTTCCCGCCGAACAGTTCACGAACGGTTCGCTGAACGTTCGGTTCGTTTACAGCCCTAGAGAGAGAGCGAGAGAGAGGGAGGTTCAGGGGAAAACCTCATATATATATATATATAAGGTACAAATCAAATACAAACCATGTATTTATTGTACCTCTTACAAACCAATTTGCATATATGCATAATCTAAGATGCATATATGCATTATCCATAAAAATGTATGTCCATTATATGTATATTCTTGCACGTATGCATACACACACTGTGGTTTGTAAGGTATGCAACAAATGCAAGGTTTGCATTTTATGGAACCTCTCTCTCTCTTTCTCTCTCTCTCTCTCTCTCTCTCTCTATATATATATATAGAGAGAGAGAGGGAGGTTCAGGGGAAAACCTCAAATAAATGGAAAACTAAAAAACACTTTATTAACCGTTGGATTAGATGATCTGATGGATGTGATTAGACGGACGGTTACAACAATATTATCTAAATTAAAAAACCTCACCCCCTTGTTTTTTATTCGAAAAAATACGAAAAATGAACAAAATTCGAATGAAATAAATTGCACCAAATAAACGATCATATTTTTCTCGTTAATTTGACATCCATATTGATATACTTTTTTCTCCGTATTTTTGTGGTTTTCTGGTTTTCCAGTTATTTAGGGTTTTCTCCTGAACCTGACCCTATATATATATATATATATATATATATATATATATATATATATATAACCAGTTTAATCTAATAACCCGAACAAACTGTATTCAATCAATATTTTTACTTTTTTCACTTTTTATGATGATTGATTAGTAAAAAATATATGAAACAATTTTATCAAAATAAAAAATACATAAAACAATTTCATTTTTCTAAATGGAAAAAAAGAATGAACGATTATATCAAGAAAAGAACTGTACGAAACACTCATGAAACAATTTTGTTCAATTTAACTAAAAACGATTGTTTGTACGGTTTGTTAGATTTCACTTATTTGTAAATAACGATGGTCTATATATATATGTGTGTGTGTGTGGAGGACGATAAACATTAGTAGATTGAGTAGAAGAGTTAGAATTGTTACCAAACTGGTTCTGCTGTTGCTGGAACATAGGCTCTTTTTGTGCGTTCTGTGGTTGACTCCACGAGAAGTTAGGATGTCGTTTCCATCCTTCATTGTAAGTATTCGAGAACGGGTCGTTTCTCGGCCGGTTGTTGCGGTTTTGAAGGAATTGCACTTGCTCCGGCGGAGGCATTTCTTGAGAAGAACCAAATGGCACTTGACAGCCCATCTCTCCTTGGAAAGTTGGCTGAATTGCTGTCTCTTTCAGCTGATTCGTGATGGCTGCCAATTGTGCCTTAATGGATTTCAGTTCGTCGGTCTCTTGCACACTTGCCACCCTCCTAGTGGCTGCCCGAGGGGTGGCATAGCTATGTTCCGCGAGATTCTCAATCAGCTCATACGCGTCCTCATATGACATATTCATCAATGCACCACCAGCAACGGCGGTGAGGTCATTCTTATGTTGTGGATGCAATCCTCGAAAGAACGTTTGGATGACCATCCATTCTTGCAAACCATGGTGAGGGCACTTTTTTAGCATACCCTTGTACCGCTCCCATGCCTCATAGAATGACTCCTGATCCCATTGGGCAAAATGAGTGATGTCCGACGGCAGTTGGGCTGTTCGCACCGGTGGAAAGAATTTATTCAAGAACGCTGTCCCCATGTCATTCCATGTATGAATCTGCCCGTTTGGCAGACTCTCTTCCCATTCAGTTGCTCGACCCCTTAGTGAAAACGGGAAGAGTCGGAGTTTGATCGCATCTGGGTTAACTCCATTCACCTTAAAGGTGTTGCAGATCTTCTCGAACGTTCTCAAATGGCTGTGTGGGTCTTCAGTTGCTGCTCCTCCGAACATGCTTGCTTTCACCAATTGGATGGTGCCAGTCTTGATTTCAAAATTGTTTGCTGCAATCGGAGGAACATAAGGTCCTCTCTGTGCGGCCCCATGTTCGGGTTGGCAAAATTCCTCATAGGTACCCTTTGTGGTGGTGGCGGTGGACGATTGACATTGTTGTTAACGTTGTTGTTAACACCATTGTTGGCATTGTTATTGGCATTGTTGTTGAGACCATTGTTAACATTGTTGTTGTTGTTAACGTTGTTGTTGGCATTATTGTTAACACCAGCGTTGAGGTTCTGATTGACCGGAATCTCGTTGTTGTTCACCGGAATCTCCTCATTCACTGGAATCTCCCAATTAACGTCGTTATTGACACCGTCCATTTCTTGCTGAAGTCTGAGTCTAGCTTGCCTCCTTAGTCTCCTTGCAGTCCTTTCGATCTCAGGATCAAATGGTTCGAGTTCACCAGAGGAACTCCTCCTTAGCATAAACTAGAAGTGACCTGCAATAAGGAATAAAGCACAAGTTAGGTCGCGTAGCAATGCAGTAGCAAAAAAAACAAAAAAATAAATAAAATTGCAATAAAAGAAAATGTTCAATATAATAATTCCTACAGCTGGTAGTGATATTAACACAAAACAAGTTCCCCGGCAACGACGCCAAAAACTTGATAGGACGGTTTACACCCCCCTTTGACTAACCGCAAGTATACGGTGTCGTCTCAAGTAATACGTACGAAAGTACGAGTATCGAACCCACAGGAACCAGGTGTTAAGTACCGCAATGACTGTAGTTACTATTAACTGAACGATCGAAAATTGATTTGGTTTGATTGTTGAAATATCTTGACTAGCAAAGCTTATGAAAGTAAATAACGTGATTGGTAGTAATATTAAGAGAGAGGATGGAGGGTTGGATTCCGAATGAATTCAATTAACGAGACTTCAAATTGATTTGTAAATGGTTAAAACGATTAATTATTTGTAAAACCAGAACTCGTTACACTTCTTCAAGCTGCACCGAGACTTAACTTAACTTAAGTTGCTTATCTTTCGATCTTACGTTGAATTAAGTTGAAGTGACTGGTTTTAAAACACAACACCGAAGGAATTCGTTTATCTCTAACTAATTCCCCTCGGTGGCCATTGAATTCGAACTCAATCTTGAGATTTCCATCGAACAACTCAAGAGTTATCAAATCATTTAACAAGTGATTAGTTTATTAAAAGCATTAAGCATGAATTCAAAGTCGTCATCCATCTATTAAAACCGGAATACAAATCGTTCAAAGCCTACATCTATGAGTCATCCATCATCCACCCCCCAACATGGAGTTTAGCTCATGTTGGGGGTGTGTAAAGAAAACTGAAAGATTACAAACGATGTAAAAGGAACCATGTTTGAAAAGTTCTGCAGAAAAATATAAATCACTCCTTGAGAAGAATCCCTTCCACGATCACGTACTCAATCGTTGTTGTCTTCCAGTCGATCTCTCGTCACCTCTGTCTTCGTGCTCTCAATCTGCTCCCACAAATCGCCTCTGACCTGCAGCCGCTCCCCTAGTCTGACTGATAACCCTAAAATTAGAAAATAGGGCTTTAAAAGGTATCTGATAATTGGCGCTAGTTCTGGCGCTACTTGAGTCGCGTCAAAAGTCGCGCCGCACTCTGGAGAATATTGCCTTTAAATCTCGCGCGCATCACGCCGCTAGCTAGGTGGCGCCATAAAGCGCGCCACCCTCTTCAGTTTTCCGCGCGCACTACGGCGCTAGCTGAGTCGCGCCAGCTTCTGTTTTGCTCCAACTTCGTCTTTTTCCAGATTTCGAGCTCTTTCTTCGGAAAATACCCGCGATCCTCTTCATTTCCCTTCTAGGCTGACTAACTGTACATCTCAAGAAACTCATCAGTAAAAGTCACTATTTTACTTGAAAACACCCAACAATTACTCGATTCAAGAGTTAAAATAATGTCGAAAACCGACATTATCACAACCCCAAACCTAGCGTTGCTTGTCCTCAAGCAAAATAGCGATAAAAATAATCAAAAACCAGAGTGATAGCAGAATTCGCACAAAAGTGAAGTCGGTGGTGTCATTACAGATCTTTACACATCTTATTCAACAAACGGAATTAACATATTACTCAAAATCCTTTTCCGAAACACCTCCAGTTTGCAAAGGTCGAAACACTAACTCTGTGAGAATAGAACTGGTCGGGACTACACTACATCAAATTCCACCTAACATCATGCATGATCAGGGAGGATTTCGCCTCGACCCTACCTTACGGGATGCTCTCAATTCACTCGAACCTAGGCTGTCGCACATGTTGGTCATGCTTTGGAGTTTGTGTACAAAAATTCACTTGATATATGCATGAACAACTAATCATGAAAAACGCACATATGTACAAGAAGGTGATCTCAGAAAGAATCGAGTAGCAAGATAAGGACTATCGGCAAAGGTGGTCGTAAACTTTCATCGCATTTTCCAAAAGATCATTCAGGTCTTTAACAGGGGTTGTACCGGGGCTAGGGTTATGGTTAGGAAATGAAGGGTAAAATAGATCAAAAATCCTGAGTGTGTCAATCCTAAAGCAGTTCTGAACTTTCTGACTTTTTCTTCTATCACTTGGCCCTTTTGTCATCATTATGGTTGCTTGACCATCTTATTTCTTTGTATTTATTCTATCTCGACAATAATTCATTTTTTTTGTGGGGCATCATTGGCCCTCTTTATTCACTTGGGACTATATTGGCCCCTCTTTTCTATCTTTATGACTGGCCTGTATTTCTCTTTTCTGCTCTCTCCTCGGTTGTTCATTACTGCTTATGATTGACACACTTTCGGATCAGGGTTGGCTACGGCTTTTGGCTAGGGTTTGATGGCGGGTTTTGAATTGAAAACTTCGGTAAGTGTTTGGTTGCAAAGGGTCTTGGGATACACACAAAGTGGGTTAAAATGGAACGATAGCTAAAACTGGTTTAACTCGCACACAATGCCTGAAATCATCTCTTAAGGTCCACACGATATGGTTTACTGTACCTTTACCTAACATCCTGATGGTCATCTTTGCTACTCAATGCAAAAGTACAGCGAGATCAATCTATACTCACGACAAGGAAATTGAAAAAGTGTATCAGATTTTACGCTTAATTCCCTCACAATGAAAGTACGTCATTTAAGGCTCGAATCTCACTATCGGGTGGTCTCCACTAATGTCCCTAATACATGCAATCTGTCAAGTCTCATTCGATGATATATTATCCTTCACAGTTCATTCCTCAAAAGAAGTGCTCTACTTACTACTAACGGTGAATCAAGAAAAAAAATTCAATCATAATGACCACAATTCCGTTACTTGCCTAAGATATAGCAAAGATCAAAATGACGCTAACGACTTACTTCCACCCCAAACCAGAATACACATTATCCCCAATGTGCGCTTACTTCTATTACAATCCTCCAAAACTAACTTGTGCGAATTTAGTACAGTCATCCAAGAATAAAGTTGTGCAAATTAAGTACATTCATCCCAAATAAAATTAACATCAAAGATCATGAAAGGAAAGAGAAATCAAACCGCCTTCCCTAATTGCGGTTCCGTCTCCTCGAAGATGAGCTCGCCCCGGGTTGTCGTCTCCTCGTTCGTTGTGCTGGTGGTGGGTTTGACGGTCCTGCTTCATCCGGGTTCTCTTCATCGGCATTCGCTCCATTCAGGGTTCTGAACCCCCTGTCCATTCTCTCGAATCCTGACCGCATCTTCCTTTCGATCCTATCCAAGCGCGCATGAAACCTTGGGTCGAAACCAGTAGGCTGGTGGCCTTCGTCCGCTGCTGGATCATAATCCACATCGTCAACATCCGCCTCATCCACCCATTGGGGGACGTTCATCTCCTCGTTCCCAACTGCCTCTTGCCTGTCCAATCTTCGCGTAGCTGTAACTTGCAATTGGTACGCAGTTCGATCATATGGCGCGAATGGTGGAATCGTTCTTTCAGTAGCAATCCTCGCATTCCTGCAAAATTGTGTGATCAAACATGGGAAAGGAAGTACACCTGTACAATTTTCAGCAGCGGCGTCTATCATGTGCAATCGGATAATGTGTCCAATGTCTAATGGCATGTTGTGCTGAATACAGTACATGATCCGCGCCACATATGGATTCAGAGTTGTATATTGGGAGGAAGGCGCCAAGCTCCCCTTTACGAACAACAACCACAAGCCCAGTTCCGGCTCCATTTCGCTCTTCTTGATCTTCGCTGTACGTACCACCCACCGTTCTCGATTACTTCGGCGGAGAGAAGACGCAATAATCGGACTGTGCGTCTCATCTTGTCCCACCCCAGGAATAGGCGGAATCGCAAAAGTAGCATCAAGATCTTGGGGCCTCGGAATGCCATAAAAATCGCAGATATCATCGTTTGTCATCCGAATGGGTCGGCCTTGAATGATTACTGTAGAAAATTCTTCGAATGAAGGCGGAACCATTGCTGCGTGGAATTCCAGCACCAGTGCCGGATCATAAGACTCGGGGCTCCTAATGTAGGTCTGCCAGCCCTTTTCTTCAGCAATTTGTGCAGCACGAGCATTGGCAACCCTGGATAAATCCAGCCCTCTTTCCGCTAAAATTGGTCGACGCGCGAATGCTCGCCGCCGAGACTCATATGAAAGGATTCGTCTTTGACTCCATCCTATTCTTTCTTCTTGGCTAAGCTTGTAATAGTGGAAGAATCACCCTGCAGCATTGGGATCAGTATGCACCATTTTCTGCGAAAGAAAGTAGCTATTAGTATTTTACCTCATATTGTATCCACCCCAAACCTAATCCTTGGATTAGGTTTGTTGCACAAATAGCCTACACGTACTAAAGCAGTAAAGGTCACCCCAAACCTCGGTAAAACTGAGGTTTGCAATGGGGTGATGTGTGTGACAAGAACCGAAAATGGCCACCCCAAACCTAAGTGGAACTTAGGTTTGTTTGGTCTTTTTGCCTAGTGAAAAACATACTCAATATCACACACAAGCACATAAACCACAACATCTTCTTTATCAACTTGGAGACTCATCACACCAAAAATACTCAGCAGCTTAATCATTAAGCATCACTATTAAGCATTGTTATGCAACCCATCTATTCTAAACCAGCACACTCAAGCATACAAGGAGATTCACATGATAACACTAAGGAGGGTCATCTTACCAACAAAGCATACATACGATTAATCATATACCCTACAACCCAACATCAGCAAACTTGAAAATTGAAGAAAATATGTTCCTTGCAGATACACAATCAAGAGTTCATCATAAATGTGGAGCATTATTCACAATCCTCATGAAAATTACAGACCTAAGTGAAAGAACTCAAGGAATAACATGGTGTAAGAATCTCATGGAACTTACTCATCCTAAAATCGTGCATACCCACTGGAACATGAAGAACAATGGAAGAAAAATGACAATACCTTCGATTTTTCTTTGAACTTTTCAACCAATAGAGAAATTAGAGTAAGAATCGTACCTTTGATGCTTTATGGAAGAGAAGATGAGGAGAAACTTGGAAGAACCTTGAAATTGGGGTCGAAAATGGTGAGGGAGGGGAGCAAAACGGCGCTGGAAGTGGTAGGGTTTGTGAAAAATGGCTGACAAATGCGGAAGTGGGGTTTTTATACCTGTCAGGGCCTCCGCGCGACTTGCGTGCTAGTGAAGTAGCGCCGAAAGGCGCGCGACCTTCTGTTTGTTTTACGAATTTTCAAACGGTGCTCCTTTCCGTGCCAGTGAGGTAGCACCACAATGCGTGCGGCCCACTGGAGTGTTTTCAGCCACTTTCCTCCGCGCTAGTTCCGTGCCAGTGGAGTGGCGCCAGAAAGCGCGCCACCCACTGTTTCTTTCTCTTTCAGCTTTTTCATTCCGTTCTCGCTCCTTCCGACGATTCTCAATCTTAAAGGCTTACTTGTCAGGGATAAACACACACAACACGCGAATTAAAAGAAACAAAACTCACTAAAGAACTAAAAATGAAAAAATGACCTACGGTGGGTTGCCTCCCACCGAGAGCCTTATTTAATGTCGGGGCATGACTTCGTACGCAATCACTCCTTGGGCTCGTCCAAATAGATGCTCGATGTGGTCACAACTTCATCGCCCAAGTACGGCTTCACCCTCTGTTCGTTCACTTTGAATCTCTTTCCATCTTTGCCCTCTAGCTCCACTGTTCCGTAGGGATACACTTCAGTCACCGTGAATGGACCCGACCACTCCGACTTCAGTTTACCGGGAAACAACCTCAAACGTGAGTTAAATAAAAGGACTTTCTTTCCTGGGACAATTACCTTTTCTCGAATCCGGCGATCGTGGAACTTCTTCGTCCGTTCCTTGTAGATTGAGGCGCTCTCATATGCATCTAAACGGATTTCTTCTAATTGATTCAGCTCCAGAAACCTCTTCTTACCTTCCGCGTCTAATTCCATGTTCAAACGTCTAACTGCCCAATAGGCTCTATGTTCCAGCTCGATTGGCAAGTGACACGACTTCCCAAACACCAATCGATATGGTGTAGTCCCAATTGGTGTCTTGAAAGCCGTACGATATGCCCATAACGTGTCGTCCAACTTTGTTGACCATTCCTTCCTTGATGAATTCACCGTTCTCTCCAATATGCATTTCAACTCGCGGTTGGATACTTCCACCAACCCATTTGCTTGCGGATGATAGGGGGTAGTAACTCGATGTTTTACTCCATACTTTCGGAGTAGCATGTCGAGATACTTGTTGCAAAAATGACTTCCCCCGTCGCTCACCAAGGCCCTTGGGACCCCAAACCTCGAAAAGATGTAATTCTTGAGAAATTGGATAACCACCTTCGAATCATTGGTCGGTGTCGCGATTGCCTCTACCCACTTCGATACATAGTCGACGGCGACTAGTATGTACTCATTTCGGAATGAAGGGGGAAAAGGCCCCATGAAGTCGATGTCCCATACATCGAACAGCTCTACCTCGATGAATATCTGCATCGGAATCTCATCCTTCCTTGAAATATTTCCAGTTCTCTGGCATCTATCACATCGAGAAATGAAGTGGCGAGTATCCTTGAACATCGTCGGCCAGAAAAATCCCGACTGTAGTATCTTCGCAACCGTTCGATCAGCACTAAAATGACCTCCACATTCCAAAGTATGGCAGAATGTGAGGATACTCTCTTTATCTTCATCGGGCACACATCGTCTGATCATTCCGTCTCCACATCTTTTGTACAAGAACGGCTCATCCCAATAGTACCGTTTAACATCCGCATAAAACTTCTTCCGTTGATGTGAGTTCAATCCAAAAGGTTTCACATTACCTGCAAGAAAATTAACCAAGTCAGCATACCATGGGTCAATAGAAGACTTAATAGAAAATAACTGCTCATCTGGAAAAGAATCATTTATAGGGATAGTTTCAATTGTTTCCGATGACTCCTCCCCGATTCTAGATAAATGATCGGCCACTGAATTCTCGGACCCTTTCTTGTCCCGTATCTCGATATCGAACTCTTGTAACAGCAGCACCCATCGAATCAACCTCGGTTTTGCGTCTTTCTTCGCCATTAGGTACTTCAACGCCGAGTGATCAGTGTAGATAATGATCTTGGATCCGACTAGGTATGACCGGAACTTCTCACAAGCGTACACCACCGCCAACAATTCTTTCTCTGTGGTTGCATAGTTGATCTGTGCCTCATCTAGCGTTTTGCTGGCATAGTAGATCACATGCATCTTTTTCTCCTTTCGTTGGCCCAACACAGCTCCCACAGCTGTGTCGCTCGCATCGCACATGAGCTCGAACGGAAGATTCCAATCGGGTGCGGTAAGGATTGGTGCCGAGACCAGCTCCCTCTTCAACCTGTCAAAGGCCAAGGTACACTCATCAGAAAAATCAAACTTAGCATCTTTTAGAAGCAAGGAACATAAAGGTTTAGCAATTTTAGAGAAGTCCTTGATGAAACGCCGGTAAAACCCTGCGTGTCCCAAGAAACTTCTCACTCCCTTCACTGTTGTTGGATATGGCAGATTCTCAGCTACTTTCGCCTTGTCCACCTCTATGCCTTCCCTCGAAATCTTGTGTCCAAGCACGATGCCTTCTGTTACCATGAAGTGGCACTTTTCCCAGTTAAGTACTAGGCTCGTTTCTTGACACCGCTTTAAAACTGCTTCCAAATGATCGAGACATGCGTCAAATGAATCTCCAAACACCGAGAAGTTATCCATAAATACCTCTATCGTCTTCTCGATCATGTCAGAGAAGATTGCCATCATGCACCGCTGGAATGTAGCGGGAGCGTTGCACAACCCAAAAGGCATTCGTCGGTATGCGAAACGTTCCATACGGACAGGTAAACGTTGTTTTCTCTTGATCCTCGGGTGCTATAGGGATCTGATTGTATCCCGAATAACCGTCAAGAAAACAATAGTAAGCATGCCCGGACAAACGCTCCAACATCTGATCAATGAAAGGAAGCGGGAAGTGGTCCTTTTTTGTCGCATCGTTTAACTTTCGGTAATCTATACAAACTCTTCACTCGGTAACTGTTCGGGATGGTATCAACTCATTGTTGTTGTTCTTGATCACCGTGATCCCCCTTTCTTTGGTACCACTTGCACCGGACTAACCCATGGGCTGTCGGCTACTGCGTTTATGATTCCCGCATCCAAGAGTTTCAGCACCTCTTTGCGAACTACTTCCTTCATGTTTGGGTTCAACCGACGTTGATGTTGAACTGTCTGTTTATGCCCTTCTTCCATGTTGATTCTATGCATGCAAAACGTAGGACTTAACCCTTTCAAGTCCGCAATAGTCCACCCAATCGCTGTTTGGTGGGCTCTCAATACTCGTAACAGCTTCTCTTTCTCTAATGGTGCAAGACCGGCAGCAATGATTACCGGCAGTGTTTGATTTTCTCCCAAGAAAGCATATTCTAAGTGAACCGGCAATTGTTTGAGTTCTAGCTGTGGCGGGTACTTTCGATGACGGCTGTGATTTGGCAATTGGTTCACCCAAATCTTCTTTCACTGGTCTTCTCGGACCCCGATACTCGGGCAATGCATTCAGTTGCATCACACTCTCGTTCTCTCTATCGGTGCATATTCCGGTTAATGAATTTCCGAGTGGATCATCACCATGATTAAATTAGGAAGCCTCTCCTGCTATCTCATCTATCACATCAACCCGATAACAAGCACCTCTCTCTACCCCGACTCGTGCTATTGGGAAAACATTGAACACGGCTCTTTCTTCACCAACATGGAGGGTAAGCTTTCCTCCTTGTACATCGATTAGTGCACCTCCGGTGGCCAAAAATGGTCGGCCCATAATGAGAGGAATCTCTTTATCTTCATCCATGTCTAAGATAACAAAATCTACTGGAAAGTAGAATTTGTCCACCTTTACCAACACGTCTTCGATAACTCCGTACGGATATTTGATGGACCTATCTGCCAGTTGGAGTGTCATGTTCGTCGGCTGCACCTATCCCAATCCAAGCTTTCTGAAAATGGATAAAGGCATCAAGTTAATACTCGCACCTAAATCACAAAGTGCCTTACCAAAATCAGACCCTCCTATATGAACAGGAATCGTAAAACTCCCTGGATCTTTCAACTTTTGAGGAAGTTTGTGCTGGATGATTGCACCACACTCTTCAGTAAGTGCCACGGTTGCGTGTTCCTCAATCTTCCTCTTGTTAGAGAGGATGTCCTTCAAGAACTTCACGTAAGACGACATCTGAACTAATGCATCTGCTAAGGGAATGTTAATGTGTAACTTTTTAAAAACTTCTAAAAATTTAGAAAACTGAACCTCATCCCTTTGTGCTTTCAAACGGTTCGGATATGGAACTTTCGGTGCCACCGGTGGTATGGCTGTCTTTGGCGTAGAATTTGGCACTTCTTCTTTTGGAGGTCTCTTGTCTACCATCTCAATTTCCTCATCCATCTTCTCTTCGTCCTCTTCTTCCGTCAGATGATCATGAGTTTCTTTCTCTACCTCTCTCGCCTCAAGACGTGGGTCTTTAGTTAACTCTTTCCCGCTCCGCAGCTGAATGGGTTTACAATCTTCTCTTGTCTTCTTCTCGGTTTGGCTCGGGAATGTGCCTTGACTCCGAATTGCTAACACATCTGCCATCTGCCCCATTTGTCCTTCAAGAATCCGGATCGATGCGGTGTTCTGATCCGTCGCAGCTCTTATTGTTCCGACCGAACTTGTCAGTTGATAACGCCACTTTTTGGCGTTATTTTCAGTCCTGAAACCAATGAGATTGGCTTGTATTTAAGAAAAGAGGCGGAACTTTATGGTTTATCTAGTGAAATGTGCAGGTTATCTAGAAGACGACAATCATCGAGAAAAGAAGCTAAAAATAGTCCAAAAGAAAGCCAAAACGAAGCCAACGGAAGCCCAAGATCTAAGCCCAAGACTCGTGCCCGAACCAGGACCCGAACCAGACCCGAACCTAACCCGGTGCACATCAGGGGACATGCGCGGTTTGTCCTGCGGTTTGCAAGTAGCGGGACAAGTGGCGTAAGTCCCTGTTTCAATTCTATATTTTGGTATTTTCCGGATTTTAGGTCATATCTCGCACACGACGAACGGGAGCAGCTGAGGGGAGATTTCTGGAGCTTTTCCAGAGCTTTTGGAGCCACGATAGAGGATCAATCGAGGACACGTCCACCACGGAAAGTAGATTCGAGCATGAGAGAAGGGAGTCCACCATTACACTCTTCACATTCATTATCATTATATTTGCACACGTTTTTCCATCTTCTTTCTTTATGTTTGAATCCACCACCAACATGAACTAAATTCTAGATGTTGGGGTTGGAATGAATTTGATTTAGCATATGAACAGATGATTTGAATTCTTTTATCAGTTTCCCTATTTTAATGAAGCGTGTGATTTAGTTTTTAATGCTTTTGTGAATTTGGCCAATTTACATTTGATTTGTTGTGAACAATTAAGTTCGAGAGAATTAATTGTTAATCTAGAACTATAAATTGCATGCCTAAGGTTAGAAATTTGGATAGAGATATCAAATTAAACCTTAGTCTCATTAAATCTTGTTTTAAGGTGTTTTGAGTTTCATAAGTTGCGATTGAGAGATAAAACTTGTGTTTCCAAAATAAAACCCGTTGTTGCTTGAGAAAGAACAACGGTGACTTTAAAGATTAGGCATTCGTTAAAGGGAATAACTGGTAACTGTTTTAAGTCAAATGTTTGTACGTGAAAGTCTTAGGATTTCCAACCCTCAACTGTTTTCTCTATCTGAAGTTTCTTAAGCTGTTTACTGTTTTGTGTTTGATTTATTTTGCTTGCAATTAATTAGTTTAGTACCAACCACTCAAAATTGCGACGTTTAGTTAATAGAGTTTATAGTAATTGTGATACTTAGTTCCTAGTTCCCTGTGTTCGATACTCGTACTTTCTAGTACTATTACTTGATTTCGACCCGTACACTTGCGGTAAGATTTAGGGGGGTGTAAACCCTCCTATCAAGTTTTTGGCGCCGTTGCCGGGGAACTAGTTGCAACTGATAGCACTTCCAGCTATAAGCGCTATTACATTGAACATTTTTTTTATTTACTTTATTCCATCACATTCAATTTCTGGATTGCTAACTTCGCCTACTTTCTTTTCAGGTACTAATTGGTTTATGCCAAGGAAGATCCGAGGGAAGGAAATCGAACCACTTGATCCGGAGATCGAAAGAACCGCCCGCCAGATACGTAAAGCATCCAAAGCCCAAAGGCAATTAAAGATGGGCGACGAGAGACCTGTTAACAACCCACCTCCGCCTCCTCCGACGAGAATTCCGATGCGGTCATTTGCCAATCCAAACGTGGCAGCCGCACGCATAGGCATCCAACCGCCCACTACTGGGGCGAACTACTTCGAGATTAAACCAAGTACCATTGTCATGGTACATCAAAACCAGTTCGGAGGGGCCCCGACAGAAGTTCCTCATGCACATCTTCGTGCATTTGAGAGGATATGCAACACGTTCAAAATCAATGGGGTGAACGAGGATGCCATCAAGCTAAGACTGTTCAGCTTCTCACTCAAGGGAAGAGCTGAAATCTGGATAGAGGGTTTACCAGCGGATCAGATCACCACCTGGGCAGACTTGAAGGCCGTATTCCTCCAGAAATTCTTCCCACCAGGAAGAACAACTCAATTGATGGCCGACATTACTCACTTCGCGCAATGGGACCAAGAGACTCTATATGAGGCGTGGGAAAGGTATAAACACATGTTGAAGAAGTGCCCTCATCATGGGTTACACGGCTGGGTGATTATCCAAACTTTCTTTGGAGGACTGCACCCGTAGTTCAAGAATGAAATCACTGCTGCAGCGGGTGGAGCTCTCATGAACAAAACGTATGAAGAAGCCGTCGACTTGATCGAGAACTTAGCCGAGCATAGCTATGCCACTCCACGATCTTCCATAAAACGGGTAGCGAGTGTTCAAGAGAATGACGAGCTGAAGGAAATCAAAGCTCAAATAGCTGTGATCACGAATCATTTGAAGGGAGGTAGCCTGGAAGAACCCGAACAGGTTCAATTTCTTCAAAACCGGAACAACCAACCGAGGAATGATCCTTTCTCGAATACCTATAATGATGTAACGTCCCAAAAATTTCAAGCAAATTTAAATTTTTAAATAAACAATTCATTTATAACAACTCATTAAATGAATCCCAACGTTTCGTTTGCAAACTCATATCTAATATCTTTATAATAAAAACCAGCGGAATAAACGTTTAATTAAAATAAACCATAAAACAACCAGCTCTCCTCGCGCGCCAGTGTGTACTTGTCACGCCTTGAAGCTGCTCGGACCTGAAACCACAGTTTATTGGGAAAGGGTAAGCACGAAGCTTAGTGAATTCCAACACATGCGCAGATAGGAATTATATACACATCACCCCTATCCGCACATAAGCAACAACATCACAGTTACATAAAACGAGTAAACATCTACAAGTAATTATGTATCCAACACCTCAGTACCATCGAGGCCTCGGTCCCACCGAATTGTAATGTATCCAACACCTCAGTACCATCGAGGCCTCGGTCCCACCGAATTGCAATGTATCCAACACCTCAGTACCATCGAGGCCTCGGTCCCACCGAATTGTAATGTAACCAACACCTCAGTACCATCGAGGCCTCGGTCCCACCGAATTGTAATGTAACACATTTATACCAAGCATTCAAACCAATCAAATATTACACACCACAAACAACTAGTTCACACCACAAAGACAATAGTACATACAAACTATTATGACATGCATACAACCCCTAACTACACAGTGAGAGAACTCACCTCGAATGCGCGCCCAGCTTAACAACACAATTCAAGCTCCACAATTACGGTCACTTCCCAGCACCTAAACGCATGTTAAAACGTGTCAATACGAGACCCGGACCCTATGGCACGACACACGCTTAAACCGTCACTAAAACTAACTTCCGTTCACCCAAAATAGGTCTGTTCGGGACCTGTTTCGACCCCTTTAAACCCAGAAAATTCCCAATATTATTTCATGACCAGAAAGTACTCTGAGTTAGGGTTCCAAGGACATATTATACGCCTCCTAACGATTTTTCTACAATTTACTACGGATTTTACAAAAACAGATTCCGGAACAGCGAAAATTCAGCACCCTTCAGTATAAAACGACAAATCGACGCATGCTACGTCCCGAACTGGGTTTTGCACAAAACACAGAAAAGTTTATAGACTCAAAAAGGGAACTTTTGACACCGGTTTCACCCCAAACCGAGTTACGAGCAGAAAGTTATGATTTTCGCAAGATCAAGGCAGATTCCAGAAGTTTTCACATGAAATGACGAAACACCGAACTTGCGACCACTTTTTCGCCTAGTTAGAGACCGAACCAGTTTTTCGCTAAAACACGGAAAACATGCTCGACCCCGAGATTGAACCGTGGGCGCCAGTTTCGACTCAATCGGAGTTACGACAGAAACGTTATGGCCGTCGCAAAAACAGTGGCTGAACAATTACTCATAAGAAATGACGACTCTAAAAACAACGGTTCGATCGGTTTGGCTTAAGCGATTAAGTTCTGGCTTAAAGGAGTCTACGGTGATTATTAGTAAGACATGGCCACGCACCACCCACTGCCCTCCGGCAGTGGTGGTCGCCGGTGGCGGCCGGCGGCGATGGCGGTCGTTTCACGGATACTCGACAACGATTAACAAAAGAAACGAAGCCAAACGACTAATCTATCCCACCCCACCCACACGCACACACGCGACCCACGGCCGTGGACCCGCCATCACAGCCATCGGGCTGGAGGCGCACGACGGCGGTAGCTGGCGGCAGCCATGGCCGCTCACGCCGGCAGCGATGGTGGGGGTTTTCACGGCGATCGCCGACGAAAGAAAACGAAAGAGAACGAAAGAGACGAGAAGAACTTCTTACCTCACGACGACAACGATTCCAGCCGCAAAGAGATTCCGATCGCCGACCGATCTCCTCCTCTCTCCTCTCGTCAGTCTCTCTCTCCTCTCGGCAGTCTCTCACGCCAGCAACACAGCACCGGTGCTGCACTCTCCGGCGGCAGCAACAGGTATCAAAGAGGGAGGGGAGGGGAGTGATCGGCGACGGCAGCGAGAAGGAGAACTAGAGATAGGGTTTCATAATTGAGTCCTTTTTGGTTTGTTTCTTGCGATGGGTAAAAAAAAAACGAGAGGAAGGGTGGGGGTCGGTCCATATGGGCCGATCCCATGCACACACAAACCAACCTGACACTTTTAGTCCCTCGCCTTTCCAACACCTTGCACTTTGATTAAAGTTTTCCCCATCGATAACAAGTTTGATCTTTCTCGTTAATCCCGTTAACAAAACTCGTTTTAAACAAACATAAAGGAAAGAAAATAAATAAGCAAAAAAAAATAATCCATATCGGAACACGGGCTTTACAACTCTCCCCCGCTTGAATTAGACTTCGTCCTCGAAGTCTACGTCCGCAAATAGCTCCGGATAGTTTTACCGCATCTCAACCTCGGGTTCCCAAGGTTCACTTGAGACCCCTTCTAAAACTTCACGAATACTTTCCTTACTAACGTACTCCTTCTAGGACACTGAGATTATGTTCGATAGAACACTTCACTAATTGAAATCATTCCTAGCCAAGCGACTTCGGTTGTCCCCCAACCTTAGATATTCCATACACCCCGAGTCAATTTCAAACTCTAACCACTCTAAAGCTGCTCACCAGTATACCCTACAGGATACTCGATTACGATCCCTCCTATCATTAATTGACGATTAACTTCTACGAATTCTAATAGGCTCCAAAGATTTTCAATAACTTATATTTAACAAAACATCGACCCCTTGCCGAACATCGGTCCAACTGATTACAATAACAAACATCGGCCCCCCGCCGAACATCGGTCCAACCGATTACGACAAATCACATAAGCGTGGTATTATCCTAGACACTAACACAAATAGATATCCCCTACAATCAAGTCGACTAACACACACGTAGGTCATTCCACCATAACCATTCATCACAAGTGATCATTTCAGGGTTACTACTACCATCACCATGATTATCTTAACATCGGCTACAACTCTCCGACTATACTAAAGGTGTTTGGCCTCAAGCCCAAAAGTCGACACCTAAATATACCACCTACCTCGAAATGGTTGATGCGCATTTATTCTCTTAATAACAAAGGGCATCAATCCCTTAACCGATACTATTCGGCCTACAGTACTAACGCGCGTGGAATACTTACCTTCCACCGTCGACGTATCATCCACACTTGCTCTACGAAGCCAAGTCACACCGTATCGAGGATACACCTTGACGTCTACTTCCCAGGTAACGCCTCAAGACCCAGCACACCGGAACTACCTCCCAGGTAAGTGCCCACAACTATATCCTCCTAGTACCTACTGGAAAGTCTAGGTTAAAACACATGAATACCGGGGTCCCACCCCGAGATACCCAACCGACCATTACCAACGACTGACTAACGTGTCTAAGGATCCAAAGCAAACAGCCTACCAACAACATGCCTATTCCGGATTGACTCACTCACCCAAACATGTAAATACTCAACGTGCAAAGAATGCCAAACGGTGCGACAAAAACAACTCATCAACTAGACTCCACATCGAGCCATTAAAACCGGGCAATTGGCCCATGACTAACTCCAAGTCAAAACCGAGCAAAATGCTCCACGCTTGCTAGACCCATAGGTCGGAAAATGCGTTTAAACAAAAGTCTAAGCAAGCAATACTCTGAAATCAACCTTAGTCCCAGACTCAACACGGGTTAAACAAAAGAGTTTTCCAAAAGGACTCACACCCTTAAAATTCTCGAAATGACACATGACACTTAAAAGCACATTTTCCCAATTGGTTTACAAAATCATTTACAAAATATTTTCAACATCAGGATTTTCATCTCAAAAAGATCGTATGTAATAAAACTACTATTACCAGATCGATAGTCACGCAAAACTGGACACGCTCGTCCCACATAGGAAAATCATGTTGAAAATCGTTCCATTGCAGTTCGGTTTACTCACACAAAAGCAAAGCGTAATAAATAATTTCTTTAAAATGAACCGCCTCGATTCCAGTATGGATTGACTCATGACGTGCATTTAAAGTAACCGTTTGACCTTAAACAGGGTGCGACAAAGGTGTGCACATAATTCAAAATAAGTTTCACGACATTTGATTAAAAAATTATTCTTTTTAATCATAAAATGACGTGGTACAGGGTTCGCCACAAATTTTTTTTTTTTTGCGCGTCAGCTAGTCACACAAAACGATGACACGGTTTACAAATATATTTTTGTTAAAACACAACTGCCTCGTGTAAGTTTCAAACTTGAAGACAGAAACTAGTCCGCTTCTATTAGTTGGAAATATCGACTAAAACCTCATAAAATCTCAAACTGGGGGCAGGCATGCAAGCTTGTAACACTTCCTCAAGTTTCGTACTTGGGACATATAATGTCAAAACATTATAGTTTAAAAAAATGTATTTATCGAAAATGCTCAAAATACTCGTTTCCTCCAAAGCAAAAATTTTTAATTTCCCAAAAAAAATGATCGGTAATTCTAAATTAACCGAATGTCAAAAATCTACGCATTTATATTTCCAAAATATAACACATTGTACTCGTATGCATGATGTTCACAACATTAAAACACTCCTTGGATCAAATGGTCTTTCATTTCGACAAAAAGGAACTAAAACATTTTCATGCACGACTCGTTCATCAAAATGTCGAGAACAAAGGTTACTCCAGTATGCATACCCCTAAGTCGATAAATCGCATTTTCATGGAAATGTCAATAAAACCTTTAGCTGACTAAAAAGCGCACAAAACAACTCCTTATGAAATGTTACCAAAATTCCTCCATGCATCACTTATGTCACGCATGAATCAATCCACACACTGAACTATTTGCAATAAAACACTTAGTAATACAAACTCTCGAACGAAAAGTTAAGCGACACTGGAATTCCAAACTCATTTTAAACAATTCACCAAAATAGCCTTTATACAGACATCGTGGAATGTAACTTTTCGTCTCAACTCTAACACATGTGGAGGAGTTCCAATGTTAGAGTCTCAATCCGTAGTCACTTACCCAACATCTTAACCACCACAAAACACGGATAACATCGTACCCGAAAGAACCGTTGGAAAAATAACGAAAATGAGACCAATTCTAACAAGGTTTGCACTCCCGTGGTAAAACGATTTCATACACTTCCAAAACCATATTTCAAAATCTTGTGCGTGTGCTGAGCAGTTCCCAAAATTCCAAAACACCGTCCATACAAAGATTTGAAACACAAGAATTTGTTAATGCAATCTTATTTTCAAAATAACTTCGTGCACGACTCAGTCGACATTCAACGTCTCGACTCATGCTCCTCTCTACCTTTCCAATCCACTATCGTCCTCCGGACATTTAAGCCTCTTAGGGCAAGATGGAAAATTACGTCAAATAATCCCTACGATTTTTCCTCAAATCAAAGTCGGCTCTATAAGCCTATGACTCTAGCACAATCTTCCATCTTGGTTCGAAAAGATCTGCTTACAACAAATATCATCCTTATCGTCACTCCAAGTGACTAATACTATAATCGTCTTTCTATTCCAACGACTGCCAGTTTAGAGCCTTCGACACTACCCCAACGATCATCCCATCAAAGCAAGCCAAGTACACACATGTACCAGTGGATCTACTATATTTGTCTCTCCTTGTGACGGCTATTCAGGGTAGATAATACAACGCGTTATTAGCACATAACAACGCACACTAACAACACTCGCGCCCAACTCCTTGGATTCCTCGTGACTTCCCCGACTCGAGCATTGATCCTGTGCTTCCGGTAGTAGGAGCTCTACTACTACCATCCACGCCTATCATTGCCCGTTCCGAGTCCCATCCCGAGGGTCCAAGTAGTTTCTCGCCGAAACTATACACATAATATAATTAATCCACACATGCCAGTTCAAGAACATATCCTAAACAGGCAACTCATACAACTACTGTATATATAAAACCATCGGTCTCCCCGATCAGACAACCACAATTGTATACATAATAAACCATCGGTCACCCCGATCATACAACAACAATTAAATATATAATTAACCATATGCCTGCACCAGCATATATATACATCCACCCTTCCTAGCTCCCTAGGAATTTCCTCTTATCCCACTACCCTTGCTACTACCGAATCCCTACTAATTATGACGAGTGACCTCGCGAATACCCGATTATATGCAGTGCGAAATAAATAGACAGTCGAATACAAGACTCTATCCTAGAACGGTTGGACTCAAACAAGAGCTGCGCAATAGAACTAAATCGAATATTCTAAGGCTATAAATCTCTTACTGCATACAGCCTAGAGGGCATCCTCTTAGTAACCTATCATAATTAGCATAAATTCCTAATAGCAAGCAGTTCAACATACAGCATAGTGTCCACAACAGGCAATCTAGCATGCATACTCTATGATCTAGAAAGCAATAACACACTAAGTATTGTACCTTTCCCCTTTGGCTCCGGCTGACTGTACACACTGCGCCTCCGATCACCGTTCCTCGAACGGGTCTTTACTTTTTCTTTTGTTTCCAAAAAGATTTAATAAAGAATTTGAAAATTTCCCAGCCGCAACTTGAGACCAAACACACCGAGGTGCGTTTGATTCACTCAAGCTGTGCTCTGATACCAAGTTGTAACACCCCGCTTACCACGACACAATATTGTCCGCTTTGCCCCACTGGCTCACGGCTTTGTTCTTGACCTCCTGGGAAGTCCTTGCGAAGTCCTTGCCAGGTCGCCAAGAACAAAGCCGTGAGCCAGTGGGGAAAAGCGGACAATATTGTGTCGTGGTAAGCGGGGTGTTACAAATGAGGGGTGGAAGAAACACCCTAACTTCTCATGGAGTCAACCCGGTCAACCACCACAAGGTAATAACTCCAACTTTTCTAATTCTTCTAATGCTAACAATGTATACCGTCCTCCAGGTTTCAACCAAAGGAATTTCAATGAGGGACAATCTGGGGAGAAGAAACCGGGGCTGGAGGATATGATGATGAAGTTCATGACCAAGATGGATGGCACAGTTGGAGAGCTAGCAAGCACGGTTAACACGGTCAAAGCGGCGACTGATCAGAACACGGAATCCATAAAGCTCCTTGAAAGGCAAGTGGGGCAAATTTTTGAAGCCCTACAAAACCGAGCTCCCGGAACATTCCCGAGCGTGACTGAAAGGAAACCAAGAGAAGAATGCAATGCCATTTATCTAAGAAGTGGCAAGGAGCTGATCAAGGAGCCTGCATGTAATACCCCACTTTAAAAATGTGTACTTTAACGTCTCCAAAACGTACTGTACTTAAATTTCAATCAATTATAGTAGAAGGGTTAAAACCGTCAAATTTCCAAACTCTTAATAAATATATATTGTCAAATCTAAAATTAAGAGTAAACTACATCTAATCGTCTTCATCTCATCGCCACCGCCATAGCTTTCTCCCTCTCTAAACTCTTACTTCTTTCTAAAATTAATCTCAATTTGTTGAAGAAATCAAAGATTCAATCACATATTCGGAATCCTCTCGTCAAATCCTTCGTAGAGGTATAATTTATCTCTAGTTTGCTAAGTTTTTGTGTATTCTTGAATTGGTTTTGTAATTGGGTCTAGGTTTAGATTATGTTGTAGTATTGCAAATTTGTGACAAATACATGTCTAGAAATGTTTGGCTTGGTCAAAATTGAAGTAGGATTAAAAAGGGTAAAGTTTAGAATCAAAATGGTGAGTTTTATGTTTATGTGGTTAGTTGCTCACCAAGTGTTCGGGTAAATGCTTAAGAGAATAAAGTTTTATGATTAAGCTTAAGAGATTAATCATTAAGCTCCATTTTGATGTTTAGTATGTTGTTTATATTTAGAATGGGTTAATTGAGTAAAATCTGAAGTTTGGATCATTAAAAAGTGAATCGGGAAAAAAGTGGGAAATCGGACGTTACGGTATGTGCAGCTCCAGTACTTTGACAGCGCGTAACTCACAAACCGTAAGTCCGATTGAGCTCAAATTTTACAGGTGAAAGGTTCTAAGTGTGTTCTACAATTCTTATGAAGGGTCTAAAGCCCAGTTTTGACTCTAATCAGCTCAAAATATCGTGTTTTCGGGACTGGTCAGAGTATACTCGGGACAGTTCCTATGTTTTTGTGAAATCCGTATAAAATCAATGGATGCTCCAAACGGGGTGATTCCAATTCGAGTAGAACCGTAAGAGGTTAGAGAACAGCTTTCATTAAGATCTTATAATCTGGTTTGGTCTCTAAGTATGAGAAAAATGCTCGAAAAGAAGGGGTTTAGGAGCTGTCAAAATGCAGTTCCGCATATGTGTCGAGTTTAGTTTCGAAATGTATATCGGGCTGTTCGTTTTGAAATGCTTAGATACCATTAGAACCAAAATACAGTATTAGATTATGATGTGAGTTCTATGTTGTGCAAGTGATAACAAATTATAGTTTAACATAGGTGCTCGAGCTCGTTCAACTCCGTCGTGAACCTCCTTTGATCGTGCTTTACATACCAACTTCGTTTAAGATTCTGTGGATTTTGGGCGAAAGACTGAATCTTTTGGAAAAGGCTTGGAAGTGTTTCTGGATAAGCGATCAAGGTGAGTTTTACTTTTAAAACGTTTTCAACTGGGATACATATATATGTAATATATATATATATATATATATATGAGATGGATATGTGTGGATTGAGAAAATGATTTATGGCGTGATTATGTGTATATATTAAGAGATATATATATATATATGTGGTTGAAATGTGGTAAAAGGTTTATAATTGACAATATGATATATTGATACATATATATATTGTATTTATATGTGCATTACACTACACGAATATACGTTAGCCGAAACTATAGTCGGCGGAGGTGTTTGCTGTAGTTGTTGTACATCGGTGCTGTAATTGTTGTACAGCGGTGTTGTTGGCTCGCAACCAACTGATATGGCCAGGGGAATGAGAATGAGAAAGAGGATGAGTTGAACACGGTGCACGAGTCTTGATTGGTATTTAATTAAGTGTGATATATGTGTGTTTATATAAAGGATTTTATATAAATGGGGTTTATAACGATTTTGAAATGACAGGGATTATCTCACTAGACCGTTTGGTCTAACCCTCAATTTGTTTTCAAAAATATGTATTCCAGGTCGAGGAAATTATAGCGGCAAAGGAAAGGATAAAGAGTATGACGCTTTTTGATGACTGATGTTGATTAGGAAGCTTTTATGTATTTTGTAGTTTCGAGACTATGGGACCGTATGTGAATTATTATGTAATTTTCTTTTATGAATGTAACGATGTTATGCAATATATATTATTTGTTGTATGTTTGGGAAACCGGGTTGTTACAGATGGTATCAGAGCCCTAGTTTAAGGGATTTAGGTATTTGGATTTATACCTAGACTTAAACTGCATGTGAAGTAGGATGTCCCCATTATTTTAGAACCTTGGGATGTTAAGTATAAAAAGGTAGAAGGAACATCATGTAAGGTAATTTCAAATTACTTTTGGCCAGTGTAATCGTGAACTTACAAGTACATGTTTGAACCGGAATACCTTGTTATATGGGGTATGTGCTTATGTGTATATTAACGTTGTTTGAATCAACAGAGTGACAAGTCGGACTTGATGTATGGATAGAGACGAAGACAGGTATATTTCTATAAACTATACACGTGCTAAAGTGCTATTTGACTTCGGTGTAAACCAATCATTTGTGTCTCCATCCTTTTGTTGCTTATCTGCATTAGAAAAGTATTTGATAATTATGTTAGAGTTAAAAAAAAATGGGTGTGCTAAATTACTGTTGTTCTGATTTTGCTAATGTGTAGAGTGTGATGGCTTGAGTGTAAAGAATAATAGTAGTGCGTGGAACGTGATGATTGTGTGTGGAGAGTAATGGTAGTATGTGAAGTTTTGACATTGTCATGAAGGCGACGATTTAGTGTGTTGTGTAGATTATACAAAGTGTGATTGTTGACGCTATTTAGAAGAGTATTGTTTAAATGTGTGGGGCGATGTGGATAAGATAGTGGTAGTTTATAATTAGCAAGCGTGCGAGGTATGATTGTTTCGAACATTGAGTGTGATTTCGAATTAACTTGGTTAAATTCCGGGTATAAGGTGTGGTGAAATTGTCGGTTAAATATGGAAATCGTTGAAACTGGGTGTGTGCGATTGATTTAGAAGTGAAAGAAAGCTAGCTCGTGGGATCGGTCTAGAGTGAACACTTCCTAGTGAGCTGTCCTTGAACGTGTTTCATGTTGAGAAGTTGGTATTGTATGCCAGTATAGATGTGTAAGTCTTTGATTGGTCATCGACTTTTGCGTTTATGTTAAGTTATAACATTAGATTGTTATTACTAAAAGTGTTATGATCCGAATTTTTCCAATGGAATGTTTTGATTGGGAATTTAGACTGAAAAGAAAAATGATTAAGGGACTTGGATTTATATCTAAAATAATATGTTTATGCTGGAGTGAGAAGTGAAGGTTCTACGATATTGTGATATTTATTGATCTTCTTAAGTGAAGGATTCATGTTCTCTGTTCTCATTAATAGTGATGCATTTATTGACAAGATTATTTTGTTTGGATTGGACATTGATGAAAATGTCAGATTCGATTTTTGGTATTAAGTTCAGGATTTTGAATTAAGTAGTGAGTGTATAGAAATGGAAATGGTTTGATTAAAACCATTTGGGAATTGAGAAATGTCTGACATTTAGTGTTATGATTAGCAGGAAGAAAGCAATGTTTAATAAACATTTTGATGGTCGTGTGACGAACTTTGTGGTGTAAATTGTAGTAGAATTATTATATGAATAGTTGGCGATTTTTTTTATTTAAGGTTAAGTAAAGTGAGGTTAATGTTGAAGAACTTTCTTTATGGAATTGTTTAAATTAAAGAGTTGTTTTAGACCCTATGCTTGACTTGGCATGTTAAGTCTCATGTGTAAATCAATGAGATGATGACGGGTTTGCCGTTGCGTTTAAGAATTTGATTTAGTGATAATATTATAGTTGGAAATTTGGTTATGTTTATAGAATGACATGATGATGATTATAGATTGGAGTGATATTATGATCATTAGTTGATTTGGAATGTCATGATAAATGTTTAAGCCTTTGATAGGTTGATTAAAATTTTATAGATTTGTTAAGTAACGACATTTATTGTTATTATAAGACGTGTTACGATTCTACTGAGATGTTGATGCTAAGTTATTATGTATGGTAATTCATGGTTAATAGAAAGAAATGAACTACATCTCAATTGGAGTTTATCTTGTGAAATAAATTGATATTTATGATTAAAATGCGTTGGTCAAGTTAAAGTAGCTAGAGATAAAGAAAAGGAAATTGTATTGTTTTGTGCGGAAAGGATCGGTAGTTATAATGCAATAGCCGAGAAGAGCAGTTGAGTTCGAAGACTGTTGTTGTGGTCATGAATCGGTTAAGGATAATTAGGGAGTGGTAAGCGTTGAGATGTCTACAACCTTTGTTCACATATTATGATTTATAAAATGGATTACAAGAATTCTTGGGAAAGTGTTTTCGAGATTAAAACACTGATCATTAAGGAATTGTTTGAGGTAAATCTAAGTAAGAAAGTCGGGATGACTTAATATATATATAGTTATCTGATTTTATGGTCGTTATGGTTAATTAAAAGAATTTTGGAATCCAAGACCCCTGAATTAATAGACTTGAGTGGAAGATAAAATTTAAGATGATTGGGTTTTCCTGTTTTAAGCAGAGATTATAGGTTAATCAGAGTTGCGTAGCGAAAGCGTGATAACCTGTTATTAATTGTGTTTGGATTTGAAAGATGGTTCAAAGTGGTAACAAAAGTTACATTATGAGAACAAAAAGTGGTTGGTAGTTTAATTTGGAATGATTGATTTAACATTTGCAATTGTTAGCAAGTTTCATATTGAAGGTGTATGTTAGAATTTTGGAAAGGTATAGTGAAAGTGTAAAATGTAGCATTGTGCATAATTTCAAGATGTCGATGCTAGATTTTGTCTGAAGTTGATGATTATTAGTAAAATTTTCCATATATCGAAATGAATTGTGATATAGATATTTTATGCTGAATTAGGCACGATAAGATTTTTCTTGGTGTTGAACGAGGCACAAAGTGAAATAAAGACATATTGATATTAATTTTGTTAAAAAGATATTTTTGGATGGTTGTTATATAGATGGGTATGGAGTGCTTATTAAGTTAATTTCGATAGTCTCGATTGGAGTTCGATGTAGTAGTGAGCATAAAGCAACCGTACCTTTTTGCTTAACCGAATTCCGGGACAGAATTCTTTTAAGGGGGAGATGTTGTAATACCCCACTTTAAAAATGTGTACTTTAACGTCTCCAAAACGTATTGTACTTAAATTTCAATCAATTATAGTAGAAGGGTTAAAACCGTCAAATTTCCAAACTCTTAATAAATATATATTGTCAAATCTAAAATTAAGAGTAAACTACATCTAATCGTCTTCATCTCATCACCACCGCCATAGCTTTCTCCCTCTCTAAACTCTTACTTCTTTCTAAAATTAATCTCAATTTGTTGAAGAAATCAAAGATTCAATCACATATTCGGAATCCTCTTGTCAAATCCTTCGTAGAGGTATAATTTATCTCTAGTTTGCTAAGTTTTTGTGTATTCTTGAATTGGTTTTGTAATTGGGTCTAGGTTTAGATTATGTTGTAGTATTGCAAATTTGTGACAAATACATGTCTAGAAATGTTTGGCTTGGTCAAAATTGAAGTAGGATTAAAAAGGGTAAAGTTTAGAATCAAAATGGTGAGTTTTATGTTTATGTGGTTAGTTGCTCACCAAGTGTTCGGGTAAATGCTTAAGAGAATAAAGTTTTATGATTAAGCTTAAGAGATTAATCATTAAGCTCCATTTTGATGTTTAGTATGTTGTTTATATTTAGAATGGGTTAATTGAGTAAAATCTGAAGTTTGGATCATTAAAAAGTGAATCGGGAAAAAAGTGGGAAATCGGACGTTACGGTATGTGCAGCTCCAGTACTTTGACAGCGCGTAACTCACAAACCGTAAGTCCGATTGAGCTCAAATTTTACAGGTGAAAGGTTCTAAGTGTGTTCTACAATTCTTATGAAGGGTCTAAAGCCCAGTTTTGACTCTAATCAGCTCAAAATATCGTGTTTTCGGGACTGGTCAGAGTATACTCGGGACAGTTCCTATGTTTTTGTGAAATCCGTATAAAATCAATGGATGCTCCAAACGGGGTGATTCCAATTCGAGTAGAACCGTAAGAGGTTAGAGAACAGCTTTCATTAAGATCTTATAATCTGGTTTGGCCTCTAAGTATGAGAAAAATGCTCGAAAAGAAGGGGTTTAGGAGCTGTCAAAATGCAGTTCCGCATATGTGTCGAGTTTAGTTTCGAAATGTATATCGGGCTGTTCGTTTTGAAATTTAAGTTGCTTAGATACCATTAGAACCAAAATACAGTATTAGATTATGATGTGAGTTCTATGTTGTGCAAGTGATAACAAATTATAGTTTAACATAGGTGCTCGAGCTCGTTCAACTCCGTCGTGAACCTCCTTTGATCGTGCTTTACATACCAACTTCGTTTAAGATTCTGTGGATTTTGGGCGAAAGACTGAATCTTTTGGAAAAGGCTTGGAAGTGTTTCTGGATAAGCGATCAAGGTGAGTTTTACTTTTAAAACGTTTTCAACTGGGATACATATATATGTGATATATATATATATGAGATGGATATGTGTGGATTGAGAAAATGATTTATGGCGTGATTATGTGTATATATTAAGAGATATATATATATATATATATATATATATATATATATATATATATATATATATATGTGGTTGAAATGTGGTAAAAGGTTTATAAATGACAATATGATATATTGATACATATATATATTGTATTTATATGTGCATTACACTACACGAATATACGTTAGCCGAAACTATAGTCGGCGGAGGTGTTTGCTGTAGTTGTTGTACAGCGGTGCTGTAATTGTTGTACAGCGGTGTTGTTGGCTCGCAACCAACTGATATGGCCAGGGGAATGAGAATGAGAAAGAGGATGAGTTGAACACGGTGCACGAGTCTTGATTGGTATTTAATTAAGTGTGATATATGTGTGTTTATATAAAGGATTTTATATAAATGGGTTTTATAACGATTTTGAAATGACAGGGATTATCTCACTAGACCGTTTGGTCTAACCCTCATTTTGTTTTCAAAAATATGTATTCCAGGTCGAGGAAATTATAGCGGCAAAGGAAAGGATAAAGAGTATGACGCTTTTTGATGACTATCAGTTGATTAGGAAGCTTTTATGTATTTTGTAGTTTCGAGACTATGGGACCGTATGTGAATTATTATGTAATTTTCTTTTATGAATGTAACGATGTTATGCAATATATATTATTTGTTGTATGTTTGGGAAACCGGGTTGTTACACTGCACAAGAACCGTCATCAAAAGATACCAATCCCGAAGAGCAAGACATCGAGATCATAAAAGTGAATGAGTTGGGGGCCGAGAAAGATATAGCGATTGAAGAGGCCAAGATGAGTGAAGAGAAGAAGAGGCAACCACCAGTCAAACTATTCGTACCACCACTACCATTTCCGAACCGGGTGAAAGCACATAAAGATGAGGAACAATTCAAGAAATTCTTCGACATCTTCAAGAAGCTTCACATCAATATCCCTTTCGCAGAAGCGCTTACCCAAATGCCAACGTATCTCAAGTTCATGAAAGAGATCGTATCAAAGAAGAGGGCAATCGAACACCAGTCCACCATTGCACTTACTAAGGAGTGTAGCGCGATTATTCAGAACAAGCTTCCCCCGAAGCTTAAGGATCCAGGGAGTTTTTCGATCCCTATTCAAATTGGGAATCTTAATTTTAATAAGGTATTATGTGATTTAGGAGCTAGTATCAATCTAATGCCTTTATCTGTTTTCAGGAAACTTGGCTTGGGAGAAGTGAAACCAACGTACATGACCCTCCAGCTCGCTGACAGATCAATCATCTATCCATATGGAGTAGTAGAAGATGTGCTCATTAAAGTAGACAAGTTCTACTTTCCGGTAGACTTCGTTGTGATCGACATAGATGAAGATGAAAAAGTCCCGCTGATATTGGGAAGATCATTTCTGGCCACGAGTCGAGCACTGATCGACATGGAAGAAGACGAAATGACCCTAAGGGTTGGTGGCGAGAGAGCGGTATTCAAGATGTTCGAGAGGGAAAGAGGCAAAAGTGAAGAGAAACAGGATGATCAAGGAAAGCCGAAGGAGTGATCGGGAGGAAGGTCGAGCCACGACCGAAACCAAGGCGCGGGGTGGGAGGCAACCCACCTAGGTTTGTTCGTTTTCATTTTTCTTTTTAGGAACTGCGTTTTTGAGTGTTTAAAAAAAATTGAACAGAGACATACGCGGGTTTGGCCGCGGTTTCCAAGTCGCGCGCCAAACCGCGCAGGTCCCTGTTTGGTTTTTCCTTTCCTACTTCGTGTGTTTCGTTTCTTTGTTTTCCTTCGCCGTTTTCTTTGTTTCCTTTCGTCTTGTGTTTTGTTTGCTTTGTTTTTATGTGTTCGCTTCTCCGATGTCTTCCAACTTGGTCGCACCAATTCTTCAAGAGAACCTCATCCGTCCGGGCAAACAGGTATGTTCTAACTCTGTGTGTTAACGAGTGGTGTATGACGTTTGTTTCCTTATTAGTTAACGAGATGCAATAAACCTAAGTTTCACTTAGGTTTGGGGTGCCTCACTTTGCAAACATCTACATACTCACTTTTACTCCTGTGCAAACCTCGGTTTCACCGAGGTTTGGGGTTGGCTTTGTTTGACAAACCTAGGCCTTTGGGGTGGCCATATTTTAATGGAATCACTCTTTGATGCTTGTGCTTTAATGTTATACCTTACCTGTCTGATACCTGTAATAACCGCACAACGATACTTGTTTCAGTATCGCCTACGCCGACACTTGCACATTGGGGACAATGTGTGGGTAAGATTTGGGGTTGCCCAATCGGGCCCACGATTATGCACGTAGATTTCCCGCACCTCTGCATGCTTAGATCACATTAGCCAAAATTTTTGTTTTGAATGATTGAGACCGACCATTGTGGGGAGAATCTCGTGATAGTGACGTGACCATTAGGGAAGGACCGGGAAAGGACATGACTAGGGACATTAGTGGAGACCACCCATTAGTGAGATTTGAGTCTAAAAGACATCTTTTCATTTCGAGGGATTTAAACACTTAATTTATATACACTTTTTCGAGTTCCTTGTCGTGAATATAGAATGATCTCGCTATATTATTGCATTGAGTAGCAAAGACAACCATCGGGATATTGGGTAAGGGTGTAGTAGACCATATCGTGTGGACCTTAAGAGATGATTCCAGGCATTGTGTGTATGTTTAACCCTGTTTTTAGCTATCGCTCCCTTCGACCCATTATGTATGTATCCATAACCCAATTTTACAGCCAAACACTCACCACGTGTTCATTTCATGACCCACCATTAAACCCGAGCCAAAAACCTTAGCCAACCCTTACCCGAAAGTGTGTCAATCAGAGGCGGTAATGAATAACAGAAAAGAAATAGTACAGGCCAGTCATGAGAAATAAAAACAGATAGAAAAGAGGGCCAATGCAGCCCCAATCAAATAAAGAGGACCAATGAAGTCCCAAAATAAAATAAAAAAATTAAATTAAAATAAAATAAAATAAAAAAATTAGCAGTTAGTTTAGAAATTATTTACAGCAGAAAATAAGAGAGTCAAAGCGACTCCAGCAGTGACAAAGAGGGCCAAATGATAGAAATTGAAGTCAAGAAGTCAGAACTGCTAAAGATTGACACATCAAGGAATTTTGATCCGCTTACCCTTCGTTCTTAGCCATAACCCTAGCCCCATTACAACCCTTGTAAAGACCTGGATGATCTTCTGGAAAATGTGATTAGGGTATACGACCACCATTACCAATATTCCCTGTCTTGCTACTTAATTCCTTTCTGAGATCGACCTTTTGGACATTTGTGCGTCTTTCATTAGAGTTGTCATGTAATCTTTCGAGTATTCTTGTACATAACTTCCTATACATGACAACATGTGCGACAACCTAGGCTCGAGTGAAATGAGAGTATCCCGTGAGGTAGGGTCGAAGCGAAATGTTTTCCCTAGTATTTTTGGACCTAGTACAACCTTAATGTAATCGGAGCTGTCACGAGTTCAACTCACAATGGAAGGCCATAGATCAAACAGAATAAGGATGAGCCGAGAGTGAGATAGGCATTCACGGGTATGGGAATTCACTAGTGCATTACGTGGTACCGATTGAGAGTTGTGCAGTTATTATTTCACTGACATATGCTTTTATTCTATTTTATCGCTAATTTGCTTGGGGACAAGCAACGCTCGGTTTGGGGTTGTTGATAACGCCACTTTTTGGCGTTATTTTCAGTCCTGAAACCAATGAGATTGGCTTGTATTTAAGCAAAGAGGCGGAACTTTATGGTTTATCTAGTGAAATGTGCAGGTTATCTAGAAGACGGCAATCATCGAGAAAAGAAGCTAAAAATAGTCCAAAAGAAAGCCAAAACGAAGCCAACGGAAGCCCAAGATCCAAGCCCAAGACCCGTGCCCGAACCAGGACCCGAACCTGACCCGATGCACATCAGGGGACACGTGCGGTTTGTCCCGCGGTTTGCAAATAGCGGGACAAGTGGCGTAACTCCCTGTTTCAATTCTATATTTTGGTATTTTCCGGATTTTAGGTCATATCTCGCACACAACGAACGGGAGCAGCTGAGGGGCGATTTCTGGAGCTTTTCCAGAGCTTTTGGAGCCACGATAGAGGATCAATCGAGGACACGTCCACCACGGAAAGTAGATTCGAGCACGAGAGAAGGGAGTCCACCATTACACTCGTCACATTCATTATCATTATGTTTGCACACGTTTTTCCATCTTCTTTCTTTATGTTTGAATCCACCACCAACATGAACTAAATTCTAGATGTTGGGGGTTGGAATGAATTTGATTTAGCATATGAACAGATGATTTGAATTCTTTTATCAGTTTCCCTATTTTAATGAAGCATGTGATTTAGTTTTTAATGCTTTTGTGAATTTGGCCAATTTACATTTGATTTGTTGTGAAAAATTAAGTTCGAGAGAATTAATTGTTAATCTAGAACTAGAAATTGCATGCCTAAGGTTAGAAATTTGGATAGAGATATCAAATTAAACCTTAGTCTCATTAAATCTTGTTTTAAGGTGTTTTCAGTTTCATAAGTTGCGATCGAGAGATAAAACTTGTGTTTCCAAAATAAAACCCGTTGTTGCTTGAGAAAGAACAACGGTGACTTTAAAGATTGGGCATTCGTTAAAAGGAATAACTGGTAACTGTTTTAAGTCAAATGTTTGTACGTGAAAGTCTTAGGATTTCCAACCCTCAACTGTTTTCTCAATCTGAAGTTTCTTAAGCTGTTTACTGTTTTGTGTTTGATTTATTTTGCTTGCAATTAATTAGTTTAGTACCAACCACTCAAAATTGCGACGTTCAGTTAATAGAGTTTATAGTAATTGTGATACTTAGTTCCTAGTTCCCTGTGTTCGATACTCGTACTATCTAGTACTATTACTTGATTTCGACCCGTACACTTGCGGTAAGATTTAGGGAGGTGTAAACTCTCCAACCGCATTGTCCATCTTTGACACAAACTTCATTAGCATCTCTTCCAATCCGGTCTTCTTCTCCCCTCCTTGTGCCTCTTCTTGCCTCCTGTGATTGTAACCGGGAGGACGATAAACATTAGTAGATTGAGTAGAAGAGTTAGAATTGTTACCAAACTGGTTCTGCTGTTGCTGGAACATAGGCTATTTTTGTGCGTTCTGTGGTTGACTCCACGAGAAGTTAGGATGTCGTTTCCATCCTTCATTGTAAGTATTCGAGAACGGGTCGTTTCTCGGTCGGTTGTTGCGGTTTTGAAGGAATTGCACTTGCTCCGGCGGAGGCATTTCTTGAGAAGAACCAAATGGCACTTGACAGCCCATCTCTCCTTGGAAAGTTGGCTGAATTGCTGTCTCTTTCAGCTGATTCGTGATGGCTGCCAATTGTGCCTTAATGGATTTCAGTTCGTCGGTCTCTTGCACACTTGCCACCCTCCTAGTGGCTGCCCGAGGTGTGGCATAGCTATGTTCCGCGAGATTCTCAATCAGCTCATACGCGTCCTCATATGACATATTCATCAATGCACCACCAGCAGCGGCGGTGAGGTCATTCTTATGTTGTGGATGCAATCCTCGAAAGAACGTTTCGATGACCATCCATTCTTGCAAACCATGGTGAGGGCACTTTTTCAGCATACCCTTGTACCGCTCTCATGCCTCATAGAATGACTCCTGATCCCATTGGGCAAAATGAGTGATGTCCGACAGCAGTTGGGCTGTTCGCCCCGGTGGAAAGAATTTATTCAAGAACGCTGTCACCATGTCATTCCATGTATGAATCTGCCCGTTTGGCAGACTCTCTTCCCGTTCAGTTGCTCGACCCCTTAGTGAAAACGGGAAGAGTCGGAGTTTGATCGCTTCTGGGTTAACTCCATTCACCTTGAAGGTGTTGCAGATCTTCTCGAACGTTCTCAAATGGTTGTGCGGGTCTTCAGTTGCTGCTCCTTCGAACATGTTTGCTTGCACCAATTGGATGGTGCCAGTCTTGATTTCAAAATTGTTTGTTGCAATCGGAGGAACATAAGGTCCTCTCTGTGCGGCCCCCATGTTCGGGTTGGCAAAATTCCTCATAGGTACCCTTTGTGGTGGTGGTGGTGGACGATTGACATTGTTGTTAACGTTGTTGTTAACACCATTGTTGGCATTGTTATTGGCATTGTTGTTGAGACCATTGTTAACATTGTTGTTGTTGTTAACGTTGTTGTTGGCATTGTTGTTAACACCAGCGTTGAGGTTCTGATTGACCGGAATCTCGTTGTTGTTCACCGGAATCTCCTCATTCACTGGAATCTCCCAATTAACGTCGTTATTGACACCGTCCATTTCTTGCTGAAGTCTGAGTCTAGCTTGCCTCCTTAGTCTCCTTGCAGTCCTTTCGATCTCAGGATCAAATGGTTCGAGTTCACCAGAGGAAATCCTCCTTAGCATAAACTAGAAGTGACCTGCAATAAGGAATAAAGCACAAGTTAGGTCGCGTAGCAATGCAGTAGCAAAAAAAAACAAAAAAAAATTGCAATAAAAGAAAATGCTCAATATAATAATTACTACAACTGGTAGTGATATTAACACAAAACAAGTTCCCCGACAACGGCGCCAAAAACTTGATAGGACGGTTTACACCCCCCTTTGACTAACCGCAAGTATACGTTGTCGTCTCAAGTAATACGTACGGAAGTACGAGTATCGAACCCACAGGAACCAGGTGTTAAGTACCGCAATGACTGTAGTTACTATTATCTGAACGATCGAAAATTGATTTGGTTTGATTGTTGAAATATCTTGACTAGCAAAGCTTATGAAAGTAAAGAACGTGATTGGTAGTAATATTAAGAGAGAGGATGGAGGGTTGGATTCCGAATGAATTCAATTAACGAGACTTCAAATTGATTTGTAAATGGTTAAAACGATTAATGATTTGTAAAACCAGAACTCGTTACACTTCTTCAAGCTGCACCGAGACTTAACTTAACTTAAGTTGCTTATCTTTCGATCTTACAGTTGAATTAAGTTGAAGTGACTGGTTTTAAAACACAACACCGAAGGAATTGGTTTATCTCTAACTAATTCCCCTCGGTGGCTATTGAATTCGAACTCAATCTTGAGATTTCCATCGAACAACTCAAGAGTTATCAAATCATTTAACAAGTGATCAGTTTATTAAAAGCATTAAGCATGAATTCAAAGTCGTCATCCATCTATTAAAACCGGAGTACAAATCGTTCAAAGCCTACATCTATGAGTCATCCATCATCCAACCCCCCAACATGGAGTTTAGCTCATGTTGGGGGTGTGTAAAGAAAACTGAAAGATTACAAACGATGTAAAAGGAACCATGTTTGAAAAGTTCTGCAGAAAAATATAAATCACTCCCTGAGAAAAATCCCTTCCACGATCACGTACTCAATCGTTGTTGTCTTCCAATCGATCTCTCGTCACCTCTGTCTTCGTGCTCTCAATCTGCTCCCACAAATCGCCTCTGACCTGCAGCCGCTCCCCTAGTCTGACTGCTAACCCTAAAATTAGAAAATAGGGCTTTAAAAGGTATCTGATAATTGGCGCTAGTTCTGGTGCTACTTGAGTCGCGCCAAAAGTCTCGCCGCACTCTGGAGAATATTGCCTTTAAATCTCGCGCGCATCACGCCGCTAGCTAGGTGGCGCCATAAAGCGCGCCACCCTCTGGAATCCACCTCTTCAGTTTTCCGCGCGCACTACGGCGCTAGCTGAGTCGCGCCACAGGTCGCGCCAGCTTCTGTTTTGCTCCAACTTCGTCTTTTTCCAGATTTCAAGCTCTTTCTTCGGAAAATACCCACGATCCTCTTCATTTCCCTTCCAGACTGACTAACTGTACATCTCAAGAAACTCATCAGTAAAAGTCACTATTTTACTTGAAAACACCCAACAATTACTCGATTCGAGAGTTAAACTAATGTCGAAAACCGACATTATCAATGTGTGTGTATACGTATATGCAACTCTTTCATAACTCAACAATGCATATAACCCACCAAGGTTCATTAGTCCCAAAGGTACTAAGAATACAAAAATCATCAAACGGTCTTCACACATAAGACCAACACTCAAACCGACACATACTCAAATAAAACGCAATTAAGCATATAACACATCCAAGGCTCCACCTCGAGCTACTAAAATCGGCAAATACTCAAAAGACTCATTTGAGTATAAATCAAGCCTTTAAAGGCCAAAATAAACGTTTGGCTAAATACGTGTCACTCACACGGTTACGTAAACCAACATACATCGTTACCCAAAATCTTTACCCTTTTAAATTTCTCAATTGGCCATCGGTCCCAAAATAAAAGGTTTACAACTCTCAAAACATTCATACGGTCGGATTGACCGAAATCCTTAACTCACACGTTCACATTTTAGAAATGTAACACATCATATTTATCGCATAATCACAAAAACACCAAATGTGTATTTTGACCAAATCACCTTCACTTATGAAATAAATTAACAAAACCACTTACAATCGTGATTTATTCATCAATCACTCAAAATCCCCAAATGTGGGTGTTTTACGAGATTTGTAAAGCTCAACACATTGATTAATCAAAACCCACAAATCAACTCAACAAGTGATAATTTCACATAAAGCACACAAATACTTTAAAATAAACATTTTGGCATGTACAACGTTTTCACAAATCAACTTGAACTCACCTTGCTAGATTAAGCTAAATCTAGATTTTCCCAAACGTATACCCCTTTGAAGAAACTTGCGTCTTCAAGCCAAAGCCTCCAAAAACCTAGATCCAACATTTCCAACCATAAATACTTAGATCTAACCATGTAGAATCATTCCCCAAACATGATACATCAAAACCCAACTTATACAAAAACCCTAGTTCTTATAGATGAAGAAAATAAGGTTTTCCTTAACCAATCACCACCAAAACCACACCAACAAAGCTCACAATGGAAGAGAAGATGAAAACCACCAAACGCTAGCTTTTGGGTAGAAAAATATTACCTTTATCACTGGAATCTCCAAGCAAAAGCTCCTAATCACTCGCAAAAGCTCCAAGCTTCCATATCTTCATCAATGGTGGAAAGGGGTTTAGTTTAGGTGAGAGAGATGAAGAAGGAGAAGGGTTTGTGTTACTCTTGAGGGAAAATCGGCTGAGAGGAGGGAGAGAGATTGAGTTAGGGTTATGAAATGGAATGAGGAAATAGAGAGGGGAAAAGTCTCTCTTAAACAAAAAGTGCCATCAGACACATCGCGGACGTCCGCAGGGTTCTATGCGGACGTCCGGCCCCAGCCGAACTGATTCCTTCCCAAACTTCTGTTGCTTCCGCGGACGACCCGCGGACTTCCGCGCTATGCGGACGTCCGGCCCTTGGCCATGCGGACGTCCACAAGTCCAATTTTCGTATTTCCAAATTTCGGGGTGTTACATGCCTTGTCATTGTGGTGTCTAATGTGTGAACTTTACTGCTAGAAAAATCAGGTTGCATCACTTTAAAAACCAGAGCAAGAGCCGTGAAATCTTGACATATCAAGTTTCCATGCCTTGGGCCCTGTGTATGTACCTATATAAATTATATATAATTAGTAATAATTGAAAGTAATATAATGTGGGTCGGGGATTCATTATATCAGGGATCTCAAGACCCGATTTTGCGGGGAATCCCGAAACTCGATCGAGTCGGGTGAATCGGGTTTCCCACTGAGTTAGGGCAAATCACCATCCCTAACCACAAGTATCCACCATTTTCATGTCTTGCACAACAACAAACGTGCACTGACCACCATTGCATCCACCTTCGTCACCATGGTTGTTGCAATAATCATCACCATGTCTTCGCTAATTGATAAGGATCTTCCAAACCGAATAACATATAGTTTTTCCTTTGTATGAATCGAAGTTTTTCAAACTACCATAAATTTATATCAAAATTTTCGTTCAAATTTGTTACTATTATATATATATATATATATATATATATATGTATGTATTTATGTATGTAAAAATCGTGTAAAAATGTTATTATATTAAATTATTGAAATATTTATTTTAATTGTGTTATTTATAAATATATAAAATCATTAAATAATTTTTATAGATAACTTATCTAACTATATCTTAATCAGTTTTAATAATTCTGTACAATCTAGTACAATTATGCTTAAATTACCAGACGCTACATTAGAAATGAAAACCAACAAACTATATAAATATTTGTATAAATGGGGGGAGTATTGAGCAATTAGTGCATAGTTTTGTCCTTATGGGGAAATAAGAAAATGGAGTGGCTGACATATCCAGTCAAGGGGACCGCAAATTTCGTATGTGACAAAAGAACACGTATGAAGGAGTGGCCCCACATTATTCACGTGAGATTATGTTTGTCGTCACGGCGGTCTTACGTTTTCTGTACGCCATCATTTATTTACCTTTCTTTGTCTTTATCCTCGCGTTGACGGCGGCGACGGCCTTTTAGATGGTCCTCCTGTTGGGGTGCAGCCTCACCTTCCTCCATTATTTGACGCTTTAACGGCGCCGTTAACTCTTTTTGACTTCTTATACAAATAAAATAGAGAAATTAATTAAAATATGGACGGACGATTCAGTGAAATGCGTAAACTCTTTCAATTTCACGAAAATATCCAAAATTTCCGTGAAAGTCCTTGAACACGAACTATTTTTGTAAATTGGATTTTTGTCAGTAAAATTGATTTTTAGTCTGTGAAAATGATTTTTTAGTCCGTAAAATTCATGTGTGTGGATAACAAATACGGAAATGATTAACCACTTGGGTTGTGGTGTACTGATAAAGTCTTTGGGGGATGTAGTGGAAGCTCATCTACCCAGGGTTCTAATCCAGGCACTGTCAAAGCCCTTGTGGCCATGGAGGTTCACCTGCGATGACTCCATGCCATTCGTGGTCGCCCAGAGATTAGTCAGTGTGCGTAAGCTAGCCCGAAAACCCACGGTTATATAAAAAGGAAAAGAAAATCCAATATTAGAAATATATAAGCAAATAGGATGTTGGTGACCACTCTCTTAAAAATATTTATTTTCTCTTTCTCAACATTGGTCCGTGAAATTGGTTTATTTTTTGGTCTGTGAATTGGATTTGTCCGTTAATTGGTCCCTCTTTCTTAAAAATAAACCAATTCACGGTTTAGAAAGGACATAAACATCCAATTCACAAACCAAAAATCTAATTCAAAAAGGAGTCCGTGATCACAGACACTTTCATGGAGAAAATGAGTATTTCGTGAAACTGGGGAGAGTTTAGCCATTTCACTAAATCGTTGGTCAACTTAGGGCGCGTTTGGTTTGTCGGAATGAATTGGAATTGGAGGGATTTGGATTTCAAATCCATTTCAATCTCATGTTTGGTATGCCATAGGATTTGGAATTGGTGGGTTTTGAAATCCCATGATTTTGTTGAAATCCACTGTCTGATGGATAGGGCTGGGATTTGAATCCAATTCAGGACTGGATTTCATAAATAAAAAAAACCGCTTTTTCCCCTTCCCATGTCTGATGATGGATGATGAGGGAGAGAGCACACGAGAGTTTGTGATGAGGGAGAGTTTTGAATTTCCCGGAAAAGCATCCTGCCTCACTCTTTTGGTCTTTGGTCAACCATGCAAAATTAGAAAAAATTTAAATAATAACTAATTATTAATAAGTTGTTATACTAATAAATTACATGTTAAATTAAACAATATTAGCTTGTTTAACGGATATATATATTCTCTATAAAACAAGTATTTATATTTTTATATTAATTTGTTTTAAAATAAACTTTAACTTTAAAATAAAATGTGTACTTTTCAATTCTATATTAATTATGAGATAAAAGAAATTTAAAGAAAATGATTAAATATTTTAAAAGTAATTTACCAATAAAAAAAATTTCTTTATAAAACAAACAAATAATTAAAAAAAAATCTAAATCCCAATCCCAATCCAAATCCTATAAACCAAACAAAATTCATAAAGTAATAGAATTCAAATCCATTACAAATCCTACAAACCAAACATATGAAAGAATTCCAAATCTTTTCAAATCCAAATTCAAATCCTTACATGAAATCTAATCCATTCCAATTCATTCCCGCAAACCAAACGCACCCTTAGAGTATTTTAATTAATTTCCCAATTAAATATGGTATTTTTTGTAAAATATTTATTTATTTATTTTGATTGCAAATCAAATACAGCCTCTCAAATTGTTGTAATTGCAATCCATTTAAAGTTAATCATAACCGTTAATCTATCCTCTTTTAAGTATAGTTTTTTAATTAAAAGGGTAAGTATGTCAATTACATTTTTATAATTAAAAAATAAATCCATTTAATTGAGGCGACGATTTGATTATTTTTTTAATTTTAATTTTATTATAAAATGATGCTAATGATTATTATCTTAAGACTTAAATGGTTGTTTTTTTCTTAAATTTTGGAAATGTTTTAAATTATGATTTATTGTGTATATAGTAAAAAATACTCTAGTTTTAAATCGTTACCACCACTTCTCAATAAGCCTTCAGTTCTGAAAGCCAAAGACTATCCACCCCTAACTCACCCAAGCTAAAACGGTTTAAAATAACATCTCAATTGACCCAAACAAATTTTCAATGAGAATCGTCTAAAAAGAACTCTCCCTCACTCTTTCTAGAATCTGATTTAGAGATTGCCAAACACTGATTTAATAAGTGTTCTTCGACCCTCAATCGAAAGGCCACGAGCCCTTCAACAAGAAAGCTTTGATTTAAACTTATCAATGATTTGGCTCTAATTTTCGATTTTATTCATGTTTTATTCCAACCGGAAGCCCAAGATAGGTAAATGGTAAGATTCCAAATTCGCAACCCATTTCTGAAGCTCTAAATGAATTTTCACTTCCCGTCACCCCCACTCCATAAAAATTAATTTTTGCGATGTATATTTTAAGACCCGAGATTGATTGAGAACACTTTAGTATTTCCATTGAGTTCCTAAGATTATTTGAGTTACATTCGACAAAAAAATAGCATCATCCGTGGACTAAAGATGTGAGACACATACATCCTTCCTTCTGATTGAAATGCACAGGCACCACGATTTAGGGTCTCATCCATGACCACATTAAGCCCTTCCACTGTAATTAGGATAAGAAAGGGAGAAAGAGGATCACCTTGGCAAACTCCTTTTTGCATTTTAAATTCCAAAGACGGAGACCCGTTTAACATGTCAAATTTTCTTGATGAAATTAAAGTTAAAGCCATCCGGCCCAGGAGCTTTTTTAGATCCACAACTTTTTATCGCATACCAAACTTCTAATTCCGATAATTTCGCATCAATAAATTCGACCTCCCTTGTTTTTAATCGCTTGAATCGATCACTTCGAATCTCGGCTATAAGGATTCCTTCTTCCTTGAATTTTGCAATTAAGCAATCAAAAGTTGTTTGCTTGATCGAAATTGTGTCTTCACTCCAATGGCCATCCAAGACAACCCTGATAATATTGTCTTTAAAAAAACTTCTTTTCAAATAAGCATGAAAGAATTTTGAGTTTTCGTTACCTTCCAAAGTTCATTTGAATCTCGATTTTTGTATTAGCATTAAAGATTTTTTCACTTCTTAGTCAGCCCATTTGGTATGAGTGTATTTCCAACTATTCAACTCCTCTAGAGAGAGACTTCTTTTTCGTGCCTCTACTTCCAAGTTGCAAGTCGTATTCTTTACTTTGTTCAACGCACCGTTCACCGTTCACAGTCCCAAGTTTCTTTTTATTCCAAAATTTTAAGTCATCCTTCAACATCTTTAATTTTTCTTTGAACACTTTATCTGACTCTGAGGAGAGAACCCTCCTAGACCAAGCATTGTTCACAACCTCCTTGAAATCTGAATAGTCCATCCAATCGTCAAGAACTCCGGTTTGGGCCTAAAATCTCTCGCAACATCCCGTAATAATATGAGGCAAGTGATCGGAAAATTTTCTCTCAAGAGCCATGTAACACCCTAAAAATCAGGGCCAATTTAAACCTTAAAATTTAACAAGGCTAAACATAATATCATCCAAACTTTTGTACATAAGCAGAGAATTAACTATGAGGGTTCATATATTTACATTTTGAATTCTCAAAACAACCTATTAATCTAATCCTGTCAACTATGATTAGATTAAATTGGTTATCTAGGCAATTCATCAAAAGCATCCTCGCATAAGCTAACTTCTCCACTTAGCACCAAAAGTTGAATACCAAAAGCACCCGTCCCTCTTCCCGTTACCTCCCCGAGCTCGTAACTGGTAAGGAAATTTAATTTGAACGATTAGGCTTACGCCTAGTGAGATCATCCAATTTCAAATTAAAACTTTAATAGCTTTGGAAACTCAGATATTCAAAGCGTATAAACAAACCTGGTTTGCCACCATTCTTACCGTACACACATACTCATCTTGCGATGACGGGATCATACCCGATTCCATGAGTATGACTAACATTCATAAAGTCATATCATCACATTCGAGAGCCTACTACGAATCATTACAGATTCTAGACCATCGCTCATATCCAAGAAATTACAAGTTACTTTATGCCTATTTCTTGGAGTGGAAGTAGAGATTACAATTTACTTTATGCATATCTCTGACCTTCCCATAGAAATCAGAATTAAAAGTTACTTTATGCCTATTCCAAGACTTCTACTCACAATACGAAATGTGAATTACAAATTACTTTATGCCTATTCCGCATCTCACGTCATGTAACGACCCGGTTTCCCAAACATAGTTCAAATAGCATACATTGCATAACGTCGTTAAAACAAGAGATACATTATATAACAAATACGGTCCCCTAGTCTTTTACAAACATTCAGTACATCATTAAAAACGTTTACATAGTAAATTACATCATTACTAAAAACATGCTATCTCTACTAAACACATCATAGTCTTCAACTACATAGTCCTCCAACAGCTATTCGCGGTTTAACCTTCTTATTTGCTCTTACTCGATCCACGACCTGGAATACATATTTTTGAAAACAAAATGAGGGTTAGACCTTGAGGTCTAGTGAGAAAATCCCCGTTAGTTAAAAACCATTTGCACAAGATCATACACATAATTCACATAGGAATACCAATTAAAACTCATGCATCATATATCTTTCCATCTCATTCTCTTGGCCATATTAATTGGTTGCGAGCCAACTAATCAATTTACACCACTGTACTAAATACAGCCAACACCACTGTCCCTCTGTACAGCCAACATACACCGGTCCTAAGCCCGGCCAACTAGCACCCATGCAGTGTAATACTCATATAAACACAATATGCACATTATTACACTCATTCACACATATGTATTCCAGTTGAAAACATTTTAAATAAAAACTCACTTGTTTGCTTATCCAAAACTCCTTCCACAAAGAACTCAGCTTTCACCTTCGATTCACAGTATCTGAAATAATTAAACACAACATCTCTTTACCAAATAGGACACACACGTCTTACTAGAGTTAAGAACTCTAAAGAACTCAAATTCCCAAATGTTACCCCCAAACCCGAACTTAAGTCGAGTCCACAGTACATTTAGTCCTCATTCATTCCCTATCCAATAACTAACATTACACAGGTTACTGGATACTCAAAAGCATCTAAACTCTAAAAATTGATCAAATAGCTAAACTATCCGGACAACACAAAACTATCCGGACAACAGGGCTTTCCGGACAACACAACCAATCCGGACAACCCCAACTTTTCGGACAGCATGTTCAATCCGGACGTCATCCGGAAACCACAGTTATCCGGACTCCATCCGGTATCTTATATTATCCGAAAACTTAAAGAAAAGGGGTACTTACCGGTTAGATGAATCGTCTGGACACCAACAATCAAAACTACCGGACACTACCAACGAAACTACCCTGATACATTCAAACTATCCGGAAACCTCTGTCGGTTTAGCTAATTTTAACCCAGAATCCGACCATGATTTATACCAGTTTGATTTTGCTGATTCTAATCCGATAGAAACAATCTACTAGCAATTATAAACATAATTTGTAAAGGAACATACCTGAAATCACTTCAAAACACACCAAATGGAGCTCTAACCCTTCCTTTTCCTTCTTCTCCCTTTTCTCTTCAAACACCCTCACACACACACACTTAATTCTGGATATTTCTGTGTTGTGTAATATCAAAATATTGAAAAGGATAATATCTACCCAATTTTACACACTTAGTCCTTGAACTAATCATTAATAACCAACATACCCTAAACTTATAAATTAACCCAAATTTACCCTAAACATTAATTATAAAGTTAATTTTATTTAACGGGATGAGATTTTAACTAACGAACTTACCCGGGGTATTACACGTCACACTATGAAATAGGAATTACAATTTACTTTATGCATATTCCTCATTTCACATCACCTTTATGAAATGGGAATTACAATTTACTTTATGCCTATTCCACATTTCAGGTCAACGGGAATTACAAGTTACTTTATGCCTATTCCAGGTTACAACACTACCAGTGCCTATGGATCCATTACACTTACTAGCGTATATGCATAACAACATAAACACGCCACATCTCGTATCATATTCTCAACGCTAAGAATACTAGATAACCTATCGTATCCTTATCCTCAAATGTCCCCCTTCGGCGACTTAGCACGGGGGTTCCGCTACCCGGTTAGCGGATGGGGTCAATGGGCAACGCCCTTGCGGGGTCTGGGGGCAGCGCCCGAAGAATTTTTTAGAAAAACTTAACCAGACAACACATCCGGAAACTGTATCCGGACATCAGAAGTTTCCGGATACCACAACTATCCGGACGTCATAACTTACCGGTCATCATAACTTTTCGGATACTAAGCCTATCCGGATGTTTACCGGAAACATATTAAATTCGGATGACATCCGGAACCAAAGTAATCCAGATACCATCCGGTATCTATTTTATCCGGAAACTAACTCTTTACCGGATACTACAGGAAAGAAAAACTTACCGGATGCCATGCCTCGTCCGGATACCTTCATACAGTGGTTACCGGATAATTCACTACCGGACACCACTGATAAAGACTATCGGACACTTATCATTTTGTCTAGTAACTTCAGCCTGTACACTAAAAATTCCATCGAGACCCATGTTTGTTCCATCCAGCTTATTTTAAACACATTCATTCAGCCCCAAAACAATTTATACAAACATCTTAATGCTTAATTTGACAGAAAACATGGATTTAAACAAAAGAGTGAATGAACTCACCTGTATAAAGTTAAACCCACTTCTTCTGCAAAAATCAAAGATCCAAATCAACTTCTCCAATCAAGCTGTACCTAGATGGAATCAGATTAGTTTGTAGATACTATCTCACAAACTGAAATCAAATTTGCAGAATCCTTTGTATTTTTACCAAAATTTCAGATTGCTTTCTTTTTCTCTCCTTCTTTCTCTTCTTCTTTCTCTCTGATAATGACCGACTCCAGCAAAAGAGTTGAGATATTTTCTCAATTCAACCCATACCTTTATCTATAACTCACTTTCCATTAATAACCAAACACACCCTCAACTTCAAGGTTTCAATTAATGACCAAACAAACCTTCATATTTCTAATTTTTATAATTAGTTTAAACTTTGGTCATTTGGAATTTCAACCCCTTTGAGTTATGTATTTTACAAAAAGTCCAAAAGCTTAAACTTAAATACACTTAGACCCCATTTATATTAAATAATATAATGGAAATTCGAGGTGTTATAAGCCAACATCGATAAAATTTCCCAATAAGATCTAAACTCTTCGGAGACAAGAAATCGATCAAGCTTGCTGAAGATTTAAATTATAGAACAAAATTATAAAATGTTACATCTCAAGATGTTGTAATAAGTGTATAAGACGTTTTGGATGTCGTAATAAGGTTTCTAGGACATTTTTATAAAAAAAACGTGTCACATTAACTAATTTATACAATAATATTTGAAAAAATGTTTCATAATAAGACATGTTTATTGAACACTAATCAAAACTGACCTATAAATAGTTAGTGTAACGTTTTGTTTTAAAAGTATCCTAAAAATCTTGTTAAGACATCTAGTATCGTTGTATAAACTTATTACAGCACCTCTATATAATATGTTTTTTTGTTTGGTTTTTTAAACTTAAGTTATGCAAAATAGTCTACCGAAAAATCTAGAAAATTTGACGTATAAAAAATTTGATTTAGTTGTAGTAACTATTTTAGGTTATAATTTGATTTCTTAAAAAAACTATTAACTAATTTAAGGTATAAGAACCTTTTTTGCATTTTTTGTGTCATCTCAACTCTCAACTCATCAAATAAAAAATTCGCATAAAAGTCCACAATGGTAGTTCTTATATGGGTCTCATGTATTTGACAACATCAATAGTTATTATTTATTTATATATAAATATCAAATATTCAATTTAAATACCAATTAAAATGAGGAAATTGTCACTTCACACACAAACTTCATGGTAAAACCAATGTTCTTAAATAAGAACTCAAAAGGGGTGAAGTTTCCTGTAACAACTCTCCACAATGGTAGTTTCTACAAGACACTCCACTTTTTGCTTATCAGAGCACTGTTGGTTAGATTTATGCAACCTCAAAAGGCTATGACAATTGGGAAACCAGGCAAGTATATATCGTCTTAAAACAAGTAATTATGGTAAGAATACCAAACATCGATCCACAAGGATAGCAAAGTAAGGATTTTCGACAAGTTAAACTTAAAGTAAGATTTCAAATGGTGAAGCAATATTTGTAAGGGTGGGTTAACCAACTACAGAGATATACCAATCAATAAAAGAAAAGCAAGGGTGCAAGTTTAAGCTGGAATTTAGCAACAATGTGTTTAGAAACATTGCTACAGCATGACCTGCTGGGATGCTGCAACATTGTGTAACAACCCAAACCAAAATAAAGCATAACATTCATAATAATATAAAACATCCCAAAACCAGTCTCAAAATTTCCAATACCATTGTCTTCAAAATCTAGGTTGGCGGAAACAACCTATTCACAACTGAGAATAAAACAAAGTCTATAAAATGAAAGTGTAGCACTATCTCTAGAAGCGTCCGGTCTCTAATTCTTCTCTTGAGTCTTACCGGAGCTCCCTACTATGTGCTTCCCTGAAAAGGTTTAGTTTGGAAAATGCGAGGGTTAGACCATGAGGTCTAGTGAGCTCCCTCAACAGTTTGATAACATACATTTAAAGCAGTTTGTAACTTTCAATATAACAACTTTATACACAACTTTCAGATAACTCTACTCATGTAAATGACACACTGAAGTCACTCGGAAGTGACAACGTGTCAGTCTCACACTGCCTTACTAGGTCACACCTCCCATGGCATAAACGGGACCCCCCCCGGTATGAGCACTGGCGGGCCACCCTCCCCCCCCCCCCTCGATTTAGCCGATTTACATCTAACAACAAAGTATGCATACATCTCAAATAAACTTTCATACAAGCATAATCATGTGATAAAACATGGCATTTCTACTCATTTACTTACTTCGGAAAACACGTATTTCTAGTTAGAAAAACTCACCTGGTGCTCTTAACGACTCTTCTTGCTTTACTTTTGACCTTCAGATGGGATACCTGAGTAAGTGGATAAAAATAAGCTGACCGGATACTAACAAACCAGACACCAGGCTTTTCGGACACCAACTATCCGGACACCACACTGTCCGGATGTTACTTACCGGATACCATACTATCCGGACTCCCCTTCCCGGACAACTATGCTATCCGGACGACTACTTATCCGGACAACTACCCTATCCGGACAACTACGCTATCCAGGTAACTATCTATCTATCCGGTCACTACGTTATCCAGACAACTAAGCTATCCAGACACTATCCTATCCAGACAACTAAGCTATCCGGACTCCTTACAGGACACTTTGTCCGGGCACCAACACAGAGCTTCCAGGACGCGAGGTCTGTGACATTTTGGGATCGAAATCTGCTGACAAACCTTCAACCAGAACAATTTCGCGATAAAAACAACACTATAAACATACTTAGTTCTTTTCTTACAAACCCTTTGCTGTTTAAACACAAAGATGATGCCTAATCCCCCCTTAGAGCATCATTTTCAACTTTTTAACCAAAAACTCCAAACAATCCAATTCCAGCAGAAAATCTAAGTACAGGGATTGAAATTTGAGATTACCTAGTAGGATCAATGCAGAACTAGACTCAAATCTTCCACTTCTTCTTCCCAATTGTAGATTGAAGTTGTTTTCTTCCTTTCCCTGCTATCTCTCCCACATAATTTACAACTCAGCCCCTGAAGTTACAAATTTACAACATTCCCCACAAAATCTTATTCTTTTCATTCAAGACCTAGGTTATTACAATTCTCCCTCCTCAAAAGAATTCCGTCCACGGAATTCCATTATCGAAAAGATGAGGGTACTTGGACCTCATGTCCGCTTCTACTTCCCAAGTTGCCTCTTGCCCTCTATGAAACCGCCACTGAACCTTTACCAGCCTAATCTCTTTGTTCCTTAACTTCCGGATCTTGCTATCCACAATCTCAACTGGTTCCTCTATGTACGACAGTCTCTCATCGACATTGATATCTTCCAATGGAATGGCCACATCTGCCTCGGACATGCACTTCTTTAGATTTGAAACATGAAACGTTGGATGAACTCCCTTTAATTCTTCTGGCAAGTCTAATTTGTAAGCCACTGCTCCAACTCGCTCAATAATGACGAAAGACCCTACATATTTTTGTCTCAACTTTCTTTTCTTCCTGAAACGTACTACTCCCTTCCAAGGTGAGACCTTCAGCATCACTTTGTCCCCCACTTGAAACTCGATAGGTTTCCTTCTTCTGTTCGCATACTTCCTTTGCCGATCTTGTGCGATCCTCATTTTATCACGAATCATCTCTATATTATCCGCAGTCATTTGCATAATCTCTGGACCTGCTAATTGCCTTTCTCCCACCTCATTCCAACACAACAGCGTACGACACTTCCGCCCGTACAAGGCTTCAAATGGTGCTGCCTGGATGCTTGTGTGGTAACTGTTGTTATACGAGAATTCTATCAAAGGTAGGTGTACTTCCCAAGAACCCTTGAAATCAATTACACAAGCTCGAAGCATATCCTCTAACGTTTGAATAGTCCTTTCGCTCTGGCCATCCGTTTGGGGATGATATGTTGTGCTCAACTTTACTTGTGAACCCAACTCTCGCCGAAGACTTCTCCAAAACGACGAACTGACTATCACGATCGGACACGATAGACCGTGGCACCCCGTGCCTTGACACGATCTCATTAATGTACAACCGAGCTAACTTCTCCAATGGATCCGACTCCCTGATTGGTAGAAAATGCGTGGACTTGGTGAGACTATCCACAATCACCCATATCGCATCGTTACCCTTCGGAGTCCTTGGTATCTTCGTAACGAAATCCATGGTGATGTTGTCCCATTTCCACACTGGTATCTCCGTAGACTGAAGTTCCCCATAAGGGCGCTGATGTTCTGCTTTAACCTTCAGACACGTCACACATCGCTCCACAAAATGGGCGATGTCCTTCTTCATTCCTGGCCACAGTAAAACTGTCTTAAGTCCCGGTACATCTTATTCGTCCCCGGGTGCATAGAGTATCGCGACTTATGCGCTTCTTCCAAAATGTTTACTCTTAAGTTCCTTAACTTAGGAACCCACACCCGATCTTTCATACACTTCAACCCACCACTGTTGACACTGAGCAATGACGTAATCCCAACGATCCTTTCATTCTTTAGATTCTCTTCTAACAACGCCTCCTCTTGGGACTTCTTGACCTCGTCCAGGAGACTCGAATTCGCCTCGACCCTGAAGTCCACCACTTTGGTCGATTCTCCTCGCTCTTTCCGACTCAACGCGTCAGCTACCACATTTGCTTTACCCGGGTGGTAAAGGATTTTGTAGTCGTAGTCGTTCAATAGTTCCATCTATCTCCTCTGTCTCATGTTCAATTCCTTCTGATCGAAAAGATGCTTAAGACGCTTATGATCGGTGTAGATCTGGCACTTCACTCCATACAAGTAGTGTCGCCAAATCTTTAAAGCGAACACCACTGCAACTAGTTCCATGTCGTGAGTAGGGTAGTTTTTCTCGTGATCTTTCAACTGTCGAGATGCATACGCAATCACCTTTTCGTTCTGCATCAGCACACACCCTAACCCCAACTTGGAAGCATCGATGTAAATCACAAATCCTTCAGATCCATCTGGTAACGACAGAATTGGGGCGCTACTCAGGCTTTCCTTCACCTTCTCAAACACGGCCTCCTGAGCCTCGGTCCAAACGAACTTGACGTTCTTCCTTGTCAACGCGGTCAACGGTGTGGCTATTCGGGAGAAGTCCTGAATGAACTTCCCGTAGTAGCCCGCCAACCCAAGAAAACTTCTCACTCCCGATGGCGACTTTGGTGACTCCCAACCTTTAATAGCTTCGATCTTAGTGGGGTCCACTTTGATACCGTCCGCCGACACCACGTGACCTAGAAACTGCACTTCTCTTAACCAGAACTCGTACTTTGAGAACTTAGCGTACAACTTCTCGCGCTTCATCAATTCCAACGCTGCTTGAAGATGCTCCTCATGATTTTTTTGGGTTCGAGAGTAGATCAGGATATCGTCGATGAAAACGATTACACACTTGTCCAACAACGAACTACACACCCTGTTCATCAAGTCTATGAACACCGCTGGGACATTAGTCAAGCCAAAGGGCATAACTAAAAACTCGTAGTGTCCATATCTTGTACGAAAGGCTGTCTTGGGCACGTCCTCCTCTCTCACCTTCAGCTGATGGTAGCCCGATCTTAAGTCTATCTTCGAGAAATAGCTCGCACCTTGCAACTGGTCGAAGAGGTCATCAATCCTCGGAAGCGGGTACTTGTTCTTCATAGTCACCTTGTTGAGCTCACAGTAATCTATGCACATCCGCATAGATCCGTCTTTCTCCTTAACAAATAGTACCGACGCTCCCCAAGGCGATGAGCTCGGACGAATGAAACCCTTGTCGAGCAGCTCTTGCAGCTGCATCATCATTTCCTTCATTTCTGCTGGTGCCAGACGATAGGGCGCACGCGCAATCAGTGCCGCCCTAGGCATCAAATCTATTCTGAACTCTACTTGACGATCTGGAGGCAGACTCGTCAAGTCATCCGGAAACACTTCTGGGTACTCGCTGAGTATAGGCACATCCCCTACTTCTTTCTTCTCTTTCATAGCATCTAGCACGTAACCTAAATACCCCAGACATCCCTTCCCCAAACATCGTCTAGATTTCAACATAAATATCATACACGACTTCCTATCTCGACGATCCCCATAAATTACTACTTCCTTCTTATTCGGCAAGGCGATACGAATTAGCTTCTTATTACACACTATGTTAGTGTCGTTATTCGCTAACCAATCCATCCCTAAAACCACATCAAACTCCCCCATTCCTATAGGGTACAAACGCAAAGGGAACAAGTGACCATCAACATCAATGCTACACCCCTCATAAACCTCTTTCACCTAGACTCGACTATTATCTGCTACTTCCACCTCAAACCCAAAGTTCAACCTCTTGGGTTTCACTTGCAATTTCTGAATAAAATTAGGCGACACAAACGAACGATTGGCGCCCGAATCAAACAATACTTTAGCAAAAGTCGAGTCAATAGGGAAAGTACCTGTCACCACATCAGGCGTATTCACCGCCTCCTCTGCAGACATATGAAAAGCCCTCACCTTCGCGCGAGCAGGCCCTCCCTTTCTATCTCTGTCTCTTCATCCACTATTTCCGCCGTAACCCCCAGCAAACCCCCTCTTCAACTACGGACAGTCCAACTTGACATGGTCTGGCGAACCGCACTGATAACACGATCTCAAACTACGGTAATCTCGTGCCATATGCCCATCTTCCCACAATTGAAACAACCTTCCTTATCCGCCAAACACTCCCCCTTATGCATCCGATTACACTCGCCACACGGTCTCTCTCCTGATCTGAAACCCCCCCGCAGCTCGGGTTTGGGCGCACTCGACCTCTTAACATCACGGTTCGGTCCTTCCCATTTCCGCTTGTCTCTAATTCTCTCTGTCATCTGTCTATTCTTCTCTTTTTCTGTAAGCTCTGCAGTATCTACCGCAGCCTGAAAAGTAACTGGATCTTTCACTTGTACCAACTCCCTCACACTGCTCTTTAGTCCCCAGATGTATCTCTCTATGCGCCTCTCCTCAGTAGGTACATACAATTCGGCAAACCGGGCTTTCTCAATAAACTTTGACGTATATTCTTGGACCGACATCGTCCCTTGCTCTAATCCCAGAAATTCTTCCTCAAGCTTCTTGACGGCCGCCACTGGGCAGAACTGAGCTTTGAATCTTTTAGTAAACAGTTCCCAAGTGGTTGTTTTCGCGATCTCCGAACCCTTACCTCCCGTCTCGACATCCCACCAGAAAATGGCATCAGCCTTCAACATAGACATGGCAAACAACACTTTGCCTTCCTCAACACACTTGCGCGTGTCGAAAGCTAACTCCATCTCGCGTATCCATCTTAGAACTAAAACTGGATTGCGCTCTCCGCTGAAAGACGGAGGCTTGCACGATGCAAAAGTCTTAAAGGTACATCCCTCCGTCGCCTTTCTTTCATTAGCCACAATTGGAGTCGATATAGAATAATCTCCCACCACGGTCGGAGGTAGGCTAGACGCCTCAGTCTTTGTCTCATTTCCACTCTTAGTGCGCCCCTCTGATGTAGTCTTGATCTGATTTTCCAACAATGCCTGCAAGGTCTCCTGTAATTTACCCATCTCAGCCTTAAACTTCTCCTCAGTCACAAAAGCTTGGTTCCAGTCTCCCTTCGGGCTGACTGACTGACTACCTCCGCCTACCGAAGTGGTACTTTTGATAACGCCACTTTTTGGCGTTATTTTCGGTTCTCAAACCAACGAGACTGGCTTGTATTCAAGTAAAAAGGTGTGTATTTTACGGTTTATCTAGTGATTTACACAGGTTATCTAAAAGGCGGCATTCCTCGGAAAAAGAAGCTAAAAAGAGCCCAAAACGAGTCAAAATGAAGCCTAACGGGAGCCCAAAAGCCAAGCCCAAGACCCGCGACCGAACCAAGACCCGACCCGTGAACCAGAAATCGACCCAAGAAGCATTTAAGACACACGCGACTTACCACGCGACTTACACGTCGCGTGGCAGGTCGCGTAACCCTCTGTTTCGCGACTTTCAGCTTTAAATCCGATTTTAGGTCATTGTTTTCGGCATCCAACTTTCGGCAGACGACCAGGGGCGATTTTGGGGCGATTTCCGGCGACTTTTCGGAGTCACGTTAGAGGGCCGATCACGGAGACAATCATCACGGAACGTAGATACAAGCACGATTGAAGGGAGTTCATCACGTTATTTTTCATGTTTTTAATCTTTCGCGTTACCATGTTTACATACGTAGTTTCATCTTTCTCTCTTGTGTTTGAATCCACCACCGACATGAACTAACCGGTTCGTGTTGGGGGTTGGAATGAATTCGGTTTATAAAGCATGTAACCAGATGATTTGAACTTTTATTGGTTTTTCCTTGATTAATGAAGCATGTGATTTTGTGTTTAATGCCTTTGAAAGTCTAGCTAGCTTTTAATTGATTTATTATTTCCAGTTGAGTTCGAGAGAATTAACTGTTAAATAGAACTAGGAATTGCATGCCTAAGACGATAAATCAGTGATAGAGATATACTGAATAAGTCTTAGTCCCAATTAAACCGTTAGGTTGATATCGAGAGATGAAATCTAGCCAATTTAACATAAATCGAGTACTTAAGGTGTTTTGGAATCCATAGGTGAGATCGAGAGATTAAACTTATCCTTTTCAAAATAAAACCCGTTGTGGCTTGAAAGAGAACAACGGTGACTTTAAAAGATTTGGGAATCATTAAGGGGATAAACTGGTAATTGTTTGAGTTGTTTGTGTGCGTGTGTAGAACCGGAGGATTTCCAACCCTCAACTTTTCTCTCTATTGAAGTTCCTAAATTGTTCTTTGCCTTGTTTGCGTTTAAGTTGTGATTTGCTAGAATTTAGTTTAAAACCCATCTTCCAAATTCGACAGTCTAGTTAATAAAGCTTATAGTAATTGTGATACTTAGTTCCTAGTTCCCCGTGATTCGATACTCGTACTTCTAAAGTACTATTACTTGACTTCGACCCGTACACTTGCGGTTAGAATCCACGGGGTGTCAAAACCCGTGTCAACTTTCTTGATGCAAGGGTTCACGCACTCCAGGCGCTCCCACACTCTTCGCTCGACGGGTGGTTGGCATCTTTTTCCCTCATCGGGTTGCCACACCAGCCCCAACCGCCTGAGAGGCAGCTCGCAATAGTGGTCTGCCTCGTCCTCTTCCTCGGCCTCTGCCCCTTCCGCTGGTGGTCGTTCGTCTCGGAGGATTCACCAGTTCCTCCTCAAAGATCTCCACCACGCGAATCTCTCCCACAACTAGAGTTGTACCCACCACGAGCACGTATCTACTCGTCAAGGTTCTTTCAGACATACTGGATTACTGAAACAAGCCAAAATGAATTACTTAAGACTACTGCTCAAGAATAATAGGGCAATTTAAGCACATACATGTACCTGTAAATTCGCAATTACACTGGCCAGGTGTAATCCCGAACCTACCTTACATGACTGTCCTCGCTACCCTATTAGTCTATACTTGTAATAGTGTCCTCCTAACGCATTTCTGATTCTCAGTTGTGATTTCTACTCCCATAGTTTAAGTCTAGGACCGTCCGGTCACCTAAATCCCTTAAACTACGGCTCTGATACCAATTGTAACAACCCAAACCAAAATAAAGCATAGCATTCATAATAATATAAAACATCCCAAAACCAGTCTCAAAATATCCAATACAATTGTCTTAAAAATCTAGGTTGGCGGAAACAACCTATTCACAACTGAGAATAAAACAAAGTCTATAAAATGAAAGTGTAGCACTATCTCTAGAAGCGTCCAGTCGTTAATTCTTCTCTTGACTCTTACCGGAGCTCCCTACTATCTGCTTCCCTGAAAAGGTTTAGATTGGAAAATGCGAGAGTTAGACCATGAGGTCTAGTGAGCTCCCTCAACAGTTTGATAACATACATTTAAAGCAGTTTGTAACTTTCAATATAACAACTTTATACACAACTTTCAGATAACTCTACTCATGTAAATGGCACACTGATGTCACTCGGAAGTGACAACGTGTCAGTCTCACACTACTTACTGGGTCACACCTTCCATGGCATAAACGGGACACACCCCCCGGTATGAGCACTGGCGGGCCACACCCCCCGACTTAGCCGATTTACATCTAACAACAATGTATGCATACATCTCAAATAAACTTTCATACAAGTAAAATCATGTGATAAAACATGGCATTTCTACTCATTTACTTACTTCGGAAAACACGTTTTAAAACATGTATTTCTAGTTAGAAAAACTCACCTGGTGCTCTTAACGACTCTTCTTGCTTTACTTTGACCTTCAAATGGGATACCTGAGTAAATGGATAAAAATAAGCTGGTTGGATACTAACTAACTAACCAGACACCAGGCTTTCCAGACATCACTCACCGGACACCACACTGTCCGGATGTTACTTACCGGATACCATACTATCCGGACTCCCCTTCCCGGACAACTATGCTATCCGGACGGCTACTTATCCGGATAACTACCCTATCCGGATAACTACCCTATCCGGACAACTACGCTATCCAGACAACTATCTATCTATCCGGTCACTACGCTATCCGAACAACTAAGCTATTCGGACACTACGCTATCCGGACTCCTTACCTGACACTTTGTTCGGGCACCAGCACAGAGCTTCCCGGACGCGAGGTCTGTGACATTTTGGGATCGAAATCTGCTGTCAAACCTTCAACCAAAACGATTTCGCGACAAAAACAACACTATAAACATACTTAGTTCTTTTCTTACAAACCCTTTGCTGCTTAAACACAAAGTTGATGCCTAATCCCCCCCTTAGAGCATCATTTTCAGCTTTTTAACAAAAAATTCCAAACAATCCAATTCCAGCAGAAATTATAAGTACAAGGATTGAAATCTAAGATTACCTAGTAGGATCAATGCAGAACTAGACTCAAATCTTCCATTTCTTCTTCCCAATTGTAGATTGAAGTTGTTTTCTTCCTTTCCCTGCTATCTCACCCAAGCCGCCAACAATAAGAAAGAAAACAATCACATAGGGTTTTGTGCCCCAAAATTGAGAGTTTTATACTCTCCCACATAATTTACAACTCAACCCCTGAAGTTACAAATTTACAACATTCCCTACAGTACCACGCATTTGGGTAACCTAACTGATGTCATACAGATCTTACCGTTCTTTACATATTGTTTGAAACGTTGACACAGTTCTTTATAATCATCTATAACACTTCAATGCCCTAAAATTTTACGTTGGCTTGCATTCAAGTCCAAGAATATACATATAATGGACATACATTCATATATGCATTATCCCATATGAATGTATGTCCATTATATGTATATTCTTGCACGTATGCATAAACATATATATATGCACATTGTTCATATATGCACACCGGTTGTTCACACACACACACACACACACACACACACACACACACATATATATATATATATATATATATATATATACATATATATATATATATGACGATAATCGAATAAGAACCACAAATATGTTACAAATCCGTGAAAACCAATATAAAAATATTTGAGCAAACTACAAATTTCGTCCCTGACGTTTACCACTTTCTTTGAAACTCGTCCCTATGCTTCAATAACTGCAATTATCGTCAATGGTCTTTGAAAATCACTTTGAATGTGGTCCCTCGTCGTTAACTCTGTTAAAAACTCAGTTCAATTAAGGGTACTTTTGTCTTTTAACACTTTTTTGTCTTTTTCTGTATAACTAAAATAAAATAAGAATAAATTATTTTATATTTATATAATTTATAGAGTAAACTACAAATTTCGTCCCACGTCCGGTCACCATCTTCGGCAATGGTGACCATCTCAGTGAATCGGGAACCACCAGAAAAACTCACCATCTCCAGCAAGATTTTAACCGGCCACAACCCTTCCCCCTCCCCCTTCTTCATCGTGGGGGTTTTCTTCCAAAGCTGTGTCACGAACCAAAGGGACAAAGGCAAGCTACAGGGACGACGGCGTGTGGGTTTGGACAAGCTCAAACCCAGATTTGGTCCCAAAAGATTTGGTCCCTGTGTGTCTACGTACACCACAGAGATGAAGAGGGGGAAGGGAGTTTGTCGTGTCGTTGTTGTATAGGAACGAAGTGTGGGAAGGGGAAAGGGGAAGGAGATGAAACAATGAGAGGTGGTGATGGTGGCCTGAGTTGCAAGTCAGGGAAGGGAGTTTGTCGTTCAAAACCACCATCGATGGCCCCTGGTTTATTTTCGAAGAGAGAGAGAGAGAGAGAGAGAGAGAGAGAGAGGAAGAGGGAGATGGTCGCTGGTAGGCAAAAGGTTCGAAGGAGAAGCAGGGGAAGTCGAAGGAGAAGTGTTGATCCAAACCCTCAGTGATTTGATAATGACCCGCTCCATTCTACTTAGTGAAAATTGTAAGTAAACAATATGTATCAGAGTTTCACTATCGTTGATAAGTACTAAGACTTTACAGTACCGCTGATAGGAACTCTCGTTCTTTAGATTAAACATTCAGCGAACATTGTTCACCATAATGCTCTGACCCTGTTCAGTCCTTATGGTGATCGCTGATAAGTTAGTTGTTTACTTATGATCCCTGAAGACAAGTTTCACGTTAACATAGGTTCTACGCTGAAGTCGAAGATCAAGCTCAAGAACCAGCGACAAGTCTCCTAATGAACTGATGCGGATCAGCGAAGACTCAGATTTGTCCACTCAACGTGAAGTATCAAGTACAAGACTTCAGCTATCGCTGAACTTCGTCATTCGCTGATAAAGAATGATAAAGCCCTGAATCAACGTAAAGCTGATCATGAAGTCCTCCGTACAAAGTACTTTTGTCTTAACCACCCTTGCACGACTCCGTACGATATGTCAGAAAAGAACCTCCTTATTGTCTGAAATCGTACAACTACTCTGATACTACACTGTTCACCATGCGGCTACTAAGGTTGTCTACTTAAGTCAGATCCTACAACCAATCAGCTGCTGCCACGTGTAAAGTATAAACTGCCATGCATTAAATGCATGCAGTATATAAGAAGAAGACCTCACTTCATTTTGAAGTACTTGCTAACTCTGGTCAAGTCATCTTCTTATATCTTGAGATAGGTTATTATTAGTAATTTCCTTCTTTTTCTTAGTGCAAGAAAACTTAGTGTTCCAACTTGTTTAGATCAGGATTTATCCTTAATCTTGTTCCGCAACAAGCTGTAAATTGTTAATGATTTATCAATAAACAATTTAGAAAAGTAAAACTTGTGTGTTTGTATTCAACCCCCCCCCCCCCCCCCTTCTACAAACTTGTATAGCCCTTCGAGACCAACAAGTGGTATTAGAGCCAGGTTTGTTTAAACTCATAAACAAGATCTGATCTATACTAAGATTTCTCTTCCTAGCTATTTCTTAAAATGGCTACCAACACAAACACAAACTATATTGACAATGGTTCTCTTGCAAAACCCCCTAGATTCTCCAGAGATAATTTTAATCTATGGAAAAATAGGATGATTCTCTTCTTAGAAGGTGTAGAACCTACTATGCCTTATTATCTTGAAAACGGCCCATATATTCCTGTAAGAGTTGATGCTGCAGTTCCAGCCGCTGAGAATAGACCTGCTATTCCAGAAAGGCTGATTCCTAAGGAAATTCATATGTGGACTGATGAAGATAAGAAGAAAGTGGCTATCGACACCAAAGCCAGATCCATACTCTCCATGGCTCTTCCTGACGAAGTATACCATTCCGTCATGAACCTGAAAACTTCAAAAGCTATGTGGGACACAATCTGTGTGTAACGTCCCAAAAATTACAAGGAATTTAAAAAATTTTAAGACATTCATTTCATTATAAAACAACCACAATTTAATAATTCGCAACTCAATTGAAATTAACGTCGTTAACTCAAACAGTCAATAAAGTTTATGCAGCGGAAATTTTATAAAATAAAATCCAAGGGTATGAAAGTGAAATTTAAACAATTCTCGACACCCGCGCTTAGTGTGTGTACCGTCAGGCCCGACTGCCGCTCGCACCTGAAATCACAACATATTGGGAAAAGGTAAGCTAAACGCTTAGTGAATCCTACCACACACGCAGGTAGCAACCCCACGTATATCGCCCCTACTCGCAAGTAGGCAACATCACCATCACCACGAATATAAAACTGCATAATGATTAATGTATAAACACAAACCTCGGTCCCACCGAGTACACAAAAATATATCGATACAAGCTCAGTCCCACCGAGCCCTCGGTCCCACCGAGTAAAGATAATATAATCGTACTAGCTCAGTCCCACCGAGCCCTCGGTCCCACCGAGTAAAGATAATAGCTCAGTCCCACCGAGCCCTCGGTCCCACCGAGTAAAGATAATATAATCGTACTAGCTCAGTCCCACCGAGCCCCCCAGTCCCACTGAGGTGTACACAAGCATACGTAATCCACACATAAATTCAACAAATCACAACTAGTTATCACATCCCAACTAGTTCCCGTAAACACGTAATAACACGTAGCACAAAATAACGATATGCATGAAATTCCTAACTACGCGGTGAGAGAACTCACCTCAAAGCAACGCGACGCGCCCACGAGCCGCAACACCGACACGTCAACTTTCCTCACTTTTCCCACCTAAATACGCACTAAAAACGTCAACGGAAAGTCCCAACTCAAACTACGATTACTAACTCACAAAACTAAACATTCCAGCTTTTTATCTAAAAACACAGGCCTGTTCGGGACCTGTTTTACCCCCTTGAAACTGATAATTCCAGAAATCAAATTCCATAATCATAAAGTCACTTGTCTTAGGGTTCCAGGGACATATCGCACGAGTTCTAACGATTTTTCTACAATTTAATATGAATTTTACAAAACCGGTTGCTGCACAGTGAAAAACGGTACCTTTCAGCACAAAACAGCAGTTTGACACTAGCTATGGTCCGAACTGCTTTTTCCGCAAAACATAAGAAACTTACTAGACTCAGAATGGGAGATTTTGGCACTGGTTTCACCCCAATACGTAGTTCTGATAAAAAGTTATGGCTTTCCCAAAACAATGGCAGAAACTGCCAATTTCACATGAAATGACAACAAGGCTTAAATTAAATCTTAACCCATTAAGCCATGCCTTAAGCATTCAGACCTGTGATTCCAGCAGACTTATTGGTCAAGACTAAATGGGCTGAGCAGCCCACGCACCACCCTCTGCCACCTCCGGCAGAGGCGGCCGTTGGCGGCGGCGGTGGTTAAAAACTTCCGGCGAAACCACACCCAAAACACCGCCCATCCCGACTTAACCGCAACCTCATACCCGCACACACCCACACACCCGCACACGTACACATCCATCCTGCCGTCACCCGGCGGCACGCAGCGGCGGCCCCACCGCCGGCAGCTGTGGCTGCGGCGGTGGTGGTGGTGGTTTTACGATCGAAATGACAACGGGGAAAGAAAACGGATTAGATTCTTACCTCGAGACGGAGACGACACGACGGTAACCACACCGAAACCGACGGTGGTCCTCCTACGTCGGCGACCTCCTTCCTCCTCCTCTCCACCCACGCTTCCTCTTTCTCTCGGTTTCTCTCTCTAACCCTCTCGGTTTCTCTCTCTCTCTCTCTTTTTCCGGCCGACGACACAAAGGGGAGGGGGAACGAAGAAGAAGAAGCCGTAGGGTTGTTCTTCCTTTGTTTGCTCCTCACGCTACAACACACACAACCAAAACAATTGGGTTTGGTTTATGAAATGCATGGGCCGAACTATGGCTAAGTTTTGGCCCTTGACACAAATGGACCCTCAACTTAAACTTTCTCGCAACTAACCAAAATTCCGACATCTTTAACGATTAGGTCCGATTCGTCTAACCCCGTTAACGGAACCACATTAAATACAACTAAAACAAAGGATTTAAAAAAAGATTACGTACCGGGATACGGGCTTTACAACTCTCCCCCACTTGGATTAGACTTCGTCCTCGGAGTCTATGCCCGTGCATAGCTAAAGATAGTTCTCACACATCTCAACCTCAGGTTCCCAAGTTCACTTGAGACCCCTTCTAAAACTTCTCAAATACTTTTCTTACTAACGTACTCCTTCTAGGACACTGAAATTATGATCGATAGAACACTTCACCAATTGGAATCATTCCTAGCCAAGCGACTTCGGTTGTCTCCCAACCTTAGATATTCCATACCTCCCGATTCAAATCTCAAGCTCTAAACATTCTAAAGTTGCTTACCAATAGACCCAACTGGATACTCGGATCCGCTCATTCCTACTATTAACTGTCGATTAACTCCTACGAGTTCTACTAGACTCCCAAAATTTACCCTACACGAATCGTCAAACCAGTAAATTTAAAATCACTCACGAAGGTCACTCCACCATAACCATTCACCACAAGCAAACATCTCAGGATTACTACTACTATTAACATAATTTCCTTAAAATCGGCTACAATTCCCCAATTACACTAAGGTGTTTGGCCTCAAGCCCAACAGTCGACACCTAAGTATACTATTTACCTCAAAAATTCTACGCATTTATCCTCTTTATTACAAAGGGCATCATTCCCTAACCGATACTATTCGGCCTACAGTACCCACACGCGTGGAATACCCAACCTTCCACACTCTCTCTACGAAGCCTAGTTACACCGTATCAAGATACACCGTATCAAGATACACCTCCACGTCTACTTCCCAGGTACGTGCTCAAGACTATATCCTCCTAGTGCCCACTGGAAAGTCAAAGTCATAACACATGAATACCGGGGTCCCTCCCCGAGATACCCAACCGACCGTTACCAACGACTGACTGACATGACCAAGGATCCAGTGCAAACAGTCTACCAACAACATGCCTATCCCGGAATGACTCACTCACCCAACATGTAAATACTCAACGTGCAATAAGTGCAAAACTGTGCAACAAAACAACCCTGAAAACTCCACATCGAGCCATTAAAAAAAACCGTGCAATTGACCCATGACTATCTCAAAGTCAAAACCGAGCAAAATGCTCCACGCTTGCTAGACCCCTAAGTCGGTCAAAACGCGTTTAAATAAAGTTTAAGCAAGCAATACTCTAAAATCAACATTAGTCCCAAACTGACACGGGTTAAACAAAAGAGTTTTCCAAAGGGACTCACACCCTTAAAATTCTCAAAATGACACATAACACTTGAAAGCGCACTTCCCAAATGGTTTACAAAATATTTTCAACGTCAAGATTTTTTTTTTCGTTTCAATAAGACCGTAAGCAATAAAACTACTATTACCAGGTCGGTAGTTACGCAAAAATGGACACGCTCGTCCCACATATGAAAATCATGTTGAAAATCATTTCATTGCAGCTTAGTTTACTCACAAAACGTAAAGTGAAATAAATAATTTCTTTGAAAATGAACCGTCACGGTTCTAGTATGAATTGACTCATGACATGTATTTAAAGTAACCGCTCGACCTTACACCGGGTGCGACAAAAGTGTGCACATAATTTTCAGAATCAGTTCCACGACATTTGACCCCAAATTTTCTCTTTTTCAACATGAAATGTCGTGGCACAGGGTTCACCAACAAATCTTACGCGCGTCGGCTAGTCATACAAAACGATGAAACGGTTTACAAATATATTTTTGTTAAAACACAACTGTCTCGTGTAAGTTTCAACTTAAAGATAAAAACCAATCCGTTTCCATCATTTGAAAATATCGACTAAAATCTCATAAAATCTCAAAAGGTGGGGTTCTTTAAATTGATTTCCAAGATTTCCCCAAATGGTCATATAAACAAATAAGATATGCACCTCATGAATTTAAACCCACACGACTCGACATGCCGTAAAACAAAACTTATTTTAACCAAATCACTCAAATAGCTTTATACGGACATCGTGGAATGTAACTTTCCGCCTCAACTCTAACATATGTGGAGGAGTTCCAATGTTAAAGTCACAAGCCGTAGTCACTTGCCCAACATTTTAAATACCACAAAACACAGATATCATCTTACCCGAAAGAACCTTTGGAAAATAACGAAATGAGACAATCTCTAACAAAGTTTGCAACTCCCGTGATAAAACGGTTTCATGCACGTTCAAAACCATAATTCGAAATCTTGTGTGTGTGCTAAACATTTCTCAAAATTCTAAAACACAATCCACAAAAGGATTGGAAACACAAGAATTAGTTAATGCAATTTATTTTCAAAATAAACTTTGTGCATGACTCAATCAGCATCCGACGTCTCGACTCATACCCCTCCAAAACTCTCCGATCCACAAACGTCATTCGGACATTTAAACCTCTTAGGCAAGTTGGAAAATTACGTCAAAAATCCTCAAATCTACGTCGGCTCAATAAGCCTATGATTCTAGCACAAACGTCCATCTTGACCCGAAATGGCCTACTTAAAACAAACCTCATCCTTATCGTCACTCCAAGGGATTAATACTAGAATCGTCCTTCTATTCCAACGACTACTAGTTTAGAACCTTCATCACTACCCCAACGATCATCTCCTCAAGCAAATCAAGTACACACCTGTACTAGTAGGTTTACTATAGTCGTTCCTCCTTGTGATGGCTATTCTGGGTAGATATTACAACGAGTTATTAGCACATAATAATTCACACTAACAACGCTCACGCTCAACTCCTTGGATTCCTCGTGACTCTCCCCGACTCGAGCATTGATCATGTGTTTCTGATAGTAGGAGCTCTACTACTACCTTCCACACCTATCATCACTCGTTCCGAATTCCATCCGATGGGTCCAAGTAGTTTCTCGCCGATAACTACACAAATATGCCCGCACCGGCATATGTACACACTCTTCCTAGCTCCCTAGGAATTCCACCCAACTCCACTACCCTCGCTATGACGAAATCCCCACTAGTCGTGACGAGTCGCCTCGCGAATGCACAGTCGCACACAGTGTAGAACCAGATAGACATTCGAATATAAGATTCTATCCTACAACGGTTGTACTCAAACAAGAGCTGCGCAATAGAACTAAATCCGACATTCTAAGGCTATTTGGTTCCTACCGCATACAACCTATAGTGCATTCACTTAACAACTTATCAAGGCTAGCATGAACTCCTATTAGCAAACAACAAACATGCAGTACAGTGTAATAAGCACCAAGCAATCTAGCACACATACTCCTATGTCCTAGAGAGCATTCTAGCATACATACTCATATGTAAACACTCTTCCCAGCTCACTAGGAATTTCATCTCATCCCACTACCCTTGCTACAACGGAATCCCTATTAGCCATAACGAGTTGCCTCGCGAATACCCAGTCGCATGCAGCTTGAATCAAATAGACATTCGAATACAAGATTCTATCCTAGAACGGTTGGACTCAAACAAGAGCTGCGCAATAGAACTAAATCAAATATTCTAAGGCTATATGATCCTTACTGCATACAACCTATAGGGCTTTCACTTAACAACCTACTATAACTAGTATTGATTCCTACTAGCAAGCAATCATCATACAGTACAGTGTAAACAACATAGGCAATCTAGCATGCATACCCTATGATCTAGAAAGCGATAAATACACTAAGTACTGTACCTTCCCACTTAGCGTTGGCTGACTGTACACACTGCGCCCTCAATCACCGTTTCCCAAACGGGTTTTCCTTTTTCCTTTATTCTAAAAGATTTTAGTAAAAGAATTTAAAATTTCATAGCCGCAACTTGAGACCAAACACACCGAGATGTGTTTGATTCACTCAAGCTGTGCTCTGATACCAAGTTGTAACGTCCCAAAAATTACAAGGAATTTAAAAATTTTTAAGACATTCATTTCATTATAAAACAACCACAATTTAATAATTCGCAACTCAATTGAAATTAACGTCGTTAACTCAAACAGTCAATAAAGTTTATGCAGCGAAAATTTTATAAAATAAAATCCAAGGGTATGAAAGTGAAATTTAAACAATCCTCGACACCCGCGCTTAGTGTGTGTACCGTCAGGCCCGACTGCCGCTCGCACCTGAAATCACAACATATTGGGAAAAGGTAAGCTAAACGCTTAGTGAATCCTACCACACACGCAGGTAGCAACCCCACGTATATCGCCCCTACTCGCAAGTAGGCAACATCACCATCACCACGAATATAAAACTTCATAATGATTAATGTATAAACACGAACCTCGGTCCCACCGAGTACACAAAAATATATCGATACAAGCTCAGTCCCACCGAGCCCTCGGTCCCACCGAGTAAAGATAATATAATCGTACTAGCTCAGTCCCACCGAGCCCTCGGTACCACCGAGTAAAGATAATATAATCGTACTAGCTCAGTCCCACCGAGCCCTCGGTCCCACCGAGTAAAGATAATATAATCGTACTAGCTCAGTCCCACCGAGCCCCCCAGTCCCACTGAGGTGTACACAAGCATACGTAATCCACATATAAATTCAACAAATCACAACTAGTTATCACATCCCAACTAGTTCACGTAAACACGTAATAACACGTAGCACAAAATAACGATATGCATGAAATTCCTAACTACGCGGTGAGAGAACTCACCTCAAAGCAACGCGACGCGCCCACGAGCCGCAACACCGACACGTCAACTTTCCTCACTTTTTCCCACCTAAATACGCACTAAAAACGTCAACGGAAAGTCCCAACTCAAACTACGATTACTAACTCACAAAACTAAACATTCCAGCTTTTTATCTAAAAACACAGGCCTGTTCGGGACCTGTTTTACCCCCTTGAAACTGATAATTCCAGAAATCAAATTCCATAATCATAAAGTCCCCTATCTTAGGGTTCCAGGGACATATCGCACGAGTTCTAACGATTTTTCTACAATTTAATATGAATTTTACAAAACCGGTTGCTGCACAGTGAAAAACGGTACCTTTCAGCACAAAACAGCAGTTTGACACTAGCTATGGTCCGAACTGGTTTTTACGCAAAACATAAGAAACTTACTAGACTCATAATGGAAGATTTTGGCACTGGTTTCACCCCAATACGTAGTTCCTATAAAAAGTTATGGCTTTCCCAAAACAGTGGCAGAAACTGCCAATTTCACATGAAATGACAACAAGGCTTAAATTAAATCTTAACCCATTAAGCCATGCCTTAAGCATTCAGACCTGTGATTCCAGCAGACTTATTGGTCAAGACTAAATGGGCTGAGCAGCCCATGCACCACCCTCTGCCACCTCCGGCAGAGGCGGCCGTTGGCGGCGGCGGTGGTTAAAAACTTCCGGCGAAACCACACCCAAAACACCGCCCATCCCGACTTCACCGCAACCTCATACCCGCACACACCCACACACCCGCACACGTACACATCCCTCCTGCCGTCACCCGGCGGCACGCAGCGGCGGCCCCACCGCCGGCAGCTGTGGCTGCGGCGGTGGTGGTGGTGGTGGTTTTACGATCGAAATGACAACGGGGAAAGAAAACGGATTAGATTCTTACCTCGAGACGGCGAAGACACGACGGTAACCACACCGAAACCGACGGTGGTTCTCCTACGCCGGAGACCTCCTTCCTCCTCCTCTCCACCCACGCTTCCTCTTTCTCTCGGTTTCTCTCTCTAACCCTCTCGGTTTCTCTCTCTCTCTCTTTTTCCGGCCGACGACACAAAGGGGAGGGGGAACGAAGAAGAAGAAGCCGTAGGGTTGTTCTTCCTTTGTTTGTTCCTCACGCTACAACACACACAACCAAAACAATTGGGTTTGGTTTATGAAATGCATGGGCCGAACTATGGCTAAGTTTTGGCCCTTGACACAAATGGACCCTCAACTTAAACTTTCTCGCAACTAACCAAAATTCCGACATCTTTAACGATTAGGTCCGATTCGTCTAACCCCGTTAACGGAACCACATTAAATACAACTAAAACAAAGGATTTAAAAAAAAGATTACGTACCGGGATACGGGCTTTACACTGTGTTCAGTATGAAGGTACTTCTGAAGTCCAGTACTCTCGAAAGATCAACCTGGTAAGACAGTATGAAAGCTTCATTTGTGGTGAGAATGAATCTCTCTCTGAAGTACTCCAACATTTTAACTGTTTAATAATAGATCTGAAAACTGTTGGTAAGGAATATTCTAACTTTGAAGTGCTGACAAAGTTTTTAGAATGTTTACCTGAAAGCTGGGAAAACTATTCAATGTGTCTCAAGCTGTCAAAAGATCTCAAATCGATGAATCTTTCTTCCTTATATGGCACGATGCTGAATCATGAGCAATCGAGTCATCTTAAGAAGAATCTTGTAAAAGATTCCAAAAGCACCCCTGTTGTTTTAATCTCAGAGGAATCTTCCACTCAGCGACCCTCGGTCACTATCACTGAGTTGGAGAGTAACTCTGAAAGTGTAACAACCCAAGTCCCATAACATACATCATATAACATAACATGCATACATATCATTGATTTACAACAAAAGTTACATAACAAACCAAGTACAGTCTCATTAGTCTTGAAACTACAAAATACATAACATCTTCCTAATCAACATCGGTCCACGAAGGCAGCCTATACCTTATCCTTTCCTTTGCTGCTATCAATTCCTCGACCTGGAAAACATATTTTTGAAAACAAAATGAGGGTTAGACCAAACGGGTCTAGTGAGTTAATCCCGGTCCTTTCCAAAATCGTTATAAAACCTTTTATGTAAATCCTTTGTATCAAAATAGTTGAGATAAACCTTTGGTAATCCTTTCGTAAAATATAAACATACCACACGTATTTAAATACCAATCCAGACTCGTGCATCGTGTACATCTCATTCACCTTATTCCTCCACAAATGGCCATATTAGTTGGTAGCAAGCCAACTAATAAATCAACAACCGGTCCGCTCACCGGAACCCGGCTACCCGTCGGTCCGCACACCGGGACCCGACTACTCACCGGTCCGCACACCGGAACCCGGCTACACACTGGTCCGCACACCGGAACCCGACAACAAGTGCACTCGTGTAGTGCAAAGCTTATATAAATACAATATATATCTCATTATATCATATTGTCATTTATATACACATAATCATATTCCTACCACATAATCATCTCATATATATATATACACATATATATGTATCCCAGTTCAAAATGTTTTAAAGCAAAACTCACCTGATTTGCTTATCAAACACGCTCGCAAGCTTATCACGGGGGTTTCCGCTACCCGGATAGCGGATGGGGTCAAGGGCAACGCCCTTGCGGGGTCTGGGCCCCCCCCAGGAAGTTTTCGGAGCAACTTAATCCAAAAATACAATCGGAAACTATAACCGGACACTACCAAAACTACCGGGACTCACTACACCGGGACTCCACTTTACCGGGACTCTCCAGTACCGGGAGTCGGCAATACCGGGACTCCATGGTACCGGGACTTCTCAGTACCGGGAGTTAATCAATACCGGGAGTCGATATGACCGGGAGTCTACCGGGACTTCCCCGGGACTCTCAAGAACACAGTCGGTCGCTTTTCTAATCCAGAACCCAAATCAAATCTATACAGCTATGATTTAAACTTTCTAATCCGATAGAAACTGTCTATTGGTGATTACAAACATAAAACCTAAAGGTACATACCTTAAAATCGACTCAAACCCGTTCAATCGATGCTCAAACCGAACCTTTCCACCTCTGCTCCTTTTTCGCCTCACGAACACGCACACACACTGTCTTTCTATTTTTAGGTTTGAAGGGATAACTGAAGTGTGAGAGATATTTATATCTCCATTTACATTTTTGGCACAAACTACTCACTAATGACCAACCCACCCCAAATCTTATAACTTATCTCAAACTTCCCCTTAATATCAAAATCCCTTAGTTAAATAAATTTAACGGACTTACCCGGGGTATTACATTATCTCCCCCTTAAAAGAATTTCGTCCCGGAATTCGGTTAAGCGAAAAGATACAAATACTTATCACTACTACCTCGAACTCAATCAAAACCATAGAAACTAACTGAATAGCCACCCCACACCCACCTATGTCTCTAACACAGATCAACAATATAAGCACAGAAATACCAAGAACCACTTCGTAACGAAGTCAGATAACACCTTAGCACGTATAGAGTTTATTAGAAATGTACCTGTATCCTCATCCGGAATTTCCTCCTCATCTTGCGTTGTCATTTGGAATACTCGTCCCTTTGCTTTCGGTTCCTCATACCCTTGTATCTCTCCCATCCTGACGCTTATTGGTTTCCCCGTCGTACTACCCTGTTGTATTTTCCTTTGTGGACAGTCTGACTGAATATGATCAGGGGAAATGCAAAAGAAACAGAATCGATTTGAGCGAAAATTCTTAGCGACGTGTCCAGCTCTTCCACATCTGTAACAACTTCTAGGATCAACATAACAATTTCCTAGATGTACACGGTTGCATTTTGGACATGGTCTTTCAACTGGTCTGCAAGGTGAATAACTATCAAACCTCGGGGATTCGTATTCTTCCGAATCGTACATCGTTTCTTCCAGTTTTCTTTTCCCATCACTCTTATCACCAACGTTTCTCCGGTTATCCTGTTCCACATTTTCCACGGCATCCACTGCGGCTGAGAAGGTATCGGGTCCTTTTGCAGTCACTAGCTTTCTAATTTCTGCATTTAACCCAAAAATAAACCTTTCCATCTTTAGAGCCTCCGTGGCAACATAGTACTCTGCAAAGCGAGAATTCTCCAGAAAGAGAGCGGTGTAATCCCTAACAGATAAACTTCGCTGGTGTAGGTTCATGAACTCCTCTTCCAATTGTCTGACTGCTGCTTGAGAACAAAATTGTCCTTTGAAAGCTGTTGCGAATTCGTCCCAAGTAAAAGAAGAGTATACATCCGACCCTATGGAATCAATGTGAGCTTCCCACCAGTACAAAGCTTTTGCCTTCAACATCGCCGTTCCGTATAATACTTTGTCCTCATCCGCACACTTACTGGTCTTGAAGATGGCTTCTATTTCTTTTAACCATCTCATCGCCTTCACTGGGTCTCTATCTCCTAAGTAAGTTGGAGGTCTACAGTTTAAGAACATCTTGTAATCACACCTTCTTGACACTGGTATGACCGTAGGTGTAATGGGCATTTCGTCTTCCAAACCAGTATCTGGTGTTTCAGTATGACGAGCTTGGTCGAACATAGCCTGGATATTTGCTTGAAGTCTTCCCATCTCCGCCATCAAATCGTCTCTTGTAATAAACTCCGTTCCTCGCCCCTGAACTCTACCTCCGGTTCTGCCCCTACCTCTTTCTCTTCCTCTTCCCCTTGTCCCGACTGTTGGATTCGTTCTATTAGGATTTCTTCCTCCCTCTCTAGTCGTATTTCTAGTACCGCTTGCCATTCTGTAGATTCAGACAAGATTAATATACACATAAGCACATACCCCATATAATAAGATATCCCAGTCCAAACATGCACCTGTAATATCACAATTACACTGGCCAGGTGTAATCTGAAATTACCTTACATGATGTTCCTTCTACCTTTTATACTTAGCATCCCAAGGTTCTAATATCTCAAGGACATCATACTTCACATGCAGTTTAAGTCTAGGTACATATACAAATACCTAAATCCCTTAAACTAGGGCTCTGATACCATTTGTAACAACCCAAGTCCCATAACATACATCATATAACATAACATGCATACATATAATTGATTTACAACAAAAGTTACATAACAAACCAAGTACAGTCTCATTAGTCTTGAAACTACAAAATACATAACATCTTCCTAATCAACATCGGTCCACGAAGGCAGCCTACATCTTATCCTTTCCTTTGCCGCTATCAATTCCTCGACCTGGAAAACATATTTTTGAAAACAAAATGAGGGTTAGACCAAACGGGTCTAGTGAGTTAATCCCGGTCCTTTCCAAAATCGTTATAAAACCTTTTATGTAAATCCTTTGTATCAAAATAGTTGAGATAAACCTTTGGTAATCCTTTCGTAAAATATAAACATACCACACGTATTTAAATACCAATCCAGACTCGTGCATCGTGTACATCTCATTCACCTTATTCCTCCACAAATGGCCATATTAGTTGGTAGCAAGCCAACTAATAAATCAACAACCGGTCCGCTCACCGGAACCCGGCTACCCGTCGGTCCGCACACCGGAACTCGGCTACACACCGGTCCGCACACCGGAACCCGGCAACAAGTGCACTCGTGTAGTGCAAAGCTTATATAAATACAATATATATCTCATTACATCATATTGTCATTTATATACACATAATCATATTCCTACCACATAATCATCTCATATATATATACACATATATATGTATCCCAGTTCAAAATGTTTTAAAGCAAAACTCACCTGATTTGCTTATCAAACACGCTCGCAAGCTTCTTTCAATTTGATTCTATCTTTCACCTCGACTCCACAATAGCTGAAACAAATTTAAGATACATACACCACTTTACTAGCCAAACACATAAAGCCTACTAAAATCTTATCCTCAACAGTTCTCCCTTCAGCGACTTATCACGGGGGTTTTCGCTACCCGGATAGCGGATGGGGTCAAGAGGCAACGCCCTTGCGGGGTCTGGGGGCCACCCCCCCAGGAAGTTTTCGGAGCAACTTAATCCAAAAATACAATCGGAAACTATAACCGGACACTACCAAAACTACCGGGACTCACTGTACCGGGACTCCACTGTACCGGGACTCCACTTTACCGGTACTCTCCAGTACCGGGAGTCGGCAATACCGGGACTCCATGGTACCGGGACTTCTCAGTACCGGGAGTTAATCAATACCGGGAGTCAATATGACCGGGAGCCTACCGGGACTTCCCCGGGACTCTCAAGAACACAGTTGGTCGCTTTTCTAATCCAGAACCCAAATCAAATCTATACAGCTATGATTTAAACTTTCTAATCCGATAGAAACTGTCTATTGGTGATTACAAACATAAAACCTAAAGGTACATACCTTAAAATCGACTCAAACCCGTTCAATCGATGCTCAAACCGAACCTTTCCACCTCTGCTCCTTTTTCGCCTCACGAACACGCACACACACACACACACTGTCTTTCTATTTTTAGGTTTGAAGGGATAACTGAAGTGTGAGAGATATTTATATCTCCATTTACATTTTTGGCACAAACTACTCACTAATGACCAACCCACCCCAAATCTTATAACTTATCTCAAACTTCCCCTTAATATCAAAATCCCTTAGTTAAATAAATTTAACGGACTTACCCGGGGTATTACAGAAAGGTCATCAGATTCTGACTCTTCAGATCTTGATGAATCTTTGGCTCTCGTCACTAAAAAGTTCAGGAGATTCGCCAAAAAGAAAATGTTCAGAAAGAATAAACCTCTTTCCATTACTGACAAGCCAAGATCATTAGCTCCTGTTACTTGTTTTTACTGTGAAAAGATAGGACATTTCGCTAACGAGTGCAGGTCAAAGAAAGTTTCGAGAAACTCAGTGTTTCCCAAGAAATCCTCTAACCTCGGGTCTAGAGATAACAAATACGCCAAGCTGAAAGAAAGGTATGCGAAGCTGAAAAGCTTTAAGAAGAAAGGCAAAGGCCTGATGGCTGACTACGATTGGGCTGACTCTGATGAGGAAGAAACATCTGACTCTGAAGATGATGAAGCCAATCTCTGTCTTATGGCCAAACTTGAAGATGAGGAAGAAAATTTTGACATTCCCTCCACTTCAACCTCTGCTACTCAGGTATCACCTTCCTTCTTTACCAATATTGCAAATATTGATGAAGCTGATAGTCTTCGAAAGATCGATCTCTTGACTAGAAGTTTATATGAAGCCATGAATGGCAAAACTGTAGTTGAAAATCAAAACCTTGATCTCGCTGAAAAGCTTAAAAACTGTCACCTTCAAATAGAAAATCTTTCTAAAATTGAAGAAGACTTTAAAGATCAAGTGCACCTAAATCATCCAGTCAAAATCGAGCGCGAAGAAGCTATCGCTGCATTAAAAGCTGAAAAAGCTACTGTTGATGGATGGTATAATTCCTCAACAAAGATCACTGAGATAATTAAGTCTCAGATTCCCCTGAGTGATAAACGTGGTCTTAGTTACAAAGCTGATACTCTAGAACCAACCACTGATCGTTCCATGCTCATATTTGGAACTTTCGAATCCTCAGTCGCTGATACTTCACCCTCTCAGTGTTCCTCTTCTAAACCGCCTATCCCTGAGGAAATCTCTACCTTAACTTCTAAAGGTAAAGAAAAAGTTATTTATCCAAAACCTACCTCAGTCTTTAAAAACAAAGGTAAAGGAATTGCTTTTAATCAAAATCCTCAGAAGGGTATCTTTATACCTAAGCTGAATGTTTCTACATCTTCAGCGATTCATCCATCTGGTTCAGGGAACAAGAACACTGGATATGTTCAGCGTGGATATATTCAGCGATCTACTCCCAGAATCAAAGTGGATGTTATTGGTAAGAAATCTGAAGAACTGATAGTTCCTCCTATTTTCAATACCAAAGGTGTACTTGATGTTGGTCCTTCTAATTCAAAATCTAAAGCTCAGCATTTAAATGATCCTAGAACTATTTTTAGTTATAGGAAATGTTATCACTGTGGACTTACTGATCATATTGCAAGTAAGTGCCCCACAGCCATCAAAGCTGAAAAGATAGCTAAGGTGAAGATCATTGCCCCCAAGGCAAAGAAGACCACTGAGGTTAAGAAATTAACCAAAGTGAAGACTGACAAAGCTGAATCTTCAAATGCTGCGAAGACTGCTGAACCTTCCACCTCTTCTTCTACCTCCACTGACAAGTGTGTACGCATGGTTAAGTGGGTACCCAAGAAAAACTAATCCTCCTTCGTAATGCAGGTTAAGAAGGGTATCTGGTATCTCGATAGCGGATGCTCTAGACACATGATTGGAAAGAAAAGCCTGCTCGCTGAATACAAAGAAGAGAAGGGTCCCTCTGTAACTTTCGGTGGAAATGGAAAAGGACATACCCGAGGGTTTGGTGTACTATCTAATGGTACAACAACCTTCAGAAGAGTCGCATATGTTGAAGGGCTGAAGCATAATCTTCTAAGCATCAGTCAGCTTTGCGACAAGGACAACAAAGTAATCTTTACTAAGGAATCTTGCTTTGTCGCTGACAAAAAGGAGAAGATAGCTCTCAGCGGTTATCGTTTGGAAAATGTTTATGTAATAAACATGGACTCAACAACCACTGAGAACTCCTGTTTCTTATCAAAAGCCTCATCTGATGTCAACTGGCTATGGCATAAGAGGCTCTCTCATCTAAACTTCAAGACACTGAATACTCTTTCTTCAAAAGAGTTAGTTACTAGTCTACCTCAGCACTCATACGCCAAAGAGTCCTTATGTTCAGCGTGTGAGAAAGGCAAGCAGACCAAAGCAAGCTTTAAGTCAAAGCAAGTCTCCTCAGTGTCATCTCCTCTACAACTTCTCCATATGGATTTGTTTGGCCCTGTTAACAAACAATCCATCGCTGGAAAGAAATATACACTGGTCATAGTTGATGAATTCTCTCGATATACATGGGTTATGTTTCTCCGTTCTAAGAGTGACACCCCTGAAGAACTCATCACCTTTGTTCGGAAGATGGAAAACCTGAACAACTTGACCGTTCGCTCAATAAGGAGTGATCATGGGACTGAATTCAAAAATAGTTCATTTGATTCCTTCTTTGAGAGTAAGGTTATTTCTCACAACTTTTCTTCAGTAAGAACACCTCAACAAAACGGAGTTGCTGAAAGAAGAAATAGAACAATTATTGAAGTTGCACGTTCAATGCTCAGCGATTCTCACCTGCCTACTCAGTTTTGGGCATAAGCTGTCAACACTGCTTGTTTTACGCAAAACAGGTCGCTGATAGTTAAAAGATTCAATAAGACAGCCTATGAACTTTTTCATGGGAGAAAGCATTCAATTAGCTTTCTTCACATCTTTGGGTGTCAGTGTTTCATACTGAATAACAGAGATGCCCTTGGAAAGTTTGATCCTAAGGCTGATGATGGAATCTTCCTTGGATATTCTTCAATCTCCAAAGCCTCCAGAGTCTTCAATCGAAGAAGACAAACTGTTGAAGAAACTATTCACGTCACTTTTGACGAATCCCGTTCAGCAAACTCTAAACCATCTGCTGATACTGAAGAACTGAATCAATGGATGTTTTCTCATCTTGGTGATTCAGAAGATATTCCCACTCCTCATACTCATACAGTTGAAGATGATAGTCCTACTATCATCCCAAACATGCAGAATAGTGAAGCTGAAACATCATGGGTCTCAACTGTTCCATTAAACACTATACCTGCTTCTGAACCAAATGTCTCAGACATTACATCTACTTCTCAGCAATCAGTGAATGAAATGACATCTGCACCTACTCCCCTCTTGGATGATATTCCAGAAGTTGCTGAAGCTTCATCTTTAGCTCCTCCAGTTCAATTTGAGTCAGCGACTTATGCTCCTGCTCAGCGATGGACTGTAAATCACCCAATTGATCAAATTCTTGGTGATCCAAACGCTGGTGTTCAGACTCGACGAAGTGCAGGTAATATTTGTTTATTTGTTAACTTTATTTCTCTGATTGAACTAAAAAAAATAGATGATTCCCTCAAAGATCCAAACTGGGTCAGCGCCATGCAAGAAGAGCTGACTGAATTCGAAAGAAACAAAGTTTGGAAACTTGTTCGAAGACCAACTGACAAGACAGTGATAGGCACTAAATGGGTCTATCGAAACAAGTTGGACGAACATTTAACTGTAACCCGCAACAAGGCTCAACTTGTTGCTCAGGGATACAGACAAGAGGAAGGCATAGATTACGACGAAACATTTGCTCCAGTAGCAAGACTAGAATCTATTCGTCTATTCTTAGCATACGTTGTACACAAAGACTTCAAAGTATATCAGATGGATGTTAAGTCAGCATTTCTAAATGGAAAGCTGAATGAAGAAGTCTATATGGAACAACCTCCAGGATTCTCAGATCCTAAGCGTCCAGGTTATGTTTATAAACTGGATAAGGCACTTTATGGCTTAAAACAAGCTCCTCGTGCATGGTATGACACCCTATCTACTTATCTCCATATTGAAAAATTTGAGCGTGGTAAAATCGATAAGACTCTATTCTTCAGGAAAGTAAAAGGTCATATTATTCTTGTTCAGATATATGTTGATGACATTATATTTGGTTCTACTAACCCTGACCTTTGTACTCGTTTTGCTGATAGAATGAAAGAAGAGTATAAAATGAGCATGATGGGTGAGCTAACATATTTCCTTGGTCTTCAAATAAAGCAAAATGAAAAAGGAACTTTCATTAATCAGGGAAAGTATGTTAAAGATATGCTGAAGAAATTCGATTTAACTCAGAGTTCAGCTATGAAACCCCCTATGGCACCACCGCTGACACTAGACAAGGATTCAAATGGAATGCCTGTTAATGTCACGCTGTACCGTGGGATGATCGGCTCTCTCTAGTATCTTACAGCTAGCCGACCCGATATTATGTACGCAACCTGTTTATGTGCACGATATCAAGTTGAACCTAAGGAATCTCATATGATCGCTGTAAAGCGAATTTTTCGATACCTTAAGGGTACTGTGAACCTAGGTCTTTGGTATCCCAAAGACTCAGAGTTCGATCTAATCGCCTATTCAGATAGTGATTTTGCAAGTTGCAAATTGGATAGGAAAAGAACCACAGGAGGCTGTTAGCTCCTGGGTGGAAAGTTGGTGAGTTGGACAAGTAAAAAGCAAAACTCAGTGTCCACCTCCACAGCTGAAGCTGAGTACGTAGCCGCTGGAAGCTGTTGTTCTCAGGTCTTGTGGATGAGAAATCAACTACTGGACTATGACCTACAGCTCTCGAAAATTCCAATCTATTACGACAGCACAAGTGCCATCGCTATAGCCAACAATCCAATGCTACACTCAAAGACAAAACACATCGAAATCAGGTATCATTTTATCAGAGATCATGTGATGAATGGTGATATAGAACTTCATTTTATCCCAACTGACTATCAGTTAGCTGATCTGTTCACCAAACCTCTTGAGGAGACAAGATTTAACTTTCTCATCAGCGAGCTTGGAATGCTGAACTTTGAAGAGTAAAATCTTCAGCGGTTCACATTTGATCAGCGATAGGATAAAATCAACTTGTATAACCCATTCTATCATTCTCTCTCTGAACATAATTGATTCGCTGATATCAAGGTATGTTTTTTCTCTCACTGACAATCGCATGTAAATGCAAGATTTCAAGATAAATTGCATCGCTGAATATCTCTTCCTTAATCAGCGATACTTTGAAATTTCTAAAACCAACACTGATATTTCTATTCAGTGCTTCATGTTTTCAAAAGTGTCCCTGAGATTTCAAAACCTCAGAGACATCCTAAGATATGAAAGGACATCCGTGACGTCTTCGCAACGGATAAGCCCAGGCACGTTCTTTTCCTGACACACGTTTGCACGTTTCGTTTACCAGCCAATCAAATGCAAACATGTGTCCGTGTCATGATGAAAATCTTTTCCCGCTCAAGATTTTCTCTCTCTATAATCTCTCTATATAAACCACTTTGGGTTTATATTTTTCCTTTACGCGAACAACTTCTTACTCAAGTTTTCTCAAAAATACTGTTGCATCTTGAACATTCGAGTTTTCTCTCCTAAAGAACTGTTCATCTTCTACAAAGAACACAAGGTTAATATTCTTATATTATCCACTGTTTTAACTTGTTTTGGATCTTATCATTATTTTTAAAAGATCAAACAAAAGAAACCATTCTTAAAATGAAATCATTTCTTTCATGGTTTTATGAACACAACCTTTCATGGTTGCTCTTCAAGTTTAATCGCAAATATCTTAAACTTGTTCTTCATACGTTTTTCCAGAATCCTAATTCTCAAAGGAAACTGGAAAACAAGACTTTCTATTGGGTTTGCATTTCTTTTTCAAAAACAAGAAAACCCTAATCTTCATTAAGACATTTTTGTCTGAATGAAATGGACAAAATTCGAACCATCTTATTGGAAAATCTTTCCACATTAAGATTATTCTTATTTGTTATATCTTTGGTTGAACTGATAATACAGCAATTGCATCTACTGATATTCCTTCTGCTGAGAACACTGCTGCTGCTGAGGAACTGGAAATCATCAAGGCTCCTCAGGTCAAGTTCACGCTTGAGGAACTTGATTGGACAAAAACAAACAATCTCTATGCACTTTTCGAGTTTCCTCCTCGAAAGCAAGTCACACATCTGAATGATGCTGTGAATTTCCTCAAAACCTGTTGCCTCTCTACAGCCCTGACCATAACACCCCCTGCTCATCAACTACTACTATCTCAGTTCTGGTATTCTGCCAGACACACTCAGCTACCATCGACCAAAGATCCCACGAAGAAAATCGATTGCATCCTCTCTGACACTGATTTTGGCACCATAAAAATCACCCCTGCCATTATCCGAAAAGCACTGAGCCTTCCCATCGCCACAAAAGAAAAACCCTTTGTTTCTCTCCCTGACCACAAGAAACATGCTGATAGGGAAGCCATCACTGCATTCTTTGATGCAATGGGTTATGTATGGGAAACAGGAAGGGACAAGAAGCCTGAGAAGAAGCTGACCCTCATCAAGAAGTCAAAAATGCCCAGCGAGATGAACTTCATCTTCGCACACTTGATAAGCTGCATGACTGCAAAGACCGGCTCCTCTGATCAAGTCGCTCAACCTCAGCAAGCAATGGGCTATGCACTACTGAAAGGTATTCATGTTGACTGGGCCTCGTTAATCTATGATGATCTTGTGCTCAGAGTAGACTCTGTTACTGATCGACCATCATGGGTTCCATACCCAAGATTCCTCAGCGCCATCTTCCAAACAGGCCTGAAGGATAACTACCCAAATGTAGGAGACCTGAAACTCTCTCAGGTTGGCCCTAAGGTACTCGACTTCAAGCCAATGGCAAACGAGGTACGTCTCTCTACTCTATTAACTCTTCGCAATCCTCCTTCTTCTATTTATGTGGCTACTTCAGCGACAATACCCTTCGCTGATACCCAGGCCACAAAATCTACTCCTCGTAAAAGGAAACACTCCTCTACCCAACTTGGTTCCAAAAGAACTAAGCAAACCAAGGAGCAACCCCAGCAATCTCATGCTGAAGACTCAGCTCATCTTGAAGAGTTGATGGAAAGTTCAGTGGTACGCTCTGCCACAACTGATCAAGCCACCCCTTCCATCCCAGCTTCAGCGTCTCTAAACGTTGAAGTTATAAACTTGGAAAAGAACCAACCTCCTTCATCCCCTCAAAGGACTGAAGAAGTGATTCTCAGTGGATCCAACACTGAATCAGCACCCCAACCAACTTTCTCAACCTTCGTTTCTCTCTCTACTCACTTGGACTCTAATCCAGTTTTCACCGCGATCACTGGAGCAATCGTCATTCTTCCAGAAGCTAAAGCTGATCCCTTTCAAGGAATGATTGATGCAGGACCTGTAGGAATTTCCATGCGTACACGCACTCTAGCTGACGACATGGAACATTATTCAGGTCACAGAAGTTTTGATGACTTCGTTGACCCTCCTGCAGGTATACACCAAACCATATACACTGTAACTAAACCCAAACTTCTGAGCTTTCCTATGTTCATAAGTTCTTATCCTGTTACATGTCCTAATTTGGGAGACATCAACGCCTCTCTGAAGAACCTGGATACAAAGCTGACAGGTCTCACCACTACTCTCTCAGACAACTCTTCAGCTGTAACAAACGCTGGAGAGAATCTCAACAAGCTGACAACAGTGGTTGGACAGAAAGCCTCCAAAGCTGATTTGGAGAAGGTTGATAATACTCTCGGTGACTTTGCCAAAGTTCTTGCTGACATCTACACCGACTACACCTCTCTCAAAACAACAGTTCAAACCATGTCCAGCGAGGTCATAACACTGAAAACATCGTTTGGAAATCTTAAGACAGAGGTGTTCGCTGTAAAGACTGACGTGAGTTCAGTAAAGACTGACGTAAGTTCAGTGAAGACGATGGTACAGCAGATCCTGAATCACATGACCGCCCCTGCCCCTTCACATTTTACTACGACGGATCGTGCTGAACTTTTAAAGATCAGTCCTGCTATTACTGGCCTAAAAGACAGAGTAGCAGCGATTGAAAACTATATTGGGATCCCTGGCCAAGAAGACAGGGAATCAACACCATCTGCTAAGTCATCGCATTCCTCCCCCACTCATCATACGGAAGGGGGGGGAGAAGAACTCTGAATACCTTCCCCATGATGAATCTATCGAGGGGGAGAAGACTGAAGACCTTCCCCTTACTGAAGAGGGGGAGAAGACAAATGAAGAAACAACTGTTGGACCTCAGGGAGATGAAAACCCTGAGGGAACCGAGAAGTTTACCTCTGTATCTGAGAGGGAGCAACTCGAAGAAGCTGAATCCGAAGCTAAAGATGATGAAGCTGTCGACATCTCTGATGATGAACCATCTTCTTCTTCAAAGAATGATGATGACGATGATGATGATGATGATGACTCCTTTATCGTCAAGCCTGCTCAGAAGACTACAACTCTTAAAGGGATTTCGATAAACGAACCTTCAGGGGAGCGGACCAAGACAAAGCCTGCAGTGTCTGAAGCTGACAAAGGCAAAAACAAAGGCCTCGCTGAAGATGACAATCTGACGATCTTGCTTAAAAAGCCGGTTTGTCAGCTAGTCCTCTCCCATGTTTGAGGATATCGCTGAAGTTTCTACAGCTGCGACTTCACCAACAATAATCCCAGCTCCCAACGCTGAAGAAATAATCCCAGTTTTGGATTTAACCACTGAGACTGATGAACCTCAAGAACAGCTGCTCTCTCACAAAAACAGACCTTCCTTGGTTCCTCAAAAACCAAGTGAAGAGGATCAGAGAAGAAGAGAAGAGATGATTAAGAGATTCGAAGATCAGCGAATCATCCTGAAGCGTGATCAACTTCCTTCTATTCCTCCAAAGTTCAGACTTTCACAAAAGGAATACCAGGATCACCTCAGAGCTGAAAGATTAATCGCTGAAAGAAGGGAAACTGAAGAAAAAGACAAGGCTCTCGCCGTACAGCTCGTCCAAGAATCAGTCGAAGACCCCAAGCTGAAACGAATTCCCATTCAAGTCCAACGTCAGCTTTGGGAAGATGCTCGAAAGATCGTTGAAGAAAAGAGAGTTGTGTCTAAATCTACTTTAATTTGGTGCAAAGAAAAGGTACACTTCAGATATCGACCTGCCAGAATCAACAAGGTACATATCACTGGAAAATCAACGCTCAAAGTTTTAATCGCTGAAATCGAGATATTCAGAGAAAACGGACAGTACGAAAAATTCTATGCTGAAGCCATCACGAAGTACGACCTCTCTGAATGGTTGGAGATCAGATTAGCCATCCAGAAGTCTCAATCTAAGTACAAGGATCATTTCGAAAAGCTGATAAATCAACAGATCGACTTAGTCTCTTCTTGTGTGGATATTCCTCCTCCCCCTCCTCTCGCAAATCAGAAAAGAAGGGCCTCTACAAAGAAAAAGTCTAAACCTTCAGACTCATGTCCTCTTATACGGAACGAAACAGGTATTGGTTTTTCTCGTGCTAAAGTTCTTGGTCCAGAACCTGTCCTTTCCGCACTTGACACATCTCTTCCTCCTGGTGAGACTTTCATCCCTGGGAAAGTCATAAGCAAACCCTATGGGATATTCTTTATTGACTATGGTGGACGACAACGTTTTCAACGTATCTCTGAGCTTCCCATCACTCCCATCGAACAGCTGAAAGATCTCATCTACTGGTGTGAATTCAAACGCGACATTCATGCACGGCATCTTAAACCCTTGATTTTTGAAGAAGCTCTGAACAAAAAGAATCAAGGAGTAAATGTCCCTGACTGGATGATTCCCACATCAAAGACCCTTGATGAACTTCTCATTAAGGAAGAACCACTATAAGCTGATAAGATCGCCTTATTCTTCTATTTTATCAGTTATTCTTTTGTACTTGTAATTTATTTCGCTTGTACTTGTAATCTTTCCACTTCCCTTTGTAATCTGATACGAAGTTTAAAGAAAGATTTCAGCGAAAGTACTTTACTCCATCAGTACAGAAAAATTCCCAGAAAACAGTAAAATGGACAAATATTTTATGAGTTCTTTTTATCCTTATGTTTTCATTAAATAGCAATTTTCTCTGTTGCTATGTCATAATCAAATAGGGGGAGATTGTTGATCCAAACCCTCAGTGATTTGATAATGACCCGCTCCATTCTACTTAGTGAAAATTGTAAGTAAACAATATGTATCAGAGTTTCACTATCGCTGATACGTACTAAGACTTTACAGTACCGCTGATAGGAACTCTCGTTCTTTAGATTAAACATTCAGCGAACATTGTTCACCATAATGCTCTGACCCTGTTCAGTCCTTATGGTGATCGCTGATAAGTTAGTTGTTTACTTATGATCCCTGAAGACAAGTTTCACGTTAACATAGGTTCTACGCTGAAGTCGAAGATCAAGCTCAAGAACCAGCGACAAGTCTCCTAATGAACTGATACGGATCAGCGAAGACTCAGATTTGTCCACTCAACGTGAAGTATCAAGTACAAGACTTCAGCTATCGCTGAACTTCGTCATTCGCTGATAAAGAATGATAAAGCCCTGAATCAACGTAAAGCTGATCATGAAGTCCTCCTTACAAAGTACTTTTGTCTTAACCACCCTTGCACGACTCCGTACGATATGTCAGAAAAGAACCTCCTTATTGTCTGAAATCGTACAACTACTCTGATACTACACTGTTCACCATGCGGCTACTAAGGTTGTCTACTTAAGTCAGATCCTACAACCAATCAGCTGCTGCCACGTGTAAAGTATAAATTGTCATGCATTAAATGCATGTAGTATATAAGAAGAAGACCTCACTTCATTTTGAAGTACTTGCTAACTCTGGTCAAGTCATCTTCTTATATCTTGAGATAGGTTATTATTAGTAATTTCCTTCTCTTTCTTAGTGCAAGAAAACTTAGTGTTCCAACTTGTTTAGATTAGGATTTATCCTTAATCTTGTTCCGCAACAAGCTGTAAATTGTTAATGATTTATCAATAAACAATTTAGAAAAGTAAAACTTGTGTGTTTGTATTCAACCCCCCCTCCCCCTTTACAAACTTGTATAGCCCTTCGGGACCAACAAGAAGCAGGTCGCCGGAGATGGTCCATGTTACACTTTGGACCCTATAGTTTAAAAATATGTATAACTTGTCCCTCTAAAGTAAAAAGACGAAAATACCCCCAACTCTAACGGATAATTTTAACGGAGTTAACGAGCAGGGACCACTTTCAAAGCAATTTTCAAAGACAAGGGACGATAATTGCAGGTATTGAAGCATAGGGACGACTTTCAAAGAAAGTGGTAAACGTCACAGACGAAATTTGTAGTTTACTCAAAATATTTTTTACATGATTTTTTTCCCATCAAAACCGAAGATTTAAGATATTGTTTCACATATGTTCGTGTTTACCATGTGAAAAGATTACATGTAGTGAAATAAAATATACACGTAAAAAATATTCACATGGTGAAACAAATCTATATAAAACTATTATATTATAAAACAAATATATGTGAATCAAAATATTTTAAATTCTAGTGTTTAATGAAAAAATATCATGTAAAAAATATTTTTATATCAATTTTTACGGATTTATAATATATTTATGTATCTCATTTATATATATATATATATATAGGGGAGGTATCCGTTGCAAACCAATCAGTTTGTGCAAACTATACAAACCAATCTTAGCCGTTGATCAAGTAATAAATATCTGAATTTATTATGTTTCATAATCTAAAGTCATGATCATAATGAATGAATCTTATCATCTTCCATATATATCTCAGTCTTAATTAATGAATCATAATGATTATCCATAAATACATCTATTGTTTCCTAATATATATATATATATATATATATATATAGAGGGAGGTTCAAGGGAAAACCTCAAATAAATGGAAAACTAAAAAACACTTTATTAACCGTTGGATTAGATGATCTGATGGATGTGAATAGACGGGCGGTTACAACAATATTAATTAAATTAAAAAACCTCACCTCCCTTGTTTTTTATTCGAAAAAATACGAAAAATGAACAAAATTCGAAGCAAATAAATTGCACCAAACAAACGATCATATTTTTCTCGTTAATTTGACATCCATATTGATATACTTTTTTCTCCGTATTTTTGTGGTTTTCTAGTTTTCCAGATATTTAAGGTTTTTCCCTGAAACTGATCCTATATATATATATATATATATATATATATATATATATATATAGAGAGAGAGAGAGAGAGAGAGAGAGAGAGAGAGAGAGAGAGAGAGAGAGAGAGAGAGAGAGAGAGAGAGAGAGAGAGAGAGAGAGAGAGAGAGAGAGAGAGAGAGAGAGAGAGAGAGAGAGAGAGAGAGAGAGAGATGAATGATTAACAAAGTTTTTTTTTTTCAATTTCCGTAACCATATATGTATATACATAATATAAATTCTTAAATTATTATATTGTAGGTTTTTTTTTATCAATTTGTTTTTCTGAAAAGATTTTGATAAAAATTATGATTGGTGTGAAAAAGAGAGAAGGGTCAAAGGTGGTCCTTTGCAATGGGAATGGGGCTGTCTCCTGCAACTGCAACACCCACCCACGTGGGAACACCTGACACCACTCAATCATAATTATCCCCCATTTTCCATCATTATAATTAATATTAATTATTATTTCTTTCAAAATAATAGTAATTTTCTTTGTTTACAAAAATCAAATGATAAATAATTTACTTTGTTAACAAATATTTAACAAAACAATATATTTTATTATTACAAGTATTTCCTAGTTAAATAATAAGCCAAAAGAGGAAAATTGTTTTTGAAGTTCGTTTCTACAAGTATTTTGTGGACCTCCTCGTGGCCGATAAAGCTTTGAGAAATTAATTGAAATAGTCATTTTGTAAAGATAATTTAATCTCTTAACCAAATTCTCTACATGTGTATCAAAATAGTATCAAGTTCGTAATTTCTACTTAAAAGCACTAAAAAATTCGAATCTGATCGATTTTTCTTAATTAAATATTTTTTTATTCACATCCACAATTAAAAACCTAGATCCGTAATATACCAATTTAAAAAAAAAAACGATTTAAATTCATTTTTTTAATTTTACATTTAGACCCGTAATTAAAAACATGATGTTATTTATAAGCTTGTAAAGAATGTGATTAAAAAATTAAACCAAAAGCTAAAAGGGTTATTTCTATTAATTTTCTAAAGTAGTAATATTTTTTAAATAAAGATTTTATAAGTAGATCACCAATAACATGGTGGCACGTAGCCGTCAAAAGAGAAAATGAAATGAAATGGCAGGCTGGTAGGGCATACGTAAGCGAGTGCAGACCCATTTTGACATGTCTTATCTGGAGGCGGCTGCGTCGCTGCCCTCATTAGGTCCCACTCATTCCATTTCTTACTATTTTTCTGTTTTTTAAAATTTTAATAGGGAAATTAATTATTTTATCCGAGGTTCAAAATTGAGTTACAAATATACTTCATATCTCTCCAACATTATCAAAATATTCAAAAATCCCGTGAAACACCCCTTGATCGTGGATTCAAGAAAAAAAATTTATTTTTAATCTTTGAGTCTTCGATCGCGGACTCAAGACAAAAACACCAAGTTCATTTTCATTTCAGGGACTAAAGTTGTAAAGTTGACATTTGTCAGAGTGCTTTTGCGGATTCCGCGGTTAAACATCGCGGACTCCAGGGGTTAAAAATGAAATTCCTTTTTTTAAGTCCTCGAAGGATGTTTCCCAGATTTTTTTCCGTATTTTAGTTAAATTGGAGAGAGATGGGGGTATATTTGCAAGTCAATTATGAACATGAGGTAAAATAATTAATTTCCCATTTTAGTATTTAAATAGTTTTTAACATATTTTTATAAGAGCATATTATAATTTAGTTTGGTTTATGAGATATCTTTATTTTAAAGTTTACAAAAAATCAAATATTGAATGGAATTATAGTTGTATATCTTTTTAACATTGTTGTCACTATATGTTTTATTATAAAGATAAATCATGAAAATGCAAAATGTTCTCAAATATTATCTGATCAATTTGTTATATGTCACACGTATTATTTATAACTTTATTAGAGCATCTCTAAGTTAAGGTTTTTGGTAAATAAAACACTCTTCGTGCTTGAGCATAGGGTCATGTGCCCCTAAATAACATTTTGGTGAAGTATAATTATGACGTTCTTTTTTGTTGGACCAGATTTTTTTGATAAGAGACGGTGACATATGTCTTTAATTTAAGTTATATTAATTTAGATTAGTAGGTTGTCGAATTTATCACTTATGATATATTTTATGTAACGCCTAATTACTTTCCCCATTTTGTATGATTCATTTATTTAAGTTTTTAAATTGTGCCCATATTTAGGTTTAAAAATTACCCTTAGGGTGTTACATATCACCGCTCATCTTGAATGGAAAAACTGTTTTATAGAACTTTACATCTAGACAATAATTTTTTAAAATCAAGGCGATAGAGTTTATTACCTTTCTTTAAACTAGAGCATCCAAGTAAAACACACTTTTTTGTTCTAGAATCAAATTTGTCAGAAACGTTAGGTTTAACAGCACAACATAGGCAACCAAAATTTCTTAGATCAGTAAGAACATGAGCAAACCGATAAACTAACTCCTTAGGACGTTTACCATTAAGCACAAAAGAGTGAGTATATATTAATGAGATAGGTTGCTGTAAAATACATTTACTCTACATATTTAATGGAATTTCTCCTTGAAACATTAGTGCCCTTGCGACATTAAGTAGATGTCTATCTTTTCGTTTAACCACCCATTTTGATGGGGTATGTATACACAAAACGTCTGATGAATAATACCATTGTTTAAAAAAAACTATTAGTTTGCCATTAAAAACTCAGATCCATTGTCACTACGAAAAATCTTGATCCATTTTCCAAACTGGGTACTTAGCATATTTGTAACACCTCGAAATTCCTATAATTATTATATAATTATTTTGGGGAGAATGTTTAAAATAATGGGATGATATTATTTTAAACGTTATGTCGAAAAGGTCAAAAGTGAAATTGACCAAAGTTTTAAGATTAAATTGTGGAATTGCGGAACCTTGGGGTTACTTTTGCCAATTGATAATAGTCTTGTATATATAATCTAGAAGTCGGTTGAATTTGAGAAAATATCTCAAATTGACATCAGAGTGAGTCGGTTTTGCTTTCGGAAGAGAGAAAAGGGAAATCGATACCTAGTTTGATTTAGGATTTGGAACTGAAGTGTTATTATTCAGGAATCGACTTACAGGTGAGTTCATTCTTACTAAAAGTATGTTTTTACGTTTCAAAAGCGATTAGCTAAATTAGAATTGGTTTTATTGAACCTATGTATATGTTAAAAGGATTGGTACATGTGATTTAAGGAACAAAGTATGAATTGAAAGTAACCAGGAATCGCACGAAGTCCGGAAGATGACTTTTCCAGTACATCCGGATTTGTATTTTTCGGATTTAGGTTTCGGATTCCGAACAGTTCCGAAGTCCGGATGATTTTCCGGATTAATACCGGATTCCGGATAGTTTTTCGGATACGGACTCCAGATTTGAATTACCGGATATGGATTCCGGATGGTTCCGGACACTTTTCCGAATGTTACCGGATTCCTTGGATTTTCGGATGTTTCCGGATATGTGTTCTGGATTTGATTCCCGGGTATGATTCCGAACTGTTTTCCGGACTTGGTACTGGATTAGTTTACCGGACAAGTTTTCCTGTATGTTCTGAGCAAAGTTGTACTGTTCAAATGTTTTATGAAACGTATTTTGATTTTAACAGTACGAACATAATTATAACTCAACTGAGAGTATGATATGAGTTGTTATGTGTTTTGAGTTGAGACACACATATGTTAGTAAGTGTAATGGATCCATAGACACTAGCATTATTTGATAAATGAGGAATAGGCCGGGCTCTAATGGTAATTCCCATTTAGTATTGTAAGGTGATAAACATGGAATATGCGTGGCACTAATTGTAATTCCCATTGATTTGAAATGAGGAATAGGCCGGGCTCTAATGGTAATTCTCATTTCGTATTGTGACGTGAAATCGTGGAATAGGCGTGGCGCTAATCGTAATTCCCGATTTCTATTGGGAGATAAGGGATAGGCATGGTTTAATTGTAATCCCTACTTCCACACCAAGAAATAGGCATGGCTTAATTGTAATTTCTTGGACATGAGCTGAAATCTAGAATCCGTGGTGATTCGTAGTGGCTCTCTGGAACATGAGATTATGACATACTTAGTGTTTGTCATACTCATAGAATCGGGTATAATTCCCGTCATCGAAAGATGTTATGTGTACGGTAAGAAAGATTGCGATCAGGTTAATCTATATGCTTTGTTTACAAATTGGTTTTCAAAGCTTATAAAGTTTTTAATTTGAAAACTGGATGTTCTTACTAGGCGTAAGCCTAATCTTTTCAAATTAAATTTTCTTACCATGTACTAGCTCGGGAAGGGATTCAAAGGGATGAGTGTCAAGGAGTACCAGAGTTATGTTTTTTTTGAAAGTATGATGGAGAAGTTAGTGTAACAGATGTTTTGGGAGATTGCTTAGACAACCCGTATAATCTGATCTTAATGTTAAGGATTAGATTAGTAGGTTGTTTAGACAGTTCAGTTGTATATATTGTAACTAATTATCCATGTATGTATGAAAGTTTTGGAAGATGTTGTAGAATACTTTGTGAAATTCAAGGTTTAAATTTATTACGATTTTAGGGTGTTTCAATATTAAAAAAATTAACAATATATACATAGAATTCATCTTTTCCTTTCAACAAATATACCTAGACAGATCTAGTCAAGTCATTAACCACAATTTAAATACGCCTAATCTCTTCTTTACTACTAATGAAAGACCCTCAAACTTGGACCCTTCTTTACTACTAATGTAACACCCTCAAACTTGGAAATAACGACTAATTTAAAATTTTCAATAAAACATCAATTAAAAAATAAATTCATTTCAATAATTCAATACTTTATTACCTCAAATAACAAAGAAGGTTTAACACCAACAAAATGAAAAACCAAACCTTACATAAAATCTAGGTCAAGCTCAGGTGTTACTAAAATTCAAATACAATCGCTATTCCAGATTACGGAAGACCTGTCCCAAAATAGCTAAATTCTTTCGTGTGCATATAGTTAGCACTTAACTATTCACGGTGTCAGTAGTACCATTTCCCAACAATTACCTGGTGCATATGTCGTTGATAGCGGAAAACCGTATAGTTCCACACAGTGGCCACAGTGGTTCCACAGTAGGGGCGCAAGTATACACCTCAACTATGATCGCTATAAGTAATAAAATGGTAAATATACCGAGATCATTTTCACAAGGACTGAACTACTGAGAATTAGAGAGTTTCACGAACTTCTTGCACAAGTTTCGGTTGTAGAAAAATTTATCCTTTTGTTGGGGAAATGACTTAAAATTAAAATGTAACTCTTGAATATTAAAAATGGGTATGGATGTAAGTTTTCTTGAGATTTACGTAGTAACAAAATGGTTAGTTGTTTTGTAACACGAAATGTCTATAAAAAGCCCGATTTCTCGAAATGATGATTTTTATAGACTGGTGTTACCAAGTTTCCATAAAGTGTCCATCGTTACCGTCTCTCGAACTTGCCGATTTAGTTAAGCTTGACTCTAAACGTCAAGTTCTACCAATATGGAGATTTATAACCAAATATCTTTGTGATATAAATCTCGATCGGCATTTGAACCTTAATAAATCATACAAAACCCGCCTCTCGACATGGTTATCAAAGACTCTCTCAAATCTTTGTGCATCACTTAAGCCGTATTTCGAATCCGCCCCGCTCGAGGTCAAGATCTAATATTAACATTTCAAAGTGATCAGCTTATTCGCGTTGAGTTAAGTCCCGACTCAAGTGACCAAGCTCGAGAATTAGTGACGATGGCCACACCCAAGTGTTGCCTACTAGTCTCAAGTTTGCTCACACCGACACCCAATGGGGTGCTTAGCTCATAATTGAAAAGAAAGACATAACAAGATATGAGTAATACATAAAAACTACTTGCATAAATTAAAGAAGTGCCCGCAGTGGCTCACCGTGGACGAAATTAAATGCAAAAGTACAATAAGAACAAGAAATTAAAAACTACTAATCTTCAAGCTTGAGCGCAAACTTGAAGATGAACTAAATTACTGGAGTTGTGGAACTAAGTTCCATGCTTCAAAGCTTTGCCCCATGCCTCCTTTATATAGTCTCAAAAAATGGAAGAACCCAAAGGATAATTCCACAATATCTTTTGTGCAAAGACCAAACACCTTTTTCCTGCATGCTTAAGAGGATTTTCAGGGATTTCCAGATCTCTTCAAGCATTCCCATATCTTCGGCTACTGCTCCCCTTGTCCAGATAATAGCATAGTCCGATAATGTCTAGAAATGGTTCGTCCGTGCTCACAGTGAGATGCCACCTGCCCCACAGTCCAACAGTGCAATGTTTTTCCAAAAAAATAAACTTTTGAAATTTCATCATCTGTTTACCTTATTATATACAAAATGAATGGGATAGAAGCAAAGTGGGTACAAAAATGAGATAGAATCCTAGAAAAGGGTAATAAATAACTCTAAAAAAAGAGAGTTATCAGCCGCCAAATAAAAGGGTTATGCTTAACGCCTAGTGAGTTCAAACAGTTTTCATCATGATTATAAAATAATAAAATTGAATTGAATCTCAACTTCAAAAACAAAATATATTAAATATAAAAGCAACATCTTTCCTAAACCCCATCATTTTCATGATGAAATCTCCTTAACCAAAACACCCATTTATCATGAGACTAAAATCCAATACTCATCCAAATCGTGAATAAGGTTTAATATTCAAACATTAAAAACATGGATAAAACTTTAATATCCAATAATCCCAAAAAAATATGGATAAGGTTCAATATGCAAAACCACAAATCATGGATAACAATCCATACACAAAACGTCACCGAAAACATGGATAATACTAAATACCTAAAACAATAGATTTTAGTGATGGTAGAGACCCGTTTCCATCGATCGTCGTGAAACACAAGGTAAGCCATTCATAAATGTTGTCAAGTTGGAACCTAAAGTCACGGTACCGGTGCCCAAATCCTCACAAGTTTATCACCGTAATACCTAAGGTCTCGGATCTCGACCCATACGAGTTCATCTCCGTAATACCCCGACCGTAGTACCCACTTACACACTATAAAGATACACCTACAAGCTAATAATCATGGGTCCGACTCCATACGAGTTCATCCCCAAAATCCCCTCGATGACTTAGTGTCAACTCTACTTGGCCAAAGCCTAAAAAACAAGTCTCAGTACCCGACTCCTCATGAGTTCATCACCATAATACGCAGGTCCTGAAGTTCGATTCAACAAGAGATAACCTCCTCAATACCCATGGTCCTAGATGCCAACCCATGCTAACCCACATAGGTTCGTCTCCACAATACCGACACGACCAAACTCAACCACTCTTGGTCTATCGCTCGTATGGACACCAGGCTCAACCACTCCAGGTTTATTGCTCGTATGGGCGGCAAATTACAAAACTGGATAATGATCCCATTTTCAAGTCAACAAACTGACTCATATGCCTATGGATCAATTGCATGACCAACAAACTCAAAACATGTAGTTCTCAAATAAATATGCAATAAATGCAATTCATACCCAAGTTCGACAATGAGTAATTTAAACTGGACAAATATCTTCAAAACTCAAATGAGCCAAAGTCGTATAAATAAGCATCACCATTTATTTGATTACCTAACTAAAAGTTGACATAAGTCAACAAAATGCATATGCTCAATAAATAGGTAAACGCATACTCAAAAGTATGATTAGGCCAAAACTTGCCAATATTGGGATGAATTATCCCCAAATACAAATCATACAGTTTATACTTCCAAAATATCTCTTAATTCAAAATGTGCATTATCCAAATGATTTATCAAATCAAATACACTAAAACTGCATTATCGTCAAATAACTGTCACTTACAAAATAACTCATCAAAAAGACACTCTTAAAATTTATTTTATCAAAGCGTCAAAAAACCCCAAACGGGCATTTCTCAAGTTTTATAAAAATCAAATGCACCAAAGATGTAAATATTATCAAATGATCAACACGTTTGATAAATATCAAGGAAAACATTCCAATTCATAAAAATGAATTTTTTTTGACATGTACAAAATTTTCACAAAGCAACTTTAACTCACCTTGCAAGGTTAGGTTAAACCTAGTTTTCGAACCCATTCTCTAGTTTCCATTGGCGAAGCTTTTAGATACTCAACCTAAACTTCCATATCTATGGTACAAAGTTTCTCAAGAACACTTCCGTTACTTCTAATTCTTACAAAAATAAAGTCAAGATAAGATCGAGGGTCGTGGATGAAAGAACTAATCCCTAGATCTTTAAAGGATGAGATTAGAGAATTACCTTCAATAATCGACTCTTAAAATTATCAAGGAAAGCTCACATTGGCCTTAAAAATTGAACTTAAGGTCCAAAAATATTCAGATATTGAGAGGGTATGGAGAAACAGAGAGTGGAGAAGAAATGGGGGGAAAAGAGAGAGAGAATCGACCTGAAAGACTATCTACACGCTTCTCGTGACCTTTCCTGCGTCCCCGTCGTGCGTTTCACCTGGACCACGCCAACCATAGCTAGTTGTGTGGCCTTCCTTGCTACCCTTTGTCGCGTGCCAGGTCACCTAAGTTACTGTTTTAGCGCTCTTTTTCTAATTTCGCATCTGATTTGATTCTCAACTAATCCCATGTAATAATTATGAAAAGCCTCCATATTTCGTTATTTTAAAAGCCACTTGATGAGGGTAATTTATCATAAACGGACGCCCAAGGTTCGTGGGCGTTACAAATAACCCTATAGGGACCCTAAAAATCTATATGAATGAGTTCATACAAGACATCAGTATTGTGATCACTAAGATCAAACTTATTTTAGGACTGTTTGATCACTAAGATCAAACTTATTTCAGGATTGTTTTGCTTTATGGAAAACTTCACAAGGAAGGGATACGTCATTTCCTATATTGAGTCTATCTTTCAAAATACTCACGACAAGATTGGTTGGATGACCAAGACTACCGTGCCATAATTGGTGAGAAACAAAACAGGTAACAATAGCATTATAACTAACACATTTGCTATGAGAAACCATATCATAAAAATGCAGACCACCTTCCTCACTACCAGTCCCCATAATGTTTTTTTGATGAGAATCATGAACATAACACCTTAACCCATCAAAGCAACGAACACTTTGTTACCACAAATTAATTTTGTGAAGTGTTAATAAATTGACATAAAAGTCTGGGACAACAAAGACATCAAATAGAGTAGCATTATTGGTCAAATTTGGATTACCAATTTTGTTAATTTTAGCCTCAGTGCTATTGGAATGTTATTGGCAACTTCTCAATATTAGAAACATAAGATGTCATATGTTGATATGCTTTTTAGAATCTATGAACCAAGCAGAGAGGCAACTTAGACAAACCTGCCATATTTGCAGAAGCTCCCTTAGCCCTGTTTGAAACACCTTTCTATGGTGTGACCAAACCCACCACAACGCTTACAACCCATTTAAAATTGCATAAAACTTTTTACTACTAGAGTTAGAACATTAAACGTTTTTGGGATTTAAAAGAGTTAAAATGAATGTAGATTATCTTAGGGAGGGAGGAGGGAAAATTACATAGAGATCTCTCTTATGAAAATGCAAAGATTTACAAAGAGATGGCATGATAAGAGGAATTTGCACAAAGATTTTATGGTTGGTCAAAATGTTTTGTTTTTTTAAGTCAAGATTAAAACTCTTTTCTCGAAAGTTGAGATCCAAATGAACTGACATTTTGAAATCTAACATGTTTATCCATATGGAGTTGAACATTCAAAGTCAATGGACAGAGAGTGAAGACATATTTGGATGCTGAAGCAACCACAAGGCAATCCTCTTTGGTGCAACTCCAACCCATATGAATCTTTGATTTTTTAAAATCCCATAGTCGAATTTGTAAATTTGTATATAATGTTTTAATTATATTTAGAACATATATGTATAATTTGAATGTTATTATGCAGACTTAATGAACTTTAAATCAATTAAGATTGTTGCAACAAGGTTGTTACATCAATTTGTGGGTACAACCGCCAGAAAAGTATAGCGGTACCGATTGAGTATAATGGAGTAGGAGGGGTATAATGGTCCTTTTGTGATTCAATCTGAAAAAGGAAACCAGATGAAATCCCTTGTTTTTAGGGGACGTGATACCAATTAATGCAAATCTTTTCATTTTGTTACCAAGATTAGAAGATCATTTTCAACTATTTCAATATTTCATCGATACTCACTCACCGTAATGAATCAAGACTGCAAATTACTGTATGGGTATGATCAATTTCATGAAATCATAGTGAAATTGGTGGGTAAACGATGGCAAACAATGTCGGACATGGACTTCATGAAATCATAATGAAATTCATTATTAGTATGGTGAAATTCATGAAACAATGTGAAATAGGTGGGTAAACGATGTCCAACATGGAATGAAACAATAGTGAAATTGGTTTATGAGTATGATGAAATTGATTAACCTGATGCAACTCCATGAAAGAATGATGAAATTTAATTGGAAGGCGATGAAACAGAATGGAAAGTGTAATGAAATCATTATGACATAATAATAAACAATTTCATAATTTCACTTACCAAAAACATCAAAAAGCTTGGTTTCATAAACTGTCTAAAATTACAAAGCAGATTCTCATTCAACACGATAACGAAATGTTGATTCATCAATTCGTAAAATTAAAAAAAAAAACAGAGATTTGTTCAGTAAGCCTATCATTCGTAAAATTCAAAAATAAAATAGAGATTTGTCCAATAAAATAAACAACAAGAAGATTTGTTTTAAAAAATAAAAAATAATAAAACTACCCTAAATAGGCGGTTATTAAAACGGAATATTAAAAAAGAAATCAATTTGATAATTGCCTAAAATAAAAACCTATAAAAAATGTCCTTTATGCCCTTTGAATTAATTAAAATCGAAAAATGAAAAATTCTGATTGGTCAACGATGGTTTGTAAAGTTTTCATTTTAAGAGTGGTTTTCAAAAGATCCATCCCATATATATATATATATATACACACACACATAAGGTTGTAATCTCTAGGTCTCATTCTTCGTCTAAGGAATCAATCCATTTGTAACACCCTAAAAATAGGGGTAAACAAGAACTTTCATAAAACGGAAGAGCGGTATGATGCCATAGCCCATAGCACGAGTGTCCCATAAAGGGGAATATACAAATGTCTGTTTAATTACAAATGTATAATATCGAAAAGTAAATGACAACCGACTAATCAATTTTCTAACGTACAAATAAGATTACAAAAAGGGTGTCATCTCTATTCCGATATAGTCTTCTAACAACGACATCCCAAAAGTGTACCCCCAAGCTTACACGCTCCCACCTAAACCTTCTTAGAGGCGGCTCCGCTAAGATCTGAGATACACATAAAACACCAAACAAGTGTTAGGCCAAGAAGCCTAGTGAGATGAATTAATAATATAACATGCAATATTTCATAAGCACGATTCATACAAATGGTATTTCACAATTGGAATCAATGGGGGAGGCCCAAAACACCGACCAAGTTACACCGCAAGAGACAATACACCTTAGCGTCTACTCCCACGAGTAACGCCTCAAGGCCTGGCACATTGGGGACTACCTCCAAGGCATTACCCCAAAGGCGGAGATCTAGGCACATACCTCCACGACGGTGCCCAAAACTATATCCTCCTAGTGCCTACTTAATGATTCATCCAAAGTGTCAATACCATCAAACAACTACTCCAAGTAGTACATATATACCAATGTATAACATTTCCATAAGACATGGTCCAACCATCCCATTAAACATGTATTTCCACATGGTAATCTTAAAATCACGTTTACAAGCTCATTAAGCACATAAACTCCATATTTATACTTCCAAAGCATATCCTTCATACATAGACTTGTACAAACATGAGTTATAGCATTAAATGTAACAATACATGTAGCAATGCCCATCAAGACAAAATATCATCATTAAGCCATAAGCCAAGTCATTAAGCTCAAAACCCTAAATTAAGACATAATATTCTTAAAATAGATAACATCATGTGTAATGTAAGTCTCAAGTATAATATACTTCCACATAACCTTTACTTCCCCATTAAGCACTTCATTTCCAAAAATATGGAGACATGAGCTTAATACCTCAAATGTGAAACTTTTCAAGAAAATGTTAGTAAATAAGATGAGGAACTAGTAAAAGACTTGTATTTAATGTTATCAAGGGTTTAGGAACTCACAATCTAGGTTTTAAGCTAAAACCTAGAAAAGTAGATGAAACCCTAGAAGATTTGGGAAGAACACTTGAGATTGAAGCTCCCAAACAAGAGTAAATGCTTTTAAATGCACCAAGAATGACCTTTGAAGTGAAATAAATGTAGCCAAGTGAAACCCTAGCTTATTTATTGAAGAGAGAGGCCAAAGAGGAAGAAAATCGCACCAATAAGCTCCTCCAAATGAACCGTAATCTGATTTGTGAGAAAAGTGAGCTTAAAATCGGTCAAGGGTCACTTTAATACTCTCAGGCCCCGTGTCAATGTCGCGGGTCAATGTCGCTCTCTGACCCCCACCTTCGGTACAAGTTGAGCGACTATGACACGACGACTATGCTCGATGTCAATGTTGCGGGTCAATGTCGCTCCCTTACCCCCACCTTCGGTACAAGTTGAGCAACTATGACACGACTATGCCCAATGTCAATGTCGCGGGTCAATGTCGCTCCCCGACCCCCACCTTTGGTACAAGTTGAGCGACTATGACACGGCGACTATGCCCGTGTCAATGTCGCGGGTCACAGTCGCGGCTTATGTACCGTGGCCACCCTTCTCCACGCGATTGTGCCACAGGCGACTATGACACCTGTCATAGTCGCGGGCAAGGTCGCCCGGGTCCTTCCCGACCCGATTTCCGCCCGTTTCGACGATCCGTTTGGCCAAGTTTCCAAGATAAGATTCCAATTTCAAATCCAACTAATTACCGGTCTTCAAACGAATGATTTTACGATAAACGAGCATAAAAGGTGTTTTACTTACTTGGAAATTTGCGGGTGTTACATCATTCTTCTCCTTTAGATGTAGTGGGCACACATAAAAATACATGCCATGTAGTCGAGGCTGTTGCGACACTCATTTTTGGGTGGACTCTTTCCTACATAAAAAGTGCCCAAGAACCTTTGCCAATACATTTTTATGTTGAAAATCCTTCCAGTGAACTTCCTCATACTTCACCACTTACCTTTGATGCACCCCTTGTGTTTATTGATGCTCAAAACCTGAATGATTCTGTCATTGATGCTCTTAATGTTGTCGTTGCCATGTTGGGCATCACAAGTGAAAGGTTCGAAATGAACCTACTTCCATCCCAACAAATGAAAACACCACTTTTCATTGTTAGTACCACCAAGCCAAAACTCACTATTATACCATCAATCACCTCCCATATTTTAGGGTCAGACACTAACATTTTGCAGGAGGAAACCACTGATGATGTGATAGCCCAGATTCAAGTATCATAACATTAGCACCAATTCCACAACCATTGAGACCAAGAAACCAATGAAGAGCAAACTATCTCTAAGGTTAGGATGGAAGTTGGTGATGATGATGTCATGGAAATGGATACATGTGCTGAATGTGTTGATATTGTTGCTAGCCACCCTGTTGCTGCCATAGAAATCCCAAAAGATGTTGTGATACCTCCTATCACAAAAACAACAAAAAACCAAGGGAAAGACCAAGAAGAAGTCCAAGACATCGAAGAAGAACATTATAACAAGTGTCACTCGATCAACAAGATTAAGAGTAGTTGAGTAAGATCAAGATGATGAAGAAAAATTATGGTCACATTGATAAACGACCAGCCAAAAAACTATTAATGAAATTTCTTCATCAAAAAGACAATTGAATGGGTTGAGAGCTACTATGCAGGGTACAAACAAAGCACAACATCTATTAGTGAGAGAGTTTAATACTGAAGCTACAGTAACACAAGGAGATGTAGTCAGAGTAAGAAATACCATATTATGTTAGTCAACTGAAGCCATCAATAATTTGTATGGATTAATATCTTATTTAGATTTTCTTGCCATTATGATGAGGTGAACATGAGATGCTAATGCTAAAATGTAACACCCTCAAGTTTGGAAAAAACAACTAAATAAAAATTTCGATATTACAACCGATAAAGGATAAAATTCCTTTCTTCTAATCCATCACTAGAAATACTTCAAACAAAAACTCTAGATTTAACCTCAACAATTAATAACCCAAGCCTTATACAAGGACTAAACATAAGTTGTGTGTTACTAAAATCGTACAAGTTGCTATTCCCAAAGTGCGGAAGGTTTCCAACAATGACTACTCTATCCTCGTGCATAAAACTCGCACTCACCCTTTCACAGTGTTGCTAGTACCATGCCCCAACCGGAACCCGATGCACATGCCGACAAATAAAAGGTTAGGCTAACGCCTAGTGAGTTCAAAAGTTTTCATCACGATTATATAATGCGTTAAAAGGAAAGAATGCAACTTAAATCATGATCTTCCAAAATGATTTACTTAGAATGAAAACGACCCGTTTACCAATAACACGAAATTTAAAGACGAATGCTCCCATGTGAAACGTTCCTTCATAAAGTAATTCAACCCAAGACTCACTAAAAACGTTAATAGTAATTGAGCTCCTAACTTCTGGAAACACGGATAAAATCTTATATCCCAAACATCCAAAACACGGATAAAATCTCGTATCCCAAAACATCCAAAACACGAATGGGGCATAATACTCGACCCATAAATCATAGGTAATAATCCACATATATAAAACATCATGGAAATCATGAATACTAAAAATCAATACCCAAAACAACACCCTTCGGTGACGGGTGAGACCCGATTCCATCAAATGTGGCGGGTACACAAAGTTAAGCCACAAAATGTATAAGCATGTTTCAAGGATGGAACAACATATGACAACAACCCTATCCAGGTCTTTAGTCAATCTTGGACATCAACCTGAACCGGATCTTTAGTCCATGGAGACGTCAATCCAAACCGGATCTTTAGTCTATTGAGACATCAACCCAAACCAGATCTTTAGTCTATTGTGACATCAACCAAACCGGATCTTTAGTCAATTGAGGCATCAACCCAAACCAGATCTTTATCCTAGTGAGACATCAACCCAAACCGGATCTTTAGTCCACGGAGACATCAACCCAAACCGGATCTTTAGTCTATTGTGAGATCAACGCGGATCTTTAGTCAATTGAGGCATCAACCCAAACCAGATCTTCAGCCTAGAATCACCAAGTTTAACCTTATCCTGGTCTTTACTTTGGGATCTCATCATCCAAAACAAGCTTGTTTAATTTAAAAATTAATACCTGACTCCAAAAGAATAACCAACGCATTCAAATCATGTAATTCCCAAAGAAGATTGTAACACCCCAAAACATTCAACATACATAACATAGATAAAAATCCCAAATCGGGTCCCAATTACCTAAAAGATTCATTAAGCAAACATTAAAGTCTGAACATTTCAAAATTTGCAGCGGAAAGGCATTCTATCCACAGCCGAGAGATCTATCTAAGCAGTTCATTAATGGAACTATAGTGTCCTTTGCTAAAACCTCCATATCCTAGCTCAAGTCGACTCCTTACTCTTGCTCGAAGCACCACTAGTGTGCTTCCCTGAAAATGGGTTAGTTTTGAAAAGCAAGGGTTAGACCAAACGGTCTAGTGAATTCCCTTCATAGCGGATTTAACAACAAGTATAAATCATTTCTTTAACAAATCATGCATCTCAAGATAAAACTCCATACATGGGTACTTGCACAGTGTTTCAAGGATCGTACAAACTAGTACCGCGATCGGGGCCCAAGCAGACTCCCATCTCGCCTCATATCGAGGCTCAAGCAGACTCCCCATTGCCCGAGTAGGAAGGAATCGAATTCCATCCTACCGGTTCATATCAAACTCCCAAGGGATCGTCGGATCCTAGGGTACCCTGATCCCAGTGTGCGACCCAACTCCACATATCATATACACATAGCTAACAAATAATCACTAGGCGTGAAATCTTTATAAACAGTTTAATCATGCTGAATAAGCCTTTCTAAAACATACTTTCATGAGAGGATTTATAAAAATTGTAAACAATTGTACTCGTAAGCATACCATGATCAGTAAAAGTATTTAACATCTTGTTTCACGTAAAAGGGGTTAAGGGAACTCACCTGATTGATGTGATTTCCTAGGTACGCACCTCTCCTCCGGACACTCCGAGCTGAACCCGACACCTAAGGTACAACAAACCACTTATTCCAGTAAGTACCCGGACCCAAAAATTTGTTGGACACAAACTGCATCCCCGGGCCCTGGCTATTCCGAACTCCACTGTCCGGAAGCCCTTATCCGGAAAATCATTATCCGGAAAGACTTCTCCGGATCCCATTATTCGGAAGTCTACTATCCGGATATCAACTCCGGATTCCGCTATCCGGAAGCCAATACCGGAACCCACCCCTAAAGCCGATTCCGGAACCCACTCCGGAAGCCAATACTGGAAACCAACTCCGGGTTCCATTTTCGAAAACCAACTCCGGATTCCAATTCCGGTTCCGGTAATCGACATGTCCAGAAACCCTCTTTTCCGGGTAAAGTGAGATCCGGACAATCGCGCTGCAAAACCCAAAACTTTCCAAACTTGATTCATTTGCGATAAAATCCCAGACCTAGTTAGATACACCACTAGGCTTGCATTTTCAATCAAAAGCTTTCGTTTATCTCACCCTTTTTGACATTTCCTTGGTCCAATATTCAAGAAAACATTACCACTTTCTTTTGAAGAAGAACACAGTGAAATAAGTGGTGTATCGGTTCTCATAGCCCAAATAACACATACAATTAATATTATACGCCAAAACAGAAAGAAGGTTTCTAGATTTTACCTTAGACGATGACCCTCTTACCCGATTTCTCTACTTCTTCCTCTCGGTTCCTTTCTCAGCCGCCAAGAGAACCAAAAATGAGGAATGTCTAGGGATTTGCTCCCTTTTATACTTCTCATAAATTGCTATTTGGTCCCTTATCATCTTTTCTCCTTTTTATTCTTTTTACGCTTTGACCACAAATCTTTCATCTATTCTTATTTGGACACAGCTGTTACAACACTCCCCCCTTAAAAGAATTCCGTCCCTGGAATTCCTTGGCTGAAAAGATGCGGGTACTTCGCCCTCATCTCGGACTCCAACTCCCAGGTTGCTTCTTGACCCTTATGGTATCGCAACTGAACCTTTACGAGATTAATCTTCTTGTTCCTCAACTTTTTCACCTTATGATCCGAAATGGCTTTGGGCTCTTCTACAAAGTTTAGTTTTTCGTCTACTCTTACATCCCCTAGCGGAACGGCTTTATCCACGTCCGCCAGACACTTCCTTAAATTGGAGACGTGAAACGCATTATGAATACCTCGTAGCTCTTCGGGCAGGTCCAACCTATAAGCCACTTCCCCAATTCGTTCCGTGATTTCAAACGATCCGACATAGCGTGGACTTAGTTTTCCTTTCTTCCAAAAATGCATCACTCCCTTCCAAGGAGACACCCTTAACAACACGTTATCCCCGACCTGAAACTCTACGTCCTTCCGCCTTTTATCCGCGTAGCTCTTTTGTCGATCACGAGCTACATTCAATCTTTCCCGCACCTGGACTATCTTGTCTAAGGTCATTTGTACGATCTATGGCCCAGCCAACTACTTTTCTCCAACCTCATTCCAACACAAGGGTGTTCGACACTTCCTACCATAGAGCACCTCATACGGCGCTGCCTTGATACTCGAGTGATAACTATTGTTGTAGGCGAATTCGATCAATGGCAAATGTTTCTCCCATGAGCCTTGAAAACTTAGGGCGCATGCCCGTTCGCTCTGACCGTCAGTTTGAGGATGATACGCGGTACTCATCTTGATTTGCGACCCCATTTCCCTTTGGAAACCTCTCCAAAATGCAGAGGTAAACCTGTTATACCGGTCTGACACTATTGACGACGGTACACCATGACGGTTTACAACCTCATCGATGTACAATTTTGGTAGCCTTTCCAATGAGTAAGATTCCTTTATAGGAAAGAAATGCACCGACTTCGTAAGTCGATCCACGATCACCCATATCGAATCATAACCCTTTGGGGTCCAAGGCAGGTGAGTTACAAAGTCCATCGTAATCTAATCCCACTTCCACATCAGTATTTCTAAGGACTGAAGCTTCCCATATGGTCGCTGATGCTCGATCTTCACCCGTGATCACGTCATACATCTTTCCACAAAATAAGCTATGTCTTTCTTCATGGCGGGCCACCAATAGTCATGACGTAGATCCCCGTACATTTTATTAGTTCCTAGATGGATCGAATACTCTCACTTGTGATCTTCTTCCAAAATCACGTTCCTAAGCCCTCCGAGCTTTGGAACCCAGATTCTCCCACTGAGGCATTTCACCCCTCGGTTATCTTCCATTAAGGAGGTCGTTTGCCCCACCATCCTTTCTTTCTTAAGATTTTCCGTTGCTAATGCTTCAGCTTGACATTTCTTTATCTCGGCTAACAAATTAAACGTCACCTCGGCCCTCATGGCCACACATTTGGGAGTCTCATTCCTTTCCATTCGACTCAAGGCATCGGCCACCACGTTGGCCTTTCCTGGGTGATACTCAATCTTGCAATTGTAATCTGTCAACAACTCGATCCACCTTCTTTGGCGCATGTTCAACTCGTTTTGATCAAAGAGGTGGAAAAGACTTTTGTGATCCGTGAGAATCTGACACTTCGTCCCATAGAGATAATGCCGCCCAAATTTTCAAAGCGAAAACCACGGCCTCCAGTTCCAAGTCATGAGTGGGGATACCGAGCTTCGTGATCCTTCAACTGCCAAGAGGCATATGCGATCACCTTCCCACGTTGCATTAATACACAACCCAAACCCAGCTTCGACGCATCACTATATACCACAAAATCGTCCTAGCCGTCCGGTAATGACAACACCAGCGCGCTACTTAACATATCCTTCAGCTTCTGAAAAGCTTCATCTTGAGCCTCTGACCAGGCGAACTTAACACTCTTCTTGGTCAAGGAAGTCAATGGCGTAGCGATACGCGAAAAGTCTTTAATAAACTTTCGATAGTATCCCGCTAATCCGAGGAAACTTCGAACTTCTGACGGATTCTTAGGTTGATCTCAATCTCGGATGGCCTCAATCTTAGATGGATCCACCATTATTTCCATTTTAGACACCACGTGTCCGAGGAACTGCACTTCCCTCAACCAGAATTCGCACTTGGAGAACTTTGCATATAATTTCTCTCGCTTCAATAACTCTAAAATCGTCCACAGATGGCCCTCATGCTCCTTTTCCAACCTTGAAAACACCAATATGTCGTCTATGAATACGATCACGAACTTATCCAAATAAGGTTGGCACACCCTGTTCATCAGGTCCATAAAAGCTGCTGGGGCATTGGTTAGCCCAAACGGCATCACCAAGAACTTATAGTACCCATACCTAGTCCTGAAAGAGGTCTTCGGTATGTCCTCCTCCCTTACCTTGAGTTGGTGATAGTCCGACCTCAAGTTTATCTTGGAGAAATAACTGGCTCCTTGCAGCTGACTGAATAGGTCGTCGATTCTTGGTATAGGATACTTGTTCTTAATCGTGATTTTGTTGAGTTCACGGTAATCTATGCACATTCGCATGGTCCCGTCTTTCTTTTTCACGAAGAGTACCGGCGCTCCCCACAGAGACGTACTCGGTCTATTGAATCCCTTGTCTAATAACTCTTGCAACTGAGTCATCATTTCTTTCATCTCGGAAGGCGCTAACCTGTAAGGTGCGCGGGCGATTGGTGTGGCTCCAGGCACCAAGTCGATTCTGAACTCGATCTGACGATCTGGGGGTAGACTTGTTAAGTCATCCGGAAATACCTCCGGTTATTCACTTACCAGTTGCACCTCCTCCACCCCACGCTTACCTTTCTTAGCGTCCACTGCATACGCTAAATATCCTCGACAACCCTTTCTCAAGCATCTAGTAGCCTTAATCATCGAAATAAGGCTAGTCTTCATGTCTCGACGATTCCCATAGATAACTACTGAACCCGAACTAGTTTCTTGTTGCAAACAATTCTAGCATTATTCTTAGCTAGCCAATCCATACCCAATACCACATCAAACTCACCCATTGCCGTGGGATACAACTGCATAGGCACCAGACTTCCCTCTATGTCTATGACACAATCCTCTACCACATCCCTAATACACACTCGATTATCATCGACAGTTTCTACCTCCAATACCCTCTCCAAGTAACTAGGCCTTACCCCCAAGCATTTCATAAAAGCATGTGATATAAAAGAGCGATTTGCTCCCGAGTCAAACAACACTTTGACACACAAAGAGTTCACCAAAAACGTACCTGTCACAACGTTCGGAATCTCCTCCGCCTCCTTTGCAGACATATGGAACGCACGTCCCTTCGGACGCGCCAGCTCCGCTCCCTTGTCATTCCCCTTTCCCCCATGACGTTCACCGTACTGAGCTGGTCCTCCCTTCTTCAGTTGTGGATAATCATACCGCATGTGACTCACAGACCCATATTGAAAACACGATTTTCCACTAGGACAATACTTCAACACGTGACCGGGCAACCCACACCGGTAACAAGACCTGGAGCCGGCCATACACTCTCCCCGATGTACACGGTTACACTTACCACACGGTTTGTTGAACACCTCTCGGTTCCCGCGATTTTCTGGCCGAAACGTCTTCCCTTTCCTCGCATCATTACTTGGTCCGTCCCATTTCCTTTTCTCTCCTCCCTTCTCCGTCACCTGACGGTTCTTCTCTTTCTCGGTTAACTCGGCCGTGTTAATGGCCGCCTGAAAAGTAGTGGGTTCCTGGTTGAGGCCAATTCCCTAATACTGCTCCTCAACCCATACAGGTATCTTTCCACCCGTCGTTCCTCTGTCGGCACATAAAGTTCAGCAAAACGAGATTTCTCGATGAACTTCGAGGTATACTTCCACACTGTCATCTCTCCCTGCTCCAAGCTCAGGAATTCTTCCTCCAACCTCTTCACTGCCGCCAGTGGGCAGAACTGTGCCTTGAACTTCCCCACAAAATTTTCCTAAGTCATCTCCTTAGCCGCTGACGACCCCTTACCTCCGGTATCAGCATCCCACCAGTACACTACATCGGACCATAGTATGCATATATATGCTCCAAAGGCACGACTAACTACAAAAATCCCTTCATTGACATTTTCCAAATGAAATCAAACCCTTTATATCCTCAAATACTTTATAACACGATAATGTATCTCTTTCAAGTGGTTTATAAAACCAAAAGCATCAAGAGTGTATTAATGTCAAATGATTTTCATTTATGAGGTAGATCACCAAAATGGCATACATAATCAAATAGACTCCATTTGTACAACAAATCCCCAAAATAACACATTTATGAGATTTACTCGTCAAAATATCCAAAAATCCAAATATGAGCATTTCATAAGATTATCAACCCAAATTTACCAAATATGAAAACTTTGACAAATACTCAACACATTGATAAATACCAAGTAAACACATTATTACTTCAAAAATACACATTTTGGCATGTACATAGTTTTCACAAAGCAACCTGAACTCACCTTGCTAGATTTAGGCTAAATCGAGATTTTCCCCAATCTTGAGCTTCCTTGGTGAGCCTTTAGATCCATAAACATCCATCACTAGCTACCTTATCTAGGTTACAAACAAACCTAAAACACACCAAGAGTAACTCCCCAAAATCAGATCCATTCAAATCTTTGTCAAGATCTCAAATCTCCCAAAATACCCAAAATAGGTCAAAACCCATAGTATGAGAGATGCATCAAGAGATATGTTCTATAAGGTTAATAAAAGTTTTAACAATAACAAAGGTTTATAAATGGTTAGAATGACTTACAAATGGGTTTCTAAGAAAACCCCAAAATAAGGTCAACAATGGTGAGGAGATGATAAAGAAGATGAAGATGATGATCTTCCACCCACAAAGCTTGAATATTTAGCTCTTAATCTTCTAGATGAACTTAGAGATTTTGATTTGGTGAAATGGGAGGGTTGAGACCGAGTTGGAAGAGAGAAGAAAATGGTTGGTGAAGAAAACATATGAGGTCTGAAGCTAAAATTCGAGTTTTAAGTGTATCAGGTTCGCACCCGACCGGGTCCAGTCTTTCCCGACTAGGCCATTCTTTCCACAGACCAAAAATGTCTGTCTTGCTTGACCAGGTCCAGTTTTTCCCGACTGGGCCATTCTTTCCACATACCAAAATTGTATGTCTTGCTCGACTTGTCCATTCTGTCCCGACTGGGTGGCGGTCGGGAAGGGCATAAAATGTTATTCTCTTATGATTTCTTAACCATTTCCATAGCCAATCACATCTAATCCATAATTTACTTAATAAGACTATAATAATGACAAAAATTGCATATAACTTAGAATCTTACTTACCTAGAATTTCCCGGGTGTTAGATAAAAGAATCTTGGAAACCATTAGGAAGTCGAGAGTAGAGTGAGAAGAATCCATGAGCCTAAATCATAACTTGGAAACTTGTAGCTTTTTATACCTTAAGCTAATGTGTGGTTCAATTTCATTAGTAATACTCTTATGCCTACTTCACATGACACCATCATGGTTTTTGAAAAATGCGTTCTTTTGTACTCTATCATGGACTGTAAGACATTTAATGTCAAGTAAATCATGTGTAAGATCATTAACTTTTGTGTGGAGAATCCCAAATAAGGTCCATGGTATTATGCTTTGATTCATGCCCTAATGGAAAGAATAATGGTAAAAGTGTTTAATGAAGATGAAATTATTGACAAAAAGGCTGCTATGGGAAAAAAAAACCTTGACAAGATAATGAAAAACAAATCAAGAAGAGAGGTGAAGCTACTGATGTTCTTGCCACCACCCATTCTTCTACTAGTGTTGCAACATCCTAACCAGAGACACTCTGGTTACTGCAACATTTATATTCTTAGTAAAGCTTGTTGGGTTAATCTCAATCATACCTCAGAAGAATATAAGTTTAATACTATATATATAAATAAGACAAAGATGAAAAGGTATGATGAAAAGATGTGTCTTTTCATCCACAACCGCCGGCCACCAACCGCCATCTCTGAACAGTCACAATGGTTCATGAACAGTCACGTTGGTTCAATGGCACCGTTTCACTTAGTATAAATAGGGATCAAATGTAATCGATTTCTTTTAACTTTTCTCTGAATAAGATGAAACTTTTGTTTGATTAAAGATCCTGTGATATCCATCAATTGGTATCAGAGCCTTTTGGTTAGAAATCAAACCAAAGGTTATCATCATCTACCGGAATTCTCTCCAACACATCGGCGCCAGAAGATTCAACAGAAGAACACCAGGAAGGTGTTGATTGAATCAACGGGAGAAACCCAGGGCGGCCGATAAACCAGAAGGAATCTACCACCGACTGGTCTCACACCGAGAAAAGGAGAACATACCTTAATCGGAACCAGAGAAGACAACCGGAGACAAACCAACGGTGAGAAACACCATCAATCGTAGCCTCGATCAAAGCAGAAAGCAATCGGGCTTGTTTCATCAAGACAATCAATCATTGTCTAAAATCGGAGTAAACCAGAAGAAGATCGACAAAGGACCGTCGATCAAGAAGAACGACAAAGGACCGTCGCTCAAGAAGGACGCCGGCGAAGATCGAACGGAGAAGAAGGGTTCGCGACCCTGGTTTCGTTCTCGCTACACACACGTAGGTGTAAATCCCCTTTCCTTTTGTTTTATAATCTGACCTAATGTTATTTAGGTTAATATAAGGAAATATAAAAAAAAGGGAATTAACTTTTTTATACATTTTATTTTGTTTCTTAAAAACTTAAGATTTTATTTGTTTTTTTAAAGAAAACAAATAAAAAGGTTTTTTTTTAAAAAAAATTTATAATCGGCCAATTATAAAAATAATATTTTAAAAAAAAATCAAAGGGAACAAATAAAATTATGACGGGGAAGGAAGACAAGGAACCTGGAGATAGTTCCAAGATTAGAGAAATTGGGCCAAACACCCATTTCCAGTGTCCTATGTTGAAAGGATCAAACTACAGCATTTGGGCAATTCGAATGCAAGTAATAATGGAAGCAAATGGACTTTGGGAAATGATTGAACCACAACCAGAAACTCAAGCCGATAACAAGAAGGACAAAACCGCTATCGCATACCTTTACCAATCACTACCAGAAGATCAATTGCTACATATTTCAAAATACAAGACTGCAAAGGCAGTTTGGGATGCATTGAAGGTTAGACACGTCGGTGCAGATCGTGTCAAGCAAGCAAAGCAACAAACACTCAAATCAGAATTTGAGATGCTACAGATGAAAGATAATGAATCAATAGATTCATTCATTACGAAGATAACGAGTATTATCAACAAAGCAGTAAGCATTGGATTGACATATGAAGACCCTGTTCTCGTACGAAAACTACCAAATGCCGTACCAGACAGATTCCTTCAAATATTCACATCCATTGAACAATACTCAGATCTAGACACTATGTCATTAGACGAAGCAATCGGGAGATTGAAGACATTTGAAGAAAGACTGAAATTTAAGAAAGAAAGACCAGTGGACAGTCAGGAGAGACAAATGTTCACACAGCAAGACGGTCGAGGCCAACCTTTCAGAGGACGTGGTCGTGGAAGATTTAACCAGCCACGAGGCCGAGGGAATAACATATTCAGATCAGGAAGAAAGAATTGGGAACCCTCACAAAATAGTTACAAGAAAGAAACGGACAACAATACAAAGAAATTCACTCCTGATAGGAGTAAAATACTATGCTTCAACTGTAAGAAGTACGGACATTATGCAACCAAATGTCCACAGAAGAATCAAGAAAGAGAACAATCTAATCTTATTGAAGAAGATTTAGAACCAACATTGCTTATGGCAACTATTGAAGAGCACCGCGAAGTTTTCTTAAATGAGAAAAATTTCGAACCAAGCAAGAAGGCTACAAATGATGAAAGTCTATGGTACTTAGACAACGGTGCAAGTAATCACATGACAGGAGTCAGAAATCATTTCAAGGAGATCGACGAAAAGATCACTGGAAACGTACGATTCGGGGATGGATCATACGTAGAGATCAAAGGGAAAGGATCTATACTATTGGAATGCAAAAATAAAGAACAACGCGTCATATCGCAAGTTTATTACATTCCAAACTTGAGGAGTAATATACTGAGTTTAGGTCAATTAACAGAAAATGGGTGCAAAGTAGTGATGGAAGAAGACACATTACCACTATATGATTCAAACAACAATGTTCTACTCAGAGTTACGCGATCAAGGAACCGCCTTTATAAGGCAAACTTAAGGATAGGCGAACCTACATGTCTCTTAGCCAACTTACATGATGAAACATGGCTATGGCATGCAAGACTAGGCCATTTAAACTTTAAATCTTTAAAGTCAATGGCAACGAAGAATTTGGTCCAAGGAATACCTGCTATTAAACTCTCTACAGATGTCTGTGACATATGTTTAATAGGAAAGCACGCTAGAGCTCTATTTCCACAACAAGCAAAGACAAGGTTAGCAGCACCACTGGATTTAGTATTTGGAGATCTATGCGGTCCAATAACACCACCTACACCATCGGGTAAAAGGTACATATTTCTATTAGTAGACGACTACTCAAGATATATGTGGGAATATTTTTTGACTTCAAAAGATCAAGCATTTGGGATCTTCAAAGAATTCAAAATAAGGGTGGAAAACAAACTTGGAACCAAATTAAAGATGTTTAGAACAGACAGAGGAGGGGAATTCACATCAAATGAATTCTTACAATATTGCAAAGAAAATGGCATCACAAGACAGTTAACTACACCATACTCACCTCAACAAAACGGAGTCGTTGAGCGGAAGAATAGAACAATTCTTTCAACTACAAGATGTATGATGAAAGCAACAGGAATGCCACAAAATTTCTAGGCAGAAGCGGTTAGACATGCCATACTACTATTAAATTGCACACCAACGAAGTCACTAGAAGACATTACTCCATACGAAGCACTGAAGGGAAGAAAACCAAACCTACATCATCTTAGGATTTTTGGATGCATCGCATATGCAAAGGTACCCTCACAGCACTTGACAAAGTTAGATGATAGAAGTATACATATGGTATACTTAGGCACTGAGCCAGGATCAAAAGCATATCGCTTGTTTGATCTGACGACAAAGAAAATTTGCGTCAGTCGAGACGTAAAATTTAAAGAAGACGAGACATGGAATTGGAAGGAATATACAAAAGATTTCGATCTAGAAGAACCAGAATGGAGCGATTTCATTATAAGGAATAATGAAACACCCAGTACTCAACCTATCTTAGATGAAGATGAGGAGATCGAAAATGATGTTACACCTGGTAACAATGACGAAGATGATGAAATACCTTCACCAACCAATACGCCAATACCCCATACGAATACATACGAATATAGTCCTCAACAATCCAATAGCTACTCACCAAATTCACAAATCGGGACACCTTCAACAACTGACTCAAAAATTGATCATACACCTATAAGAGGTTATAGAACCTTGAATGATCTATACGACAACACTGTCGAACTCTTGCTAGTTGAAGATGAACCAAGAAACTACAAAGAAGCAACTAAAGATGACAAATGGATTGAAGCTATGAAAGCAGAGATTGACTCCATCAACAAGAACAACACATGGAAACTAACCACTTTACCAAAGGATCATAAAGCAATTGGTTTAAAGTGGGTATTCAAGACAAAACGAGATGCAAATGGAGAAATATTGAAGCACAAGGCACGATTAGTAGCCAAAGGATATATTCAAGAACATGGAATAGACTTTGATGAAGTCTTTGCACCAGTAGCACGAATCGAGACGATACGATTGATACTAGCTCTGGCAGCATACAATAAATGGGAAGTACATCATCTGGATGTAAAATCAGCATTTCTACATGGCGAGTTAAAGGAAGAAGTTTATGTCTCACAACCTGAAGGGTTTATAAAACCAGGAGATAAAGGAAGAGTCTAACGACTCATGAAAGCTCTATACGGACTAAGACAAGCTCCACGGGCATGGTATACAAAATTGGACAACACCTTGAAGATACTTAACTTCAAGAAGTGCGCTTTGGAACAAGCTGTCTACACAAGAACAACTAAGACATCAACACTATTGATTGGAGTATACGTTGATGATTTGATAGTCACTGGAACACCGAAGAAAAAGATTGAGTCTTTTAAGAATAAAATGCAAGAGAAGTTCCAGATGAGTGATCTTGGATTACTTGCTTATTATCTTGGCATAGAGGTCACACAAAAATTGGGTGAAATCTCGATAAAGCAGACTGGCTACGCTAACAAGATACTCAAAGACACAGGGATGTTAAACTGCAATGATGCAAAGATACCTATGGAACCAGGACTCAAGCTAACAAAGTTAAGCGAAGAAAAATATGTAGACACTACGGAATATCGAAGCATAATTGGATGCTTGCGATATCTACTACACACAAGACCCGACTTAAGCTTCTCAGTTGGATTACTAAGTCGCTTCATGCAAGAACCACAAGAACAGCACATGAAAGCAATCAAGCAAGTATTGCGTTATATCAAAGGAACAAAGGACTATGGTATAACTTATGGGCATGAAGGAGGAAACAAGATACAAGGCTACAGCGACAGCAGTTATGGTGTTAACACCCAAGAAGGAAGAGGAACAACTGGAATAGTTTTCTACTATGGAAACTCACCTATCAGCTGGAACACTCAGAAACAAGGAACAATAGCTTTATCATCATGCGAATCAGAGTTTATTGCAGCAACAGCAGCAGCAACACAAGCACTTTGGTTAAAAAGGCTTCTCAGCAAAATTACTGATACAAAAGAAGAGAAGATTGTGATCTATGTTGACAACAAATCAGCAATAGCTCTTATGAAGAATCCAGTATTTCATGGAAGAAGCAAACACATAGATACAAAGTATCACTTCATACGAGAATGCGTCGAGAAGGAAGATTTAATGGTCGAGCACATCAGCGGAGAGCAACAAAGAGCCGACATACTTACAAAGGCATTACCAAGGATAAGATTTGTCACAATGAGACAAATACTTGGAGTTAGAAATCTTCTTCAGCATGATCAAGATTAGGGGGGTGAATGTTGGGTTAATCTCAATCATACCTCAGAAGAATATAAGTTTAATACTATATATATAAATAAGACAAAGATGAAAAGGTATGATGAAAAGATGTGTCTTTTCGTCCACAACCGTCGGCCACCAACCGCCATCTCTGAACAGTCACAATGGTTCGTGAACAGTCACGTTGGTTCAATGGCACCGTTTCACTTAGTATAAATAGGGATCAAATGTAATCGATTTCTTTTAACTTTTCTCTGAATAAGATGAAACTTTTGTTTGATTAAAGATCCTGTGATATCCATCAAAGCTGATGAAGGAACAGAAAAAAGGAGGTTATGGAGAAGCTTGAAGTCAAGAGAATTTGTTTGAAGGGAAGGTGGAACCAATACAAGTTGTTGAAAATAGAGAACATAGTCTGCCATGTTGAGGAGAGTTTTGAGAAAGAAACTCAAGAAGCAAGAGAAGCTATTGAGGGAGATGAGAAAAGAGACTACCATGTTCACGTAGTGGGGGCAGAAGTAAGATGATGTAATTAGAGGTGCTTGGGCTCAACAATTGCCCCATTTATCTCATAATATCTTACGGAGTTGACCAAAGATGCATGAAGATGTGCTCAGTAGTTATGTGGCAACAAGACCTACTCCATCTGAGTAGGATAGGTCTATTTCTATTACCTTAGTTGCACTTTTTTACATTTTCTATATTTTCTCATTTTCATTTCTGTTAGAGTATGGATTTTTTTAACTGTGTCATTGCGATAGCTAAAATATAAAGTCAACAGACATACTATATCCTAAATAATTTAATTGTTAGATGTTCACTTTCATTTCTAAGTGCTAGAACCAAGCCAAGCATTCATGTGAAGCAACTTGGCAAACATTTTTAAACTTTTAGGAAATTAATTTTGGCCATTGTTCTCATACACAGGACCTTAAAACCCTATTCATTGCACCCTTAAGCATCAAGCCTTAAAAGCTCCCCTTAAAACAATGAAGACATTGTTTCATTCAAGTATAGGGGAGGGGATAGCTAAATAACTTTAGCCATTGTGCCATAATAACAAGAATAATTGAAGGCAAATAGCAAAAAATTGTCTCAAAGAATGGTGAAGAAAAAACCTTTTCAAAGTAGAAAGGATAAAATGCAGTGTCATTAACATTCTGAGCTACAACATGCAAAAACAGAAAATTCAAGAATTTGTTGAGAAATAAAGAAAAGCCTATATAAATTTTTTTTTTGAAGGGAAATGATTGCATCACGAACGTGTAACGGCCTAACCGTCACCCGAACGGAACAATCCTATCATTAAAGAAAGAAACGTTACATAACAAGGAAAAACACCTGAAATGAAAGGACTGAAATACAACATAAAGTTAAAGACAAGAAAAAACGAAAGTGACTCAGAAGCCGCTTCGTAGGTTCGTCTTTCCACCGCAAGGACCAGTCCCCAACAGTTCCAACAGGAGGCAATCAAAAAATTGATTCCTTGACTTTCTTGCATAAGTACAGCGGAAGGTAAGAGAAAAAGTGGGAAAGTGCCACTTGAAGTTATTCTCCTTGATGAAAGTGGGTATGAACCACTCTACTTGGTTGTGTTTTCCTATATGCTGCTTATGCCGGGAAACAGAGACAAAAAACCACAAGGGTTTAGAACCACACAGGGAATTAGAGCCACAAAGGGATAAAGAGCCACTAAGGGATCGAAGCACCGGCGGCTGCCTAGCAGCGGCGGCAAAGCGACGGCGGCGGCGGGCGGAGCAGCGGCGGCACTCTCTCTCTCTCTCTCTTTCTCTGTCACCCAGTAGGTGCTGGTGGTGGCGAGATGGAGGTGGTGGCGGCTAGGTTAAGAGAAAAGAGAGAGAGAGAGTATCCAATGGAGAAGATGAGAGCTTTGTCTTCAAGAGAGAGCCGGCGTCTGTGATGAAGAAGATGACCGGAGAACCGGCGGCCGGCGGAGGCGCCGGTGGAGGCGCCTTCAGCGGCTGCAAACCCTAGCTGCACTCAAGGCGAGGATCGCATTTAGGAACTACAATTTTTGAACGGTCAATAATGGTACATGAGATGGGAGTAGAAAAGCCTATATTTTTAAAAACCCATAAAAGCCCTATTGATCTTTAGTTCATGATTTGCTTTTTGCCTAACAGTAGAAACTTGAGTCTTGGCCTATGGTATTAGAGCTTGAAAGTAGAGTGAACGTTGATTTATAAAAGGCTATGGTGTTGTTTAAAATAAAATAAGGATTGATCTATTTCCCAAAGCTTTGTTTTCACTTTAAATTGAGTCTTTTTAATTGTAGGGGCGTGATAAAGTGCATAATCAACATATTTTAATCATTTTTTATTAATATTTACCCTTATTTTAAGCTAATCATAAAAATCAAGTCTTTTATCCTCGTTTTATCATTTTATTCTGTTTTTAGCTAAGTTAAAGAAATTGGTGTTAATTGAGCTTAATTTTGAGAAGTTGGTAATGTTTTGGTTGTTGTAGATGGATTGTCACAACAAGGAGCACCAAACGATGACAAGTACTTAATAATCTTTTTTCGTTGAGTTTTAGTGATCTTATCCATTCCCTGATGCTAAAAGGTGAAGAAAAAAATATAAACAAGTCTTGAAGATAGAGGTGGCACTGGTGACGTCTTCGACATAAATGCAAGGATGATGTATAGCTGATATAGTATATTGTGGGACGTTTTCTATTCGAATGTCTGAACCAGTATAAATGTACAAAAGGTGGTCATGTCCTTTCATTTAGTAAAAAGCTTGATTTTAAGGGATAACATCCAGGATGGCCCAACTGCGCCAGGGAAAAGAATAGAAGAAGCGTCTGACTCCTTCATGCATGCTCCACTTGGCTCAGGGAATATAGCTCAGTTGGTAGAGCTCCGCTCTTGCCCATGACTACTTTTGATTTTAATATTTATTTGACTTTGATTGTGTAATAACCTTGAATATTATGTCTTTTCTTCAACAATTGCTTTCTTTCAAGTTCTAATTCAAAGTATGTGTTAATCTTTTGTATTTTTCTATACTACAACTTACAACAACAACCTTCTTACATGTATAGCTCAGTAGTTTGTTAACTCACTCAAAAACATTTTCATCAAATTCACTATCTGAAATCGCATTTTAAGTCTAACTTGTTTAATTTTTGCTTTATTATCCTTGTGAAAAGTTGGTACTTTTTTTAACCATTATTACTTGTTTAAACCCGATAGTGGATTAACATGTATAATTTGCATGATATTCCATTTGTGATTTCTTTTTGGGTTGTTATAATTCTGACAACAAAGGTCGTGGTAGCTTAGTTGGTTACAACATAAAATGGCACAAAGGCAATGAGTAGGGATGAATGTGAAAGTCACCAAACAATGGTGGGGAATATTTAGATCATGATTTTATTTAGACTATTATTTAATTTAATAGTAGAAGAATTCTTAAGTTGTTTTTTAGGTCAGTTGTCCAACTACTTTCTTTCTTCGAATTCTTTAGCCACTTTTGGCTTCCCACTTCCGCATATGTAATATTCGGGAAACCTTGCTTTGTGGTAGAGCATTTAACAAAGCTAGTAGCCTGGTGAGGGCTAGCTATATAGGGATACTTTATGGTGGAGCCTGCTCGACTTGCTTTTCATGAGATTGGGAAAACCCGATGAAGAGGCAACTAACAAGCAGCTGGATGTAGTGGAAATTCTCAGCTCCCAGGCGCTACCAAAGCCTTGTGGCCATAGACGCTCACCTACGATGATTCAAGACCATTCGTGGTCGTCCAGGGGTTAATCGGTACATGTAGACTAGACCGGAGGATCGTTTTTAAACAAAATTACGAGTAATCAAGTATCGTTTTTAAACTTCGATAACTAAAGAAATGATCACTATAACTTGTATTTTATTTTGAAAACCCTTTCTACTATTAACTCTCTTTAAAATTAACCTTCAAATAAAAGGTAAAAATTCATTTTTAAATTTCTAAACTTGTCAACTGACATGTTCTAGTTTTTTGAAAACCAAAAAGAACCAAAATTGTAGTTTACTCTCAGTAAAATAAAAAAGGTAAAAAAAAACAAAGAAATCCAAAGAAAAAACATTGATAAAATCTTGATCAAAATCACAAATGAACGGCGGAGATCTAAAGAAAGATTAGATCAAAGGAATAATCACACTCCATGTAACATCTACCATCTATGTTCCCTAACCTATGGAGGCAATCAAACACAGACTACAACTTTCCCAGAGTTTAAATTCATATAACGTAACTTCTTGTACAACTCTTAATGCACACCGTACAAGTCACTTCAGCCATGCTGCTTTGGAGGGAGTAATTAACCATCTTGTAACTCTGCCGCCCAGCCGTCGATTGCGGGTGATACGTGGCCCACCGCTGCCGCTTTTTCACTCTTTTATTTCACTCACCCACTACACGCCCTCACAAAAAACCACACACTCTTTTTAACTTTCTCTCTCCAAATTCAAGATTTTCTTTCTTTCTTTCATCTTTCATCTTTCATGGCGTCTCCTCGAGAGGGACACTACCGGGGCGTAAGGAAGCGGCCGTGGGGGCGGTACGCGGCGGAGATCCGTGACCCTTGGAAGAAGACACGTGTCTGGTTAGGAACTTTTGACACGCCGGAGGAAGCCGCCATGGCTTACGACGCCGCCGCACGCTCACTTCGTGGCCCTAAAGCTAAGACGAACTTCCCACCTCCGGCGCTACCCTCGTTGTCGCTGGACCTTAATAACTTTCCGTCGGAACAAAATATCCGGTGGGTTTCTGCGGCGCCGGCGAAACGGGTGGCGTGTGGTGGTGAGGTTGAGTTTCTTCATACTGGGGTGGTTAAAGATAGTTGTTTTGGTGGTGGGTACTGCTCCTCCGGCAATGGTGGTATCGCCGGTGCGGCGGAGGGGGCGGAGGTGAAAACGGTAGGGTTTTTTGGGATGGTGAATCGTGGGTTGGGGATAGATTTGAATGAACCTCCACCCATTTGGCTATGAACCAATGTGTATCTTGTTATGTCGTTGTTTGCTTCTTTCCTTTTCTTTAAAGAACAAATTTTCACTTTGTGTTGCTTCTCTTCCAACAGTTGATAACCACTCTCGCAGAACCCAACCCTTATACACAAACCGCAAATGGCAACATTATGTACATAAAGTGTTGTTGTTGTGATCTTTTGTAGTTGTGTAAACAAAAAGATCGTATTAATTTATCTACAATGATGGTATTTTGGGGAGCTTAATTATTTATAGATGGTCTTTCTTGATTAATTTATTAACTCGACTTGTGATTCGTATTTGATGGCAAAATGAACACTTGAACGATCAAGAGATGGGTCTGAAATAGGGTGCTTACGGGTTGGGTTGATCGGGTTGAAGGCATTTCGACACATCAACCCAATGTTGGCGGTTTGAAAAAAATTTCAATCCAACCCAACCCAACCAAAGATACAACCTAACCCAATCCAACCCAACCCGTTCGGGTTGATCGGGTTGGTCGGGTTGTGTTTAAACAAGGTAAAATAAATATTACAAACATAATAATAAACGAAACAGGTCTTAAAATACAACTAACGTCCGACAATTCAAGACAATATATAGTTATTACATATTAAAATGTCTAATCCAAAATGATCAAATAACTTGATGTCTCCAACAAAAACCATTGAAATATAACAATAAATTGTTTATATCCAATGATAACACATCAATCAACAACAATCGATCTCGACGCCTCCGACCCTGTTGATTTCGCTTTTTTGGCCTTGAGATTGGTCATGTCATCTACAAACCAAAACTAAAGTTAACAATTTATTGAAAATAGATGAAATAATATAAGCATTACTATTATTAAACAAATTAGTGTTTACCTTCTTCCAACAACTCACAAGATTGTGTTTCATCAAAATACTCTTTTGCTTGAATTCCTCCATGACTCGCCTTCAACAAACTTTGGGTACATACTAATGCCTCAAGCATTTTTGGAATCAATGAACTCCTAAATGAGTCCAAAATACGTCCGTTAGTACTAAACGCAGATTCGGAAGCCACCGTAGATACGGGAATGGCAAGAACATCTTTTGCAATCAAAGACAAAGTAGCATACTTACAAGCATTCACTTTCCACCACAATAAAATATCAAATTCGGGGGTCCTTGGATCGAGAGATTCTTCAACCAAATATCTTTGAAGCTCATTCATTTTCTCCGGCACTTGCGATTGTTGTTTTTGCATGTAACTTTCCAATAACGGCCTCTTTTGAGTTTCATTGCTTCTTGACGAGTTGTTTTTGTCAACCTATACACATTATCAACAGTCACATTTAGAACCTTTTCTACCCCCCCAACTAAGCAAACAAGTCTCGATAACCTTACCAATAGTCTCGCCTTTGTGATTTTCAATTTGACAAAAAATTACAATTTTTTTGTGCAAAAGCCAATCACTATCAATGTAATGCGCGGCTAAGCACATATAAGCCATTTGAGTACAAGAAGTCCAACAATATGTGGTTAAACATACTCTTTGCCCACTTTTAGTTAACTCTTTCTTCAATTTAACACGTTCCTCACAAAACAGCTTCAATATATCCCTACTAACAGTCATTCTACCGGGGACATCAAACTTAGGTTGCGAGACTTTAATAAACTCTCTAAATCCTTCACCATCAACGACACTAAATGGTTGTTCATCTTTCACCACAAACCTAGCCAAGGCATTGCGACACTTTTCTTTATTAAAAGTCACGGCTAGCAAATTTCCCACACCATCACCACCATTTTGAAAACTAAGTATCTTTTGCTTGTTATCGGTTTTCCTACCCGGATACTTCTTACATTGCTTTTTTACGTGTGTCCATAAACTAGTTGTGCCAATTTTCTTACTATCACAAGCATAGTTTTTTCCACAATAGTTGCATACGCACCTGGGATCATTTGGATTTCCACCCTATACTTTTGTAAAGTGAGCCCAAACATCGGATACTCTACCACTCGACCTTTTTTTATCGGTAGCTGGTTCTTGTTTGATTTCTTTATCAGTAACTATTGGTGTAGCGGCAGCATCCATCGTTTTTTCTGTGTGAGGTTACAAGTTTATAACAATTTGTTAGGTTACAAGTTTATAACAACTAAACAGATTACAAGCAACTAAACAGATTACAAGTTACTGATTACAAGTTACCACAACTAAACAGATTACAACATATTTGTTAGTGTAAAAGCAACTAAACAGATTACAAGTAAACAGATTACAAGTTAGTGTAAAAGCAACTAAACAGATTACAAGTAAACAGATTACAAGTTACAACAACTAAACAGATTACAAAACAGATTACAAGTTACTGAACAACAAAAGATTACTGAAAAAACTGAACAACAACAACTAAACATATTACAACATATTTGTTAGTGTAAAAGCAAGTAAGCAACTAAACAAATTACAAGTTAGTGTAAAAGCAACTAAACAGATTACAACATATTTGTTAGTGTAAAAGCAACTAAACAGATTACAAGTTACAACAACTAAACAGATTACAAGTTACTGAACAACAACAGATTACTGAAAGAAAGCAAAAAACAAGTAAAAAGAAGATTACAAGTTACAAAAAACTGAAAGAAAGCAAAAACAATCGACCAAAACTTGTGGGAAGAAACTGAAATCGATCAAAAGTCAAAACTGAAAGAAATCGATACCAGTAGTAGCGCCGCTGTGTTGTTCTTGAAATTAATCGGAGGCTGTGGCGTGAAGTCTTCAGTAGCGGCTGTCGAAGTGTCGATGAGAGTGAGAACTGAGAACTGAGAGGAAAAGGCGTGAAGCGTGAACTTGAAATGTTAACCCTAAAAAATTAAAAAATCAGAAGCGCTATCAGGTATTGATCGGTTGATCGGGTTGGGTCGGGTTCTGTTGGGCCTGACCCAATTCCGACCCAATAGCTTCGGGTTGACTTTTTTTTATCGACAATGCTTCGGGTTACCTCGGGTTGGGATTTTTCAGGTTGGGTTGGTCGGGTTTTTGAGCACCCCTAGTCTGAAAGAGATGAAAAATGGATTTGATGTACGCGTTTTGGCTGTGAGCCAAAAGGAAAAAGTTGAAGGGTATTTTCAAAAAAGGAAAAAGTTGAAAGGGCATTTTTAATAAAACGAAAAAGTTGAAGGGAATTTGTCATAAAATAAAAAGTGTAATGTAAGAGCATCTCCGATGGTTGCTTGAAGAAGGCTTGATGAAGACTTGAACAAGGCTTGACCATTGGAGACAATGACTTGAATAAGGCTTTACTTATCAACCACTTAAGGTTTCTCAAGTGTTTGAAGAAATTATTGTGAGGCAAAGAAAGAAAAAGGAACAATATGGTGGGACCAAGTTTTTTTTAATATATATTTATTTTGATCAAGTCTTTCATATGGGTTAACCATTGTGAATGTCCTAAGACAGCGTTAAAAACGGGTCAAGACGAGGGCGTGTGGGTCGCATCAGTCTTCCTTCCCACACGCACCGCTCCCCGCGTGGAGAACCACATCGCAACACGTTGCACTTTAAATATATTTTAAAAATATTATTTGTTAGTCCATACTATTGTATTAAAATATGGTTATTTTAAATACTCAAAGTTAAATTCCATAACCTTAGTGTATTTCAACACAATTTCTAAAATACCATATAAGCGGTACTAAAAAACTATATTTTAATCAAATAACAACACTACAATTAAATATTCTTTATTATAATTTAATACGAAATATTTTATTAATTAAATAATTATAGTAAAATAAAATAAATCATATAATAGGTCTTGTGAAGCAACAACTTCTAAAATAATAGTTGACGACTTATGATCCCCAATTTGTAAATATTTGTCAACGGCGTCCGCGCTTGTACGAACATCAACTTTAAGAACTTCTAAACGAACAATTGTATATTTTCATGTGTTATGTTTCTATTTTTTAATATGTAATTTATTTTATTGTCTTTTAATATAAATTATATTTTGCGTTTTTTAATATTTATTAACAAAAAAGTTATTCATACATTTTTTCATAAACATAAGAAAAGAAACTTGGAAAAAATTGGAATTGTTGGTGCTAAAAGAGGAGATAAAGTGGTGTGTGTTTGGGGATTTCAACAAAGTGAGAGGGACACACGAAAGGCTCAACATGGTTACAAACACGAAAGGGGTGGATGATTTTAACGTTTTCAATAAAAGGAGCAACTTGATGGAAATTCCAATGGGTGGGAAGAAGTTTACAAGGGTAAGCGATGACGACCTAAAATTTAGCAAGTTAGATCGCTTCCTCGCAACGAATGAATTTTGCATGCTTTGGAAGAATGTGGGAGTGAAGGCATTGGAAAGAAAGTGATCGGATCATGTGCCAATAATGCTTTTTGAAGACCGACAAGATTTTGGGCCGAAACCTTTTAAAGTATTCGATGCTTGGTTAAAGGAGGAAGGATTAGAGGAAATTGTGGAGGGTGCTTGGAATTTGGAAGTCTACTCGAATCGTCCGAATTGTATTTTTAGAGATAGAATGAAGAATGTCATGGAGAAACTAAAGGCTTGGAGCAAAGAAAAGTTTGGAAATATGGAACAAGAAATAAAGCGGTTAAAGGAAGAGGTTTCAAGGAAAGAAAAGGAAGCGGAATCAACTTGTTGGGAGGAGAACGAAAGAGATCGATGGGTAAATTCAAGAAAAAAATGGTTAGAATTGGAGGAAAAGAAACTTAGCATGGAAAGACAAAAAGCAAAAGTAAAGTGGATGGTCGAAGGAGACGAGAACACGAATCTTCCACGCGGCAATTAAATATAGGGAAAGGAAGAACACGATACGGGGCCTACATATCAACTCGGTTTGGACGGATGACCTGCCAAAAATCAAAGAACACGTTTTTGAGTTCTTTAAAGAAAAGTTCTCCTCGATGAGAAAGAAAGATGGTTCGACAATGAGGGGTAACACGTTCGAAAGAATTTCACAAGTAGAAGCCGAAATTTTGGAAAGACCTTTTTTGGAAGCGGGAATATGGAGTGCGGTGAAAGGATGTGGGGAACAAGGCACCCGGCCGGATGGATTTACGTTCACTTTTATCAAGAATTTTTAGGGTATTATAAAAGGTGAATTGATAAAGGCGGTGCAATGGTTTTGGGAGAAGGAAGAAACTAGTTAGGGATGCAACTCACCATTCCTAATGTTGATTCCAAAATGTACCAACCCGACAGATTTAGGGGAGTTTCGGCCGATTAGCTTAATTGGCGCATTTTATAAAATTGTCTCAAAGATTTTGGCGGAGAGATTGAAATCCGTGTTGGGAAAAATAATTAGTAAGGTACAAAGTGCTTTTATCCAAGAGTGGTTTATTCTTGACGGTGTCCTAATTGCAAACGAGGTGGTCGATTTTGTTAGAAAGAGAAAGAGAAATGGGTTGGTTTTTAAAGTCGATTTCGAGAAAGTGTATGATAGTGTGGAATGGCCGTTCCTCTTGGATTGTTTAGAGATAATGGGGTTTGGGAACAAATAAGAGAATTGGATCCACGCATTCCTAAAGTCCGCAACGATGTCGGTCCTTATAAACGGGACCCCGACCAAGGAGTTCAAGATGGAAAAAGGCCTTAGGCAAGGGGACCCACTAGCCCCTTTCCTATTCTTTGTGGTGTCTGAATCCTTCACGTATTAACGGCAGTAGCAGTGGAAAAAGGACTTTTCGAAGGAATCAATGTGGGAACGAAAGAGGTAATGGTATCGCACTTACAATATGCGGACGATGTGGTGTTTTTTGGGAAATGGGACTTGGTGAATCTAAGAAATCTCATGAAGATTCTACAGTGTTTCCAACAGCTTTCGGGATTAAACATTAACGTTAGCAAAAGTAAAATGTACGGGATTGGTGTAAGCGATGCGGAGGTGCAAATTTGGGCACACAGTTTGGGTTGTAGTTGGGGTACTATTCCATTCATTTATCTTGGACTTCTGTATCGTGCATCAATGCGTAGGTTGGAATATTGGAAGCCGACGATCGAAAAGGTAAAAAATAGTCTTGCCTCTTGGAAAACAAAAATTATGTCGATGGAGGAAGACTAACGTTGGTAAAATTGGTACTCGGTAGCTTGTCTCTATATTACTTCTCGTTGTTTCGAGCCCCAAGAGGTGTAATCAAAGAGTTGGAGAGAGAGAGTAAGAAATAGATTCTTTTGGGGGGGGGGGGGGGTGGGGTGGGAGAAAGTGGAAAAAAAGCGTGAGTTGGGTTAAGTGGGAAAGAACATTGGGTACTCTCAAGAGGGGGGGGGGGGGGGGTTGGGTGTGGGTACTTTACAATCGGCAAATTAGGGTCTTTTGGGGAAATGGTGGTGGCGATTCCGCACGGATAAAGAGTCATTGTGGGTCAAGATTATTCAAAGCCTTTATGGGGATGAGGGGGTCTTAAGGGATATCAAAACGGGTATGGTGGCCAAGGGTCGACATGGGGAAACATTATTCGGGTAGGGTCGGAATTGGACAACGCGGGGTAGAGTTTACAAGTTCGTTCGTCAACGAAATTGGGGACGGATCGGGGAAGAAATTTTGGATGGATACGTGGAATGGAAATGGCATTACAAAGGGACTTCCAATGTTTGTTTAGACTAGAAACCAACAAGAATGCGTTAGTCGCGGAGAGGGGAGATTGGGTTGGAGATAGGTGGTTGTGGAAATAGGAGTGGAGGCGAGAGCCTAGAGGGAGTAACGAGGGGAATTGGATCTCTTAGAAAGAAGGCTCCTTGAACAAATTCCGGTAAGAGAACGTAAAGATAGGATAGTGTGGAAGCTAGACCCGTATAAGACATTCAACGTTAAAACGCTTAGAGGTCTAGTGGAGGAAGCTAGGGTGGGGGAGGAAGGAACCGTTGTGGAGACGAGATGGCACACCATGATCCCGAAAAAAATTTGTATTTTCATTTGGAGAGCAACTTTGAGACGGATTCCTTACCGGTTGGTATTAGAGAGGATGGGAGGATGGGAGTCAACTTGGACTCGGTTCTTTGTCCAAGATGCAGTGACACACCCGAGTTGGTCGATCATGCTTTAGTTGGGTGTAAGGAATTAAAGTATTTTTGGATCAAGATCGGGAGATGGTGGAAAAGGAATGTCGATAACATGGTGTAACAACCCAAAACTCAACAGGACAAACATATCATTTAAAAGCATAAACGTTACAAAACTGGGTCCCAAAATTTCATTACATCAATCTATAACTTAGGTTGGTGGAAACAACCTAAACACAACTGAGAGTACTCTAGCTTCTACAAGTGGTACTTGCACTGCCTCTAGCTGCACCTGTACACTATCTTGCTCTTGCTCACTTACCTGAGCCTCTTGCTACTTGCTTACCTGAAAATGGTTTAGTTTTTTGAAAAGCGAGGGTTAGACCAAAAAGGTCTAGTGAATTCCCTCCGAAAACACATGTAAACAGTATGGAAAACATTTATAAAAGATTTATAAATAAACCATAAGACATCATCAAGCATGGTACTGCACTGTATATGGATCACATAAACATTCCACGATCGGGGCCCAGCAGACTCCCCTCTCGCCTCTATCGGAGCCTCCGCAGACTCCCCTCTACCCGAATAGGAGGGAAACGAATTCCAACCTACCGGTCTGTCATACATATCCAAGGGATCATCAGATCCCGAGGATCTCTCTCTGATCCCACAGTGCAGACCGACTCCATATAGCATACACATACGTTTCATAAAACTTGTAAATTAGAGCCTTTACAAATCATGTCTTTCATTTCGTCATGCCAAACATTTCTTTAAATACAAATAAGTACGTTCGTGAGAAACATGTAAATCAGTTCGTAAACATTTCATGCTCGATAAGGACCATAATCAGTTAAAATATTTAACACGTTGCGTCGTAAAAAGGGTTTAGGGAACTCACCTGATAGCAATTCCCTTCCTAGCCTCTTGTCTCGCTCCGCCCGTACACCTAATAATTAATTAATAAATTAATTAGATGCATCTCAATTTTGATCTTAAATTTCTCCTCTTAACTCGGTTTCTAAAATAACTATGGATCGTTATCTCACTAACGGATCTCTTTTAATACTTGCTAAGCCCAAGGTTTATTTACTTTAAGCCCAAAAATTCTAAGTCCAAAAGAGACTTAATCTCGGCCCATCATAACTTTTCGGTCCATCAAGTCATTCGGCCCAACCTATTTATAATAATGCCCCAGGACATTTTACCAACAAGTCCCTCAACCAAGTCCCGCAATCAACCAAGTCCCTCAATCACTCAAGTCCCGCAACTAAGTCCCTCAACCAAGTCCCTCAATCACTCAAGTCCCGTAACCAAGTCCCTCAACCAACCAAGTCCCTCAATCAAGTCCCTCAACCAAGTCCCGGTACTCGGAGATTTCGACAGAATTTAATTTCTTCGCCAATAACTTATTAAACAATTTAACCACTAAATTTCTTCCATAAATATTATGTATTACCCTCCAACCTCATAAGTTTACATACCAGACTAATTTACCCAATTAATTACTCGATTCTTAGGGTTAAACCCGTTTGGTGTTCTCCACTAGCTTTTACAGCTTACACATGGAGAAGTGAATAGAAATTTCTTTGCCCACTAAATCAGACATGAACATAAATGCAATAGAGATAATTTCTTACCAGATTAGGAGCTCTCTTACAGAAAACAATACCGATTGCCCTTCTTTCTCGTCCCTTCTTCTTCTCAGCCGCCAAACTAATTGCAAGGGAAAGTTCAGTATCCATTTCCTAGGGATTTGTATCCTTTTAAATCTTTCATAAATTGCATAAGAGTCCCTCATCTAAAACTTTCATTCTTCTCACTATAACCACTAAACTTTCAAAACCTTCTAGGATTTGGGTTGTTACACATGGAGTCGCTACATTCACTATTGCAAGAGGATCAAACGGTGGGGTTGAATAGAAAAAGCAAAATTTTGTGGGAAGCGGTGTGTTGGACCTTCCTCTATTTTATTTGGTCGCACCGAAATAAAATAGTGTTCGAACGGGAGGAAGGAAGGATAGACAATTTTTTCTTCGAATATCAAAGGAAAACGTTCGAGTGGATCAAGAGGAGAAATAAAAAAGTTTCGTTAGACTGGGCAATGTGGCTGTCGAACCCAACCGCGCAAGGTATATACTCGCATCAAGTCTAAGTTTCGTTCGGTTGGACGACGAGGGGCTGCTGAGCGGGATAAGGTGTTATGATGGGCGTCTAGTTCGTGTGGACCTGAACATCGCGAAGATGTAGCTCGGTTGGTTGGGGGCTATTAATTATTTTTGTTCACTGTTTGATCTTACTGTTTGCTCCTTGCAGACTATTTTTGCTTCCTTGCTCTGTTTGTCCAGTAGCCTCACGCCACTGTTGTTTGTTTAAATCTTGTTTGGGGATGTAAATTCATAGACTTTGTGTTGGTTTTAATTTAATATAATCTTTTGCCTTGCAAAAAAAAAATACTCTACAAAACATCACAAAACATGATTTGACATAAAACAATTTTTAATTTAGAAATTATTCCCTACAATTTCTTATATTATTCACTGCCAAATCAGCAAAAAAATACTGATTTGACATTTGCAATTACCAAAAAACAATTTATAAATTTAGCAATAATACTCACAACCACCATAATTTCTAAAATAGAAATCCTGTGTGACACATTTGCAATTAATTTGAAATCCATATGAAATCCTTGTTGTGGATGCTCTTATAATTAATTATTTGAGTAAACGTCACTTTTAGTTCCTGTGGTTTGCAAAAAGTAACGAAAATCGTTCATAGACTTCATTTATTACAAATTAGCCACTACTGTTTGCATTTTGGATCGGTTTGGGTCCCTCTCACTAACTAGCCCCTGCATTAACGTTTTTTTTAACCTCCGTTGGTGAGAGGGACCAAAACCGGTCCAAAATACAAACAATAGTGGCTAATTTGTAATACATAAACTCTAGGGATGATTTTCGTTATTTTTTGCAAACCACGTGGACCAAAATGAGGTTTACTCTAACTATTTAGTTAAATTTTAGAGTAAATTACGATTTTCGTCCTTGTGGTTTGTTGAATATTGCTATTTTCGTCCCTATGGTTTTAAAATTGGTTTTTTCGTCCTCATGGTTTGTAATTTATTGCTATTTTGATCCCTAAGACTACTTATGTTAAAAATAATCTGTTAACTTAAAGTTATTTTAGTCATTTCAGTATTTTTTTTCTATTTTGATTTATTTAAATACCTTTTTTCTTTTTCTCCTTTTAATAAACTCCACCATAAGAATACACCCCCACCCACCCACCCACTCCCTTCTCCAATTCACCTCCTTATTTGTTTTTCATTTTAAGCGTAATATTTATATAAATTATTAATTATATATTAAAACATTCAAAATATTCTGTAATAAAAAAATTAGTGCATAGATAAACTACGCCTTTTTGCTTTTTTTATGTTGAAATAATTAAATATCTTTAATATAATTCATTTTTGGGAATTTAATTAAAATATCCAAAGTTTGACTTTGACTTACCAAAATACTTATTTCTCTCCTGAATTTGCCAAAATACCCATTTTCCCCGCGATTTGTCCTGCGATGGCGGACCAGGGTATAAAATGAAAATATTGATCCCGCTAATAATCCCGCGACACACACAAAATCCCGCGACACAACTCAAATTTGTGATTTTTATAAAATTTTACTTTCAACCCTATACCAGGGACCATTTTTTAAAATCTCTCCCGCGAATAGTCCCGCTACCAACTCAAATTTGTGATTTGTAATTGATATTTACACTTTCAACCCCTATACTTATTTACTTAGTTTACTTTATACCTTTTACTTTCATAATTTTAATTTTACATTTAACACATATAATCGTTTATTAACTAAAATACGTTAAAAATACGTTTTAATTTTAACAAGTTACACCATTATAATCGTCTCTTCGATACGTTCGAAATGAGCCCAATATTGAATATTTTTTGATTTATTTATTTTAATATATATCATATATACTACATAAAAATATTTTTTATATTTAAAATTCATATTCTTATAGTTAATTATTTAATTTATGGTACTCTTATAGTTAAAATATGTTTTATTTATTTTATTATTGATGGTCCAAGTGTAAGTATTAAAAATTGGCGGAGGCTTTGTGATGGACAAACATCGATCCTTTTGTGCATACTCTGTAACTGCAAATACTTCAGCTCCTGTAACAACCGGGTTTTTATAGAAAAGATGAATGTTTGGTGGCCGAATTCTAATCTTTTGAAAGTTAGACTTGAGGGACCTTTTGGAAATTTTGAAGAGTTATATATAGCTACAATTCCCTAGGGCTGATTTTAGAAATCAGTATTGTTTTGGGTCTTGTGTGGTTGGCGGCTAAGAAGAGAAAGGAAGAAAGAGCAAAATTTGGGAAGAACTCTTAATCAAGGAAGGGACTAGCAAGGTAATCTTCCTTTATGTTTTCTGCTGTAAATCTTAGTTCCTTACTCTCTTGTGTCTAGTAATTGGGGCTGGAATCAGTAGGGTTTAGTGGGTTCTTCACCTATTTAACCCTTAAGTTGAACATCTTGGATTTGGTTTATAATGTGTCGATTTAATGGCTTAAAAATGAAACTAATGGATGTTTATGACTAGTGGTTGAACCCTTATACTTGCCTAATCGAGCTGTGGCCAGAAATCAAGTTTTAATCACTTTTGGATTAGTGTTCTTCGTCCAGCCCGTAGGTTTCCAGACGTCGCCCCGTCCGGACAGTGGTGTCCGGACAGTGGGGGTGTCCGGGTGGTTTCTTAGTGTCCGGATGTAAGGAGATACCGGATAGGTTTAGTGTACGGATGGTTGTGTCCGGAAAGGACTAGCGTCCGGGTAGTCGTGTCCGGAAAGGCTAAGCGTCCGGAAAGGCTGAGTGTCCAGAAAGTGTCGGGTGTCCGGAAAGCAGCTGTGTCCGGAAAGAGTATCCGTACAGTAGGGTTGAACTGTTTATCTGATGCGAATCTAATGCCATTAGGTGTTCGATTGGATTAACTTGGAGAGATTTAAGGAGTGCGTTCAGCGCTATCAAGAGGTGAGTTCCCTAAACCTTTTTACGACGTAAAGTATTAAATGTTTTAACTGATTATGGTTTCATTTACGAGCATGAACTGTTGTAACTGTCACGCATGTTTTTCCATGAACTACATGTTTTACTTGAGGAAGCTTATCTGACATGATGAAATGGGAATGATGATTTAGAAAGATTTAAAGTTGCATGTTTTATGAAATGAAGGATGTGCTATGTGGAGTCGGTCTGCACTGTGGGATCAGAGAGAGATCCTCGGGATCTGATGATCCCTTGGATATGTATGACAGACCGGTAGGTTGGAATTCGTTTCCTCCTATCCGGGTAGAGGGGAGTCTGCGTAGGCTCCGGGAAGGGGAGTCTGCGTAGGCTCCGGAAGAGGCGAAAGGGGAGTCTACTAGGGCTCCGATCGTGGAATGTTTATGTGATCCACTACACAGTGCAATACCATGCTTGATGATATGTTAAGGTTTACGATGAATCTTTTATAAATGTTTTCATACTGTTTTACATGTTGTGTTCGGAGGGAATTCACTAGACCTATTGGTCTAACCCTCGCATTTCAAAAACTAAACCATTTTCAGGTAAGCGTACTTCGGGTTCTTCTAGTAAGAACTAGGTGAGATGGCAAGAAGGTTTGGAGACTAGAGCGACTCCAGAGTTTTGATTTTATTAACCATAGATGTAGCTCTCGGCTGTGGAATAGAAGCTTTCGCTGTCACTTTTGTCTAGTATAGATTAATGATGATTAAAGATAAGTTATGTTATGTAATTCGAATGCTCATTTTATGATTTAATGCATGTTATGAAATTGGGACGTTACAAATGGTATCAGAGCCTTAGTTTAAGAGATTTAGGTGACCAGTCGGGCCTAAACTTAAACTGTAAGATGAGGAACACAACCGAGACATAGGATTTCCTCTAGGAACGATCACTATAAATGCGCTTAAGAATAAGGTGCCAAGGACAAACGTGTAAGGTAAGTTTGGGATTACACCTGGCCAGTGTAATTAAGAACTTACAGGTACATGTGCGTGCTTACAATACCTTACTTATAGAAAATTTTGTTGTGTCATGTCTAGCAAGGATTAACTATCAGTTTCTTTCAGTTTAGCGTTATGGCTGGGAGAACATTGAGGAATAGGTCAGCAAGATCCCTGAGGGATAGACCGAGCTCCATTGTTTGGGCAAGTGTCGTGTAAGAGTCATTATGATGTGATGTATGTAGACATCGTAGAGAAGAAACGTTGTATAGAGTGTTATGAGTCGTCTAGAGGTAGCTCTTCATAGATTCGGAGAGGAAGAACGTTTGAGTTTGAATAAGACTCCTGTTTCGGGAGAGTCCCAGTTCTAGAAATCATGGGATAGATCAGTCAGGATGGTAAGATAGAACAGTGTCAAAACCTTGAAAGTATCAATGGAGCCTTGACTTTTTAGTCGAGCTTTTCATTGGCAGGATAAATGAAATAAGATACCTATAGTGAATTGAAGGCATGTAGAAGTAGAAAGTGAGATAGTTGTTCAAATCGAAAGTAGTATGAAATGATTGAGTAAGTGAGATGTAGAACGCATGTATAGCGAGTTGTTGCATGGCTGAGAGGACGACCATTGGTCGTAGGTAAAGTGTCAAGGATAAGCTGCGTGAGTAAAGCGGTTGACCTTGTTAGAGTGAGTAGCCTTCAATATCAAGTAGAGTCTCATGCATGGCGTTCTTTATGTAACATGAAGTTTTCACGATTTAAGTTAAATGTGTAAATATAAATTTTGGTCGAAAATGAGTCAGAATGTGCACGTGTATGTTTAAAGAAAACGTGATTTCATTCACATTGCACATTGAAATTTTAAGCTTAACGATTTGCAAAGTATTTCACGCATTTAATGATAAGTTAAATTGTTACTAAAAGGTCAAGAAAATGGTTACCTACAATTCATTCATAACCAAAATGCTTATTGACCTATTGATAGCATACAAATGAGTGCGAGAACCGACTGGCTTACTTTGTGTCGGTAATTCTTTCGAAATTGTGTCATATGAAAAGATTTTCACTCAATATATCACTGTCGTAATAACATCGTTCGAAATTGAGTAAGATTAAGGTTCACGGAAAGATGCATGCAAACGATTCTCGAATCGTTGTGCAGGGCGTTGAAGTTATAAGAGTGATGGGGTCATGGGTACCCAAGTGTTTTCCCAAACGTTGTTTATTTAAAATGGTGAAATGTGCGAAAAGATTTATTTACTGTATTGTCATGCATGAAGGCTATGAACCCACTAGGTCGTAGAGTATTATATGTTAAGCTAAGGAAGAACTTCAAGAGTGGAAAAGTGTCGGAGAAATCAGGAAAGAATGTTGTAGCTTTAGTATTTGTGTTCAAGAGGAAAGGTGAACAATGGTAGAGTCAGAAGTGGATCATAGTATCGGTTGTATGAGGGTTTGCACCATTGTTCGGTAACTGGAAGTACGGTTGTCAAGGGACGGTTGTGCCCGGAGGAAGGATTTGAGGCCTTCAGGGTGATGGTTTTAGCAACTCGTTATGAGTTTTGAGGTAAGCTTGTAATATTGATGTTACAGGAGTAAGTTCAGAAAAGAGGGAGACGTATTATGAAGTGATTATGATATATTGGTAGGATTAAGTTCCGTAAGGAACCCTTGTTAAAGAATAAGTTAAGAAAGTAGTTACAGGTTATCTGTTGTTGTAGACGTCGACAGTTGTGTAAGGTGGCCGAGGCCGAAGTCTTGAACCAGAAGGTTGGAAGTTGATAGAACACCTTGTAGGGGTGTTAAGAGGAGGAGAAGTTATTGTTTTGAATAAGCGTTCTATTTACGACGTATGGAGGGTTCATAGAATGATGAGGTAAGTAGCACGAGCGAAGCGAGTGTGTAGACTTTATCGTTTAGTGAGGGACTGTGTCCAGCTTACGTAAGAGCTCGGATCGTAAAGAGCTAGCTAGAATGTCTGTGTTTGACCTAATTGAGAACTCGTGAGTCATAGTTCAGCAAGTTGAGAAAGGACTAAGCAGCGAGATAGGCTTGATTTTATGCGGGTAATTTTGAAGGCGAGTTTAAATTATGTATGGATGATCATAAGAGATCTGGTCTGCAGTGTGATGTTATGGGCAAAAAGTGTAAGGATGTGTAGTGACAGTATTTGTCAAGTTAAATGTGCCAGCTAGTGTCATAGTAATGTGGTGTTAGAGAGAGAGGAAGCATCAGATAGAAGCCTTCTGGGGGTTTCGGATGAGGTGTGCGACTTGTTAACCAGGTTGTTAGAGCACGTAGGGTGTAAGTTGACGTTGTAATATGATTAAGTTCGGGATAGAATGACGGAGTGATGGTGAGTAGTTACTAAAATAAGAAACCAATTGTTTTGTGGTTGTAAGAGTCGCTAAGTAAGCATGTTTTGGGATCATTGGAAGTTTAAAGAAGATGATGGGTGTGTTAGTCAAAATGAGGTGGAATAGATGTGAACTCCTTAAAGAATGTGAGCTGCTGCTTATGGGTGAAAGATTTGTCTGAGAAAGTAAAAGTTGGAGATTAAAGAATGTATAGTGACGTCGAACACTGGTGTCGTTTCGAGACAACTTAGTTGAATGCCTTAAGTTAGGATTTTGGTGCAACTGTTTGGTTATGTAAGTATTGTGAAGGTGGTATCAGCATGTGGAAAGGTCAGGAGAGAGGGGCAAGTAATGTTTGGTGGGCGGTGCTCCATGCTAACGTGGGGAAGTGAAGACTGTATGTCGAAATAAGTGGGTAAGTTGGAAGTTGTAAGCTTGACAGTAATGCCGAGAGGTGCAGTGGTGTGTAGATTGTCACTGATAAGTGTGCGAACTTTTGGAAAGAGTATTGAGGAAGAGAATTGTGTATGATTTTGTGCAGGAAAGAAGTGGATGAGGCAACTGAATGAGTTAAGTTAGTGACTTTGTGAGAAATGTTTAAACGGATTGGTCGTGCAGTGATTATGCTAGTGAGAATAGTATGGTGTGACCGTGGTTACTCCTCCCAGTTGTGCGAGGATAACCAGAGTTATGTTTCAGGATAGGATTAATTCAAGTAGGTGGACACTTCAACAATGGGTTTGGAGGCTCCTACTCTTAGTTGCATATGAGTATGGAGTAGTGAAGTGGTAGGGATATGAGAGATGGTTGACGAACTATGGTCTAGGTGGTCCGAGAAAAAGGGAAATGTTATCTGCATAGACGAGTGTTGGGTGGTGCAAGGTTGTGAGTTGTGATACGATGAAGGAACTCGGGATTGTGAGTGTCCGGAAAGTGTCGGGTGTCCAGAAAGGCTGAGTGTCCGGAAAGTGTCAGGTGTCCGGAAAGCAGCTGTGTCCGGAAAGAGTATCCGGACAGTAGGGTTGAACTGTTTATCTGATGCGAATCTAATGCCATTAGGTGTTCGATTGGATTAACTTGGAGAGATTTAAGGAGTGCGTTCAGCGCTATCAAGAGGTGAGTTCCCTAAACCTTTTTACGACGTAAAGTATTAAATGTTTTAACTGATTATGGTTTCATTTACGAGCATGAACTGTTGTAACTGTCACGCATGTTTTTCCATGAACTACATGTTTTACTTGAGGAAGCTTATCTGACATGATGAAATGGGAATGATGATTTAGAAAGATTTAAAGTTGCATGTTTTATGAAATGAAGGATGTGCTATGTGGAGTCGGTCTGCACTGTGGGATCAGAGAGAGATCCTCGGGATCTGATGATCCCTTGGATATGTATGACAGACCGGTAGGTTGGAATTCGTTTCCTCCTATCCGGGTAGAGGGGAGTCTGCGTAGGCTCCGGGAAGGGGAGTCTGCGTAGGCTCCGGAAGAGGCGAAAGGGGAGTCTACTGGGGCCCCGATCGCGGAATGTTTATGTGATCCACTACACAGTGCAATACCATGCTTGATGATATGTTAAGGTTTACGATGAATCTTTTATAAATGTTTTCATACTGTTTTACATGTTGTGTTCGGAGGGAATTCACTAGACCTATTGGTCTAACCCTCGCTTTTCAAAAACTAAACCATTTTCAGGTAAGCGTACTGCGGGTTCTTCTAGTAAGAACTAGGTGAGATGGCAAGAAGGATTTGGAGACTAGAGCGACTCTAGAGTTTTGATTTTATTAACCATAGATGTTGCTCTCGGCTGTGGAATAGAAGCTTCCGCTGTCACTTTTGTCTAGTATAGATTAATGATGATTAAAGACAAGTTATGTTATGTAATTCGAATGCTCATTTTATGATTTAATGCATGTTATGAATTTGGGACGTTACAGCTCCAAACACACATGAATCATCATTCGCCAAATACCCATTTTCACAATTCTTAAATGAGTCCAGTGATACCAACTTGTCAAAGCCCCATTTCATATTCTTCTCGTGAAACCTTGTCCTATTGTCATTCACGATATCTATAAACACATACAAATAATAATAATTTAAAACGATTTAATGAATTAGTTAATGTATGATTATTATGTTAGTGCGATAGGAGTGTAAAACAAAATTGAAAAAATAAGAGATGTACCATAAATTAAATAATTAACTATAAGGGTATGAATTGTAAATATTAAAAATATTTTTATGTAGTATATATATGATATATAATAAAATAAATAAATCCAAAAATATTCAATATTGGGCTCATTTCGAACGTATCGAAGGGACGATTATAATGGTGTAACTTGTTAAAATTAAAACGTATTTTTAACGTATTTTAGTTGATAAACGATTATATGTGTTAAATGTAAAATTAAAATTAGAGTAAATTACAATATTGGTCCCTGTGGTTTACATAAAATTGCACTATTGCTCCCTAAAATGAAATAATTACGTGTTTGGTCCTTGTGCTTTACATTTTCTCACCCCTTTGGTCCTTCTGTCCTAACTCCATTAACATGACTTTGTTAATTAGGTTAACTAAAAGGGCAATTTAGGCATTTCATAATTTTTTTATTTTCTATTAAAAATACAAGGACTAGGGATGTTAACTGTAATACATAAATATTGTGGGTCCACTCTTTCACTCTCTGATCTTTATATACACAACACATATGCATATATGTATATATATGTCATATATATACACACACAAAAACATACTACACAGAGAAGCACACACACACACACACACACATATATATATATATATATATATATATATAGAGAGAGAGAGAGAGAGAGGCAGTATCATGTAGAAACCTATGCTATTTTGAAAACCGTGAAACCCATCTTACAGCCATAGATCAATATCATCTACGGTTGAGATGAAAATGAGTTATTTTTGGTAATAATAATTTTTTATTATTATTTTTAATTCAACGAAATTAATAACAGAGGGTAGGAAGGTAATTTCATCTCAATTATCAATAAGGAAACTGTATTTGAAAAAAGGAAAGGGGATGAAATCCCTATTTTATAGCCACGTCTAACCATTAACTATCAATTAGTTTACAAGAAATTAAAGATTATCTTCACCTTCTTCATAGCCATTTCTTCCACAAACCCAGAAATCGTTCCGGTTCCGGTTACTAATCATCGTCGTGCATTGTTTTTCATCGCCATTTATCGTCGTTCAATGCCATTTCATGAACTATCATCGTCGTTTGTTGTTTCATCTCCATTTCTTCCACAAACCCAGAAATCGTTCCGGCTACCGATCATCGTCGTTCATTGTTTCATCGCCATTTCTTCCACAAACCCAGAAATCATTCCGGATACCGATCATCGTCGTTCATTGTTTCATCGCCATTTCTTCCACAAACCCACAAATCGTTCCGGTCCATCAGCGGTTCACATCCGTTTCATCTCAGTTTCATCTCGGTCATCCTCGGTTTCATCTCGGTCATCGTCGGTTTCATCTCGGTCATCGTCGGTTTCATCTCGATCAACTCGGTTTCATCGTGGGTTGCAGGTTTCTGTCGAGATGAGAACGAGGTGTTCTCGATGGCAGACGAAGGTCAAGAGAGGACGTTTCATCTCAGTTTCATCTCGGTCATCGTCGGTTTCATCTTGGTCATCATCGGTTTCATCGTGGAACAGATCTGTAAGGGAACATACAATAATTGAAAGTAAATATATGAACAACTAATTCACAATTAATGGAATGAAACAGTGTAGACATAAAACTGAAAATCTTCAATAACAAAACATCAATACCCTTCGATTGCTCGGTGTTGAGATTATCTGTCAACAAAATAAACCCATATCGCAACAAATCAGTGAAACATTACACGAATGGTATTAAAAAAATACTCCAAATACTACAATAACAATCTATATAACATGCATACCATTGGTTTCTTCTGGGTTGAGATTATCCACATATTCTTCACGAACCTCTTCGTTTAAAGATAACACTTGATCGACATGAGGAGGAATGATTGATGAAATAAAAGTATCATCATCATGATAAACATCTTGAACATTGATCTCGTTTAATGATAATGGTTCATCGCTTGAATTCGACATCGATAACACTCCAAATAACTAAGATTTCTTGTTTTCTCTATCGAATTTTTTTTGGTTTCGAATGCAGGTGTTATTGTGTTTACGATAACCATGAATATTGAATCGAAAACCGTCCACGATTTCATCAGAAAAACTAACAAATATTGACTTTCCTATATTAACGGCGTATTATCCTTAATTACGGGATTAATAATTTTTTTAAAAAATAGATAATTATTCCCGGTTTTGCATAATGACACTATTACCCTTTTAATTATAATTAAGGAATAATTATTAACAAATAATCTGATTGGTTGATGAGGTTTTCAAAGTTTTCAAAGATAGATAGGTTTTCATAATAACGTCCGCCTATATATATATATATATATATATATATATATATATATATATATATAGGGGTTAAATCATGTGAGAACCACAAATATGTTATAAACCGTGAGAACCGATATAAAAAATATTTTTTTACATGAAATTTTTTCATCAAATGCTAGGATTTATTATATTCTACTTCAAATATATGTGTTTCATAATATGATAGTTTCACATGGATTTGTTTCACCATATGAATATTTTTTACGAGTATTTTTCATTTCACTAGGTGAAACAAAATTCATTTTTCACATGTAAACTTATCATATGGTGAACACGAACATATGTGTAACAATATCTTAAATCATAGGTTTTGATGAAAAAAAATCATGTAAACAAAAAATTTTACATTGGTTCTCACGGATTTATAACCTATTTGTGGTTTTCATTTGATTATCGTCCTATATATATATATATATATATATATATATATATATATGTAACACCCCGAAAATCCTAACTCCAATTGTAAATGATTCCGTCTAGATTTATTAAAAAGGACAAGGTTTTGCTTTGGAGTGTGGAACACGTAATGCTATTTGGATCTCTCGAGAATTTGGCCAAGTTTGGACTCGGTACAAGTCCAGCGAGTATGACACTCGCGAGAGTGACATGGTCACTTTCGCAGTGTCACTTTCACCAAGAATGTACCGAGGGTTTTGGGAGGGCCAGCGAGTATGACACTCGCGAGAGTGACATGGTCACTTTCGCAGTGTCACTTTCGCTGAAAGTGTACCGTGAGCATTTTGGGTAGCGGGCGAGAGTGCCCCGGCGATTGTGACATGGTCACTCTCTCCGTGTCACAATCGCGAGCGGACTCTGAGGGTTTTAAACCCACGCCTTTCAGCTTTCTTTCATTTCTATTCCATCTCTTTCTCTCTAAACTCTCCCAAAACCGAACCCTAACCCTTCAAAACGATTTTGAAGCCATTGAAGCCACAAATCTTGTAAATCAAAGTCCCTCCTCCATCTCGTTACAAGGATCCTTAGGTTGAGGTTGGTATTTCTCATCTCATCTCCTTTTGGTTGGAATTTCTACACTATTCTAGGGTTTTACCCAACCCTCTCCTAAACCTTTCATTTCTTTGGGTGAAGTGAAGATTGAAGCTCACTTTGGTAACACTAGAAGTGTTTGGTTGGTGGATTCACTTGATGATTGAGGTAATCTTCTCCCCTTTATTTTGGAAATTAGGGTTTCGATGTATTGGTTATTTTGGGTGTAATATGCTGGGAGAAATGATTCTAAATGTTTAGGGAATGATTCTACATGGTTGGATTGTGATATTGATGGTTGGAAATTCATAAATCTAGGTTTTGGAAGTTTTGGCTTGAGGACGCAAACTTCATCAAAGGAGCATACGTTTGGGAAAAATCTAAATTTAGCTTAATCTAGCAGAGGCGAGTTCAAGTTACTTTGCGAAAACTTTGTACATGCCAAAATGTTATTTTTCCAAGTAATTGTGTGTTTTACCTGAAAATTATCAATATTGGGTTATTTGGTGGATGTTACCTTTTGAGGTATTAATTGTTGTAAATATTATAAAACACTACTTTTGGATATTTTGGAAAAATGTGATAATAAATCATACATGAAATGAGTTGTTGATTTATGTAATAAATGGAGTCTATTTATTATAAAAATGCATTGTGGATGTTTTAGAAATATGCATATAGTACATCATGTAATGTTTTGAAAACGTAAAGGCGCGAGTCCTTGGAAATGAGGGTTTACCCGATCCAAAGTGTTATTTCGGGTTTTCATGGAATCGAAGTATTTACCGGCAAACGGTGTGTGTTGTTATATTTGATGTCATTTTATAACTTTCATAAACTACCCTTTTTGGAGTTAGTTGAGCTTGTGGCTCGGTATTGAATCTTATTAAGTCTTGGAGACATTTGTCCAGTTTTGGTCACTTAAGATTGAGTTTTGATGATGAATTATGTTATTGGGGAATTGCATGTTTTGAATGCATGTGTTTATTTATTTGGGGTCGTGTAATATTTAGACCTTGATAGCTACGGATCCATAGGCATTTGAATTTCCCTTAGTCTCATGGGCAAGAGGTCGGAATTGATTGAGCTCAGTTTTACGAGACGTTAGTTTATTTTGTAGCACGGAATAGGCATCGGGTTCCATGATAAGTAAGGCGTGGACCTAGATGGTCGGGCGTCGTCTCATGGGCAGTAAGGTGTAATTCCATATATGTGCTTAGCACGGGATAGGCATCGGGTTCCATGATAAGTAAGGCGTGGACCTATATGACCGGGCGTCGTCTCATGGGCAGTAAGGTGTAATCCCTAATGTGCTGTTGTGGATTTGGAGTGACCCAATGTATAGACGTGGAGTGGTTGAAGTTGGGAACTCCCTAGTCTCGCGGGCAATAGATCTGGAGTGATTGAGCTCAGTTTACGGGAGTAATCCACGTGTGTGTTTTATTGCATAGTAAGTGACCCACTTTAGTGTTCCGTCACGTGCGATGTATACGGGTCTCCCCCGTCACCGAAAGGTGTTGTTTTGGGTATTTATTGCTACTCATGTTTTCGGTGACGTGTTATATTTATATGGATTGTTTTTCCATGGTATGTAAGTTGTGGTGTATATCTCATCCGTGTGTGATGTTTTGGGTAATTGTGTTTATCCATGTTTTCGGTAACGTATCATATTTATGAGATTTGCATTTCCACGTTATATGAGTTGTGGATTATGTTTCATCTATGTTTTGGGATGTTTTGGGATAATGGCAAATAATTATTAGTTTAATCGTTTTGAGTGTCAAATGCTATTTCACCTTTTCGTTGACTTTGTGAATAAGTCTATTTTTGAGAAATCATGTTATAATAAAGATTTTAACATGGGAATTGTGGGAGTTGGAAAAATGGATGATTTACATTTAAAGTAAGCTCTTTTGGAATCATGACTAGAAAACTACACTTCTCTTTCGATTTATGATTTTATATAGTCATGATAAAATGCTTGAACTCACTAGGCGTAAGCCTAACCCTTTTTATTTGTCGGCATGTGCAACAGGCTCAGGTTGGGGTAGCTCTAGCTACATTGTGAAGTGGCGAATGCTAGTGGAGTGCACGAGAGGTGACTTGAGTAGTGAAGTCCTGCACACTTATTTTGGGGATTAGCAACTTGTAATTGTGTTAAGTAACACCCGACTTTTGTGGGCACATAGTATGACCTGAGTTATTAATTGTGAGAGTTGTTATGTTTTCTCTTGAGGTAATTCCAAGAATGGTTTGTAGAAGGAATTTTATTCCTTAAGGGATTATTTTATCGAAATTTTATTTAGTTGCTCTTTCCCAATTCGAGGGTGTTACAATATATATATATATATATATATATATATATAATCACATGAACTCCATCATCCCCATTCCACCTCCCAACCAAAGATGATTTCACAATTGCAAAGCTTTTCGTCTTTTTCTCTGCAGAATATTTTTGAACAATTCTCTTGCTTACTGCTAGTTTTGGAGAGTTGGGTCTCAGTTTAACTCCGGTGACTGATTTTCTCGTCGGAGTTTGGCTGACTCTTTTGCCGTAAAGTGAGGTTTGTCTGTTTCTTGGGGTGTGTTTTGTTATGATCGAAGGAAGTTTCAGGTCTATCTCCGGCGACAAATAAAACCCAGTTGAATTATCGATCTTTTTGTCGTTGAGATCGATTATGATGTTGGAAGTGGAAGAACTGACCCCACAAGAAGTACACAAGCTGGAAGCAGTAGTAGCGAGTCCTGACTGAGTTGACTCGGAGGAGGGAGGATGAAAGAAATCTTGAAGCGTTTGAGTCAATTGGGTGAGTGAAGTAGTAGTAGTAGTAGTAGTAGTATGTTTTGGAGAAGGTTTGTAGATGGTTTTCTGTGAGGTCTTGATGATCTTTTTGAAGAATTTCTTGGTGGGTCATGAGGTAAATCATCTTTGATTTCCCTCAATCTCCCCTTTCACTATCTGATGGAGATGGTGTGAGTGTGTTGTGTAAATCATCTTTGGTTGGGAGATGATATGGGTATGCTTCTCTGTGTGTGTGTATATATATATATATATGTGTGTGTGTGTGTGTTTTTGTGTGTGTACATATATATGATATATATATACACATATGTGTTGTGTATACAAAGATCAAATAGTGAAAGAGTGGGCCACAATATTTATATATTACATCCCTAGTCCTTGTATTTTTAATTGGAAATATAAAATTATGAAATGACTAAATTGCCCTTTTAGTTAACCTAATTAACAAAGTCATGTTAATGGAGTTAGGACAGAAGGACTAAAGGGGTGAGAAAATGTAAACCACAGGGACCAAACACGTAATCATTTCATTTTAAGGACCAATAGTGCAATTTTGTGTAAACCACAGGGACCAATCATGTAATTTACTCTTAAAATTATGAAAGTAAAAGGTATAAAGTAAAGTGAGTAAATAAGTATAGGGGTTGAAAGTGAAAATTGCAAATTCAATTCACAATTTAGTGTGTGTCGCGGGATGCAATTTTTCAAAAAACACCCTATCCCGCGATCGCGGGACAAATCGCGGGAAAAATGGGTATTTTGACAAATTCAGGAGAGAAATGGGTATTTTGGTACGTTAAAGTCAAACTTTGGGTATTTTAATTAAATTCCCTTCATTTTTTATATTTTTATAGTTTCAATTTTTTTACAAGTTTGATTTATATCATAACAACAATCAAATGTAAACCGTTAAATAATTTTCACATTAAAGTATATTATTAACTTTTTTCTCTTTATTAAAGTGATGACAATTAATTTTTTTATATGACTTTTTAACAAACAATTAACCCTTTTACAAGGTGAGACAATTAACTTTTTACAGGAATTTTTAACAAAAAATTTACTTTATTTAATTAATAGAATTCACTGGTCTTATAAATTCATACACTCATACCAAAAATTGTATGTTTATGTAAAAGTGTCACAATAATGTGTAAATGTTTTTAAGCGTCTTTTAGACATTTTTAAAATATATTTACCAATTAACGTTTTTATAAACTTTGAAGTCTTGATTAATTTTTTTAAAATATAATAGTATGAATATCAAATAAAAAAGTATTTTTCCATATCATTTCTAACGATGTAACACAAAAAAACTTTTATATAAAAGTATTTAACGACTTGCACTTAATTAATGTTAATAGCAAAATTGAACTCCTAAAAAATAGAAACTATGGTAACTAAAAATAAAAAACAAAACGTATTAAATATATTCCATCATTTTATCATTAATATTAAAAAATATTAAATATTTATCTGTTAAAATTTTATTAAAAGAATATTTTGAATGATTAATGATAATATGTGAGGAGGAGAGGTAGCCAGAGAAAGAGAAAAGAGAAAACAATGGAAAAGAGGATTGGTGGGGTCTATTTGAGGACTAAAAAAGTGGGAAATGAATTTAATAAAATAAAATAAAAGGTGAAAATACTGAAATACCCCTCTGTTAGTGATGGATTTTAAGAAAGTTCATCACAAGGATGAAAACAGCAACAAATTTCAAACCATGGGGACGAAATTGAAAATTTTAAACCATAAGGACAAAAACAGAAGTTTTTAGCGAACCACAAGGACGAAAATCATAATTTACTCTAAATTTTATGTACTTACCTTTTTATTTTTTGTTTGAGTAAATTACACTTTTGGTCCCTCATCTATGTCTCGATTTCAGTGCTGGTCCCTCCAAAGCTGAAAGTACACTTACAGTCCCTAAATCACAGTTTCTTATCCCAAAGTGGTCCCTCCCACTCACGCCGTCCATTTTCCCCCGTTAACGCTCACATGTGCCCCTCACGTGAGGGGCTTTTTGGTCTTTTTACCCATTCCCTCTGTTAGGACCATAAATGTCCTACATATTATAAAGATATATAAATAATTATATGGTGCTTAATTAGTTTATTTAATTATTTGTAATAAGCCTTTAATCATAAATGGGCTTAGATTAGGTTGATGGGTCATGGACCTTTGTGTTTAAAGCCTTAGTATATAAGGTTTGTGTTAACCTTGAATTAGGTTAGACGATTCATTATCATTCATGAGAGCTTAATTGTTAGAGAGAGATAGTTAGGATTTTCATTCAAACCTTTGTAACTATTCTTGATTTATTGAATATGAGAGGGATGACAAGTTGAAATCGTTATTTGTTATTGTTATTCCTCATTGAATCGTTGTTACCTGATCAATCTAGGACTAACAATTGGTATCAGAGCAGACGGACGGATTCGATTCAAAGCCTCTCTAGTGATTTCTGGTAAGATTTTGACTTTTCACGTATGTGTTCATCTTGAATTTTCGAAATCTTGATTCTGATTGAATTGATCGTTTTTGCTCATTGGGTATTGTTAGCATCATTACTAAGAGTGATTCTGCAAATTTTCATATCGTTATTCGATCGTTTGAGTGGTTAATTAAGCAATTAAAGATCAAAAGTTTTGGTAGTGTTCTTGATAAAAATCGGATTTTTAACCATCAAAACTTGTTGTTTTTGCATTGAAATCGATTGGATTAGTGTTATTTTTGTGTTTGGCATTGTTACTAATCTTCCAGGATCGATTTTGGGCAACCCTAATCGAAAATTCGATCGATTTGAGAAACAACCGACTTTTCCGGATAAACCAGCCGACGTTTCCGGATAACTTCAAGGTGTCCGGACGTTTGTGTGATTTCCATCCGGGTACCTCCAATTCCATCCGGACTCCTCATCTTTCCGGGTAAGTTCTGCAATCCGGGTAAGTTCTGCAATCCGGGTAAGTCACTTTTCCTTATACAATCCGGGTAACATTTGTATCCGGAAACCCAGTGTTTCCGGACATATCTTATCCGGACAATCCATTGTACCCGGAAACTTCAGTGTATCCGGAAACATTTTGTTTCAGTTTTTCTATCCGGAATCATTTCACATCCGGTAACCTCTGTTATCCGGAAAGTTTGTGGTAACTGTTATCCGGAAAGCTTACACTGTCCGGATTCTTTCTGCTATCCGGACTCTTTCTGCTATCCGGACACCTTGTGATTTGCAGATCTGTTTTCGTTAATTGATCTGATTCGGACACTTCCTGATCAGACCCTTACTTGGATTCCTATCCAGTAAGATCACTCTTAGTTTATACCACTCGTACACTCTGCGTTAGGATTTCACTCTTAGTGCCTTACGTTAGGTTTACCCTTTGAATCGAACAATCGTCTGACGATCACTCCAGTGCAACTGAAGATGTCTCCTGCTGAAGAAGACACGACAAAGCCGTGTCAGGTATGTGAACCTATCTTTTCAGAACTTTATGACCGAATGAAACCTCTTGCTGAACGGGTAGATTCCTTTAAGGCCACCTCTAATGAACAACTGCTTGAGATTAGATCACTATCTGAAAAGCTAGATGTTCAAAAGAGAATAACTGAAAAATATAAGTCCGAAAATGCTATCTTAAAAGAAAAATGCAAAAATCTTACGATAGCACCTAAGGACTTACGGGCCAAATTATCTGAACTTCAGTCACAATTTAATCAGTGCTTGAATGAAAAGCAGAAATTGTTTATCAATGCTCTGCTCTTCAAATTCAGCACAAGGAGTTTGTAAATAAAATCACTGATCTTGAAACAAAACTCCACAAAAGGGGTCAAACTGATCAAACCATCTTTCTGAATAAACCTAAAGAGTTCACATACTTTAACAAAGAGTGGGGAATCAGATATGATAACCCACACTATTTGAAAAAGGGAAAATGGCATGTACCCACTCTGTATGACTTTGCTTGTTTTGGGTTAGATAAAAAGTATCCTGAATATGGAATTCAATGGACTGGTCCTCTTGAACCCAAAAAAGAGGAGGAAACCGAGGAATATAAGTGCACACACAAACGAGGAATTCAACTTCCATTTTGTTATGAACCTTTAAACTACTCGTATAAAAAGGACAAAAAGTACCTCTCCAATGACTACTTCGACCCCTACAAGGTAGCTACACCCAAGGATTCCTCCAAAAAGTATGAGGACCTAGCACCTAAAACCAAGACTGAGACGGATGAGTTTAAACTCTATGTTCCCTCTCTCATCTTGGAAGCAAAGATAGTCGAGTTGGAGGAGTCAATTGAGAAAGAAAGGTCAATGTTTCAAATGGAAAAGCAAGTCTTAATTACAAAGCTTGAGAATCTACAACCGGTCAAAACCGAAGTTGTATCTGGTGAAGGACAGGAAATCCTTCGGTGTGAAATCAATCGACTCACATCACAACTGTCTGCCTTGGCAACAGAAAAGATGGAAGAGTACACGAGAAATGGTCAGCTTCAAGAGCAAATTGACCAACTGCTATCTGAAAAGCAGATTTCACCCGAACTTTCCTCAAATTCATCCGACACGTCTTCGTGCAAAGCTTTCTTAGGCAAGATTTCTAGTTCACAAGACGGTCAAGATTCTCAAGACGAGAGTGTTTTAAGGAATTTGAACTCTGATTTTTTCTTAGCTTCCGCACCAAATTCCCCAAAGCACACAAGCACAAAGAGCTCATCGCCTTCCTCACCTAATCCAAGTCCAGTAATTCCCGAGATAGATTTTTCAGAGTACATGAACTCCGAAGGAAATTCTGAAGAAGGTTTTGAGTCGTTCCCCTTCGAAAAACCTCTTCCGAGTCACACTGATTTTCTGTCACCAGTAGTCAATCGTCCGGTTACTTTTCTAAAGGGTAGCAGTTCTCAAACAAAGGCCCCAGCTGTGATCAAGATTTCTCAATCAAAACCAACTTCGAAACCTGTTTCCAAAAAGCAATCACAGCCTAGGCAAGAGACCGGACCATTGCCTACCAAAAATACTGTTCCTTCTAAAGTCACTGACCGCACTGTCCCTGTTGTTTCGGATAAAACCGGTCGAGCTAAACAAACAAAACCAAAGTGGCCAGCCAAGGAATCTGTCAAGGATGTTGCATCAAAGTCGTTCAATACTGTCTTTTACCCTAGGATGAACAAAAACGATTGTGCCTGGAATCATAGGAATAATTTTGTTAAAAGATATGTTAATTTTCCGATGAAAATTTATTCCATTCAGCAATTGATTCAATTATCACACGATCGTTTGTGTTGTTCTAGTTGTGGATGGAATGATTTTGATGACATTACTAATAATGATTGGTTTGGGTCATATCACATGTACAATCATAAACCCAAAAATAAACTCCGTAATAATAAACAGAAATACAATAAACAACGGGGTTTCCAATCTGAGGTTAAACCACAGCGGGAGACCAAATCCGCTCCTAGATGGGTTGCTCCTACTGAGGTTAGACCGGCACCCAGGTGGAAAGCTGCTACACAATCTGTTCCTCCTAAAGGTGTAAATTCTGCACCGAAGAGGAAACAAGTGCCAAAACCATTTCCCTCCACCGGTGTAAATCCTACACCTAAAGGGAAAGCTGGGACAAAGCAAGCTTCCCCAAACGGTGCCAAACCTAACCCTCCCGGACCCAGGCAAATCTGGGTACCGAAGGTCCGCTAAACTTGTTTTGTAGGATGGTCATGTGTGGTCCTTAGACAATGGATGCTCCACACACATGAACGCAAGGAGGGAGCTGCTCATGATCTACAAGGAACAATATTAAGAAGACGTGAGGTTTGTCTATACCTGTGCTTTAACAAGCTGCTCATGTGTTTAGGGGGAGCATAATTAGCTATCAGGTATGTTATTCTACTGTTGAGGGGGAGCGTCACACACATTTTTTTCTTAAATATGTTAACAAGTTTTTGTGTGTGTGGATACTCCCGTGTGCACTTCACTCTACGCGCACATTCTAAGGGGGAGCATGTCATCTAATGCTCATCATTTGAGGGGGAGCGACACAAATTTTTCTTTAAATGTCTAAAGTTTTTGTGTGTCAGACTCTCCATTGCACATCCCTATACACTATCCGAGGGGGAGCAAGTTTTTCCCCATTCTCAGTTTGAGGGGGAGCGAGAGACAGTTCTCTTTCAGTTCAATATCATGCAAATTTCCAAGATACAGGACTATTTAGAGATATCCGGACACCTCTAGTATCCGGACAGAATCCGGACCGGGTAGGTATCCGGGTCGGATAAGAACCCGGACCCCACCCGGGTATTTATACGCACCCGGGTTCTTTCATTCCCTTATCCGGAAATTCGAGCTAAAACCCTAATCCCTATTGCTCTCTCTCTCGCACTCGGACTCCTCTCAAATCGACGATTCACCGTGTTTTAGTCCCTATCTTCAGGTATGTTTCTCGCGTTCACTTCCTAATCGTATTTGCTAATGTCCCACGCACCTAAATGCTCATTCCATCCAGGGTTTGGCCGATCCAACTGTGACCGAAACCCCTTAAGGGTTTGTAGTCAGTATAGGACCACTGGATGCGATTCAAGAGTTGTCCATACTCCAATAAGCTGATATTCGCTTCTAGACAACCCTTACGCACCCTAACACTTGATTGGGATCTCCTGTTTGATACATTGACCGATTGAGTCTTCGTCCGGACACATTCGTCGTGTCCGGACACATTCAACACCATGATGATCCATCCGGACACTAACATCACCCGGCGACCTAGTTGTCCGTAAACCTTAGGGTTTCCGGTAAGTTCAACTACCGGGAACTTTGGTGTCCGGACTCTAATGTTATCCGGAAAAATGGTGTATCAGGGAACCTCTGTCCGGGTCCATCAATCTTATCCGGACTCTTTATATTATCCGGACACTTTGACACCCTTTATCTGGATACCCCTGTTGTGTCCATTTCAGTACCTGTTTTGTCACTACCAGTCCTCGATCTGTCTCAGATTGAGCCAATCACAGCAAAGGTACGCGCCGACACTTGTTCATCCGTCTCAATAACTAACTGTGCTGTTCTTTTACAGATATTGCAATGGCGGATCAACAAAATCTCCAACACCATCCGGAAGAGCAGATACCTCAAGAAGAGGAAATCATAAACGACGAAGCAGATGCTGCCTTGGTTGACCCTGACCATGGCACCGAGATGGAGGCCAACAATCACTACCTGGACCCGGCGCTCTTCAGACCCAACCCTAACCACCAGGTTATATTGGATATCCTCATGCGCCATCCTATTCGTGAGGCCCTCACCCGCACTACCGACGTCCCGTTGATCTACGTTCTTCAAGTGTGGTTCACGGCACAGGTCCGCACGACCGGTACTTCAAAGACGATCACGGCAATGATCGACAACCAGCAGTTCACCCTGACGCCTAACTCCTTTCGCCGCCTCCTTTCTCTTCCGGCTGCCAACGCCGCAGGACATGAACGGTACGATCCTACTGTAAATGACGACACGCTATGCGCACAAATCCGCGCGCTCGGCTACAACCATGATCTTCCCAGACCTTCAGCGTTCAACCGGAAATACCTAGCCCCCATCTGGTACACCTTGTTTACGATTCTGAACAAGTGTCTATCCTCTAGATGGAAAGGTATAGATCAGTGCACCGGTGACTTTCTACGCCTAGTTCACGCCGTCTGCTACAACCGCCATGTCGACTTCGCCATGATCATCTAGCGTGAACTTGTTACCGCCATCTGACACATCGGAGGAACGAAACAGAAGAAGTTCCTCCCGTACCCGCGTTTCCTATCGCTAGCAGTGCGTCATCACATGGACACTAATCCAGCGATACCCAGACGTGATGCACATCCGGTATGCCCTATCCGCCATCTTCAGTTCATGGTTATCCGCAACCCTTCCAATGTGGTAGCTATGCCCATCCCTGAAGCCCTATTAGCCATCGCTGATCCCAATGCACCAGAGGTAGTTGCTTATAGGGGAGAGTTAGGTAATCCCATGGTGCCGCCAGAGCCGGAGGGACCTGCCCAAGGAGATAGACCAGAGGAACGTGAGGGTCCGAGGATGAGAGGTGGAAGGGCCCGACAAGCAGGTGCTGTCGGGCGGGGTGTGTTAGTTGTGAGAGGAAGGGGAGCGAGTGTAGGCGGTGCAGCGGGATCGCGACCCGGTTCCAGCCAACCCCAATCTAGACCCGCACTTCATCGTTCGACCGAACCATATGTTACTGAAACCCCTTCCCCACCTCACCATGTTGAAGACGTGGAATCTGACTCCACGGACTCCGATACCGACCGTACCGTACGCCTGAAACACATACCTCACGGTATCGGACCCAACCCAGATTTCACTGTTGGAATCCCTCTTGACTCACCTCCTCATACTGGAACCGGACCTATTTTTAGGACATCTGAGGGAGAACAAGTAGAGGAGTTAGATCATGCGAGGCGGAGAGAACTGCGTTCAAAGTTGAACCAGGAAAGAACGAGTCGGAAAGAAAAAGAGGCTCCTGAGCAAACCGAACCGAGCGATATCCGGGTAGCCACATCTGCTATCCCGTCTCATTTGTTGGGGCGGGGTATTGAAGAAGACTCCGTGGACCCAGCGGAGCAATTGCACGACCCCCTAATCCACTCATCCGTCTCTCAAAAGACGGATGTTTCAGTACATCAAGGGGATATAGCACAACTTCCACCGGTCTCTCACTCGGAGAGTACTGGTGTTGAAACAAGAGACCAGCAACCCCTGGTCTCGACTTCTTTCAGTGCACCATCGAGTCTAGATCCACTTGTTATTGAAGATTCTTTGACTAGGACACTTGATGCGGAACAACACCAAGTCGCGGCTCTAAGTGACCCGATCAGAACGTCTGTAGGGTCTCCGTCTGCCGGAACACGAGGATCGGACGGAAATCCTACCACAGCTATTATCACGCCAACAGTGAACGTAGGTGGCTCTACCCCCGCGGTAGATGCCTCAACGGGTAACCTAAGTGGTCCCGGAGTTAGTAACCCAGACTTTGTGTCACCAGGGTCCCTGGACAGCACCCTTAAGGATGTCCGCCAGGATATGGAGCAACAGATGCAGCAACATTTAGCCGCTGAACTTGCCAAAGCGATGTGCGCTATCAAAGGTAAAGGCCACCTCGTCGAAACTGAAACCGCCCCTGTACCTCCATCGATTCAACCGCAACCTATATATTCGGTGGACACCCTGAAGACGATGTTATTGGCCTAACTGCTCCAGGAATCAGATACAACCGCCTCTACTGAAGCAGACCTGATCTCAGTTCTCCGATCACAGGTCACTGCTCCATCTTCATCTATTACCACTCGCTTAGACGCCATTGACTCGACTCTCAAGGACTACAACCAAGCGCTCACAACGCTGTCCGAGAGAGTCCGCTCACTCGAAGATACCTGCAAGAGTCAAGCAGGCGGCCTGAAGTGGAAACACGATGACCAGGATGATCCTGATCACCGTGAGGGGGAGAAAAGACAACGTCTGACCGAGACCGCCTCCCTGATCCAGACTGAAGCTACAACTGTGGTTCATCAGGAACCCCCAACTGCGGCAGCTACAACAGAAGCACCTGAAGCCGAGCTGCCTTTAGCAGACATGGTCATAGACATGGAGATATCAGATAAAGAAGACCCGACGGTTGAAAAGCCCGAGGGTTCAACACAGGAGCTGATTGATTTTGACTCATCAGACATACTGATTCTGGACATGATAGATCCACATTGTGAATCCAACCCGGAGACCGAAGATGCATGGTACGAAAAAGCCGCCAGTGCCGTAAATCTCCAGGTAAAGTAGGTCTTCCCCACTGATGAGGACGACAACATTAATTATGATCAGTTCCTGCTCCAAAATTTGTATGGAACATCCCCCGTTCACTATGCTCAACCCGTCGGAACATCATCAACAAGACCCGAGTCTACTACTTCCGATCTTCCGACAACTACTCCTCCCACGACAGCTTCTGATCTTCCTCCTCCTCTTCAACAGCAACAAATCCGTTGGGAGAAGATCACTGTACTTATCCCTCATCTGGAGGAATCCCTGAAAAAGTTGTTCGTACACAAGTTTTGCCCGATCGAGCCGACCTTCTGTCTGGGTATTTACAACTTTAGCCCATAATTTCAACGCCGGTATATACTAGCAATGCAGCGATGTCTTCCAGTCAACCAAGTCAGAACCAAACTTCGGATCACAGAGGTAATCTGTATCTATTCAAGACGCATTATGAGGATCGTCTACCCAGTTTTCATTGTTCGACGTAAAGATGGGAACGAATGGAAATTTTCAGAAGCTGACTTCAAGAACCTCCGACCGCTCGACTTTCTGGTTATTCTGAAAGACTTACATACAAGAACCATCCGACCGCTAGAGATTACAAAGGCGCTTGAAGCTGTTCGTCGATACCTGGTCCGCACCATCATGATGTCTTATCTAACGGACTTCCAAATGGCTATCGAGAACAAAGCAAAAAAGGTAAACCTGATCAAGCCGAATCTGAAAGCGCCTGAGTTAAACATGTATCCCGAGAACGCTATGCTTCTAGAACCAGAATTCGGGATTGTTTACCTCAATGAGCAAAAGGAGAAGAAATTCATGCGCTTCAGTCAGGTGGAAAGATTCTGCGACGGCACACTCCTCAAAGTTCGAGATGCTCTTCGAAAGATCATTTCACACGAGTCTGAGAATCCAAGGTATTCTTATGTTCCGAATCAGAATGAAACTATTGCTCGGAATGCCTTGGAAATGATTGAAGATCGCATCGACTATCGCCGCGCCATCAGATTCTTTGAGGTTCACTTCGCGTTGCGCAAACAATACGTGTTCAACTGGCGAGAGCTAGAGCGCGAACTCGAACTTCAAATCAAAGGGGGAGATTGTTAGGACAGGTTTTATAGTTGATTTAAAGTTCAAGGGTTAAATTGTATTTGTTTAAATTAGAGCTTATTAGTGAACGGGCCGTGGGCTTGTTAACCACGGGCCCGATGTATTTAATGTGTGATTAGCTTGGGAAAACAAGCTAATCATCCTTTTACTTTCTAAACTCTTATTGCAAATTCTCTCTGAAAGATAATGAAAGGGATGACAGTTGGAAATCATTGTTCTTATTGATTTATCATTACGATTTCTATATTGTTGCACGGATCTGGATTTAACAGAAACTAAAACACATTCATATAGTGAATATGACCATGACCATTTTACCAAAAAAAACACATTCCTAAGTGGTTCTAAGTTGTTCATTACATACATATTTTACTAAATATGACCAAAAGTGGTTCTAAGTTGTTCATTACATACATACCATCATTGTTCTAAACCACCTACATAAAAAGTGGTACATTGTTTCCCAAAAGAAAGCACAACACAGTCTTAGATTACCTATGCTTGACTTCCACTAGCCTGTCCCCCTTACATGTCCTTGCATTGTGACCCTGAAGCTTGCATTTGGTACATATGCTTCTTAGCCCACGTTTTGGTACCTTTTGGGAAGCTTGACTCAGCTCTTCCTCAGTCCTCTTTCTCTTCTTTTTTGGCCTCCCTATCTGAGCATGACGAATTGGTGGAGTAAGTGTTGTGGGACAGGCTGACTTAGGCCACATCATTCTTCCATTGATTGGTTTGAGTTTAAACCTGTACATGTCTTTCCAAGTGTCCAACCAATAGGCCTTGTTGACCAAATCTTCTAATCTCCCAGCTGCAACACCATTTCTTTCCATATTCCACATGACAGCCACAATATGCTTACATGGAAGGCCATTCAGTTCCCACCTTCTACAAGAACAGTACATTTGATCCCCATTTTGTTGGAAATGAACAATGCATTGGTCAAAACAAGGACCACTCACCTCATACATGTCATCCCCATTCCATATCACTGTGTACTTAGAAGCTTCTTTTTGGATTGCATTCAACATCTTTGTTGCTGTTGGTGTAAGGGGGCCATCAGTACCATTGATCAAATTCTGAACTTTAGCCATCCTTTTCATAAGGTATTGTCTAATGAACTCTAGGGCTGTAATGATGGGTTTGTCCCTCCCATCCACCAATTTCCTGTTAAAAACCTCACACAGATTGTTTAGGAGGGCATCACTTTTACACCTACCTGAAAACAAGATAGATACCATTGTTACCATCAAGCCCAACTTTTTGATGTGAAAGTTGCACAAAAGTTAAATGAATTACCTGTGAAATGTGCTCTGGTCCAATGTGCAGGTGGGATATCCCTCAAATACTTATGTACTTCTTTACTCAAGTTGTACATCTCTGCCATGGCTTGTTCAAACTGTGGCACAGTAGTACCTGTGGCACACTTCCAAAGTTGATCTTTGAATACCTTGCCCCTCCATTGTTTGCTAATGTTCTTACTGATGTGTCTAATACAGTACCTGTGCTCAGCAGATGGAAAAACCTTTGTGATTGCAGGAAGGATGCCCTGCAATTAGTAATATACACCATTAGTAAAAAAACAAAACAATTTATTAAAAAAACACAATGGAAAGGTAAATACCTTCTGTCTGTCTGAGATAAATGTGAAGTTAGCATTAGAACACAAATCCAAGTCATCTCTGAGGTATTCCAGAAACCAACACCATGAATTTGTTGATTCAGCCTCAACAATGGCATAAGCCACAGGATATATGCCATTGTTACCATCAAGCCCAACTGCAGTTAGTAATTGACCAGGAAATTGTCCTTTCATGAAAGTTCCATCTACACCTAACAGACCCCTTAACCCAGCCTTGAACCCCTGCTTTAATGCCCCTGGGAATATGTAAACCCTCTTAAACTTTCTTGTAGGGGAATCAGCATCAGCCTCAGGCTCCACCTCCAGTTTGATAGTGGTCTCAGGGTTGGTTATTTGAATCTCACAGAGGTAGTCCCGGAGAACAGAGTATTGACCAACATAATCATCTATAAGGTGCTTGATAGCCATTGATTTAGCTCTAAAAGACTTCATATGGGATATCTGAACCTCTAACTTTTGCTCCATTGTCTATTTCAGGGCAGCATTTGGGATCTTTGGGTTGTGAACCAATTGGTCAATGATCTGTTGGGAGAGGAAAGAGGCAGTACAAGCTTTTATTTTCCTAGACTGTAGACATTTATGTGTGTCCACATAAGTCTTGACCATCCACGTGTCATCATATTTTCCTTTAGATAGTAGTAGGACCCATGGACATCCCTTCCCACTTGCCATGACTTCTTTGCCCTTACTACTCTCACCTTTGTCTTCATTTCCTGATGGCATTATTCCCTTGCACACTGCCCTAATCCTTTTTTTGTCATTTTTGACAATGCTTATTTGTCTTCTAGTGTTAATTGCATGCAGCTGAATTGACTTTTTAATCCCCTGTTTTGTCCCAAATACTTGCCCAATATAAAACCCACTCACCTCTGTTGATCCTTTTTCCCTTAACTTCCTCATTCCTCCTTTCCTATCAATCTCAAGATCATCCTCCCTCAATGGACTATCAAAGTCGTCAAGGTCTGCTGTAAAAGCTTCATCATCATCCCTGGCTGGACTTACCACTCCATCTTGTCCAGGATTGAAGAACTCTTCATGTAAGCCAAGATTGTTCCTAAACTCTGACATGTCAACATTGTCAACATCATCTCCTACAACTTCATCGCTTAAGGGAATGTAGTCATCATCAGATTCATCTCCATCACTGCAGTCCACAGGTTCATCTCCTACACCTTCATCTACTCCTGCTTGATCACCCATGTTGTTTTCATTGCCCACATTAAAGTTGGCAGCTTCAAAAGGATTAAAGTCATCAAAAAGGTCATAATCACTTAAGTCAATGTTATTAAGATCTATATCAATTCCATGTTGATCCCTTGCCATACATTCATCCATATTCAATCCCACACTTTTGTCAAAGTTGTGAAGATCTATTCCTAATTCATGTTGACCCTCATTTGTGTTAGTCTGATAATGAGATACATCTTCCCCTGTGATGTGATCATCTGTGTTAGTGTGATCATGTGATGCATCTTCCCCTGTGATGTGATCATCTGTGTTAGTGTGATCATGTGATGCATCTTCCCCTGTGATGTGATCATCTGTGTTAGTGTGATCATGTGATACATCTTCCCCTGTGATGTGATCATTTGGGTGAGTTTCATCATGTGATACATCTTCCCCTGTGATGTGATCAACCCAACCAAGATATAATCTTTTCTTACAAGAACTAGAAGATTCCTTAAACTTCTTTGGTCTCCTATTCAGTTCAGGTGATACATCTTCAGGAAGCTCCTCTATTAAAACTTTTGCAGCATTTGGTGAGGTAAAATATGATCTAAGGGTGGTCCTCCAATGCTCGATAAAAACATCAGCAAGTTTACATTTTCGAAAGTATATAAAGAAGTTCAAGCAATCTTCATCATTCCTTAAAGGCATGAGACCATAATCTAAATCCAAGTCTGGAATTCGAAAGTGATAGTACATAGGAGGTACAGGGTCTTTGTAACCTAAGTCAGCAACCATTGCATTTAGTTCATGTACAGAGAACTCATCAGTATCTACTAAGTCCACAAAATGTGTTTTACCCCTTACATACACCCTTCCAGGTTTCTTTGTGAACACCCCTCCATGATGTATCTTTAGGGAGATTAGGGTAGGATAGATACTTGAAATTTACAGAGGAACAAACAAATGTAAGCAAAAACCCATTTCTAGCAATAATTTGAGCTATGGTGAAGTTATTTTGTGAAATTGTACATACCATATATTTCTGGATAGTCAATATCATCCGTGCTAGAGCGTATTTGCCACTGAGTTCGTCCCATTGTGGATGATGATGATGAAGATGAATGTGGATGATGATGAAGATGAATGTGGATGATGATGAAGTGTGTAGTGAGGGTAGCTTAGGATTGAAACGTTGTTTGGTCTGGTCGTTTATTAATGAGAAGGAAATAGAGGGAAAGGGTAAAAATACCAAAAAGCCCCTCACGTGAGGGGCACATGTGAGCGTTAACGGGGAAAAATGGACGGCGTGAGTGGGAGGGACCACTTTGGGATGAGAAACTGTGATTTAGGGACTATAAGTGTACTTTCAGCTTTGGAGGGACCAACACTGAAATCGAGACATAGATGAGGGACCAAAAGTGTAATTTACTCTTTTTTGTTTTAAACTTTATCATATTGACATAAATAATAAATGTATTATAAATACATTTTGTTTTTTCAAAATGAAGCCAAAACTAAATATTTTTAATCTAACCATACTACTAAATATTATAAATATATACTAAGTAACATAGGATTATTGTAGGATAAATGTGTCATCGTCTAAAGAATATGACGATATAGATAAATATGGAGATAGATATAGATTATTAGAGTTACTTATGGAGTAAATCTCTTTCCATGATTATCACGATCTCTATGTAATCCTCCTTATATAAATGGTTTATGATTAATGAGAATTACGAGACTTCATTCTCTCTATTTACTGTTCTATTTTGTTTTTTCTTTAACACGTTATCAGCCCGATGCTCTGCCGAGAAAGAATTCAACCGAACAAATGCTAAATTTTTTACAATATCGATATCAACAATGAGGTATGTTCTTTTATATTAAACTTGTAATTATTAGTTCATTACTAGTTATCTTAATACCATAAAATAGAATTCGTTGATGACAACAATCAATTGTAAAACACAAAACTTACGTAAGATTAGCATTATATAGTTTTGCTTATAACAATTGTCGCTAAACTTTTTGAATGAATGTAACTTAATTCTTTTTGGACTATCGATATGTTAACTTCTACTTGTTAATTATCATTCATTTTGTTGAACTGTTATCTTTCATAATTATAATCTTTATTGAGCATGATTAGTTAATTAATTTGATTATGGATCTATTGAGCATGTTTAGTTATTGTTAATTTATTTCTCTTCTTTGTTTTTAATGTGTACATGAAAACGGCATATAATTAACATAAGCATAAATTGCAATATATCACTGTATATTTTAAAGAATATTATCATAATTTATTTTAAATGTTTCATTTTATTCAGGTGTATATTTAAATGTTTATTTTCTATGAATTTAGTCTTTAAATTTATTCTTTCGTATAATATATTCAAATCTTTATGTTATTTTTGTGTTTTTATTTATGATTCTTAATCTTTTAATTGTTATTTGTTTGAAGATATTCTTTTAGCACATTTTTTTATCTTATGGATTTAGTTTTAGAATTATCTTCTTTGCATAATATTTAAATGTTTATCTTATATAAATGTTTATTTTATTTAAATGAGTTCCTACTCATAATTTTTAATCTTATAATTACCTTTTGGAAGTTACACTTCCAACCCCCATAACTTTTGGTATTTTACCAAAAGCTCCAAAAATAGCATGAAAATGTTAAAATATTTTCAAATGCTTATCTTGATTATGAGTTCATACTCATTAATTTCAATCTTATAAATATTTTTTGGTCTTCTACCAAAATATCCATAAATACTATTAAGATATTAAAACTTTGAAGTTGGCTTCTATTACCAAACTCATATTCATTTTGGCATTTTGTTAAAAGCTCTATATTTAACAATGTTATATTCAAATTAATTAAATCGCAAAATATCGATTTGGATTTTGTCAAACGGGTGTAAATAGCCATAAGGTTTGTAGGGACTTAAGAAATCAATGTGATTCCCCTACTACCTGGAAATCCAATAGATTGAGTGATCTCTTGTTGCAAATTGAAATATTGATGAAGTATTATCAACAAAATGTAAGTATACAAAAAAAAACAGATATTATTATGAGAATGAAATTTCATACATAATATAATAATTATAACCATAATCCATTGGTTTATCAAACATAAAATCACATGTTATTCCTTATATACGTAAATGATTGAAACAACTCGTCCCGAAATCAACGTTGTAAACTCAAAAGAACTTGATTACCATAAATAAGTATATAAGTATCCTTTGGAAAGGTACAAGAAAATACCTAAAACTCATCAACGCTCTATAAACCAACCACCTGAAAAGGTTTGAAACAAACACCTTTAAGTTTTGTGATGACATGTCAGTCATAATTTTCATAGAGATAACTTTCTACTAGCAACCCCAAGAACTGTGGGCCTAAAACGGAGAATCGGGAATATTCATGAACTAATACTTCCTGGACTAGTCATACAGTGGAATGAAACTCACTCTATTGTAAGAAAGTGATTGATTTCAACAAAGAAATGTTGTGTCTCAAAATGCATCTCAATATTGTGGCAAGAAACTCACATAAAATGACATGATTCCTTACATTATTTCCACATTTCATATATTAGTAAATATTAATGAACCAATATAAGTTCGAATGTAACCTTTAGACGAACTCATCAACCTACTGCAAGGTTGAGAGACATAACAAGGTTATTTCGAATAACAACGATAGACATGTTAGGACAAAGAAATTCCCGAGGTAATGAAATGTTCGAGGTGGAAACAACTCCAAAGGATAGTAAATTAAATAAATAAAAAAATCTCACACATGACATCTATGTACCACGTGGACGAAACAGTGGAAAGTGTCAAGCGCATGGCAATAGTTGGGAAGCATTTTCCAATCCTTGTAGTTGAGATACAACTACTGCCTAGTTGATAAGGGATAATCAATGAACCGTTTTTTTTTCTCTTAAAAAAGGGGAACAAGTTGAAAATGAACTATATCATATTAATTTATGATTGAATGAGCATAAGTTTCTTTGAAACTTATTAATTTATTTTGCTTATGTAAAACTGAATATATAACCATTATAGACGTAAAGAAATGCATCAAAACAAATACAAAACTCTCAATACTCTCCATTCCGTGTAAGAATGTATCGAGGAGAAATTTTTTTAGGACCTCTAATCCTAAGATATATACTAATATTTATCCCCCCACCATAATACGTAGACAATGGACCGTCATTTTCTTGTTAATACTAGATTAATAGTTACTAAAGCACTATATTAATAAGAACCTTGTTAAGATATTTGTACCAATGTGAAATCATATTATAAGAATGGAAATGGGTATATCAAGTCTAATGATATGAAAGGAACATACATTAGAGAAATTAATGTGTCAAATTAATGGATTATCTAGGTCATTCAATCATATTTTGTCACCAAAAAAGAATTTGGGACAATGACACATATATGTTTTGACATGACCATGTGAGACACCATGGTCATGACATAATAATCTGTGTGATGAAGAACACACATAGACACATTCTCTTTCCATCGAAAGATATAATGAGGCGATTAACCAAGTTGTAACTATTGACTTCTACAGTACAAGAAGCAACACCACCATCGTAGTATGCGTCTCGAATACCTAGAAATCTTGTATACCCTGATTCTTAGCTAATACAGGAATGAGACCATCCTAAAGCTAAGGACATATTACCAAAATATTCCATTCTTACAATGAATACAAGGTGATATTTATGGACATAAACATCCAGAATGCGGGCCATTAAAGTACTTTATGGTTCTGGTTTTCACATGATGGACGCATGTCGTATTATTGTCCACATGCAATGCTGCACTCCTAGCACTAGCTATATGATTAAGGGGCTCACCACCCTGATTATCTCATCAAGTGTACATGACTTGGAATGCTGGAGAATATACATCATAAGAATTTGATAATTATTGCATATGTATTAGGATTAACGTAGAGTTTCCTATATCCCGTGTGTATATAAAAAAGGTCTCATAGAAATTATCATCAAAAGGATATAGATGGTAGCTAGGGCATTGGTTATGCGCACCAATTTACCCACGTCTTCCTGGGGTTATGCAATATTATATGCAGCTTTACTTATTTGTTTTTAGACCTACTACTAGTCAACCAATATCATGCGTACCAGTTGGTAACTGGATATAAGCCTGATCTTTTACATACGCATGTTTGGTTGTAGTATATGTGCCAATTGCGCCCCCACAGCGCACCAAAATGGGTCCTTACAAACGATTAAGTGTATATATGTTGGATATGAATCTCCAATAATTATCCGCTATTTAGAACCTTTAACGGGTGATCCTAATATCGCATGATCTGCGGATAGTCACTTTGATTACAGTCTTCCTGTCGTTAGGGGGAGATAAGAAAAAGTATTTTCCAAGGGAACGACAGGAACTATCATGGAATGTTCCCACTTTGTCTCATTTTGATCCCCAAACTTCACAATGTAAAGTTGAAGTCAAACGAATCAGACTCGATACCTGATACGTTAAATGTTATTCCAGAAGTGACAAAATCACATATACGAGCTGCTAATATACCCGTAAGCTTAAAAGTCCCCAACAGGGGCACACCGCCATTGGAAAGTGCATTGCAATCACACATAGTGGAGGTGTGGTTGAGGTCGTAGCTACCAAATGTAAGTGGTGGAAGCTACTTGGTTCGATGAATACTATTCTAAAGGAAGAGAATAGTAAGGCACATCCATTTATCAGCAATACATAAAACTCTCATGAGATTATCTATAATTATGTCCATGAATCATCACTGGAGGACGCTTCGAAGTTAATACTGATTCTAGAGATAAAGAAAATCTTAAATGAACTATGAGAGTACATATGAGTCAATGGACAGATCATATATACTCATTGATGATTTATTCACATATACTATTGCTCGTAAGATGATAGAGCATGACGACATCGAACCACGCTCAGTTGAATAATATCAAAGAGCATATTGACCTAAAGAACAATCCAGAAAGAATTATATTCTTTGACAAAGGATCGGGTATTTGGTCCGGTAGTGCTAACCCACCAAGTGTAAATCCCGTAGGACATAACTGAGTCTTTGTCAGAAAGCGTAACGAGAATAATAAAGTCCTAATGTATAAGGCTCTCCTTTGGCGCAAGGTTTCTCACAACACCCTGGATTGCCCACGAGGTTACTTACTAGCCTAGTAGTTTCCGAAGGAATGGAAATGCAGCTCATGGATGTGGTTGCCACATATCTCTATCGGGATCTAAATTCAGAGATATATAAAAGTGTTGGATGGCATTATACCAATATCAAGTAACTCTAAACCATGAAATGCGTTTACAATAAAATTAAAACACTCACTTTATAAATTAAAGCAATCTATGCGGATGTGGTATACCCGCCTGAGTGAATACTTGATTGGGAACGATATATAAGAACGATGAACTGTGCCCTTGCGTATTTGTTTAGGAAAAAAAGTTTCAGATTTCATAGTAGCTCTATATGTCGATGTTATGAATATAATAGACACTTTTGATGAAATAAGAGAAAACACAAGCTATTTGAAATCTGAATTCGAGATAAAAGATCTTGGGAAAACTTTGTTTTATCTAGATACTTGAGCTACGACACCGAGTTTGTGGAATACTGATCCACCGATCCACATATGTCTAGAATATGATCAGGAGACCTAATATGGACATAGCGCATCCGATTAACACTCCCATGATCGGTCAAAGTGTTGGATATAAGGAAAGATCCATTTCGTCTAAAGGATGAGGACGAAGAGTTGTTGGGAGCTGGAATTCCATACCTAAGTACAATAGGCGCATTATTGTACTCAACATAATACACTTGACCGTATATTGTAATTCTCACTGAACTTGTCAGCTAGATTTAGCTCAGCGCCAACGCAACGTCATTGGAATGATTTCAAATTAATCTTCTAGCACCATTGACGTAGGCTTATAGTTTCCCTACGGAGAAAAATGGATTGATAATGAAACTTAAATACCTACTTAGATTGTGAGCGGCAAAAGTACTGGCTCTTATTGATGAAGTACCAAACAATGCCTTGGTATATATTTACTAATATTAGGTATATGTTTGATTCATATAAAGGTTGTTCCCAAACTAGATAAAGAATTATCATATGGAACATGTCGATTGCTTGGAAGTAAACTAAGCAAACCCTTAATAGCTATCCTCTTATATTATCAACAATCTTACTCTCCATGTGTAACACCCCGAATTTTCGAACTTGTAACACCCGAAAATTCGGGTAAAATTTAAATCTGTAAAAGTTCCGGAAATTATAATTCTAAAATTACCAAGTCACCCAATTAAGTGGGGAGTTAAAGTATGGCGTATACAATACCCAAAAATAAGCAATAGATAGTCCAACAACCTACTAATCTAAATTCGACATAACTTAGATTACAACTGGGTGTCGTCTAATTGCTACCAAAATATCGACATGTAAGTTCTATTTTGTACGCCTCCAAGTCCTTCCCAAAAATGCTAATCAACCTCTTATCTCGTCACTCAAGCCCGAGGAGCCCCACCGCTTGAAGACCCTAGACATACACCCAAGAAGAGAAGTGTTAGTCTAACAACAAGAGGATAAGAACCTACACTTCTAACATTTAATAATGTATTCAACATATAATGTAAATCAAATTAACCCATGGAGTGGCCATCGAACATCCAATGCTTCAAACGTGATTGAAATCTTGATAACCGAACAATTTCATAAGACAAGAGAACTATAGAAATATTAGTAGCATTTATCACATTCATCAATTAAACGGAAACAAGCGCAACCCCGAAGGTCTATAACTTGCGAGCTCCAACTTCAACCACTCCAGGTCTATACGTTGGGTTACTCTAAATCCACAAACCAGCACATAGGAATTACACCTTACTGCCCATGAGACGATGCCCGACCATGTAGGTCCACATCTTACTTATCATGGATCCCGATGCCTATTCCGTGCTATGACTCAAGTGCTTATGGATCCATTACACTCAATGACCAACTAAGACATTTCTATGAATAGTCACATACCATCAACAATACAAGATTAAGCATAATATTAACATTAAGACTTGCCTCCTCTATAGAACCTTAACACATGATTACTAACTTGACTCAAAAGAATATTATAGACCCCCAAGTTGGATTTTGAAATCTATTAGTCCATAGTATCATATTTTCTTAAAAGTTTCTTGGAACCCTTCATAATTCACAAAACCCTAATTTTGACCCAAGGTGATCAAAATTATATTAGAAAAAAGGTTTGTAGAATGTGGGTAATAATGCTTGGAAAGACAAGGAATTCCATGAACCATCCTCTTTACCTTCATTTCATTTCAACAAAACTCACATTCTTGAAAACCCCTTTTTAGGTTAAAACATACACATTCCATTTAATGAACAATAATAAGTAATCAAGGTAAAAGATTGAATATAAGTGAGTGGTTAGTTTGCTACTTGAAGTAAAACTCACCTTTGAAGGTTTTATGGAAAAACCCTAGTTTTGCAAATGGAAGGTGAACTCTCTTAAGAAGACTTGGAGTGAATCCTTTCCTTAAAACACCTAGACATTACAAGAACACACATAAATGAGGTGAGTGAAGCTTATTAATGAGGAAGAATGGGGAAGGAGATGACTTACCACTTCTTGAATACCTAAAATCGCCCCACCCTAGAGAGCAAGTCGGCTGGAAGGTAAATGGGAAGAATTAGGTTACATTTCTCTTAAAACCCGACTGACCACAGCAGTCCCGACCCCGTGCGCGACAATGACAGGGCGACTATGCCCTTGGCATTGTCGCCTAGGCATAGTCGCTGCCAACATACACCTTTCTATTTGATTTTGCTCGGAAGGACATCCATCGCGACAATGACCACCGCGACAATGACCATGGCAATGTCGCCGGTCATTGTCGCTGGTGAGTCCCCAGCTGCTGTTTGGCGTTTCTAAACGAGGTCTACGCGATCCTACTTTACCATGAGGTTCGATTTTAAGTTACGTTAATCGCGTGTCCCTAAGATTATGTGCGTGGCCAACTTTCCAACCACGTATGAGCATGAAATAATGATTCAATTCAAGTTAATTAAACAAATTACTAATTCGAGGTTATAAGATCGGGAAAGAGGTTCGTAGCAATTATTGAAAATTCGGGGTGTTACACCATGAGACTATTCAAGAGTGTATATAGTTAAGGACTATCATTACACATATAAGAGGAGCTAGTTTTTTTAAGTTTAACCACTAATCCACTATACAACTTGCATGTATGGAAATAATGCATCATGTATCGAAGAAATGAAAGTAATATATATCAAGGGTTATAACACAAAGCATATTTCGCTTAAGTTTTTATATAATCAATTCTCCTCAAGATTCAAGTGAATTGAATAAGATGCGAGGAAATGTGATATGTTTGTTTACCAAATCAATACGTAAAACCATATTTGTGAAACATGTAGAAAGTATTAAAATGGAAATGTTTTAAACCTCCTTTGATTAATGCACGAATCAGGGGGAGTAGTAGACAAAAGGGGGAGTCTACTATATATGCAATATTGGTATTTGTGCTCTTTCCTTCAACCAATGTTTTATTTTTCCCATTGGGTTTTGTTCCTTGGTGTAAGGTTTTAGTGAGGCAACAATTTATATACCATCATGTTTTCTTAACTCTCATGATTAATGTACGAATCTAAGAGAAAATTAGACTAAAGTAAAAGTCTATGTATTGTAAAGAGACTGGTGCGTTGTACTCTTTCCTTCGTCCTATTGTGCATCACCACTCCTTTGACTCGGCACAAGGAGGAGTGTTGTAGGATAAATGTGTCATCGTCTAAATGATATGACGATATAGATAAATATGGAGATAAATATAGAGATAGAGATAGATATAAATTATTAGAGTTATTTATGAAGTAAACCTCTTTCCATAATTATCACGATCTCTATGTAATCCTCCCTATATAAAAGAATTACGATTAATGAGAATTACGAGACTTCATTCTCTCTATTTACTGTTCTATTTCGTTTTTCCTTTAACAAGGATAAGTTTATTGGTTATAATTTATAAACACAACATTATATGAATGGCTAACTAGACTTAGGGGAGGATCAATTAACTGGTCCTACATAGTTACATATTATAGCATTTTCAACAATTATATTATTTCTTAAATAAAATATTAAAAATTATAATCTTTAAAAGAATTTATATTTTATTTTAATAATTCTTTATTTTAGAAATTCTTAACCTCAACTATATTATTAAAATATTTATCAAAATTTTATTTCTTTCCCTTTAACGTTTTTTTTTCAATACTTATTATTAGTGAAAAGTATTAAAATAATAATTTCTATCTATATTTAGATATTTCTTTGCATTTAGAGATTTTTACGGTTTCTAACTTTTTCTCTATTGTAGCATAAAATATGAAATAACGGTTGGAACAACTGCAAGAAATGGATAAAATCTAGCTTCATTTTAACGTAGTTGTTAGTGATATTCTAACATATTTTGTTTTGTGTTTTTACGTCTTTATATTTTTATGTTAATACGTCTTATATGTTTCCTTTGTATATAACCTTTATAGAAATATATACATTGAACCATTTTATTGTCTTTCCCTTTAAATAGTTGCAAAACTAAATTGAAAAAAAGACACGTAAACTGAAATCAATATCACAAGCATCATTTATTTTAGCAAATTAGCTGATAAGTTAGCTGGTGACTAATAAGTTAGTTGATGATAAATCATGTTTGACAAACCTAATTTATAAGCATGTAAAATAACCAAAAAGAATATCTTAAAAAATAATTAGTTACAATATCTAATAATATAATTAAAATAAATTTATAGTAATATAATATATTAATTAATACAAACAAGATAGTAAAGAAAAACTAAATAATATAATATCTAAATTAAAAGAACTTAAAATATATTATTATATATTATAAACTTTGACTTTATTGAAACAAATTTTAGAAAAAGTCTAAATTAACTTATAATTTTAAATAACTTGTTATATATAATATGAAAAATACTCGAATAATAATTAAAAAATTAAAATAATTTATAACTAAAATATATTGATTAATATTAAAAATAATAATAATACAAAAATAATTGATATGATTAAAAGTAATTCTAAATAAGTAGAATTAAAATAATACATAATTAATACCTTTTAATTAATAATTAGTTATTAATAAATAATAAATAATGATAATATATAATTAACAATTTTCAACCAATATTAATTAATAATAAATAATATTAATTTATAATTCATTGTTAATAAATAATAATTAATATTAATGACAGTATAACTGAAAAAAGCCAAAAAAACTCTTTCCAAACTACTTCTAGTTTATCAAAAAACTAAGTTATTCTATCCAAACATTTAATAAAAAAATAAGCTAACTTATTTTATTAAATTTGAACAACAACAATATTACTAACAATGATATGTCGTTGCATACTCAACTGAAGCCAAGAAAATTCTAATACGTTTTGTTCATCTCTAATCTTAACTTCAACAACTATTAAATCCGACTTTTTATAATTATATAAAAACAACTATAAAGATTCACGATGAATTTTCTTATATAAAAAATAATATAATCACTAACTATAGTCTTAATATCCAAAATACACATACCCATGCACTTAGTGAGTTGCAATCATTATGTAAATAGCAAATAAAACAATATACATATACATTCATAAAGTTTATATTTATAATGTATCTACAAGTGTTCAAAATGATGTCATCAACTTTAACTTTTTTTTGTTTTTGTTTTTGTTTTTGTTTTTGATTACTTCAAATAATTGGTTGGTGGGATTGAGATTGAAATAGACAAAGGGGGGTGGAGGGGACCAAATTAAAGTTAAAGTTAGTGTTGGAAATTGAGGGGCTAATGTTAATAAAGTTGCTTTTTGAGGGGGTGTAAAAGTCATAGCCAATGTGTGAATGCATGATGGGGGTCATGTGTGGACTCCTTTTTTTATTTCCTTATCAACCATTCATTCACTATAAAATATAACACACACACACACATATATATATATATATATGGCCTAAGACCACCCGTACCGTCCTCGGGTTCGGCTGAGTTGGCGAGCGGGTTCGAGAGGGCTGCAGCAGGTAGGGGTACCCGGGGGGGGGGGGGGGGGGGTAGCAAGCGGGTTCGGCTACCGGGTTCACCAACCCGATCAACACGTTGCAATATTAATTTTTTTTTAATTTTTTTTAAACAATACCGTTGGTAAACGGCTATTTTACAAAATTAATTTTTTTTTATTTTTTTTTTCAAATTAATCACACTATATATATTAACCTATACCATCTTATTTTTTAACACCAAAACATACTTTCTTCCATTTCTCTCAAATTCAATACCTTCTTCCATTTCTCTCAAATTTCATCATGAATCCAAACACCACACCTACATCCCGTCGTAACAAGACCCGGAGCTTGGCTTCCAAGCGTTTTCTCAACAAGGTTATATTCCGCAACCGGCCCCGAACGTTGGTTTCCAACAATTTCCGCAACACCCGTATATTCCTCATCAATTTACATATCCTGGTTTGATTCAACAAGGTTTTACTCCCGCCAATTACCAACTTCCTCAACCCGCAATCGATTTCGACGACGACTTTGTTCCTGAAACCCAACAAAATGAAAAAACTTGAACTCGAACAACAAAAGTTGGAACTCGAACGAGAAAAACGATATGAACAAGACTTCGAGTTTTTCATAGCCCGCATGATCACCTTTCGGGAGATGTTTTGAGGGCTACTTTAGCGAGAAAAAAAATTTAGAAAATATCATAATTTTTAGTGTTTTGTATTTTGTATTTTTTATTTTTTTAGTGTTTTGTATTTTGTAATTTTTAATTTTTTAATGAATGATATGAATTTTATTTTTTATTATTTATCTTATTTTTATTTATTAAAAATATATAAATATTTTTATTTTGTTAAATAATTAAATGTATAAATAAAAGAATTAAAAAAGATGAGGTGACAATTGGGTTCAGTGGGTTCAGTGGATTAGCGGTACTCCACTTTTGGGTAAGGAGGGTAGGAAAGAGAAAAGCTGATGTGACGCTGAGGTGGCAAGTTGGTTCATTGAATAGTGGTACTAATGGCCTAACCAAATGAGAACTAAATAGTTTGTGGCAATCGTAGAATTCAATGTAAACCACTAATTTAATATAATCAATGTTAATTTTTTAAAATAAAGTATAAGGGTAAATCAATAATTTATATTGATAATTATTTTAATTTAATACTCTAATTGTGCATTTATTTCTCTCTCTCTCTCATCCAAAATATTACTATGGCGCTCTCTCTCTCTATCTCTATCTCTATCTCATCTCACCTTATAATTTTATTAACCCTAATTTTTTTCTTTCTTCACTTTCTCAAGATTTGGCCATCGACGGCAGCTTTTCCTATCTCTACCGGCAAAAGCTTTCACCTTCGTCCTTCCTTTTCCATGTCCACCTTGCATTATGGCTCCAGATTTGACGACCTTCCGTCATCCTTCAGCAAACATCTGCGACCGAACCTTGCATTACGGTCAGAGTCTTGATGCATTAAATTCAGATCTGAAAAATGCAATGCCATACTACACGGTCTGCTTCTATATCCATAATCGGCGTTTCTTTCTTTTTCATATTCGACTTTTCTTTCTTTTAAAAAAACCGATTAAAAACCATAACTCATTCCTCTCTCGTTCCGATCACCGGTGATTGGCCGATAAAAGTATTCGATGTACAATGGTATCAGAATGGTATCACAATGTACAATGGTAGCACACTGGTTATGGCAGTGAATTTTTCTTTTAATTTTGAGAAGTTATTCGGTATCACAGTTGACTATCACATTGGGTATCACAGTGGGTATAACAGTTAGGTAGCACAATGTACAATGGTATCACAGTAGGTATGGCAGTGAATTTGTTTCTTAATTTTGAGAAGTTATTTGGTATCACAGTTGGGTATCACAGTGGGTATAACAGTTGGGTTCACAGTGGGTATAACAATTGGGTAACCCAAGTGGGTTGCACAGTTTGGTAGCATAGTTGGGTATCACACAATGGCTATCACGCCGGAACAAGAGGAGAGAGGAGAGATGTTTTAAAAAAGTCAAATTTACCCATAAATATTATCCATAAATATTAAAATTTTAAAAATTAATGGATAATCACCAAAATTAATATTTTTAATAATATCCATTGATTATTAAGAATGTATGGTTGAGATTGGATCTCACGGTTATCACAAACAACCGAGTTCTCTCTTGAGGATCGTGTAAGAAGTTAGAGTTAATGTGAAAATCATGACAAATAGATCTGAATAATCGATCATTTTTAATTAAATGTTCTCCCATGAATTGCACCTTAGAAGAGAATTGATCTGGTGCATCTCTGTTGTAACACCTCAAATTTTGGAGAAAACATTTTTGGGAATCACAGACGTCCGCGTGAGTGCAGGTCGGACGTCCGCGAAGGGCGGAAGTCTGCATGACATCCACGGAAGCAACAGAGGTTTTGGGATGAAAATGGTTCGGCCAAGGCCGGAGGTCCGCGAAGTACCATGCGGACGTCCGCGACATGTCTGATGAAATATCTTGGGTATTTTAATCCCTTTCTCTCTCTCTCTTTCCTCACTTCACTTTCCAAACCCTAACTCCATCCCTCTCTCCCTCCCTCAGTCGATTTTCCTCCCAAGAACTCACAAACCCAACCTCTTCTTCCTCATTTTCTTCATCTAAACTAAACCTACTTTCCACCATTGTTGAAGATATGGAAGCTTGAAGCTTTTGTGGGTGATTAGGAGCTTTTGCTTGGAGATTCAAGTGATAAAGGTAATATTCCTCTACCCAAAAGCTAGGTTGTTGTTGTTTTTATCTCCTTTCTATTTTGGGGTTTGGTTGGATGATTTTGGTTGTGTTTGGTTGAGGTGACCTTCTCCTTCTTCATTTATGAAGATTAGGGTTTTGATATAAGTTGGGATTTGGGTGTAAATGTTTGGGGAATGATTCTTTGTGGTTGGATGTGGATATTTATGGTTGGAAACTTGTGGATCTAGGTTTTTGGAATATTTGGCCTAAGGATTCGGGTTGCATCAAAGGAGCTTACGTTTGGGGAAAATCTAGATTTAGCCTAAATCTAGCAAGGTGAGTTCAAGTTGCTTTGTGAAAATTTTGTACATGCCAAGATGTTATTTTTCCAAATACTTATGTGTTTTAAATGAAAATGATCAATGGTTGAATTATTTGGTGGGTTTTAACCCTTTGAAGTATTTATGGTTGTGAATATGGTAAAACACTTACATTTGGAATTTTTGGGAAAATGTGATAGATAAATCATACATGAAAATGGGTTATGGATTTAAGTTATAAATGGAGTCTACTTGTTATGAAAATGCATTTTTGTGTATATCTTGAAAATATTCATTTAGTACATCATGGGATGATTTGAAAATGTAATGGTGTGAGTCCTTTGGAAAAGAGGGTTTCCCAACCCAAGGTTTTATTTCGGGTTTTCATGGATTCAAAGTATTTATTGGCAAAGGTGTGTGTTGCTACGTTTAATGTCATTTTATGACTTTTATGAACTATCTTTTGAATAAGTTGAGCTTGTGGCTCGGTATTGGATTTTGTGAAGTCTTGAGGACAATTGTCCAGTTTTGATAGCTCAAAGTTGAGTTTTGATTATGATTTACGTTATTGGGGAATTGCATGTTTTGAATGCACTTGTTTATTCATTTGGGGTCGTGTAACGTTTTAGACCTTGTTAGCTATGGATCCATAGGCAAGAGATCGGGATTGATTGAGCTGAGTTTATGAGACGTTAGTTTCTCTTTTATAGCACGGAATAGGCATCGGGTTCCATGATAAGTAAGGCGTGGACCTACATGGTCGGGCGTCGTCTCATGGGCAGTAAGGTGTAATTCCATATGTGTTTGGCACGGGATAGGCATCGGGTTCCATGATAAGTAAGGCGTGGACCTATATGGTCGGGCGTCGTCTCATGGGCAGAAATGTGTAATCCCAAATGTGCTGTTGTGGATTTGGAGTGACCCAATGTATAGACCTGGAGTGGTTGAAGTTGGGGGCTCCCTAGTCTCGCGGGCAATAGATCTGGAGTGATTGAGCTCAGTTTACGAGAATAATCCACGTGGGTGTTTTATTGCATAGTAGGTGGCCCACTTTTGTGTTCCGTCACGTGCAATGTATACGGGCCTCCCCCGTCACCAAAAGGTGTTGTTTTGGGTATTTGTGTTTATCCATGTTTTCGGTGACGTATCATATTTATGAGAATTGCTTTTCCACGTTATATGAGTTATGGGTTATGTTTTATCCATGTTTTGGGATGTTTGGAATAATGGCGAATTATTTATGGATTCAATCGTTTTGAGAATCAAATGTTATCTCACCTTCACGTTGGTTTTGGGAATGAGTCCATTTTGGAAATCATGTTATATTAAAGTTTTCAGCATGGGATTTGTGTGAGTTGGAGAATGGACGATTTGCATTTAAAGTAAATTCTTTTGAAATCACGACTAAAACTACATCCCTCTCGATTTATGAATTTATATGGTCATGATAAAACTCTTGAACTCACTAGACGTTAGCCTAACCTTTTTTATTTGTCGGCATGTGCAACAGGCTCAGGTTGGGAGTAGCTTTAGCTACACTGTGAAGTGGCGAGAACTAGTAGAGTGCACGAGAGGTGACTTTGAGTAGTGATGCCTTCCGCATTTATTTGGGATTAGCAACTTGTGTTGTGTTGAGTAACTCCCATCTTTAGTTATTAATTATGGAAATTATAATGTTTAAATTCCGAGGTATTTTCAGGGATGATCTGTAGAAATAGTTTTATCCTCGTTTGGTTATTTTATTAAAATTAAATTTAGTTGCTCGTTCCAATTTTGAGGGTGTTACAAGTTGGTATCAGAGCATAAGTTTGAGAGAACTAGGTGTTGATTTTGGATACCTAGACTCAAGCTAGCGTTCTTTTAAGTAAATGAGAGTGAAATTTCACCATTAAGCACATTAAGATAGGATGTTTTGAGGTCGATGGAGTCGTTAGAAACGAGAATCGCGTCAAGAGTAGCAAGGATAATCATGTACGATACGTTCATGATGACATCTGGCCAGTGCCATGGTGAATCTACTAGTACATGTGCATACTTGAACTACTTTAATGTGATGACCGTTGGGGTAGTGAAGGAGTTTTTAAGCGAATAGTCGTTGGAAAAGATTGACGATTTTAGTGTTAGTCACTTAGGGTGACAGTAAGCATGATGTTTGCTTTAAGTGGACCGTTTCGGGTCAAGGTTAATGGTTGGATTAGAACCATAAACTTATTGAATCGATTTTGATTCGAGGAAAAAACCGTAAGGTTAATCAATGTAATTCCCAGCTTGGCTTAAGATGTGTGAGCATCCGGATGACGGTAGTGTGACCGGAGAGATTTGGAGGAGTATGGGTTGAGACGTTGAGTGCCGACTAAATTCATGCACATAATTTATTTTGAAATAAATTGTATCAGTTATTTCTTGTGTTTCGAATCCTCTTGTAGATTGAGTGACAAAATCTCAGAAAATGGTTAACACACACAAGATTTTAAATCGTGGTTTTGAGCATGCATGAAAATTGTTTTATTGCGAGAGTTCCAAACTCCGCCGGAACTTGTTTTATTTCATTGATTGTCCAACGTTACTTTTGGGTACAATGTTATCCATATTATTGATGTTGTTTAAGATGTTGGGCAAGTAACTACGACTTATGGCTTTGACATTGGATCTCCTCCACATATGTTAAGGTTTGGATGGAAAGCTATCTTCCATTATGTCTATGTTGGGTTTTATTGGAAATTTATTTAATGGGAGTTTTGTCGAAAAGCGTTGTTTAGATCGTATTACAACAAAAGGGGAATTTTGGAAGTCTTGGCAATTTAGCCATGGTTTTACGTTATGCAATTTGATTGTTGGAAGCGAAAGGTTTGACACCATTTGGTTGAGTCGAGGCAATTAAGCCCATGGAGTTTTACGGAGTTTCGTTTTACGACGTGTTGGGTCATGTGAGTGCAATTTTGTAAGATGCATACTTTAGTTAATTTTGGATTATATTGGGCATTTTGACTCATTCGGGTTTTGTTGAGAAGTGCTATTTAAGCCGTAAGGCAACCAAATTGAATGTTTTGGAACTTTGGTGTCGCGTAATTTCTCTTTCAAAGATTTGTGTTAGCACATTTTGTTGTAATTTATTTAATTGAACGGATCGATTTATATGTGGCGTGAGTACTGCATGAAAGAACATACTGATTGTATTTCTTAACAATTTGCTTTATGTGCTTCCGACTAGTTGATTATTTTCTTGTCCTTTCTTGCAAACGCATGGTATTGATCTAAGGGTGTGCATAATTTGATAGTCACTAACCCTCGAAAGCTTTGATAAAAGTATCGTGAATGAAAATGTTTTATTAATTCATTGCATGAGTGAGGGTCATTTGGTCAAAGATACGTTTTAAGATTGTGGGGTTTATGCAGTACGGTTTACGATACGGTACATTTTGAAAACACGAATGTGTGAGTCACTGAACTTCGGTCAACATTGGTTTGATGAGCATTTTGGAAAATTGTAAACCTTTTGGTTTTGGAGAAAATGGGTATTTTGAGTATCCTAACGAGTAAATTTGAAACATTGTCATTTCAACGTTTTATATTGCGAGTGTGAATTTTCGGTGTAAATGCTCAGTTATGGGGATTTTGGAAAATTATTTGTCCTAACCTAGAGTGCGTGGGATTGCTTAAATTTTTGGAACATTAATACGCACCGTTTGTATGATTCGACATTTGAAGTCGATTTAAATCCTTTTTGGTGTCAACCAATTACAAACACTTATTTTCTCCTAAGTTTGGGAAAACACATTAATGTGTGGGTATTGTCAAAAGTGTTTCACTCTTATGTCATTATATGACTAGATAAGAAAATTTTGAATACCGATTTAAAGAATTTCGTCTTTTGAAATTTTGTTACAAACGATTTGATGCATGTAATTTCGTTTCAAGAAAACTACTAAGAGAGTATTACAAGTTTGCGTGCATACTCCAATTTGAGATTTCTTCTTGACGTTTTAGTCAATGTCTTCGAATGATGAACACGTAGTGATTTTGTTTTAGACTTGGAACTGACACAAATCGTTTTATATTTTAACCAAAGTACAATTATGAAATTGTTTCACCATCTTTGTGAGATAAACTGACGTGTGCGAATTTTGTTCGGGGATCTCGATTCACTGTCATTTTATGGTTAAAAAGGGGTTTTTGGGGAGTCGGAGGACGTTTAAACTCCTTCTGAAATACGTACAAATCTTTTTGTTGCACACCATTTAAAGTATGAGAATTTCTTTACGTGCATGACCTAAATAAATCTATGTTAAGACCGTGGCGGTCCATTTCATAAGATTGTTGAGCATACTTTTACGTCTGGTTGATAACTTGAATTTTGGTGAAATGGTTTTCAAGATGATTTTCATATGTGGGACGAGTGTGTCCATTTTTTTACGAAACTACCTAACTGATAGTAGTAGTTTTTATGTGTGCGGTTAACTTGATATGAAAATCTTTGTGTTGAAAATTTCTATAAAAAGTTTTCGATTGGCATATTTGTTAAATAATACACTTGAGATCCTTGAACTCATTAGGACATTGGAAAGGTCAAGTAACCTCGGTTAAAAGTAAGTGTGAGTAGAACTTCGTCAGTGGAAGGCTGAGTATTTTAATGTGTGTTGGTACCGTAGGCCAAGTAGCGCTGTTTGTAGAATCGGCATATTTTGTAATTGAAGGGTTAGATTCGCGGTATCTTATTTTGAGGTTGGTTGTAACCATCTTGTTGGCAATTTTGTTTTGGGTTTTGGTCAGTTTTCGCATAATGGATGTGTAAGACCCTGTAGACGCCATATTGATAACCTTGGTTTTGTAAGAATGCTCGACGAGTGAAACTCGGGTGTTGAGTCTGTTGTGATTCAAAGTTTGGTGGTATAACTAGGTGTCAACTCTTGGGCTTGAGGCCAAATACCGTTAGTGTAATCGGAGGATTGTAGTTCGATTTTAATGGAATGATGGTAATGGTTGTAGTAATCTTAAGATGTTCAATTGTGATGAGCGGATTTAGTGAGATGACTTTCCTTGTGTGGTAAAAGAAACTGTCGGTTGGATGATTAATAATTGGACGTATCTTTGGGATTGTGTAATTGATGGGTCAGTAATGACCGTTGGTGTTGGAATGGATGGAATCCGTTGAGAGTAAATGCTAGTTCAGTAGCGGAATTATTTGGGGATTCAGAGGTTTTGGTTGATTTTGGTAGTGATTTCACTTTGGGCTGAATTGGAGAGAAAATTTAAGAACATGTGGATATGGATTATTTGGGGAGTTTGAAGCTGACGTTGGGAAGTATGGAACACCTAAGGCTGGGAGGCGACCGGAGTCGTCTAGTTGGAAGTTGCTCCAGTGGATGGAGCGTCCACCGGACATAAGTACAATGTACCTGAGAGGGCATTGTTGGTAAGAGTTTGCTTGAGGTTAGTCTTGGTAGTCCATGTGGGAAAATTTAGATTCCAGTTATGAGCTGATCGATTATGGTCGGCGTTGCGTTGGTTAGCCTTTGGTTGTAAAGAATTCGGATTACGAGGACGAAATCATTCTAAGGTTGGGAAGATTGTAACACCCCAAATTTTGGGGAAAACATTTTAGGGAATCACGGACGTCCGCAAGAGTGCAGGCCGGACGTTCACGAAGCGTGGAAGTTCGCATGACATCCGCAGAAGCAACAGAGGTTTTGGGATGAAAATGGTTCGGCCAAGGCCGGACGTCCGCGAAATACCATGCGGACGTCCGCGACCTGTCTGATGAAATATCTTGGGTATTTTAAGCCCTTTCTCTCTCTCTTTCCTCACTTCACTTTCCAAACCCTAACTCCATCTCTCTCTCCCTCCCTCAGCCGATTTTCCTCCTAATAACTCACAAACCCAACCTCTTCTTCCTCATTTTCTTCACCTAAACTAAACCTACTTTCCACTATTGTTGAAGATATGGAATCTTGAAGCTTTTGTGGGTGATTAGGAGCTTTGGCTTGGAGATTCAAGTGATAAAGGTAATATTCCTCTACCCAAAAGCTAGGTTGTTGTTTTCATCTCCTTTCTATTTTGGGGTTTGGTTGGATGTTTTTGGTTGTGTTTGGTTGAGGTGACCTTCTCCTTCTTCATTTATGAAGATTAGGGTTTTGATATAAGTTGGGATTTGGGTGTAAATGTTTGGGGAATGATTCTTTGTGGTTGGATGTGGATATTTATGGTTGGAAACTTGTGGATCTAGGTTTTTGGAAGATTTGGCCTAAGGATTTGGGTTGCATCAAAGGAGCTTACGTTTGGGGAAAATCTAGATTTAGCATAAATCTAGCAAGGTGAGTTCAAGTTGCTTTGTGAAAACTTTGTACATGCCAAAATGTTATTTTTCCAAATACTTATGTGTTTTACATGAAAATTATCAATGGTTGAATTATTTGGTGGGTTTTAACCCTTTGAAGTATTTATGGTTGTGAATATGGTAAAACACTTACATTTGGAATTTTTGGGAAAATGTGATAGATAAATCATACATGAAAATGGGTTATGGATTTATGTTATAAATAAAGTCTACTTGTTATGAAAATGCATTTTTGTGTATATCTTGGAAATGTGCATTTAGTACATCTTGGGATGATTTGAAAATGTAATGATGTGAGTCCTTTGGAAAAGAGGGTTTCCCAACCCAAGGTTTTATTTGGGGTTTTCATGGATTCAAAGTATTTATTGGCAAAGGTGTGTGTTGCTACGTTTAATGTCATTTTATGACTTTTATGAACTATCTTTTGAGTCAGTTGAGCTTGTGGCTCGGTATTGGAGTTTGTGAAGTCTTGAGGACAATTATCCAGTTTTGATAGCTCAAATTCGAGTTTTGATCATGATTTACGTTATTGGAGAATTGCATGCTTTGAATGCACTTGTTTATTCATTTGGGGTCGTGTAACGTTTTAGACCTTGTTAGCTATGGATCCATAGGCATTTGATTTTCCCAAGTCTCGCGGGCAAGAGATCGGGATTGATTGAGCTCAGTTTACGAGACGTTAGTTTCTCTTTTGTAGCACGGAATAGGCATCGGGTTCCATGATAAGTAAGGCGTGGACCTACATGGTCGGGCGTCGTCTCATGGGCAGTAAGGTGTAATTCCATATGTGCTTGGCACGGGATAGGCATCGGGTTCCATGATAAGTAAGGCGTGGACCTATATGGTCGGGCGTCGTCTCATGGGCAGTAAGGTGTAATCCCAAATGTGCTGTTGTGGATTTGGAGTGACCCAATGTATAGACCTTGAGTGGTTGAAGTTGGGGGCTCCCTAGTCTCGCGGGCAATAGATCTGGAGTGATTGAGCTCAGTTTACGAGAATAATTCACGTGGGTGTTTTATTGCATAGTAGGTGACCCACTTTTGTGTTTCGTCACGTGCAATGTATACGGGCCTCCCTCGTCACCAAAAGGTGTTGTTTTGGGTATTTGTGTTTATCCATGTTTTCGGTGACGTATCATATTTATGAGAATTGCTTTTCCACGTTATATGAGTTATGGGTTATGTTTTATCCATGTTTTGGGATGTTTGGAATAATGGCGAATTATTTATGGATTCAATCGTTTTGAGAATCAAATGCTATCTCACCTTCACGTTGGTTTTGGGAAAGAGTCCATTTTGGAAATCATGTTATTTTAAAGTTTTCAGCATTGGATTTGTGTGAGTTGGAGAATGGGCAATTTGCATTTAAAGTAAATTCTTTTAAAATCATGACTAAGGGGCCGTTTACTTAATCACTTACCAGGGTAAGTGCTTACCGGTCTTACTTCCGGGTAAGATTTTAGTCCACCAAAATGACATCGTATGCAACAATTTAGCCGGTAAGCACTAACCGTGGTAAGAGTCGTCGCACTCACTTACCGAGTAAGATTCTCGGTCCTTGCTTTCGACTCTAGGTCTTTGCTTCCGCTCTTACCGGGTAAGATTCTTAGTCCTAGCCATATTCATCCGGTAAACTAATGTGACTTGGTAAACGGCCCCTAAAACTACATCCCTCTCGATTTATGAATTTATATGGTCATGATAAAACTCTTGAACTCACTAGGCATTAGCCTAACCCTTTTTATTTGTCGGCATGTGCAACATGCTCAGGTTGGGAGTAGCTTTAGCTACACTGTGAAGTGGCGAGAACTAGTAGAGTGCACGAGAGGTGACTTTGAGTAGTGATGCCTTCCGCATTTATTTGGGATTAGCAACTTGTGTTGTGTTGAGTAACGCCCGTCTTTAGTTATTAATTGTGGAAATTATAATGTTTAAATTCCGAGGTATTTTCAGGGATGATCTGTAGAAATAGTTTTATCCTCGTTTGGTTATTTTATTGAAATTAAAGTTAGTTGTTCGTTCCAAATTTGAGGGTGTTACATCTGTGCATCTCATTCTAATGTGCATTCATTTCTCATCCAACGGTTGATAACCACTTCCCACGTTAACCTCAACCTCTCACCGAAACTCAACATATATATAAATGAAAAACAAGAAAACCACGAAAAAATGGATGAAAAGTATATCAATATTGATGTTAAATTAACGAGAAAAAATATGATCGTTTATTTGGTGTAATGTATTTCGTTTGATCTTTTTCCGACTTTTTCGAATAAAAGACAGGGGTTGGTGGGGCGGGGGTGAGGTTTTTAAATTTAATTAATATCTAACGGTTGATAAGGTGCTTTATAATTTATCATTTATTTGAGGTTTTTCTACAAATATAGACACACACTTGTATATACATATACACATGGATGTTCATGGATAGGGTTGATCAGGTTCAAGACATTTGAAGAACCCAAAACAAATGTTTGGCGGTTTCAAAAATCTCAACCCAACCCAACCCAATCCAAACCGTATGGGTTAGACGAGTTGATATATTAGCACATCAAAATATTCTCGTAACTTTGAATATGTTTTTTCTCTACTCATAATTCATTTTCACCATTAATCATCTGATACAGCTTAGTCATATTTCTTAAATCTTAAACATATCGCATTCAACTATTTTTCTCAATTTGTTGTATTGTTCACATTTACTAAACATATATATGAAGGAGTTATATAATAATGGTTAAGAGATTGAATATATATATATATAGGGTATGTAACGGTGTAATTATAATGTACATATTAGTAATAATCATATTAAATCAAAAAAATAAAAGGATATATGTTTATCGAGTTGGGCTAGGTTGGGTTGGGTTGGGTTCAAATGATCGTTACACGATATCAACCCAATACATATGGTTGAAGATTTTACAACTCGATTGGACATTGGGTTGCTTCGGGTTGGGTTATTTCACGTTGGGTTGAGTTGGTCGGGTTTTTGAGCACCCCATATACATGTACATATTGGGAGGATCAAACGAGTATAATATCAAAATAAGAAACACAAAAACGGCTAAGTCATATGTGATTTTACACTGATACATACGAATATCGAAAACGATCAACTAGAGATGGCCATTCCGGCCCGAGACGGAGGCCCGGAATCAAGACCGTTTATGACCCAGCCCGACCCGTAGAATGTTGTGTTTGTTTGAATGACTACTTGTATAGTGTTGATTGTAACACCCTTAAATTTGGAAAGAGCAACTAATTAAAAAATTTCAGTAATACCTCAAGTAAATGATAGAATCCCTTTCTACAAATTAATACATGAAAATACCTCTGTTAGCTCCAACTTCTACTGTTTATAGAAGTATTGAAAATTAGGCTAAGTGTTGACATCGACAGAGGTTCTGCCAAGACACCGATAGAAGATCAAGTGAAGACTCAACTGAAGACTCTCACAGAGGACAAGACCACAGAGCCTTTGCCAAACTTGACAGAGCCTCTGTGGTATGAAGACTGAAGACTTGGAAGATTATCTAAAGATCAACACAAAGACGATCGTGCCTCTCACGATTTCTGCTGTACGAAGATTCTGAAGATCATTCGTACAAGGTGTGCCCTGACAATTCCACGTGTCAAACTCTGATGGGTTTCAGCCTTTGCAGAATTGCGGTGCACTATGTTAACGTTGTACCAGTGGCAGTTTCACGATCGTGTCTTGTACTTTTAGTCCTTTATGTCTAGAACTTGTCCCTTGATGAATAGTATAAATAGAAGACTCATGTTGAGCTCTTCTATTAAGCTTTGCACAACACACACTCTTAAGAGCAGAATTCTTGTTTAATCTTCGGTGTTCTTGGTTTTTTATTTATATCAATATAAAGTGGGTTATTGAGTTACAACTTGTGTTATTTACATCTCACGTATTTGATATAGTGTGTTCTTCTACCTTAAATATCTTATTAGTTCTCTAAAACGCTTCCGCACATCATTCTGTTTTGAACTAATAGATATAATCATCATTGTTAAGTAAAAACAGAACCAACAATTGGTATCAGAGCCATCCTTGATTTTCTATATCAAGAGATCCTCTCTTACAATGATTTTTGGTAGAAACTTGGTTAGATTTTGACCTGTTCTTCGCATATTCTAAACATACTCTGTTTTTCTGCCATTCTCGACCTGTTCGACTTTGGTAAACCTGCAGAATCTGTTTTCTAGGTTAAAACTCTCCATTTAAGTGCATCGCTTAAGGTTTTCAAGCTTGTAATCTCTTTTCTAAAATCCTGACCCATCATCTGAAAATCTCAGTTTATACTCTGTTTTCTGGTATTTTCCAAAACTATTCAAAATGGCAGCAAACACCAACAACTACTTTTCTGCCGGTTCTTTAACAAAACCAACCACTCTACTCAGAGATGAGTACCCTCAGTGAAAAATACGAATGATTCATTTCTTCGAGGGTACTGACAAAGAAGATCTTCACTACATCCACAATCCTCCTTTCGTTCCTATGCTCTCTGTACCACGTGTACCTGCAACAGACGACACTCCAGAAATTCCTGCGCACGAGAAACCTAAGTCAAAAGATAAATGGTCTGATCCTGACTGAGTGAAATACGAATTGGCACAGAAAGCAAAACAAATTCTGATAATGGCCATCCCCAATGACCTCTTATAATCCCTAGATGCGTGTGAATCTTCATACGATCTATGGAAGGAACTAGAGAAACAATTGTAAGGAGGGGCTAAAACTCAAAAAAATCACAGAGCCCAATTGTAAGATCCCACATTGGTTGGGGAGGGGAACAAAGGTTGCCTTATAAGGGACTTGATACCTCCTCTATTAGACGCATTTTAAAACCGTGAGTCCAGTTGTGCGGACAAAGCGGACAATATCTGGTACGGTTGGTCTGGGATGTTACAAATGGTATCAGAGCCACTCCTGTGCCGTTCGAGATGTGGGGCAAACCTCATCGAGGACGATGAGTCCCTGAGGGGGGGTGTGTGTAACACCTTAGGCATATCCCACATCGGTCGTGGACAGGAGAGATGCTGGGTATATTAGTAAACCTTGGCCATACCAGCCACAACGCGTTTTGGGGCCACAAGCATGCGGGTTCCTTGGGAACTCTGTGGTTAAGCGTGCTTGGGTGGGAGTAGTACCAGGATGGGTGACCTCCTGGGAAGTCCTTGCGAAGTCCTTGCCAGGTCGCCAAGAACAAAGCCGTGAGTCCAAGTGTGCGGACAAAGCGGACAATATCTGGTACGGTTGGCCTGAGATGTTACAGATGGTATCAGAGCCGGGAACCGGACTGGTGTGCCAGCGAGGACGCTGGGCTTCCAAGGGGGGTGGATTGTAAGATCCCACATTGGTTGGGGAGGGGAACAAAGGTTGCCTTATAAGGGACTTGATACCTCCTCTATTAGACGCGTTTTAAAACCGTGAGTCCAGTTGTGCGGACAAAGCGGACAATATCTGGTACGGTTGGTCTGGGATGTTACACCAATGTATCAATGAGTATTACTGTTAGTTCCAGATAAATCGTATACTTTACTTTTTAATCGTTTGATTTCATTATCGTTGCACGGATCTGGAACTAACAATTGGTATCAGAGCAGACGGACGAGATTGATTCAAAGCCTTCCTATTGAATTCTGGTAAGATTTTGACTTTTCACGTCTGTGTACTCTTGAAAAATCAAAATCTCGATTCTGATAAAATTGATTGTTTCTGTTTATTGGGTTGTGTTAGCATCATTGTTATAAGTCATTCTGCAAATTTTCACATCCTAATTCGTCCATTTGAGTGGTTAATTAAGCAAATCAAAATCAAAAGTTTTGGTTGTGTTCTTCATCAAAAATCGAATTTTTAACATCAAAACTTGTTGTTTTTGCTTTAAAATCGATTGGGTTAGTGTTATTTTTGTGTTTGGCATTGTTCCTAATCTTTCATGATCGATTTTGAGAAACCCTAGTTGATTCCCAAGCGATTGAAAACTCACAGCCGCAGAGTTCGGATAACACAGTCGTGGTTTCCGGACAAATCTACACTGTCCGGACCTTTGTGTTACTTCGTCCGGGTTCGTCCTGCTTTCCGGGTAAGTCATCATTCCGGGTAAGTTATCATTCTGGGTAATTCGTTATACTCTCAATCATTCCGGGTAATTTGTTTCGGAAACCCAGCACTTTTCGGTAAAGTATTTTATCCGGACAAGCCAAGGTTTCCGGTAATCAATTTCATCCGGAAACTCTGTCTACCCGGTAAGTTTAGTATTTGTTAATTGTATCCGGAAAGTATCATCATCCGGTAAGTCTTTACTTCATATTACTCGGACACCTTTCTTATATGGTAACTTTTGTTTTCCGAAAAGCTTAAGCTATCCGGATTCTTCAGTTTATCCGGATACCTGTGAGATTTTTGAACTGTTCTTAATTAATCTGATCCGGACACTTCCAGATCAGACTCTTATTTGGATTCCTATCCAGTAAGCTCACTCTTAGTTCATATCTGTCGTAGAACATGCGTTAGGATCCCACTCATAGTGCCTTGCGTTAGGTTTACACTTTGAATCAATCCACACGTCTGACGATCACTCCGTTGCAACCAAAGATGTCTACTTCGTGCGAAGCTCTTGCAATCGACACCGACTCCAAACCACCGTGTCTCTTTCCAAATGAATACAGCCAATGGCGCGACAGGTAGAGTCCAAGGACAACTACGAGTACATCAAGAGAGCTCTTGAAGATGGTCCAATCCCTTGGCCGATGAATGAAATAGCAGCAACTGCAACTGCTTTAGCTCGTAGTACGAAAAAGACTATCGCCGAAATGACCAAAGATGAAAGAGGCATGATCGAAGGTGAAAAGCATGCAAAGAGATATCTTGTCCAAGCCCTTCCCAACCCGATCTATACAGCTATCGACAGCTACAAAGAAACGGCAAAGGGCGTGTGGGATCAAGTGGCCAGAATGATGCGTGGGAGCGATGTCGGAAATCAACTAAAGATCAACAGCACGATAACCAAGTTCGATGGTTTCAAGCAGCGCACCGGCGAATCTCTCACACAGACCTATGAACGGTTCTGCTCACTTCTTAATGAACTGAACAAGAATAAGATCACTCGCTCCAACACAAAAAATGCGCTCAAATTTCTCAATAATCTGTTGCCGAAATGGAAGGTGTTTGCTTCTCATGTCAAGCACAACAACTTGATAGAGAACATCGGCATCAATGAACTCTATGAGACACTTCTTCAAGACGAAGATGAAGTGAATGAGCTTCTGAGCGAGAAGAAGACTGACTCAAAGCCAACTGTTGATCCTATTGCACTCATGTCCTCCAAGAAAGGGAAATCTTCGAGCGGTCACTCTAAACGTGCTCAAAATCAAAGCTCTTCCGAATCTGAAAAGGAAGACAGTGACTCTAATGATGAAGTATCTGACTTCAAGAAAGCGATAGCTCTGCTTACGAAATCTTTCCAACAACAAAAGTACTATAAGAAGCCTTCGTCCAACAATCAGCGCTACTCCACCTCCTCCAACAAGCGCCATGACCATCAGGACAAGTATGAGGGAAAGAAGAAAGCTGATGAGCAAGGGAAGTCAGAGAAGAAGGAGAAGACTGAGAAAGCAGAAAGTAAGAAGAAGGGTGAGCCAGTGATATGTTACAACTACGGAAAGCTTGGTCACTTTGCTAAAGATTGTACGAGGCCCGTGGTAAATAATTCTCACTACTACAAGGCAAAACTCGCATTGGCTGAGCAAAAGGAAGCTGGAGAAGCTATGTTTGTGGAAAATGACTACTGGTTGGGTCGTTCTGATGATGAAAGCGATAATGATGGTGCAAATTCTTTCATGGGCTATCACTCTCCAGCTGATGAAGAGAAGACAAGTCAGGTATGTGATTCTTCCGAACAAGATTTCTTGAATAAAATGCAATCTTTTACCGACCAGGCAGATTCCTTTAAGGCCACCACTAAAGAACAAAAGCTTAAGATTAGTTCACTAACCGAAAAGCTAGATGTTCAAACAAGAATAACTGAAAAACATAAGTCTGAAAATGCTATGTTAAAGGAGAAATGCAAAAATCTTTCAATAGCACCTAAAGACTTAAGGGCCAAATTATCTGATCTTCAGTCTCAGTTTGATCAGTGCATGAATGAGAAAGAAGAACTTGTTTATCAATGTTCCTCTCTTCAAATTCAGAACAAGGAGTTTGTTGTTAAAATTCTTGATCTTGAAACCAAACTCCACAAAAGGGGTCAAACTGATCAAACCATCTTTCTGAATAAACCTAAGGAGTTCACTTATTTTAACAAAGAGTGGGGAATCGGATATGATAACCCACACTATTTGAAAAAGGGAAGATATCAAACTCCTACGTTGTATGATTTTGCATGTTTTGGGTTAGATAAAACGTATCCGGAATATGCCATTCATTGGACTGGCCCTCTTGAACCTGAAAAGGAAGAGGAAACCGAGGAATATAAACGAGGAATACAACTTCCGTTTTGTTATGAATCTTTGAATTATTCCTATCAAAAGAACAAAAAGTATCTCTCAAATGACTACTTCGACCCTTACAAGGTTGCTAAGCCCAAGGATTCCTCCAAAAAGGATGAGGACCAAACACCTGCAACCAAGACTGAGACGGACGAGTTTAAACTCTATGTTCCCCCTCTCATCTTGGAAGCAAAGATTGTCGAGTTGGAGGAGTCGTTTGAGAAAGAAAGGTCTGTTTTTCAAAACGAAAAGAAAGCGCTAATCTCCGAGATTGAGAAACTCAATTCTAAGAAACTTGAGAATCCACAACCGGTCAAAACCGAAGTTGTCTCTGATGAAGGACAGGAAATCCTTCGGGAAGAAATCACGAAACTCACATCAAATCTGGCTGCCTTGGCAACAGATGCGATGCAAGAGTATGCGAAAAATGGTCAGCTCCAAGAGCAAATTGACCAACTCAATTCTGAGAAGCAGATTTCCCCCGAATCTTCCTCGAATTCATCTGATACGTCTTCGTGCAAAGTTTTCTTTGGTAAAATATCTACCACACAAGACGGTAATGATTCTCAAGATGAGTGTGTTAAAAGGAATTTAAACTCTGATTTTTTCCTAGCTTTCGCACCGAATTCCCCAAAGCACACTGACACTAAGTGTTCCTCGCCTTCCTCACCTAATCCAAGTCCTGCAATTCCGAAAATCAATTTTTCTGAATTTATGAACTCTGAAGGTCATTCTGATGGAGAGTTTGAGTCGTTTCCCTTCGACAAACCTCTCCCGAGTCATACTGATTTTTTGACTCCAGTAGTCAATCGTCCGGTCAATTTTTTGAAGGGTAACAGTTCTAAAACAAAGGCCCCAGCTGTGATCAAGATTTCACAATCAAAACCAACTTCTAAACCTGTTTCTAAAAGGCAGTCACAGCCAAGGCAAAAGACCGAGCAATTGCCTACAAAAATTACCGTTCCTTCAAAAGTCACTGACCACTCTGTCCCTGTTGTTTCAGATAAAAATGGTCAAGCAAAACAAGAAAAACCAAAGTGGCTGAACAAGGAACCTGTCAAGGATGCAACATCAAAGTCTTTCCCTACTGCTTTTAATTCTAGAATAAACAAAGACAATTGTGTTTGGAATAATTGGAATCGTTTTGAAGGTTCTTTTCCGATTAAACTTAATTCAGTTCATCAATTGATTCAATTGTCGCGTTATTGTTTATGTTGTTCTAGATGTGGTTGGAATGATTTTGATGAAATTAATTTAAATGATTGGTTTGGGTCATATCACATGTATAATCATAAACCCAAAAATAAACCCCGTAATAATAAACAGAAATACCATAAACAACGGGGTTTCCAATCTGAGGTTAAACCACAGCGGGAGACCAAACCCACTCCTAGATGGGTTGCTCCTACTGAGGTTAAACCGGCACCAAAGAGGCAACCTGCTAAAAATCCTGTTCCTCCACAAGGTGTAAAACCTACACCAAGGAGGCAACCTGTGCCAAAACCAGTTTCCGCAAACGGTGTACAATCTACACCTAAGGGGAAAGCTGTGTTAAAGCAAGTTTCTCTGAGAGGTGCCAAACCTAACCCTCCAGGACCCAAACAAATTTGGGTACCTAAAATCCGTTAACTCGATTTTGCAGCACGGTCATGTGTGGTACTTAGATTATGGATGCTCCAAGAACATGACCGGAAGGAGGGAGCTTCTCACGAACTATAAAGAAGAATATGGTGGAGACGTGAGATTTGGCAACAATGACAAGGCGCCGATCGTGGGCTACGGCGACATTGTACAAGACAAGATCACAATAAAGAAGGTATCACACGTCACGGGATTGGGACACAATCTGTTCAGCATCGGGCAGTTCTGCGACAAAGATCTCGAGGTTAGCTTAAAAAAGACACGGTGTAGAATCCTCAACGACGACGGAGAGGAGCTACTGGTTGGAAAACGCAAGACCAACCTCTACACAATCGACCTCGCAACCCTCAAGACCGATAATCCTGTCTGCCTTATGTCAAAAGCCAATTCCCAACAAGCTTGGCTTTGGCATCGACGTCTTTCGCACCTCAATTTCAAAACAATCAAGAAACTGGTGCTGGGAGGACACGTGAAAGGCATGCCCGATCTTCAATTCGTGAAAGATCGTCTCTGTGGGGCATGTGAGATGGGAAAGATGAAAAGAGTACCACATCAGCCGAAGGCAACTCCGAGCACGTCCCGGACCCTCGAACTTATCCATATGGATTTGTGTGGACCGATGCGTGTTCTGAGCATTAATAAGCGCAAATACGTTCTCGTGATGGTGGACGACTTCTCGCGCTACACTTGGGTGCTGTTTCTACGCTCAAAGGACGAAACACCAGAGCTGATCATTAATCACCTGAAGACTGTCCAGCTGAACAAACTACAACAAGTTCAGTCTATCAGAACCGACAACGGGACGGAGTTCAAGAATCGAACGGTGGACGATTACCTGACGTCAGTTGGCATCTCGCACACTTTTATGCCGCACGCACTCCTCAGCAAAACGGAGTGGTGGAACGACGCAACCGTACCCTGGTCGAAGCAGCTCGCACCATGCTTTCCCAATCCAATCTTCCCTATTTCTATGGGCCGAAGCGGTATCTACGGCTTGTTATACGCAAAACCGCTCCATCCTTAACAAGCGGTTCAACAAGACGACGTACGAGATCATGAACAATCACGTTCCGAACATCAGCTACTTTCATGCGTTCGGATGCACGTGCTATATTCTGAATGACAAAGACGATCTCGGCAAATTCAGCCCCAAGGCGGACAAAAGAGTCTTCATTGGATACTCCATGCAGGCTAAGGCGTATCGCGTTTACAACAAACGGATCAAATCCATTGTTGAAAGCATAAACGTGACATTCGACGAAGCCGCAGATTTGGCTTCTGAACAAATCAGTTCAGAACCCGGTTTAACTGGCGTGCTAGCTTCCGGACCTCCAAGTTCGGGATCTGCACAAGCGACAGTAAATCCAAATCATGCATCTTCATCGAATGCTGACTCTTCTGATTTAGATTTATTGTTTAAATTCTTTTATGATGACATCTTTAATGTTTCCCCTACTGTCTCAGCACAACCTCGTCTAGAAGCTGCTCGTAATGAGGACTTGTCGAACCTATCCTGTCCGCCGCCTTCTACAAGCACGCCATCTATCACTGTAGAGACAGCTCAACCGTCATCATCAAATTCATCTGGTACTACTGTCCCCCTGGAGGAACCAATCACTAACACGGAGATCGCTCCTAACGATTCGTCATCTGCTACAACCGACAATCAACTTCTGAACTCCTCAGAACCAGAATTTGTCCAACCCACGGCGAATCCTCCCCCACTTCCTCCAAGAAACCAGCCTGCTACACTTGAAGCAGTTCAAGACCTACATCCTGGTGATTATGTGGACTCGGACGCATCTCACTCTACTCAACAGCCGCTTCCGCATACCACCAAGTGGACGAAAGCTCATCCGCTTCATCAAATCATCGGTGATCCCTCTACTCCAGTACAAACACGAGGTGCATCCGCCAACTTCTGTCTATTTTCCGGCTTCTTAAGCAACATCGAGCCGACGAACGTACGCGAAGCGCTTGAAGATCCGGACTGGGTCATAGCCATGCAAGAGGAGCTCAATCAATTCGAAGCTCTAAAGGTATGGCGACTGGTTCCACGTCCAAAACACAAGACGGTGATCGGCACCAAGTAGATTTTCAAGAATAAGAAGGACAAAGACGGCATCGTGGTACGAGACAAGGCGCGCCTCGTAGCCAAGGGGTATCGTCAACAAGAAGTGATCGATTATGATGAGACCTATGCTCCGGTGGCAAGAATCGAAGCCATACATATGTTCCTTGCATACGACGCGCACAAGAACTTCACGGTCTTCCAAATGGATGTGAAGACCGCTTTTCTCCACGGTAATATCGAGGAAGAAGTATATGTGACGCAACCAGACGGGTTCGTGGACGATTCAAAGCCTGATCACGTCTACATTCTAGACAAGGCGCTTTACGGTCTAAAGCAAGCTCCGCGAGCATGGTACAAAACACTGACTGAGTTTTTGATAAAGTCCAAATTCACACGAGGTAAAATCGATTCGACTTTATTTATCAAGCACGAAAAGGGTCACATAGTTCTTGTTCAAGTGTACGTAGATGACATAATATTCGGCTCTACTAATCCCACATATGCTAATAACTTTGCCAATCTAATGGGAGAATTTTTTAAAATGAGTATGCTTTGCGAGATGAATTTCTTCCTTGGTCTTCAAGTTAAACAACTGTCGACCGGGATATTCATAAACCAGGCTAAGTACATCCGGGATATTCTTAGGAAATTCCAGTTGGACCAGTCCTCGCCAATGAAAACTCCCATGACGCCCAATACAAAGCTTCACGCCGATCCTAACGGAACGGATGTGAACCCTAAATTGTATCGTGGGATGATAGGTTCTTTAATGTACTTAACCGCAAGTAGACCGGATATCATGTTCTCCACATTTTTGTGTTCCCGGTATCAATCAAAACCTAAGGAGTCTCATTTAACTGATGTCAAACGAATTTTTGGTTATTTACGTGGTACCGCTGATCTTGGCTTGTGGTACCCTAAGAGACAGGTTTTGCACTATCCGCTTATTCTGATGCGGATCACGCGGGCTGCATGTTGGACCGGAAGAGCACCTCGGGTCACATCCAGTTTTTAGGAGATAGCCTGGTCAGTTAGGCATCAAAGAAGCAGCAATGCGTTTCAACGTCAACTGTCGAGGCGGAGTACGTGGCCGCCGCGAGCTGCTGTTCACAAGTCATCTGGATGCGGACGCAACTCAAAGACTATGGTTTCACGTATGTCAAAGTCCCAATATACTGTGACTCGAAGAGTGCTATTGCAATATCAAGCAACCCGGTCCAACACACCAAGACGAAGCACATCGACGTTCGGTATCACTTCATTAAGGATCACGTCGAAAGAGGTACAGTCGAACTCTACTTTGTAAATACTGAGCATCAGTTAGCAGACCTCTTTACCAAAGCCTTGGACGAAAAACGTTTTAACACTCTTGTGTCCAAGTTAGGTATGCTGAAACTGACAACTTAATCCGATTGTGTGCCCGTTACAAGTTCCATACATCTACGAGTAACTGTCTACTCATCATCCGGTGTTTACACTCCTGATAATTGAGCATACACTTCCTCGCACTTGTATTCTACTTGTCTCAGTTACACAGTTAGATTTAGTATCTGTATTTATTTCGTAGATTTCGTTTGTTTCATTTCTTTCTTCGTGTGTTTCTTTTCTTTCATACTGTCGTCTTGTTTTAAATATCACTATCTGTGCTTTCACGGTGTGCTCATGTGTTTAGGGGGAGCACATAGCAGTATCAGGTAAGTTTTCTCAACCGTTGAGGGGGAGCATCACACACAGTTTTCTTAAATTGATAAAAAGTTTTTTGTGTGGGCACTCCTGTATGTTTTTCATATAATGATCATCATCCGAGGGGGAGCGACGCTGTTTTTCTTTAAATGTCCAAAGGTTTTTGGTGTCAGACTCCTCATTGCACAGTCATGCATTGTCCGAGGGGGAGCAAAGTGTTCCCCATGCTCAGGTTGAGGGGGAGCGAGAGAAGGTCCTGTTAAAGTTCCAATTTTTAGTAATACTCTCGAAAACAGGACAAATCGTTTTGAAAAACCTGTGTATCCGGAAAGTCATCCGGAAACCATATCTATCCGGATAGGTTTCCGGACCGGATCCCAATCCGGGTTAGACAGGAATCCGAATGATCCACCCGGGTTCTAGATACCCCATAAATAGCATCCGGGCTTGTCTGTTTTCATTATCCGGAAAATGACGCTAAAACCCTAAACCCTCTCATCTCTTCTCTCGCATTCGGACTCATCTCCCACAAATCGATTTCACTCGCGTTTTAGCTCCAAACTCTGGTATGTTATTCGAATATCTTTCTCGATATCACTGACACTAGATTCACGCACTCACATACGCACCTCGACCATCGATGTGGTCGATTGCCCCTATTCGAAACCTCCTTAGGGTATCTACAACTATTGGTCGATTCGGTGGGGTGAAAGTCGAACTAGTCACACTGTTTTTGTTCCTGGGTGTCCTTTGAACCTTATGCCATGCTTTAAAAGATGTTTGGGATTCTATTTGTATCGATTTGTGATTTTGAAATTCGTCTGGACACATTCGTTGGGTCTGGTAACATTCAACTCGTTGAGTGTTTGTCCGGTAAGCTTCATACGATAAGATGGTTTGTCCGGATTCATCCAACACCCGGAAACCATAGTTGTCCGGAGTTCAACTACCGGGAAATTGGTACGTCCGGACTCCTTTGTTATTCGGCCACTCTTTCACCCGAAAACTTTTGTCCGGATTATCCATATCATCCGGGAACACTCTTCCCACCCGGTAACATGTGTTGTCCTGATACCTTGTCCGGACAGTATGGTTTATCCGGATAGTTTGGTTTGTCTGTTCTGTTAATCGGACACCCCTGGTTTAACAGTCCTGTACCTAGTTCTTCACTGCCAGTCCTCAATTTTTCTCAAATTGAGCCATTTATAGCAAAGGTACGTACCAGTTTTTGTTCATCCGTCTCGGTTACTAACTGTGCCTCATATTTACAGATATTCAATGGCGGATCAACAACAAAATCCTCCACAGAACCCAGAGGAGCAACACGTTCCTCCACAAGAGGAACTCATCGATGAGGCAGCTGATAATGCCTTGGTCGCACCCGACCATGAAACGGAGTTAGAGCCGAACAACCATTTTCTGGATCCGGCACAATTTCGTCCACAAGCACAACATCGGGTAATCGTCGATATTCTCATGCGTCACCCTCTTCGTGAGGCCCTCACCACCACTGCCGACGTACCATTGATCTATGTGTTACAAGTCTGGTTTACTGCCCAAGTTCGCACTGTCGGCAACTCACAAACCATAATGGCGCACATAGACAACTAACCGTTCACACTGACGCCTGATTCCCTTCGCCTCCTGCTTTCACTTTCAGCTGCTGACGCCGCCGGACATGCACGGTACGATCCTTCCATCAATGATGAAACTCTATGCGCTCAAGTCCGCGCACTCGGGTACAACCACGATCTTCCCAGACCCTCAGGATTCAATCGTAAGTACCTGGCCCCCATCTGGTACACCCTGTTCACAATTCTGAACATGTGTCTATCGTCCAGATGGAAAGGTATTGACCAATGCACCGGCGATTTTCTACGCATATTTCATGCCGTCTGCTACAATCGTCACGTGGACGTCGCCATGATCATCTGCCGTGAACTCGTGCAAACTATTCGATACATCGGAGGTACCAAGCAAAAGAAGTTCCTCCCATACCCGCGTTTCCTCTCGCTTGCAGTTCGTCAACACATGGACGCTAATCTGGCGATACCTCGACGTCCTACCCACCCGGTATGTCCCATTCGTCACTTACAATACATGGTCATCCGTAACCCATCCAACGCCGTGGCCATGCACATCCCTGATGCCCTTCTGGAAATCGCCGATCCCACTGCACCAGGAGTGTTAGCTTATAGGGAAGAGTTAGGGAATCCCGTGGTCCAGCCAGAACCGGAGGGACCTGCCCAGGGACCTAGACCCAAGAGACGTGAGGGTCCGAGAATGAGAGGTGGTAGGGCCCGGCAAGCAGGTGCTGCCGGGCGGGGTGTGTTGATCGTTAGGGGAAGGGGAACTAGTGTGAGTGGTGCAGTGATATCACAACCCAGTTCTAGCCAACCCCGTCCAACAGGCGAAGCCGGAGCATCGTCCTCACGACCGATGCTTCACCATGACTCCACACCATATCTTTCCGACCCTCCTTCACCTACCTTCCAGGTTCATAACGTAGAATCTGACTCCGATACGGCATCTGACACGACCCGTGCCATTCGGCTCTCAAAAATACCTCCTTGTATCGGACCGAACCCCGACTTCACCGAAGGCATCCCACTTGACTCACCTACACATGCTTCACCAAGGATTGAGGGAGTAGAAGCAGTTGAGTTAGAAACTGCGAGCCGGAGAGAACTGCGTTCGAAAGCGAACCAAGAAAGATTGGTCCGTAAAGATAACGAGGCTCTTGAGCGACCCGAAACGAGTGTAATCCGGGTAGCCACATCCACTATCCCGTCTCATTTGTTGTGATGGGGTATTGAAGAAGCCTCTGTGGACCCAGCGGAGCAATTGCATGACCCCCTTATCCACTCCTCCGTCTCTCAAAAGACGGATGTTTCAACTTCACACGAGGATATAGCACAACTTCCACCGGCCTCTCACTCGGAGAGTGCTGGTGTTGAACAAGCGATCAGCAGCCCCCGGTCGCGACTTCATTTCGTGCACAATCGAGTCTAGAGCCATTTGCTATTGAAAATCCTTTGTCTAGGACACAAGAGGAGCAACACCAAGTCGAGATTCTTCGTGACTCGACCGGAACCACCGTAGTGTCGTCACCTTTAGGTGGCACGCGAGGATCGGAGGGAAATCCTACCACAGCTACTGACATGCCAGCTGTGAACGTAGGTGGCTCTGCCTCTCAGGTAGACGCCTCAATGGGTAATCTAAGTGATCCCGGTGTTACTCACCCTGACTTTGTGTCGCAAGGGTCCCTGGACAGCACCCTCAAGGCTGTCCGAGAGGCAATGGAGCAGCATGTCGCCGTCGAGCTCGCCAAAATAATCAATGGCAAAGCAAAGATCGTCGAACCTGAAACCGCACCTACACCTCCACCGACATTCGTTCAGCCAATCTATTCGGTGGATACACTGAAGACGTTGCTTTTGGCTCAGCTACTCCAGCAATCTGAATCCGACGCCTCAACTGAAGCAGACCTGATCTCCATTCTGAAAACTCAGGTCACTGCTCCTTCATCGTCTATTACCACTCGCCTGGATGCAATTGACTTGACTCTCAAGGACTACAACCAAGCGCTCACAACGCTTTCCGAGAGAGTCCGTTCCCTCGAAGATACCTGTAAGAGTCAAGCAGGCGGTCTGAAGCGCAAGCACGATGACCAGGATGATCCTGATCACCGTGAGGGGGATAAAAGACTACGACCTACCGAGACCGCCCCTATCCTTTCCGAAACAACAACCGTGGTTCATCTGGAACCAGCAACTGCGGCAACAACAACCGACGCCAAACCTGAAGCCGAGTTGCCATTAGCCGAGATGGTAATTGTTTGGGCATAAAATCACGTCGCTCGACCGCGACCAGAACAGGTAAGACGTATGATTAGGGACTATATCTTGTATTAAGATAAGGTCTCGACAAAGAACTAGAACACCATCGTCATCCCTCATAAAAGGTAAGTCGAGAGTTCCTTACGACGCTCGACCATAGCGTCGCCCGATCCGCACGACTATTATATAAAGACGTGCGACTTCGACCAAAGCTAACGTTAACCATGACCGTTTATTAAGTGTTTAATGCAGGAGTAAAAGTCATTAAGGAGCAACGACTATAACCGACGCAATCATTAAACAGCCGGCGACCGTAACGGACGAAGATCATTACTCCGGCGACCGTTTCCAACTGTTAAGGCCATTAAAGGAGCATTCATGGATGAAGCTAAGGACGCGAAGACTATAAATATCAAGCTCAATCAACATTTCAACACATCAAATATCCGGCGATTAACAACCGAAGCAGTATTCAAGAACACCTAAAGTGAAGAACCATTATTCTAAGTATCGCTCTCGACGCACGATAACAGCCCTTGACCAGCAGTTCATACTTTGTTTCGTACACGACAAACACCTATTTTTACGTTCAAACACTTGTACTTTACATTTCGAAGCATTTTCTTCATTTGTATTGTAATCATTGTACGATTGACACCAGTATCCAAGGACATCGCCCCTGATTGGCGACCATAGTATAGCGACGACACCCACTGTCGTCCGCAGGTTTTTTCCTCGTTTGAGGTTTTTCCTGCGTCATCAAATCCCTTGTTTCTTTATTTTATTTATCGTCGCACGTCTCGTCGAAATATTCTTTCTTTAGTTGTTTAAGTCCACATCGACCTTAAGTTGTCCCTTTGGTGCAATTTTTGGCATTAACAGTTTGGCGCCATCCGTGGGACTACATCTAGAGAAAATCCTCGACGAACGTGCATTCTACTAATAGTTTCTTGGAGTTTCTTCTATTTTCTGTTGCAGGAAAATGGCAGCCCCTGGAAATCCGCAGCAAGCCGTCGCTCAGATGTATCAGGAGCTTGAGGTTGCCAGGAATCAACTCAATGCAATGGCAGAGCAGAATCGCAGAGCAGCTAAAGAGATCGCACGGCTAAGGAATCCTTTTGGACCCCAGAATGGTCCTAGACCATTCATTCAGAATCCAGGTCCGGGACCAGTCCCGTCCGCGCAGAATCAGCATCCAGGTCCATTCATGCAGAATCAGCAGCCAGGTCCGTTCATTCCGAATCCCCCGTCTGGGCAGATTCCCCCTCAGCACATCCGACCACCACCCTTGAACAATGGATCCCAACCATTGCAAGGTGGCTCCTAGCCGTTTCAGAATGAATCCCAGCCGTTTTCCCAGCCGTTCCAAAGTGGTCCGCAACCTTTCCAGCAAGGATCGCAACCTTTCCAGCAAGGATCGCAATCTTTCCAGCAGAGATCGCAGCCATTTCAGCATGGACCACAATCGTTTCAGAATGGACCGCAGCAATTCCACTATGGGTCACAACCATATTTTGTTCCGTTCAACGGGGACACCAATGGTTCGTCGCATGGTAATGGCACTAGTCCAGGGACCAATCCCTTGACAGGGGCAAATCCTGATCTTAACGATCCCGTCGCCCAGCGTTTGAAGATGTTAGAAGACCAAAATGAGCACGTCCTGTCCTTGCTCGCCAAGTTGCCTGGGGCAGCCGTGCCTGTCGACGTCGAGCCTCGCTCGGGGTATCAGGCGTCACCCTTCATCGACGAGAACGCCACCGTCGAGGTCCCAAATAAGTATAACATTCCTGCCTTCACTCCCAAGTATTCGGGTGTGACCGATCCAACCGAGCATGTCGCGCAGTATAAGCAGTTCATGTGGACGATCTCGATTCCACACATGTACCAGGAAGTATGCATGTGAAAGAGTTTCGGGGCGACTCTCACTGGTCCAGCTCTCCAGTGGTTGATCAATCTCAAACCCAAATCTATCGGGTCGTTCGCCGAATTGGTCAACCAATTCTCCCGGCAATTCGCCAGCAGTCGTAAGATGGAAAAGCAGACTAGTGATCTGTACTATGTTATGCAGAAGACCAATGAGTCTATTCGAAGTTTTTTCAATAGATTCAATGCCGAAATGATCAGTATCCGCAATTGTGACATCAAAACTGCGATCAAAGCTTATAAGTGTGGTCTAGACGATAGTTCAGGTCTATATATCGATCTGACAAAGTATCCCCCAGAGACTTTCGAAGACGTCCGAGCTCGAACCTTAGCATATATGAGGGTCGAAGGACGCAGCCTTTCGTCGCAAACACACTGACGACAAGAAGCCGTTAGGTGTCAAGAATTCAGAATTCAAGCCGAAAGCCATATCCAGAATAGAGCCAGCGCGTCAGATTTCAAACGTTCATTTCAAGACGAAGGCAGAAGCTAAAACCGCGACTAAATTCCCCGTGTACCCCAATATCTCCTCTTATGGGTTCAAAGGGTCAGCTAAAGACTTAGTCGAAGCTCTGAAGACCACCCAAGCAACCATCCGGTGGCCGAAGAAGTCTGACTTGGACGATGCTAAGAAGGATAAATCAAAGTGGTGCGACTTCCACGTCGACCATGGTCATGCGACAGATGATTGTAACGCACTCAAGAAGGAATTGGCATATCATGTTCCACAAGGTAATCTCAAAGATATTATTGATAATGTCGTTATTAACAGCCATCGACCGTCGACTCCCGAGCATGCAAAAGTTATCAATTAAAATCCCCTACGCCATTGGGAACCCTGAAGATCGAGAATGAGTCGAACCGTCGCTATGGTGCCCTGTCGTACGACGACATGATCAATCACAGACAGTATCTCATCGGATCGTCTTGTCGTCCTGTCATTTAAAACCTATCTTTCTTTCCAAAAAGAATAAGATAATAAATGACAGGGGGGCAATACCCCATGAAGGAGAAAGGTATGATTTCTAACTCTTTTCCATACAAATTTTTCTCACAAACAGCTACTGACTTAAGCATCGGAGGGTCGTTGGTGAGCCAACGACCAACCCTTGACATCATTTTATCGCAGGATCGCACGACATAGACAATCAGGTCCATGACTTGATCACACCTTACAGCTAGTCGAATGACTTGGTCGCACGATTGCATAGACGGCTTCGCAGCCTGAGCTTCTTAACTTAGAAAAACTTCGCGTTTTGAATAAATACCTTAGTCGCATGTATTGGTGTTTGATTAGCATACATTCTAAATGAATGCCTTATTTTTTCTTTCTTATACCCTGTATGGATGCTTTGATCGTATGTTCTCATATTTTATAAGTGCCTTGGTCGCATGATTTCTATGTATCTTATGTTCAATTGATGCGATATTTGTTTACCAAATATATAAAGCATAAGTTCGACCATAAGAAAAATTGTCAAGGACATATTCGACCCCCAACGGTCGAGCAACAGAAAAGAGAAAATTCTTAAACTAAAGAAGGAACATCCGTTGCATTCGTGCCCGAAGTCCCGTCTAGAAGGTTTTCTCCTGCCACCTCTTCTTCGACATCTTTCTCATCATCTAAGTCAAGATCTCTCTCGGTCCCAACGCCATTCAGATAGATGTCCAACTCCTCCTTCGCCGAAGCAAGAGGGTCTTTTCCTAGCAGGTGTCGTCGCATGATAGCAGCACGCACAGTAAGTCGAGCGTAAGAAAAGAAAGACCTATTCTCGACCGTCAACTCCTCGAACTCTTTCTCCAAGTTCGTCGCTTTAATCTTGGATTCTTCAACCTCCTTTTTCTTCGCAGCTAAAGATGCCTTCATTCCCTCCAGCTCCTCTCTCTGATCACACATCAAAGATAGAGATTCCTTCAAACGGGAATTCACCTCGTCCCTTGCATGACTGAGGGCATCTAGCTCATCAAAAGCATGGTCAAGACGCATTGACACCGCCTCTTCGTGTTCCAGGGCAGCTTTTTCCTTAGCCAACGCTGCTTCTTCGTCCTTGATAACAGAATCCGTCAAGCTCCCTACATTCGTCGTCTCAGCCTGTAATGCTAAGCAAGCTTGAAGTTCCTTCAAAATCATAAAGACGAACATCGTCAATAGACAACGACAACGACTGCGACAAAACAAGTTTTGAAAGAAAAACTTACCAAGAATACGAGTCCAGCTGCATGGAACTCTTTTTTCTCAAAAGAAAACCTGTCAAAACGCTCCCTGAAAGACGAGAGCAAATATTTTTCTAAGTGGGGAAGCAACTTCGTCTCGTCCAAGACATTGTCGTCCAGAAAATCCGACGGCAACGTAAAGTTGACCGTCGTCTCCCCCACAGATCCTTTCTGCGCGCCTTTGCCCATGTCGGCCGACGAAGGGGCGGATAGGACGATGGGAAACATCGTCGCCGGTTGCGCAGTATCCACGGATTTTACGCCGGTCGTGTCAAACTCAACCGACGCCATCGCCTTCCTGGACAAGGCAACCCTCGGTGGGTTACCCGTCTTCAGAGACGGTTCCCTCAGAATGGACATCTTTGTCCTCTTCGAGAAGTCAGACCCAGCCGTCAGGACTTCTTTTCTTTTCAAAAGACCTGACCCAAATGTCGAGACCTCTTTCTTCTTCAGGACCCCTAACCTAGTCGTCGAAGTGTCCTTCTTTCTATTATCCCTCGCCTTGCGAGTCGGTTCAGCCTGAGTCATCATCCTAGTAACAGAAGATGACACCCGTGCATGAGATTCCCCTGTATGGGCGAAAACAAAGGATTAGACACTCGAATAATAAAAATAGATTAAGTTAAGAAGAGAAGAGAAGAGAAGAACAATTATCGGTTATCTCTACTTCCAGATCATCTCCTTCAGTCCCCTCGGATTCCTCTTCTTCTTCATCATTTTTCTCCCTTTCCTCTCGACCCATTCTGATCCTATCAGTCAAGAGAACAGTGTCGTCATCCTCATCTACCAGGTGACGATAAACGTACGTCCGATCCCTGCCACTGAACTCTAAAAATTTCTTGATCTTAGCCTTGGATTCTTGATCAGGTTTTACTTTGTCAAAATTAATATCTGAGCATAAGAGAAAAGAACAGTCAAAGAGGAATCAGATAAGAACCATTTATATATATATATATATATAGATCGACAACTCACCCGTCATATTCCAACCCTCTCTGATCCAGTCACTATCAGAGTCGAGCGTCGCCAACCGTACGAATACATATTTCTTCTTCCACCCACGATCATTGACTGATGTATTTAAAACCAAAGTACGATCACCTTTATATCTCGAAAACAAGCTATAGCGCCAATACTGGTCCTTTGTGACTTTGTACGCCGTCAGAAGGTCCCTCACACCCATCGGTGAATCCCAACCGGAAGTAAGTCGTTCAATGACCAAAATGGCTCGCCAAAACTGGGGCATCAGTTGTCCTTGCGAGAGGTCAAATTCGCACATAAACTCCTTGGCTAGAGGCGAATATGGCCAGCGGAAACCTATCTTAAACGGGTACTCATATATAACAGCATACCCTTTAGCACACATTTCAGGACGAACGCCACCAGCCCTGTTTATAATGATCCCCATGGGAATCCTAGCCAGGCTTCTAAAGTCGTCTAGATCATCCTCGGTTTCTATAATACTCTTAGGTTCCGTCGACATCTCTAAACCTGTCAAATTAATAAGCAAGTCCGAAAAAACCCCAGTTATCCCAGTTCTTCTTAGGTTTCCTGGCAATGGACTTGCGGCGCATACGACGACTAAAGAATTGGTATCTTATATGATCCCGAAAATTGATTCCGAACAGGGTAATCGAACGAAAAGCGACAAAGAAACCCTAAGAAAAAGCTCTGCTCAACACTCTCCTAAATCATAAATAGAAGAAAGCCAATCGCAATCTCTATTTATGCGGACGGATATGTCAGATCGAGTCCTTCAGCAAATCAACACGCGTCCATGTCCTTTCGTATACCTATCCGAATCTTCGACACCTATCTTCGACAACTGGTAAGCATCATCGTGCGTCAGTGTGACCTCACAACTTTTCAACTTCTCGTTCAGTTAAAGGCGAACCGGTCTAGTTCCACGACAACCAGGTAAGTCCCTCAACCCAGGTCACAAGTCTAAGCGTTCGACAAGCAAAATTTGAAACTTAAACTTGACATTCAATTTTCAAATTATGGGGGCAAACTGTTTGGGCAAAAAATCACGTCGCTCGACCGCGACCAGAACAGGTAAGACGTATGATTAGGGACTATATCTTGTATTAAGATAAGGTCTCGACGAAGACCTAGAACACCATCGTCGTCCCACATAAAAGGTAAGTCGAGAGTTCCTTACGACGCTCGACCATAGCGTCGCCCGATCCGCACGACTATTATATAAAGACGTGCGACTTCGACCAAAGCTAACGTTAACCATGACCGTTTATTAAGTGTTTAATGCAGGAGTAAAAGTCATTAAGGAGCAACGACTATAACCGACGCAATCATTAAACAGCCGGCGACCGTAACGGACGGAAATCATTAGTCCGGCGACCGTTTCCAACCGTTAAGGCCATTAAAGGAGCATTCATGGATGAAGCTAAGGACGCGAAGACTATAAATATCAAGCTCAATCAACATTTCAACACATCAAATATCCGGCGATTAACAACCGAAGCAGTATTCAAGAACACCTGAAGTGAAGAACCATTATTCTAAGTATCGCTCTCGATGCACGACAACAGCCCTCGACCAGCAGTTCATACTTTGTTTCGTACACGACAAACATCTGTTTTTACGTTCAAACACTTGTACTTTACATTTCGAAGCATTTTCTTCATTTGTATTGTAATCATTGTACGATTGACACCAGTATCCAAGGACATCGCCCCTGATTGGCGACCATAGTATAGCGACGACACCCACTGTCGTCCGCAGGTTTTTTCCTCGTTTGAGGTTTTTCCTGCGTCATCAAATCCCTTGTTTCTTTATTTTATTTATCGTCGCACGTCTCGTCGAAAGATTCTTTCTTTAGTTATTTAAGTCCACATCGACCTTAAGTTGTCCCTTTGGTGCGATTTTTGGCAATAACAGTAATCGACATGGAAATTTCAGATGATGAAGGCCCGACGGTTGAAAAGCCCGAGGGTTCAACACAGGAATTGACTGATTTTGACTCATCAGACAGACCGTTATTGGATATGATAGATCCAGACTGCGAAACCAACCCGGAGACCGAAGATGCATGGTATGAAAAAGTCGCCAGTGCCGCAAATCTCCAGGTTAACTTGGTTTTCCCTACTGATGCCGATGACAATATTGATTATGATCTGTTCCTGCTACAGAATTTTTATGGTACTTCTCCCGTTCACTATGCTCAACCCACCGGAACTTCAACAAGACCTGAAACTACTACTGTCGACATTCCGACATCCCCTCTTCAACAACAGACATCTACTGATCTTCCTCCTCCACCTCTGCAACAAATCCGTTGGGAGAAGATCACCGTACTTATCCCTCATCTGGAGGAAACCCTGAAGAAGTTGTTTGTTCACAAGCTACGCACGATCGAGCCGACCTTTTGCCTTGGTATTTACAACTACATCCTCGAATACCAACGCCGATACATCTGTGCAATGAAGCGGTGTCTTCCAGTCAGCCAAGTCAGAACCAAGCATCAGATCTCAGAGGTAATCAATATCCAGTCAAGCCGTATGATGAAAATTGTCTATCCTGTATTCACTGTCCGACGTGAGGATGGGAATGAATGGAAATTTTCTGAAGCCGACTTCTAGAACCTCCGACCGTTTGACTTCCTGGCGATTCTGAAAGACCTACGTTCAAGAACTATCTGACCGCTTCCCATTACAAAGGCGCTCGAAGCTGTTCGTCGATTCCTGGTCCGCACAATTATGATGTCTTATCTCACGGACTTCCAAATGGCTGTCGAGAACAGGGCGAAGAAGGTAAATCTGATAAAGCCGAATCTGCAAGCTCCTGAGTTGAATATGTATCCCGAGAACGCTATGCTTCTAGAACCAGAATTTGGGATCGTCTTCATCAATGAATAGAAAGAGAAAAGATTTATGCGGTTCAGTCAGGTAGAAAGATTCTGCGACGGCACGCTTTACAAAGTTCAAGATGCTCTTCGAAATATCATTTAGCACGAGTCTGAAAATCAAAGGCTTTCGTATCTTCCCAATCCGAATGAAACAAATGCTCGGAATGCCTTGGAGATGGTTGAAGAACGCATCGATTATCGCCGTGCTATCAGATGGTTCGAGATTCACTTCGCGCTTCGAAAAAGATATGTCGAGAACTGGCGCCAAATCGAACTTCAAATCAAAGGGGGAGATTGTTAGGGTCAGTTTGTGTTGATTTAAAGTTCAAGGGTTAATTTGTATTTGTTTTATTTGAGCTTATTAGTGAACAGGCCATGGGCTTGTTAACCACGGGCCCGCCATATATAATGTTGATTAGCCTTAGAAAATAGGCTAGTTGTCTCATTTGCTTTCCTACACTTTTATTGTAATCTTCTCAATATTGAAAGCTAATACAGAGATGACCAGTTGAAATCGTATACTTTACTGTTTAATCTTTTGATTTCATTATCGTTGCACGGATCTGAAACTAACAATTACTCATTCAAAGCTCTGCCGACTGAGTCTCTGCAGTCTACGTATGACAAGTTCAACTCCTTGATAAACAAGTGCAAGAAGTTTGGGATCCACAGAACTTCAGAAGAAAACAATGTCATGTTCTTAAAGAGTCTCAACGAAGAATGGCTCCAACTGTCTATGTCCCTACAAACATATCAGGACCTAGACACCTGGAGCCTATCAGGCCTTTATGGTACATTGGCAGCTCAAGAACCCCAAATCGCCCAGGCAAAAACTCAGACTGCTGGGCCTCTGGCACTTGTGGGGAAGACTACAGAGGCAAAGGAGAAGCCTAAGAAAGTTGTGGAAGAGGAGGAAAAGAAGGAGAAGAAGGGGTATGAACGTGATGGAAGGGATGACAGAGGAGAGAAGTATGAGCCAAGGAACCAAGGAAGAGATGGTTCGAATGACAGAAGTGAAAAAGGTGACAGAGGTGATAGAGGTGGTGACCGACAGAAGTCAGCCGACAGAGCTGGCAACGGTTCCCAGAACCAGGGATGTTTCAATTGTGGCAAGCCAGGCCACTATGCTGCTGACTGCAGGAGCAAACCAAACCGCCCTCAGAGGGATTCTGCTTACTACAAAAAGAAAACGGATTATTATGCTCAGAAGTCGCTAATGGTGAATCAGGAGAACTGGCTGTCATACGAATCATCTGATGAAGGCGACAAAAACGCCTTGTTCTGTGCAATGGCAGAGGTCAGCTCATCTGACTCTGATAGTGAGGTATCCACTTCTAACTCTTCCTCTGATGATAATGAAGCTGATTTGCTTAAACTAACTATTGAACACACTGAACTCAAAAAGACTTGTGAGAATATACAAAAGAAACTTGCATTTTTTGAGAGAGAAACAAAACTTCTAACTCAAGAAAAGGCAAAAATATTTCAAGAAAAGGAAGTAATTGAAACAAACTGGAACAAGCATCTAAAACCTTTGAAAGAGAAAATTTCAGAACTCAACTCTGCCTTAAAATCTAAGTCTAAAGAACTTATGGATGTTGAGAGCGACAGAATGAACATCCTTGCTCTTAAACATTATTTTCAAAAGGAAAGAGAAGTCCTTCATCAAGACCTACTCAGAAGTGACCTTTTAATGAAAAAATATCAAGATGCTCAGATGGTTTATGAAAAAATAAACACACAAATAGGAAGACGGGGAATTGGCTTCTGTGATATTGATCCATACACTGGAACCAAAAGAGACAAATCTCTGTCTTCGCTATTTCATATTGGAAGCACAAGAAAACCCGGTTTTCCAAACTTACTCTCTGTCAACAAAAGGCGAAAAATCTCTGGGGAACCTCATCAGAGGAAACCTCTGAAAATGATTAATGTGTGGTTTGAAAACACATATCTATCCTCTTCAGTCTCTGTCAAAAGAGAATCCAAACCCAAGAAATATTTGAAACTCAAAATCAGATAGGAATCTTCAAGTTTGGTGACCCCGAGACTCAATCCCAGGTTTCCTTTGTCTGCACTATAGATTCTGAGAGGAAACTATCGGCAGAGGCACTTGAGTTCTTGCCTGCTTCCACAGAAGAAAAACTAAATCACATATCTTAAAAGGAATTATTGGAAATCGGTAAAAACAACTTTTATGAATGTCCAAGTACTTCCAATAATAGCCACAATCTCTCTGAGGATTTCTCGATGAACACTTCTGTTGACTTAGAAAATATCCCCGAAAGAGAGGAAGAAAGTGAGTATAGCACTTGCTCAGAAAATCCAGCCTCTGTCGACAGAGACCTAAGTGACTCAACCTCTGTATATGAGGACGACTCATCCTCTAACGATTATGAGACTGATTCAGTTGAATCGGGAATAGATCCTTGTGAAGCAGAGGGACTTAAAATTCCCTCTGAAATTCTTAACAGAACAATTACTCCTAAGGAGATAATCACAAGTGCTCCTATTTGCCCGGATTTTGTGGACAAGTGTGTACAAGCCAAAACCTCTGTGGACCTTGAGAAAAACAAATCTGAAAAGGAAACATCCTCTCTCAATTCAAAAGAAGCTAATCCTTTTGGGCCTTTCAAAGAAAAATTAACTTGGCAACAGAAGGGTAAGTGGGTTGAAAATAACAAGTCTTTTGCTTATGTGACAATGAAACCTGCAGAAGTTCACCACAGAAGAAAGGGTCCACAGAAGGCTACTCCAACCAGAGAATTTTCAAAACAACAATCTAGTCAGCTTAGGTCTCCTTGTAATAAGAAGTCTACTACTAGGGTAGATTGTAAAATTAAAGCCTCTGTACCCTGTTTTAATGTTTTCAATGAAAAGTTCAAGCAAATCACTTCGCAAATTCATTATTGTCATTGTTTTGATCTCATGTTTCAATTGAACCAACATTTCTCAAGTCCTCACTGTTTCCCCTCTTTGCCCAAAAAGAATGCTAAATTCAAGGGAAAGAAGAAACAAAATGGTTCTTCAACAGAAGCTAAAACCAAACCCAAGGATGCTAAGGCAACCTTGAAGACCTTTGACAAAAAGGGACCCATTTAGATATGGGTACCTAAAAATATCTGATTGTCTTGCAGAAGCAGTATGTGCCGATCTGGTATCTTGACTCCGGGTGCTCGCGGCACTTGACTGGCGACAGAGGTCTACTATCCTCTTATAAAGAAAAACTCAATGGAGGATCTGTAACCTTTGGGGACAACAAAAAGGGATATATTAAAGGCTACGAAGTCATCGAAAAGAAAAAGATAGAAGTATGCAAAGTTGCATATGTGGATGGCCTAAAGCACAATCTCCTAAGTGTCAGCCAACTTTGCGATACTGGCTTCGATGTGATGTTCAAAATAACTTTATGCTCTCTGCAAGGAGAAGACACTGAAGTCGTACTTCTTCGGGCTGAAAGAAGGGGAGATCTATATCTCATGAACTTTAGCGTCAAGAACAAAGAAGACAAGCTCTGCTTTGTTGCTTGTAAAAATGAAGAAGTCTGGTTATGGCACAACAGGTTCTGTCATCTGAACTTCCACACTCTAGACAAGCTTGTGAAACTTGATCTTGTCAAAGGTCTGTCGAATGTTAAGTTCAACAAAGATCATCTGTGCTCAGTATGTGAAATGGTCAAGCTTAAGAAGGCTTCCCACAAAGGAAAGACTGGTGTGTCTTGTCCTAGGCCTCTGCACATGCTTCATGTCGACCTCTGTGGTCCGATTGCTATGCAGAGCCTAGGAGGCAAGAAATACATACTGGTGGTGATCGATGAATACTCAAGATATACATGGGTGGAGTTTGTCAGAAAGAAATCAGATGTTCCTAACACTCTGATAAACCTAATGAAAAGGATCCAGGTTCTGTACGAGTGCAAAATCCAAAAGTTGAGAAGTGACAATGGCACAGAATTCAAAAACTCTGTCATTGAAGCTTATCTCACAGAAGAAGGCATTTCACAGAACTTCTCTGCAGCACGTACTCCTCAACAAAATGGCGTTGTTGAACGAAAGAACCGAACGCTTGTAGAGGCTGCGAGGACCATGCTCACAGCATCTGGATTACCAATCTCTTTCTGGGCAGAAGCCATATCAACATGTTATACCCAGAATCGATCTGCCATAGTCAAAAGATACATCAAGACCCCTTACCAATTGATCAATCAGAGGCGACCTAACATCAACTTCTTCCATGTCTTTGGATGCAAGTGCTTCGTCTTAAATGATAGAGAAGCCAGAGGGAAGTTCGATGTGAAAGATGATGAAGGAAAGTTCATAGGATACTCTGCCACTTCAACGGCTTACAGAGTTTATCTTCAGCGGTCTACCTCTATCGTGGAAAGCATCAATGTCTCTTTTGACGACTCCTTCCAGAAGACTTCTGAACAAGTCAGTTCAGAACTCGGTCTAAAGAAGGAATCCTCTGGCATCTCAAAAACAAGAGAAGCATACCTAAATCTGCTATTTGAAGAGATGTTCCACGACGATATCGATCCCTATGCTAGAGCCGCCAGAGCCTCTGGAGAATCATCTTCTGCCAACCACACTGGAGTCAGGTATCTCTCTAACTGGTCCATTAAATACTTCATCCTCTTCTGTGAATCATGCAGATGCAAATGTCGAGGGGGAGCGGACAGAAGATGACACAAGCAAAGACACAACAACAGAGGCACTAGAAACACCTGCTACAACAGAGGAACCAATAACAGAGGAAAATGATTCAGTCTCTACCGCATCAGAGGAACCTACTCCAACTCTAATCCCAATACCTACACAAGCTGAGGAACCAAGTTCAAGCACAGAAGTGCCATCAACTACAGAGGTTGCACCAGAACCAACAAGTGCAACCACAGAGGTTCAACTTGATGATGCGAATGACCATCTCCCCAGGACTACCAAGTGGACCATGAGTCATCCTCAAAGCCAAATCATTGGCGATCCTTCTGATAAAGTCAAGACAAGATCAGCCACTGCAAATTTTTGTTTCTTTACAAATTTTATCAGTGTGATCGAGCCAAAACGCATTTCTGAAGCCCTAGATGATACAAACTGGGTAGATGCTAAGAAGAGCTTCTGCAGTTTGAGAGAAACAAGGTATGGACCCTAGTTCCTCTGCCGAAGGGGAAACAAGCAATAGGGACTAAATGGGTTTTCAGAAACAAGAAGGATGAGGACGGGGTGGTTATCAGAAATAAAGCGAGATTGGTGGCCAAGGGATATCGCCAAGAAGAAGGCATTGATTACGATAAAACGTTTGCCCCTGTCGCACGGCTCGAAGCTATAAGAATCTTCTTAGCCTTCGCAGCCCACATAGGTTTCAAAGTTTTTCAAATGGATGTAAAATCTGCCTTTCTGAATGGTGAAATCCAATAAGAAGTATACGTCCAGCAGCCACCAGGGTTTGAAAGTGCCAAGTACCCAAAATACGTCTATTATCTTAACAAAGCTTTGTATGGACTGAAACAGGCTCCAAGAGCATGGTACGAACGTCCTTCAACCTTTCTTCTCAATAATGATTTCTACAGAGGTACAATAGATACCACTTTGTTTTATAAAAGAAAAGGTGATGAGATTCTGCTTGTACAGATCTATGTGGATGACATTATTTTTGTTTCTACTAGTGCACAACAGTGCAAAGATTTTAAAAAACTCAGGCAGAGTGAGTTTGAAATGAGTATGATGGGAGAATTAAACTTCTTCCTCGGACTCCAAGTAAAACAAACATCAGAGGAAATTTTTATAAATCAAGCTAAATATGTCTCTGACATTCTTTCAAAATTTAGTCTCTCTGATGCCTCTGTAATGAAGACCCCCATGGCCACTGGAAATAAACTATACTCAGATCCAAATGGCACATCTGTAGAGTGCAAGCTCTACAGAGGCATGATTGGGTCTCTATTATACTTAACAGCAAGTAGACCTGATATAATGTATGCCACATGCCTCTGTGCAAAATATCAAACTAACCCAAAGGAACCCCACCTTATTGCTGTAAAGAGAATCTTCAGATATCTTAAGGCGACCAAAAATCTTGGGCTCTGGTATCCAAAGAACTCTGGCTATGATCTTAAGGCATACACAGATTCAGATTATGGAGGATGCAAGCTAGACCGAAAAAACACCTCTGGGAGTTGTCAATTCCTAGGTGGTAAACTAGTCAGCTGGACTTCAAAGAAACAGAACTGTGTGTCAACATCCACTGCAGAAGCTGAATATGTTGCTGCGGCTAGCTGTTGCTCCCAAGTTCTGTGGATGAAAACTCAGCTAAAGGACTACGGTCACACCATATACAGAATACCCATCCTCTGTGATTCAAAAAGTGCCATAGCTATCTCTGCCAATCCAGTACAGCACTCAAAAACAAAGCACATCGATATCCGTTACCACTTTCTGAAACATCATGTTGAAAAAGGAACAATTGAGATGTACTTCGTAAGCACTGAATACCAGCTTGCTGACTTATTTACCAAGGCACTTGATGAGAAAAGATTTCTTTTCTTGGTGGGTAAGTTAGGTATGATAAACATGAGTTGAGACCTCTGTAAGTAAGACTTGATCCTCTTGTACATATGTATATACTAGTTGAGTACCCGCGCAATGCGACGGGGATGTTATATATAAGTGAAATACAACAAAGAGAAGATTGATCGGAGCTACATAGAGTTTGTAGACAACAAGGGGACATCCTAGTGAGAACGTTGTACATATAAATTTATATGATTTGCTTTTCTTTGAATCAAAATATGTTTGGAATCAGCCCATGCCTGCCTTTTCAACGTCAAAGGCTTAATAAGTAAGGCCCTAACTCAGATTGGTGAATTTTAAAGCAACTTGGAGTTGATGTTTGTGGTCCTGGATCAATTTTCAGAGAAGTAGGTAGGTTTAATGGCTTTCTTTCAAAGTCACTGTATTGTATGTACTCAGTTGTATTAATAGTAACAAAAATCAACAACTAACAGCAAAGAAACTGCAAAGAGGCAGGGTAAATGCAAACCTACCTACTAATTTTCTCCGGTGCATGTACCAACATAAAAACTAACCTTTTACATTTTCAATGTATGATACATAGCAATATTAAGATTGAAAGCTCTGGTTATGTATCATCATACTAAGATTGATATTGCCTTACCTGAAAAGTAAAAGCTCTGGTTATGTATCATCATATCTAGTGTGGCCTTTAAATCATTTAAACCCACTCCCCATCACAACAAGCTTTCAATCTTAATATTTCCATAAAATTATATATCAAGCAGTGAAAGTATGAGATCAGTTATAAACTTAACAAAACAATTCGATTTGCCTGTTGAACATCCAATCCCCTGGCCCAGACATCTGTGGTAATAAGAACACGGGTGACACCAGATCGAAATTCTTCCATTATAGCATCTTGCTCCTTCTGAGGCATGTCTCCATGCATGGCCGATAAAGTAAAGTTGTTCTCCCGCATCTTCTCAGTTAGCCAATCCACCTACACCGGCACAAAATGAGACAAAGTTAAATCTAAACATAAATTCACCCAAGTAGATGTTATCTTAACTGCATTCATTCCCAAAAGGTGACTCATAAGCGATAACCCAAAAGGGTTATACACTCCACATAGAACAAACAGCAACGGTGGATTGCTATCATCACACTAAACATAATATTTTCCATGATATACAAAAAAAAAAAAAAAGAGACGAATCAAGTATTACCTTTCGCTTTGTATTACAGAAAATTACAGCCTGGGTAATTGTAAGAGTATCATATAGATCACAGAGAGTTCTTCTCTTCCAATTTTCTCTTTCTACCGCAACGAAAAATTGTTTTATGCCCTGCCATGGTAAAATAGGCGAATTAAGAGAAGACATCTTGGCAGCCAGGGTAGTTGTATCAAAGCAAGCAGCAAATGTCTTACCTCAAGAGTAAACTCATCATGTTTTACAAGGATTCGAACAGGATCAGTCATGAATTTGCTGGTAATCTCCAATATTTGAAATTCAGTAATCGAGTGTATGATGTTCTTCTTATCACCCATCTGCCACATCTATTTTGCCTACCTGTCTTTCATCGATTTAAAACCATATGCTCACCAATAACCAAATAACATCTACATTTTTATTCGCTGGATCTAGGAGCTATCATCTTTCCTCAATTTGCTTAATCCTGTCTATCTCTGCCTCCTTTAATAGCCATCATTACATGATATTTTTCTATTTGGTTATATTCATTTTTTTCTTTTACCATTTTGAACCTTCATAATCATTAGAAAACCTCTTGGGAAGAAAAAAAAGTTGAATCCTTGTCGTATTATAGGACTGGGTTCCGGTAGGAAATCAAAATTTCATAGGAAGCGTAGGAAGTATTTTGTTAGCGGAGGTTGACATAACTTCACATGTTAACATATGGTAACATTAACCACAAGGCTTGTGGCGTACTGGTTAAGGCTTGTGGGGGATGTGGCTAGTAACCCATCTACCCCAAGTTCGAATCCAGGCGCTTCCAACTTGTGGCCACTGGGGATAAACTCAGGGTTGCACGCTTTAGCAGCTGGGGCGATTGCCTCACCTTGCCGGGATTAGTCGGGGCAATGTCCTCGGATACCCTTCCAAAAAAAAACATATGGTAACATTTCATGTTAAGATATGTTAATGTGTGTTAATTTATTTAACTTATGCTAACTTATGTTAACATTTCCATGCTAACATCTGTTAACATTTTTTATAACGTTCCTACCATTCTCACAGAATTTTGATTTCTTTACACGATCCTAATTCTATATATATACACACACAAACCCTACATATATATATATATACACACACACACACATTAAATATCAAATAATAAATGAGTAATGTTATTATCCATAGAGCAAGCTACATGTATTGTATTACGTTTGTGCCATGGTGTACAAGACAGATAAATGGAGAGAGGTGTAGATCACCTGAAGCTTGAAGCTCTGGTGGAAGGTATCGGTAGACATCGTAAATTTGATCCTTAAACCTACGGCTCAACATTTCATCAGATTCATCCTGTTGAAATTTAAAATATTCACATGCATCAATTTACAGATTTACTTCCAAACAGAAAGTGACAAAATTTAAGAATACAAGTATCAATACTAATTATAAATGTAAAAAAATAGAAAACTCACAAGAATTAGTAATTTAATGGCTCTAGTTCCCAATGTTCTTCTCTTAATCATGTCACAGACTCTACCGGGTGTTCCAGAAACAACATGGACTCCATTTTCTAGCTTTTCCATCAATTGAAATGGTTTATCCAATGCCACCTGGTTTCAATCCTGCTGTAGATTACAAACCCCTAATAGTTTCCTGGAGAAAAAACGAAAATCAATTACAAACCTTAACAGTTTCAAACCCGATGAAAACTTGGAGAATTATACATAAAATCGAACCACATGAAACCCCTTTAACAAAAATGGAAATCGATTACACTGAAACTTGATAAGAGGCAGCTAAAAATAAAAAAAGACATCGAAAAACAAAACAATTGATGGAGGACACCTATAAACCTGGAAACCCTTTTCTGTAAAAATCATCACGAAGAGGATTTCATCGTCTATGAGAGAATTGATATGCAAGAGGGAATCGAGATGAGAGATTTGAATGAAGACTGAAGCGTGCATCTTTACAAAGTCGTTCTTCTATGTTGGACTGCGAATCGTCGTCTTGGGTAGGGTGAAACCCAGCGATGAGGGTGAATCTGAAGCGTCAGTTGAAGGGGCGCGCCGCGCCTGATGTTTGTGTGTTGTCTTTACTTTTGGCTTAGATGGTTTATAAGATATTATAGATAATTAGTTCAATCAAATTATTAAAAGATTAAAGAAAATGTTTTAAGACTTTAAGACTTTAAGACAAAAGTCTTACATGCTTTATAAGGTAGTATAGATTATAGATAATTAGTTCAATCAAATTATTAAAAGATAAAAGAAAATGTTTTAAGACTTTAAGACAAAAGTCTTACATGCTTTATAAGGTAGTATAGATTTAAATACTTCTGCAATGTAAATTCTTTATCACAAAAAGTTCTGTAACCAACAGAGCTTCTGTGGGATTGATCAGAACCTCTGTCGATCTCCACAGAACCTCTGATGAGTTTGACCTATGCTCTATGCATTACTTATCTTATTTGATCCAAGCCTAGGTCAAAGGGAAGCAGAAGGAGACCTTGAATTAGACTACAGAAGTTGTCAATTCATGGGGGAGCAAAAGAAGAGAAGTAGTCAACCAAACCTACATAAGTCAGGAAGTTCACCGAGCAAAGATAAGCCATATGGAGAATATCTCGCACAAAACCATTTTCTAAAACAGTTTTCCAGGACACCAATCTCCAAATATGTCCTAAAAATAGTGTTTAAGACTGTGAAAAACTTGGATGATCAAAAGGTTTTATGAATCTTTAGTTATTAGAAATTTTCACCCATAGAGCCTCTGCTGGCTTTGACAGAGCCCCAAAACCTCTGTGGATGAAAATTTTGTACTAAAGATTCTATCGATCCTCTCCAATGAATTTTCAAACGTTTTTGGTAAAGGTGCAAGCTAAGAGGAGACATTAAAGATAGGTTTTGGAATTACAGAGCTCACTCCACTACAGAGCCTCTGTTGATTCTGGCACTTTACTCTTTATGGAAATTCTGTAAAAGCAAGATATTTACTGCGAGTGACAGACCCCAGACAGAAGAAATGCCCACGCACCAAGCATTAATGGGCCGCGCACGACGTCTAATCGTGCTCTGACACATATGACATGGCAACTTTTCATTGGGCGTGCGTGCCATACGTTTCTTCTGGAAATTGAACCCAGTTGTAAAACTCGAGTACGGACCCCAAATGTTTATTGAATTCAATTTCACCGTGGAATTCTATCCGTTTTCTACCCTGCTATATAACCCCGTTTACCTTCATTCCTATTCCTTTTACGAATTTACTCCCACTTTCTTCTCCGGCGAACGTTACAAATACCTGCAACTTCACCACTCTACTACTATCTTCAAAGCAATCACCAATGGATTCTACTTCAAGATCTCCGGCGAACTCCCCAGCCCATTTCGAGCACTCACAAAACCCAGAAATAGCCGGAAATATAGACCAAGACAACTCCGGTGAGTCTGTTGCTTTCTCTCCGACCACCCACCTGTAAAACTTCTTTGCGCATGACCATTTTGAGCGTGCTCTTCCCCTAAAACCCAATAATCATTATCTTGTTCCCTTGAGAATTGCATTTGGGGAAGAACATGCTATTCTTCTGCACATTCTGGAAAACCATTATTTGTTCCCTCTATTAACCAAGAACGTGAAGAAGATCCCTGCCAGATACCTTTACCAATTTTGGCAAAGTTGCCATTTTGACTCAGAGGATAGACAAATCAAGGGTTACATTTCCAAGCCTGACCAATCAGAATACCTAGAACTCAAGTTCAACAGAACAATGTTCTCTCTTGAGTTTGCTCTACCTACCAGAGGTCTTCTAGGTATCAAGAAGTATGCTGAGGACCCTACGGATACAGAGCTCTGCAAATTCGCAGAGATGTTGGGTTACAATACGCAACTGAAGAAGAGAATCGACTTCAAAAGAAATAGGTTCCCCCCTCTGTGGAACACTCTCTTCTCTATCCTCAACAGTTGCTTAACTGGGAAAGTGGGTAGTCCAGATCAAACCTCTCACCAAATCATGGCAATCATGTATCATGTACGGTGTGTACTTTGATTTGCCTCTGGACTATGCCACTCTAATGATGCAGGAAATGGTCAACACAATTGATCGAAGAATATCCTCACAGAAGATTAAGGGACCAACAACCACAGATCTTCCTCCACTACAACTTCAGAGGATTCTAGGTGTCCTACTAAAACCTCTGCTACTTTTGGAAAATTGGCCAATGGAGGGACAAACTGTAAAAACTTACCCTCTGGCAAGAAACGCCCCGACAGAGCACGTGGATAGATACAACTTTTGCAGACCTCTGCCAACCAAACTTCTGGGATATGCAACCGATGAGGCACTTAGATTAGCGTACATACGCGATCACAGGACTCCGGAACCGAGTCCTGTGACACCCCCGCGTTTAGGAACCCCCTTAGGATCTGAAATTGTTGAAAGGATGAGTGATGAAGAGTGGGCAGAGGCCTTTGCAAAACACCAGCAAATTCAAGACCAATTCCTTCTTAAAAGAAACCAACTAGAAACCTCTGTTTCTAAGAGAAAATCCTCTGCCACACCCCCCAAGAAGAAGAAGGCCCCCAAAACAAAGAAGACAACAGAGGGCACTTCTTCTAGCATCCAACAAACCCAACAATCTCCACCACATGCAACAGTGGTCGAATCCTCTGCACCCCCCTCTCCTCCGAAAGACAAGAAAAAGAAAAGAAAGCACAAATCTTCTGAGGAGGGTGCCCCCAAACCCAAGAGGAAAAAGAGCAAGAAGAAATCAAAGAAATCTCACACTCCTCTGCAGACTATCGCAGAGGAAACTGAAATGCTCAAAGAAACCCAAGAGCAGCCTCTGCAATCCCCAACTCCCATCAATTACGCAGATCAGGGAGACTTCAATACATTCTTTCTCCGTCCCGATATTGCAGATTCCCTAGACACTTCTGGCTGGAACGCAGAAGCCCTCTCAAGTCAATCAACAGAAACACCAGACTTCAGAATCTCCTCTGACTTGGACGACAACGACCAAACCCCAAAGGATATTCAGGTTGCAACACCAGAAGAACTACAGAATCCCTTCCTCCAACCCGGATATGATGTTCTAAGAAGAAGTCCAGAGGAAGCAGTAGCTACAGAGGACATGGTCATTTCTGAAGCAGAGGAAGATGATCACATAAACGAAGGACCTCTGCATCCCCATGTACAACAACTAATTGGGACTCATCCCTGCTATGATTCGCTAAGGAAAAGCCCAGAAGTTAGAGTAGAAGTCGTGGGCAATAGGGCAGAGAAATAGGCTGAGACAATAGACGGTGAAATAGTGGTAGGATGCTCAACCGAGGAAGAATCTAGAAAATATGTCGTAGCTAGAAGAGGCACACAACCCCAACCAACACCCAGTGCAACCCACATGTCTATTACCGCCAGTCTAGTGGCAGAAGGTAATATTGAACAAGAGCAGCACGGCTCGACCCCAACCCAAACTGACCGGGCAGAGGTAACTCTTTCTACCTCTGTGCCAATCTTAGCCGGGGAAACCATTCCAGGATAGTCCTCTCAAAAGGACTTACCCTTAGTTAGTGATCAATTGCCCCAGATCACAACAGACATCCCCACAGAGGAATTCGTTTCCTCTGACACGCACACACAACTAAGTCCAATCGGCCCTTCAGAGGGGCGTAGAGTGCACAACGACGAAGGGACTCTAGACAAGTCCCCAAGTTAACTTAAGGATACTCTTGTACCCACCTCTGGAGTGGATCAAGACAATGTCCTTAACAGAACCTCTATAAAGTCTGAGGCTCAAAAAGCCCCTGCTCAAGGATTAGAGGGAAGTCCTTCCACTATTAACGTAAAAACAGGAGCGAAAGAAGGCGTCTCAGGAACAGAGACTCACTCTAGTGATAGATCTGTTCACCCAGAGGTTACACCAAGTCCACATGTATGAAGGGATGAGTTCCAAACCCTTGTCACCTCTGTGGACAATACGTTAAAGGAGTTGAAAAGCTCCTTTGATTCTTTTGCAGATACAACTTCCAGGGCCCTTAATGATCTGAACACCAAAATGGACAACTTTTCCACAGAGGTGCAAAATGCCTTAGCCCAGATGAAGTCAACTGCTACAACCTCTGCCACCTCTGCTGCTGCTCAGTTCGAGAAAGCCACATCCTCTGCCTTCCAAAGCTCTGTCAAAGACTTGATTGAAAAGCTGAAGAAAGAGCAATCCCCAACCTCTCCGGGCCTTACTCCTGAAGATTTAAAGAAGGCCATCGAGCAAGTTCAAGAGCATACTACAGAAGCAACTCTGGCCATAAAGCCCTCCGACTACATGACCAGAGCACAACTCGCAGAGCTTGGACAAGGAGTTCTCGACCAAATCACAGAGTTCATAAGAGCCTTCACTGTTGCCAACGCCAACTACGTCAAAGACTTCCGCAGAAGTGTCGGCAAATTGCGCTTCAACACCGAGGCAGAGGTCCACAACCTTCTTGGCCTCTGCGATGATCTATGCGCAAAAATGATAGCTGTAGGTGCCACTCCTCCAAAGAAACCAGAAGCATCGTGCAGGGCAGAGGGTACCAAAGACAAGGGTCAGGATGACTCTGATGATGATTCTGACGATTCATTAAATCATCCTGAGGGGGAGAAAGGGACACATGACAAAGCTGCAAGCAAAGGATTACATGCACCAACGCAAATATCAGCAGAACCTATATCCCAAGCACCCCCAACTGAAACCCAAGAAGAAACCCCCCAACAACAGTCCACAGAGGCAATAACCACCTCTGTGGTAATATCCCTTGAAGAAATACAAATCCAAACCCAAGTACCTGAAACCAGTCAAGATCAACTGTTAGTCCCATTTCAACAAGACAATGATTCATATATTGATATAGATAGTAACAAGAAGATAGATAATCAAAGTGGTGTATTATTCAATGAAAGCAACCTAGAGAGAGAATGGATCTCTCTCTAGAACACACACTACACCAAGGAGGCTACATTGCAATGACACACTCTAAACCCTAATTACACACACTAAACATTATATACCCCCTTGTTACACTATTAAGCCCAAGCCCATTACACTATATCCAAGCCCATTACACTATTAATTACCCCTTTACAAAACTATCTTATAATTAGGACATTTTGTGTCCTAACATCAACAACAGAATACCACAGAGGCAATACCCACCTCTGTGGAAACAACCTCTATATTCGGAGAAGATGTGCCAACCCGTGAACAATTCCAAATCTTGACATCCTCCGAGGAAGACCAACTACCCGAATCACCCATACCAACAGAAGATAAACCCCCTTCACCGACACCAAAAACACCAGAAGAAACCAAGATATCATCTCCCACACCCAAAACCAATACTAGAACCAAGACTTTGGCTCACAAAAGAAAATATTTGAGCAAGTCTACAGAAGTCTCACCAACCAAACCCACATCACCAACCAAACCCACATCACCAACCAAGACCTCAGAAACACAAGTGTCAAATCCAACAGAGGCAACCCCCATAAAACCTACAGAAGCACTTATAACCAAGCCATTTGAAACCCAAAAGTCAAGTCCAACAGAGGCAACCCAATCTCAACAAGCAGAATAGCCTAAGGCAAAAGACAAGGGAAAGTCCATCATGACAAAGGAACCAAAGCAGAAGAAGATAAAGCATCAACCAACAGAGAAGCTGATGAAGAGTGCTTTTGATGCTTTCGTTACACCCAAACCTGAAGAAGAAGACTGGGCCTTCAACATTCAACCTCTGTCAACCAATCCCAAGTTGGATCCAAAGGCAAAAGTCACAGAGGATAGGGTCAAGCAAATTAAAAAGCAAATGGATGCTCTGCACAGACCCATGCCTCCAACTTGGGCACCTCCTCGACAGATGGAAGAAGTTGTGTACAGGTATCTCTACAACAGAACAATCAGAGATCCTCTACCACCATCCATTTAAGACCCCGAATTCCGTGCTGAGGTCGAAAACATCTTCACCAGAACAACTCCCAAGCCTGTCAACCAAGTCTACTCAATCTCCAGGATCGACCAGGTCATATACTGTAAGTTCTCTCAAACCAGAACCACTTCCAAGATCTCCTACAACATCTATAAGGTCAAAAGAGTGGACAGAACCGTGAACCAATTCTCAGATGCTAAACTTAGGAACTTAAGCCCCTACGACCTACCCGACCTTCTGAACTGGACAAAACATAACTTCACAACAGATGCAGTTCGAAGGGCATACAGGGTGATCAGGAAAGCCATGCGTGAGAAACTTCTATTATATAGCCTAGTCGTTTTTCAAGTAGGACGAGATCTTAGAGTAAGAAACCTAAGCCTAAGACCACCAGAAGATGACTGCCCATCCTCTGCCATACCAAACTCGATCATAACTTCCCCAAAGTTTGGGTATGTCTACCAAGACCCTGCGGGAAAGTCAAGACTGTTTCTGGAGATGTACTGCCAGAAGTACGCAACAAGTACTCTCACAGAGTTCAGAGCCAACCTTGTGGAGCACAGAGGAACAGAATTGATGGACACAGCCTCCGCCGATAGACTGATAGAGGTCATCGACTCCGTAATCAACTTCAGAACCCTCTGCTCCGATAGACTGATACCTTGAGTTTGTCTACAAATTTCTGCTACTTTTTCTCTTCAATATGATCAAATGTAAATGCCTCTGGCATAATCTTATATGAAAAGAAAATGTTTTCACAGAGGTCAAATACCTTTTGTCGTGTTCTTAGTCTAGAAAACCATGCATGTTTCAAATTTTTATTTTCAATACCTAGGGGGAGATTGTTAGCTCCAACTTCTACTGTTTATAGAAGTATTGAAAATTAGGCTAAGTGTTGACATCGACAGAGGTTCTGCCAAGACACCGATAGAAGATCAAGTGAAGACTCAACTAAAGACTCTGTGGTATGAAGACTGAAGACTTGGAAGATTATCTGAAGATCAACACAAAGATGATCGTGCCTCTCACGATTTCTGCTGTACGAAGATTCTGAAGATCATTCGTACAAGGTGTGCCCTGACAATTCCACGTGTCAAACTCTGATGGGTTTCAGCCTTTGCAGAATTGCGGCGCACTATATTAACGTTGTACCAGTGGCAGTTTCACGATCGTGTCTTGTACTTTTAGTCCTTTGTGTCTAGAACTTTTCCCCTGATGAATAGTATAAATAAAAGACTCATGTTGAGCTCTTCTATTAAGCTTTGCACAACACACACTCTTAAGAGCATAATTCTTGTTTAATCTTCGGTGTTCTTGGTGTTTTATTTATATCAATATAAAGTGCGTTATTGAGTTACAACTTGTGTTATTTACATCTCACGTATTTGATATAGTGTGTTCTTCTACCTTAAATATCTTATTAGTTCTCTAAAACGCTTCCGCACATCATTATGTTTTGAACTAATAGATATAATCATCATTGTTAAGTAAAAACGGAACCAACAACCTCAAATTAAATTCTAAATTTCACCTCAACAATTAATAACCAGGTCTTATACAAAGACTAGATAGAGGTCGGGTGTTACTAACCCCATAAAATTTGCTATTCCTAAGTGCGAAAGCCTTCACCCAATAGTTACTCTCTTCTCATGCATCTAACTAACACTCATCTTCATAGTATCACTAGCAGGGCCGTTCCAATCTTTTCAGAGACCTTGTTACATATTCGACGTCAAAATGGGAAATAAAAAAAATAAAAATTAAAGTTCATACCATATATATTGTACTAAATGTCTTGCAAATTAAAAGAACAAAAATGTTTAAAATTACAAAGTAACACAAGAAAACAAAAACATAACGGATAATTACTTGATAACAACAAAAATGTGCATTTATAATTTTGTGTTTAACCATTCTTTTTGTGGGAGTTATTCTTTAATGAACAATTGAGAACAGAACATCACCAAAAGTATATGTTTTGTTTAGCATTTTTAAAATGAAATACAGAAATATGAAAGAAACTGAAAAAAAAAACATTAAGACTCTCTCACTTTGTTGAGAGTTCTTGAGATATCTCACTTAGTAAAACATTCCACCCATAAATGAGAAATAAATATCCAAAGCTTGGAAGAAAAAGGGGCCAAGATGTTGATGTTGAAAGAAAATAGTCTTTGAATTTTGATGTTTAAGACAAAATTAGGATGTTGGGCTATGATCTATATATCAGGCCTCAAAGAAAATGTAGATTGGGCCCCATATTTTTGGGGGCTCTGTTCAAAGGCTCCTATTTAACAGCCTAAAGAACGGGCTTGATCGCTAGTACCATTTTCCCCAACAAGGACCAGATGTACATGTCGAAAATAAAAACGTTAGCCTTAACACCTAGTGGGTTCAAAAGTTTTCATCATTATATAATCAATAAAGCAAAAAGAATATTATTTAAATCTCAATTTCCATTATGCAAAATGTTTTGAATAAATAGTGATTTCTTTTCTAGAAATCCCATTTTTCGTGATAAAGCGCTTAAATAGAAATACTCTAAAAACATGGAACTAAACCAAATAATCATGCGAAACATTAAATAGGATAAAAATCCAAATACCAAAGCATGAAAATACTACTTTATTCAAACTTTAATATACGTGGAGGGGATCCAATATTAAAGTCATCAATTGTAATTACTCGCACAAGACCCAAACGATGTTAAAGCATGGATATTCAATGTCCGTAAATAGTGTTTGACAACGACGGGGGATACCCCTATCCATTGAGAGTGGAGGAAACACATAAGTATGTGACTCATACAACGTTAATCGCATGACACGTCCCGACATTAAGTCCAAGTGTCATCACGACTCCTCATCAGGTTTCACTGAAAGAGTCAGTTGACCTTAGTGTCTATCCCTATGGTTTTTCACCAAAAAGGTCCGGCACATTCGAGGACTAAACCATGACATTACCACGAATGACGGAGATCCTATTGCCTACTGATAATGCCGATTTTTGGCGTTATTTCCGGTCCACAAACCACTGAGAGTGGCTTGTTTTGAAGCAAAGAGGCGGCATTTTTATGGGTTTCCCAGTGAAATGTGCAGGTAATCCGGGAGAAAAAGATACCCGAGAAAAAGAGTGGAAAAGCCCAAAAGAGAGCCCAAATCAAGTCCAAGCCTAGACCCGAGCCTAGACCCGGACCACCCATCAGCAACACGCGCGGCCTAGCCCGCGGCCTCAAGCCGCGGAGCAAGCCGCGCAACCCCCTGTTTCAGCATTAACCTTGCCGTTTTCCAGAATTAGGGCATCATCGTTTTGCGTGCGACGGGAGACTGAGAATAGGCGATTTTCAGAGAGGATTTTGTCACTTTTGAGCCACGATAGAGAGCCGATTGAAGAGGAGTTCACCACCATCCACAGATTAGAGCCGAGAGAAGGGAATCCATTAGTATTACACTTACGTTCATGATCATGATGTTTTCACACTTTGATTTCTACCCTTTTCTTGAGTTTTTATCCAACCCCAACATGAACTATCTTTAGATGTTGGGGGTTGGAATGACTATGGTTTTTTATTAGAGATGACAATATAACTGAATGATTTTATTGATTTGATCTATGAAACATTTGATTTAAGTTTTCATATACAATTGTAGATTGATCACCTTCAATTGATTTTTATGGTTTTTGATTAAGTTCGAGAGAATTAATTAACGACTAGATCAGACAATCAGGTGCCGGAAAGGAGATTCGGGTAGAGATAGCCGAATCACCTTTCTACTCTGAAAGGTTTAACCTAATGTGTTTTAAGACAACCGATGGAGATCGAGAGATAAAACTTGTGGGTTTTAAAATAAGATCTGTTATTGCTTGAGAAAGAATAACGGTGAGTTTTCAAGAACTAGGGTTCATAGGAAGAATCAGTAATAATTGTTCGGGTGATTGTTCGTCGACAGCATAACCATAGGAAATCCAACCCTAAACCTTTTTCTATCGAAGTCTTTTCCAACTTTCCGTCAATCGAATATAATTTTATTTAGTTTTAACAATTTCTAAACCACAACCAAAATTTTGATCGTTCAGTTAATAGTGATTGTAGTCATTGAGATACTCAGTTCCTAGTTCCCTTAGTTCGATACTCGTACGTTCAGTACTATTACTTGAATCGACCCGTACACTTGCGGTTAGAGTAGGGGGTGTAAACCCGCCTATCACCTACCCACATGGTAGCACTCCCTGGATTCAACCCTTTTAGTGTCTACTTGAAAAGTCAATGTCATAAAACGTGGGTCTCGGAGTCCATGCCCGCAATACCTAATTGACCATCAACAAAAGAGTGACTTATGTTACTATGAATCCAATGCAACACAGTCTAAAATTACATGACTCCAAATGAACGACTAACACACTCAAACATGTAATTCTCAAACAAGATGCAATAAATCAATTCATAACCGGAGCTCTACATTAAGCTATTAAAATCGTACAAATGTCTTCAAGACTCTTTAAGTCAAAACTGAGTCAAAATGCTCAAAACTCATTTGACCATCAAATAAATGGACTCGAATAATAAAACGTATTTAACCGGCGTTTATGAAAACACATACCTCAAAGGTATGATTAACCCCAAAACTCATCATCGGTTGAGACAAACCATTTTCCAAATGACTTCATCCCCTTATATTTCTAAAATGCCTCATAACACGATAACGTGCATTTTCGAAATAGTTTATAAAATCGAATACATCGAAAATGCATAAATCATCAAATAGACTCCCTTTGTATAGTAAATCACCAAAATGACACATTTATGAGATTTACTCGTCAAAATATCCAAAATCCATATATAGGCATTTCATGAGATTTATCAACACTAGTACAAAAATGACTTTTTGTGATGGTTTTAAAAAACAGGTTTGTAACGGTTTGATAAAAAAAAACGTTACAAAAAGTCACATAAAAGTAAACATCATTGTATGCCATGATGGTGATCGTATTGAAAAATAGCGTCACCAAATGTAATGCTACAGTGACGATTTTGAAAAATAAACGTCACCGTATGTGATGCTATGGTGACCGTTTTGGTAAATAAACGTCATCATATGTCATGCTACGATGACGACTTTGATAAATAAGCATCACTATATGTATGGATATGATGATAGTTTTGAAAAATAAACGTCACTGCATGCCATGATAATGTGATGGTTTAAAAAGTAAACGTCGCCATATATCATGTTATGGTGACGATTTTAAGAAAAATATTGTTTTTTATATACACCTAAGATGACGGTTTTACCTTATGGTAACGGTTTTTAATGTGATATGGTGACATTTTTAAAACGTAACCAAATGTATATCAAAAGTGACGGCAAGATAGGTGACGCTTTTCATGTCAACGAAAACCGTTGCCGTATACCTATGGTAACGTTTTTTAACCGTCACCAATGACCATTTTTGTACTAGTGCAACCCAATTTACCAGAAATGAAAATTTTGTCAAATACTCAATACATTGACAATTACCAAGTAAACCCATTTTTACTTCAAAATGCACATTTTGGCATGTACATAGTTTACGAAAACAACTTGAACTCGCCTTGCTAGATTTGAGTTAAATCTAGATTTTACCCCAAACTTGAGTTTCCTTGGATAAACTTGGATCTTCAAGCAATTCTTCCGGACCCTAGATCCACAAGTTTCCAAACATAAAAATACATATCCAAGTACTTAGAATCATTCTCCAAATAGCTTTCACCAAAAATCTCCATTTTGACCAAAACCCTAATCTGACCTAAGTTTTCCCAAAATCATCCAAACCGAAAATTTGAGAAAAAAAACACTAGAAAGTCATAAATGGAGCATTTATAACTTATACAAAGATCTATAGAGAAGTAAGATGAACTTACTACTTGAATTTTGAGCAAAACCTCAAAATCCTAGAAAATCTTAAGAAATGAGGATGTACACTTGATCTAGCACTTGAGGTTGTAATCACAAGTTTTGATGATTAAGGAATACTTTGATTTCCAAGAAAATATCTCCAAAATGAGTTAGGATTCGAACTAGAAGAAGGGAAATCGATTTGGGAGAGAAAAGGAAGCGTATGAGAAGTTGAGAATGAGCATAAAGCTTAAAATTCGTAATTTAAAGTGGTCTGGTACCACCTGGCGACATTGCCATGGCATAGTCGTACAAAGTGTACCAAAGGTGCCCCAAGCTGGGAAACTTTGCCAGTGCGATTGTGACATTATCATAGTCGTCGGGCCTGTACCTAGCCCCGAAACTCGACTTTCTCACACGAAACACCCCCGATACTCTCAGGAACTAAAATCATTAAATTCATAACTCAAAAACACAACTTAAAAACCACAATAACGCACAGGGTGACTTTTACTTACCGAAAATTACGGGTGTTACATTGATAGAATTCAAGACAAAACATCCCTAGAGGCATAGATCGAGGTGGTGGAAGAAAATCTTGAAGAAAACCAAATGGAGGAAGGATAAATGTTCGCCGCCAACTACTGATATTGACGGTACTGTATCACACTACGACGAAGAAGACGACCTCGATGTTGATGACCTCGATGAAAGAACAACTCTTGAACGATTTCAATCGACCGGAACTCTTCAACACTTTCAACCATGGGATGAATAAGTGCATTTTATTATAATTCAATCAATGTATTTTTAATGTATTGTTCAATCGAAATTGTAATAAAACGTATTTTTAAGTATATTTAAGTGATCCAATTACGTATTTTAAAAAGTATTAGAATAACATTTAATTATTTAAATAGAAATGTTTTCTTTTGTGAAGGATTGGTTTAGGCTCGGTTTGGGACCAGAACCGCCTATACATAACCTAAACCGGGTCACACCATATTGACCACGACCCGGCACGGGACCGGGACCAGTTTCACTTGGACCGGTTACAGGTGTTACTGTTATGGCTCGGGACCGAAATTTGGCCACCTCTACAGTCAACGCAAGGTGAGCGGGCGACTTGGCCCGCAATTTCAGTTTGCAAGCCAAAGTGTCATGAATCACATGTGATTTTACACATTGTTTTAGTGTAAAATCACATGTGATTCGTCTGTTGTCGTGTTTACTTATTTGGCTACTCTTCTCGTATTAACCTAAGGGGCTGTTTGGTTGGTATTTCATTAAGTCATGTATGGATAAAGTTGGGTTTATGTATAAAGTTGTTTGTATGTGTTAAATAAAACTGTTGTTTGTTTGTTGAGCTGAATAACTGTCTGAATGAAAAAATGACCATTTTACCCTTCTGTTTGGTTTTTGTATTATTGATCTTCAAATACCATTACAAGTTAAAAAACCAAAACAAAATTCCTTAAGCATCAATGGATTGATCTCCAAAGATTAGAATCTAATCACAAATTCAATAAAAAAATCATGAACATCAAGAAAATCAATTCTTGAATCAAATCCAAACAAAACATTTTGATTAAAAATACAATTCACCATCATTTTGGCCAATCAAATCATCACTTCATTCTCCACTTCAATCAACAAACAATTTTTCATATCTCAGAAGCTTAAAAACGCGATTCCAGCACAATATTGTTAATGCCAAAAATCGTCCAAAAGGATAACTTAAGGTTGATTGTGGAATTTAACAACTAAAGAAAGGAATCGTTCAACAAAACAGTGCGTTAAAGACAAAGAATGTAAAAAAGACAGAGATTTGATGACGCGGGAAAAACCTCAACGAGGAAAAAACCCGCGGACGACTATGGAAGTCGTCACTGCACTATGGTCGTACAGTGATTACAATACAGATGAAAGGAAATACTTTAAATGTAAAGTAACAAGTGTTTTAGAATGTAAAAACTAGTGTATCGTGTATAAAAACTGTGTGTCGTGTGCGAATATCGTGCGTCGAGAGCGATTCTTAGGAAGAGAGTTCTTTTCTTCAGGTATTCTTGAGAGTTCAGATGATTGTGTGATGCCATGCGATGCCCCGAAATGCTGATTTGAGCTTTTGCTTTTATAGTCTTCGGGTGCATTGATTGTCTTCTTGAATGCTTCTGGTAACTGCTATAACGGACATCGAGTTGAATGTTGTTAATGGCTTTTGTCGGTTATAGCCGTTGGTCATTTAATGGCATTGATTCCTGTATTAAATACTGAGAAAGTAACAGAAATGTCATACGTTAGTCGGTCGAGGTCGCAAGGTTCCATGCGACAGTCGTGTGAACTAGGCGACGTCACGGTCGAGTGTCGTGAGGTGAATAACTTTTGATTTTACCTTTGATTAGGGGATAAAGTACTATGAATTTACCTTGCTATGAGAAAGTGTAATAAATGTTTTCCTTACCTTGGTCATGGTCGAGACTGGTGAATTTTTTACCCAAACAGTTTGCCCCCAAATTTTGAAAAATAGAGTGGCAAATTCGAATTTTTAAATTTTGTCAGTTGGATGCCTAGGGTTGTGACACGTGTCGAAAGTTACCTTAGAACCAGATCGGTCCAATTTCAACTAGAGAGGAAGTCGAAAAGGGGATAAGGTCGTGACGTCACGCTGACGCACGATTATGCTTGGCAGCTGTCATTGCTAGGTGTCGGCGATCCGTGTGGTCATACGAAAAGGCAAGGGCATGCGTCGATCATCGGAGGGCTTGTCCTGACATGATCATTTACATAAATAGCGACCTTTGACGGATCCTTTCCTTTTTTACGATTTCGGAGAGTTTTAAGAGAGAGATTCTTACTGCCTTCCTTGCTGTTCTTTAGCGATTCTCTTCCAAACCTGCAAGAGTTATAGTTTTCAAGGATTTATAGCGCCTATATAAGGTACGATTTCTTTGATCTTTTTAAGTCTGTTTAGAAATGTCGACGGAACCCGAAAATTCGATTCGAGAACAGTCGGATCTCGATGATCTTAGGAGTCTAGCGAAAATCCCTGCGGGGGTTAAATTAATTCGAGCAGGTCAGACTCGACTAAATAAATGTCCCGAGGGGTATATCGTGATATACGAATATCCCTTTAAGATAGGTTTCGAATGGCCCTACTCGCCGTTGGCTAAGGCTTTTATGCTAGAATTCGACTTAGCACCAGGCCAACTAATGCCCCAGTTCTGGCGAGTCGTACAAGTGATCGAGCGCCTTACTGAAAAATGGGAATCTCCCATGAATGTGTGCGACCTCCTCTTGGCTTATCAAGTCAAGAAGGATGGATGGCATCGCTATAGTTTGTACTTTAGGTATAAGGGCGATCCTACCTTGGTCCTAAAGACCGCTGTAAACGATCGAAAATGGAAGACCAGGTACGCATTCGTGCGTAAGCCGACTCTCGACTCTGAGAGCGGCTGGATTAGGGTCGGCTGGAATATGTCGGGTAAGATTTTTCTAGCTTTTTGCCGTACGTCGTATGTTACTTTTTTATTTACCTCTGACCTGTCTTCTGTGTATTGACAGAAATTAAATTCGAGGACGTAAAGCCCTACGCTAATTCTCAAGCGAAGGTCGACGCATTCTTGGCGTCCAGCGTTGTAGAACGGTCGTTTGTCGCACGACAATTGGTGGACGACGAAGAAGACTTGGTATATTTAGGAGAGAATCTGGGGAGAAACGTGCGGAAGAAGAGAAAGAAGAGGAGACAGAGGAGAAAGAGGAAGAGTCGAGAGAAGAAGGAGAAATGACCGGTAAGTATTCCTTCACATTCCCTTCTGCTTAATCTTAATCTTTTTTCTCTTATGCTTTTTGTAATACTTCTTTCCTTTTTGGTTTCAGGAGAATCTCAGCCAAAGGTGCCGACTGTCTCTGCTAAAAGAGCAGCTCAGCTTGAGCTTGCCCGTAAGGGCAAAGAAAAGAGACAAAGGACCTCGACCACTGGGTCGGGGGTTTTACCGAAGACAAGAATGACGATCCCGAGGGAACCGTCTTCGGGGGGTGATGACTCGTCGAGAGTCGTCACGCCTGAGAATGCGAAGGTATTGGTCGCAAAGCCTGTGAAGACGATGAAGTCTTCTGATGCGATCGCTGCAATACCTGTCAGTTCGGCGCCACCGGCAAAAACGGCGAAGTCTCCGTCTACCACATGAACCCCTTTGTCGGCCGACAAGGGCAAGGGAGAGGCGATGGGAGAGGCTAAGGTGACGACGGTCAACTTCACGTTGCCGTCAGACTTTATGGCTACCAACGTCCTAGACGGGACGGATTTGTTTCCCCATCTGGGGAAGTATTTGCTTCCTTCTTTCAGGGAGCGTTTCGAGGGATTCCCGATCGAGGAGACGGGATCTCATGTCACCGGACTGGCGTTTCTGGTAAGTTGTTCTTTCAAAACTTGTGTTATTTTTTCGTCGTTTAACATTGTCGAACGTCTATTAACGTGTGTCTTGTGTTTTACAGGCGTTCCAATCCTCCCTTGCCTTGCGTGCTGAAAAGGAGAAGATAAGGAGTCGGATTTCCTCTGCCCACGAGAAGGGGAATGCGGCGTTGGACAGGGCGAACGCCGCCGTGGAGCGTGAAGAGGCTATGTCCAAACGTCTCGAAGAGGCTCTGAAAGAGTTAGAGGTCGTCAGACGTGAAAAGGACGAGGCAAACCATCGCCTGGTGCAGTCCCTATCCACGATTGCCGACCAAAGGGAAGAGCTGGAGAGGATCAAGGGGTCTTTGACAGTGAGTGAAAAAGAGGTCGAAGACTCCAAATCTAGGGTGGCAAATTTGGAGAAGGAGGTGAAGCACCTCAAAGATGAAGCTAAGACCGTATTTGCTTTGGCTCGTCGGACTGCCAGGGCGGCGATCATGAGGCAACATTTGTCGGGGAAGAATCCTCTTGCCTCGGCGTCGGAGGAGCTTGCCGTCTACCTGAGGGATGTCGGATCTGCGAAAGATCTCGACTCAGATGACGAGAAGGAGATTGAGGAGGAGGAAATGGACGAAGGTCCGACGGGTGAGGTCTCTAGTAAGGATGCAACTGACGTTCCTCCTCAGTCTTAGGAAGTTTTAGGGGTTTTTGCTCTAATCACTCGACCGTTGGTGGTCGAGTCATTTGTAATTGATCGTTTGATGAAATGGAATTTACATTTCTTGTGAACTTGTGCATTACTTTATTGCCAGTCAATAAACAAACATCGATCGCAATACTGATCGTACAATAAGAAACATAAGTCATATATAAGAAATGTAGGTACGTGCAATGAAGACGTTTATTGAAAGATAACGATTAAAACATAAATCGTGTAAGCAAACATATGTACATGCGTTCGAAGCATTCATTCAGAACATGAGATTTTTCTAAGTTAAAACACTTAGACCGTGGGTCGATCGTTCGATTAAATCATGCTGTGAATCTGAACCATGCGTCCATGCGACAGGGTAGTTAAGTCGTACAGTTGACCCTATTACTTATATTATGCGATCCTGCGAAAGTCATGTGATAGACTTAATAACTTATGTCGTGTAATCTTGTGATAAAATGTCGTCAGAGGTTGGTCGTTAGCTAACCAACGACCCTCCGATGCTTAAGTCAGTAACCGTCGAGGTGAATAAAAAGTCGTATGAGAGAAAAGGGGTTTAAAAAATACCTTTTTAGATGTGTTGCATTCCAGCTACGTGGAATGTCTTGATTGTCGGAGGTTTGGAGCCGATTGGCACCTTTGCCCACGACTTCGGAGATACGATAAGGACCTTCCCACTTAATGGAAAGTTTACCTGCATTGAGCTCTTGAGTGCTTTAGAACGCTCGACGCAAGACATAGTCGCCTTCTTGAAAGACTTTAGCCTTGATATTTTTATTGAAATGTCGCTCGACCGCTTGCTTTTGCGACGCCATTCTAATCAATGTTAATTCTTTGAGCTCTTCAAGGGCGTCAAGGTCATAACTCAAGTCAACCAGGTTATGGTCGACAGAAGTATGCCTTGAGGTTGGGATTTGGGCCTCGACCGGCAAGACTGCTTCGCAACCATAGACTAAGGAGAAAGGGGTTTGTCCTGTGGATGTGCGTGGTGTCGTGCAATTCGTCCACAGGACCGAAGGGAGTTCTTCGACCCATTTTCCATTTGCAGCTTTTAACCTTTTCTTGATCGAAGCAATGATGGTCTTATTGCTCGACTCAGCAAGTCCGTTTGCTTAGGGATACCTGGGGGTCGAGGTCGTCAGCTTGATGTTACGGTCCTCACAAAACTGTTGAGTCCTGTTGCTTATGAACTGGGATCCATTGTTGCAGACAATTTCGGATGGAATCCCGAAACTGCATATGATGTTAGTCTGGATAAAAGAGACGACTTCCTTGTCCCGAACTTGGGAAAAAGCAGCCGCTTCTACCCACTTAGAAAAATAATATGTAAGAACGAGGAGGAATACCTTTTGCCCTGGAGCAGGCGGTAGCTTGCCGACAATATCCATTCCCCACCTTATGAAGGGCCATGGGATAAGTGTCGAGTGTAAAGGTTCAGAAGGTTTGTGGGACGTACCTGAATGTCGTTGACAGGGATCACAGTTCTGGACATACCTGACGGCATCTTGTCGCAGGGTTGGCCAAAAATAGCCTTGTCGAGATATACGATTGGCTAGACTGCGACCTCCTGAGTGATTGCCACATTCTCCATCGTGCATCTCTTGAAGGATTTTCTGAACTTGACTTTTGCTGATGACGCATCTTAGGTTTAAGCCTGTCGATGATCGTCGATAGAGCCTATCTCCGATCATGACATACTTGGATGCTTTAAATCTGATCTTTCGAGCTTCCATCTTGTCTTCCGGGAGTTGGTCGTGTATGAGGAAAATTCGGATGTCGCACGACCAATCATCTTCTTGGTCTTCGATCTGGACGACATCGACATTTTCGAGGGACGACGTCGCTAGATGGATCATGGGAATACTGTCGAATATTGGTTCGACCAGAGCAGACCCAAGGTTTGCTAAAGCGTCGGCTTGAGTGTTCTGGTCTTTCGAAATCTGTTCGATAGAAAAAGATTTAAACTTTTCGGAATTTTCTTTTGTTATCTTTAGGTACGCTGTCATTTTTGAATCTTTGGCCACGAATTCTCCATTGATCTGGTTTACCACCAGGAGAGAATCGCTTTTGACATGTAATGCGGTTGCCCCCGAGTCGCGTGCCATATTCATTCCCACGATTAGGGCTTCGTACTCGGATTCGTTGTTGGTGGTCTTGAAGTCGCACCGGACTGAATATACTATCTTGCCCCCCCCCCCCCCCCTGTGGCGATTTTAAGACGACGCCTAGGCCTGAACCTCTACTGTTAGACAATCCGTCGACATATAGAGTCCAAGGTACGTCGTCGTGAGTCGCCACAGTAGACACTTCGAGCTCTGCTTCTTTTTCCAATTCAGGGCTGAAATCAGCAATGAAATCTGCCAATGCTTGCGATTTGATCGCGGTCCTGGGTTTGAAATCGATGTCGTAACTGTTGAGGTATATACTCCAATTTGCCAGACGACCTGTCAACTCAGGTTTCCTCAAGACAGACTTAAGAGGAAAGTTAGTCACGACAGTAATAGGATGTGATTCAAAATAATGTCGCAATTTTTTGGCAGCTGTGACTAGCGATAGAAGCAACTTTTCCATAGAGGAATACCTGGTTTCGGCGTCCAAGAGAGATTTACTTACATAGTAGATCGGCAGTTGTTGCTTTTCTTCTTCTCGTGTTAGGACGGCACTTACTGCATTAGGACTAACAGCCAAATATAGCTGCAAGACCTCATGATCGTGAGGTTTTGATAACAGAGGAGGCGACGTCATGTACTCCTTAAGTTTCTGCAATGCTTGCTCATGACTGTCGGTCCAGTAGAAGCCTCTATTTTTCCTGAGGACATTATAAAATAGAAGGCATTTATCTGAAGATCGAGAGATAAACCTGTTCAGAGTTGCCACCCGACCAGTGAGCTTTTAGACTTCTTTGAAATTTCTCGGAGACTTGATCTCAACAATAGCTTTGATCTGGTCGGTATTAGCCTCGATTCCTCGACGAGTGACCATGAAACCCAGGAACTTCCCGGCATTGACACCAAAGGAACACTTCGTCGGATTGAGCTGCATGCTATACTTCCGAAGGATGTCGAACGACTGTCTTAGATGTTCGATGTGGTCAATCGCTTGTTTCGACTTGATGAGCATGTCGTCGATATACACTTCCATTGTGTCGCCGAGATGATCCTTGAACATCTTATTCACTAGACGCTGGTAGGTAGAACCTGCATTTTTTAGTCCGAAAGGCATAACTTTATAACAGTGTATACCTCGATCCGTCATGAATGCAGTTTTCTCCTGATCCTCGACGTGCATCAAGATCCGATTATATCCAGAATAAGCGTCCATGAACGTCAAGAGTTCATGTCCTGCCGTCGCGTCGACCATGGCATCGATATGTGGCAAGGGGAAAGGATCTTTTGGGCAGGCTTTGTTGAGATCTGTGAAGTCGATACAGACCCTCCATTTGCCATTTTTCTTAGCCACGACCACGACATTGGCAAGCCAATCGGGGTATTTTACTTCTCGAATTTTCCCTGTTTTCAGAAGGTTGTCGACTTCGTCATTTATCACCTTATTCCTTGTGAGAAATGATGCCAGGGTCTATGCCGACCATGTCTTCGTGCGACCAGGCAAAACAGTCAGCATGTTCCTGCAAGAAAGATATCAGCTTGTCTTTTAGGCAGGGATCAAGGGACGATCCTATGAGGACTTTCTGATCAGGCTTGCTTGGATCTAAGACAACTTCCTCCAGGTGATACTCGTCAACTATCCCAAGAACGCCTTGGGCATTTTCAAGCTCCTCGGGCATCTGGGCAATGATTTGCTCTGGGATCCCATCACCTGCCATTTTGCTGAAACAGAAATGAGGGAACTCCAAGAAACCGTTAGTAAAACGCACGTTTGTCGAAATTTTCTCTAGATGACGTCCCACGGATGGCGCCAAACTGTTAATGCCAAAAATCGTCCAAAAGGATAACTTAAGGTTGATTGTGGAATTTAACAACTAAAGAAAGGAATCGTTCGACAAAACAGTGCGTTAAAGACAAAGAATGTAAAAGAGACAGAGATTTGATGACGCGGGAAAAACCTCAACGAGGAAAAAACCCGCGGACGACTATGGAAGTCGTCGCTGCACTATGGTCGCCAAACAGGGGTGATGTCCTTATGTTTCGGGTGTCGATCGTACAGTGATTACAATACATATGAAAGGAAATACTTTAAATGTAAAGTAACAAGTGTTTAGAATGTAAAAACTGTGTATCGCGTATAAAAACTGTGTGTCGTGTGCGAATATCGTGCGTCGAGAGCGATTCTTCGAAAGAGAGTTCTTTTTTTCAGGTATTCTTGAGAGTTCAGATGATTGTGTGATGCCATGCGATGCCCCGAAATGCTGATTTGAGCTTTTGCTTTTATAGTCTTCGGGTGCATTGATTGTCTTCTTGAATGCATCTGGTAACTGCTATAACGGACGTCGAGTTGAATGTTGTTAATGGCTTTTGTCGGTTATAGCCGTTGGTCATTTAATGGCATTGATTCCTGTATTAAATACTGAGAAAGTAACAGAAATGTCATACGTTAGTCGGTCGAGGTCGCAAGGTTCAATGCGACAGTCGTGTGAACTAGGCGACGTCACGGTCGAGTGTCGTGAGGTGAATAACTTTCGATTTTACCTTTGATCAGGGGATAAAGTACTATGAATTTACCTTGCTATGAGAAAGTGTAATAAATGTTTTCCTTACCTTGGTCGTGGTCGAGACTGGTGAATTTTTTACCCAAACAAATATTAAATCTAAAAAAGGTTCAAAAACAAAAACAACACAATAATCGTTGAAAGCATTACCGTTGAACCTTGAATGTCTAGATCTGCATCTGAAGGAGGATGGGGGTCTGCATCCGAGTATCTCGATTTGCATCAGAAAATCCAACAATCAAACACAAATCCAAATACGTTGAACCTTGAATGTCTAGATCTGCATCTGAAGGAGGATGGAGGTTTGCATCTGAGTATCTCGATTTACACAAACCAGATCGGTTTCCGTCACAGAGCGTCTCTGATGGAGGAGAGGGCTTCGGTTAGCAACAACGAGGATAGGGTCTGTTCATATTCGTCGGAGAGGGTTTTCGATGGAGAATGAGCATGGTAGCACCAGGAGGAGTAGAGAGGCAACATATTTCAATTGAGAGGGATGAGAGTGAGCAGGGAGGCGACGTTTTCCCATTGAGAGGGGTGGGAGGAGCTTGGATGTCAGTTTTTTCTCCCGTGAAGTTGAAAGGGGTAGGATTGGAAATATGGTGTCTATGTGCATAAGGGTAATCTCTAATATCTTATTCACTTGGCTCACTTCCAAATCATTAAGCCACTTCCAAACACCATGACATATGGCTAAGCGAATAAGCTAAAGAGCACATTAAGCTCATTAAGCTCATCAAGCCAATTCCAAACAGGTCCTAACTCTCTCTCTCTCTCTCTCTCTCTATATATATATATATATATATATATATAGAGAGAGAGAGAGAGAGAGAGAGAGAGAAAGAGGTGGGTTCATACGAGAACGCTAACTATTTAAGAAAACAATCGCTATGTACAAAATCATATATGATTCACGTACAAAATCATATATGATTACGCGACTTTTTCCGCCACTTTAAGTCGCAGCCAAAATCCAATTTTTGCAGTTAATGTAAAATCACATGTGATTTTGTACATGATTTATTGTTTTCTTGTTTTCTTAAATAGTTAGCGTTCTCGTTTGAACCTTCCTCTATATATATATATATATATATAATTAGAATTCCATATACAGTAAGAAGCATAAAAGCCTTTTACTTTATGATATTGTGTTACATGTGTTTTTCCCATCTAAAACTATGATTTATGATATTGGTTAAGATATATTTGTTTCATATGTTTTTGGTTCATGTTTTGAAAATTTTTAATATGTATCCTGTGTTTCACATATCCATAAAAAAAGTTTCATATTTTAAAACAAAGATCTTATAAAACAAATTAATATATGTTAATCTAACATTTTAGTCCTAGCCTCAATACACTTTAGTTTAAACGTCTCAAATTAATAATTGTTCCAATCATTACAAAGCCAAAAGATTAGACATGAAGCATGTCACAAATCAGAAAGATCTGAAGAGAATACCAAATTACTTTTTGTAAATATACTAATTGTTTGAAAATCATTATACGAGTCCACAAGAACATAGAAAAGCATCTCGAGATTCTTTTAAACAGAGAATGTCGAGATTTTGAGGATTTCTTTTGCTCTCTACAACTTTTTCTTAAAGAACAAAGGTAAGTTATATTAATATAATATTGTCTAATTTATCTTCTTAATAATATACTTTAAAAAAACTTAATATAAAATAATAATAAAAATTCAAAGATTAAATAAATTAATCATTTCTCCCTCCTAAATAATTCTCTAAGCTTGAAAATTTTCAAGTTTTTTCTATTACAGAGAACAAGGTAGCAAAACTGTTAAGAGAATATAAAGGACAAAAACTAATTTTTTTTTATATATCAGAGAAGCTGTGTTGGAGAAGATGATCTTATACTTTTTCATAAACCAATGCCCCACCAGGTGTAAAAATGCAAAAAGAAATGGGAATACAATAATATACAATCTTCTTCATTTCCTGTTAACATTCCAATGGAGAACCCTGGAGTAACTACTTGTTTCACCTACAACTTTCTAGGGTTGCAAAAAGCAAACCTCACTAGACATTTGACAAAATCAAGACAACCCGATAATTACGTGTGTGTGTGTGTGTATGTATATATGCTTTCGAGGGAAGATCAAGATTTCGGTTAAGTTTGTGATCAAGATAGTAGGATAGGTCCGTTCTCGGCGGCAGTCCTAGCGTGTTCTTGACCGTTGTTATGCCTTGTTAATTGCACGTCACGTGAGAAATGAGTTCTTGCTTTTGCGTAAGGAGCGCCTCTTGCTGTTTATCATCATATACAAGAGGTATCAAAGATGAATTGTGAGAAAGGTTCAAAATTTTATATTTAATATTTAATAAAAATTAAAAAATTCCTATTTTTTACTTATTTTGAGCGATAATCTGCTGCTGATCTTGCAACATTTAACAACGTGGATGACAAGTTTATCGCCGTTCCATAAACGGGGTATCCATGTCATCAAATTTTACAAGCTCGGCAGGTTAAGGGCAAAATGGGTACAAAATAGGAATTTTTGATGGTTTGTTACATTAATTAGGAACTAAACCAAACTTTGTTACATTTTGTTCTTCAAATCAAGTATGTGAAAGATTTCTTTTTTTTTGTGTGTGTGTTATAGACTACAATAGATTGATACTTGCATATCTTACCTGCAATTTGCTGAGCTCGGAGGATGTTTTGACGCCTTTTCCACCAACATGTCAAGCAAGTGGCAATCAGAAGAAGCGCTGCACATGAACCTAAGGCGATTCCAATCTTTGCACCAGCCGTAAGATGGGGCCCACAAGTGGGTAGTCCAGGAATCCCACAAAGACCTCTATTATCCGTAAAACTGTACACACCCACAATCATTTAACATTACTTATTTATATATTGATGCGTACTATATTAACTATCATTTGTTCCTTAAGTTGAATGTAATATGGTAAAGGTTTGTTTCAAGAGTTCAAGATCAACATACATGTAAGTTTAGATTTGAAATTGAAAGCAGAATCGATAGATCTTTTCTAGGGACGAGGGAGTGTTGTGAGAACACAACTCAGAATGAGTTAGAGTTTTCATCCCTGTGGTTTGGTGATTCAACTGATCCTGTCCCTATATTGGAAAAACAAGTTGGGTCCCTATTGCAACCACAAGGACGCAGATACTTAAAAAACCACAACCAAAGGGGCCCAGCTCGTCAAGAAACGGCAACCACAGGGGCCCAGCTCGTTAAAAAACCACAACCACAGGAACCCAGCTCGTTAAGAAATGCAACCACACGATTCGTTTAATTTTCAAAATACGGACGTGATCCGTTAAAAACACCAAACCGCAAGGATGAAAATTGTAATTGAGCAATACTTGGCTTGTGGAGTGTTCGTTGTTTAGGAGTATTAAGGTCTAAGGGGCCGTTTATCGAATGCTTACCGGGTAAGCACTTGCCCGCAAGAGCGCCACCCTCATTTACCTTATAGGATAACCTTGTCGGCCATCAAAATGGATTGTTGGTAAGCAACTTTTACCCAGTAAGCGCTTACCGGGTAAGAGTTTTTTCCCTCACTTACTGGGTAAGTGTCTCGCCCCTTGTTATGCCTCTTACCGGGTAAGATTCTAGGTCCTTGTCATGCTCACCCAGAAGGTAAATGACACCCGGTAAGCGCTTACTCGGTAAGCGTTTGGTAAACTGCCACTAATATAACCAAAGGACAACTAGAGAGAACTTAAAACATACTTGAAGCTTGCTCGGTGCAAAAGCCTTGCCCCAAGTTCAGCTGGGACTCTTCCAGTGAGGGAGTTGCCATTAAGATTCCTGCAACATGAAGATGTACAATAAGAAAATAATGAACAACTATTGTCTCATATCTGTTGTACAATGATACTAATGCTTTCTTGCAATGATAATTGCAGAGGACAACCATTTATACCATTCAACAAATGAAGTATAAATCATGGAACTGTAGAGTTACGGTCTTGTATCAGACCTATAATCCAAAGTATGCTTAATACATTTATACTTAATACATTTTAACAGCATAGCTTATGCTGTTTTGCTCGCAAAAAAAAAGAAGAAGAAAAGGAGCGAGCATCTTACAATATCCGAACTGATGTCAAGCCTCCAAGGCTTTCAGGAATAGATCCATTAAAGAAATTGTACGAAAGGTCCCTGCCGTGCAAATTCAGGTTTAGATAGCACATTCATCATGTACCTACTATACTAGCTAAATAGTTAAACAGTTACAAGTTGCGCGAAAACACGAAAAGTTTAGGCGATTTAAAATATACTCACAGTACTCGTAGACTGGCAATTGTTCCAAGTGAAGAAGGAATTTGCCCCCGGATGCTATTTTCACTCAGGTTCCTGCAAATGGACAACAGAGATGATTGCAAGTCAGGACTCGGCCAAAAATTTTACCCAATAAACTATTGGTGTTCATGTAGGCATGTGGTAACATGTGTCCTTTTTAAGTAAAGAAAAATTAATCATTGATCATATGGATGTCTTTTCTATGTTTTTCCTTTGGTTTTGGATATGGTGGGATAGAAAATGAGCAAATTTTCATTGTGAACAGCAGATAATGTGTGTTTATGTGATGGATGGTCCCGTTTAAACTTACATATTTTGTAGATGACTCAGCTTGGATATGTCAGCAGGTAAATATCCTCTCAAACCTTGGTTGTCAAGACCTCTGATACCACAAATCATAATATAATTCATATATTACAAATTTTTAGTTTTGTTGCAGATTTTGAATCAATATGACAAATCATATCAGCAGAATGTCAAACTGAAGCAAAAGTCAAACTTACAGTCCATCAATGACCCATTTACTTTTAACGCTATCAAATTGACAATCTACTCCACTCCATGGATGCTGCTGTGGAACACATGGATCACCATTCCACCCAAAACGAAGAGGAAGACCCAAAGCATTCTTTAGTTTCTGCAAAGCTCTTACTACAAATAAACAAGTTCATTTCATAAAAATCCTTTTTCAGGCTTTAAGGAAATAGACAAGTAAGGTAGCTAAAAGGGTACCTTCGTCAATTAAAGTTTTGGACTCAGCTCTAACAATTTCGAAGATCTCTATGGCACTGATTATAGCATGACCGCCTTTTACAGGGTGCATACTTATCGTCAAACTCCTCCCACTAACAGCAACCGTTGTGTTCAGCACAAGAGCACTATTTATACCTCCACTCATTTTAACAATATCGATACCTTGAAATTCAGTATCACCATTAATTAGAATATCAAACACCCGTTGTCCCTCCCCCGTGATCGATGGGTCAATCTCCGCAAAGTGCAACCAAATGGAGTAATTTCTATTCGGATCCACATCCGTGGTGTAAGTTAGCTCAGGCTGAACATCAGTGCTAACAAGGGCAGTTTGGTAAAGAGCTTCAGGGTAATGATTTGGTACATTTGAGGATGATAACTTAATGTTATTTTTTGCGGCCAAAACACGATTAGAATTTTCGTCGAAAGTAGTAATGGAGTTCCAGAATCGGTCTCCACCCCAGTGGTCCCCACTATAATCCACATCAAATTTTGGGTTTTTAGCACCACAACTGAGTCTTTTATGAGTTCTTAGGATCGTTCCTTGGCCCCACCCTTGGCCGAAGTTGTACGCATTATTCCCAACTTGAAGAACCTCGATTGAAAGTACAGCTGGATCTCCATGACCAGTGCTGTGGAAGCAAATAGTGGCGGTTCCATCTTCAAGAAACACAAGGGCTTCAACAAAGGCTTGCTCATCATCATGGTTACTCCAACCTGATGACAAAGAGTAAACCACGGTCCCCTCCACAGATACATCAAACAAAGGTTCGTTGTCGAAAGTGGGATCAGTGATTAATCCGAGAAAGACTCTGACTGAATAGTGGCCATGTGGCACCCTCTCTATGTGATAGCAATTTTCAGGGCCCGTGGATAAAGGAAAATAGCGAAGTGTAGCAAGTGGAGGAGTGATATAACTTGGACGGGTTGCATTAGTAGGTATCCCTCCAGTATATCCAAAATCCCTATACCAAAATGTGTTTGTTGGTGACGTGTGGACGTCTTTGCGGGCTCCACAGCTTATTCTCAGAGCATATGGTGCTGAATTCATTGAAAACCAAATCGTATATATAAAAATCATGGACATGAAATTCGAGTGCATACTAAACGATGTTCATTTGCAACTGTAAATTGGTTCAGCAAACAAATATAAATGCAGAATCACTTCAAATCTGTATATATCGTAACTCAAAAGAATATTGGGCAACAGCTTCTAACAGTTTCTCTTGTAATTTTGGGAATATTTGAGAGGTGTGAACTGTGAAGTAAGAATTGTGATTGTTATAAAGTAATTAGGGTTAGAATTCTGAAAGATTTGAAGCCCCTTTTCCAACACATCCACCCAAAATTCGAATCATTTCTATTTACTCGAAGAAAGCTACATTCATTAGATTTGTATTACAAATTGTACTGAAGCCAAAGCTTTGCCCTAACATCCAGATCTCACAAAATCAATTGAATCTCATAGTGCATACGAAGTCTACTGTTAATATTGTGTTTGCAAGCGAAATCAAGGGCAGAAGCAAAGGTCTCCATTTCCTAATGGAAAACAAGAACAATTTAAGCCAATTTGTTTGCTGTAAATGTTAAGTTAGAAGTTAAAACTACTCAAACTTTACAATCTCACATTTGATCTCAATCTCACAAGCTACACATTAGTAGTAAGTTCCCAATTACTTGATTCGCATCAGATACAACAAAAAATAAGCATAAAACTCAAAAGAAATTAATCGAACAACTCTAAATTATAACGAAATATACTAATCTAGCAAAATTAACGCGTAAACAAACAGCAAAAACTTAGTGATTTGTGGCATAGAAGAAATGGAAAGCAAGAAGAATGTAAGTAAGAAAACCTTGTGAAGAAGGTGTGAAAGCTGCAAGGAGAACTAAAAGGAAGATGAACAGTGAGAGTGGTGTGAGCATCTTCTTCGTCTCCAATCCTCCCCACAGTCTCTTCTATCTCTTTCCACTTTCACAATCTTGGGGCTTCTGGAGAGAGAAAGAGAAAGACAGAAATGACTGAGAAAGTCTTCAGGACGTGACCCCAACACATTAACTTAAGACTAATTTACATTTTTAGTCCATTAACTTTGTATATTTTAACGGAATCGCCTCTAAATTCTTTTATTTTAGATTTATTCATCATGCTTGCAAATTTTATGGATTTCGTCGCTATCACCGGCCAAAATTTATTGTTAAGGGACCGTTTATCAAACACTTATATGTGTAAGCATTTAACAAGTTACATTATCAACCGGATTGAAATGGCAAGGACCAAAAATCTTACCCGATAAGAACGAATGCAAGGACTGAGAGTTTTACCCTGGTAAGCGAGAATGACGACTTTTACCACGGTTAGCGCTTACCGGTGAATTGTTGCATAAAAAACCGATTTAACGGACTAAAATCTTACCTGGTAAGTAAGCGATATTGTTAAATTTGACTGGTAAACACTTACCCGGATAAACGTTTGGTACACCGCCCCTAAATCTTGTTAGATAATTTTGGTATTTCTTTAAGAAATTAAAAATAATATAATAGTAGAGGGGAGGTTGTCGGACGCCGACAAGTGAGGGAAAGAAAGAGAGTCGGGAAGATGTCATCGTGTGTGTATACATATGTATATGCAATATATATATATATATATATATATATACTACATATATAAGCATATACACCTAAAGTCTTAAAGACAAGTCTTCAAGCACATGGTACCACCATTTTATGCATAATATTTGAAAAACTCTTAATTACAACATACTATGCATGATGTACAAGTTGAAACCTTTTAGTGTACCCTTTACACGAATACAAAAAAGAGACCCATACCTACAACCATGCTTCTTTTATCCATACCTGCAGCCATGCTTCTTCTGACCTCCCCTTATCTTTCTTCAAAATTTGTTCCCGGTATATGATGAAATCCTCTTACATCCCAAATTCAAATTCAAAATCTCTTCTCCTAAAATCTCTTATTAGGGTTTTCATATTATCAGGCATTTTCTACATTCATCGTCCCCCCTCTCTCTGTGTTCCATTTGAACAATTTTTGTGTGTGTGGCTAACTTGCTTTCTTTGTCTGGCCGTGGTTGTCTTTTGGTTATTTAGTTTGCAGATCTACTAAAATATCTTATATAGGGTTTGAATATTATCAGACATCTTCTGCTTTCATCATCCCTCCATCTCTGTGTTTCATTTTAACATTTTTTTGCGTAATTTGTTTTCTTTGTCTGACCATGGTTGTGTTTTGGTTCTTGATTTTGCAGAAAAAATAGTTTGATCTTGATGGATAAAATATTATGGATACCGAGCTTCAATGGGTAAGCAATTTCCGTTTTTGATTTCTTTTTGGTCGACATCAATTTCAGCTTTCTTATAGTTAGGTGATATTTTGTTTTTGTTTTCAGAGAATCCATTTATGTTTCTTAACAGTCATATTTAAGTTGTTTTAGTGGAGTATCATATTTTATAAGTGAAATCATGTTCGAACTGTTTTGACAGGTTTTATGCAAGTTTCATCAGGCGGAGTTCAGTTCTTCCAATATTGTCGTTCATATAAGAGGGTTAACCTCTGAAAATACTTGAAGGAGTGCTGGTAAAATATCACTTGTTACTCTAATATATAGTATAGTTGAGTAGCTGTAGATAGTTTCTTTTGAATGAGTAATGCTTGAATATGTTCATCGTTGGCTTTTATTTTGCATTTTGGAACAAGTATAAAATCGTTTTCATCTACATCTCATTTATATTTATAACACCTTTATGACAATTTATTATAACAATGAATTTATTTGTGATGTTCTAGAATTCTTACAGAAAGAAGATATACACATATATATCAATCTCATTTTGATAGCCCAGTTAGTAGTTTATACATTTAGTATCGTATTTTGAGTTTCTTTGTTCTGTTGTTGGCAATACACAAGTTAGGATGAATTGGAGGGGCTTATTGGTTATGATTATGTGCTTATTGTACACCTATCATGTGCTCGTGGAACAGTCACTTCTTATGCGTTGATGAGTTTGGAACCACGTGGAACACTTTTTGTTGGTCCTGGGGTAGAGGTAATCACAAACTCCAAGTTTTAATTATGCTTCTAGAAGGATCTGTCTACATTGATATTAATGCTTACCGACTTCCTTTGTGAATGATGCAGACATATGATGGCATGATTGTTGGTGAACACTCGCTGAGATACAAATTTTGATGTATGTTATATTCTTTTCATAATATTTTATAATTTCACATCGTTTTTGAGCAATTAAAAAGGACTTTCTGTGACTTGTTTTTGCAGGTTTTGTGTCTGTCGTGTGTGTATTATAGGGTTGGGTGAAAAAGTACGACCCTTCATATACTCATGTTCTTTAAAGAGAGGCACAATTAGATTTTTGACATAGGATCCTTTCTTCTTCTACCATGCCCACAATACAACATACTCTTAAATTGGGTATGTCTAATTTAGCAAATTCTCATCGCTGTTCTCCATCATCAACATCGTTTTGTTCTCCATCAAGGTGAGTTAAATGCTTAAAATTTTCAAAGTGAGTTAAATGCTTAAAATTTTCGAAAACCAAAATGTATAACAAGGTTTTAGAACCCATGAGCAAGCCTTGAAATCAACAATGCTAAATTTGATATGTATGTAAGTTGTTTTGGGAATTTAAATTGGTGGCTACTATTTCATTTTCGTATATGGTTCTGTGTGACTAAGTTTTTGATGATAATATAAGTTTGGTTAAGCTCATCCAGAATCAAAGATAAGTTTTCTTTAATATGATCTTGAAGAGATACTTCCAAGTAAGTTTGTCTTCAAAATCTTCTTGCAGGTCAAATTTTTGCTTTGAAAAGAATAAACGTTAGTGAACTAAAAGTTGCGATGGTAAAAGATTTTGAGTTTATATCAGCTTACACCACAAAGAAAGGAAAGACAGGTGGGGTTGCATAATGTTTATAAACGATATTTGTTACCTTGGTTTTTATTTTTATTTTTTATCAATGCCTTTTTTTTGCAGCAACTCTGATACCGTTTTTCCTTGGTCTAATATCATCCGGAAAACGAGGATTTTTCATATGGGTTTGTTGAAATATGTGATCTTGATCTTAAGATCATTTCATGAAGCAAACAACGCAAATGTTATTAGTGTTTATGGTTATTTTTGTAACATAAGTAATCTGATACTGTGTTTTCTTGTTTATGTTATTTTTTTGTTCATTTATCTTTATGGTTTATTTTTATACTATTATTCTTCAAAACATTTTCCATTCTCCCCCTTGCACTATACCATCCATATGAAATGTTAATTACACAAGCATGTTTGATTTCTATATTTCTTGCTATGGAGAGTTATTCTGATTCTGTTTGTATCAAGACCACTGCAGGTAATTCTGAAAACATAAAGGATGATTTGAGTGGCCTTACAAAGCTATAGGTGCTGTCCAAGCTTATCTAATTTTCCTTTTGGGTGTTGTTTATGCTTCAATGGCTACCGGTGATTAGAAGTCTTTAAATGTTGTTATCTAAGGGACCGTTTCAAGAACGATTACCGGGTAATTCCTTACTGGGCCACTTTACTTTAAATATTACTCAACCTAACGTTATGCTATGTATCTGAATAATCTATTGCCATATCTTATCTCTTAAAACTTGTAGGATTCTGCTGTTAAGTCTGGTCGTGTACAAGTAGATGGAAAATAGTGGTTGTTTCATACAGTGTTTAGTCATCACAGCACCAACGATTGCTTGTCCTGTTTGAGTTACATTCTTACGGGTTTTTTTGTCTTTGCAATCCAAAGAAGGTGTTGAATTAGAAGGTGTTCCTTTCAAGCAAAAAGTATCAATCCTGGTATGAAACATAGAAACCACGTTTTATACATCTTGTGGTTTCACAAGGTTGTCGTCTTTCTCAACTTTAAACTTGATTGTCTCACCGTTTGGTTTGTAGTTTTTTAGGTTGTGATTTTTGTTTGAATATATCCGTAGTTGTTATTAATTAGTAGGTCATCGATGTTAGTGAATATCTTCAACTCGTAGTAAACTTCGATCAAATGTTTCTTTAAATAGGAGGGAATTTTCACATCTGTTATGTTTGTTTCATGGTAAATTGGCACCTAAGCTAGCATGGATTTCATTTAAATGCATAGCTAATAGATTTATTAGACTATTGCAACACATAGCGTTCTAGCAAATCACTGTGTCTATCAGATAATAATGATTATACAAATATGTTTTATACAGTCAAACATATGATTCTACTAAACACTTACCTTGGTAAGCAATTATGAGTTTAATTACTTTATTGAGTGAATATAACAAGGACCGAGAATCTTACCCGATAAGTCTTACGCAATAAATAAAGGTGATGAAGCTTACCCGGTAAGCACTTACCATTAATCAATTTTAATGATTGAGAATGTTAATGCGTAAGGTAAATGAATGTGGTGATTGTCGATAAGTACTCGTAAGCATTTGGTTTTAGATTTATATCCAATTCTCATTTTGTAAGAAACAATAGCACATTTCTAATTTAGTGAAGTCCATTGTTCTTTTTTTAGCAAGATGGAGCATTCATCTAACCCTTTTTTGGCCTATATAGCCTCAAATCACCCAACCTGTTTAAACCAACAATTGACATCTTTCTAAGACCATCTCCAATCCAACACTAAAAACACAAACATACACTAGGATTTGGGGACATTGTCTAACTACTAAAGAGGCCATGAGTACAATTCTAGACACTCTTAGCCTAAGTCGTTGAGTCAAAAATGTCATTTAACATTGGTATTTTTTAAACGAGATTGCTCAATTCTCTCCTATCTTTTCTCCTATAATTATGGCTTTCCTTGCTTTGCTTTGCCCGGCCACCATTCCGGGTATCCTATTATCTTGAAACAACCTTCTTTAGCATGGCCATGTTTTTTACAAAGATCACAGTATTTGAGCTGTTCGCCGTCGTTACGTTTTCCGTCCCTTTTGGTGAACTTGCTTTGTGATGGATTGTGATCTTTCTTCTTTGGCACAAACGCTTGAAACGCTGCTCCATCTATGGTTGGCCTTCTTTCACCGGTGATTGTCCTTTGTTGTTCATCTTCGACCAAACAAAACAAAATTATTATTTCAAGGGATGTCAAATTTGTTGAAAATGTTTTCCCTTTCAAAAATGTCACTTTTGAAAAGGAGGAAATCTTCATACCTCCAAAGTGGTGGGATGATGAGCACGAAACACAAAAGGAAGAGAATGGGCCAACTGTTCCGTCTGAACCACATGAAGCCGATCAACATGGGCTCTCTGACTCACCAACAGGCCCAGATAACCAGCACCTTCAACCCAGCCCAACCGCCCAAACCGAAGAACAAAACAGCCCGCAATCTTCCGAACCAATGGACCAAGCCGGCACTCACCATGAACAAACTACCGATCCAGAAAACATTCATGAGGTGTTCGAAACTGTTGAACCACCAATGGAGAAGAGAAGCAGATCTCGGCCCAAACATCTTGATGACTATGAAGTTCGTCTCCCCCCATCCATTGACCACGAGCAATCGACCTCCAATCAAGGATCCTCAACGGTACATCCTCTCGCACATTTTATTTCCTATGATAAGTTTACTAACAATCACAAAGCTTTTTTGGCGGCCATAACCTCAAATTATGAGCCAAAATGCTTTAGTCAGGCAGTGAGGGATCCAAAATGGGTAGAGGCCATGAAGAAGGAAATTCAAGCGCTTGAAGAAAATGGAACTTGGGTCCTCGAAGAACTTCCAAAGGGAAAGCGTGCCATCGACTCAAAATGGGTATACAAGATAAAGTACAAACCCAATGGGGAAATTGAAAGGTACAAAGCATGTCTCGTGGCAAAAGGCTTCACACAAACTGAAGGCATTGATTTTCATGAGACTTTTGCGCCGGTAGCAAAACTTGTCACGGTACGAAGTTTGTTAGCCGTTGCGGTTAAGAAAGGATGGCATATTCACCAACTCGACGTTAACAACGCCTTCCTCCATGGAGACCTTCATGAAGACGTATACATGAAGATTCCACAAGGCTTTGTGAAACAAAATGACAATCGGGTTTGCAAACTCAAGAAGTCGCTTTATGGACTTAAACAAGCATCAAGGAATTGGTATCAAAAGTTTACCAAATCCTTACTTGACATCGGTTTCCAACAAACAGGAGCGGATCACTCCTTGTTTCTTTTCAAGACAAAAGAAGTGTTCATGGCGGCACTCATTTACGTTGACGATGTTATACTCGTTGGGAACAATTTACAAGAAATGCAAAACACCAAGACGTTCCTAGACAAACGGTTTAGCATCAAAGATCTAGGAGTCTTAAAATTCTTCCTGGGTATCGAGGTCGCTCGCACCAAAGATGGACTCGTGCTTAGCCAACGCAAGTACATTCTAGACATTTTGAGAGACGCGGGAATGACGGGTTGTCGTTCAAGTCAATTTCCAATGGACCAAAACTTGAAGTTGGATAAATGTGATAAAGAAGCTCAAGTCGATGCGCACCAATACCGCCGATTAATTGGGAGACTCCTTTACCTCCAGGCCACTAGACCTGATGTTGCATATGTCGTAAATATTTTAAGCCAATTTGTCGGCGATCCAAGGGAAAGTCATTTAAGGGCAGCCAATCGTGTCCTTCGTTACCTCAAAGGCACACCGGGACAAGGGATCCTCCTACCAAAGGAAGGCGGAACCAATCTTATCACTTACTGTGACTCCGATTGGCTTGGTTGTCCTTTTACTAGGAGGTCCCGCACTGGTTATTTACTCCTTTTGGGAGGTGCTCCTATATCCTGGAAATCCAAGAAGCAATCGGTGGTTTCTCGCTCTTCAGCTGAAGCCGAATATCGGGCTATGGCAGCTGCCGTTAGTGAGGTTATCTGGATGAGATGGCTCTTAAAAGAACTTGATGTGCCTCAAGAGGAACCAACACAATTATTCTGTGATAATCAAGCAGCCCGACATATTGTTAACAATCCCGTGTTTCACGAACGCACCAAGCATGTTGAAATGGACTGTTACTTCATCCGTGAACGTGTCGAGCTGAACGAGATTCAAACCATGAAGATCGATACCAAAATGCAGCTTGCCGATCTCCTCACCAAACCGTTGGGCACCAACCGCTTCCGCACTCTCCTTAGCAAGTTGGGCATTACGGATCTCCATGCTCCAACTTGAGGGGGAGTAAACGAGATTGCTCAATTCTCTCCTATCTTTTCTCCTATAATTATGGCTTTCCTTCCATATCATTTCCTTTTACGTTCTTTTCCCTTTGTATAAAGATTGGATTGTATTGCTTTCAATATTATCTTTTACAATAACAAAAGTGTTAATAATCTAAACGAGATTGCTCAATTCTCTCCTATCTTTTCTCCTATAATTATGGCTTTCCTTCCATATCATTTCCTTTTCCATTGCAGTATTCAACCAGCCTTTAAGCATGGCATCACACCTCATCCAAGCCATGTAGGTTGGAGAAGCAGATTCTGGTTTCTTGATTGACCCATCGATGAACCCGACCTTGTTTTTGGCAAACAAGAAATTTAACATCTCTTGGGACCAATCGATGTAATTCCCGTCGGTGAGCACGTCGTTAACGTGGAGTTGCCTCGGGTAATCAGAGGGATGTAGGTAATATGGGGAGTTGTGGTCGATGGTTGCTCCATCATTTTTATTTGCTTCTGGTTTGTCGCCAGCCATGGTGGCGATTAGGGTTTAGAAGAATAAAGAATCGTGTATAGGATCGTTAGGTGCTCTGATACCATAACAATTTTGTTATTGTAAAAGATAATATTGAAAGCAATACAAGCCAATCTTTATACAAAGGGAAAAGAACGTAAAAGGAAATGATATGGAAGGAAAGCCATAATTATACGAGAAAAGATAGGAGAGAATTGAGCAATCTCGTTTATTTTTGGAGGCGGCCTTCCTTTGAAGTCGGTTGGGGTAACTGGTAATCAACTTTTTTTCTCAAATAAAATATTGCATCCCGTTGCATCGCACAGGTACACAACTAGTATATATATATATATATATATGGGGCCCTTCATGGGAGAACTGATTATTTTGTGGTAACCGTAAGAACCAATTTCAGCCACATATTAACCAATAAATTAGGAAATTATTAGTTTTGGTAAGTTTGTTTGAAATTTAAATAAAAGGACATTTTAGGTATTTTAAAAATATTCTCTCTCCTCTCTTCTCTCTTCTCTCTTCTCTCTTCTCTCTTCGTTTTACACCAACAATGAATCACAATGTGATACCCAAAAATATAAGAATCACCACTGTGATACCAGTTGTGATGCCATTGTGATACCGTGAAACAACGATTTTCAGACCTTCAATATCCAAAATACATACTAAGACCAAATGTGATACCACTGTGATACCAAAAATACATACAAAACAAATGTAATACCCAAAATACATACAAAATACAAACATCTATCCTCAATGTGATACCCAACAATACATACAAAATACATACCTTTATCCTCAGTGTGATACCCAGAATACATACAAGAACAAATGTGATATCACTGTGATACTCACTATGATGCCATTGTGGTACCCAAAACAAATTTCGTTTATTACAGACGAAGGAACTTGAGTTAAGCATCAAAGTTATATATTTAACATCCTAAAAGTGTATATACATAACACCATTCCATTCCTAAATATGCAAATTATCCCAAAAATAAAATCAAAACACAATCATTTTGAACAAAAATAGTTGATAAAAAAATCAAATTCACACCTTTGATTTCATCAATTTCAAAGTATAATCTCCAATAGTCCATTTCCAGATCTTGATTCGGTGAGGACGGTAGAGAACGTACACAACTCCGTCGGCGATTGCAGCGATAACGATTAGAAGTATGATGGTGAAGGATCCATAGGCAGCAAGAACAACAGCAGCTCCGGCGGCTCCGGCGAGGTTGAGGTCTGTAGACAGGATTAATCAATCTCCTATAGGTTTAGCAACTGAATCCTTGATTTGTGTCTCAGATCTGGGAATTTTTTGGTTCGTTTTTATAGGGTTTTCTGGCGGCGACTGTCGACATGGATGATCTTGATGATCCAGGAGGTTCAAAATGTATCAAATCGCATCTGAGATCTTCTAAGGAGAACATTGCAACAACAAGTCTTGCTGAAATCGCTCTAATGACAAGCCAAAAATCGATTCTGAAGAAGAAAAAGCCGAAAAATCGAAAAGTTCTAAAAACCCTTAGTTCGAAGGCTAAAATGGATCTAGAGTAGTTCGATGATGAAGACGAGTTGCGTTGTAGAGATGCGCTTTGGAAGCTGGAAAATTAGGGTTAGCGGTTGGTGCGGCGGGAACAGGGGTGGCGCCGGGCTTGGAGGCAGGGTAAATCTTCTCGGCCATTGAAATGGTGTGATGATGATGGAGTGAGTTGTGTGTGTGTGTATTTGAATAAATTGAATGAGTCAGATTTGATTTTAATTTGTTATAAAAAAACCAAATTGTCAAATTACCATATTATCCTTTTACATTATTTTAAAAACAAAATTAATTGTATTAAATGATTGGTTGAAAATGGTTCTTACGGTTACCACAAACTAATTAGTTCTTATTTGATTAGGCCCCTATATATATATATATATATATATTTCAACAAAAAATGAGAAAATGGCAAATGAATTAAAATGTTTATCGCCTCCGTGTAGCTCAGTTGGCAAATGGGTGGGTGACTTTGCCCAATATATAACAGGTCTTGGGTTCGATCTCATGCCCCTCCGCTACCCTCAGCCACTGAGTGAGCCAAAAAATGTCCCCTCACATTGATGTCCTTGGAGACAGGTTCCGTGTAAGGCCGGTTAGGGTTGCCGATAATCAACTTTTTGCCCAAAATTAAAATGTTTCTCAATAAGAATTTAACGATTGTCGATGAGAGGGGCAAAATTTAATTTTTTTTTACAAATGTAAGACACAAATCTAGGATAAAAGGTTTTTTAGGAACGCATTCTGGTAAACCCACGAAGTTAATTAAAAATGTAATTTACTCTACATTTGATATTTAATTTTATCTTTTAAAATAGATTAATAATTAATTTAAAAATTGTTAACTTCATATTATTTTAAGATACCCGACCGCTTTTGGATGAGAACGCAATTAACGCTGTGTTTGGCCAATTAAATTGGAAAGTCTCCCACACGGCCACACAACTTTTTAGAATTTTATGCTATTTTTGTTTCAACAGATTTTTTAGAAGAGAATTTAATTAAAATATCCTAAGTTTGACATTGACTTACCAAAATACCTCATTTCTTGAAAATTTAACCAAAATACCCTAATTTTTCGCGAAGGGAACCCGCGATCGCGGGCAGGGAACAATTGTGAAATTTTTTGGGCCTCATATTTACACTTTCAGTCCCCATCGCGGGACCCCATCGCGGGCCACCTTCGCGGGCCAGGGACTGAAAGTGTAAATATGAAGCCCAAAAAATTTCACAATTGGTCCCTGCCCGCGATCGCGGGTTCCTTTCGCGGAAAATTAGGGTATTTTGGTAAAATTTTCCAGAAATGGGGTATTTTGGTAAGTCAATGTCAAACTTAGGGTATTTTAATTAAATTCCCCTTTTAGAATTCTATTTGGGAAAAAAGGAAATAAAAGAAATATAATAAAATTTTGAAGAATTTTTATAACAATAAATAAATATTTAAGAGATTCAATTTCCACACCAGTTCATGATAGGCTTAGGCCTTAGGGGTTGTCGTTTCATTTTTCATTAAGACTTGTATGAATAAAAGCAGAATTGATAAAGTTATCTATATTGTATAACATAAAATGTTGTTCGATTTTTGTGCTGAATAAATAGTTTGAATATCATAAATGATTATTTTACCCCTCAATCTATATTTTTTTAACACAATTCCAAACTACTTCATTTCCAAAAATATCAAACCAGAATCATAGCAAATTCATTTGCAAGAATATCAAGCCCTAATATTTTTTTCAAACCTAAAATCTTTAAATTAAAGTCAATGATCAAATCTTTAATTGTTGGTGGATATTATGTGTTATTTACCAAAGTGATAGCATGTGATAGAGCCATGAGTGAAGATGGTTTTGCACAAGGAATAGAAGAACCCCAATTGTAACCCTAAATGGCAAAACATACAGGACTTGGTGAAATCCACCACAAATCAGAGAGGGTTTTTCACATCTAAGATGGATCGAGAGATTTTATTCAAGATGAACTTAAGGAGGAAGCAAGGAGATCGGGAAGGGTTTCCACCGAGAACCATAAAAGGAAACAAGGGATCAAGGGGGGGGGGGGGGGTCACGATGAATCAATGAAAGAAGCAAGGAGACCGACAAGGTTTTCTACCGAGAACCATAAAAGGAGAAAACAACCAAAACAGGAAGCATATCAACTCCTACTAGTTTACGAGAGGTAAACGTGCAGGAGGCGACGAAACGACCCTGCACTACTGCAGATCCAAACGAAGCAAAGTATGAGGCTAAACAGCCCTGGCTTAATATAGGCATTGCATCCGCCTAAAGCTGCACCTGGACGCAAAGTGGCTGGACAGCCGTGGCTTAACGGGGACAGCCACAGCCTCCAACCCGACTCAAACACCCTGCAGCAATGCATTTTCTGTCACTGTCCCTTCTACCAACATACGATTCCTTTTGACAAACACCCAATCGACCTGAACATTAAGCGGTTTAGTCCATACAACTGTTGGAAGGCGCTGTTAGCCAGACCACCCAATTTTCCTGCACATTCCGATCTCTTTTTGATATCTACTCGAAAGCCTCCCGCTGAAATTCTAGGAGTTGTGCAATGATCTTCCTTTTTTCCTCTTTAAAGACGAGATTGTTTCGGCTCGTCCATATGAGATATAGAAAGGAACATACCACATCCGACCATAACTTAGCTTTCTTTGATCCCTCACCTAATTGGTTCCTGTGTTGAAAAGATCGTTAATAGAACTTGCCATTTCGAGATTTATGTTCCACTTTCCAAACATTGAGTACGTCTTCACAAAGTACCAAAGCATGTTCTACCGACTCTATTTCGCCTTCGCATCTTGGACATAATGTTGAGTGCAAATCCATCCACATGGCGTCTAGGACCGATCGGCACGGAATTCTTCCCAATCTTGTCCTCCATATGAATATCCCTACCTTTTTTGGGATCGCTTTGCTCCAAAATGTACTCGAATTTGTACCTGCAGCAGTGGATTCTTTATCAAATATTAGTTGTCTCAAAAGTTTAACCGAAAACATCCATTTCGAGTCCAAGGTCCATACCACCCCGTCCCTCCTATCCTTAACCGGTTTTCACCCATTTAACCTCCCACTCCCCCTCTCCCTACCTCTCGGGTCTCTCCTCCAAGACCACTTCCACACCCGACTCTCCCCTATCCACTCTCCTCTCTCCGAGATCACGCAATCTTTATTCATTTCAAGTTGGAACAATCTTGGGAACGCCTCTTTAATTGTCACACTCCACACCTAAATATCACTCCACAATTTTGTGCCTCTCCCATCCCCCATCACTTTCCTAAAGGACTTCGATAATTCCACTCCCAATTCGTCCACTTTTATTCCCGCTCTTACCACCTCACTCCACACCTATCTTTTGGACCCTCCAAGCATTTCCCCATTCAACCCCTTCCTTCCCATGGATACTCTCTATCACCTTCACCCACAATGCTCATTTCTCCCTCATAAAGCGCCATCGCCATTTACCTAGGAGACCCAAGTTTGAACTTGCCAAACTCCCAATATGCAACCCCTCTTACCGAAATCCCCTAATGTTTTGGCCCATTTTACCCATACCATCCCCTTTTTACCGATGGACCCGTTACCCCCACCCCCAAAGAAACGACACCTCTCACTTTCTAGTAATTTTAGAACCCCTTTTGGGGCCCGAACAACGATAGGTAGTATAGTGACAAGCTTCCTAGGACCAATTTCACCACCGCCGAAAGATATTAATTTAGCCTTCCACGATGCAAGCCTATTTTTTACCTTCTCCATGACCGGCTTCCAATGCTCAATTCTTTTCATGGAAGCACCCACGGGTAGGCCCAAGTACACAAATGGTAGCGATTCGAATCCACACCCTAAACCGTTCGCCCATGTTTGGACTTCCGCTTCCGGTACCCCCACCCCGTACATCTTGCTCTTTTTACATTGATTTCCAGCTCGGACAAAGCTTGGAAGCATTTAAGTACCTTCATCAAGTTTTTTAAGTTATTAACATTCCACCTTCCAAAGAAGATGACATCATCCGCATATTGCAAATGCGATACCGAGATATCCTCACCCACTTTGATGCCATCGTATAGACCTTTCTCTTTTGTAATGGGTATTCATAGAATACTAAGGGTCGAATGTAAATAACACCCCTCAAGTCAACAATTAGGGACCACCTTTAGACTTAGAGAACCAAATCGAAACAAAATGCAAACCACAAGGGCATGGATGTACTTAGTGAAGTCGAAGAACAAAAATAAGAGTTTTGGCAAACCATACAGACGAAAATATAGTACACTCAAACTTAAATTCGATTAAATCTACTAATCACTGAAGAAGATTTTAGGCTTTTTACCATAAAGAATAATTTGGGTTTTACATTTCAGACTTCATTATTCATTTGCACTGCCTAAATGTATACCAAATAACATCAATTTGAATTACTCGTAACAAAAATTGAATTTAAATGTATATCATTTTTTACAATTTCGATTTTTGTTACGAGTAATTCAAATTGATGTTATTTGGTATACTAATGAGTATCATCTGTATCCTTGAATTTTTTTTTGAAGAAAAAGGCATATATTTATGGTTTACAATAATTTTAGTTACAATTTAAGCTATTAATGATTTATTTCAACATGTTAGAGCATCCACAATGCATAAGTCATTTAATGACTTAGATTTCCACTAACTTTTTTTTAACAAAAACCTATCCTTAAAAATCTTTCAATTGCAAAACCTTTTCAAAGCTTTTTCATCGGTTACATTATAATCTATCCCCATCTATTTAAATTGTTTTATAAAAGCCCATCATTTAATATGTCGTTTTAAAGTCCATGTCACATTCTTTAAAAACAAAAATTACTTAACTTAAAAAAAATTAAAGATGATGAATATATTATATGTTTTGTATATATTTTTAGGTATTAGAAATTGGTGTTATTTTGGTCGTCTTGATGAAAGCTTTTTAATAGTGTATTTTTTATAAATTATGTTTTGTTTTATTATAAATAGTTAATGAGTTAGATCAATCAATTGAACTATACTAAGCTTTAAAATGCAATTCAAAAGAAATTTTAGCAAAACCGAGCTGCGTGAGCACAAGATTTTGGAGCTGCATTCGTGTCCGCAGGTCGCGCTCGCACACAAGTTCGACGATTTTAGCCTACGAAATCGTCAATCAGCACCCTCCATGCGCGCGGGTAGGTGTTGGAGTAAAACCATGCAAGGAGCTTGTCAACTCCTCTCACTTCTTTGCTTATAAACCAATGAAAGTTTAATCCTTCTTCCTATGTGGGACACCTTCCCACACCCAACTTGGTTTTTGCTAATTTCATGGTTTTTACTCAACTTTGAGCATCGATATCTCATTCACACATACTCCATTTTGGACGCATTATATATCGTTTCGAAGCTCTCGTATAGGAGAACATAAACCCGCTAAGAGTTAATTATATATACCACATATATATATATATATATATTTTTTTTAAATGTGTCGTAAGTTTAGTAAAAAACCATATATATGGGCAATTATAAACTAATATTTAAGGTGTTATGATTACACTGGTTTTGGACTTCTTTTTCCCTCTAATCTATTACTCCATGTCTCCATGTCCAGATGGTATGGATGTCTTCAACGGGGAATATAACTTCATTACCTAAAATCAAGGTGGGCAATGCTAAATGGGTTAGGTTTTCATGTTTTGTGTTGTCAAATCCCTTTTCACCATTTGTTCATAACATCAACGAGCACTTCAAGTACATATATATATATATATATATATATATTGAAAGTGTTAGTAGAAGAAGATGGGCAGAATCTTGAAGTAGAAGGTGGAGAGAATGATGATGGTGATACAAATCTTGAAAGAGATGGGCAGTGGGTGGTGGAGTAATAGATTAGAGGGAAAAAGAAGTCCAAAACCAGTGTAATCACAACACCTTAAATATTAGTTTATAATTGCCCATATATATGGTTTTTTACTAAACTTACGACACATTTAAATATATATATATATATATATATATATGTGTGTGTGGTATATATAATTAACTCTTAGCGGGTTTATGTTCTCCTATATGAGAGCTTCGAAACGATATATAATGCGTCCAAAACGGAGTATGTGTGAATGAGATATCGATGCTCAAAGTTGAGTAAAAACCATGAAATTAGCAAAAACCAAGTTGGGTGTGGGAAGGTGTCCCACATAGGAAGAAGGAATAAACTTTCATTGGTTTATAAGCAAAGAAGCGAGAGGAGTTGACAAGCTCCTTGCATGGTTTTACTCCAACACCTACCCGTGCGCAGGGGGGTGCCGATTGATGATTTCGTAGGCTAAAATCGTCGAACTTGTGTGCGAGCGCGACCTGCGGACACGAATGCAGCTCCAAAATCTTGTGCTCACGCAGCTCGGTTTTGCTAAAATTTATTTTGAACAGTTTGTATTTTTTTTTACTGAACAAAGACACAAAAAACAGGGACCAAAAATGTAAATTGTTTTTGCCCTATCGCGGGCAGGGACTAAACTTGCCAACACGGGCAAAGTTGGGGGGCTCCGCGGGGCTTTTCACCAAAACATTGTGACACGTGGGCCTTGGGCCCGCGATCTTGGGCCCCATCGCGGGCTTTTGTGGCATTTTGGTAAACTGGAAAAAAATTGTGGCATTTTAGTAACTCTTGCTCAAACTTTTGGTATTTTAATTAATTTCCCAAAAAAAAATTGAAGGGGTAAAATGAAAATTGAACTATTTTAATAAAATGTTGAAGAACTACGATCTTTTCATAAAAGTTTTTTCAATAACCTTTTCATTTTAGTGGTAAAAAGTTGTTTCAATAACTTATTCAAATAGTAAAAAGTTTTACAATAACCTTCCATTGAAGATGCTCTTAGATCTAACTTTTTTATTGAACTAACTCATAAATGAATACTTTTGTCATTCAAAACTTTTAATAAAAATATTTATTAAATAATCAACTTTCATTTAACACTTAATACGTAGAGGAGTAAAATAACAACTTTTGTTAGTCAAACTATTTATTTAGCATTACAAACTGTCATTCAGACTATCTATTCAACATACAAAACAAACAACAATTTATCTTAAAATCATAATGCACATAACTTAAGCTATACAACTTTTAATTAAAAAAGAAAAGACAGATTGTCCCTAACTTAAATCCAACTAATTCAGTTGGGAAGGTAGGTTGTTTTGATTGGTCGCTGCAGGAAGGATTAGAGGGGAGAACGGTCTGCGCTCTTGGTCATTCCCGGAGGCACAACTGTTCAGATTGGTCGTTGTGTTGCAGCCGAGTTTCGTTAGTTTTATGCCTGGGTCGGTTTGCCTCTCGCAAGAGTGTTCTCGACAGCGAGCTCCAATGTTGCTGTTAATTTGGTTGTTTTATTTGCACTGTTTGTTGTTGTGTTGCGTCTTTTTTTGTAGCACATTTGTATGGTTTGGTTTGGTGGAATAAAAGTGTTGTTGATGCCTTTAAAAAAAGTGTGTAGGATTATAATTTTTTTTATTTCAATCTATTTTTCATGTTGATTTGTTTGGTTTAATGCACCCCAATGTATCTAGATTTCACATCATGATTATAAGAAGTAAATAGAGAGAGAACTTTTTTTCTGTTAAATTTGTGTACCAAATAATCTTTAGTGCCTTTTAATGGTGTAGTTGGATAGTAGATATAAATTTTGTTTTCAAAAGTTCTTCTCATAATTACTCATCTTATTTATTATTTTTATTGCAAATAAACCTATATAATATTGATTTAAGTACGTATAATGACACTATAAAATAAATGTCTTTATCTACAAAATTTTTATTTAGGAAAATTTCCGTCAGTGATTACCCAGGAATCACCTAGAAAAGCCCAATGATTTTGTAGAATTCAATGTTTTTCGAGAAAATACCTATGGATCATCCAGAGAATCCCTGGGTAATCTGCATTTGCATTACCCACCAACTTTTCTAACGGTTTTGTGATGAATCACACTTTAGCAACAGATTTTTCAGGAAAAAATTCGTAGGTAAAAGTTTTTCGTTTAATAGTGTGAGTTTATAATATATTACTTTTAAACATTTAATTAATCAACGAATATAAAACTTCAATTATATATTAAATCAAATATAATAAATTTAACAATAAACTACCATTTTCGCCCAATTTGTTTTCTTTAATAACTTTCGTCCCTGATTTCTACAAATCCTTTTTTAGTAATCTTGATTTTCATTCCGTTTCCTTTTTTATCCCTTAAGTTAATGTTGTTAAAGAAACTCCTTTAAATTGAAGGCACTTGGTCCTTTAACATCTTTCTTTAAATTTTTTTAAAATATTATTATATATATATTATTGTGTTTTCATCTATAAATTAAAAATTAAACATCAAAACCAATAAAAATAAGAGTAAACTCTGATGATGGTCGTTGAGGTTCACTACTAAACAAATGACGTTTTTTCGACGGATTTTCCATCGGGAATATTTACGGCGGATTTTCGACGGATTGTTTTTCGCGGGACTCTCTGTCAGTCTTATCCGTCGGAAAGCCGTCGCTGATAGCCATCTCCGACGGATTTTGTCGTCGAAAAAGCAATTTATGTCTTGTAGTGGTTTAATGAAAAGTCTAAAAGTGAGACAACTTTCATAAGTCTATTGATCATTCTTGTGGTTTTCATTTTGCTATGAAGATCGATGGTCCCTAGTGGTTAACTCGATTAAATAAGTCAAACACGATCCCAACCATTCTTAAACCTGCAATTACTTTCCACACATCAACCAAAATCCTTAAATAACACAAAATCAAAACGAGGAAGGAGAGGGAAGGAGGAGGTCGAAGGGTGAAGGAGGGAGCACCAGTGATGTGATTTTGTTGGGCGACGAAGAAGAAGAGATGCAACAATGATGGGTTGTCGGTGGCGTAAATAAGAGGGGGGTAGAGGCAGGCGGTAGGTTGCTAGTGGTGGAGGGAGGGAGGGAGAGAGAGAGAATAGTGAGATTTCGGTTCCTGCCTTTGTGTTTTGCGTTCGTGTATATATATATATATGTATGTATAGTATTTATGTCTAGTTTTATATAAAATCGGAGAAAACTCAAAAAAGTCAAAAATTTGATTGTTTTTGCACATCACAATGACCAACTTGTAATTTTAAAACTGTAGTAACCAGAAATGTTATAACCACTAAACTACATCGACTAAATTTATAGTTTATCCTAACATTAATAAGAATGTAAAAATAATTTATACAATAAAAATAGTGAAGTAATGAATCAACTTTTTCCACACATATATCTTACAATACAAGAGAGTGTTAGAGTTATATTTGTATATATGAATAGTACAAGGGTTAATATGTAATTACTGTAAACTTAGGCTGTATAAATAGTTCTCTTCTCTTTATTATTAGGTTAATCATACTTTTGTAATTGCTCTCTGATAATAGAAAACCTTCGGCCGTTCCAGCCAACTCTCTCTCTCTCTCTCGATTACATCTTTGGTTCATCAATTGATTCACGCATCGATTCTAACATGGTATCAGAGCTTTAGGTATGTCTCACTAATTCTTCTGATTACTAGCCTTGTTCTATTTTTTTATTGCTCGATTTCTGTCCGTCTTTCTGTTCGTATCTTATCGAATCGCAAAACCCTAAGTCGCCTAATACCGGAACCCTAAGTACCGGAACCTGTTTTCATTTTGCCTAAATACCGGAATTCAGTACCGGAACCTGTTTTCATTTTGCCTAAATACCGGAACTTCTAATACCGCAATCCAAGTCCCGCAATCCTCCAAATACCGGAACTCTCCAATACCGGAACTCCCTCTTTACCGGAACTGCCTTTTTTTTACCATAACTCTCTAAATGGCTCTCAACTCCAGTCACTCCAACCCTATATCAGTTGTTCTCAATGGGAACAACTACATTCTATGGCATCACCATATGACCATTCTCCTAAAGTCTCATGGTCTTCATACCTACGTCACGGGTGCTACTCAACTCCCGGTTCAAAACGAAAACGAAAGTGCGGTTGATTTCGCAAAACGCATGAATGATTGGGATATCGCGAATGCTCGCATCCTCGGATTCATAAACGCTTCTACAACTACTGAGATCAATCAGCAGTTCCTTGGTTATACCACAGCAAAAGGACTATGGGAATTTCTTGCCAACAGGTACACGTCTACAGGGTTATCCCATCAATACCAGTTATGGACTACCTTTCAGAACAAAAGACAACTTCCTGACCAGTCCATCAACTCGTACATCTCTGAAATGCAAGCTCTCAGAGATCATTTGAGCTTGGGTGCACCTCAAATTTTTGACGACACAGCTCGGAAGTTCACAGCCTATTTTAGCCAACTACATTTGATCACTATACTGATGGGGCTTACTGATCGCTTCGAGAATGTTCGAGCCTCGTTACTACATAGGCATCCCTTGCCTACTCTTGAAGAAGCCATCACGGAGCTGCTGAGTGAATAAACTCGCCTTCAACAACGCTTTCCTCTGCCCTCAGACGCTGTGCTCTATACTTCAAATTCCGAAAAGCCAAAAGGTAAATGGAACCACAATGAACAATCTAAATCTGCAGGAAAAGATAACAATAGTGAGTGCACGTTCTGTCACTCTACATCTCATCTCCTACTCGACTGCCCAGTTAGTAAATGTCGTTGGTGTGGGGTCACCCATCCACGACACTATGGGTCTGACTGTCTGAAACATCCAAGGAACTCTGGTAATCAAAAGCAACAGCTCCGAACTCAATCGATTGCTGGTTCCATCACTCATGACACTCCAACACCAGTTCAGGCACCGCAAAACAACAACTCCACACCTGATCTTATGGAACTCATGCGCCGAAATCAAGAGCTTATGGAGCAACTCATGACAGGTTCTATGGGTATGAATTCTCAGAGCAATACATCTGCATCAGGTAACCCTTGGCTATTTGACTCTGGATGTTGTAACCACATGACACCTAAGGTTGATGGGTTTGTTTCTAAGCTAACTTCCAGCATGTTTTCATCAGTCCGTACTGCTGATGATACTCGTTTACCGGTATCCTTCAATGGGACTATATCTACCCCCAACATTCAATTGTCTGATGTGCTGCATATACCTAACTTATCTCTGAGTTTGATTTCTATCACCCAGCTTATGGAAGCCGGTCTAATCGTTTTATTTCATCCTTCTGGTTGTGTTGTGCAGGATCCAAAGACCAAGCAGATCCTTGGAGTAGGCGGTAAAGTTGGTCGGATGGTTGAAGTGGTCTACCTTCGCCTTCCCTTACCGTCATCAAATTTTGCTGCTTCAGTTTCCAGTACTCCTTCTTTTGAACTATGGCATGCGCGCTTAGGCCATTTATCTTTAGCTAGAATAAAAGTGTTAGCTAGTTCAGGATTGTTAGGAAACACTTCCTCTGAAAATGTTTCTTGTTTATCTTGTCAACTTGGAAAACATCATGCTTTACCTTTTCAAATTAATGATTTTAATTCTGCTTCTCCATTTGATCTTATTCATTCTGATGTATGGGGACCAGCACCACACCCATCTATGGGTGGTGCTCGATATTTTGTCATTTTTATTGATGATCACATACGTTTTACATGGATTTATCTCATGAAAAACCGCTCAGAGCTACCAAAAATCTATATTACCTTCGCTCGTATGATTCTAACTCAGTTTTCTAAGCCTATAAAGGTTCTTCGAGCAGATAATACTATGGAATACAAAGAATCATCTCTGCTATCTTTTCTTCAATCTCAGGGTACTCTCTCTTAGTACTCCTGTCCCGGCACCTCTCCGCAAAATGGACGTGCAGAACGTAAACATCGTCACATTCTTGACACAGTCCGTACTCTGTTAATCTCAGCCAAGTGTCCAGAATGTTTTTGGGGTGAAGCTGCCTTCACGGCTGTCTACACCATCAACCGACATCCAACTCCCATTCTCAATCAAAAGTCCCCTTATGAAGTACTCTATGGAGTCTCCCCTGCATATGAACTCCTCAAAGTATGGGGCTGTGCCTGCTTTGTTCAACTACAATCTCATGAACATACCAAACTCGAACCTCGCTCTCGCTTATGCTGCTTTCTTGGCTATGGTATTGAACACAAAGGTTATCGTTGTTGGGATCCGGTCTCTAAGAGACTTCGCATATCCCGTCATGTCACCTTCTGGGAACATCTTCCTTTCTCTACGGTGTCTAAATTTCAGGACACACCAGCTCCTTCTTCTTCTTTCTTCACTGACACGTCTATCTCATTGGACTCACTCCAATTAGATCCCATACTCTCCTCACCATCTGTTCCACCTCATTCCGCCTCTTCTCAACCTGAACCTTCTTCTGTCCCATCCGAACCTTCACCTGGCCCATCTGTGCCATCTGATCATGATCAATCATCTGCATCACCTCCAAGGCCTACCTCTGAGCCATCTGCTGAGTCTATGGATCCTAGCTCCTCTCAATCACAAGATGAAGTACGACGCTCCGATCGGGTAAGACAAGTTCCTTCTCACCTTCGTGATTATCATTGTTATGCCACTTTACTGTCCAACCATGAACCCACTTTCTACAAGGAAGCTGCTTCTAACCCTGTTTGGCAGCAAGCTATGACTGAGGAACTTCAGGCTCTTGACAAAGCCAATACATGGGAGTTTGTACCTCTCCCACCGGGCAAGTCACCCATTGGTTGCAAATGGGTTTTCAAAATCAAAACGAAGTCTGATGGCTCTATTGATCGTTACAAAGCACGTCTTGTGGCAAAAGGCTTCAATCAGGAATATGGAATTGACTATGAGGAAACGTTTGCTCCTGTGGCTCGGGTCACCTCGGTTCGTAGTCTTCTGGCCATAGCTGCCACCAAGAGATGGCCCCTCTATCAGATGGATGTCAAGAATGCTTTTCTCACTGGTGATCTCGAAGAGGAAGTCTACATGAGACTCCCTCCAGGTGTGACCTCTCGTCAGGGTAATGTATGCCGACTTCGAAAAGCCCTCTATGGCCTCAAACAAGCTCCTCGTGCTTGGTTTGAAAAATTTAGCAATACTGTCATCTCATTGGGATTTTCTCCGAGTAATTATGATTCTGGCTTGTTTACTCGGACCACTGCCGCAGGTACTATCTTACTCCTATTGTATGTTGATGATATGATCAATACCGGCAGTGACTCTACAGGTATCATCCATCTCAAACAGTCTCTCAGCTCATGCTTTGAGGTGAAAGATCTTGGTAAGCTACACTACTTCCTTGGCCTTGAAGTTCTGTCAGACTCTAACTGCATCTATCTCTGTCAAGCCAAGTACATTTTAGATCTATTGTCCAAAGCTGGGATCACGGACAACAAAGTTGCATCTACACCCATTGAGCAAAATCTGCACCTTGCTCCCAATGCCGGAACCCCGTTGCGGGACCCTACACGGTACCGTCAACTAGTTGGTTCTCTGGTCTATCTGACTGTTACTCGACCAGATCTTGCTTATGTAGTTCATATCGTCAGCCAGTTCATGGCTGCTCCGTGCTCCGATCACTATGCCGCTGTTCTTCGTATCTTTCGGTACCTTAAAGGGACAATGTTTCATGGACTTCACTTCTCGTCTACATCGTCCTTAACTCTTGGTGCCTTTTCCGATGCTGACTGGGATGGTGACATAACTGAGCGTCGCTCTACCATTGGATATTGTTTCTTCCTTGGTGACTCTCTTATTTCCTGGCGCAACAAGAAACAATCTCTAACAGCTCGATCTAGTACTGAAGCTGAATATCGAGCCCTGGCTGACACTACACAAGAACTTGTATGGCTACGCTGGTTACTATCTGATATGGGTGCTCATCAGATCTCTCCAACACCTTTGTGGTGTGATAACAATAGTGCTATTCAGATTGCTCACAATGATGTCTTCCATGAACGTACAAAGCACATCGAGATTGACTGTCATTTCACCCGTCAACATGTTCTTCGCAAGACCGTTCGACTTCTTCCAATTTCAACAATTGATCAGACAGCAGATATCTTCACCAAAGCTCATCTTCCGGGCCGTTTTCGGGCTCTTGTTTCCAAACTCAACTTGGCTCATTCTCCCCCCACTTGAGTTTGAGGGAGGGGTGTTAGAGTTATATTTGTATATATGAATAGTACAAGGGCTAATCTGTAATTACTGTAAACTTAGGCTGTATAAATAGTTCTCTTCTCTTTATTATTAGGTTAATCATACTTTTGTAATTGCTCTCTGATAATAGAAAACCTTCGGCCGTTCCAGCCAACTCTCTCTCTCTCTCTCTCTCGATTACATCTTTGGTTCATCAATTGATTCACGCATCGATTCTAACAACATATCACGAAAGTCAACAGAATATGGGTTAGAAGTCAATACTTGATATTTGCATATGTTGTTGCGCCATCCTCGGTCAATTTCCCTTTATGGATAGAGAAAGGAGGTCGGGGGTTGAAATCATAGATTTTGAATTCATATGAATTCATATGAATTCATATTTATTGTAAAACTAGAATTGTAAAACTAGAATGGTACTCGCGCATTGCATATTTATTGTAAAACTAGAATGGTACTCGCGCAATGCAGCGTGATATATCTTGATTTTAATGTTTTATTTTACTTGTTAACATTGTCGATTTTATAAAACGGTTTTGTGTAGTTTTGAGAAAATTATAATATTTTCTTTTTAATAAATTTGTACAAAGAATGACTTGTTTTGAGGGGTTCATGATTTGAGAATTTGAAAAGAGTTAAGAGATAAAGATTAATTAGGTAACTAGTGAAGATTAAATAATAATACTTTTTTTAGGGGTTTACCATTTGAGAATTTGTAGGGAGTTAGAGATAAGGATAAAAGAAAGGAGTTATAGATAAGAACTATTTAAGTAATTAACATTAACAGTGGTACATAAATCTTCGTTAGTTGTTTTTAAAATATTTTAAGTAATCAACATTAAATAGCAGTACATAAGGCTTTATGGATTATTTTTAAAAGTTTTTCATAAATATTTTATAATATAGTATAGATAATAACCATAAATCTTGACATTTAAAAGAAAAATTAATAACATCTTGAGATTTAAAAGAAAAATTAATAATTTTACAAAATTATCATTGTTAGGAATTATAGAATACATTCTTTTGGCTTAAACAATTGATGGTTCATTTATTATTAATTATTGAACCTAAAATCAAACTAAATTAAGGACTACACTTTTAAAAATTAGGGTTTCAATTTTTTATACAATAAAACTTAAAAACATATTCTATAAATTAACATTTACGTAATTTATGATTCTATTTACACAAACACATTCAATTGATCTTTAATCAAACGGTTCATATCATTTAAGTGATTTAATAATTATTTTTTAATTATTAATTAAAATTTTAAGCACAAAAATAGGCGGTAAAGGGTAAATATGGAAAAACACTAAAAAACCAAATCCCACTAATCATGGAAACCGATATTCATCAAAATCACATTCCGAAAAAAACTCCACAATATGAATACTGCAGATTCGATTCAGAACGAGATTCATCCATCTCCGGCAATATCTCCGGCCAATAACCCTACTGCGTTTTCATCATCTCCGACAACCGATATTCATCAAAAGAACATTCCGAAAAAACTCCACAATATGAATACTGCAGATTCGATTATGAAGGAGATCCATTCATCTCCGGCAAGATCTCCGGCCAACCAACCTCACTGCGTCTTCATCATCTCCGGCAAGAACTCCCAAACTTCATCATCTTCTCGTCCGGAAACCATGAATATAGAGGATTCGATATCATTCGATGATTAGGGAACTCGTATCGTCATTCGATGAATATCGAGGCTTTTATGATTTCGGGTTTCATTTATGTTTCATGATATGAAAATGGGTTTATGCATTCATCAAATCTTCATCATCATCTCTGAAACTCCATCTTCATCATCTCCGACAAACCACTCCTAAGCTTCACCATCTTTGTAACACCCTCAAAATTGGAACGAGCAACTAACTTCAATTTCAATAAAATGACTAAAAGATGATAAAATCATCTCTACAAAACATCCTTGAAAATACCTCAAATTTTGAACATCACAAATTAAACAACTAACATCTCAAGACGGGTGTTACTTAAAACCAATTACAAGTTGCTAATCCCAAATATGTGCGGAAGACTTCGCTAAGCATCTCACTTCTTGTGCTCCCTACTAGTACTCATCCATTCACAGTGTAGCTAAAACTATCCCCAACCTGAACCTGTTGCACATGCCGACAAATAAAAAGGTTAGGCTAACGCCTAGTGAGTTCAAGAGTTTACGTCAAGAGCAAATCATTTGATAAATCGACAACTTCAACTTAATAAATGATTTTCTAAAAGGGTTTGTATAAAAGACATCGACAACCCATTTTCCAAACGCACACAATTTCTGAGAGGAAAGCTTCCAATGAAAATCGTTTCTCTGCAAAGGACTCAAATCCAAAACTCACATCAAGAGTTAATTAATAACAATTTCTCACCACCACGAATAAAACGCCAATAGTTAAAACGTCCAATAAGGATGTAACATAAATACGTCTATCAATCGTGGAAAACAATTCATATGCATATAATATAACCTCAACAATGCAAATAAATAAAATGTCCAAAATCAATACCCTTCGGTGACGGGGGAGACCCGATCTCATCGAATGTGGCAAACACATAAATTAAACCACGATTAAATAAATGCAAGTAAGCTTCTTCGATGTGGAAAACAAATGACATCAACCATACTAGGTCTTTAGTCAATCCTCGGCATCAATCATACTAGATCTTTAACCCATCTTAGACATCAACGAAAACTAGGTCTTTAGTCCATTTTAGACATCAACCAAAACTAGGTCTTTAGTCCATCTCCGACATCAACTAAAACTAGGTCTTTAGCCCTTCTTAGACATCAACCATACTAGGTCTTTAGTCCATCTCCGGCATCAACCAAAACTAGGTCTTTAGCCCTTCTTAGACATCAACCATACTAGGTCTTTAGTCCAAGCCATCAAGTTCAATCCTACTGGATCTTTACCTTGGGAAAACCCACCATCCGAAACAAGCTTACTAGACTTAAATATAAATACATGACCCTAAAAGAATAACTAATGCATTCAAATCATGTAAATCTCAAACATAATGCAACTCATGCAATGCAAACCCCACGCCCACATCGAGCTTAATAAAACCGGGCGAATGCCATCAAGACTCAACCGAGCCCTCTGCTCAAAAGATCTAATGATCATTTATCACATCAACTCATGCAAATAATATGTGTCTAACCCACATCATGCAAACACACGCTCCGAGGCATGATAATCTCACAACCCCTTCATTGCCACCTTCCCAATGAAGTCAATCATATATGCATCTATATGTGCGTGTATACGAATATGCAACTCTATCTTAACTCAACAAAGCAAATAACACACAAAGATTCATTAGACCCAAAGGTACTACGAATACAAAATCATCAAACGGTCTTCGCACCTAAGACCAAACACTCAAACCGGCACATATTCAAATAAATTGCAATTAAGCATATAACACATCCAAGACTCCACCTCGAGCCACTAAAACCGGCAAATGCTCAAAAGACTCGTTTGAGTATAAATCAAGCCTTTAAAGTCCAAAATAAACGTTTGGTTAAATACGTGTCCCTCACACGGTTACGTAAACCAAAATGCATCGTTACCCAAAATCTTCACCTTCTAATTCCTCGCTTGGCCATCGGCCCCAAAATAAAGGTTTACAACTCTAAAAACATTCACATGGTTGGATTGACCAAATTCCCCAAATGTGGGTGTTTTACAAGATATGTAAAGTTCAACACTTTGATTAAATCAAAAACCTACCAAATAATTCAACAAGGAATAATTTCACACAAGGCACAAAAATACTTTAAAAACACATATTTTGGCATGTACAAAGTTTTCACAAAGCAACTTGAACTCACCTTGCTAGATTTAGGCTAAATCTAGATTTTCCCCAAACGTAAGCTCCTTTGATGCAACCCGAATCCTTAGGCTAAATCTTCCAAAAACCTAGATTCACAAGTTTCCAACCATAAATAATCATTCCCAAACACTTATATATGTTTCCCCCAACATACATCATCCAAAATCACCAAAACACAAAAACCCTAACTCCATAGGTGGAGAAAAGTGAGAAGTTTACCTCAATCACCACCCAATACTCTTGGATCATACAATATACTTCAAAACTCTTTCTAGATCCTTGAATATCTTTCAAAAACAAAACCGTAGCAACTTGAATCATCAAAATCGGAGTTGTGGTGCAAAAGTTATGAAGAAATGAAGATTAGGGCTGAAAATCGCGTCTTAATACACCATACCCGCTCCCGCGGTTTGTCCCGCGACTTGAAGTAGCGTGGAAAGTCGCACGCCTCCCCAAGGTTGGAATCCAGAGGCTTACGCGGCTTGGGCCGCGGCCCAAAGTCGCGCACCAGGCCGCGCGGCCCCCTGTTGGGTCGGATACTGTTTCGGCCGTAACTTCTTCGTTATAGCTCCGTTTTTGCTCCGGAAAGAACCGTTGGACTCGTATTCGAATTCCGCATCCAACAAGACCATAAAATCTAAGATTTAAACTAAAATACTATTTTTCATATTTTTCTTAAAAGACCGGTTTCACACTGATTCGAAATTGTACTTATCCGAAAATTACGGGTGTTACAATCTTCTCGTAAGAAAAAAAACTTCATCTCCACCATCATGGAAGTTTTGATGTCATTCGATGATTCTGGAATTAGTTTCCGTCCATCTGGAAACCATCGATCTTACTGTCATGAGCTCCGGCCAACCACCTCGCTACAACATCAGACGAATTCATATCGGAAGAAACAACATTATGACAACTAGATGAAACCATGGAAAACGATCTGTGTGGATTAAACAAAACGAAAAAAGGTTGGAGGATATGTATTCTTGAAACAAAGAAAATGATGGTATTTTTCAAAATTCAAACGAAGAAGATGATGATGTGGGTGAGGATAACTACCAAAAATAAAATAAAAAATTCTTTCCATAAAAAACGGCCATGATTGACACATTATCAAAATTTACAAATATCCATAAATAACTGCATACCATTAAAATGCCTAATTTACCCTTTTAAATTAATAATAATTAAAATCATATTAATAATATGGTGATCATGATCAACGGTTAGAGATGAGGTTGCAAGGGTTGCCACATTTTTTAGGTTGCAAAAGATCACTCCCCTATATATATATATATATAGGGGTGGTATCGGGTACAAACCAACTAGTTTGTACAAACCCGTACAAATTCAATCTACCTTCATGAATTTGCAATTTTTTTAATTTGACTTCATGAATCTATATTTTGGCTTCATGAATATAAAATTTGGCTTCATGAATATATAATTTGGCTCTATAACTTCTTTTTTATTTATTTATAAGGGTATTTTAGGGCTCCACCGGAAAATATAGATTCATGAAGCCAAATTATATATTCATGAAGCCAAATTTTATACTCATGAAGCCAAAATATAGATTCATGAAACCAAAATAAAAAAATTGCAAATTCATGAAGGTAGATTGAGTTTGTACGGGTTTGTACAAACTAGTTGGTTTGTATTTGATACCCAGCCTATATATATATATATATATATATATATATATATATATATATATATATATATATATATATATATATATATATATATATATATATATATATATATATATATGGGTGGGTTCAAATGAAAACTCATTTTCAATTGTGAACATGAGGACAAATCACAACCATTGATCAAGATTTGGAAAACTAATCAATGGTTAAAAATTAATGAAACCAATTGAGAAGTGATTAGGGACAAATATGGAAATTTGAATCAGCGCCTATCATCTTTGACTTTTTATTTTCTTTTTTAATTAAAAAACTTTTACCTCCTTAAAGTTTAAAATAAATTATCTTAAAAATTACTAATATTTTAATCAAACAAATTACATCAAAAAACCGAGAATTTCGTGCTCTTCGATATGACATCCATCTCGATATAATTTTTTCTTCATTTTAACCGTTTTTACGTGAAATACTATGTATGTGTTATATTCAGTATGAATATGTATGCACGTTTCATGTTGTTCATATTCACTATGAATAACAAAGGGGAACGTTCATTCACTATTCATGACGAATAACACAGTATTCAAAATGAATAATACAACATTCAGGATGAATAATACACGAATTCTTGATTCATGTATTATTCACCTTGAATGTTGTATTATTCATACTGAATGATACATTATTCATGAAGAATAATACATGAGTGACCCGTGAAGGTGTGGAGACGTGACGCACTCTCTTTCGTTCCTCGGTTCACAATCGAAACTCGATAGGTTCCCGATTCAATATCGATGGGTGTTGGGTTACGGTAATGAAGAACACGATGCCTTAGGACGTTGAAGAAAGTGTTGTAGAAGGTGATGTCGAGTTACGGAGTTACGGTGTCGAGATGTTATAAACACTTGAATACATAATTATTCATAATGAATATAACACATATATGGCTGCTCCGTGCTCCGATCACTATGCCGCTGTTCTTCGTATCCTTCGGTACCTTAAAGGGACAATGTTTCATGGACTTCACTTTTCGTCTACATCGTCCTTAACTCTTGGTGCCTTTTCCGATGCTGACTGGGATGGTGACATAACTGATCGTCGCTCTACCATTGGATATTGTTTCTTCCTTGGTGACTCTCTTATTTCCTGGCGCAACAAGAAACAATCTCTGACAGCTCGATCTAGTACTGAAGCTGAATATCGAGCCCTGGCTGACACTACACAAGAACTTGTATGGCTACACTGGTTACTATCTGATATGGGTGCTCATCAGATCTCTCCAACACCTTTGTGGTGTGATAACAATAGTGCTATTCAGATTGCTCACAATGATGTCTTCCATGAACGTACAAAGCACATCGAGATTGACTATCATTTCACCCGTCAACATGTTCTTCGCAAGACCGTTCGACTTCTTCCAATTTCAACAATTGATCAGACAGCAGATATCTTCACCAAAGCTCATCTTCCGGGCCGTTTTCGGGCTCTTGTTTCCAAACTCAACTTGGCTCATTCCCCCCCCCACTTGAGTTTGAGGGAGGGGTGTTAGAGTTATATTTGTATATATGAATAGTACAAGGGCTAATCTGTAATTACTGTAAACTTAGGCTGTATAAATAGTTCTCTTCTCTTTATTATTAGGTTAATCATACTTTTGTAATTTCTCTCTGATAATAGAAAACCTTCGGCCGTTCCAGCCAACTCTCTCTCTCTCTCTCGATTACATCTTTGGTTCATCAATTGATTCACGCATCGATTCTAACAACATATCACGAAAGTCAACAGAATATGGGTTAGAAGTCAATACTTGATATTTGCATATGTTGTTGCGCCATCCTCGGTCAATTTCCCTTTATGGATAGAGAAAGGAGGGCGGGGGTTGAAATCATAGATTTTGAATTCATATGAATTCATATGAATTCATATTTATTGTAAAACTAGAATTGTAAAACTAGAATGGTACTCGCGCAATGCATATTTATTGTAAAACTAGAATGGTACTCGCGCAATGCAGCGTGATATATCTTGATTTTAATGTTTTATTTTACTTGTTAACATTGTCGATTTTATAAAACGGTTTTGTGTAGTTTTGAGAAAATTATAATATTTTCTTTTTAATAAATTTGTACAAAGAATGACTTGTTTTGAGGGGTTCATGATTTGAGAATTTGAAAAGAGTTAAGAGATAAAGATTAATTAGGTAACTAGTGAAGATTAAATAATAATACTTTTTTTAGGGGTTTACCATTTGAGAATTTGTAGGGAGTTAGAGATAAGGATAAAAGAAATGAGTTATAGATAAGAACTATTTAAGTAATTAACATTAACAATGGTACATAAATCTTCGTTAGTTGTTTTTAAAATATTTTAAGTAATCAACATTAAATAGCAGTACATAAGGCTTTATGGATTATTTTTAAAAGTTTTTCATAAATATTTTATAATATAGTATAGATAATAACCATAAATCTTGACATTTAAAAGAAAAATTAATAACATCTTGAGATTTAAAAGAAAAATTAATAATTTTACAAAATTATCATTGTTAGGAATTATAGAATACATTCTTTTGGCTTAAACAATTGATGGTTCATTTATTATTAATTATTGAACCTAAAATCAAACTAAATTAAGGACTACACTTTTAAAAATTTCAACAACTTACGGTTTACGTATATGTTATTCAAAATTTAAAACATATTAACATCTTAACCTCAACATTCACATTCAACTAAATTAGGGTTTCAATTTTTTATACAATAAAACTTAAAAACATATTCTATAAATTAACATTTACGTAATTTATGATTCTATTTACACAAACACATTCAATTGATCTTTAATCAAACGGTTCATATCATTTAAGTGATTTAATAATTATTAATTAAAATTTTAAGCACAAAAATAGGCGGTAAAGGGTAAATATGGAAAAACACTAAAAAACCAAATCCCACTAATCATGGAAACCGATATTCATCAAAATCACATTCCGAAAAAAACTCCACAATATGAATACTGCAGATTCGATTCAGAACGAGATTCATCCATCTCCGGCAATATCTCCGGCCAATAACCCTACTGCGTTTTCATCATCTCCGACAACCGATATTCATCAAAAGAACATTCCGAAAAAACTCCACAATATGAATACTGCAGATTCGATTATGAAGGAGATCCATTCATCTCCGGCAAGATCTCCGGCCAACCAACCTCACTGCGTCTTCATCATCTCCGGCAAGAACTCCCAAACTTCATCATCTTCTCGTCCGGAAACCATGAATATAGAGGATTCGATATCATTCGATGATTAGGGAACTCGTATCGTCATTCGATGAATATCGAGGCTTTTATGATTTCGGGTTTCATTTATGTTTCATGATATGAAAATGGGTTCATGCATTCATCAAATCTTCATCATCATCTCTGAAACTCCATCTTCATCATCTCCGGCAAACCACTCCTAAGCTTCACCATCTTTGTAACACCCTCAAAATTGGAACGAGCAACTAACTTCAATTTCAATAAAATGACTAAAAGATGATTAAATCATCTCTACAAAACATCCTTGAAAATACCTCAAATTTTGAACATCACAAATTAAACAACTAACATCTCAAGACGGGTGTTACTTAAAACCAATTACAAGTTGCTAATCCCAAATATGTGCGGAAGACTTCGCTAAGCATCTCACTTCTTGTGCTCTCTACTAGTACTCATCCATTCACAGTGTAGCTAAAACTATTCCCAACCTGAACCTGTTGCACATGCCGACAAATAAAAAGGTTAGGCTAACGCCTAGTGAGTTCAAGAGTTTACGTCAAGAGCAAATCATTTGATAAATCGACAACTTCAACTTAATAAATGATTTTCTAAAAGGGTTTGTATAAAAGACATCGACAACCCATTTTCCAAACGCACACAATTTCTGAGAGGAAAGCTTCCAATGAAAATCGTTTCTCTGCAAAGGACTCAAATCCAAAACTCACATCAAGAGTTAATTAATAACAATTTCTCACCACCACGAATAAAACGCCAATAGTTAAAACGTCCAATAAGGATGTAACATAAATACGTCTATCAATCGTGGAAAACAATTCATATGCATATAATATAACCTCAACAATGCAAATAAATAAAATGTCCAAAATCAATACCCTTCGGTGACGGGGGAGACCCGATCTCATCGAATGTGGCAAACACATAAATTAAACCACGATTAAATAAATGCAAGTAAGCTTCTTCGATGTGGAAAACAAATGACATCAACCATACTAGGTCTTTAGTCAATCCTCGGCATCAATCATACTAGATCTTTAACCCATCTTAGACATCAACGAAAACTAGGTCTTTAGTCCATTTTAGACATCAACCAAAACTAGGTCTTTAGTCCATCTCCGGCATCAACTAAAACTAGGTCTTTAGCCCTTCTTAGACATCAACCATACTAGGTCTTTAGTCCATCTCCGGCATCAACCAAAACTAGGTCTTTAGCCCTTCTTAGACATCAACCATACTAGGTCTTTAGTCCAAGCCATCAAGTTCAATCCTACTGGATCTTTACCTTGGGAAAACCCACCATCCGAAACAAGCTTACTAGACTTAAATATAAATACATGACCCTAAAAGAATAACTAATGCATTCAAATCATGTAAATCTCAAACATAATGCAACTCATGCAATGCAAACCCCAAGCCCACATCGAGCTTAATAAAACCGGGCGAATGCCATCAAGACTCAACCGAGCCCTCTGCTCAAAAGATCTAATGATCATTTATCACATCAACTCATGCAAACACACGCTCCGAGGTACTACGAATACAAAGGTACTACGAATACAAAATAACACACAAAGATTCATTAGACCCAAAGGTACTACGAATACAAAATCATCAAACGGTCTTCGCACCTAAGACCAAACACTCAAACCGGCACATATTCAAATAAATTGCAATTAAGCATATAACACATCCAAGACTCCACCTCGAGCCACTAAAACCGGCAAATGCTCAAAAGACTCGTTTGAGTATAAATCAAGCCTTTAAAGGCCAAAATAAACGTTTGGTTAAATACGTGTCCCTCACACGGTTACGTAAACCAAAATGCATCGTTACCCAAAATCTTCACCTTCTAATTCCTCGCTTGGCCATCGGCCCCAAAATAAAGGTTTACAACTCTAAAAACATTCACATGGTCGGATTGACCAAAATCCCCAAATGTGGGTGTTTTACAAGATATGTAAAGTTCAACACTTTGATTAAATCAAAAACCTACCAAATAATTCAACAAGGAATAATTTCACACAAGGCACAAAAATACTTTAAAAACACATATTTTGGCATGTACAAAGTTTTCACAAAGCAACTTGAACTCACCTTGCTAGATTTAGGCTAAATCTAGATTTTCCCCAAACGTAAGCTCCTTTGATGCAACCCGAATTGTCAGGATCGAATCTTAACAAGATTAACAATACTTAGAATTCAGAATTAAAGAATCTGCGGAATAGAACTTTAATTCACACAATCAAAGAACAATATATCAGAAAACACACAGCTGTTTGTATTCACTAATTCGACTCACAAGCTTACAACCAAACCTCAATCTTGATGAACAGGCTCAATCAAGACGACTTCTACTTCTCTAGAAATAGGGTTCTAAACCTTGAGGTTAATTCTCTCTAAACAAAATCGAATTCTGTATCTCACGTATACGTCTGTTTTTTTATTAGCTATCTATGAACAACTATTTATACACAATAGGTACAAGATAACTATCGAAAATAGATTGATCTTCTGAATCTTCTTTAAGCATATCTTCATCTATTCCATCTTTATCTCCAAAATCTTCGCATCCCAAACTTATCACTTTAGCAGTATTAACTTCATTCAGTATGAGCAGTACTAATAATCTCCAGCAGCACTAATTCATTCTAGCAGTATTAACTCATTCCAGCAGCATTAACTTGTTCCAACAACATTAACTTGATTAGCAGTACTAACTCATTCCAGCAGCATTAATGTATCAGCAGTACTAACATGACTAGCAGTACTAACTTTGTCTTGCAGTAGTAACCATTGCATAAGCAGTACTAACTTTGTCTTGCAGTAGTAACCATTGCATAAGCAGTACTAACTTTGATCTGGCAGCACTAATGTTGTTCTGGCAGTAGTAATGTAGTTCTGGCAGTACTAATCATACTTGGCAAATCTTCAGTTCCCAACAATCTCCCCCTAACTTGACTTTTCAGGTTGAGAAGTCAAGTTCTTCAGATGATGCTTCCAAAACTTAATCATGAACGCATAAATCATGATTCAATCCCAAACTTTGATTGATGATCCTTCTTACCAGGTATCTTGCCATCTCAGAGTCTTTGTCACTCACCAACTTAGTTTTTAGCATTCCATCCAACCTTTTCATGCTGTGCTTGTATATTTTATCCACCAAATAATACTCATGATATGTATTGTCAAGAGTTATGACATACACACCACAGTTTTCAATAAGCATCCATTTGGTAACAACTTGAAATTGCCTTTCTGTCAAATACTTAACTGCTTCTGTATTGAACATTAGGCACAGGTATTCAAGTATCATTTTGGTGATGGACATTCCATTTTCAGTCAGCATATTTCCATAAAGCTTCATTCCTACCTTGAACATTTCTTCCAAGTCTGATCTAGAGCACATCCTTAAAAGTTTTCCCCATGTAGAACTGACCTCAAACTTCCCATCTGCTCTTTTTACTCTAATGTACTCCTTTCTCTGATCTTTCAAAGTATCCCAGAAGATGATTTCAGGAGCCATAGAAGCTAATGGTTTAGCTTTGATTGGATTGGTATCAACCACAGTAATATACATATCACATTGAGCATTTGGCAGTGATTGTACATTGCTTGGTTGACCTGAGGGAGTTGCCACTTCTTCTTCAGCAACTTTTGGATCAGATTTCTCTTTCACTGCTTCCTCCTGGGCTTCTTCTACAGTTGGTTCCACCCTTGGCTTCTTTACATCTTTCTTCTTTGAAGCTATGGACTTTGTTCTTGGCCTTTTGGTTGACATCATCTTTGTTCTTTTGAAAGTTTTAACAGCTTCAGGAATGATTTCAGCTGTTTCCTTTGTTTCTGCTGCTTCCAGGATGGTTTCTGTTGCCTTATGTTTTTCAGCAGCAGTAACCATTTCTACTGCTATAGCTGTTACTGCTTCTTTTATAACCTTTAATGCTGCTGCTTCAACACTATCCTTCACAATCCAAAATATCTCTACATCAATCTCGGATTTAGTTGCAGGTACTGCTTCCTTCTCACTTTCAGATACTGCTGCCTCCACAAGATTCTTCAAAATTTCAGTTACTGCTGCTTCAGTCTCAGACACTGCAGCATTATCTGTTTCTACTGCTTGGTCAGTTTCTACTTCTTTCTCAATCTCAGCAGCATTAACTGTTTCTACTGCTGGTTCTGTTTCTGCTTCCTTTGTAATATCAGCAGCAGTAACCGTTTCTGCTGCTTTTTCTGTTTCTGCTTCCTTTGTAATATCAGCATCAGTAACCGTTTCTGCTGCTTTTTCTGTTTCTGCTTCCTTTGTAATATCTGCAGCCTGCTCAGACTCCCCCTCAACCTTATACTCATACTCCCCCTCAATCTTTGCATCCTCCATGTGTAGATCAGAGTCTAACTCCCCCTTTTTGGAAGCATCATAGGTTGATCCTCTCCTTCTCAGAACATACTGAGCTTTCTTTCTTCTTTGTAGCAGTTTGGTGATCAGCTTCTTATTCTTTTCTATCTTGGTGTTTTGATGAAGAACCACCTTCTTAAGCTCATCAATCTCCTTCTGCTGATCCATGACCTCAATGTTGATTTTGGCAATGGTTTCCATCAATTCCTCGTACGTATATCTATCCTCACCCTGTTTAGGAGTTTTCACCTCCGTTAAAGGATCACTGGAAATTGTAGCAGGTGTCTCTTGCCTAGCAAAAGCACTACCTACCCCCTTGGTTTCTTGGCACCTGGGACCTCTGGATGATTTCTCACCCTGAGTTGCCGTGAGGAAGGTCTTAGTTATATTACCACTGGCCTTCTCTTTGCTAGCAGAAGTAGTGGCAGCCTTGCGACTCACATGCTCAACCTTCTCCTTAGTGAGCACCTTCTTGGGGTTGGGAGACACCCCTGTGGTTTCCCTTTCGATATTCTCCATTGGAGAATGCTCCAACAGAGGGCTTAAAGGCTTCGGGCTCTTAGGAGATACATCAAGGGAAGGAACCTTGTGTACCTTTCTTCTTTCAAACTTTTTGGTTATTGTGGGAGTGGGTCGTACAAGAATGGACTGAGGGATTACTTTTGTGATGGAAGGTTGGGATTGGTCATCAGTGGGTGTGTCTAATGTGGGCCTTGACCCTGATGCTATAACTTCAATGGTGTGGGACACAACCATCATTGTAGAGAACAATGGTGTGTCAACTCCTTCCGAGTCCCTAGGAAGTCTTCTCATATTTGAGAAAACCTTTCCTTTAGGGGATTTTGGCACATATACCTCAGCAGACTGAGGTAAATCCGTCAATTCATGGTTAATAACTTCTTGGACAAACCTGGGATACATATAAAATTTCTTTTTTGGATTCTAGGTTTGCCACAAGATCATTAAAAATCATTGCTGAAAAATTGAACTTTCTGGCAGTGGTTAAGCAGACCAAGGCATAAGCAATGGTACTGCTAAACTCACTCCATCCAGTTGTTTTCTTCGAAATACAGTGCATAAGAGTATGAACAAGAAATCGCCATTGGGTGTAGAACTTTGACTTGTAGAATTTAAAAACTCCAATGGGACCTTCATACCCCATTCTTTGTAAGGTCGAGTAGAGTTCATCATTAGATATAGAGGTTATACCTGAGGCATCATCAAAGTGAAGAGTAATGCGAATAACCTCCTCTGTGACCTTCAAGGGTTTGTCACAAACCCTTGTGCGAATGATCTTCTGCCCATCTTCAAATACAACAGTGGCATTCTCCCAAAATTGCTTTTGATGTTCGATGTATATTGTTGGGCATACTGTTAGGGCATGAGAGATGTGTGAGGTCTTGAGAAAATCCACAATATCATGAAACCCTGCGGCTTGCTTTGGCTTCTGAAGCATCGCAATTTCATTGTGTTCATCGACAAACTCCATTGTCGCCATTCTTCCTGAGGATTAGGATAGAAAACACAGAGATTCTAGGGAGAAAAGGTTAGAAAGAGAGAGAGATAAATTGAATGCACAGAGATGTTATGAATTTTGGCGGGCTGAAAGAGTATTTATAGCAGTACTATCCCTGATTTTCTTTAAAAGCAGTATTAACGACTTAGCAGTATTAATGACTGAGCAGTATTAACTGCAAGGCAGTATTAACTACACAGCAGTATTAACTACACAAGCATTAACTACTAAGCAGTATTAACCACAAAGCAGTATTAACTACTAAGCAGTATTAACTACAAAGCAGTATTAACTACTGAGCAGTATTAACTGCAAGGCAGTATTAACTACACAAGCAGTATTAACTACTAAGCAGTATTAACCACAAAGCAGTATTAACTACTAAGCAGTATTAACTACAAAGCAGTATTAACTACTGAGCAGTATTAACTGCAAGGCAGTATTAACTACTCAGCAGTATTAGCTACTCAGCAGTATTAACTACACAAGCAGTATTAACTACTGAGCAGTATTAACAACAAAGCAGTATTAACTTTGTAGCAGTAGTAAAATATGTACTAGCAGTAGTAACTCTGCACTGGCAGTAGTAACTATACTTGCACTTTGCAGCACTTGTCCAATGTCATCTTACCTTTTGATACATCACCTTTACCACTTATCTTACCTCCTGCAGGATTATTTCCAAAAGCAACACGTCCTCCATCAATTCTTTTGAAATTCTTGAGGCAGGACATGTTACCTGTCATGTGCCTGGAGCAACCACTATCAACATGCCAGATGCTCTTCTCCTTGAGCTGTTGGTTGCCCTGCACATAAGATAAATCAATTAGTTTTTATTGGGAACCCAAGCCGAAGTGGTCTTGGGTCTCCCTTGCTCATCAAAGTACTTGCACTGGGTTTTGATGAGATTTTCAAACTTAGGTACTGCAGTACTGGAGAACTTTGTCAATATGATTGGTCTAGCAGCACTAAAACTAGAAGCAGTATCAACCTTAGAAGAAGTACTAACAGAGTTAGCAGCACTAACAGAGTTAGCAGCACTAACAGAGTTAGCAGCACTAACAGAGTTAGCAGCACTAACACTGCTAGCAGCAGTATTGGCAGTAGTATTGCTTCTAGCAGCACTATCCTTGTCAGCAGTACTATCTGAGGTAGCAGTACTAACGTTAGTGCTTTTGGGGACCCACATATTGACACATTCCTTTTCAGTCTGTTTTCTCATGTGGCTTTTGGATTTAGCTTGTTTCTTAGCCACATTATTCTTTGCAGGCTTCCTATAACCAGAAGATTTTTGAAAACTTCTTTGAAAACTTTTCTTTTGGTTAATAGGATTGAAATAACAGTATTTGGCAAGATGATTCAATTTGCCACAGATAAAACAAGGTTTTGGTCTGTTAATCCTTTGCAGATCAACTCCTTGCTTTTGTGCCCACTGGTTATTCCAATTTCTTTGATTTCCCCTCTTTTTATCATGTTTTTGGGGCTTATTCTCTTGAGATTTCTTGCAAGAACAAGGTTCACAAGTATTAGAGTTCACAACAGTGGTTTGTGTATAATGAACTCCTTTTCCCTTTCCAGTCCTTTTCATCTCATTGTTCTTATCCCATGGACTTCCACCATCCTCATTGGTCTTTATGTAATTCTCTAAGGGAATCTCACCACTGACATTCTTGTCCCTTTTCTTAGACTCTTCTTTTTCAGTTTTATCCTCCACAACAACTTCATCTGATGGATCTATTTTAGTAGCTCCTTCAGGTAAGTCCTTTTTATCCTTGGTTTCTAACAGGTCTGACCTAGGAGGGATGTAGTTGTTGTTGTAGGGTGGGGGTGTGGCATTGTACCCTATGCCTGGTTTCAACTTACTATGGATTTGAGAGTTTATTATGTTGTCCATGACTTTAGAGGCACAAGTAAACTTTTCTACATCAAGTTTGACTTTCTCAAGCTCTCCTTTTAGTTTCTCACACTCTTCCCTGGACTCTTTCAGTTGGAACTCCAGACCACCCTTTTCCCACTTCCAGTAGTTTGTATCATATGAGTGTTGAAGTTCATTGGCTTGAAAAGCCTTAATTTGTTCTTCAAACCTCTCAACAATCAATACATAGTCTCTTCTATCCTTTTCTAATCTCTTAAGGTCATCACACATTCCCTGATTGTGATCTCTATACTTTTTAACAGTGTCTATACAAGCTTGAGAACAGAGATTAGATTTTACCTCAGTGGGAAGATCTGAAACTTCAGCCATAAGTGCTTGATTTTGGATGGCCTCTTCTGCTTGATCACTCCAATCAAATCCCATTCCTTGTTGAGAGACAAGAGCTTGAATAGAGTTTCTGTTTTGATTGGTGCTTCCAGCCTGAGTTTGTTGATGGCTGTTGTGAGATGTTCCACCTCTGCATTCCCTAGCAAAGTGTCCCATCTTGTGACACTTGTAGCATTCAACTTTGGTCTTGTCAAATCCAGCACCATCTTCTCTTCTTTGGGAAAAGCTGTTTCTCCCTGTCCTCTTTATGAATCTTTTCACCCTCATAGACAGCATAGCCATCTGCCACTTGATATCCATCTCTTCAAGATCATCAGCATTGATCTGTTCTAAGTCATCATTAATCAAAGAAGAATTAACATGACTAGAAAAGAAGGCTTCTAGTACTGAATCATTGGTCTTTTCCTGATTGACTCCTCCAACAGCATTAACTGATTCAGGGTTAGCAATAGAATCAGATGATGCTGAAAGAAGTGCAGCATTATGTACATATCCAGAAGGCTTCTTTTTGGCTTCAACCTTTGCTTCAAAGACTCTAAGATCATTGTAAAGATCATCAGCTCTTTATCTTCCAATTGGTCATTCTTTCTGAAAGACACAGTATACATTGTCCACTCTTCACCTAATGATCTTAGGAACTTTCTGTCCACTCTGATACCACCTGATAGGATTTATATAAACCCTAAACCGGATCTTTAAGCTCAAGAATGATTAGTTCTAGATCATGGAATAAACATATACAAATCACAACATGAACAGCGGAATTAAACGACAGATTTGTATAGCTAACAAGGTTCATTAATTTAAACATACTGATTACATACTCACGCCCCAATTTGTTGACCTAAGTTATCAACAAACGAATACTTCTTCTCAAGTATTAGGATTAAGAACCTTGGTGCTCATGCACACACATCTACACGTTTTTGTTTAAACGTGGGTTTCAAGAACGTCTAATTCTATATCTCTAGGTTTCTTTATATACTAGAAACCTAGATAAACTAGAAACTAGATAAATACCAATCCTAGATAAACTAGGAATCCTAGATAAACTAGAATTTACAAGGATAACTATAAAATAAACATATTACAATTCGAACCCTTGTAAGTTGAAGTTTTGACACATCAAATCTATATGAAATATTCCTAACAATCTTCCCCTATTTGATGATGACAAAACTTAGCATCAGAATCTTCAAGTAGCTCTTCCCCTTTTTGACATAATCAAATCCAAAACTTATCAAACTTGAATCTTCCCCTTGAATGATCAACACTTCTTCTTCCCCTGAATTTATGCTAACCATCCTTGTGTCTTCGAGGTTATATCAATTACGTTGTAAAGAAAATCAACCATTATCTATTTGAAGTTGAAGTAAAAAAACCAAACCTTGAGTCTTATATCCCGTAGAAACCAAGTGAACAACAACGTCATTCTCATGAATGAGGGGATCCCTGTCCTTCGACCAATCTTCTTCTCTAAGATTTCGTCAAATTGAAGTCACATTCTTCGAACAATTACGTTAATAATCTTCATAATATCACGGGTTATCTTTAACAGGTGAAGGATACCTTTAAAGATATGATAAGAACACAAACTCTAACTTTCACTTCTTCTTCAAACAAACTCTAATTAATCTTCCTTTTTGTAATCAACTGATGACGATCAAAGGGTAGTCATTTAAGCATTCTTCCTCTATCGTTCATCAAACCTTCATACCTTGTGTGTGTGAATTTTCTTGAAACAAACAAAAATCATCCTCCTTTTGTCGAGCATGATCCTAACATGGTGTGTGACATGTATTCTCCATTGCATCGCGGCTTTGATTTCATGGCTTTGAGGAATTCTGAGTGAAGAACAATTTTTATCAAGAAAAAAAAACTGCTGGATTTCGAGAATTTATGGGAGCGTTCTGGACGTCGTACGGCCAATCCAACCAGACATAATGTTAAACAATGTGTCCCGAAGCTGCTGTCCAAAAATCGCGACGATCCGACGGTTCAATCTCCGGGAATAGGCGAAACGGCCGGCTGTGATTTTCCAGAAAATTTCTGCGAAAAATCTGATTTTTCTTTCTTTCGTTCGTCTTCTTTCGTCTCTTCAAATCTTCCATTAAACCTTGTTTTTCTTCCAGATCAGAGAGCACCGTGTGCTCTGACACCACTTGTCAGGATCGAATCTTAACAAGATTAACAATACTTAGAATTCAGAATTAAAGAATCTGCGGAATAGAACTTTAATTCACACAATCAAAGAACAATATATCAGAAAACACACAGCTGTTTGTATTCACTAATTCGACTCACAAGCTTACAACCAAACCTCAATCTTGATGAACAGGCTCAATCAAGACGACTTCTACTTCTCTAGAAATAGGGTTCTAAACCTTGAGGTTAATTCTCTCTAAACAAAATCGAATTCTGTATCTCACGTATACGTCTGTTTTTTTTTATTAGCTATCTATGAACAACTATTTATACACAATAGGTACAAGATAACTATCGAAAAATAGATTGATCTTCTGAATCTTCTTTAAGCATATCTTCATCTATTCCATCTTTATCTCCAAAATCTTCGCATCCCAAACTTATCACTTTAGCAGTATTAGCTTCATTCAGTATGAGCAGTACTAATAATCTCCAGCAGCACTAATTCATTCTAGCAGTATTAACTCATTCCAGCAGCATTAACTTGTTCCAGCAGCATTAACTTGATTAGCAGTACTAACTCATTCCAGCAGCATTAATGTATCAGCAGTACTAACATGACTAGCAGTACTAACTTTGTCTTGCAGTAGTAACCATTGCATAAGCAGTACTAACTTTGTCTTGCAGTAGTAACCATTGCATAAGCAGTACTAACTTTGATCTGGCAGCACTAATGTTGTTCTGGCAGTAGTAATGTAGTTCTGGCAGTACTAATCATACTTGGCAAATCTTCAGTTCCCAACACGAATCCTTAGGCTAAATCTTCCAAAAACCTAGATTCACAAGTTTCCAACCATAAATAATCATTCCCAAACACTTATATATGTTTCCCCCAACATACATCATCCAAAATCACCAAAACACAAAAACCCTAACTCCATAGGTGGAGAAAAGTGAGAAGTTTACCTCAATCACCACCCAATACTCTTGGATCATACAATATACTTCAAAACTCTTTCTAGATCCTTGAATAGCTCTCAAAAACAAAACCGTAGCAACTTGAATCATCAAAATCGGAGTTGTGGTGCAAAAGTTATGAAGAAATGAAGATTAGGGCTGAAAATCGCGTCTTAATACTCCAGACCCGCTCCCGCGGTTTGTCCCGCGACTTGAAGTTGCGTGGAAAGTCGCATGCCTCCCCAAGGTTGGAATCCAGAGGCTTACGCGGCTTGGGCCGCGGCCCAAAGTCGCGCACCAGGCCGCGCGGCCCCCTGTTGGGTCGGATACTGTTTCGGCCGTAACTTCTTCGTTATAGCTCCGTTTTTGCTCCGGAAAGAACCGTTGGACTCGTATTCGAATTCCCCATCCAACAAGACCATAAAATCTAAGATTTAAACTAAAATACTATTTTTCATATTTTTCTTAAAAGACCGGTTTCACACTGATTCGAAATTGTACTTATCCGAAAATTACGGGTGTTACAATCTTCTCGTAAGAAAAAAAACTTCATCTCCACCATCATGGAAGTTTTGATGTCATTCGATGATTCTGGAATTAGTTTCCGTCCATCTGGAAACCATCGATCTTACTGTCATGAGCTCCGGCCAACCACCTCGCTACAACATCAGACGAATTCATATCGGAAGAAACAACATTATGACAACTAGATGAAACCATGGAAAACGATCTGTGTGGATTAAACAAAACGAAAAAAGGTTGGAGGATATGTATTCTTGAAACAAAGAAAATGATGGTATTTTTCAAAATTCAAACGAAGAAGATGATGATGTGGGTGAGGATAACTACCAAAAATAAAATAAAAAATTCTTTCCATAAAAAACGGCCATGATTGACACATTATCAAAATTTACAAATATCCATAAATAACTGCATACCATTAAAATGCTTAATTTACCCTTTTAAATTAATAATAATTAAAATCATATTAATAATATGGTGATCATGATCAACGGTTAGAGATGGGGTTGCAAGGGTTGCCACCTTTTTTAGGTTGCAAAAGATCACTCCCCTATATATATATATATATATATATATATATATATATATATAGGGGTGGTATCGGGTACAAACCAACTAGTTTGTACAAACCCGTACAAATTCAATCTACCTTTATGAATTTGCAATTTTTTTAATTTGACTTCATGAATCTATATTTTGGCTTCATGAATATAAAATTTGGCTTCATGAATATATAATTTGGATCTATAACTTCTTTTTTATTTATTTATAAGGGTATTTTAGGGCTCCACCGGAAAATATAGATTCATGAAGCCAAATTATATATTCATGAAGCCAAATTTTATACTCATGAAGCCAAAATATAGATTCATGAAGCCAAATTAAAAAAATTGCAAATTCATGAAGGTAGATTGAGTTTGTACGGGTTTGTACAAACTAGTTGGTTTGTATTTGATACCCAGCCTATATATATATATATATATATATATATATATGGGTGGGTTCAAATGAAAACTCATTTTCAATTGTGAACATGAGGACAAGTCACAACCATTGATCAAGATTTGGAAAACTAATCAATGGTTAAAAATTAATGAAACCAATTGAGAAGTGATTAGGGACAAATATGGAAATTTGAATCAGCGCCTATCATCTTTGACTTTTTATTTTCTTTTTTAATTAAAAAACTTTTACCTCCTTAAAGTTTAAAATAAATTATCTTAAAAATTACTAATATTTTAATCAAACAAATTACATCAAAAAACCGAGAATTTCGTGCTCTTCGATATGACATCCATCTCGATATAATTTTTTCTTCATTTTAACCGTTTTACGTGAAATGCTATGTATGTGTTATATTCAGTATGAATATGTATGCACGTTTCATGCTGTTCATATTCACTATGAATAACAAAGGGGAACGTTCATTCACTATTCATGACGAATAACACAGTATTCAAAATGAATAATACAACATTCAGGATGAATAATACACGAATTCTTGATTCATGTATTATTCACCTTGAATGTTGTATTATTCATCCTGAATGATACATTATTCATGATGAATAATATATGAATGACCCATGAAGGTGTGAACACATGACGCACTCTCTTTTGTTTTTCGATTCACAACCGCGACTTGGTTTTATTCTTTATGAATATGTATGCACATCTCCAGGTGTCCACATTCAGTATGAATAACAAAGGTGAACGTTCATTCACTATTCATGATGAATAATACAATATTCAGGATGAATAATACAGTATTCAGTATGAATAATACATCATTCAGGGTGAATAATACACGATTCATGAATCGTGTATTATTCACCCTGAATGATGTATTATTCACCCTGAATGATGTATTATTCATACTGAATGATACATTATTCATGAAGAATAATACATGAGTGACCCGTGAAGGTGTGGAGACGTGACACACTCTCTTTCGTTCCTCGGTTGACAATCGAAACTCGATAGGTTCCCGATTCAATATCGATGGGTGTTGGGTTACGGTAATGAAGAACACGATGCCTTAGGACGTTGAAGAAAGTGTTGTAGAAGGTGATGTCGAGTTACGGAGTTACGGTGTCGAGATGTTATAAACACTTGAATACATAATTATTCATAATGAATATAACACATATATGGCATTTCATGTAAAAACGGTTAAAACAACAAAAAAACTATATCGAGATGGATGTCATATCGAAGAGCACATAATTCTCGTTTTTTTGATGTAATTTGTTTGATTAAAGTATTAGTAAATTTTAAGATAATTTATTTTAAACTTTAAGGGGGGTAAAAGTTTTTAATTAAAAAAGAAAATAAAAAGTCAAATATGGTACGCGTGAGTTTAAATTATCTTCCCTTTTTACCCCTAATCATCTTAATTAATAATTTCAATTAAAAACTCTATTTAATATGAGTCATTGGATCAACAGAGATGGAAGGGTCAAGATTCGTCCTCACGTTCACAATTGAATTTGAGTTTTCATTTGAACTTTCCTCTCTCTCTCTCTCTCTCTCTCTCTCTCTATATATATATATATATGAGTGGAGGTTCAAACGAGAACCCTTCCTATTTGCGAAAACGCGAGAACAGTTGTGAGCCTCCATTTTATATAATCACTAAATTTAATTATCATAAATAAGATTAAATCATTAAGGGTATTAATGTAATTGGTTATTTTTATCATATTTTATTTTATTTTAATTATTAATGATTATCCCATGATTTTCGACTTATTGAGAGCACATCACATCCCGTTTTGTCGACTTTTTCTATGCCTCTCCCAAAAGCAATCGAGCAAACTGTCAGATGTTAAATAGGGTGATAAATATGTGATAAATATGTGATAACTCCATTAAATCTATTCTTGAATAAAGATGTGTTAAAGACGTGATACCCAATAAATCGATTCTTGATGCAAAATTTGTGCCCTAGCAGTTTGCTACTCAATATGTGATAATCTCGCCCTAGTCGCTTCCCAATCGATATGTGATAATTGTGTGTTAGGTTGCTAAACCGATTCTTGAATAAAGATGTGATACATTCAATAAATCGATTCTTGATGCAACAATTTTGCCCTACCCATTTGATAATTGATATGTGATAATGTGCCCTAGTCGTTTCCTAACCGATATGTGATAATTATGTGTTATGTTGCTAAATCGATTCTTGAATAAAGATGTGATAAAGATGTGATACCTTCAATATATCGATTCTTGATGCAACAATTTTTCCTTACCCGTTTGATAATCACTATGTGATAATGTGCCATAGTCGTTTCCTATCGATATGTGACAATGTGCACGAGTCCTTTCCTATCGACTTGTGATAATTGTGTGTTAGGTTGCCAAATCAATGTACTGGAAGACAACGTGACATACCTGTTAAAACAAGAATGACTTCTCTTCTTCATTCAAAACATGATTTTCCCAAGATTTTTTAGAACTCTTGTGATACAATGCCCAACTCTGAATCCACCATTATAAACACTGTGTTGAAGCTTATCGTCTCCCAAATAAACGGAAAAAAACAGAATCTTAATCTTTGGATTTTAGCCTTCCAATTTTCCAATTTTGCCCTTCCACGTATTTAATGTAATTAAAAATTGTTTAATATTAATTTAAATTTAAAAAATCTCTTGAAACGTGACTCCAATCATAATTCTTGGTTTATAGGTTGTTCTCGCGTTTTCGTAAATTGTAGGGGTTCTCGTTTGAACCCTTCCCTATATATATATATATATATATAATGATACATTTGATATTTTATGGAATATTAAATAGCATAATTATAAAAATTAAAATTTAAAAAGAAAGTTGAATCGTAAAAGGTATGCACATTGTCGCCTTGACGGTGACAAAAAGAAGTCCATTCTACGTGAAGGATAGTGTTATTTTATTTAGACTCTGGGAAAAAATTTAACGAGTTTGAGTCTCATGTTAGTCAAGTTAAGTAGGTTTTGTTTTGCTACATTATTGAAGCTTGAATTTAGACCTAGCATGGCTAGGGAGCAATATTAGTGTAAATGAGGGGTTGTTTGGTTGGTTTTCCATTAAGTCCTGTATGTATAAAGTTGGCTATATGGATAAAGTTGGCTGTGTGGATTAACTAAAATTGTTGTTTGTTTCTTAAACTGAATGCATCGTCTAAATAATGAAAATGACCATTTTACCCTTTTATTTATTTTTTGTCCTAAAAAATACCAAACAATCAAGAACATCAAACTCATAAATGATTGAAGAACACATTGAAGAACAATAACAAAGCAAAACAAATTGAAGAACACATTGAAAAACAATAACGAAGCAAAACAAATTGAAGAACACATTGAAGAACAAAACCCATCTCCACTTTCAAATCAAGAACAATAAAAAAACCCATATAAAATGTAACACCCCGAAAATTGGAAAACCAAAATTGAAGTTGCAGACGTCCGCGAGAGGCACATGCCGGACGTCCGCGAGGCGCGGAAGTCCGCGGGTCATCCGCGGAAGCAACAAAGAAAAAGAGGGATTCGGTCAGGGCAAGCCGGACGTCCACAAGGGAGCAAGCCGGACGTCCGCGATGCATCTGAATGGGATATTTTGGTATTTTAAGATCTTTCTCCTCTCTCTCCCCTCATTTCATTTTCAAACTCCAACCTAACCATTTCTCTCTCTCTAAGTCGGTTCTCTCCAAGAAAACCCTAAAACCCAACCTCTTCTTCCTCATTTTCTTCACCTAAACTAAACCTACTTTCCACCATTGTTGAAGGTGTGGAAGCTTGAAGCTTTTGTGAGTGATTAGGAGCTTTTGCTTGGAGATTCAAGTGATAAAGGTAATATTCCTCTACCCAAAAGCTAGGTTGTTGTTGTTTTCATCTTCTTTCTATTTTGGGGTATTGTTGGATGATTTTGGTTGTGTTTGGTTGAGGTGATCTCCTCCTTCTTCATTTATGAAGATTAGGGTTTTGATATATTTGGGGTTTTTGGATGCAAAATGTTTGGGAAATGATTCTAAGTGTTTGGAGATGAATACTTATGGTTGGAAACTTGTGGATCTAGGTTTTTGGAAGATTTGGCCTAAGGATTCGGGTTGCATCAAAGGAGCTTACGTTTGGGGAAAATCTAGATTTAGCCTAAATCTAGCAAGGTGAGTTCAAGTTGTTTTTTGAAAACTTTGTACATGCCAAAATGTTATTTTTCCATGTACTTATGTGTTTTACATGAAAAATTATCAATGGTTGAATTATTTGGTGAGTTTTAACCTTTTGAAGTATTTATTGTTGTAAACATTGTAAAACATCTATAATTGGAATTTTTGGGAAAATTGGTAGATAAATCATAAATGAAAATGTGTTGATAATTTATTTTGTAAATGAAGTCTATTTGTTATGAAAAATGCATTTTTACGTATATCTTGGAAATATGCATATAGTACGATATGAAACGATTTTGAAATGTAACGGTGTGAGTTCCTTGGAAAAGAGGGGTGTTCTAACCCAATGTCTTGTTGTGGGTTTTTCATGGAATAGATATATTTATTGGCAAAAGTGTGTGTTGCTACATTTAATCTCACTTGATGACTTTTCATGAATTATCTTTTGAGTCAGTTGAGCTTATGGCTCGGTATTGGATTTTGTTAAGTCTTGAGGACAATTGTCCAGTTTTGATAGCCTAAAGTCTAGTTTTGATCATGATATACGTTATTGGGGAATTGCATGTTTTGAATGCACTTGTTTATTCATTTGGGGTCGTGTAATGTTTTAGACCTTGTTAGCTCTGGATCCATAGGCATTTGAGTTTCCCTAGTCTCGCGGGCAAGAGATCGGGATTGATTGAGCTCAGTTTACGAGACGTTAGTTTCTCTTTTGTAGCACGGAATAGGCATCGGGTTCCATGATAAGTAAGGCGTGGGCCTACATGGTCGGGCGTCGTCTCATGGGCAGTAAGGTGTAATTCCATATGTGCTTGGCACGGGATAGGCATCTGGTTCCATGATAAGTAAGGCATGGACCTATATGGTCGGGCGTCCTCTCATTGGCAGTAAGGTGTAATCCCAAATGTGTTGTTGTGGATTTGGAGTGACCCAATGTATAGACATTGAGTGGTTGAAGTTGGGGGCTCCCTAGTCTCGCGGGCAATAGATCTGGAGTGATTGAGCTCAGTTTACGAGAGTAATCCACGTGTGTGTTTTTTTGCATAGTAGGTGACCCACTTTTGTGTTCCGTCACGTGCAATGTATACGGGCCTCCCCCGTCACTGAAAGGTGTTGTTTTGGGTATTTGTGTTTATCCATGTTTTCGATGACGTATCATATTTATGTGAATTGTTTTTCCACGTTATATGAGTTATGGGTTATGTTTCATCCATGTTTTGGGATGTTTGGAATAATGACGATTTAATTATGAATTCAACCGTTTTGAGTATCAAATGCTATTTCACCTTTCACGTTGGTTTTGGAAATGAGTCCATTTTGGGAATCAAGTTATATTAAAGTTTTCAGCACGAGATTTGTGTGAGTTGGAAATTGGGCGGTTTGCATCTAAAGTAAATTCTTTTGAACTCATGACTAAAACTACATCTCTCTCTCGATTTATGAATTTATATGGTCATGATAAAACTCTTGAACTCACTAGGCGTTAGCCTAACCCTTTTTAATTGTCGGCATGTGTAACAGGCTCAGGTTGGGAGTAGCTTTAGCTACACTGTGAAGTGGCGAGTGCTAGGAGAGTGCACGAGAGGTGATTTTGACTAGTGAAGCCTTCCGCCTTTTATTTGGGATTAGCAACTTGGGTTGTGTTAAGTAATGCCCGTTTTAAGTTATTCATTGTGGAAATTATGATGTTTAAATTCCTAGATATTTTCAGGGATGATCTGTAGAAATAATTTTATCCTCGTTTGGTTATTTTATTGAAATTAAAGTTAGTTGCTCGTTCCAATTTTGAGGGTGTTACATAAAAACTTTCAGAATCCAATAAACCAAAATGAACAAATCAAGAACAATACAAATTGAAATCAACAGTTTAGGGCAAAATGAATAAGTCATTTCTCACCTTCAGCCTTCAGGTGGGTTCATCGATTCTATACAACCAACAACTATGCGATGCAAATAGAAAACCAACAGCTATGCAATGCAAATTGAAAACCAACAATATGAAATCGATTTCCAAAACTCGTCCCAAAAATTCCCTGCGTTGTTGCCCTAAAATCCACCCCTTTTGATCTTCGTTTTCTTGTGGGTTCCATATGGAATCGATGAACCCACCTGAAGGTGAGAAATGATGAGAAAAATTTGAAGCGATCGATCTCCTAAAATATCCCAAAACGACCGATCCATGGAAGAACGTAATCCATCTCCCCACTTCTAGACCCGTGTTCTTCTTCTGGATCAAAAAACGTAATCCATCTCCCTACTTCTAGACCTGTGTTCTTATTCCAGATCCAAAAACTTAAGCCACATGACGAACCACAGGGAAGAACCATGAGGACGAAGGCGTTTAGTGTGAATCGAGCAGCGTTTTAGGGTTTGAAGAAGCACAGACGAACCACAGGGAAGAACCACAGGGAAGAACCACATCAATGGTGAGGAGGTGAGGAGGTGAGAGGAGGGGAACCCTTATTCTCAAAGTGTAGAATGGGGAATAGGATGTCTGTTTGCATAGGGGTCTCATCTAAAAACTTAATCGCTCATCTCACTTCCAAATCATTAAGCCACTTCCAAACACCATGATATGACTGAGCGAATAAGTTGAAGAGCTCATTAAGCTCATTAAGCCACTTCCAAAGAGGCCCTGAGTCATGCATATCAACTTTATAAGAACCTTACGGTTAATTCTATTTTATTATGCTTTCTAGTGTTTGATTTTAGTTACAGTTTTTGATATTATATTGTAATCATATTTAAAGAAATTATTGTAAGTTTACATAAATCCATATGAATCGAATCAAGATTAAACTTACAGTTCTGATAACTGGCTTGTAGATCCTAGAGATGTCAAAGAACATTTCTTATCCCCCCTTTTGGAATTATTTTAATACAAAGCATTTCTTTCCGGTACCTTAAAAGAGTTATTACAATTGAACACTTGGTACCACAAGGATGAAAAATTCACTTATGGTCGATAAAGAATGCAAACAAGATGATAAACACATACAAATACAAAATTGGGTTTATACGACGTTACTAATTTCCAAGCGTTCTAATAGATTGTTTTATAAGACTTCATTTATAGGATAAAAAAAACTAAAACGTCGTAGGTCCAGCCCGTTCCGCTACTCCTTTCATAGGAATCCCCATTTGGTATCTAAAGGCGTCTTAATAAGTTTATTGGACGCTTTTAGGTGTCTTAACAAGTTTTCTAGAACATTTTTAATATGAAACATTGCATTAGCTACTTATTTATGTAAGATGCTTTTGAGAAAGTGTCTTATAAATCCATCTTTTTATAGGTTATATTTTTTATAGTACACATAGTGTCCTATAAAATAGTTGATACGATTTCTTTTATATATAAAAAGGTCCAAAACCTTGCTACAACGCCCAAAAACGTTATATAAACTTATTACAACGGTTTTAAGACGTTTATTTTTTTGGTCCTATGGCTATAAATTAAGCCTTATAATGCGGTCCATTAGAACGTTTTGAAACATTTGACGTCTATAAACTCAATTTTATTATAGTGAATGTGATGTACGTCCACACGAAGATGGGGGCTTATATTGATCTACAAAGAAACTGACTTGGGAATTACCATATATTGTTGGGTTTGGATCACACCGTCCCAAACAATAAAGTTGCAATCTTAGAGAAATAGCAACCATAAAAAAACCTTGATAATAGCCAATAGGAGGCCCATCACCAAACCACTCTCCACTTAAATAAGCCTAAATCTTCACGGCAGCAGTAAATATGAATGGCCCAATCAACTTCATTATTTAAGCAGCCCAAAATAGAAGCCCGAATATCTTCATAATCTGGATTATTCAGACGGACGTCCACCTCCATATTCTCCCCTGTTGGCACAAATTTCTCTCAGTTCATAGAGACAAGAGCAAATCTTCATCAACAAAACCATTAGATAGCAACTTATATCAGATCAAGAATTGGAACAATTTCAGATTGAGCCTCCAATCGATTCCATATACGTGGGTGGCTTGGAGTAAACTGAGAAACACTAGGGAGAAAGGTGGTGGAGATTCAAAAGGGAAGACTCAATCTGTCCAACAGGGGAGTAGGCATCACCTCTACAGTCTGCCCTATTTGCAACGCTAAAACCATCTTATGTTTGAGTGTACTTCGACCAAAGAATTGTGGGCATTGCTGCACATCTGGTGGTCCGAGATCCTTACATCCCTCTCTTCGTTTGAGGAGATCACAGAGATGCTTTTAAAACCCGACCGGTGAGAAACGAAAACATTTGATTCTGGCCATTTTATGAAAAGTTTTCAATGGCAAGATTATTCCGACTCGAGAAGCTGCTAACGAGGTGCTGTTTTATTCTTTTCTATGGGCGAAAAACAGAGTTAAATGGGGGAAGGATTTCGGATGGGATAATTGGAGTTGTAATCCTATCTTATGCTTCTTGAACTCTCTGTAATCTAGGTCCTTGCTAGGTTCGGTTTGTTCGTTAATATATTTCGTCTCTTGCCGTCCAAAAAAGAGTAAAATTATATTTTTCTAACTTTCCAAAATGAACAAACTTTGTTCAAAATTTACTTATTTCCATTCATTGTAGATCGATCTTTCAGATTCTAATCCAAGGTAAAAAAGCACGCTACTACTTGTATTTCATATCTCACAACCTCAGGTTTTGGGTCTTCTGACAATGCAGCAAAATATCCTCTGCAAGTATCTCTTTATAAAGCCAATCAAAGTGCATGCTCGATTATTTTCTGAACTTATCAAAGTAACATATGAAATACTGCAACAGGTAAATTATTAGTGATATCAATTCTGCAAACTGTAGTTGCCCTCCGTCTCTTATATATCGAACTGTTACTGCTCAGAAAATCACTTGCTGCCGTTGTTGCTTGAAAACGAACCGGCCCCCAAACACAACCTGTTTACTCTATGGTTTGGTTAAAGAAAGAATGCAATAAAATAGCCCCAATCGAGCCCCAAAAGATCACTGCTTTTGATTTCTAATAATATTTTTTAGATTGATTTCTAATAATATTTTTATTATATAAAATTGAGTTTATTGAAAATAAAGTTCTTTAGATACACTTTGAGAATTATAAAAGTGTAACTAAAACATTTTATTTAATTTTAAAAATAAAAGTTACTTTTTTGTGCTTTAGAAACGATTTAGAAAGTGTTTCTAAAGCCTTTGATTCGATTTTCAGAGACTTGTTATGTAAGAAGCATCCCTCCATGGCGTTTTATTTGGTTTCAAATCCTTTTCTGAAACTCATCTTACCTTTTGTTACAAGTTTCACTTTTATCGTGTAATTCCTTCCCTAAAGGTCACCTTTCGATACACTTCCAAATCGTTCTCTAAAACATACTTCTCTAAACACCCTTTTCCTTGTAGTGGACATATGCTATATATCACTTATCTGATGTTATGTGTTCGTTGAAAGTGGTCATGGAGATCTACATTGGGAAATAATACAAAGATCTCAAGTACAAATACACAAATATATGATCAAATGCATGCCAACAACAATATGAAACAAATAGAACCACCGAGGTGCTTGATGTTTGTCCTCAGCTTCGGGACAACCCGTCTTCTCTTCTTGATAGTCTCAATCCCCCAGTTCTCTCTCCCACTATCCCAGTCAAACTCCTATGAAGAAAACGGGATGACAACCTTGTTCCTTTCTCGGTGCATGAAGTCTGGCTTAGTATCCGCCCCAATGAGCCCTCAGACTAATTGGCATCACATGGTCGGGTTCTCGCAGAACATCCCCATACATGGTTTCCTTCTCTGGGTTGCCATGCAGCAACGTCTTAAGATGCATGATAAGCTTCGCTCGTAGGGGGCCTACTCGAATCTCTAGTGTGGCTTCTGTCAGCGGCAAATCAAAGATTTTTTCCTACTGGTTCCCCTTTAAGGTAGCTTAAATGGCCATAAAATTGCCCGATATATTTTTAGCCTAAATCTAACGTTTCGAGGGTTTTTTTTGGTAGATTTTAAGAGATTTTTAATTTTTTTGTCGATTTCGAGGGATTTTTTTTGGGGTTTTAGTCGATTTCGAGAGTAGTTTTGGTTTTTTGGTTGATTTCGAAACATTTTTTTGTTTGATGGTCCCAGACGAAAACTTACGTCGGGGGGGGGGGGGGGGGTGGATTAGGGTAGAAAGTTGAAAATTTGTATTTTTAACGTAAAAATTTCAATTTATTTTTTATTTTTAACGGGGTCCCATCCCCCCCGCCCCCAACCACACACTACATCCACCATTGTCTATCACAATGGGTCGGACACCCATAATCATCTCTTCTTCGAGTGTCCCTTTCCTAAGCTTGGCCTCAAGCCAAAGCTAAACCTCCCTAATGTCCCGGACTCCTGGGCGGGCATTATTGGAGAAGAGACTTCTCCAGGCGGCCACCAAAGGCAAGACCATATGGTCTATTATTCGCAGATTAGTGTTGGATGTGACTGTTTACCACTTATGGAATGAAAGGAATAATCTTATCTTCAAAAATAAGAGAAGATCGCATTATACGGTGGTTAAGACAGTGTCGGATGATGTTCGGTCCAGGCTTCTCAGTTTCACTGTGAAGCCTTCTGCCAATGTTGCCCATGCTAGACATGTCTGGAACCTTCCCTAATGGTTGGGTTTCTCTCATTCTCTCTCTTCTCTCCCTTCCCTTTCCACTCCCTCTCTCTGCTGCTTTGAGCTTTGCTCTTTTCTGGTGGTTGCTTCGGTTTAGCTTCCACCCGAGTGCTACCTTGGTTTTAATTTCATGTCAAAATATTTTAAAAAACCAAAATTGTCTTTGTTTTCTTGATCGGAGGGGCCGTCCATTCTGTATAAAAAACTTATCACTAACAAAATTAGATCGAAGAATACAATAGCAAGCAATTAACACACATCATCCAATATATTTAAAAGCAATAACAAGTTTTTTTTAAACAACATTCAAATTTCATTAAAACGCTAGCAAGAAGCTAGCAAACCAGAATTACAACCACCCTAAATAGTCAATTGGGAGAAACCTCCACAACAACGGATCTCTAACACCCCCTTACACCTAGCCAAAGACCCAACTGAAAGACTTCTCCACTATTTGGTCCTTAATGGAATCCTTATGTGTGGGGGGGGGGGGGGGGGGGGCTAACTATTTCTATAACACCAAAGGCTATAGCACCAGATAAAAAACACTACTTCCATGGCTTTCTTAACTTTACCGTGCTGATTTGTGCATCTCATTCCTTCACCCATGTCCTCCATTGTCTTGTAAACTGGAAATGGGAAGGACCACCATCGCTAGAGAAACCGCCAGACCTCCGATGCGACATTGCATTCGAACATTAAGTGCCTAGTAGTTTTCAATATCTAACCCGTAAACCGGACATAACGCATAGTTAATGTCTATCTCCCTCTCTTTCGAAGGTTATCCCGCGTTGGTATTCTGTCATGCATGATCCTCCACATACATATGTTGACTTTAGAGGGAGTCAACGAGTTCCAAACCGTCACTTTTTCGCCCAGCCCCAAAACTGATTTCTCCGACGGAGTTCTATCGGCTACATATGCTTTTCTTTCCTTTTCTAAAGTGAATAGTCTAGGAACTCGACAGGAAAACAGACATGAACCCTCCATGTATCAGTCCAAAACGCCATGGTGCGACCATTCCCGAACTGTTTCAAACACAACTCATCGAAGTTGATGTGGAGAGACCCCAACCTTCTCACTGCCGAGTTCACACTTCCCCACGTACTACTCCTGCTCCAAGATCCTTGTTCCGAAGAAAAACAATCGTCGTTGCCGTAGATTAATCTGATCACTTTAATTTGCCCAAGAGGAGTTACAATCGTTTTTGAACTTCCATGCCCAACAAGTTAACATTACAATATTTAATACGCTTCCAATATCGATGTAATAGGGTATGTCCCTGGAACAATTCATATGTTACGAATGCCATGAAACACCAACTAACCTAATATGGTGTAGATTATGATACCACTTGTAAGATCTAGTCTAAAGTAATGACTTCGTACTAAATTAACTGATATAATACCTTGATCCATATTTAAAGAGGTAATTGGTGGGTTCTTAATCTTCCAATTCTATATTGTATCTATTAATGTTCGTTTTATGTGATTCGAAGTTAGAACAAATAGAAAACCGTATGAATTTAGGGACCATAACAATATATCAATATATATATATATATATATAGGCTGAGTATCAAATACAAACCAACTAGTTTGTACAAACTCGTACAAACCATACATAGCTTCATGATTTTGTAAATTTGGCTTCATGAATGTATATATATATATATTTTGGCTTCATGAATATATAATTTGGCTTCATGAATATATCATTTGGCATTTTTAACTAATTTTTTTACAAAAATACCCTAAAATACCCTTATTTTGTAAAAAAATTAGTTAAAAATGCCAAATGATATCCTCATGAAGCCAAATTATATATTCATGAAGCCAAAAAATATATATATATATATATATATATATATATATACATTCATGAAGCCAAATTTACAAAATCATGAAGCTATGTATGGTTTGTACGAGTTTGTACAAACTAGTTGGTTTGTACCCGATACCACCCCTATATATATATATATATAGAGAGAGACGGGTTCAAACGAGGAGCGTAACAATTTAAGAAAACGCGAGGAGCACCGCCCATGTACTGAATCACATGTGATTCACGTACAAAATCACATGTGATTCACACCTGATCGGGGGGCTTCCGCCCATGTAGTGGATCACATGTGATTCACGCCTAAAATCACATGTGATACGGGCGACTTCCACGCGACTCGCGAACCAAGTCGCCCGCTACCCGATTTTTTCGGGAGTAGTGGATCACATATGATCCGGTACATGGAAGGCGCTCCTCGCGTTTCTCGTAAATAGGTACGCTCCTCGTTTGAACCTTCCTCTCTCTCTCTCTCTCTCTCTCTCTCTCTATATATATATATATATATATATATATATATATATATATATATATATATATATATATATATATATATATATATAGGGGGCTATTCAAGGGAGAACTCGGTTGTTTGTGAAACCGTGAGATCCAATCTCAACCACAATTCTTAATAATTAATGACCATTATTAAATAGAATTAACTTTAGTAATTATCCCTTAATTTTAAAAATAAATTCATGGATAATATTTAGGGGTAAAATAGACTTTTTATAAATCTCTCTCATGTTTCTCTTCTCCGGTCAAACTTATTTTAGCATATAGCATTGTGATACCCAACGCAAAACCACTGTGATACCCACTGTGATACCACTTACTTCTCGTCTCCCTCACCCTTCCCTACCCAATGTGATACCCAAAAACTTCTACACAATGAGACACAAAACCACTGTGATACCCACTATGATACCACTATAACACTTATTGTGATACCACATAATTGTCGTCTCCCTCACCATTCCCTTGACAATTTGAACGAACACAACGAACACAGGCGACGACGGGAGAAGCAAAAATGAAGAAGACGAGATCAAAATCAAAATAGAAACGGTGCTGGTGAAAAATTGGAAGCCATCTTGATCAAACCCACAAATTTTTTGCAGTAAATCAAGACACCCAAATGAATAAAAACATCAAAAGATTAAAAAAAACAAATCTTCCAATAAACTTGACAAGCAAACAGCTCTTTGGTTCCCTTGTCCCTAACAAGCTTCGCAACACCAATGCATCAGCCCAACATGCTAGGGCAACGTCGGCACCACAACAAGAGCCTTTGAAATTTGCATGCAATAACGGTGGACATAAGTATCATTTTTCAACCTTTATAGCTCTTATTCTCGATTTTTGGCCACCGAAAAATTTCTCCATGGCAAGAAGTTAATATGCAGGTTTTGGAAAAATTTAGATTCTTTAATCTGATAGAAATTTTTCCCATGATTTTAGGCATAATTTTAGGGATTGAGTTGTAAATATTTAAATTACCAATATAACCTTTTATTTTTAATTATTAAAATTCAAATGACTGGTCTATACTGAATCTCACAGTTATCACAAATTAATTAGTTCTCATTTGATTAGACCCCTATATATATATATATATATATATATATATATATATATATATATATATATATATATATATATATATATATATATATATATATATATATATATATATATATATATATATATATATATATATATATATATATACACTAGTGGTGTACCCGCGCGATGCAACGCGGGTAAATCACAATTCCGAAACATTAGTTTAGCCTGAATCATGTTTCTTTATCACTTTTAATTTTATTTCATGAGCTTGTGTGGTTAATTTGCAAGTCATCTAATATATGAAGTTAAAGGTTAATACGGTGTATTAACAAGATCGAATGGAATATTCATTGCACACCTAATGGGGCTTCTAAACCCATATACTCAGAATTCATTACAAAACTTGAAATTCTTGACTGAACAAAGAAATACAATCATCTGTAAATAATGGTCATCCATATATCCAGAATGTTGTTTAGTTTTCATGATGCACTCATCCGTAAATATTTTCTGCAAAAAACGTGCAATGATTTTAGTATAAATATGTGGTACCAAATGTGTAATAATATAATTGTTGATTATACCTTATTCATCATGTAAAACTTCTTGATAAACGACGTTTGAGGTGTAGACTCCGACACGATTGAATTTTTTCACAAGCTTCACTAACACCTTCGTATTGCCCCGTGATATCCATCTGGACAACGCCACGTAAAGTTGCTCATGTGAGAATACTGATTCCGGTAGATAAACACCTACATTAGGAATTGTCTGGCCTTGAGCTTTATTGATTGTCATAGAAAAGCTCAACCGAATTGGAAATTGTTTTCTCTTTAGCTTAAATGGGAACATGTTATCTTCGGAAGGACATAAGGGAATTCTTGGTAGAAATACTCTCTTGCCAGCATGCTGACCAACAACTATTTCTGCATCAATGACGTTTTGTTGAAAGCCTCTGCATATCAATCTACTGCCATTACATAATCCATTCGAGGGATCGATATTCCGTAACAATATTATTGGGCATCCAATCTTGAGACGAAGGTAATGAGGAGGCAAACCACTAACAGTTAGAGAGTTTAAGAACTCTATCGGATAGATGTTATTCTTATCATCTTCCGCTTCATCGAAACTGTAGTATATTTTTTCATCTCCAGAAAACTTGTCGATCAACTGATCATTAATCTCATCGACATTCTCATTTTTAGTGGATAATATCGCCCTCGAAATAATATATTCTGAATCAGCTCCATTGATTTGCAGAGATGGAAATATTGCGTCAATCAAATCATCTTTTAATTTAACTTTATTAGTATAGGGAACGGTCATGTCATCGGGTATACGAATAAAGCTTTGGTCCACCGCTTCTTCATCTCCATCACCGACTCTTCATAAAAATTCTGAAAACCACGGATCAGTGCGTGCTCTCATATTGAGCGTTAACCGTATCTTTTTAATTCTTGACCAAAGAGGTGACATCCGTAGGCTAGAATCTACAATTTGTGCTCGGGTTCCACGCCTCACGACCGGTAATACTTGTCTAAAGTCACCCCCCAAAACCATTATCTTTCCGCCAAATGGGAGTGCCACCCCTATGATGTCTTGCATTGTTCGATCGAGCGCCTCCACCGCTTGCCTCTTTGCCATCGACGCTTCGTCCCAAATGATTATTTTTGCATCTCGAATCAATTGAGCAGCCCACTTTGTTTTTTTATGTTGCACATTGAGTTATTATCAAGGTTGAGAGGAATCTTGAATCTAGAGTGAGTTGTTCTTCCTCCAGGCATATTATTGGCAGCAACACCTGACGAAGCGGTTGCAAGATCAATAAGACCACGGGAACGGATGTTGGCAAGCAAAGCTTTGCACAAAAATGTTTTCCCGGTTCCACCTGGACCATCTATAAAGAACACTCCTGGACAATCATAATCTACGTGCCTCATGATCTCCTCATATGCGTATCTTTGGTCGGAATTGAGAGAGTCTCGGGCATACAAGTGTTCGTCTTCCACAACTATAGAGCATTCCTCTTGTACCTCACGAAATTCTCCAGATTGAAAATTGGCATCTGCATCTACCATTGGAAGATCGAAATCAGCAAGACTCTTACCCATAGATTGTAGAAAAACAAGGATATCAGTTAGAACCATATTACGGACTCGATTAACACTTTCAAATTGTTGCGTATAATCTTCAGAAAGCGAATCATAGTGGTCATCCCATAACTTGCGAACATCTCCTGGCTCACAAAAAATCAACATCGTCGCAAATAACCTCCTAAGAGCAGCGGGAAATTGAAATAAGGAGGCCTCTGTAAGACAATGGGATAAGTTATCATCGTTCTCTATTAACCCTCTCTCAAGAGATGCTTTACGAAATGTAGGTTGCAATAAGCCATTGACAGTGTATAGATCTTCAAAGCAAGTAGGCCCTCTAATATGAGACAAAAGTAGGCGTCAGTTAGAACCGCTCTCAGGACATGCCCTAATTACAAACGTGAAGGTGGATTAGAACCAAAAAGGCTGGTCTGTTGATATGGAACATTAGCGACATCGAGACAAGTGGAAGAAAGGCTAATTGTTTACCTGGTAAGTGAGAGTGGCAACTTTTACCCGGTAAATTATTAGAAAGGTTGAATCTAACCGTATAAAAATGTTGCATACAATGTTTTAGTAGATTAAATCTTACCCGGTAAATTATATGAAAGGTTGAATCTTACCGCACGTGCTTACCAGGATAAGAGTTGGGTAAACGACCCCTAAATACTCAGAAATGTCCATGTGTCTTTGTACAAGATAGCAACATTAATATACTGGATTTAATAGTAACAATTAACAAACAACACATAAAAAAATTGGCATCATCGTCGTTTGTCTATAAAGCTTAAACGTATGCAAAGATGAACAGCTTCCTCGAAAAAGCTTGCGTCCATTGTTTTTAGGATTTACGAACATACTTCTGAGGTACGCAGCAGTGGAAGGCTAGAACAACATCCAACAACTAATTGAATTTAAAAACGTGATGGCAAAAAAAATCTTTGTCGCATTTCATCGAACAATTTGAAAACATCATCAAGCTTGGTATAATTTTCAAACACATATCGAGAAAGATGAAATGGCGTTTTATGAATGGACACTGAAAATCATCAACCTAATTCCAGGATTGTGCAAAGTAAATCCAACATCAAAGAAATCGGTGGAGTAATAAAAACAATGTAGGTCTTAAAAGGTGCTGGGACACTAAGATGAAACATTCAAAGCTTTTTATTGGCTTTCTACATGGCATCCAAATCACCATTGATTACAAATAAACTTCTAACACTAAAGTTACATATTAATCCTAGAGTGATCTAACCTGAATATTTAACAATATTTAACAGGAACAGCCTTTCAATAACAAAACCTTTGAGAATATACTTGTTAAAACTTAAAACAAGAATGTTACCAATTATACTTTTTAATCCAAATTAGTTGGGAAATAGTTTTCAAGGGAAGACTCGTGCAAAGTGTTTACCTAACTGCTCCAAGCCAAGAGTCTATAAGATACGTTATACGAGATGATGGCAAAATCTACTGAAACCACTATGATTCTAGAATATGTTGAAAATAAAATCTGACTGACCTTGACTGATACAGCCATAGTTGCTGCCGAAATGACAGCAATTTGGCCAAAGGCCATTGCAAACATAGTGATACCAAACGGCAGCTAGCAAAAACAAACCGGACTGATCAAAACCAATCTAAAACAGCAACTATTCCAAAGGAATTGGACCTGAGACAGGATCAGGTTGAAAACAGAGACAAAAACATATCACAATTGGCATAAGGGCCATAAGAAGTAGCGTTGACAAACCAGATTTTGAAAAACATACAACCATATTATGTAATTAATTAGGAGACACATCTGGGACCAAATAGATAGACCAAAAGAAAAGGAAGAAAGCAAACAATAGAAATCACCCTTATCACCCTAGAGAACAGAGTAGACAGTACTTGTGCAGTCAATATTCTATGGAAGCTAAAACAAATTACAGTAGCATATTTTTCTTCGGTCAATCTAATCTACATTTCACCTTATTAGTGTCAAAGGTTAATTTACCCATATAAACCATATTTTTTAACTCAAACTATCGAAAGTAAGATCCATTAAAAACTCAAAACTTACTTCTCTTATAGAATTTTGGTCTGAAGTGGAGTACCTTTGCATCTATTCTGGAAATATAAGCAAAGTAACTGTATTAATGACCAAAAGAACATCTTATAAGAATATCAAAACAATGTAAATCCCTAAAAATATTATCCTTTTTATACATAATTTTAGTCAAGTGACACTTACAACGGGCATAGCAAACCGGTTTCCTTCTAATGTTCCAGGATGGACCTTTAAAACCAATATGTCAGTTCAGTGTTAGCACAAAGCACAAAACTGGGGAACTTGAGACGGGTAAGTTTAATTTATTATTTGTAAATATTATGTACTTAAATATGAGATGAGTTAGTTGGCCTATGCATACGTACAGTTAATACGCACAGTTAACAATTAAGATTGGTTTTCACATTTTCAACATTTATCAAATCCAAAGACATAAACAGGATAAAGTACTTATACTTGGTATCTTTGCTAATTTCAGTTTTCCTCTTTGATCCAAAAGATTTAAAACTTATAAACATCCAATTTTAAGCAATGATAACAGGAAAATGATAACCAGTAGAGAAGATAGACAACTTAAAAACCCTAATTTCCATTCCAATAAACATACTAACAGCCTTCAATCAAATATACCAAATATCAACACTTGAAGCAAAGTTTTGAACGAAAAGGCAAAGCAAAACAATTCGCACAAATCGAACGAGTGAAATCATACCGAAGACAAGCAGCACCAGGGGACGATGAGACAAGCAGCATAAGTGATGTTTGTTGAAGCTTCGTGCAATTTTTTGAAAATTTCTCTGGATCCATGGTCTTGATTTATATGCAAGATGAAGAAAGTGTCGATGGCAAAGAAAAGTACTAAAGGTATGGTGGGTATGGTAGCAGTCGTGAGCAGGAACTCGGTATGGTGAGTGGTGATGGGCGTTTGTGTGTGTCAGTGTGTGTGTGTGTGTGGAGAGAGAGAGGTAGAAGAAGAAAATCGGTATGGGTGTGTCTCTGAAAAAGAAAATCAGTATGGGGTGTGTCATGTGTGGAGAGGTGGAAGAATAAATGCATTGTAAGTTTGTACCTTAGGCATCCTAAGTTGTAATTTAAGAGATTTTGGATTTTATGCATTAAATTGTTGTATGTTACGCTTTAAAATTTGTCTTTAAGACATTTGATGTAAATGCTTATATATGTAGTATATATATATATATATATATATATATATATATGAGTCCCCTTCTTTTGCTAACCAAGTCATTGGTACTAACCATGCTAACCAATCTGAACCATTGATGTTTTTAATCTAAGGCTTAGATTAATTTGAGGATTTATTGGAAATTAAACGCATAATTTGTTTGTGCACATATGCACAGTGGTATTTTTGTCATATTGTCAAACAACTTAAACATGGAAAGTATCTAATCCCAAAATAAACATAGCATTTATTGGGTTTAGTGGGTACGATTTTGTATATTAATTTAATAGGTGCACATGTGCAATGACTTTTTTATTTATAATAAGTGCATATATACAATGACTTTCAAGTACATTGTGACGTGCATATATGCAATGACTTTTTTTATTTATAATAAGTGCATGGACGCCCAAATACATGTACATATGCACATATATTTAAAAAAATATGTGGTAATAACATATGAAGATAGCAATAGATGCACATATGCACATAAAAACATATGCACATATGCACATGTTATGCAATTGTATAATTAATTAAAATAGAAAAGTATGCCCATATGCACGTGTGCACAGATTATCTTATAGTCCCAATATGCAAATCCCTCTCGTGTCTCTCTCTCCTATTCTCTCCCTCCACCGTGAATCCACGGTGGTCCAACCCACGATTTTGATTCGGATTTGAATTCGGATTCGGATTCGGATTCTCCCCTTGGAAGCTGTAAAGGAACCAACGGGTAAAGGAACCAACGGCGGTGGTGGTAAAGGGTGGTGATTCAGCGGCAATGGTGGTGGTAAAGGAAACAACGGCGACCTGAAATTAGGAACTGATTGAATGTTGGCCAAACAAGAAGAAGAAGTCGCCGGAGATACGATTGAATTATGTGTCAAAATACCTACGTCTTTCTTTTGTTGTTCCTCTAATATTATCTTCTCAAGCTGCGCCACCCCTATTCCTCTCTGTGGCACTTTTTTTTGCTTCGTTGACCGGGTGGTGGTGGTGGTGGTTGATTACGTCGTCGACCAGTTGGTGGTTGGTGGTGGTGGTTGATTACGTCGTCGACCGCCGAGAGGAGGTTGATTCACGGCTAGGGTTTCGTATGGTTGATTTTCTTTGGATAATTATCATTCTTAAAGATGAAATCAAATTCAAATTCAAAAATTTGAAGATAATTACAACTTCTAATAATTAAATTAAAAAATGGAGATAAATATGGTATATTGATAACCGTCCAAAATTAATAATATAGGAATTTAATGAAAAAATCATTATATTAAATATTATAATTGTAATGCCTATTTTACCCTTGATGGATTGATGTTAACATAAATGAATACTGAAATCTGATTGGTTGATATTGGTTAGCACGGTTAGTATCAATGACTTGGTTAGCAAATGAATGAGCCTATATATATATAGTGGTGGAAGTAAAGAAAGTCAAGAAGCAGAAGCAGAAGCAGAAAAATTTCAAAATCCAAGACTAGTTTGTACCCCTCAAAACTGTTCTTGCAAAAATAACAGTTGTACAAAAAACTAGCATCTCTTAGTCCTAAGAGGACTTTTAATGATTTTCCAGACTTTGATGAACTTTGGAAAATTGAGAATGATGACTCTTCTAAAGATTATTCTTTTCTAGACTTATCATATAATTTGGTAAAACCCCATATACTGAACCAAAAACTTATAAGTAAGAATTTTACTTATGAAGATATTTTATATATGGTGGATCATTTACAAAAATCTGAGATTATCGGTGAAGTCCCAACCAAGTTTTGGGAAAGAAATAAGATCTTTTGTAAATTAGAAATAATTAATCCAGATTTGGAGATTTGGTAATTAAGACAGGAATGCCCAAATATGATAATTGGACTATTGATGAGTTCAAAATGCATATTTCTCAATTACTAAAACTAGGAGTAATTACAAGAAGCACTTCTAAGCACAGAACTGCAGCTTTTATAGTTCAAAAAGAATCAGAGAAAAAACGTGATCAATCACGAATGGTTTTTAACTATAAAAGACTAAATGACAATACCCATATTGATGGCTATTGTATTCCTACAAAAGAAATTATTCTTAACAAAATCCAAGGAGCAAAATGGTTTTCAAAATTTGATCTTAAATCAGGATTTTGGCAAGTAAGAATGCATCGAGACTCTATTCCATGGACATCTTTTACATGTAGTGAAGGACATTTTGAATGGAAGGTTATGCCTTTTGGTCTGAAAAATGCCCCTCAGATTTTCCAAATAAATTTTTTTTTTGAACGACAAGTTAACACATGCATATATCCAATTTTACATGTGTTTATATTGATGATGTCTTGGTTTTTTCAAAAGACAAAAGTGAACACTATGCTCATGTGTATACTATTTTCAAAATCTTTGAAAAAGAAGGAATGGTGATTTCTCTCAAGAAAATGCAACTTTTAAAAGAACACATAGAATTTCTTGGTGTAGAAATAGGAAAAGGAAAAATAAAGCTCCAGCCTCATATTTCAAGAAAAATTCTAGAATATCCAGATAAATTAGAAAACTTAAAACAACTGCAAGGTTTTTTAGGTTCTCTAAATTATGCTAGACCTTTTATCAAGGATCTTTCGAAATATACTGGACCTCTTTACAACAAAACATCAGTAAAAGGAACAAGGAATTTTAATTCTGAAGATAAGCTTGTTCAAAATTTAAAAAAACTAGTCATGAATCTTCCAGAAATGGCCATACCATTAGATTCTGACTACTTGATTGTTCAAACTGATGGATCAGAATATGGATGGGGAGGTATTCTTTTAAAAAGACCTTCAAAATACTCCTCTATTCATGAAGAACAACTCTGCAGATATGCCTCTGGAACATACAAAGAAAAAGGAAGATTAACATCTTTAGACTTTGAAGTCTTAGCTGTTATCAATTCTTGTGAATCTTTTGCTCTCTTTCTAACAAGGAAAAAGGAGATTACACTCAGAACAGACTGCGAGGCTCTTGTTAAATTTGCAGATATAAAGAAAGAATCAAAACTTTTGTCCAATAGATGGCTAAAACTAAATGAATACATTATTGGCAAAGGAATAAAATTCAACTTGGAACATATAAAGGGAAAAACAAATGTTATTCCTGATTTACTTTCAATATTTTATCCTCTTTCTTAATCTTTTGCAGGATGCCTAAGCCTAGAGTTGTTAAGAAAGAAAACATCCCAACCACTGAAGAAAATTCACTTGTTGGAAGACAGTTTATTCCTGTTTATCCTATGGATAGACAATTCAGTTTCAATCTGAGATCTAGACTTTCTAAAGAAGAAGCTTCTATATGTGATGCCATATGGAACCTTGAAACAAAACCTGGCCAAACCAATGAGAATTTTTTTATTATTAACTCGGTTGCCCAGAGGTTTAATGAATTAAGATAGTGTCCCAAAAAGTTTTCATGCTATTTACTTATGAATGGGCCACAAAAAGGAATTTATAAAAACTGGACAGATGTTGCTGCCCAGATTGAACATCAGAAACCTCTTCGCACCTTATGGAAGGGCTTTCAAAGTTTTTCTGAGTGCCTTAAGGTTGCTCATGAGAAAATAGGATTTAATTATTATTTAGACCCTATCTTCGAAAATCATCATTTTACAGATGATAAAATTCCGGACTTCAATTCTGAACTCCCTTTAAAAAATATTTGTATGACATCTTCTCCATCTTCACAGATGAGTGGTAAAAATAAATCACCAATAATAGAAGATCTTAATACTCAGAAATTATCTCTTCCAAATCTTAACTGCTTTTCTCACTTAACTGAGTTAGTTGATCTCTCTGACATCAACTTTCAAGTTTTTCTAAAATTACAAGAATGGATGATGATTCTTTCAAGATAACCTATCCAAGGATTTTCTGTTGATAATGTCGTTTTTCGACATTATTTTGAAGCCGAACTCGGGGTTTGTGTTGTAAGTTTCCGAGTAAAATGGTGATTTTAATAGTATTATTTGAAAAAATACAGGTCATTGTAAGTTTCCGGAGTTAGGCGAGTTTTGGGAAGATTAGAGGACGAAAATCGAAAAATGGCAATTTTTTTTGGCAAACAGAGCTCTGCGCTACTGCTCGCGCTAGTGGAGTCGCGCCGCCATCCGCGCAGAGGTCTGTTCCGCGTTTTTCCAGTGTTCTGCGCTACTGCTCGCGCTAGTGGAGTCGTGCCGCCATCCGCGCAGACCCCCTGGCCGTTTTTATTCCTTATGACGGCTAGGGTTGAGGGTATTTGTTGGGTCACCGAAGATTTGAAATTGACTCACCGATGTTTCCTCTAAATCTTACTTAGAATATTTTAGCATGGTTCTTTATAATGACTTGTACAAGATAGCAAATGTTTGGTGAAGTCAAAGATCAACCAAAGTCAAAATTGAAGATTCTCTCATTGTGGAAGTGAAAGATCTTTTCTCAACACATACAAGTCATTGTCCACCGATGGTGTTCACACACATCGGTGGACACCTCTCCACAGATCACTCTCTGTATCGGCCAACATATCCCACCTATGAAGTCTCTCAAATAGGTGGGATCTCAAAGAAGTCTCAAAGATGGGTTTCTTCAAAGATGTGTCACATATCTCAAAGATGCTTTTCTTCAAAGATGTGTCACATATCTCAAAGATGCTTTTCTTCAAAGATGTGTCACCGAAGTCAAAGATGCTTTTCTTCAAAGATGTGTCACATATCTCAAAGATGCTTTTTCTTTAAAGATGCGTCACATATCTCAAAGCATTCATCGGTGGTGTACTCCTTGAAGACAAAATGAGAAGCAAAATTATTATGAGACAAGACAAAATGAGAAGCAAAATTATTATGAGACAAAATCAAATTTGCCAAGAATCATCCCACCGATGATGATGCTTAAATCGGTGGGATCCTTTGTCAAAAGATTTTCTTTGAAGAAAATATCAAGTCTCAAGTAATATTGTCTTGGAAGACACACCAAGGAGACAAGCATGGTACTATTCCTATTTCCAGTGAAGTTCAGCATGGGTATTCCTCCTTGTTTCAAGGAAAAGGTGATTGTGACTTATCAACTTTACATAAGTCCATTGGTACGAAGCAAGTAACTGGAGGACATTCATACTAAGCATTTAATGCTCAGTACACTCAACCTCACTATAAAAGGAAGACCTCTCCATGCAGAAGATAGTACTTACATCTTGAGATACTTGAAGATTACTGTGTGCTCTAAGATTCTACGTGAACTGGAAGATTTCTCTCAGTGCAAGAAATCTCCATATTGCTAAAAACTTCATAGCTTTGTTCTAAGTGTTCTTAGTTATTTTGTTTAGTATACTTTGTGAAAGATTGTTAGAATAGTTTATCTGTTCTTTTCCGCAACAGTCTTAAGTTTCTATGTGTAATTCTTGTTGAAAGATTTTCAATAATATAATTAAAATTGTGAAAATTTTGAGTATTGTATTCAACCCCCCCTTCTACAATACTTGTTATAGCCATCTGGGACTAACAGTATTATTGATTGGTTACGTTTAGAGACTTTCTCTGGGCGATTTTAGGAGCTAAGAGACGATTTTTCAAGGTGAGAAGAAGGCAAGAAACATCAAGTAACGAGAATCAACAAGGCGAATCGAGTACGTTCATCGGCGACTTAGGCTTTTCAGGGAGTTTTTAGATTTCTTTTCTTTTAGTCAAAGCATGTTTACTTTCTTTTCCATCTTTTCATTTCTGAGTTTTGAAACCCCCAACATGAACTAATCCGTTCATGTTGGGGGGTTGGTTTGAATCATGGTTTGATAATCGTTTAGTTTTACAGATAAATGTGATTGGTTTGATTTAGATGGATGAAACATTTGGGATTGTTCTTAATGCTTGTAATAGTCCGATCAACTATTATTTGATTTTATGAATCTTTTAATCTTTGAGAAAAGTTTTGAGATTTGATTAATCCTTTATGTCTTGAACGATTTTGAGATAGAAGTATGATATGTCGTTCTCTGTGGCTTTTAATCACCGATTGTTCAATTATAATTGTTTAGATCGAAAGATGATACAATGTTTTGAATGATTTTTGCTATATCTTGATAGAGTATAGTAATGGATTGTGATTATGCCTGTCATCCTGAAGTTATTTCAATCATGTCAACCTGTTTAGCTAATGGATTGTTTTCATGAGAAAACCAACCCTCCAACTCTTTCTCTTATTTGAATTAATTAAAGTATTTTAATTCGTGTTTTCCAACAATCAACAACTCAATTTGCATTAGTCTAATTAATAGTCTATACAGTCATTGTGGTACTTGACACTTGGTTCATTTGGTTCGATACTCGTACTTTCTAAGTACTATTACTTGATTCGACCCGTACACTTGCGGTAGATTTAGGGGGGTGTAAACCCACCTATCAAGTTTTTGGCGCCGTTGCCGGGGAACCTGTTTTATGTGAATATCACTACCAGCTGTAGAAATTATTACATTAGACACCCTGTCTTTAATTAATTTCAAAAGTTCATTTATATTTGGGTTTGAGGTTTTATCTTCTCCGTTTCAGGTTACCTCTTGGTTTATGCCAAGAAGGAGACTATTTCGGGAGTTAGTACCGATTGACCCGGAGATAGAACGGTCTGCCAGAGACCTGAGATGACAAGCACGAAACAGAATGGCTGACATCAACATCCACGTTCAAGATGATTGGGAAGAGGGGATGCCCAACAACAATGGTCCTCCATTGAACAATGGTCAACCACCTCCAAATGCAAATGCGAATCATGGTCTCAACAACAACGTCAACCATAACGTCAACAATAATGTCAACCACGGTGTTGGCAACAACAACAATGTTAATCATGGCGTCAATAACAATGTCAACAATGGTGTGAACAATGGGATCAATCATAATGTCAATCATCCACCGCCACCACCACAAAGGGTACCCATGAGAAATTTCGCCAACCCGAACATGGAAGCTGCACAACGAGGACCATATGCACCTCCGATAGCTGCTAACAATTTTGAAATCAAACTTGGTACCATCCAATTGGTACAATCGAATATGTTTGGAGGTGCATCAACTGAAGACCCCCATGCACACTTGCGCGCATTCGAAAAAATATGCAATACTTTCAAGGTGAATGGGGTTGATCAAGATTCGATCAAGATACGGTTGTTTCCGTTTTCATTGAGGGATCGAGCCACTACTTGGGAAGAGAATATACCATCGGGGTCAATTCGAACATGGAACGATATGGTTACAACTTTTCTCAACAAGTTCTTTCCACCGGGGCGAACGGCTCAACTGTTATCCGACATCACGCATTTCTCGCAATGGGATCAAGAATCTTTGTACGATGCATGGAAAGATACAAAGCGATGCTCAAGAAGTGTCCACATCATGGGTTACAAGAGTGGATGATTATCCAAACATTCTATGTGGGATTACACCCTCAGTTTAAGAATGACCTCACAGCTGCTGCAGGTGGAGCCTTAATGAACAAGTCCTATGAGGAAGCCGTCGAATTGATAGAGAATTTAGCAGAACATAGCTATTCCACTCCAAGATCCGCTGTTAGAAAAGTTGCAAGCGTGCAAGAAACAGAAGAGTTGAAGGCTATAAAGGCACAACTGAATGCGTTAACTAACCAAATGAGAGGAGCAGCTATTCAACCGAATGTTCAGAATGATATGGGTGGTCAAGACCAATTCATGAATCCTCAAGACTATCAATCGCCAGAACAAGTCCAGTTCGTTCAGAACCGAAATAATCGGCCGATGAATGACCCATTCTCTAACACCTATAACGAGGGATGGAAGCGACATCCTAACTTTTCTTGGAGTCAACCTCAACAAGGCCCGGGCAAGGAAACAATGGGGCAACATCAACAACAACAACAGCAGCAACAATATGGTAATCATTCTAACTCTTCAAATTCTTTTTAGTCTAACAATGTTTATCGTCCCCCAGGTTACAATCAGAGGAAATATGATGAGGGGCAAACTTCAGAAAAGAAGCCGGGATTGGAAGACATGATGATGAAATTCATGTCAAAGATGGAAGGTGCAGTGGAAGGATTGGCAGGTACTGTGAACACTGTGAAGTCAACCACGGACCAAAATACCGCCTCAATCCGAATGCTAGAAAGACAAGTCGGACAAATAGCTGAAGCACTACAATCCCAGACTCAAGGTCAATTCCCTAGTCAGACTGAATGAATACCAAGAGAGGAGTGCAAGGCTATTCATTTGAGAAGTGGAAAGGAGTTGATTGTATACCCTACCCGAGAACCTTTAACTGATGATACTAAAGCTAAAGGTACTGAAATGGGTCCATCAAGGTAGAAGAGGTTGAGGTAGACGAGGAGATAGAGATTGAAATGTCGAAGAATAGAGATATGGGGAAGGAACAAGAGTGCACTCCATCAATGCCGACAAGCAACCCATATGTGCCACCACTACCGTTTCTGTATCGGTTGAAGGCACATAAGGATGAGGAACAACTCAAGAAATTTCTTGACATTTTCAAGAAGTTACACATCAATATTCCATTTGCGGAAGCATTGGCACAAATGCAAACTTATCTCAAGCTCATGAAAGACATCGTGTCCAGGAAGAGGATGATTGAAGATCATGACACAATTGCACTTACTGAGGAGTGCAGTGCTAGAATCCAACACAAATTGCCCCCAAAGCTTAAAGATCCAGGGAGTTTTACTATTCCTGTTCATATAGGAAACTCTAACTTCAATAAGTCATTATGTGATTTGGTGCAAGTATTAATTTAATGCCTTTATCCATTTTCAGGAAACTTGGCTTGGGGGAAGTGAAGCCAACAAACATGACACTTCAACTTGCAGATAGATCGGTGAAGTATCCTTATGGAATCGTGGAAGGCGTTTTGGTAAAGGTTGGAGAATTTTATTTTCCAGTGGATTTCGTTGTTTTAGATGTGGAGGAAGATGTTGAGATGCCATTGATTTTGGGAAGACCATTCTTAGCCACAAGCAAGGCTTTGATAGACATGGAAGAAGGTGTTTTGACTTTTAGAGTTAGGAATGAGAAGGTAACTTTCCATGTTCTCAAAAGAGTAGAAGATAGAGGTGAACCAGGAGTGGGGCAGATTGGATCAGAAACTGGTAAGAATGGAGAAACGCATGTGGGGAAAATCAGGAACAATCATATGTGTGGGAGGTTCGACTCCGCAAGCGATACCGAGCCAAGTTGAGAGCCATACAGTCGTGCCACGACTTGAACTAAGGCGCTGGGTGGGATCCCACCATAGGTTAAATTTTATTGTCTTTTGAGAATTTCATGATTTTGTGTGTTTACTTTCGTTATTGCTTTATGTGTGTTTGGTGTTTAATTGTTTTTGTTTGTTTAGTTTTGATAACCCTAATAGCAATTCCGACGTGAAAAAGCGCAAGGCAGCAGAACAAAAAGACAAAATGGAAGAGCAGTATTTCGCGCGACCCATGGAGCTAGCCATGTCGCGCGACCAATTGTGCAAGGCACTGGAATGTGCAAATATTTGACCTACGCGACCTTCAGCGTGACCCAACCCGCACCACCATCTGCGCACGCATTCTGACAGGTATTTACACAACACCCCTTTGAAAACCTCGGTTTCACCAAGGTTTGGGGTTCCCTTTTTCATGTTGACACTCACTTTGCATAATTCTGTGTCGTGAAAAATAACCTAATCTAGAGATTAGGTTTAGGGTGGCATAATTACTGTTATCTGTACTCTAATTGCATAGTTCGTGGCTGTTTCTACCTTCTATGATGAATTACATTGGGGACAATGTTTATGCCTGGTTTGGGGTGGTTTGTCGAGTCTATCATTGGTTGATCTCAGTGGATTGAACAATCACCTTGTTTACAAGGAAGAGTGGGCGACCTTTTTAGCATGACTTAGTGTGAATTTTCGAAGACACTAATTTTGGGGGGAGGAATTAGAAGGGATAATATAGCACAAGGGTGGACCTAGGCGACTGCACACATTAGAGACATTAGTGGAGAGCACCCGTGAGTTTGTTGAGCCATACACTTGCTAACTTCGATTCCGAGAGACTACACATTACTCGATACACTTCTCATTTAGTCTTTTGGTCGTTGTTGTAGCTGATCTCACTATAACTTGCATCCGTTATCAAAGACATCCATAGGAATATGAGTGAAGCTTTTGCTTATTTGTGTGAACAAACCATTTATGAAGACATCAGGCTTTTTGGTTGCTGCTAATCCCACTGCTTTTCACAACTCAAGGTTCCCAAATGAAACCCGTTGTACCCCCCTCAGTAAAAAAAACCGCAAACCCAGTAAATCAGTCATAAAGGAGTTTGCCAAAAAAAATTAAATACAACTGAGGGGTCAGTTTAAGGAGTCTGAGTGAAGTGTTAGAAAGCCCGAACAAAAGAAAAAGGAGAGGATCACCAATTATCATCTTAAATCCATTGACCTCCATCCAAAAGCAGCAACCATGGCCAATTTAAAGATCTGAGTTCAGCATGGAGAGTTTGTAAAGAGAAGCAGAGCAACTTTCCTATGTCCTAGTCTTGATAATGGATTCCTTCCGAGATCAATTTGTGTACATCTGTGCGTTCTTGTTTAATTGTTGTTCATGCATGCTTTGTGAATTTTTTGTACCCAACTCCTGAAAGCATGACAACATGTGTGAAACCTAGGACTCGAGTGAAGAGAGAAAACCGTGAGGTAGGGTCAAGGCGAAATCCTCTCTATGTGTGTTTAGTCGAGGTACACTTAAGTGTGGTGTGGTCCCTGATAGCTCCCTTCCCCAAAGTTGTGCTGTTTAGAACTCCATACTTAGGTCTGCTGGTTGTTTGTCCATCTCACAGGTAACTCGTGGTGATTGTTGAGTTGACTAGAGATCACTAATGATATGCTTGACAACACAAAATTGCGATAGTTTGCTTTATGGTTTATTTCTATTTTTGTCGCTGTTTTGCTTGGGGACAAGCAACGCTCGGTTTGGGGTTGTTGATAATGTCGTTTTTCGACATTATTTTGAAGCCTAACTCGGGGTTTGTGTTGTCATTTTCCGAGTAAAATGGTGATTTTAATAGTATTATTTGAGAAAATACAGGTCATTGTAAGTTTCCGGAGTTAGGCGAGTTTTGGGAAGATTGGAGGACGAAAATCGAAAAATGGCAATTTTTTTTGGCATACAGAGCTCTGCGCTACTGCTCGCGCTAGTGGAGTCGCGCCGCCATCCGCGTAGAGGTCTGTTCCGCGTTTTTCCAGTGTTCTGCGCTACTGCTCGCACTAGTGGAGTCGCTCCGCCATCCGCGCAGACCCCCTGGCCGTTTTTATTCCTTATGACGGCTAGGGTTGAGGGTATTATTGATTGGTTACGTTTAGAGACTTTCTCTGGGCGATTTTAGGAGCTAAGAGACGATTTTTCAAGGCGAGAAGAAGGCAAGAAACATCAAGTAACGAGAATCAACAAGGCGAATCGAGTACGTTCATCGGCGGCTTAGGCTTTTCAGGGAGTTTTTAGATTTCTTTTCTTTTAGTCAAAGCATGTTTACTTTCTTTTCCATCTTTTCATTTCTGAGTTTTGAAACCCCCAACATGAACTAATCCGTTCATGTTGGGGGGTTGGTTTGAATCATGGTTTGATAATCGTTTAGTTTTACAGATAGATGTGATTGGTTTGATTTAGATGGATGAAACATTTGGGATTGTTCTTAATGCTTGTAATAGTCCGATCAACTATTATTTGATTTTATGAATCTTTTAACCTTTGAGAAAAGTTTTGAGATTTGATTAATCCTTTATGTCTTGAACGACTTTGAGATAGAAGTATGATATGTCGTTCTCTGTGGCTTTTAATCACCGATTGTTCAATTATAATTGTTTAGATCGAAAGATGATACAATGTTTTGAATGATTTTTGCTATAGCTTGATAGAGTATAGTAATGGATTGTGATTATGCCTGTCATCCTGAAGTTATTTCAATCATGTCAACCTGTTTAGCTAATGGATTGTTTTCATGAGAAAACCAACCCTCCAACTCTTTCTCTTATTTGAATTAATTAAAGTATTTTAATTCGTGTTTTCCAACAATCAACAACTCAATTTGCATTAGTCTAATTAATAGTCTATACAGTCATTGTGGTACTTGATACCTGGTTCCTTTGGTTCGATACTCGTACTTTCTAAGTACTATTACTTGATTCGACCCGTACACTTGCGGTAGATTTAGGGGGGTGTAAACCCACCTATCAACTCGAAGAAATTCCTGTACCAGAAAATGAAATGAAAAGATTTTTTAGAGCTATCCAGATTCATTTAAGAACAACATCTGAACAAATGTTTAGAAATGAAAAAAATCAGTTTTTATAATCTTTTCAAGTATGGGTTACTCTGCGGACTAATCCTTTCGGATATCAAGCAAATAGAATGGCTGCCTGTTCGTGTAAAGCATGCCATTAATATTGTCAAGAAATATGATGATTCTATCATAGTTATTGATATATTTGCTGCACCTCCAAAATTCTAGAAATCTGAACCTAGTTGTTCATCTATCAAGATAATGACTAAAGCATTTTCATCGGATTGGGATGATGAACTTATGCCAAACAATCCCTGCTGGCAATTCATAACCGGACAAACAGAAGAAGATACCAAAGTTTGGTTTCAGCATGTTCATTATTCAGACTTCTTTTGGAACTCTGAAGTTTTACAATCAGATGATTATTCACTATTTGGAGAAACTCCTACTGTCAAAATATATATTCCTTCACCAGTCTCAAGTTATACGTTCATGAACTTCCACAGAGATGAAGATGATATTAATGACAACTGGAAAATCTTCTTCAAAAATAAAAAGATTGAAGACCTGCTCAATCAAGTGTATAAAGACAAAAGCATTGTTAATAATTGACTAGATCAACTAATCACCTGTATGATTACAGTTGACAAGAAAGATACGTGGACGGCTAAGAAAATTCTACTTTTCTTACCTTTCTTTTTTCTAGAAGAAAGTTGAAAAAACAAGCCAGTAGGACCCTTTCTACAACTTTTCAGAAAGAGATTCGTGCTACTTTTGACAAAATGGCCTGATTACTTCTGAAAGAAGACAAAGACTCCCTCAACCGGTAGAAGCCATCGGTAACCGGTCATTTCTACTTTTGTATCTATAAATATGCTCACAATCTTTGTTTAGAAGGTGTGCAAAAAACTCTCTAGTGCAATAGTTTCTCTAAATTACAAGAATCTGTGGTAGCTTAAAATTAGTTTGAAGTTTGAAGTCTGAAGCTTTGTAATCATTATCCTACTGTATAATATAAGGTTAGTATTTATATTTTAGTTTCTTATGGCAGGCTAAACCCTCAGGTTTAGAAAGCCAATACATGTTGTGAAATTCATATGAAATAGTTAAAAGTTTCTATTAAAACCTTTATATTTTTATTGAAAGAAGAAAAAGATCTTATACACCATATCATGAAGAAATCTGGTTTCTATTAGTTCATACCTACATGGCAGAGGTATAACTGTCAGGCAATGAGCCAAACCTCTAGGAATGTCCTAGTTGTAATTTTGAAAAATATTTTTAATACTATCTTTGAAAAATCATAATTTCTTTTCTAAAACAAAAGACGTAAGGATGTTTAACTTCGGAACAGTACCCGCTGTTAGCCGTGGTAAGGCGTTTTTAGGGGAATAGTACGAATTAGTCCAAAAAGGTGAGTTTTTGAAAGAAATCTTGAAATAAACTTTCATGGATTTTATTAAAGAACATTTTCAAAAAGTGATAATAGAGTGACTATGATGGGTGTCATGATATTAATAAATAAGATCTTGTTTTTCTCAAAATTTTAATATAAAATGGTAATAGAGTATTTTTAACTAGTTCATAGGAAAATTAGCAACCTCTGTTAAATTGGTTTTCTAATCCTTTTTTCTCATAAGAAATCTTTTATATAATTTTCTTTATTAAGATCTATCCATGCATGATCCTGAAAAATGTCCTCATATTAGATCCAAAATCCACCAAGGGATTTGTAATTGTACTTGTAGATGTTTCTGTTATACTCATTATGAAATATCTTGTTCAGAAAATCTAAAAAAGAATATTACTTATTTGTTAGCTTCCAATCTGTTTAATTCTGATATAAAATATCAAACTGTTGGAAAGATCTTCAAAGACATAAATTCTTTTAATAAAAGTTTCTGGTTCAACCAGGAAGTTGAAAACGAAGATAAATTTGAAGCCATTGCAGCCTTCAAAGGAGATAATTGGACTTACTCTAATTGGACCGAGGATTCTCCTTACCATGAAGAGAATCTCCAATCACCATGAACAGGAATAGCCGTGGAACTTGGCATTATACGATCAAGACCTCCCTGTCTATATACTGTAACCTCGCTGAGGCCCAAATTTAGTATTTCAACTAATTAAGTTATTAGTTGATATATTAATAACTGCGTTGCAGGCTTGCAGCCCCTTATAAGGTTTTATTAAAGAGAAATTTTTAGTTAAGTTTCTTTTTGATAGCCCCTTATTTTATTGGTATCTTCATAAGTAAAATTCTTACTTATAAGTTTTTGGTTCAGTATATGGGGTTTTACCAAATTATATGATAAGTCTAGAAAAGAATAATCTTTAGAAGAGTCATCATTCTCAATTTTCCAAAGTTCATCAAAGTCTGGAAAATCATTAAAAGTCCTCTTAGGACTAAGAGATGCTAGTTTTTTGTACAACTGTTATTTTTGCAAGAACAGTTTTGAGGGGTACAAACTAGTCTTGGATTTTGCAATTTTTCTGCTTCTGCTTTTTGACTTTCTTTACTTCCACCACGCTTTTGAGCAAACTCTGATATTATGGGAGTAAGGGTGGCTTGCTGAGAAAACATGACATAATCCTTACAAGCAGTAAAGGATCTATCTTTTGTAAGTAAAAAATTTAATCCAAGGATTAAATGTATACCATGTAAATCATTTAGATTTGAAACCCAACATGTGTCTAAAGAGTAAGTAGCTGACCATTCTTGACAATTTGTTTGAAATTGCAAAAGAAGATTTTTTAAGTAATGGTTAGTTTCATGTACAGTTCCTGAAAAAGTCATAGACTTTAAAGGATTCCGTGCTTCAACCAGTTTACTAAGTAATTCTGGGGAAGTATAGAGGCATCTAAAGTAGATTCAGTTAATGATTTTCCAGACTTTGATGAACTTTGGAAAATTGAGAATGATGACTCTTCTAAAGATTATTCTTTTCTAGACTTATCATATAATTTGGTAAAACCCCATATACTGAACCAAAAACTTATAAGTAAGAATTTTACTTATGAAGATATTTTATATATGGTGGATCATTTACAAAAATCTGAGATTATCGGTGAAGTCCCAACCAAGTTTTGGGAAAGAAATAAGATCTTTTGTAAATTAGAAATAATTAATCCAGATTTGGTAATTAAGACAGGAATGCCCAAATATGATAGTTCATAGGAAAATTAGCAACCTCTGTTAAATTGGTTTTCTAATCCTTTTTTCTCATAAGAAATCTTTTATATAATTTTCTCTATTAAGATCTATCCATGCATGATCGTGAAAAATGTCCTCATATTAGGTCCAAAATCCACCAAGGGATTTGTAATTGCACTTGTAGATGTTTATGTTATACTCATTAGGAATCGCCTTGGGCTAGAAGTCGGGCTAACAGCTCTGATTTGAGCTGGTCGGTTGAGACTTGGTGTAACGGTACTGGTGGTGGTGTTTGTGGATCGGATTCAGCACAGAATGGTTGATTCGGAGGAGTTGACGACAATTCTGCAATGCCTTTGCCTTTCATTGGCTCTGCTCACTTCTTGTGATAGTTGTTCAATGGTACGTTGCATAACATTTCAGTGTTGTAGGTAGGCATTGTTGATAGAAACTAAGGCAGACGCAAGTAATGGTAGAGTAATATAGTGCGGGTAAGGGCCACGCCTCGCGCCACATCTTGCGCGAATTTTCGATTTGTTCCGATTTTTAGCAGTTGTTGATCACATGTGATCAGAAGCATGGGAGTGCTCCTCACGTTCTCTTAAATTGATGCGCTCCTCGTTTGAACCCGCCTCTCTCTCTCTCTCTCTCTATATATATATATATATATATATATATATATATATATATATATATATATATATATATATATATATATACATATATATAGAGGCGGGTTCAAACGAGGAGCGTACCAATTTAAGAGAACGTGAGGAGCAATTGATAGTTATGAATCACATGTGATTGGCAGTTGTGGATCACATGTGATTCACAACTGATCTGGATGAGAATCGACAGTTATGGATCACATGTGATTGGCAGTTGTGGATCATTAATGATCCGCGACTTGCACGCGTCGCGAACCAAGTCGCGCTACTTTTGCGCGAAAATTCGATTATGTCCGATTTTTTAGCGTTGTAAATTATATGTGATCAGAAGCATGGGAGTGCTCCTCACGTTCTCTTAAATTGGTACGCTCCTCATTTGAACCTTCCTCTATATATATATATATATATATATCGTTTTGCATCTCTCCCTAATACGACCGACTCTTTACACATAATAGCCCATACTTGTTTGACTCACAAAAGTGATTGGGTATATTTATGAAATATATATTCGGCGTGGGTATCTAAGATTATTTTCCAACCTCCATTGCTATAATGAACTAAGGGCAAACATATCCATATTTATCAACAATGTGACATATATATATTTTTTTCTTTTTTGTGCTCAACCTTAGAGCATCTCCAATAAAATAGAAAAAAGAGGATTTTAGCAACATTTTGAGAAAAAAAGGAGAGAGAAGATAAAAATCTTCAAAATGGAGAAATCTCTAAAACCACTTTTTAAGAAAGAAAATAATTTTTTAATTTTTCCACCGACAAGAGACATTGAAATAAATTGTTTTGGAGAGAAAAATATTATTTTATTAATGTATTGATTATTTTAATAATATAATCAATGTTATAATCTAAAATAACACAGATGTTGGAGTTGAAAATGATTTTTAGAGGTTTTAATTTTTGATACTCTATTTTAGAGAAACTAAAGCATAGTTGTCGGAGATGCTCAATCAACAATATGTTAAGGGGGTATCACTAACAAACTTTGGGTATAGATGTCCAAAGCAGATCCACAATCTTCACTAAATTAAACAAATATTATCAATGATCAAATCCGGTGCATTTGCTCAGGCTCGTTCTTGACATTTTATAGGCATTAGGCGAGATGTAAAAAAGGGCCATCGATAAGCACATTTTTTCTCAATATATTAAACATCTGTATCTCGTGAGATATTTTTATTACTACCTTCAACATTTCACCCTAAGACTAAGTATTGTGTTAATCTTAAAAAGGGTTTGGTATACTGTGATCCCAGAACAAGTAATCAATCCATATAAACAACAAAGGAAGCCATCTCTATATTCAATAAGATCAAAGTAGCTCACAAGGTGAATGCAATGCAAATACTAGTGTGTGTGGCTACTATGTGTGGAATGAATGACCTAATTCCATAAGAGGAAAATAGCAAACTATATATACCTATTACAAGAATGGAACATTGACATATTGGGTCCCTCTACTTGGTACAATCATAATTAAGCACTAACAATCTCCCCATTTGTACCAATGTAGAGGCAAAAGATTTAGACGTCTACCAGGGTCACATATTTCTTCCGAATACCGAAGATGATCTCGAACCTTCGTAATGCATGTCGGTACTCCTTCCGGTAGGTAATAGCTTCAATCACTTGGTTGATCAGGTCTCTTTCTTTATCTTTGAGTTTCACCTCTCCACTTGCATCCAGATGAAGCTTGCTCTTCAAATGTGCCATAATCATCTCAAAAGTACCATCGTTGAACTTGTTTACTTCAATGACCCGCATAAATCTCTTCTTTGAGTCTTGATTGAGGTAGACAACTCCAAGATCTGGTTTCTTCAGTACAATGTAAGTAGGAATACCTTGGATATCAGCCAGACGTCGGTTTGGTCCTCTCAGATTTACATTGGATTGGTGAGACTCAAGAGCCATCTGAAAGTCAGTAAGATAGGATAACTTTAGAATGTTCCGCATGAATCTTTTGACACTTTGATATGCGGCAGACAGTTCTACTTTCTTCTCCAGGAGGGTGGCTAGGAGGTTGTAAAGGGTTAGGAGATCATCCAGTTTCAGACTCTTGAAATCAGCCTCGGAGAACACACATTCAGAACCATCAGATCTCAAGACAGTGAATTCAGGATAAAAGACATTGAGCCGCTTTTGAGATTCAACCTTCAACACCTTCATTATCATGTTGTCCGATCTGACAGCACTTGTTTCTCTGTCTTTGTTGCCCATAACATGCAGAAACTCGATCTTCTTAAGTGATAGGCAATCCTCTATCCCGTAGACTTTCTCTAAGTTAATCCTTTGAACATTCTTGACGAACAAGTCTTTCCTTCGGCTTTCTTGAAAAGGGATTAAAATAGCTACTCTTTCACCCGTGGCCACGTATCTCGGCTCAACATCAATAACCTCTTGATACAACCTAAGTTCGGCCTCAAGTATAGGATCTCTGATCTTTCCGTCATGAATTACCGGTGCTTGTGGAGCTGAAGTACCTGTACCCGGATCTGTTGTTTCTGGCAGTGGAGGAGCATCATCTTCGGATTCAATTTCCATATCCTGATCCCCAGTATTGTCAAACTCATCATCCAGAGCTTCAACCATTTCTTCTTTGATCTTATAAACGGTCGTTTCCAGCTCTTCCTCTGAATCAATGTAGATGATATCAATAATCATATTGTCGGCCATCCGCTCGTCCGCCGTTCTATTGTCAACAACCGAAGGCTTTTCAACCCCGGTTATGACATCAGCTAGAACTTCCATTTCAGTCTCTTCTACCTGTACCACGTCAGTCGTCGTTCCACCTTCAGTTGTTACCCGTTCACTGACTGAACCCCCCTCATTTCCCGTACCAATGCCACTTGTTTCTCTAACCCGTGCTCTCTTCTCTCCCTTATGCTAATCAGGATCATCCTGCTCATCATGTCTTCTTTTGTCTGAGGCTTGAGCTTGGACACCACACGCCTGTTCGACGACGGTGATTAGCGAGGATAGAGATTGGTATCCGGCAACGATAGCTTTAGTCATCTCTTTCATTGACTCGTTCAAAGCATGATACTCAGTACTTGTGGATGTTGAGGCTTGAGGTTGGATTTGAGGTTGTGATTGTTGGCGTAGTAATGTAACAATATCTACCTCTTCAGCAGTATTGGAATCGCCTTGGGCTAGAAGTCGGGCTAACAGCTCTGATTTGAGCTGGTCGGTTGGGACTTGGTGTAACGGTACTGGTGGTGGTGTTTGTGGATCGGATTCAGCACATAATGGTTGATTCGGAGGAGTTGACGACAATTCTGCAATGCCTTTGCCTTTCATTGGCTCTGCTCACTTCTTGTGATAGTTGTTCAATGGTACGTTGCATAACATTTCGGTGTTGTAGGTAGGCATTGTTGATAGAAACTAAGGCAGACGCAAGTAATGGTAGAGTAATATAGTGCGGGTAAGGGCCAAGCATGCGTACTACCTGATCTAGTGGAAAAGTAGGGAACATGGGGCGAAGATCCGGACCACTTAGGTTACCGGTTATAGTAGCGGTTGTAGCAACCGTACTGCCTGTGTTCATGGCTGGCATAATGTTGACCATGACAGGACTTCCACCCTGTCCTTGCGAGGCACCAACGAATGTCGGCCTAACTCTGGGTGTTCCGATTGGAGCACGGAAGCTCTCAACTTGGTGTTGTACCAACGCACGTGTCCTAGGAAAAGATGTTCTTCCGAAAGGCCCTAGACTCGATGTGCTACCAAAGAAGGTCGGTGGCCGGGGCGGGAGCCTACCTGTTTCAATACCAGCGAACACCGAGTGTGTTGCCGATAGACTTTGTGCTAAAACCCCTGTGGACGATGAAACATCGGCCTGTTGAGAGACCGGTGAGTGGCTTGGTGGGGCTGTGCTATGCATGGTTGGGTCCACCATGGATGATTCAATGCGCAACGGCGACAAATGCTCGTTGGCAGAAGATGTGGCTACCCGGCTTCGATCGGTTTGGGGAGAGTCGGTAGTTAAAACTTTTCCGAGCTCTATCACAATATCACTCATTTCTTTTCTCCCTCTTTCCTCACCACTAGCTATATTCTCCACTTCTACTTCTACTTCTACTTCTTCGTTTAGATTTGAAGGACCCTCGGCGTTAGTAGCAGTGGCGGAGAGTCCGATGTTCCGTGTGGAATCAACATCAAAACTCACAGCTCGTGGTCTCCGACCCATGTGTCTTGGAATTAAGTCAGCTTCGGGGTCATGGTCGGAGTCATCATCATCATCATCAGCTCCAAAAGGTATGAATGAAGCTACATCATCATCAGAAGGTGATGCAGCAGCGGCATCGGCTGAAGTCCATGATACATCATCATCAAAGATCTTCACTGGAGGAGGTGGAGGTGGTGGTTGAACTGGCCGTGAAGAAGATGCATGACCAACAGTCCTTTTACTTCTCCCGACTCTCTTTCTTTTACGTCTCCTCACCTCTCGTTGTTCAGGAACCCCGTGTTCCTGAACCCCCTCGACATTTTGACCCTCACCTCCTAGTAGGTTTGCATTTTGGGGAGGTCCCTCCGGCTCTGGCTGGACCACTAATGCATTTTCTATCCTATATTGCCTAACTACCCAGGATTGTTGATCAGCATAGGCGAGGACGTCTTCTCTGATGACGGCGATATGAGAAAAATCCACACGCTTGGGCATCTTTATGTAATGCATGTACTGGCTTGGGCCTCGTGGAGCATTCTCACGGCGTGAAATCTCACGATTATCTTCCATAATCTAATGAATCAGAATCTGGAAGAATCTCTGATATGGCACGAAAGTTCGGTTCTTCTTCGGGCGAGCCTTGTCCTCGACCAGCTCGATGAGCTCATTCCAGAGCAGGATTGCGTAATCGATGTTTCGATTGAACGCGAAGGCATGAAACATCTGTAGGATAGGCAAATTCGTCTTGTCTAGGCCTGTGTGTTTGGAAGTCATGCAACGGTTGAAGATTGAGCACAATGTGTACCATACTCTTGGAAGATGCGTGCGTCTGAACTGTGATGAACTAGTAAGAACTTGGTTGTTGGGGTCTTGATATCCAAGACTGCGGATATCAGTGAATAGTTGTTCTTCTGGAACCGGATCCTCAAAATTCTCTGAGTAAGGTAGGTTAAGTGCACGTCGAAGTCCTCGTAGTGTGATTCTAGCATCAAAATGGTCAACTTTGGCCGTGAAATGTGGTGTACGATGAGTGGGATGGAATTCGAGTGTACCCCATAATTGTTGAAGGTATATGGCCGGTACAAGTTCGACTTTGGTAACTGCGGTTTGTAGAGGATGGCCGCGGATGATCTCTATTATAATATGGTAGTCAAATGGAACCGCGAGATCCAGATGATGGTTGTTGTCATCAAACCTAAGAAATGAACCCCTCGGGTAAATTTCCTCATCCCGGTCACGAGCATTGACGGATGGGTGGGATGAGCGATGCGAAATGATGATGGTGTTTTCATCCGAAGAGTTGCCATCATGTTGAGCCATCTGAAATACTTGACAGTTTAGTATAGTGCCAAAAATTGATTTTCCTTGAAAAATTTTCAAAAAAAATTCCTAAGTCATGGGCTTATCGCAACACACATCAAGAAGTTATTGCAAGCAAGATGTTATCGCAACTTGAAGTATGCGAGAAGAGGTTATCGCAACGCATTGGTTGCGATAAGATCTTGTCGCAACTCAAGGTTGCGATAAGTATGAATGTGTGACCATTGCGATAGTTATGAAGATTTGAACACATGTACATTGCGATAAGTATGAACACCGATGAAAAGCTAAGTGTTCAAGCCCAGATTTGTACTTTTTCGCTCAAAACGTGTTAAAATCTATACTACCAGGTTCGCAAGACCAACGTGAGTAAAACCCTATGTTTTTGCTAAACCTAAACAACAACATACGCATGGATTTAAGCAGATAATCAAAGAACTCGACCCTAAAACCCTAAAAACAACTATAAATCGAGATTTAATGGTTGAAATCGAATGAAAGTTTGAAGGATTTACCTCGAGTATGATCTGAATGGAGTGCAAGCAACAGAAATCACAAAAAGTCCTTTGAAAAATCGAGTGCACAGTAGCAGTTTTGAGAGAGTTTGAGGGTTTTGGGATGAGACAAGTTTTGGAAAAACCACTGCTATTTATACGATTTTTCGAATTCAGTGACACGTGGCATCAAGGGATTGGTCCAACGTTTGACCTGACACGTGTCAGTTTATCGCAATGAACAAGTTGCGATAAACTTTTCAATCTTATCGCAACGTACGTGTTGCGATAAGGTACTGTTCACCTGGTCTTATCGCAATGCAAGGTTGCGATAAGAATTCAACCTGGTTTCATCGCAACAGAGGGTTGGATTAAAACACTGTTCACCATGTTATCGCAAGAGTAGATTGCGATAACAGTGACACTCGGACATTTTTCAGATAAAATTTTGAAAGATTTTATCACATTGGAAGATGTCCAACTTCCAATTGATTAAGCACTCAAGGTTTTTGAAATATTTTCACTCCCCTTAAATGATGCAAGTATGTTTGGAAAAATTGATTTTCATCATTCAAGAGTTTGTGGTTAAAACAAATTTGAGAACATACCTTGTGGTCTTCAAATAGCAAGCACATGAAATCTACACCTACAAGCTTTGTCAGATATGCACACTCCCCCTATTCTTGTGCATACTTCTTATACTGTACTCCCCCTGAGACTATGAACACACCTTATGCAGACACAAGTATCATAAGAAGAATGTAAAGTGACAAATAGAATAAACAATGAAAAACAACAAAGACATGAAAATAAAATATCTTATATTGAGAATAGAATGTGATGAAAATTTGAATGTATCAATCTAGATATAAATAACTAGATTGAAATACACATATTTCCATCCATTATATGATCAATATAGAATATTAAACTTTCATGTTCAACATGCCGAGCTTGGATACTAAGAAATTAAATCATTTTTCATCCAAGGCTTTTGTAAAGAGATCAACAAGTTGAAACTCAGTTGTGACAAAGTATAATTCAACCGTACCTTTTTCGACATGATCTTTAATGAAATGATACCTGATGTCGATGTGTTTGGTCTTTGTATGCTGGACCGGGTTAGCTGATATGGCAATTGCACTCTTACTGTCACAGTAGATGGGGATCTTCTCGTACTTGAAGCCGTAGTCCATCAGTTGAGTCTTCATCCACAGAACCTGTGAACAACTGGCCGCGACAACATATTCTACCTCCGCAGTTGATGTTGAAACACAATTCTGTTTCCTCAAAGACCAACTTACCAGTTTGTCCCCCAAAAACTGCACATGACCAGATGTGCTCTTCCGGTCTAGCATACTACCTCCATGATCCGCATCAGAGTATGCAGTGAGTTCGAATCCCGATCCCTTTGGGTACCACCGGCGAAGGTACGGTGTCCCCTTTAGATATCGAAAGATCCTTTTAACAGCACCAATATGTGATTCTTTTGGTTGTGCCTGAAATCTTGCACATAAACAAGTCGAAAACATTATATCTGGATGACTCGCAGTAAGGTACATTAATGAGCCTATCATCCCTCTGTAATTCTTAACATCTACATCCACACCATCTGGATCCGGACCAATTTTAGATCCAGGAGCCATAGGTGTACCAATTGAGGTACAGTTTTCCATCTTGAATTTCTTCAAGATGTCAAACACATACTTTGATTGGTTGATGAAGATACCTGTTGAGAATTGCTTGATTTGTAATCCGAGAATGAAATTAATCTCTCCCATCATACTCATATGGAATCTAGTCATCATAATGCCCGAAAACCAAGTACATAATCCGGGGTCAGTTGAACCAAAAATAATATCATTAACGTAAATTTGTACCAGAAGGATCTCACTATTTTTGTGCAGAGTAAAGAGAGTTGTGTCGATTTTACCTTTCCGAAAGCCAACACCAAGTAGGTAGGTAGATAAAATTTCGTACCAGGCTCGAGGGGCTTGCTTGAGACCGTAGAGAGCTTTGTCAAGAATGTAGACGTAATCTGGTTTATCTTTGTCCACAAAGCCTTCCGATTGAGAAACGTATACCTATTCTTTCAAGACGCCGTTCAAGAAGGCAGTCTTCACGTCCATTTGATAAACAGTGAAGTTTCTGAAAGCGACAAATGAAAGAAACATCCGGATTGCCTCTAAGCGAGCTACCGGTGCATACGTCTCATCGTAATCAATTCCCTCTTGTTGCCTGTACCCTTTTGCTACAAGGCGTGCTTTGTTTCTCACAACAATCCCGTCTTTATCTTTCTTATTCTTCAGGACCCACTTTGTACCAATTACCGTTTTACCGTTGGGTCTTGGAACTAATCTCCACACGTTCAATGCTTCAAAGGAGTTTAATTCTTCTTGCATCGCAATGATCCAATCCGGACTTCTAAGGCTTGTCGAACTGATGTGGGCTCAACCTGACTTAGAATGAGCGCGAATAGGACTTCGTTTGCTGTTGCAGACCTTGTTTTAACAGGTTCAGATACGTCACCAATGACTTGTTCAATGGGGTGAATCTTAGCCCACTTTGTAGAATGTGGGAGGAGAGATACAACATCTTCATTGGGATCCACTAGGGTGGGATCTTTATTAAAATTCAACTCTATTGTCAAGGTAGGTTCTGGTTGTGGGGCTGGTTCATTGACAGAAGAGTCAACAGGAACTGCCTCCGGATCTGCTTCAGAAGATGACTCAGGTATGTTAGCAGAATCATCATAATTGACGTTAGAAGTTGTACCTGATGAAGAACCATCGTTCGTAGGTTCATGTTGTGTTGCTTGTGGAGATGCCATATGTGTATTACTTGAAGACGATGCAGGAGTTGTTGCACCAGTTGTGGGTGTATTCAGTACCGGTGAAGGCCCTGACATTGTAGCATGAGCTGGTGGTGTAGCAACTTGACTCCTGAAATTCACAGATGACGAAGATTTATTACTTCCAAAGTAATCATCGTAAAAATATTGAAACAATAAATCAAGATAATTAGGATTAGAGTTAGAAGTGGAAGCATGATTCTTGTTTGACGTCCTAGTCACCATTGGACGGATTTGTCCGGATGCTAGGATTCCAGATATTGCGGGTTCTGTACTATTTTGCACAGAAGTCATGTCTTCAGTTTCGTCGAATCTGACGTTTATGCTTTCCATCACAATTCTGGAAGACTTGAGATAGACTCTCTACGTTTTTGAAGTAAGCGAGTATCCGATAAAAATGCCCTCAATTCCCTTAGGACTGAATTTGTTCAAGTTGTCCTTATCGTTTAGCACAACATACCTGCATCCAAAAACACAAAAGTAGTGTATTACAGGTTTTCTATTGTTAATCAATTCATATGGTGTTTTACCAAACCGTCGATGGATGATTGAGCGGTTTTGTGTATAGCATGCCGTCGATACAGCTTCAACCCACAGAAACAAAGGTAGATCAGCATAAGACAACATCGTTCTGGCGGCTTCAACAAGTGTGCAGTTCCATCTTTCAACGACTCCGTTCTGCTGAGGTGTTCTAGCCGTAGAATATTGATGAGATATTCCTAATGACTTAAAGAAATCATCAAGAGTCTTGTTTTTGAACTCTGTCCCGTTATCGGACCTGACAGTTTGAACTGTTTGTTGACGATTCAGTTGAAGTTGTTTGATTAACGAGATGATCAAGTTAGGGGTTTCATCTTTTGATCGTAGAAACTTGACCCATGTATATCTCGAATAATCATCGACAATAACTAACACGTATCGTTTGGCACTGATACTCCGAGTCTTCATCGGACCACAGAGATCCATATGAAGGATTTCCAATAGTTTATGAGTGCTGGGCTCGGGTTTCGGTGGGTGAGGAGCTCGCTTTATCTTCCCCTTCTCACAAGCAGTACAAAAGTTGTCTTTCTCAAACTGCAGAACCGGTAGACCTATAACTAAATCACCCAACGTCAGCTTTTGAATGTAACGAAAGTTGAGGTGAGATAGTCGTCTATGCCATAGCCAACTTTTCTCAAATGATGCCTTAGACATCAGACACGCGTCATTCTTTGGCTTAAGCTTTGATAGGTCAATAGTGTAAAGATTTGACTTCCTTGAACCAACTAGAAGTTCATTTCCTTCGTCGGTTAGAACTGCACACCGGGTCTTCTTGAAATGGACTTCTAGATCTTTGTCACAAAATTGACCTATGCTAAACAGGTTATGTCCTAAGCCTTCAACATAATTAACTTTGGTGATCCTGACGTTGTCTGTTACTATATCTCCATAACCCAGAATTGGAGAGTACTGATCATTCCCAAATTTAACTCTCCTTCCATCTTTTTGCACAAAGTTGCTCAACAGTTCCTTTATACCCGTCATGTGTTTTAAGCAACCGAAATCCAAATACCACACATGACGGAGCTGCAAAATGGAATTCAAACAATTTTAGGTACCCATTGCCAATTGGGTCCTTTTGTGTTAGGAGAATTAACAGGCTTTGGGTTGGCATGTTTCTTTGAAGGTTGTGGTTATAATACCTATTTGTGTAAAAACGATTGGAACCATAGAAATTATAACCAAACCATGAAGAATAATTGGACTTGCAGATAAAATCATCTACACCACATGAAGAACAACAAATTTGATCATGTGCTAAATTAATCAGTTGTTGCATTGAAGATATCTTGTAAGGAATAACAAGTTTTTGTTTGTTGTAAGCAACATGATTACTAACATTAGAAACAAAAGTGTTTTTCTTGGAATGAAAAGCGACATTAGATGATTTTCTCTAGGCCACATCCTGTGTGAACTCAGCGCGAGTTGTTACTTATATGACGATCTAAAATGCCATCAAAATAAGAATCGTAAGCGTAGGAATTTTGAGCTTGAGAAGATTTAGATTTGCGCTTATTTTTCTTTTTCTTTTTCTCAACGGTTTTAGAAGATTCCCCTTCGAAGAAATTCTTCTTGGGTTCCTCTTCCTTGATCAAAAATTCAGAGTGATCCGGAAGTTTAGCATTGAAGTTGATTTGAACAACATTATCTTTTGCATTCTTACCCTTCCCATCACAAGAAATGGCAATAACACAATCAACCTTATTGTCATAGGAAGAAGAGGTGTGGAAGATATCATGAGAATTTTCATTAACAGGTTGTGTCTCTAGATCAATAGGTCTAAAATCATCAAAGTCATCCACAGTCATGCTTCTGAAAAGAGTATTGCCCATGAAGGCTTTGCAAGAGGAAGCATCTGAATCAGAGGAAGGTTTGTTCACAAACTCTGTCATAGCTTCAGTGGATAGAGTTGACAATTTTCCCATAAGTCTTGAGATTTCATTCTGAAAGTACTCACTATTAGTCTCAAAATCTTTTCTCTCTTTGATCAAAATGTTTTCTAAATCAGATATTTTCTTTGAAAATATACCACTTTCAGATTCAAGAGATTTTCTTTCGAACTTAAATTTCTCTCTTTCTTTCTCAATTTGTTCTTTTTCAAGAAATAACATTTTCTGAAAATCAGAAACAGGTTTTGAAAGATTCAAGCATCTAAGTTCAAGATATTTCTTTTCTTCAAAGCTTTTTGTTGACAATTCAGAAACAACCCTTTCAGACTTATCTCTTTTGCTATTTATTAAAACAGTTAACATGACTTCCTTTTCAATATCAAAAGCAAGTTGATCCTCATTTCTGATTTCCTCAATTTTGCTTTTAATATTCAACTCAAGATCGACAAGCTTCTGTTCGAGTACCAAAGGAGGATAATATGTTTTACCTTCAAAAACGGGTTTCGATACAGTATCCTTGGGTTTCTCAACAACATAGCTTTGAAAATAGTCATTAGACAAGGTTTGTTTCCAATTCCAAATCAGTGCCTTCCTATTTTCATTTTCGTAGACAAAAGGAAGTTGCATTGTCACAGTCGTCTTTCTCTTAATCTCTTCCTCAAGCCCTTGTTCTTCCTCATTCAGCCAGTTGATTTTGTATTTAGGTTTCAAGGACGGTAGGTGAAGCCATTCAAACTTATAAAGACATGGTGCCTTTTTCAAAGCATTTTCCAAGTAATGAGGATTGTCATATCCCAATCCCCATTTCGAGTTATAATATCTGAAGTTCTTAGGCGTGTTTAGGAAAATGGTTTGTTCAGATTGACCAAGTTTGTACAGCTTCGCTTCTAGATCACTTGCCTTTTCGGTCAATTCGTTGTTAATATCTTTATAAGATTGCAACAATTGTTCAAGCTCATTTTCTTCTTATTTTCAGAAATTCTTACTTTTTCTTCCATTTCATCCATTCTGTTCCAGAAATAAGTTCGAGATTTTTCGATCTCAACTCGTTCCTTTTTCAACTCATCATTTAACTTGTTATGGTCAGTAATTGCCTTTCTTTGAGATTCTATTGTCTTATGCGCAATTTTGAGTTTCTCATCTAAGTCATCTTGTTTTAATTGGAAGACTTTAAACTGATTAGCAAAGTGATTAATGGTGCAGGAATCTACCTCATTTGTCTCAGGCGCCGCATCAGCCTCTGAATCCTCACCATCCTTGCTCATCAAGCAGATCTTTGCCATTGCAGCCGTCTCCTCTTCTCTTTCATCATCAGTTTGGTCCAACCAGTACTCTTCCTCCACCAACAGTGCAATTCCAGACTCCTTTTGCTCAGCCAACAACAACTTCTTCTTGTAGTAGTCGGAATCCCTTACCTTCGGTTTCCAGCACTCTTTGGAGAAATGGCCGGACCTACCACAATTGTAGCACTTTTGCTCTTCATCCTTTCTTTCACCAAACTTCTTCACCTCCGACCTTCTACCATCTTCCTTTTGATCATCAAATTGTTTCTTTGACTCAATCCGATTCTTGTGCTCAAAGTTTTTAGAACCAGATGAGTAACGTTGGTTGTTTGATCCCAGAGTTTTCACAAATTTCCTCTGGAAAGCCCTTGAGTGAAGCATCATTGCCTGTTTCAAACCTTCTGACTCATCTAAATCATCCTGATCAATCCCATAATCCTCATTTTGAATGCTCTTACCTTTTTCAGCATACTTTCTTGACATCAACGCTATCGGTTCACTCTCAAACTCATCCTCTTCCTCTTTCTTCTCAGACACCTCTGTCTTCTTCTCCTTCTTACCCTTCTTTTTCATCAACTTCTTCTTTTTCAGATCAACATCATCCTCATCTTGCTTTAATGTTTCAAACATCTCCTGTAGCGGAAGAGAATCCATCTTAGAATTCTGTTTCATTCTATGAGCATACTTCTTCCATTCGGGCTGAAGCACGCTCAAGAATTTCACATTAGTCTCGATGATGTTTTTCGTGATCTTGTATCTGCTGAGTTCATTCAAGATGGTTGTGAAACGATCATATGCATCGTCTAGATTTTCACCATCCTTCTGCCTGAAATTCTCATATTTGTTGATGACGTTTGAAACTCTCATTTGAGTTTCCACTTCTGAACCTTGATACAACTTGATCAGCTCATCAAACATTCCTTTCTCGGTTTCACTCAAACTGTCAACCTTCTGATATATGTTATTGGTTAATGCTTGCATAACCAGTGACCTAGCCGCTTTATCTGCTTTGTGTCTTATCAGTTCATTACCTGTGTAATATTTGGGATTAAGTTTTATAACATTTCCATCCGGTTTTGTTCGAAAAACATCAGGTTGTATCCCGTTCATTAAGGAATCATGAATTAGAGCACCATTATCTTGTCGTTCCACATAGTCAAGAAATCTATCTTTCCATATGTTGAAATATTTTGGAAATAGGACCGGCGGTTTATCTTTTGAACCTATGGTCAAAATATCTCTTGCAGTCATGTTTAAATTACTTGTTGTTGATTTTTTTAATATCTTTCTGACCTGATTAGGAAATACTGATTACACAATCTTTTGTCTCAACCACTCTGTCTTGTCGCAAACCAAACCTTGTCGCAGCCCAAACTTGTCGCAAACAAAAGAAATCGCAACTCACTGTTATCGCAACCAAAGTCTTGTCGCAATGAGAAAGTATATCGCAACCAAAATCTTGTCGCAATAAGAAAGTATATCACAACCAAAATCTTGTCTCAATACGAAATCTTGTCGCAATAAGAAATCTTGTCGCAATAACAAATATTGTCGCAAGAGGTAAAGGGGATCTTATCGCAACGGTGTATTGCGATAAGTTACTGTTCACGTACTGAAGGTTGCGATAAAACTCTTGTCGCAAGTGACTATTGCGATAAGGTACTGTTCACTTGCGATAAGTATGAATCTTAGAGGGTTGCGATAGTTATGAAGATTCAAGGTGTTATTGAGTCGAATCTTCAAAACTAATTGGATTTGGCTGAAAATTGGTACGCAGGTTCGTGACACTATTCTGTGCAACTTTAATGCTTCGTGTTTTGTCCAAAAACCAACAGAAAGTGGGTTTTCGATGCAAAACAGAGTGCAGAAATACAAAAGTCCGAAAAGTGAGTAAATGCACAATCTGAGCTACAAACCTAGTGATTTTGCGCAATAAAAACACTCAGGTATTGTCTACTAACAACCCTTGATCAATTCTAATCCATTAGAAGAACTCTAAAGGCTAAAATCAACCAAAAAGAAGAAAAACTTGAAGAACACTCAACTTTTCCTAAAACTCTAACAATCCTAATCTGATCAATGTGATATACAAGCTCTGATACCAATTGTGATCCCAGAACAAGTAATCAATCCATATAAACAACAAAGGAAGCCATCTCTATATTCAATAAGATCAAAGTAGCTCACAAGGTGAATGCAATGCAAATACTAGTGTGTGTGGCTACTATGTGTGGAATGAATGACCTAATTCCATAAGAGAAAAATAGCAAACTATATATACCTATTACAAGAATGGAACATTGACATATTGGGTCCCTCTACTTGGTACAATCATAATTAAGCACTAACATATACAACCTTGGATTGAGTATGGTTTACTTGATAATGAGCCGACGATTAGCATGTCATGAACATATAGATGTAGGTAAATCCAAGTTTTGTAAGTGCAACAAAATAAACACAAGGATCTTTAATGTTGCAATGAAATCCAAAATTGAGCATTAAAATATCAAGACTATTATGGTATTGTCACGGTGATTGCTTTAGCCCGTATAGTGATTTCTTTAGCATTTAACTAAACCGCCAAAACAGTACCTCATTGGTAAGTTTTTAGGGAGAAGTGAACATAGAGACCAAGTGTTGTTGGCTTAAAAACTGTGGATTTTACTTTGCCACGGCCTCATGCGAATTGAGAATTTTCATGGCATGGGATAAGAACGTGTATTTTATGTCAAAAAGTAGTCAAGGTTTTTAGAATTCTCGTTGCCTACTCTTTGAGTCAAATTGAACTTTGATATTAATTAATTAGTCAATTGTTGTGAACGTTTCCATAGACGAAGAATTATTAAAAAAAACATATCTGTTTTGCTACTGTAGTTAAAGGAATTGGAGGCTGAAAAAATTATGGAATTAAAGCAAAAGGCCAGCGCTCCACCGACGTTAGACGGAGATGAGAACTCTAGTTTTTTTCATGGGATCGTTAATCAAATGATCAAATCCTCGAGAATTCACAGGCTGGCTATAAACGGATTTTGAAACTCGGATCCTGTAAAGATTTAAGAAGAGGTGTATGAGTTTTTAAAGATAAATTCGCTGAAAACATCCCAGATAGGCCTTGGTTCCGAAGCTGCAAGATTAAAAGGTTATCTGTTTACATTGTTCTAAAAAACTCGCCGCACAGTTGCCATGGCCTAATGAGCAACTTTCGTAATGCGATTTTTTTTACGTTTTTAATGTCTTATTTGCAAGTTTTTAATATATAACTTAATTTAACTTGCTTATTACTATTGACACATTGAGTACACTACAAAATATATGATTTTATATATGAATTAGAAATTTGATGCCATAAGTCACGCCTTGTGAACGCATGGCTTCGCCGTGGCTCCTAAGGCTTGAGGCTTGGCCTCGCCACTACGCCACGCCTTACGCCATTTAGAACCTTGCCTGTGGATAGAAGTATTAATTAGCTTGGAAGTTCCATTAGCTTCGAGGAGGTGAACGTTGCGGTGTGGATCTATGGTAGTGATAAGGCCTCGGGTCCAGACAGATTCTCTTTTGCTTTCCTCGAAAGATTCTAGGACGTTATTGGCAGGGATATATTTCAACCATTTTAAGTTTTATGAGTCTACGGCGATTATTAACCCGGGTAGCAACGCTTCTTTTATCTCGCTTATCCCAAAGGTGAAAGATCCGTTATCTCTAGTCGAGTACCGGCCCATAAACTTGATAGGGGTGCGTTAGCAAAATCATCTTGAAAGTTCTCGCGGAAAGGCTTAAAGGGGTGTTGGGAACGGTGGTTGATAAATCGCAATTGACCTTTATTAGAGGTAGAAACATTCTTGACGGTCCGTTGATCGTAAATGAAGTGATCACGTGGGTTAAACGAAAAAAGATGAAATTGCTTATCTTCAAGGTCGACTTCGAGAAAGCTTTCGACTCCAATAATCTGGACGATATGCTCGAGCAAATGGGTTGCGGTTTGATAAAGGTGTCGGTACTAGTTACTGGCTCTTCGTCTTAAGAATTCCGGATAGAAAAGGGTGTTAGGCAAGGTGACCCATTATCCCCTTTTCTATTTATTCTTGCCATGGACGTGGCAATGAAAGAAGCTATTACCAAGGGGTTGTTTTTCGGGGTAAAGTTAGACGAGTCTCGGGATAATCTTTCAATTCTTCAATAAGCAGATTATGCTATCTTTATGAGGGAATGGTCTCGTCGTAACGCGGTCAACTTTGTCCGCATCTTGAGATGTTTTCACTTGTGCTCGGGACTGACATTTAATCTTACAAAAAGCAAATTGATGGGGGTGAGAGTCAGCAACGAAGAGGTCATTAGACTTGCAAGATGGTTGCAAGCCAAAGAAGGGTCTATACCCTTCAATTACCTCGGGATGCCGGTAGGAGCCAATATGTCAAAGGTGGCAATTGGAGACCAATTATAGAAAAATTCCATGCCTAATTTTTAAATTGGAAGAGTAGGAATCTTTCTTTTGGCAGGTGGCTGTCCTCGACAGTATTGCCTCGTCTTATTTCTTGCTTTACAAGGCCACATCAAGGTTATATATACTCTCGAAGGCATTAGGGACAAGTTTTTTTGGGGTGGTCATTCAGAGAAGTCCAAAATCATATAGGTTACGTGGAACACGATTTTAAACAGTAGAAGTAACGGTGGGCTTGGTATCGGCAGCCTCAAGGCCTTCAATCTCGCTATGATTGGTAAGTGGTGGTTGTGGTTTCGGGTGGAAGAAGGAGCTTTATGGAGAAGCATCATAACCTCTGGAGTTAAAGATGAAGGTGCATGTTCGACAAAGATTGGGGGATTTTGGGTGGTGATTTCCAACATGGATAAACTGTTGATCCAAACTCTCTCAGTGATTTGATGATGACCCTTAGAATAACTTAGTGAATATTACAAATAACATATGTATGTATTAGTGTTTCACCGTCAGCGATAACATACCGAGTCTGTTAATTAACTATTTTGTAGAACATTAAACCATCGTTTTATATGATATGACACCTTGTTGTTTGATTCTTTAAATTAAGTCATATAAATGGTTTATTAGAACGCTCAAAATTTTTTGCCGTCCTATAAACCCAATTTTCTTGTAGTGCAAGGATTCTTTATCCGGAAAACCACACCTGGATCACATATCCGGAAGCTTTCTGACTTCTCATAGTTTTAAAATTTTTAGCGGGACCCCCGTGCTAAGTCGCCGAAGAGGGACATTTGTGAGTGTTTTCTGGGTAAGGGTATGATAGACTTATTTAGGATTCTCAAGCTGTCGAGTACTTTTATGTGGTAAATGGTTATATGTATTTTGTGTAATTCAGATTGGTGAAGTTTGTGGAAAAAGTAAGGTTCTGGCAAGTTTTCAAAAGAAGGTGATAATTACGTTATTTCTTCAGGTGAGTTTTATTTTAACCATTTTCAAACTGGAATACATATATACTGAATGAGAAGGTGGTAGGTAGTGTGATGATGTGCTTATGATTGAAATATGATATATTGAGATGTATGTTGTATTTATGAGCATTACACTACACGATTGCATGTTGGCCGGACTTAGGGCTGGTGGAGTTTGGCTGTACGGAGGGACATCAGAGTTGGCTGTATTTTAGTGCATCAGAGTAAATTGATTAGTTGGTTTAGCGCAACCAAGTAATATGACCATGTGAAAGAATTGTACACAGTGCATACGAGTCATGTTTGGTATTCAAATACTTGTTATATATCTGTGTTTTACAAAATGATTACTAAACAAGGATTTTCTCACTTAGACCAATTGGTCTAACCCTCATTTTGTTTTCAAAAATATGTATTCCAGGTCAAGGAACGTTTAAAGGCAAAAGCGAGGATAAGGTGTAATATGCCTACGAAGTCTGCGTATCTATGTTAATTTCTAAAGATCGTTTTGCATGGATAGTTTTTGTGGATTGTAATGCAATATATTAGCGAAAAGTTGGTATTGATCTATGTAATGTACAGTTTTGGTACTGATCTTTGTTATCTTATACAAGAGATGTAAATTGTATTATATGATGTATGTTTGGGATGGGTTGTTACAGATCTAATACAAGTTAGACGATGCGGAGTGTACACTTGTATATAAGACGAGTTTGATCTCGGGACCGACAAAATGGAGGGGGTCAAGGGGCCGGGTCCACTACTAAATGAAAGACTTTTACGTACGAATTTTTCCCTGGGAAATCTGTCGCTAAAGGGTGATTCATCATAAAACTATCACAAAAGTTGGTGGGTAATTCAAATCAGCGAGAGATTACCCAGGGATTCTTTGGGTGATCCATGAGTATTTTTTCGAAAAACATCGGATTGTTCCAAACCGTTGGTATTTTCTGGGTGATTCCTGGGTAATCACTAAAGGGTTTATTGGGTAAATTTTGTGGGTAAAAGTCATTTGTTTTGTAGTGGTCGCGTCCCCTTGGAGGTCCAAGGGCAGCGCCCGTTGGTCCCAAAACCTCTACGGAGTCTTAAACTTCAAAGGAAGTGGAAAACATGATCATAATGAAGAAATACTTCAGTTCTGATCAATTTTGGGATTCAATTATTAAGAGGTATGTTTTCAGACTTAGGTTCTAGAAAACTTAGACCAGAGTCATGGACCCAATATCTGGTCGATCTTAGTCGTACCCCTGGTTGGTCTTGGATCTCTGGTCGAGCGTTTGAAGTGTCTAAGTCTCATCTCTGGACACATACGTCTAGATACGTCTAGAGTTCTGGACCTGCATGTACAATCATTTGAGAGTAAGTCTCATCCCTTTCCAATATCACTTTGAGAGTAAGTCTCTGCAAGGCAGAATTCACATCTGTCCCGAACAAGTCCACATGGTTAAATTTGTATATAGATTATTGCAACTGTGCAAGACCACTTTTGGTGCAGGTTTGAACGATTATATGTATAGTTGCTCCAAAATGAAAATAGATCAAGTTTTGCAAATATAGTATAGCATAAATGTATGGAAAATGCATCCCTTTGTTTTCCTTCGAGTATGTGATGGTTTGATCCGACCTCAAAACACATGCTTAACAACATGGTCAACTTCTTGTCATAGCACAATGGAATTTAAAGTTGCTCTTGAGATAAATGGCATATGAACTTGGACAATATACATACTTCTTAGTTTGTTTAGTTAATTTGAGCACGTTTGCGAGGTGCTACCTGATCAATGTCAATTACCCATTTACCCAACCATTTTAAAGTGCAAACACATACAACTTTAAGGCTTGACTTAATTAGATATGTGCTATATATCCATATGCTTTTAAATGCTTTTCAACTCTCTGCTATTAGCTACAACAGTGTCCAATTAATACATCCCCGACCAAGAGCTAATGCTAATTACTTTACTTTTTCCCATAATTAAGTAACTAACACTTCTATTTCATAATTGTCTAGGATTGTTTTGTCTGACTACCACTTACCAAGAGTGAATTAGTTTTCTGACTTTGAGCCAATTTCTGCTAGAAACAGACAAAGAACATGCGATAATGAACCATTGTAATAAATCTCCATATTCCTTAAGACTATCGCAAAAGCAGCATGGGACCAATGGAAGAACACACCAATCTGCTGTGCTTTTTGAAACTTCTTGTTGAGTTGAAATTTTACTTTTTTATAGTAAGAACACGAACCTTGGATGTTTTGGGAAAGGTTCACCTAGGCTTCGCCTAGACTACATTCTTGGCAAGTTATAGCCGTCTGAGACTAAGCATGGGCACAGGATGCTAGTTGCTGTGTCGAACCGACGTAGATGGGATATTCCACCACATCCCCCTAGGCCTTTTCCCAACACACCACCACCAGCTTGTGGTTGGACCTCGGATGTTAAATTATTAATACCTGTTAAAGTCACTGTTCCTCTGCCACATATTTCTATCCATTAAGGCATAGGTGCTCTCCGAGGCTAAGGAATTGTTAAAATATAAGCTAGTAAAAAAGAAAAGAAAAATTATATATATGTTGTGTGTGGCAGTTAACAAAAGTACAATTACATCCTTTCAAAGGGGTGTGTCTCTTGGTCAAAGGGCATGCCCCTTCATGTCTATCTCTCTCTCTCTCTCTATATATATATATATAGGTGTCGTCCTTGTAACTGTGAGTGGTCTTTCATGAAATAAAAAGTGTGGTGTTATATTACAAGAACAGATCTCTGCATATCCTTTTTCTTTTTTCTGTTTTGATCCAACAAAGTGGTATCAGAGCCACCAAGATCATGGCTTCAAGTTCGAGTCCTCTCAATAACATACAATCGCAAGCACCTCTTCCAAAACTGAATGGAAGAAACTACTTTCATTGGAGCATCCAAATGAAAGTGCTCTTTGAATCACAAGATTTGTGGTCTGTTATTGAAGAAGGTGTGTCTGAACCAGAGAGTCCCACTGCCCTCTCTGTACAACAAATGAATATTTTGAAAGAAGATCGGAAGAAAGATCGGAAAGCATTATTTATCATTTATCAAGCAGTAGATGAAGCCATTTTCGAGAGGATCTCAACGTCTCTTACATCAAAGGATGCGTGGGATATGTTGTACAAGACCTATCGTGGAGAGGACAAAGTTAAAATGGTACGTTTGCAAACCTTACGTTGTGAATTCGATGGAATTCGGATGAAAGAATCCGAATCTGTTGAAGAATTTTATAATCGTGTGATTACCCTCACTAATCAAATGAGGATTAATGGGGAGGGGATTGAAGATAAAAGAATTGTAGAAAAGATTTTGAGAAGTTTGACTCGAAAATTCGAGTACGTTGTGGTTGCCATCGAAGAATTAAAGGATTTGGCAACATTTTCTTTGGAAAGTATGTTGGGGACACTTAAGTCCCATGAACTTCGGATGAGAAACTTTGATGATGCTCCTTTTGAACAAGCATTCCTTTCCTCTACAAAATCAAAAGGAAAAGAACATGTAAGATCTTTATCTGAAACTCAATGTTATTATTGCCACAAATACGGACACGCTATGAAGTATTGCAAGAAACGAAAAGAGGACGAGAGTGAAAATGCAAATTTCATCTATGGAAATGAAACTCAAGAAGGGGATACAATGTTCATGGCAATTGAGGAACTTGAAACTCTGATGGATGATGCATGGTGCAAAGATGGTGAATGTATGCCTGTGGATGATATAGTTCATGGGAATGTCAAAGAAATGGATGATGTATGATGCTATAAGTAGTCTAGCTTAAGGGGAAGTGTTAAAATATAAGCTAGTATAAAAGAAAAGAAAATTTGTAACGTCCCAAAAATTTCAAGGAAATTTAAATTTTCTAAAACATGTATTCCATTTTAAAACAACCACATTTTAATAAACCGTAACTCAATTTAAGTTAATATCGTCAACTCAAACAGTCAAAAGAATTCATGCAGCGGAAATATTATAAATAAAGTCTAAAAGTTTAAAAGCGTAAATTCCAACAATTCTTGGCGCCCGCGCGTAGTGTGTGTGTACCGTCATGCCCGACCGCCACTCGCACCTGAAACCACAACAAAATGGGAAAGGGGTAAGCTAAACGCTTAGTGAATCCAACCACACACGTAGGTAGCAACCCCACGCATATCACCCCTACTCGCAAGTAGGCAACATTACCATCACCACGAATATCAAACCACATAATGATTATTATATAAGTACGAACCTCGGTCCCACCGAGTACACAAAATACATTAATACAAGCTCAGTCCCACCGAGCCCTCGGTCCCACCGAGTAAATGTTAATGTACTAGCTTAGTCCCACCAAGTCCTCGGTCCCACCGAGTAAAGATTACTGTACTAGCTTAGTCCCACCAAGCCCTCGGTCCCACCGAGGTGTACACATGCATAAATATTCCACATACGAATTCAACAAATCACAACCAGTTATCACATCCCAACTAGTTCATATAAGCACATAAATACACGTAATAACACGTAACACAAAAGAACGACATACATGAAATTCCTAACTACGCGGTGAGAGAACTCACCTCGAATGCGCGCCTAGCTCACAAACAATAGTCCAAGATCCACAATCCAAAATAACTTCCCAACACCTAAACGAACGTTAAAATGTATTAACGCGAGACCCGGACCCTAAAACACGACGCACGCTTAAACTGTCACTAAAATGACTTTTCTGTCTAGCCAAACAGGTCTGTTCGGGACCTGTTCCGACCTCCCCAAACACAGAAAATCCTCAATTACATTACATCACCAGAAAGTGCTCTGAGTTAGGGTTCCAAGGACATATTATACTCCTCCTAACGATTTTTCTACAGTTTAATACGGATTTTACAAAAACGGTTCGCAGAACAGCGAAAACAGAACCTTTCAGTACAAAACGACGATTTGACCTAAGCTACGTTCCGAACTGGTTTTTGCACAAAACATAGAAAAGTTACTAGACTCAAAATGGGAACTTTTGGCACCGATTTCGCCCCAATCCGAGTTACGAGGAAAAAGTTACGGTTTAAGCAAAACAGTGGCAGATTACTAAATTTTCACATGAAATGACACTATTGATTATTAACCCATTAAGTCGTGGCTTAATCCCAACAGACCCGAAAAGCATATGAACTACTGAATATGGGTTACCCTAGGCTGGACAACAGCCGTGCACCACCCCCTGCCGCCTCCGGCGGCGGTGGTGGTTGGCGGCGTTTCTTTGACATACGATAACAACAAACGAGAAATAGACGAACTTACCTCGACGAACCCTTCTTCCTCCTCTTTTCCGACCAAACTTGCCGGCGATCGCCTCCTTCCTCCTCTCTCCTCGTCGCCGGCAGCAACCTCTATCACCCTCTCGGTTCCTCTCTCACTCTCTCGGCTTCTTTCTTTCTCTCTCTCTCTCTCTAGTTCTCTTCTTGGCCGAACACACAACAAAGGGGGATGGGGAAAAGGTTTTTGGGAGTTGTTTAAGTGAAAATGAAAGGGGAAGGGGGAGGGGATCGGTCATATGGCTGGTCCCTTGCACAAGTTTGGTGCATTGACCCAAATGGCCCCTCAACTTCCTTTCCTTGCAAAGACCAAAACAAGGTTGACCCCGTTAACTTTTTATCCCATTTCATCTAATTCCGTTAACGAACACCAAGCTAGGGAGAAGGTTTAAAAAGAAATTAATAAAAATAATAAAGAAAAGGCATACCGGAGTACGGACTTTACAACTCTCCCCCGCTTGAAATTAGACTTCGTCCTCGAAGTCTTGACCGATGAATAGCTCGGGATAATTCTCGCGCATCTCCGCTTCGGGCTCCCACGTCCACTCTGAACCCTTCCGGTGCTGCCACTGAACTTTCACCAGTCCAATGACCTTGTTGCGCAGGTTTTTTGTCTTCCTCTCAATGACAGCTATCGGCTTCTCCACGTAGTTGAGCCTCTCGTCAATCTGAATGTCCTCGAGAGGGATCACTGCAGCCTCGTCCACTACACACTTCCGCAATTGGGACACATGGAAGGTGTTGTGAATCAAACTCAGTTCTTCAGGTAACTCTAACCGGTAAGCCACTTTCCCCACACGGGCGATGACCTGGTAAGGCCCAATATAACGAGGCCCTAGCTTCCCCCGCTTACGAAACCGGATCACCCCTTTCCAGGGTGAAACCTTCAACAATACATAATCACCCACCTGAAATTCCAAGTCGGATCGCCTTTTGTCGGCGTAGCTCTTCTGCCGACTCTGTGCAGTAACCAAACGGTCCCGCACCATCTGAATCATCTCGGTCGTTCTCAACACAATGTCAGTACTCCCTAACACCCGATGACCAACCTCGCCCCAACAAACGGGCGTCCTGCACTTCCTACCATACAACAACTCGTACGGCGGCATGCCAATACCAGAGTGAAAACTGTTGTTGTAGGAGAATTCTGCTAGAGGAAGGTGCTGATCCCAGCTACCTCCAAAATCGATAACACAAGCTCGAAGCATAACCTCGAGGGTCTGGATGGTTCGCTCGCTCTGTCCGTCCGTCTGCGGGTGAAAAGCCGTGCTAAAGTGTAATCGGGTATCCATCTCTGACTAGAACTTCTCCCAAAACCGGGAGGTAAAACGAGTGTCCCTGTCAGAGACAATCGAAACTGGCACCCCGTGCCTGGCCACGATCTCACGTACAAACACCTCCGCAAGTTTCTCCGCCGAGGAGCTCTCCCTGATGGCCAAGAAGTGAGCACTCTTGGTCAGACGGTCAACGATCACCCAAATAGCATCGTTCCCACGGGGAGTCCTTGGGAGTTTCGTTATGAAGTCCATAGTAATCTTTTCCCATTTCCAAACCGGGACCTCCAACGGCTGCAATTTCCCATGTGGTCGTTGATGTTCCGCTTTGACCTTCCGACAGGTCATACATACCTCAACACATCTAGCAACATCCCGTTTCATGTCGGGCCACCAATAACCTTCACTCAAGTCTCTGTACATCTTTGTAGCTCCCAGGTGAATCGAGAACTTGGACTTATGTGCCTCATCCATTAGTACCTGCCGGTTCCCACCGATGAATGGAACCCAAACCCTACCATGTCGAGTTAACAACCCCCGACTGTCACGAACAAAATTCGGGATTTCCCCCGACACTCTTTCCCGCTTTGCATTTTCCTCCAAAACAGCCACCTCCTGAGCGCTTCCTATCGACTCCAGAATCGGTGTAACCACTGTCAATCGCTGACATAAACCCCTCAGTGGCTCACCGACCGGATGTCGGCTGAGTGCGTCCGCAACCACGTTCGCTTTACCCGGGTAGTAAAGTATCTCGCAGTCATAATCCTTGACCACATCGAGCCACCTTCGCTGACGCATATTAAGGTTCTGCTGATCCATCAAGTACTTGAGGCTCTTATGGTCAGTGTAGATCGTACACTTGACACCGTAGAGATAGTGTCTCCAAATTTTAAGGGCAAACACCACCGCTCCCAACTCCAGGTCATGAGTCGGGTAATTCGCTTCATGAGGCTTAAGCTGCCTCGAAGCGTAGGCTATGACCTTGCCGCGTTGCATAAGCACGGCACCCAAACCTTGGTGTGAAGCGTCACAGTATACTACCAAATCCTCCATGCCCTCGGGCAAGGTTAACACAGGAGCCTCGCACAAACGCCTGCGTAGCTCCTCGAACGCCTTCTGTTTTTCCTCACCCCAACTGAACGCCACAGATTTCTTCGTCAATCGCGCCATAGGCATCGCGATCTTGGAGAAATCCTGAATAAACCTTCGGTAATACCCTGCCAAACCTAGAAAGCTTCGCACCTCAGTAGGAGTCTTCGGCACTTCCCACCGCATCACTGCTGAAATCTTAGCTGGGTCGACCATAATGCCATCCTGATTCACGACATGTCCTAGGAACTGGACCTCTCGCAACCAGAACTCGCACTTGGAAAACGTAGCGTATAACTTCTCTCGCCTCAATACTTCCAACACTTCTCGAAGATGCACCTCGTGCTCCTCCTTGGACTTTGAATACACCAGAATATCGTCGATGAACACAATCACCGATCGGTCCAACATCGGGCTACACACTCGGTTCATGAGATCCATGAATGCTGCCGGTGCATTGGTGAGCCCAAAAGGCATCACCACGAACTCGTAATGACCGTACTGCGTACGGAAGGCCGTCTTCTCCGTGTCCTCACTCCTGACCCGCATCTGGTGGTACCCCGACCGTAAATCAATCTTGGAGAACCACGAGGCCCCCTGAAGCTGGTCGAACAAATCGTCAATCCTTGGTAAAGGATCACGATTCTTTACCGTAAGCTTATTCAGCTCCCGGTAGTCTATGCACATCCGCTGCGACCCGTCCTTCTTCTTCACGAATAAGATAGGTGCTCCCCACGGCGAACAACTCGGTCTAATGAACTCCTTCTCGAGAAGTTCCTGCAACTGGGCGTACAGCTCTTTCATTTCTGGTGGAGCCAGGCGATAGGGTGCCTTGGCCACCGGAGCAGCACCCGGGATCAGATCGATCCGAAACTCTACTTGTTCGGGAGGTATCCCCGGCAAATCCTCGGGAAATACGTCGGTGAACTCCCGTACCACTGGCACGTCTTCCGCAGACTCCTTCGCTTCCCCAACACGCGTGTCTATCACGTATGCCAAATATCCCTGACCACTATGCCGAAGGTACCTCCGAGCTCTCGCAGCCGAACATATGGCCGTAGTCCGTCTAAACGAATCTCCCTGCACTAACAGTTCTCCCCTGCTTGGGGTTCGAACTCACACTTGTTTGTGACGAAAAACAATCTCCGCGTCGAACTTATCCATCCAATCCATGCCCACAATCACACAAAGCTCCCGCATAGCGATCGGGATCAGGTCAATGGGAGACCGCACTCCTGAGATCTCTAAAGTGCACCCGCGAAACACGTCCGTGACCGTCAAGGTCCTATCATCAGCCACCTCAACAACAAGAGGATGACTCAAACGTCCTACCACTCGGCCCAAACCCTCGCTAAAAGTGCGAGACACAAAAGAGTGAGTAGCCCCGCTATCAAACATCACAACCGCAGGCACCGAGTTAACTAGGAACGTACCTGTAACCACTTTAGGCGTCGCCTGCGCCTCATCCACCGTCAACTAGTGAACTCTACCTCGAGGCGCTCCCGCCCCCGGCAGACCTGCTCGACCATCGGTAATACGTAACGGGGCATTCCCAGGCGCCCTCTATGCTCCACCCCCAATAGCTACCCCTGCTCTAGGACAGTTGGCCTTTACATGGCCCATCTGATTACAGTTAAAACAGACCACTAGCGGTACCTTACAATCCCGGCTAAGGTGACCGGGTTGGCCACACTTAAAACACCCCTACTACGCTCACGCTCCACTCCTTGGCTTCCTCGTGACTCTCCCCGTCTCGAGTATGGATCCTGTGCTTCAGATAGTAGGAGCTCTGCTTCTACCCTTCACACCTATCCTTACTCGTTTCGAGTCCTGTCCCGGGACGTCCAAGTAGTTGCTTACCACAAACAAACACATATGTCCACTCCGGCATATGTAAACACTTTTCCTAGCTCCCTAGAAAAGTCGTAACAACCCACTACCCTTGCTAGAACGGGACCCCCACTAACCCTGACGAGTCGCCTCGTAAACGCACAGTCGTATACAGTGAAACTAGATAGACATTCGAATATAGGATTCTATCCTACAACGGTTGGACTCAAACAAGAGCTGCGTAATAGAACTAAATCCAACATTCTAAGGCTATTCGGTTCCTACCGCATACAACCTATAGTGCATTCGCTTAACAACCTATCAAAGTTAGCATAAGTCCCTAATAGCAAGCAACAACCATACAATACAGTGTATTAAGCACCAAGCAATCTAGCATACATACTCCTATGTTCTTGAAAGCAATTTTGCATACGTACTCATATGTAAACGCTATTCCCAGCTCACTAGGAATTTCATCTCATCCCACTACCCTTGCTACAACGGAATCCCTGTTAGCCATAACGAGTTGCCTCGCGAATACCCAGTCGCATGCAGCGTGAATCAAATAGACATTCGAATACAAGATTCTATCCTAGAACGGTTGGACTCAAACAAGAGCTGCGCAATAGAACTAAATCAAATATTCTGAGGTTATATGATTCTGACTGCATACAACCTATAGGGCCTTCACTTAACAACCTACTATAACTAGCATTGATTCCTACTAGCAAGCAGTCATCATACAGTACAGTGTAAACAACATAGGCAATCTAGCATGCATACCCTATGCCTAGAAAGCAATAAATACACTAAGCACTGTACCTTCCCACATAGCGTCGGCTGACTGTACACACTGCGCCCCCGATCACCGTTTCCCAAACGGGTTTTCCTTTTTCCTTTATTCTCAAAGATTTTAGTAAAAGAGTTTAAAACTTCATAGCCGCAACTTGAGACCAAACACACCGAGGTGTGTTTGATTCACTCAAGCTGTGCTCTGATACCAAGTTGTAACGTCCCAAAAATTTCAAGGAAATTTAAATTTTCTAAAACATATATTCCATTTTAAAACAACCACATTTTAATAAACCGTAACTCAATTTAAGTTAATATCGTCAACTCAAACAGTCAAAAGAATTCATGCAGCGGAAATATTATAAATAAAGTCTAAAAGTTTAAAAGCGTTAATTCCAACAATTCTCGGCGCCCGCGCGTAGTGTGTGTGTACCGTCATGCCCGACCGCCACTCGCACCTGAAACCACAACAAAATGGGAAAGGGGTAAGCTAAACGCTTAGTGAATCCAACCACACACGTAGGTAGCAACCCCACGCATATCACCCCTACTCGCAAGTAGGCAACATTACCATCACCACGAATATCAAACCACATAATGATTATTATATAAGTACGAACCTCGGTCCCACCGAGTACACAAAATACATTAATACAAGCTCAGTCCCACCGAGTCCTCGGTCCCACCGAGTAAATATTAATGTACTAGCTTAGTCCCACCAAGCCCTCGGTCCCACCGAGTAAAGATTACTGTACTAGCTTAGTCCCACCAAGCCCTCGGTCCCACCGAGGTGTACACATGCATAAATATTCCACATACGAATTCAACAAATCACAACCAGTTATCACATCCCAACTAGTTCATATAAGCACATAAATACACGTAATAACACGTAACACAAAAGAACGACATACATGAAATTCCTAACTACGCGGTGAGAGAACTCACCTCGAATGCGCGCCTAGCTCACAAACAATAGTCCAAGCTCCACAATCCAAAATCACTTCCCAACACCTAAACGAACGTTAAAATGTATTAACGCGAGACCCGGACCCTAAAACACGACGCACGCTTAAACTGTCACTAAAATGACTTTTCTGTCTAGCCAAACAGGTCTGTTCGGGACCTGTTCCGACCTCCCCAAACACAGAAAATCCTCAATTACATTACATCACCAGAAAGTGCTCTGAGTTAGGGTTCCAAGGACATATTATACTCCTCCTAACGATTTTTCTACAGTTTAATACGGATTTTACAAAAACGGTTCGCAGAACAGCGAAAACAGAACCTTTCAGTACAAAACGACGATTTGACCTAAGCTACGTTCCGAACTGGTTTTTGCACAAAACATAGAAAAGTTACTAGACTCAAAATGGGAACTTTTGGCACCGATTTCGCCCCAATCCGAGTTACGAGGAAAAAGTTACGGTTTAAGCAAAACAGTGGCAGATTACTAAATTTTCACATGAAATGACACTATTGATTATTAACCCATTAAGTCGTGGCTTAATCCCAACAGACCCGAAAAGCATATGAACTACTGAATATGGGTTACCCTAGGCTGGACAACAGCCGTGCACCACCCCCTGCCGCCTCCGGCGGCGGTGGTGGTTGGCGACGTTTCTTTGACATACGATAACAACAAACGAGAAATAGACGAACTTACCTCGACGAACCCTTCTTCCTCCTCTTTTCCGACCAAACTTGCCGGCGATCGCCTCCTTCCTCCTCTCTCCTCGTCGCCGGCAGCAACCTCTATCACCCTCTCGGTTCCTCTCTCACTCTCTCGGCTTCTTTCTTTCTCTCTCTCTCTCTAGTTCTCTTCTTGGCCGAACACACAACAAAGGGGGATGGGGAAAAGGTTTTTGGGAGTTGTTTAAGTGAAAATGAAAGGGGAAGGGGGAGGGGATCGGTCATATGGCTGATCCCTTGCACAAGTTTGGTGCATTGACCCAAATGGCCCCTCAACTTCCTTTCCTTGCAAAGACCAAAACAAGGTTGACCCCGTTAACTTTTTATCCCATTTCATCTAATTCCGTTAACGAACACCAAGCTAGGGAAAAGGTTTAAAAAGAAATTAATAAAAATAATAAAGAAAAGGCATACCGGAGTACGAACTTTACAAAAATTATATATATGTTGTGTGTGACAGTTAACAAAAGTACAGTTACATCCTTTCAAATGGGTGTGTCTCTTGGTCAAAGGGCATGCCCCTTCATGTCTATGTCTATATATATATATAGGTGTCGTCCTTGTAACTGTGAGTGGTCTTTTATGAAATAAAAATGTGGCGTTATATTACAAGAACAGATCTCTGCATATCCTTTTTCTTTTTTCTGTTTTGATCCAATAGGAATGAGAATAATGATGAAAAACATGGTTTGTTTTGAAATAATATAATGGGTCCGTTACCCCAAACCCATTAATTTCCCTACCTTGCCAAATTGGAAGAAATGGAAATTTTATTCCGGATTAGTCCATCTCTCAACATTGAATGAAACATTTATTTTCACGTTGGATGGAACATATTTTTTATATTTTCAAGTTTGACGAAATATATTTGTTTTGAAAAAATTATATAAAACAATTTTTCATTGATTATAAAACCAAACATCAATCAATGGTGGTGCTCATTACAATTACCATTCTCATTCCTTAAAATTAAACAAACACTCCCTACTTTCTTCTCATGCATGTCTGAAAAAAAAAAACCGATTTTTATTAATTTGTGTAATGGCACTCTATACTATATATGTATATAGTGTGATGATAATTACTGAAAAGAATTGCAGCCATTTACAACCATATCTAAATGTACAATCCTAGCTTGTTGGTCATAAACTCTAATAAGGAATAGGACACTATAAGATGAAGGAACTCCATTGGATTAGCTCAGATTATTTTTGATAAATGTGTTCGGCCAACTTGCACGCACCTTTGACTAATCCTTCGAGACCGAAGTTAATGTAGAAAGTTTTTTTTATGTATTCAATTGTATAATATTGCAAATGATGCAATATATAACGATCAGAGATTTCGATACCTATCTGAGAAACTACACAATTACAAGATAAAATTCTCCTAGACAATAGCAAACTGATTCCATCAATCTGCTGCTGTGATTACACAATCAATACCATAAAATCAGGAACTGGTCCTCTCACTTTCATACCATGAAGTATTTAACAAAACAAGGAAAAAGAGGAATGAGAATTAATGGAGAAATTGACATGGCAGTGGGGATATATTTCATTTCATCACATATGAGGAGGACGTATATGTCATAAAAAACAAACTAAATATGGAAAACCTAGAGTAAATAGGATATTTCACAAGGATCTTTTGAATAGATTCTCCCTATTTTTTTTGGACGGCAAGAGACGAAATATATTAACGAAAAACCGAACCTAACAAGGAGCTAGATTACAGAGAGTTCGAGAAAGCATAAGAGAGGATTATAACTCCAATTATCCCACCCAAAATCTTTCCCCCATTTAACTCTGTTTTTTGCCTACATAAAAGAAAAAAACAACACCTCGTTAGCAGCTTCTTGAGTCAAAATAATCTTGCCATTGAAAACTTTCCCGTTCCGGCTTCTCTAAATCACCCAAACAACCGCTATACATAAAATGGCCAGAATCAAATGTTTTCGTTTCTCATCGGTTGGGTTTAATAGCGTCTCCGTGATCTCCTCAAATGAAGAGGGGGATGTACGGATCTCGGACCACCAGATGTGCAGCAATGCCCAAAGAACACTCAAACATAAGATGGTTTTCGGTTTCCCCAGATTGCGTCTAGTGGCGAGTTTTCCTAGCCTGTGTGCCAGAACAGGAGATTACTATCATATGTTGCCAAGACTGAGTCAAAGTATTAATCTTAATCATAGTTGTTCTGGACGTGGTCTCCTTCATGGAGCCTCTCCATGCTTTCCTTTTTTTAGGCTTAAATAACGTTGGTGGTGACCCATGTTCCCCACTAACCAATTAGTTGCATCACTTTCTTTTAAGTACTGTAAGTTTCTATTTTATGGAAATCAATCAGAAAATTGCCCCAAACATTCCCTTCTCCTCTTAATCTTTCTGTGGAGATTGACCATCTCGAATAAGGTCTTATCAATTTGGTGCTTTCATTGCTTTCTCATGCCTCCCAAACGCGATCCCCCGTCCTTGGAAGACTCCATGGCCGACAGCCTCGCCAAGATTCTCGTTGCCTCTACCTCCACCGCTGCCCAAACTGAAAACCTCGTTAAGCAAATGGCCACTAACACCGCTACAACCGCCAACCTCGTCACTGCCTTCGCCAAGTGTGACGCTGATCAGGGCCCTCCTCTGCCCCCACCCCCACCGGCTTGGCCATCAAATCCCCAAAAATTCAACTTCCATTCTTCGATGGTTCCGCCCCATTGGATTGGCTTTTTCAAGCCGACCAATATTTCCGTTTCTACACTATTCCTCCAGCCCAACGCCTTGCCATTGCCGTGTTTTACCTCAAGGGTGACGCCTTAAGTTGGTATAAGTATCTTCACAACAACCGTTTACTCGGTGATTGGGATGCCTTCACCCGCGCTCTCTAACTTCGGTTCGGTCCTTCCTTCTTTGAGAATCATCAAGCCACTCTCTTTAAGCTTCGCCAGTTGGGCTCCGTTGCCTCCTATCAAACAGAGTTCGAACGGATAAGCAATTGCGTCGTCGGACTTTCCTCGGGCTCCCTCCTCAATTGCTTCATCTCGGGCCTTCGTCCTGACATCCAACAAGAGTTGTCGCTCCACAGCCCCAACTCCATTCATCAAGCTTACGGCCTCGCCAAACTTATCGAGGATAAATTAGCGGCTAACCGCTCGCGCTTTCTGCCCACTCCACGTAGCGCCCCTTTCTCCCCGTCCCTCCACCCCGCCAGACCCCTCTTCCAACATTACTGCCATCCTCCCCACTCCACCCAAACCTCCCTCCTCCATTCCCCTTCGTCGCCTTACACCCGAGGAGGCCCAATCTCGTCGTTCTCAAGGGTTGTGTTTCCGCTTCCCCGAAAAGTTCCATCCCGGACACCGCTGTAACCCCCCTCAATTCCTACTTCTCGATCCCATGGAAGATGTTCCCTCCTTCGTTCCGTTCAAACCACCTCCCGATAATGACCCTTCCCCGACCACGGCTGACACACCTGTTCCACCCACACCTACTCACTTTCTCGCCCTCTCCCCCGCGGCCCTTCATGGCACCACCTCCCCCCGTTCACTCCGTGTCACAGGTTACATTTCCGGTCGACCGGTGACGGTCCTCATCGACTCCGGTAGCACCCATAATATTATCCAACCCCGAGTCGCGTCCTTTCTTCAACTTCCCACGGATCCACACCCAAGTTTCCCGGTAATGGTCGGCAACGGTACCTACATTCACTGCTCTGGCCAGTGCTCTGCTGTCCCTATTCGCTTGGCCGATGCGACATTTTCGATCTCCTTTTTTGTGTTACCGATTGCGGGTGCCGATATCGTCCTTGGCATGTCGTGGCTCAGCTCTCTCGGCCCTGTCACTGCTGATTTTGCTATTCCCCAACTCACTTTCACTCACCTCCATCGGTCTGTCACACTTCGCGGTGAGCCGGCTTCGCTCATCACAACCCCGAGTGCGATCTGCCACCTATTACAAAAACACTCAGTAGCTGAATTTTATGCTGTCATATGTGATCCCTTACCCGACCCTCTAGACAACAACGCACCAACACCCCCACCAGCCCTTGACATCACTGCCTTGCTAAACCAATACCAACACCTCTTTACCAAGCCAACAGACCTCCCACCCCCTCGCCCTCACGACCATCACATACCGCTGCTCCCTAACGCTGCCCCGGTAAACGTACGCCCTTACCGTTACCCCCACTTCCAAAAAGCCGTTATGACCGAATTAATTACCGAGATGCTTCGTGACGGGGTCATTAAGCCTAGCACCAGCCCCTACTCATCCCTTGTGCTCCTCGTCCGCAAGAAGGACGGTACATGGCGTTTTTGCGTCGATTATCACGCCTTGAACGCCTTTACGGTTCGTGACCGGTTCCCAATCCCCACTGTGGACGAACTCCTTGATGAACTCCACGACTCACGCTTCTTTTCCAAAATTGACCTCCGTGTCGGGTACCATCAAATCAGAGTCGCGGTTGAGGACACCCACAAAACCGCGTTCCGCACTGTCGACGGGCATTACGAATTTCTTGTCATGCCCTTCGGTCTTGCTAATGCTCCTTCCACCTTTCAGGAAGCAATGAATGATCTTTTTTGGGACCGTCTCCGTCGTTTCGTGCTCGTTTTTTTTGACGACATACTCGTTTACAGCCCCACCCGAGACCTCCACATCGAGCACCTCACCTTCGTCTTCGAGACACTCGCAACCCACCAATATTTTGCCAAACTCTCCAAGTGCGTATTTGAGGAAGAACGCGTGCAATACCTTGGACATATTATCTCCGGTGATGGTGTTTCTGTTGACGAGGATAAAAACCGGGCTATCCTCGCTTGGCCGACCCCAACACTATCACCAAGCTGCGCGGTTTTCTCGGTCTTACCGGCTACTACCGCCGATTTGTCCTTAATTATGCTCACATAGCCGCGCCACTCACCGACCTCCTCCAAGGCCCACGATTCGTGTGGACAACCGATGCCACCACCGTGTTCACCGCCCTCAAAGCCGCCATGACTTCGTTGCCGACACTCGCCTTACCCGACTTCTCGAAACCTTTTGATGTCACTACAGATGCATTGGGTTCAGGTATTGGGGCTGTTCTTTCCCAAGCCGACCACCCTATCGCCTTCTTCAGTAAAAAAATGAGCCCTCGCATGCAATCAGCTCCAGCCTACACCCGTGAGCTCTTTGCCATAACTGAGGCAGTACGCAAATGGCACCAATACCTTCTCGGGCGTCGGTTTCGCATATTCACGGACCACCACAGTCTCTGACATCTCCTTACCCAAGTTATCCAAACTCCCGACCAACACAAATGGGCGGCTAAGCTCCTTGGGTACGACTTCGAGATCCTCTACAAACCAGGTAAGGACAACAAGGTGGCTGATGCCTTGAGCCGGGTTGACGACCCCCAGTATCTCAACTTATCCACACCGACATTTCCCTGGTTAGATGAGGTTCGACAACACTACATGACCACTAAATCAGGTCTTAAGTTTTTGGCAGACTTGGCTGCCGACCCAACCAAACAGCCTCAACTCCGAGTCCATAATGGCTTGGTTTTTCATCAAGGCCGAATTCTGATTCCAGCCGTTTCAGACCTCCGCCATCGTATCATCGCTGAATTCCACGCCTCCCTGACTGGTGGACATTCTGGGCTCCGTGCGACTATGCGTCGTTTGGTCGCCTCCTTTTTCTGGCCCAAAATGAAACTTGAGGTATCGTCCTTCATCCGTGCTTGCCCTACGTGCCAACAAACAAAGTCCCCTACCCATAAACCTTATGGTCTTTTCCAACCTCTTCCAATTCCTAATCAGGTGTGGGAAGACCTATCCATGGATTTTATTACCCAACTTCCTCCGTCGCACGGTAAAACGACAATTTGGGTTATTGTTGATCGTCTCTCCAAAAGCGCGCATTTCATCTCCCTCCCTCCCCACTACACGACTACCACCTTAGCTACTGCCTTCCTTACCACCATCTATCGCCTCCACGGGTTGCCCAAGTCAATAGTATTTGATCGCGATCCCTTATTTTTGAGCCGTTTTTGGAGAGAATTGTTCAAGCAACTTGGCACAACACTCCTTCATTCCAGTGCCTACCATCCCCAAACCGACGGCCAAACTGAGGTCGTGAACCGCTGCTTTGAATCATACCTACGTTGCTTTGCGAGTGACGAACCTAGATCATGGCATCGCTACCTTTACTTGGCGGAATTTTGGTACAACTCTTCCTTTCATAGTGCCATCGGTATGGCTCCGTTTCAGGCACTCTACGGACGTCCACCTCCCACCATCCCTTCCTACATCATGGGATCCTCTTCCGTTGCCTCAATCGACGAGACCCTTCTCACCCATTCTCAGTTACTCGAACGACTTAAAGACAACTTGGTCCGTTCCCGTCTACGAATGGCTGCGCAGGCTAATAAACATCGCATGGAGAAGTCATTTGAAACTAGTGAATGGGTTTATGTGCGTCTGCGCATTTATCGCCAAACAACCGTTCAAAACCGCAGCTCCCATAAGCTAGCCAAGCGTTTCTTTGGTCCCTTTCAGGTGCTGGAACGTCTTGGTCCTGTAGCCTACCGCCTCGACCTTCCGGAGGGTAGCCGGATTCATCCGGTGTTCTATGTGTCTTTGCTACGTCCTTGCCATGGTGACCCCAAGCTCACTGCAGCCCCCTGCCACAATTAACCTGGAACGACGCTCCCCTCTTGCAGCCTGCTTCCATCCTTGATCACCGCACATTGGTTCGACATGGTAAGACAACCTATCAGGTGTTGGTTCATTGGCTAGGCTGTGAGCTCAGCGAAGCCACGTGGGAGGACGTCTTGGAATTCCAAAAGGCCTACCCTTCTTTCACCGAGCAAGCCTTGGATACGGAGCAACTAATTCCTAGTTTAGACCTTGTGGACAAGGTCGATCTTCAAGGGGGGGATACTGATACGGGCCCCCAGGTAGAAGCCCATGATGTGAAAACGAAGCCATCACGAAACCGCAGATGCCCAGCCCGGTACCAAGACTGAGTCAAAGTATTAATCTTAATCATAGTTGTTCTGGACGTGGTCTCCTTCATGGAGCCTCTCCATGCTTTCCTTTCTTTTAGGCTTAAATAACGTTGGTGGTGACCCATGTTCCCCACTAACCAATTAGTTGCATCACTTTCTTTTAAGTACTGTAAGTTTCTATTTTGTGGAAATCAATCAGAAAATTGCCCCAAACATTCCCTTCTCCTCTTAATCTTTTCTGTGGAGATTGACCATCTCGAACAAGGTCTTATCAGGTTTCAAGTCTTAGTCTGACAATATCAGAGAAGAGCAAAATGACTCTAGGTAAAGTTGTAGTTTTGAGAAAACAGCAACTTCCAACGTTCTGGAAAACAAAATGATATAAACAGAAATACTGATGCGTAGAATAGGATCAAGACCATCCTGTTAGCTAGTTCTGGACTCTCACTCCTTGATACCATGAAATATTTAATGACACAAGGAAAAAAGAGTAATAGAGCTTATGGAGAAATTGACCATATGATGGCTGTGAGGATTTCACTTCATATATTAATGAAACTAAGTAGTGGATAAACATAATGTAAAAAACTGAATGTATCTCAAAATTTCTTATTAATTAACAGGGTACAATAATGGGTATATATATACACCAACGAAATAAAGAGATAGCTAGGAAATAGAAACCTATCACAATAAGGAAACCTATCATAATAAGGAAATTATATATGAGAATCCTTTCCCTCCAATACTGGAGCAAAAGGATTGCAAATGCCCAACTTGTCAAGTAAGAATCGTAGTTGTTGAGCTCCCAAAGCCTTTGTGAATAGGTCCACGATTTGGGACTTGGTATCTACATGTAATGGTTCTACCTCTTTAGATTCAACACGTTCTCTAACAAAATAGCAATCCATTTCTACGTGCTTCGTTCGCTCATGGAAGACCGGATTGTTGGCAATGTGCTTAGCAGCCACGTTATCACAAAATAATTGTGTTGGGTTGTATTGTTCAATATCTAAATCTTTCAACAGCCACCGAAGCCACATAACTTCACTAACAGTGGCGGCCATTGCCCGGTACTCGGCTTCAGCCGAGGAGCGTGACACCACTGACTGCTTCTTGGATTTCCATGATATCGGCGCCCCTCCTAAAAGCAACAAGTAACCAGTCCTTGATCGTCTTGTATCGGGACATCCAAGCCAATCAAAGTCGGTGTAAGCTACTAGATTCGTTCTGCCTTCTTTCGGGAGCAATATTCCTTGTCCCGGGGTAGCTTTTAGGTATCTCAGCACCCTCATGGCAGCTTCCATGTGATGCTCTCGAGGATCTGCAACAAACTGACTTAAAACATTGACCGTGTAGGTGACGTCGGGCCTTGTTGCATGCAAATACAAGAGCCTCCCTACGAGCCTTCGATATTTACCCGCATCGACCCGAACCTTTTCGTCATTCTTCCCAAGTTTTGTGTTCTGCTCCATAGGAAAGGTGCTCGGTCGACACCCCATCATCCCGCTATCTTTGAGAATATCCATAATGTATTTTCTTTGGTTGAGGACTAGTCCCCTCTTTGTATGTGTTACCTCAATGCCCAAGAAGTACTTTAGAGTACCTAAATCCTTGATGCTAAATCTTTTATCTAGAAAAACCTTCATTTCCTCAATATTCCTGGCGTCGTTTCCCATAATGATTACATAATCGACGTATATAAGGGCCGCTACGTAGGAGTTCTTGGTTTTGAAGATGAGTAACGAGTGGTCGGCTCATGATTGCTTAAAGACGATTTCCTGTAGGGATGAAGTGAATTTTTGGTACCAGTTTCTTGAAGCTTGTCTTAGGCCATAGAGAGACTTTCTGAGACGACACACTTTGTTTTCTTTACCTTTCTCGAACCCCTGTGGAATCTTCATATAAACTTCTTCGTTTAGATCTCCGTGTAGGAACGCGTTGTTGACATCTAGTTGGTTAATGATCCAACTTCTTTTAGTTGCTACTGCCAAGAGCGTGCGAACCGTGACTAGTTTTACCACCGGTGCAAACGTGTCGTGAAAGTCCACACCTTCCATTTGGGTGAACCCTTTTGCGACCAACCTTGCCTTGTACCTCTCGATCTTCCCATCCGGTCTGTATTTTACTTTGTATACCCACTTCGAGTCAATGGCATGCTTCCCTTGTGGTAACTCCTCAAGGGTCCAAGTCCCGTTTTGTTCTAAAGATCGTATTTCCTTCTTCATGGCTTTTCTCCAATTTGCGTCATGCACAGCGTGTCTGAAAGTCTTGGGCTCATCGGTTGAACTGATGGCCGCTAAGAAGGCTTTGTGGGAATTAGTAAAATTCTTATAAGAAATTAAATTGGATATCAGATGTACCGTTGAGGAATCTTGGTTGGCGACGGGTGGTGCCTGGTCTAGAGATGGTGGGAGGTTGACGACATAGTCGTTGAGGTGAGCTGGGCGAGACCTATTTCATCTTTCCCTCATCTGTTCTTGCTGTTCAAAACTGGGGACTTCGGTATCTTCTTGATGGGGTCCACTTGGTTCCTCATGCCCATTATTTTCACCATCTTGCATGGGCAATTCATTGTCATGCAAATATTGATTTTCATTAGTTGACTCAACAGGTGTGGCCTCATCATTGTGACTACCATTCTCATTTGTGAATGGCTCACCATGACTAGGAACTTCCTGGTACTTCCTTGGCAATTCAAACATTTCTTGTTCCTCATCCTCGATGCGTGTAGCATTCCTTTCATAAGGAAATACGTTTCCAACAAATTTTACGTCTCTCGACACGACAATCTTGTTATTTTTAACATCGAAAACTTTGTAGCCCTTCGTCCCATGAGGGTAACCCAAGAATATACCCGGTCTCTCCCTCACTTCAAACTTATCGCCTCCTGTTTCGGTACTTCGATAGTAGGCGAGGCACCCAAAAACCTTCATGCAGTCGTAGCTTGGTTTTTGGTTATATACTAGTTTGTAGGGGGTCTTGTTGTCGATAGTTTTAGAGGGAAGTCTGTTAATGATATGTGCTACCGTCAAAATACACTCTCCCCAAAAGGTAGATGGCAGTTTCGCTTCAAACCTTAAAGCTCTCGCTGTTTCGAGTAAATGTCGATGTTTCCGCTCGGCCACTCCGTTTTGTTGCGGAGTGTGAGGGCATGTGGTTTCGAGCAACATTCCCTGCTCAGTGTAAAAGTTCATCATACGGTTCGAGGTAAATTCTCCCCCGTTATCACATCGAACCCTTTTGATATTTTTATCAAATTGGGTTTTGATCATTTTGTGGAAGGCAATTAGGCAGTCACTTTCCTTTGATTTGTGTTTCAAAAGGTAAACCCAAACTGATCGACTAAATTCATCGACGACGGTAAGAAAATAGTTGGCCCGAGTTAGGGAAGGCCTTCGATATTTCCCCCATATATCACAATGTAAAAGTTCAAAGCATTCCTTTGTTTTAATGGAACTAGTGGAAAAGGGAAGTCTAGTAAACTTTGCTTTCAAACATGAATCACAATTCGCATTTTTTTAAAGGAATGAAATCGAAACATGAGATTTTACTATGTGAGGGATGCCCTAAACGTTTGTGCCAAACTTCATTGTTGGTCGCCATAGCCATCCTCTTGCCCGTCACCTCCTCCATCCGATACAGACCTTGTCGGCATTTACCCATCCCAATCAATTTCCCCAAGTTCAAGTCCTGCATGACAAAGAAATTTGGAAAAAATGTTATGGCACATTGGAGGTTCTTTGTTAAGCGGCTAACAAATAAGAGGCTACAAGTGAAGTCGGGAACATATAGAACGTCATGTATTTTGGTCCCGTTAGGCAACGTGCATGTTCCCTTTCCATCTACGGGAATAGTGTCGCCGTTGGGAATGGTCACTGGGAATTCTTGTGACCTTTTGATCCTCTCATGAAACAAGTCAGGATTGTGGGTTATGTGCTCAGTGCAACCTGAGTCCATCACCCATTCGTTACCTTCATCAAATCTACCTGGCCTTCGGTCGAGTTTCCTCGATACTTGGTGGATTCTTCATGTTAAACATGTTCAAGAACTGTTTGTATTGGTCGTTACTCAAACCGGTTATAGGACTTTGTTCGTTAATGCCTTGCTTGCCTGTCGTCTGTTCAGTCTCAACACACGCAGCCTTTGTCCTTCCTTTGTCCGGTTTTCCTTTTCCGGGCCACCATTCCGGGTACCCTATGCGTTTGAAGCACCCATCCCGGTTATGCCCGTCCTTCCCACAAAAGTCATACTGTTCCACTTTATCGTTTGTGGTCCTTTTTCCGTACTTTGATCCAGTTCTGTTTTGTCCACCAGTCGTCCCATCACGCCTCATGAAGGCTTGAAACGCAGCGGTCTCGGTATTGGTCTTCTTTCCTGTAGATACGACTCTTTGCTGTTTGTCTTCTGCAACTAGGTGGTAGGCCTCACCTAATGTCGGGGTAGGCTTCATCGCAAGAATCTGAGTTCTGATTGTGGAGAAGTCGCTGTCAAGGCCGAAAAGGAATTCATATAGCCTTTCCTTGTTCCTTAATTCTCCCAGTTTCTTGCTAATTCCACAGTCACGTCCTGCACAAGAGCACTTTGGGATGGAGAATACTGACCCTATTTCATCCCAGATTCCTCTTAACTTTGTGTAGTAGGCCGAAATCGACGCCCCATCCTGCCTGGTTGTGCTGAGAAGTTGCTTCAATTCGTACACTCTAGGTGCGCTTTCCTTTCCGAAACGCTCTCGTAGATCCTTCCAGATTTCTTTAGCAGTGTTAGCATACTTCACGCTAACCCTAATTTCCCTTTCCATGGCTGTGGTTAGCCACCATTTAATCATCGCGTCGCAACGTAATCATGGCATATGATTAGCGCCAGTCTTCTCCAGTTTCTTTTGGGTTCCATCAACGAACCCTATTTTGTTTTTCGCGAACAGAAAAATCTCCATCTCTTGACTCCAGTCAAGATAATTGTTGTCATTCAACGTATCATTAACGTGCATTTGTCTTGGGTAATCTGATGGATGAAGGTAATATGGTGAGTTGTGGTCGAAATTTTGATCGTTGGTTTTGGGCTCTGTTTTGTCATCGTTGCCGGCCATGATGGAACGATGAACGACGGTTTAGGGTTTGTGGTTTTGGCTGAGCAGTGTGTGACCCGCTCTGATACCATGTAAAAAACTGAATGTATCTCAAATTTTCTTATTAATTAACAGGGTACAATAATGGGTATATATATACACCAACGAGATAAAGAGATAGCTAGGAAATAGAAACCTATCACAATAAGGAAACCTATCATAATAAGGAAATTATATATGAGAATCCTTTCCCTCCAATACATAAAACAAATATACGTATAAAAAATATTGTGAAACACATGGAAAAGCTAGAGCAGGTAAGAGCTTGTATATATAGAAGGATCATTCGTTTCATATTTCTATCGGAAGTTGCAAGAGGTGCTGAAAGCGCCAATAGACGTTCTGCTGGACAAAAATTCAGTAGTGTGGAAGTTCATGTCACCTCCTAAAGTTCAGTTTTCTATTTTTGCCAAACTATTAATGTCATAGCAATCACACACACACATACAATGCACAGTTAGTTCTTAACAATCAATGTGCTCAATAAGTGTAAATCGTTGGAAGAATATAAAGGCCACATTGTCATTACTTGCCCATTCTCTCAGAATGTTTAGGAAGCCTCCTCCAAAAGCATAACCTTTACACTACAAAATAAATAACTTTTACCCACAAAATTTTTACCCACGAAAATTTCCAGAAAAGCCCAATGATTTTGTAGAATTCGATGTTTTTTGAGAAAATACCCATGGATCACCTAGAGAATCCCCTGGGTAATCGGGTAATCTGTTGTCACTGATTTGCATTACCCACCAAAAATCTACCCACCAAATTTTTTGAGGGTTTTGTGATGAATCACCCTTTAGCGATAGAATTCTCGGGAAAAAATTTGTAGGTAAAAATCTTTCGTATAGTAGTGTTACCTTATCAAGCCTTGTAGGATAAAAGGACTTCTATGTCCAGATTAAAAGAAATAAAGGAAAGATTTTGGAGGCCTCCTTGGATCCCTCCTTTGGTGTATATGGTCTGAATCATTATTCCAGAAAATGCATAGACAATGAGTAGTCACCAGAGAAAGTATTTGGATCCAAAATCATCTTAGATTGAGCAGAAGGTAGCGTTTTCACGATCTATTTTCTGTAGTCCTCATCATGTTTCCACATACAAGCAACTAAAATCCTACGGGACCATGTGGAGTAAGTTTGAAAAAAGGAATCACGAGGCACAATCAAGTGTTCTGGGTTAATTACAAGATTTTATGTTGGTAATGGTTCCATTCACAAGGTCGTCGAATGACAACCTAAGTGCTCATGGTCCTCAAAGTGCATTCTTCCGATTGCAAGTGTTCACTCGGGATAAAGAAGCGAGTATGGCAGACGTGTAGGAGAGAAACCAGGGTTAAAGCATGGAACCAACCTTTTTACAGAAGAGCCAAGAGGAATTGAGACATATCAGTAGCGCCAATTCCTTCAAATCCTCTGACACCAATCTCTCTTATCGAAGACAAGCAAGATATACTCTGTTTCAGAATCCTCTCATTAACAACTCAATCTCTTTGTAATTAATAATGTTAACCAGAGTATGATACCACAACAAGTAATATACATAGCATGATCTTAGGCTAATATGATGGATCATATTTTGCGCATTAATTGTATACATAGTAGTTGGCTGCTATAAAAGCTTTGTATTCTTCTAAGACAAACACATAGAAATTGTATTTTACAAGCTATCAATAGACTAGGGATCTTACCTCTGGTTTTTCTACTTTCTCATTTCTAGGTGACCCTTTGTCCTCATCTTCCAACCTTTCCCTCTAGCTACAGCCCACTTTACCAAACTCAGCTAATAAAGTAATTACCTAGTTGGGCTTCTAACTAAAACCCTCCATCGCAAAAAAAAACCTATGGGGTATAATGATGGCACTCTGTAAGACCCCCCACCCCCATTGTTAAACCTATTGCCGGTGACCAACATACCATTATTAAACCATATCCCGCTCGTAAAGAGTGATTTGTCATTGACCAACAACAAATTGTGGGTGTTCTTATTCTTTCTCTAAAAATGTAGCAGATCAAGTATAGAGGCCTGTAGGCATGTGTTAGGACCAAAATGTCCTAATTATATGATAGTTTTTTAAAGGGTTAATAATTGTAATATGGGCTTGGGTATAGGAATTATGGGCTTGGGCTTAAAGGTGTAATAGGTGGGTATATATAGGATGTGTGTGTGTAATTAGGGTTAGGTAATCATTTTACAATGTGATCCATGGTGTAAGTGTGTGTTCTAGAGAGAGAACCATTCTCTCTCCAGGGTAGTCTCTTCATATGAATAATACACCATTTATCCTATTATCTCATCTTGTTACTATTCTATCAATTACTTGGATTGTTGCTTGTTAAGAATGGGACTAATAGCATGGACGGAAGATTTCAGATGGCTATGAAGTTTGATCTTCACTCACCTAATGCTGTCGCTCTTACTAATTCTACGTTATGTTGTGAAATTATTGAGTCCCTACAATATCAAATGTGGAGTTCACATCGGCTAGACTTGGACCATTGATCCTAAATGGCTCTTTCGAAGAGTAATCTAATGGGGTACACATATTCTGAGAATTATGACCACATGTCTTGACATTTCGTTTGGGGTTCATGTGTGAAGGTTGACAGGATTTTACACAGTACGTTTTTTTATCAGGAACCGTGTTTAATGAAGTGCGTATGAAAGTTATTTCTACAGTAGTGATTGTGTTTAACAATTTATGAGCAAGCTCAATATCATCAACCAGTTTCCAGTAAACATAGCCTCATATACATGAAAGTTACTCTAAGTCACGACTTAATGTCCTCTCAGTGTCAAAAAGTGCGCTTATCAGCTTACGATGATGTTGCCCAGTTACTCGTCGCTCCACTACGGGTTACTTAGCAATCTTGTCTCTTGGTGTTCTAAGAAGCAACCAACAGTTGCCCATTCTAGTGTGGAATTTGGATATTGTGCCCTCCCACATGCATGTGCATAAACGACTTAGTTATGACTTAGGATATCTACTCTATGAACTTGGTGCTCACATTGATTTTTCTGTCCATCTACACTGTGATAATCTCAGCACCACGTACATGCATGGCCTCCAATCCTGTATTTCATGCATGCCCGTATTAAAACCATATTCAGCTATGTAATATAAAGTCATGCATATATAGATATATATTCTTGTGAGACTGTTAGGACACAAAATGTCCTAATTATAAGATAGTTGTGATCCCACAATGACAAGTAATAAGAGTAAATACACAAGATATATGAATCAAAGAAGTACACCTCTATATATGATTGAAGAACTTGCAGCTTACAACTTCACAGAAGGTTGAGAGGTTTACAAAGTGGAAGGAGGCTGCGAAGATAGAGGCGTGTGTATTTTGTATGTTGTATGTTGTGACCTAAAAATACAGATAGTATACTATATATACTATTCAAAGTTTGACAACATGTCACATTTGGTCCCTCAACTATAATACTACATGGTACAAGATAATGTAACATTAACAATCTCCCCCTTTGTACCAATGTAGAGCCATAAGCTTTAGACATTCATTGGAACCACTTGTGTCTTCCGAAGCCCGAAAATCAACTCGAATCTTCTTAGCGCGTTCCGGTAGTCTACTCGATATTTGACGGCATCCATTACTTCCTTTATCAACGCCTTTTGTTTCTTCGACAGCTTCTCTTCTCCTTTAGCATCCAATCGTAATCTGTTCACTAGATGAATCTGAATCATCTTGAAAGTTCTGTCGCTGAATTTATTTGCATCAGTGACTCTCATGAATTTCTTCTCTGAGGCTGAGTCAATGAACACAACTCCAAGATCTGGTTTGCTCAGCACGGTGTAAGCTTGAACACTCTGAATATCTGCCAGATCTAGATTCGGAGGTCTGATGTTGACTCGTTCTTGACGCGCTTCCAAGGCCATTTGAAAATCCTTAAGATATGAAAACTTCAGGATGTTCTTCATGTACCTCTTCAGACTTTGATAAGCATCTGACCATTCTCCCTTCTTTTTAGGATCTCGAGACAGGATTTCATACAAGTTGCAAACGTCATTGAGCTGTAGTTTCTGAAAATCTGCCTCATTAAAGACTAGTTCTGAATCATCTGATCTCTGAACGGTAAATACTGGGTACCAAACCTTTGAAAGCTTTCGCGATTCTATCTTCAGTACTCTTCTGATCGGTTTGTCAGACTTTATTGCATTGGCGTTCAGCGATTCATATCTCATGAAATAGAGATATTCAGTTCTGTGCTTTTCTGGCCAGTCTTCAATCCCGTAGACTTTTTCCCAAGTGATTGGCTGCATGACCCTTACAAACATATTGCTTCGTAAGATTTCCTGAAAGGGAGTCATAATTCTGACTCGTAGGCCAGTCGCCACAAATCCTGGTTCATTCTGGATAATGTCTTGGAGAAGTCTGATTTCTGCTTGAAGCGTTGGATCTCTGAGATGTTCAGCAGGTTGTAGGTTGATAACGATCGGAGCTTGCGGTTGAATTACTTGAGCTTGAGCTGGAGTTATTGAAGTATCTGTTTGTTGAATAGAAGATCCTGGAGCTTCAGTCTCTGAATCTAGAGCAACCATCATAGTATCAGAAGAATCAAACACATTTGCAATTTCTTGTTTGATCTGCACCGTTGTTCGTTCGGGCTCTTCATCTGAATCTATGATTATAACGTCTGTCGTCCAATCATCTTCTGTTCTATTGTCACTAGCCGAAGGCTTTTCAACCCCAGCTATGACATCAGCTAGAATATCGAGATTCTCTGAGTCAGTGGCTCCTTTACTTGTATCCTCGGACGCTTTACCGGATGATGTCTCAGTTTCTTTCTCTACTGCAGTGCTCTCAGAAGCAACAACTGTACTTGTTCCAACACCTGTACCTGTACCTGTACTCTCCCCCTCATGGTGATCTGGATCATCCTGATCATCATGTCTTCTTTTATGAGCGGTTTCAGCTTGAACACCACAAGCCAGTTCGACTACTTCGACCCTTTTGACAATCGAATGAAAGCCAGCCAAAAAGGAATCTGCCATGTTGGAGATTGAGGTATTTAGCTGCTCAAATTGGGGAACAAGAAGTGGATTGGTGGTTGATGAAGCTTGAGGCGGTGGTGGAGGTGGAGGTGCGGTTTGTTGACGAAGCAAGCTAATAAGATCGACATCCTCGCCTGGTCTTGGATCGTGTTTGGCAAGAAGTCGTGCAAGCAGCTCTGACTTGAGTAGATCTTCAGGAGCAAGATTTAACGGGATCGATGTTGGATCTTGTTGAACGGGTTCGGCTCTAGTCGGTTGAGGTTCAGATGTAGAAGATTCAGCCGGTCCTTTACCTTTCACCGCTCTGATTACATCATCACGTAATTTCTGAAACTCTGCTTTCATTTTGTCAGTATGAGCCTGATATGTGTTGTCGATAGATCTGACGAAATGCTTTAGTAGAGTAAGTGGCACGAATCTATTCGGAGGAGGGCCAACCAAACTAAACGCTCGTTCGAGTTCAGCACTAACACCCAGACCACTTAGGTTACTGGTTGAAGTATCGGTTGAAGCAACCGTACTGCCTGTGTTCAAAGCTGGCATAGTGTTAGCAATGACAGGACTTCCACCCGATCCTCGTGACGCACCAACAAAGGGTGGCACTCTGGGTGTTCCGGTTGGGGCACGAAAGCTCTCAACAAGGTGTTGTTCAAATAGCGGTGACCTAGGAAAAGAAGTTGTTCCAAAAGGCGCTAGACTCGATGTGCTCTGAAATGAAGTCGGTGGCCGGGGCAGGGGCCTACCTGTTTCAATACCAGCGAACACCGAATGTGTTGCCGATAGACTTTGTGCATATTCCCCTGTGCTGAATGAAACACCGGCCTATTGAGAGACCGATGAGTGGCTTGGTGGGGGTGTGCACTGCATGGTTGGGCGGACCATGGCTGTTTCAATGCTCAACGGCGACGAACGCACGTTGGCAGAAGATGTGGTTGCCCGGCTTGGATCGGCTTGGGAAGAGTCGGTAGTTATAACTTTTTCCGACTCTTTCACAATTTCGCTCATTTCTTTTCTCCCTCTTTCCTTACTACTAGACACGTTTTCATCATCTACGTCTACTTCTTCTTGTATAAGTGTAGTATCAACAGCAGCAACTGTAGAAGTAACCATAGGTTCTTGTTGACTAGATGAACCTGCACCAGGTGTTTCAACGCGAGGCCTTTTTCTTGTTTGCCTTGGTAACAAGTTTGCATCTGGATCTGAGTCATATTCATAATCACCAAAATCAACAAGAGGATGGAATGGTTCTGTTCTTTGGCTTGAAGAAGATGTTGCTTGATCGCCAGAGCGTGAAGATGTAGCACGACCAGTACTTCGAGTCCTACCCCCCACTCTCTTTCTTGTTGTTCTTCTCACCACTCGTTGTTCAGGAACCCCTTGTTCCTGAACCCCCTCGACAATAGGACCCCCACCACCTACTGGGTTTGCATCTTGGGCAGGTCCAGCCGGATCTGGCTGGTCCATTAATGCGTTTTGCTCCCTATACTGAATCACTACCCAACTAGCCTGGTCGGCATAATTCAGTACCTCTGGTCGAATAACGGCGGTATGTACGAATGGTTCATGTGCTGGCGGTACAAGGCGGTGCATCCAGCTTGCTGGTCCTCGCTCAGCTTCCTCTCTTCTTGGGATTTCCGGTCGGTCTTGCATAGCCTGATGAATCAGGATTTGGAAGAACCGTTGAAATGGCACAAAGTTGCGTCTCATTTTGGGTTTGAGCTGATCTGCAACAATTTCCACCATTTCATTCCAGATAAGGACAACATAGTCTATATTGCGGTTGAAGGCGAATGCATGAAACATCTTTAGGATCGCTAGATTCGTCTTATCTAGGCCAGTATGCTTAGATGTCATGCAGCGATTGAGGATTGAGCATAGGGTGTACCACACCGGCGGTAGATGTTGTCTTCTGAATTGTGATGAACCGGTGAGTACGGGGACTCTCGGATCTTGATATCCAAGGCTGCGGATATCAGTGAATAATTCTTCAGAAACAGCTGGATCTTCGAAGTTGTCGCGTCTTGGAAGTTCGAGAGCACGACGTAAGCCTTGTAGTGTGATCCTTACTTCGAAATGGTCTATATTAGCATTGAATCGCTGTGGTCGAGCCGTAGGATTGAATCGGAGTGTGTGCCAAAATTGTTGTAAATAAATGGCAGGCACTCTCTCGACCCTTGTCAGTGCAGTGCGAATTGGATGACCACGGATGATCTCTAGAATTATCCGGTGAGAGAAGTTGCTTTCAAGATCCAGGTGATGATTATTTTCATGGATTGCTAGAAAGCTGGCCCTTGGCATGATTTCTTCATCCGGGTCAACGGCATTGACGGACGGATGTGAAGAGCGTTGCGAGGCGATGATGGTGTTGTCATCGGATGCATATTCAGCAGGTTGTTCAGCCATCTGTAAGGTATTTTAACATGTTAGAACAGATTTAAGCAATTCAAACAGAAAGGTATTTTTCTTGAAAAAAAAAATCCCAAAAAATGCAAAGTGTAAGAAACCTCGCAATGCACGATTGCGAGGCTCGCAGTCAACAGATGTAGAAGATTGCGAGGCTCGCAAAACCTGGAAGGTTGCGAGGATCGCAGTCTTAAAGAGTATGTGTTGCGAGGCGTTTGAATGTCAGATGATTGCGAGGCTTATGAACATTAGCAGTAAAACCCATGTGATTTTCCAGATTTACGAAATAAGCATGTATAGATGTTAAAATTGATACTAGCATGCTCGGTTTTAGTTTGTGAGTAAACCCTAATCATTTAAAACATCTAACAAGCACCAATCAATCAAGTTTTAGCATGTGACAGAGACCTAACCTAAAACCCCTTAAACCCTAGATGCAAAATCGATTAAAATAGGAGTTTTATCGGATGAAATGTAATAAGAATCGAGAATACATACCTCTTAATCGAATGTAGTCGATTACACGGAATAGAATCAACAAATAATACTCCTTTGGTCGAATCGCAATGTTCAGTATCGTGAGAAAAACGAGGGTTCTTTTATGGAGAGGTTTTGAAATAAAGACTAAGTCAAAGATCTCAAGTATATATAAACATTTGAAATCCGTGACACGTGTCACTACCTGATTTGCCCAAAATTAAAAAAAACGGATCGCAATGAAAAATCCCAAACCTCGCAATATAAGATTGCGAGGGAATCTTTGGATCGCAGTTAACAATTGCGAGGGAATCTTTGGATAAAAGGAATCTTCGCATCGCAACAGTTTATTGCGATGGAATCTTTCCATCGCAGTCTTCTATTGCGAGGAATTTTGATTAATTTTGACATTTTGACATTTTTGATCTTTTTCCAAATTTTAGCCCACTGGAAGATGTCCAACTTCCAATTGTTTATTTAAACTAGGTAATTTCCAAGAATATTTTTCACTCCCCCTTAAATGATGCATAAGGGTTTGTAAAAAATACAAGTTAGAAGCACTTACCTTGTTATCTTCAAGCAGTAAGTATTTGGAAATACCTTTTACTTACTCTGTCATGTATGCACACTCCCTCTCTTTTTGTGCATTCTCCATTTCCTGTACTCTCCATGAGACTATGACCAAGTTTCAGTATCTCCTTTTCCACAAAGTTGCTCAGCAGCTCCTTTCTACCAGTCATGTGTTTTGAGCAATCGAAATTCAAATACCACACATGACTGGGCTGCAAAATATAATTTAAACAACTTTTGGTACCCACTGCCAATTGGGTCCTTTCTGATTAGTATGTTTGGAATTGGCATTTTGTTTTCTATAATTGGTTTTAAAATAATCATTTGAGTAAAACCAACGGTTATAATCTGATTTGCAGATAAAATCATCCACACCACAAGAAGCACAACAAATTTGATCTCGTGCCAAATTAATCAGTTGGCGCATTGAATAAACCTTGTAAGGAACTACAAGTTTTCGTCTAGTGCCAACATCATAATTAATAACATTTGAAACAAAATTGTCTTTCTTGGAATTTAAAACATTTAAAGTAACGTGGGATGATTTGATCTGGGCCACATCCTGTGTGGACTCCTTTATTCTCCACTCAAGACGCGTGTTGTTTTTCAAATTACGATCTGAAAAACCAGACAAATAAGAGTTGTAAGCTTTTGAATATTGAGTCTGAAAAGAGTTAACATGCTTCTTTCTTTTTGTTTTTCTGTTCGTTTTCTGTAATGATGGTTTTGATTTGGATTTAGAATGAACATCATTAACAGAAATTTTCTCTGAAGACTTGGAAGATTCCCCTTCCAAAATGATCTTTTTAGGTTCCTCTTCTTTTATCAAAAAATCAGTGTGATCTGGAAGTTTTGCACTGAAGTCAAATAGAACAGGCAATTCATTTTCAACTTTGCCTTTGCCTTTACCAACATCCATACTATCAATATCAGAATCACTTTCTGATGAAGCATAAAAGAAACCATAAGACTTAGGATAATGAAATTCATTAAATTCTGATGAAGCATGTTTAACAGATTTTTCCTTTAAATTCCAAAAATCATAACCATGAGATGTTGGTTTACTAAGAAAATCATCTATTTCTTTTTCTTGGTCATCTATTTTACAACCCTTCAAAACAGTTGTTCCCATGAAAGCTTTGCATGAAGAAAGATCTGAATCAGAAGAATGTGTTACGTTTGAAACCTTTTCATCAGATATTTCCTCAAGTTTTCTTTTCATATCAATTAAGTTTTCTAAAAGAACTGTGATCACAACTTCCTTTTCAATCTCAAAAACAAGTCTGTCGACATCGCGAATGTCTTCAATCTTGCTTTCGGATATTCTTTGTGAGAAAACGGTATTTTTAGATACAAGAGATTCTTTTTCGAACTTAAGTTTCTCTCTTTCTTTCCCTATTAGTTGTCTTTCAAGAAAAAGCGTTTTCTGAAAAGTAAATAGTTGATCTGAAAGATCCAAACATCTAAGTTCTAGAGATTTCTTTTCTTCAAAGCTTTCAGGTTCATCATTTATGCTATATGACAAAACAGTAAAGATAACTTCTTTTTCAATATAAAAAAGAAGTTGATCTTCGTTTCTGATTTCTTCAACATTAAAAATTATATTCCTTTCGAGCTCCATGAGTTTTTGTTCAAGAACCATTGGTGGAAAATACCTTTTTCCTTCCAAAACAGATTTTTCAGGATTATCCTTTTGAGTATTTTCTTTTTCCTCTGGTTCTTTAACAATATAACTCTCAAAATAATCATTTGGTAAGGTTTTTTCATTATCTAATGCCTTGGCATTCTCTGGACCATACCAAAAAGGAAGTTGCATTCTAACAGTGATTTTTCTTTTTGTTTCTTCCTCAGCCTTTTGTTCTTCCTCATGAAGTTGTTTGATTTGATAGCAAGGATGTGTAACAGGCATAAACCATTCAAATTCATACTGAGTGGGAGTTTTAGTTATGGAATTCCTTAGGTACTGAGGATTGTCATATCCAATACCCCACTTTGCGTTATAGTATCTGAATTTGTTTGGCTTATTCATTTGAATTGTTTGTTCTGTTTGACCTGCTTTGTACAGTTTATTTTCCAGATCTTTGATATTTTCACTCAGCTCTTCATTTCTTTCTTTATAAGCATGTAAAAGACTTTCAAACTCGCTATTCTTTATTTCTGAACTCATTAATTTTTCCGATAGTTCAGATACTCTATCTTGAAAGTACGCATGACCAATATCGAATTCAGTCTTTTTCTTTTTCAATTCAGTAATTTGACTGTCTTGTTCTATTAGTCTTTCCTTTTGAGTTGAAATTATTTCATTAGCAATGTTCTCATCAGCTTTTAATTCTTCTAACCTTTGTGTTAAGCATGCTTGTTTAGAAATAAATTGATTATAGAAATCGAAATATACCTGTTCTGAAGTAGACTCTGCTCCTTCATCATCGGCTTCTTTGGTCATGAAGCACATCTTTGTTGTAGTCATTTAATTACTTGTCTGATCGTTTTATCTCTTGTTCAGTAGCTTTCTTTTTCAACAATCTCTTTCTGTCTCTGCCTTTGTATGGGTTGCGAGGCTACTGTTTGCGATGCAACAAAAAGTCTCAACAATCTGTTGCGAGGCAAACAAAGTATCGCGATGAAATAGGATCGTAGTGAACAATTGCGATGGAAACTAAGTCTCGCAGTCAACAATTGCGAGGCAAACACCAAACCAACAAATCGCAATAAAAGATTGCGAGGCAAGAAACAGATCGCAATTGAAAATTGCGAGGATCGCAGTCCGAAGATCCTGAAAGTTGCGAAGCTCGCAGTCCAGAATTTTAGAAAGTTGCGAGGGATTTGAATCTTGCGAGGGATATGATGATTTTTAAGCAGATGTTCAAATGAACTCAAAAATGCTTGAAATTTTGAACGAGTGTTCCTGGGTAATTTCTGGGCACTTTTATAACCTTGAGTTTTGTCTAAAAACCAACCTAACCTTGATTTGATGAGCAAAACAGTGAGTTTTACTCAAAACAGAGACTTCGTGAAAAACAGAGAAGATGCACGTATTGATCTAATTTCCTGGTGATATGCGGAATTAAATACACAGGAAATTTCTATTTTCACTTCTTGATCGATTCCAACCACTAGAAGAACTCCAGAGACCAAAATCAACCAAAAAAATTGAACTTGAAGAATACAGATACGTACAACTTTTAAGAACAAATCTGAACAAAATGATATTAAGCTCTGATACCAATTGTGATCCCACAATGACAAGTAATAAGAGTAAATACACAAGATATATGAATCAAAGAAGTACACCTCTATATATGATTGAAGAACTTGCAGCTTACAACTTCACAGAAGGTTGAGAGGTTTACAAAGTGGAAGGAGGCTGCGAAGATAGAGGCGTGTGTATTTTGTATGTTGTATGTTGTGACCTAAAAATACAGATAGTATACTATATATACTATTCAAAGTTTGACAACATGTCACATTTGGTCCCTCAACTATAATACTACATGGTACAAGATAATGTAACATTAACAATAGTTTTATAAAGGGGTATTAATAGTAATATGGGCTTGGGTTATGTTATAAGGGCTTGGGCTTAACTATGTAACAAGGGGTATTTATAGATAAGTGTGTGTAATTAGGGTTAAGCAAGTGTGATTCACAATGTAGGCCAAGGTGTTTGTGTGTGTAAACTAGAGAGAGATCCATTCTCTCTCTAGGTGTTCTTCATCAATAATACACCACTTTGTCTATTCTATCTTCTTGTTACATATCTTCATCAATATATGAATCGTTGCTTGTTATAATGGGACTCACATGTGGTATCAGAGCCAAAATCGAAGGAATCAATCATCGATACGATCATTCTGCAATGATTCATCATCAACAGCCCATATGAAACAGTAATATTTTCGGACTTTTTGTTGCACACACTGTTTTGGGATTGAAAAACACTTTTCTGTTGGTTTTTGGACAAAACTCGAAGTATTAAAGTTGTCCAGAATACCAGTGCGAATCTCCGTACCAATTTTCAGCCCAAACAGATCATTTTTGAGGATTAGACTTAAGATTATTTGAATCTTCATAAATGTCGCAACTGCAAGTGTTCTTCATGTTCATTCTTATCGCAAGTGGCATATATTCATAAATATCGCAACCTTCAAATCGTGAACAGTAATATATCGCAAGGGTCACTTGCGACTTGATCCATATCGCAATAGTAAACAGTTCCATATCGCAAGGGTCACTTGCGACTTGATCCATATCGCAAGCTTCAGTGTTTGAACAGTATCATATCGCAACCTTTTGTTGCGATACGACAAGTTTTTCTTGTTGCGACATAAGCTGTTGCGATATTAATTTTGCGACATCAGTTTTTGCGATAAGACTTGTGTGGCGACTTACTTGGGTTGCGACATAATTTGAGTTGCGACAAGTGTGTGGTTGCGACATGGTTTGTGTTGCGACAAAGGGTTAAAAATGTGTAACCGCGACTGTTTCTGGAGATCAAAATGGTATCCTCGCCCAAGTAATCACCCATTCAATTAAAACCATATTCAGCCATGTAATATAAAGTCATGCATATATATATATATATATATATATATATATATATATATATATATATATATATATATATATATATATATATATATATATATATATATATTCTTGTGAGATTGTTAGGACACAAAATGTCCTAATTATAAGATAGTTTTGTAAAGGGGTATTAATACTAATATGGGCTTGGGTTATGTTATAAGGGCTTGGGCTTAACTATGTAACAAGGGGTATTTATAGATAAGTGTGTGTAATTAGGGTTAAGCAAGTGTGATTCACAATGTAGGCCAAGGTGTTTGTGTGTGTAAACTAGAGAGAGATCCATTCTCTCTCTAGGTGTTCTTCATCAATAATACACCACTTTGTCTATTCTATCTTCTTGTTACCTATCTTCATCAATATGTGAATCGTTGCCTTGTTAAATGGGACTCACAGAGACACACACAAGGAAATTATACTTTACAGAATCACATGGAAAGGAGGACCAAATGATAGGTTTTATGGCAAACTGATCTCCAAACAGATTCTTCTATCCCATCTTCGAAAAGGCCCCACTCTCAAACCAACTTATCCCCCCTCCTTCGAAGTCTAATTTATAAATATATAGATCTTTGCACAATGGGAATACACTACATATACCTTACAAGAAAAGAGTCTCGATCCTCCCAAAGTAGTGGGATTGTAAAGAAGTGGCTTAATCAAGACTCCATGCATGTCCTTCTCTCATACCATTTCTCCCTATAGGTTTGGACAACACGAATCTTCAAATATTGGAAGTTCTATGTTGTCCAGTTCAGTGTTGTATTAATGTCCTGGAACCTCAAAAGGATCTCCAGAAAAAGCAAAAAAGGATTTCCAATACTTTTTAGACCATGCGCATCGGGAGGGGTGGGTTGGCTGGGGTTGGCTGGGGTTGAGATGGAACACCATCGCACCCCTTGGGGTTGGATGGGGATGGACTCCTCCCGGGTTGGGCAACCCGACTTGGGTTGAGGTATTTTGGAATTTTTTTTTGAAATATATCCGTTAAATATATGAACGTTGGGGTATTTTTTTTTATTTTTTTATTTTTTTATTTTTTATTTATATCCTATAAATACTAATACTCCCAACTTATTTTTTTCACACTTCATTCTACTCTCAATCTCTCTACAAATTTACTCTCAATCTCTCCCATCTTCCCCACTTCATTCTACTCTCTCAATATTATTTCTTTCTTCAAAAAAATCATAATGGATAAAGAAACACAAGGGTTCACAACACCACGACGAGGTTCCAAATCGCGAGGCACGAGCTCGCAACCGTCCCCGACGGAAAATATTTTCAATCTTACACCATCACCATCAACCTACCATGGAAGCATACAACAATACCCTATGTATTCACCCAACACCCTCCCGGTTGGGTTCCAACAATTTCATTCGGGTGGATTCCAACAATTTAATTCGGGTGGATTCCAACAATTTAATCAAGGCGACTTTCAACCATTTATGCAAGGTGGCTTTCCACAATATAATCAATGTGGGCAATTCGAACAACTACTACAACAAGAAACATATTCGGAGGACGTTGAAGTCGATGAAACGGTTCCCGAAACCCCACCCGATGTGGTTCCCGAAACACAACTCGATGCGGGAACCACGACACAACGGAAAAAGAAATTTGCAAATAGAACGAAAGCGGTTTCGTGGACTTCCGAAGAAGAGGTTTTGTTGGCAAATGCATGGCTTCACGTCTCCGAAGATAGCATCGTTGGAAACGCACAAAAATTGGGTATATATATTTATTAATGTATTTATCTTTATTATATATACGTATTCATATATATATATATATATTTATTAATGTGTTTATCTTTATTATATATACGTATTCATATATATTTATTAATGTGATTATCTTTATTATATATATTTATTAATGTGTTTATCTTTATTATATATACATATTCATATATATATATATATATATATATATATTTATTTTTGTAGGAGAATTCTGGAGAAAAATACTCAATTATTTCAACTCAAGTCGCCAACATCAACGCAATAAAGACCAAGTACAATCCAAATGGGGTGACATGAACAAAAAAATGATGAAGTTTAACGGGATCTACAATAATCTAAGATCCCAATATAAATCCGGATGGGGTGACGCGGACTTCATGGAGAGGGCACACACGATGTATCGGGCAGATAATAACGAAAAGCCTTTCTCCCACGAGACGGCTTGGAGAATTGTGAAAGACCACCCTAAGTGGAAGATCGTACATTCCATGGACGATAACCCGAGGCCCTCAAAACGGAGCAAGTCCACGTCGGATTCAAACCCAAACACGACGTCTTCTGACGCACGTGTTCGGTTCAACCTCAATGAAGAAAGCCATGAGGAGGAGGATGTCTTCGTACAAGAACCGACACGACCGACGGGGAGAGATAAAGGTAAACGTGCCGCGTCATCCTCCACAAAGACGGCGGAAAAGGACGAGGCGTTGAAGAATCTTATGGCGTATGTCGAGAATATAAACGTTGCAAATAAAAAAATACTAACCGTGGAGGAGGAAATGTTGAAAACCGCGAGGGACAAAGCCGAGGCGACAAAGACAAAAGCGGAAGCGGCAAAGACAAAAGCGGAAGCTTTGAAACAAAGAGAAATGCGGAAAGATCTCGAGTTTTACATCAGACCACATGATCATCTCACGGGTAGCGCGTTAAATGCGGTTTTAGCCCACAAAGAGTTGCTTCGACAACTATATGGTTGGTGAAATTTGTAGTTTTTTTAATTTGAAATTATGTATTTTTTTATGTTTTTAATTTGGTTATGTAAGGTTAAAATTGTAGTTTCAATTTATGAAATATTTTATTAATTGTTTTATCTTATATTAAATTATAAATTATTTATAAAATTTAAATTATTTAAATTAATATACTTGTAACAAAAATAAAAATAAAAATAAATAAAAGATGGGATGGTGGTGTGGGATGGATGTGGGGGTTTGTGGGTTAGAATGGGTTGGAAGGGAAAAATGATGTGGCGCTGATGTGACAGTGAAAAAGTGTGGGTTAGATGGGGTTGGATGCTGATAGTCTTAGGAGCAGACCTGTCAAGCTTGAGGGAGTAGTGCAACTCAATGAACACCATGATTTCATGTACAAGACACGACATCCCTGACACACTGCTTGATAAGTATCACTGCCCAAAAGAGTGGGTAGCTAATAAGAGGAAAGCGTAACTAAGATACTATTGCGGTGTATTCTGATCTTTTTTCTGAATAACGATCTATAACTGCCTGTGGCTGTTCTGATTGATTTTCTACAGTCGATCAAGTTGTGCTCAACCCCTAGTACTCTGAACTTTTGAATTGATTTTGTGGTACCTTTTCTTTAGATAACTCATGTGGCGGCAATTAGCTACTTTCCTTTTCCCTAATCTTCATCATTTCAAGATGCTAGGTGAGGTGCTGTCGTTATCACTTACAGCTTGGTGCTTGAAGTATAAAAAGGTTGTAGTTGTGTGGGAACATAGGGCATTCAAGTAGTTTGTCTTTTTATCTCCAGTACAGTACATCCAACTTTCTCCAGATTCGGACTAAGGAGCCAATTGCATTGTATATAAAGAAATCATCAGAAATTATTCTATCAAGCTACATTTCACTTTCATCTTGTCCCCCTTGATTCATTTTATTCTTTCTTTCAATGAAACACTCTGGCAAAGCATACTAGCTGTTGATGACCAAAAATACATAAACTAAGATCATTACGATGGTGTAAAGTCATTATTTTTTGGTATCAGGAATTCTAGACCTATTGCTTGCAATCATGTTATATGACTAGCTATTAACGTGTTTGTTTCTTTTTGACTGGGATTGTAACTACGAACCTGAATGTAATCTGATTAATAATAATAACAGCCTACATATTTTGGGGATAGAAATTTAACATTAAAAGAAAGAATGTTCACAAAGAAATAATAACAACGTGAAATTTAGAAGTCCCACGCCTTTTTGCTCATCTCTATATAACTGAATGAAGTATTTGTATTTCTTACTTGAGATTTGTTACTAGCTTTCCATATGTAACTTCTTCATCCATGGGTTTTAATAGTTGTGGGGGTTTTATGGAACACAATACTTGTTTTCTACTTCAGAGTTAAGAGAAGTTTTCGGTTAATGGACGAGAACAATAAAATCATGCAACAATACAAATCTCACTAATAGATAGTTAAAATTCATTAAGACGGTGTTTTGATTCACTAATTACTATTCAACAGAGAAAAGAAAGAAGATTAAAAAACAATCGAATGGCAAAGAACATTTCCCACTTATGCATCCTTCTATCATTTCGCTTTCTCTTGGAATATTCTTGGCGAGACTTGATCGCAGAAATTTAAGCTTGCAACTACCAACCCAAGTCAAAAACAATCGAATGAAAATGAACATTTCCCACTTATGCATCCCATTTATCATTTCGCTTTCTGTTGGAATATTCTTGGCGAGACTTAATCGCAGAAATTGAAGCTTGCAACTGCCAACCCAAGTCAAAAATAATTGTGAGTTATCATAGTCACTGAAATTTGGTAATAGCACAGACAAAAAAAAACAAATAAGGAAAAAAATTATTGTTACTTAACCTCTTCATTACATGCCTCATCTTCTTCAGTCAACTCATAATCATGCAAATGGATGTACTTAATACCATTGGAAGCTATATTAAAAATACTCAACTATCGTGCTACATGAAATGCATACATGAGTTGAAGCCAAAGTGGCAAAGTGGCATCTTCTACGGTTTGATGAAAGGAAGAACATGTTTGATGAAGCTATCCAAAGTGGCATCTTCTACGGTTGCCCGAAAACTTGAACAAGGCGCCCTACAAAAAGGGCATGTCATATTTCTGCACCAATTAAGATCGCAATCAGTTAGAAGAAAAGATAAAAAAATGGAAATCACATATGGATAAGTTGCTTGATAGAGGAAGAACTAGAAAGGTGAAAAAGAATTCTAACATACCCAGTTCTTATTGATGCGGCTATGCAACCCTTACAGAAACGGTGGCTGCAAGCTTTGACAACCCTCACCTCTGTCATTGTGCCTATCCATGAAAGGTGATGATTAATCCTCTTAATTTTTGACAAAAAGAACACAATAACTAACGTAAACCTGATTAAGCACAATGAAAATAAATTCATGGTATTTTGAGCAACGGGACATACTTTTTAATTTAGATATTAGTGGTTGGTGAGTATACAATGGTTATGGTTGTTGTTGCCTGGAAATTTACATGTTTTTTTAAGTATTTGAAAGTTAAAGATGCAATATCAAATATTACCTAAACAAAGTCGACACTTTAGATAATAATCCAGGATATCTGCGTCAACGTAAATACACATACCTGCAACAACAGCCCAAAGAAAGTGAAAATTAATAAATCAACACGGAATATACATGGAGTTTTTACATTTGTAAATTACTGAGATGGATTTGCAATAACTACGCGAACTTCATCTCACTGAACCAGGAGAGGAAAGTATTTATATGACTATGTAGATCATGGTTGCCGAGCTGATGCAAGATTTTTTTTGGAAAGGTGTACTAGGCTATGTCTAGACTAATCCCTTGACAAATTATGACTGCAAAAAATTTCGTGTTGATAAAACGTATACAATTGTATCAGCACAAATTACTTTTCCTTCTTTTTATTTTAAACTGTTTCCATAAATTTGGTAACAGGCAGGACCTACAACTATTTCGGTGTAAAAAGGTATTTAAGAACGAAAATGATGCATTGGGGAACATCAATTCATGATAGATAACTTGAGAACAAATAAATACTCTATAAATGGTATTGATCTTGTATAGTTTTTTAGATCAACCACCTAAATTAAAGGGGACAGGCCACTTTGCATGAATGCCAGAACCCAGCTAAATCCTTAGGGTTAATTAGGTCCCTAAAAGGAGTTGATTATATATATATTAGACTCAGATGCAAAATATTCTAAGGCTTTTCTTGACAACCATATGTTTTTCTCTCTTATATTTTATGTGGATATTCATGGACAAACCCTAGAATGTGCATCACTCTCATCACCACATCAAGAATTCAAGAAATGCTTGAATGAAAGTATTCAAATCTCTATATTGTTTCATCATATGAACACAAAATAAATACCTAAACTTCAACACCCCCCAAACACACACTGACACACACACACACACACGTATGGGGAGAGAGTGCTTACTCAGGGAACTCTTCCAGAGCTGTACTCTTTTCATCCGAATCTAATTACAAATAAATCTGAAGCTAGTAAACAAAAACTATAAGACACAGATTTACACTGTATATAGTTCTGAAAACAAAATTTAATACTGACCAACTTCTTTATCAAGAGTTGGATTCTCCTTGTCACCATCTTTTTCTGTGTTATGTTCTTTCTGTTCGATGATGGTTTTTTCCTTGATGGCTTCTTCAGGATTTTGTTGGGCGTTTTTCCCTTTTGATATTGCCATTTGGATGTAAGGACTAGAGAGCGAATGCAAATAGAGAGAGAGAGAAATGAATTGCATCTTTGGGCTATGCTCTTCACCTCACCATATACATATATTTATATACACAGACAGAGAGAGAAAAAATAACATATATATAATATATATTGAGAGGTAAAATAAATACAAACCCAATAAATATTATAATTAAATTTATAAACCGGTTTTCACATGTAAAACAAGTTATAAAGCATTCAGTGGTCATATAGTTATTGCTTAAAAAAAGACTTTTTTCTGTAGCGAGAATAAGACGAAAATACATTTATACAAGAAATACACATAAACACACCGAAACAATATATTTATACGAAACAATATGAATCATAACAGAAAATCAAATTCATTAAATAGTTTTTGATTAGTTTCACGTTTTGGTAAGATTTATTAGGTTTGAATTTAATTATTTGGCTATATATGACGCATTTCAATCACAAACCAAACAACTCTACAAACTCAATCTCTATTATTAATTTATTTGATCTACGGTCATGAAAAAAGTTGTGGCATCAATATAAACTATTGGACATTATTATTCTATTTATTGAGGTGAGAGGCACATGTGGGTACTTAGGTATAGTAAAACATATTATGTTTCCTCTCTCTTCTCTCCTAGATCTGGGTAAAGCTTTCTCTCTTTTCTCTCCTAAGCATGCACCTATCGAATAATCTCTTCCTATTTCACTCCTCCCCCTTTGTTCCAAAACCACATCTCATAGACGCAATTGAGTAAGCGTTTGTCGAAAAGATCCGGTTTTCTTAAAACTATTTTTTTGCTTCTTCCCGAAAAACCACCCCCGTGGAGGCGACGTCCCCGTTGTCATTTTCATCTTGTTATATCTACTCGTCTTCATCTTCCTCCTCATTTGTAATAACCCGCGTAAGTTTTGTTATTTTGTTTTATATTAGGGTAAGTTTATTTAGGATTTATAAGTCTAATGGGGGTGAGGGTTATGTTAGTATAGATAAAGCCTCTCTTTGCAATTTCGATAGATATAAAAGAAAATATCTTGATTTTTATTTCTTAGGTCGGTTTGTTTTTAGGTAAGATTGATTGGAGAGAGAGTGAGAGAGAAAGCCGAGGAAGAAGAAGAAGAAGTGTTCGATTTCAGGTGTGGGTTTTGATTATTAGCAAGATATTTCAAGGTATGATCTTTGCAAATTATGTTCTTCTTGAGATTTAGAAGCTTTCTATCGGTTTAGAAGCTTTCTATCGGTTTAGAAGCTTTGATTTATGTTACCAAATGTTAGTTTCTATCGATTTGATTTTAGGTTTCGTTCGGGAAAATCCCGGATACCTTTGTGTCCGAGTATTGAGCAATTCCCGTATGGATGCGTCCGGATATCGGATAATTCTGGAATGAGATGTGTCCGGATCAGGTAATTACAGAATGGGATGCGTCCGGATATCGGGTATTTTCTTATTAGGCAATTTTCTATCGAGTTCTATTCAGATACTCGGTTATTCCTGAAATAGTTCTATCCGGGTATTGGGTAATTCCATATGAGTTTTATATGGGAATTTAAGAGTTTCCGGATGAACCTTATCCGGGAAAAATCACGTTATCCGGATTTTTGGGTGTGTGGTTCCAATTTTGAAGCAGTGGTTTATAATTAAGCATAGAAAGGGTATTTTGGGTTTATTTAGGATTCTTGGCCTGTCCTATTTGGTAAGAGAGTTTATGTGTTACTATATTTTGATTAGTTCAGATTCTGTGAAGCTTTCTAGGAAGCCAAGTTCGCGTGGTAATTAAGAGTTGGTGAAAGTAAAGTTATATCTATCGGGTGAGTTTTTCCGTTAACCATTTTTAAACTGGAATACATATAATGTTAACTTGATAAAAGTATTTTATAATATTAAATGAATGAGAATAAATGTGTATGTGTTGTTGGCACTAGTATACGGGAGGTTGAGCCTATAGAGGCCAATCGGAGACACTGCAGACTGTTCTAGAACATTACACTTTGCGTTGTGCTTAAGAATCGCTAGCTTCACTTGCACTTTGGTTGTACTTGAATGTCAGTGGGGATGGTTGATCTTTAAGGTACATCGAAAGGGCTTGAGTGTCAATGTATAAAGAAGAGTGCCAACGGTTTTCGAATAAAATGATGAAAGGTTTGACATGGATGTTTTGATATGAATGGCTTGATATGAATGATTATTGAATAATAATGTTTTTAAATGATCATACCCATGTATGAGAAATGCAAGGGTTTTCTTACTTAGATCAATTGGTCTAACCCTCATTTCTTTTCAAATATGTATTCCAGGTCAGGTTTGGAAAATTGATAAAAGTAATAAAGATGTTCATAAATAAGACATCCATAAAGCTAAAATAACAACTAACATAGAAATATCGCTAAAAAAATTAAGGCATGTCATGACCAAAAAAATTGGAACTTGCCATCACAAATTCAACAAACGCAATGCACGTTGAATGAACATGATCTCCCAAAAGCCTGATGCGCGCGAGAAACCTTCACAACTTGGTTCAGTTTATGAAAATCCAAGAGAATCAGTTTGGTTCCGTTTACTGGATAAGTGTTTGCTAAGCGGCCCCTTAGTTAAACAAAAAAGATGGCAAATGACGGCAAACCAGACAACATAAGACGTACAATGCTCCTCATGGTAATGTGTGGATGACAAACAACATTATTAGTCGATGAACCATGGTAATTATGGATTCTCCAACTATAGGTGAGTTGGCAAATCTCTTTAGAAAGTTTAAAAGGATTTTAAGATATTGTAGGGTGGTTTGGGGAGTCTTGATTTTAACTTTTAAATGTTTTACTTTTCTGATATGACATGTAGAGATGCTAATGTAGTACAATTATCATAATCATATAAAACAATTTCAATCATTACCTTTATGAGGATTCCCTCCCTCTAGAAATGCTATGAACATTGAGGATAAGAACTTCCAGATCTTGATAAGCAAGCTAAAACTATTTTGGAAAATAAATAATGAAAAAGATAAATATAAATCAATATTAATGCAAAAAAAAATTGAAGATGTTAATACCTTGCTTGACGAGCTACCACATTGGAAACCCACGTATTTCCCTCTTTTATCAGAGAAAAATGAAGAGTATAAATACTATTCATCAATATTAAAAGTACTCGTATTTGGAACTTGATGGTAAGAGATAAAGATATTTTAAGTTCTAGATTCTCATAAAGTACATCACACATGTTCGATGTGGGACAAACTTTAGTATCGTGACATGGTATCATGATTGTATTGACATCGGTACGATGTGGGATAAAATATGCAAATAAAAAAATTGATTTTTTTATAAGTTTTCCTTTTATGGGATACATGGGTATATTTTTTATTTTATTTTGTAGGTATAAGTGTCAAAATTTGTACCAGCACCTCAAGTACCACATGGTTTTGATCGAGACCGGTAATGGTATTGTATATTCTACTATTTGTGTTACCGATTAGGTCATTCCGATACAATCATGTTCACAGAAAAACCTATTTGGTATTTGGTAAACTGTCACTGTATTGACTTACCCAATGAACTTCAAGTCATAGATCATTTTAGTACAATTTTGTTCTTAGAAGAACCTTATGTTTGATAAAAATATCTCATTGTACATCGAAGAATTAAGTTTGAAATTTTATTCTTTAGAGTTCTATCTAACTCTCTTAGGGGTAAATATCAATGCATAAAACTATATATCCTAACAGAGTTCTGGAGTTTACCATTCATTCACATCATCTTATTTCTTAGCATAAAATGAACTACACTTTAACAATAAGCAAGAACTTACCAAAAAAAAAAACAAAATCGTTTGAGCTATATTGTACTGACCCGGGTAAGTTTCGTTATTTAGTTTTGCGTTTTACGTCTAAAATTAAGATAAGTGTATTTTATAAATTGAAGTTATAAGTTTAGGGGTAAGTTTTAAATTATGTTTTTAAGTTTTGGGGGACTATTTGTCATTTTGGAATTCTTAACTGTTAGTCCCATTTAAACAAGAGGCAACGATTCATATATTGATAGAGATAGTAACAAGAAGATGGATAAGGATAAATGGTGTATTATTGATGATGAAAGCAACCTAGAGAGAGAATGGATCTCTCTCTAGAACACACACTACACCAAGGAGGCTACATTGCAATGACAAAACCCAAAACTAATTACACACACTAAACATTATATACCCCTTGTTACATAGTTAAGCCCAAGCCCATTACACTATATCCAAGCCCATATTACAATTAATACCCCTTTACAAAACTATCTTATAACTAGGACATTTTGTGTCCTAACAATTCTTGTTGGTCCCATTTAAACAAGGCAACGATTCATATATTGAAGAGATTGGTAACAAGAAGATAGTATAATCAAAGTGGTGTATTATTCAAGATGAAAGCAACCTAGAGAGAGAATGAATCTCTCTCTAGAACACACACTACACCAAGGAGGCAACATTGCAATGACAAACTCTCAAACCCTAATTACACACACTAAACATTATATACCCCCTTGTTACACTATTAAGCCCAAGCCCATAACACTATATCCAAGCCCATATAACAATAATTACCCCTTTACAAAACTATCTTATAATTAGGACATTTTGTGTCCTAACATTAACGTTTCTTTTGTGCAATTTTTAAAAAGTATAAAAGGAGATCACCTCCTTTCTTTTTCATAAGTCGGGTTATGAGATTAAAAGGAGGGTGTGTGCATGCTTATTCTTTTTAGCCGATTCCAAGGAGAAGAAAGCCTCGTTTTTCAAAAGTTTAAGTAATTATCAAGTGATTTGAAGGTATGTTCTTCGTTAATTTATTCCTTTTGAGTTTTTAAGGCTTCCTATCGGTTTAGTTTTTCGGGTTTATTCTATTTTCGAAAAAAATCGGAAAACTGAGTTTGGGGAATTCATCTATTAGTAATCTTAAGCATTTATGCAGTTTGGTAGAACGGGAAATAGATTAGAAGTGTCGTTTTTGGATCAAAATCAATTTCAGTTGGTTAAGAGAAGTTCACTTATCTCAGCAGTTGGTTAAGAGAAGTTCACTTGTCTCAACAGTTGGTTAAGAGAAATTCACTTGTCTCAAGCAGTTGGTTAAGAGAAGTGAGCTTGTCTTAAGGAGTTGGTTAAGAGAACTACACTTGTCTCAAGCAGTTGGTTAAGAGAAGTTTACTTGTCTTAAGTAGTTGGTTGCAACAAGTGAGCTTGTCGGAAGCAGTGGGTTGAGACTAATAATGGGTATGTTGTTTCTTTGGGTCGAGACAAGTGGGTCTGTGGTTCCTTTGGGACACAACAAGTGTAGCTGTGCTCTTTTAGGTCGCGATAAAATGTATATGTTGATCCAAACTCCCTCAGTGAATTGGTGACGACCCTTAGAATAACTTAGTGAAACTTACAAATGACATATGTATGTATTAGTGTTTCACCATCAGTGATAACCTATTGAGTCTGCTCAGTATCGCTGACATCGAAGACAAATCTGATGAACAAGTGACACGTCTACTAATGATCTAATGTGGACATCAGTGAAACCAAGACATTGGAAGGTCTTCTCTGATGGAAGGTCTACTCGGCGATCGTTGATCATGAAGCTTCCACTTCAAGAAATGTTTGTCTAATGTACTTGCACAATTCCGTACGATTTGTCAGAAGGGAGATGCCTTTGTCTAGGATGGTACAACCAGTCTACCACTATACTATTCACCATGCGGCACAAAGCATGTCTCACAAAAGTCAGAAGCATGCACCCAATCAGATGCTGACACATGTAAAGTCCTCCTTCCATGCATTTAATGCATGAAGTATAAATAGAAGGAATGCCCCTTTAGTTTGAAGGTGGTCTTCGCTGAACTTCTTAGTGCTTAGAAAAATATCCTTATTTTTCTATATCTCCTTTTTCTCTCTATTTGTTGTGCAAGAACACTTAGTGTTTCTCAAGTTTGTTTAGATTAGGTTCTACTTAATATTATTACGCAACAAACTATAAATTGTGTTTGATTTATCAATAAACAATTTAGAAAACCAAAATCTATAAACAGAGGGGATTGTTTAGTATCTATGAACAAGATCTTGCTTATACTAATCTATTCCATGCTATTCTTCAAATGACACAAAATACAAACACAAACTATATTGATTATGGTTCTCTTGCAAAACCTCCTTGATTTAGTAGAGATAACTTTAATGTCTGGAAAAATCGAATGATGCTTTTCCTAGAAGGTGTAGATCCCACTATACCTCACTACGTGGAAAAGGGACCCTATATTCCATACATTCTTTCTCATGTCGTTGTTGCCACTGCTACCACTCCAACCATTCCTGAAAGGCAACTCATCAAAGACATCTCCCAATGGACTGAAGATGATAAGAAGAAGGTAGCCATTGATACCAAAGCCAGATCAATCATATCTATGGCTCTACCTGATGAGGTCTATCATTCTATCATGAACCTCGGAAGCTCCAAATCCATGTGGGACACAATCAGTGTTCAATATGAAGGTACAACTGATGTTCAAGAGTCTAGAAGAATAAATCTGGTAAGACAGTATGAAACTTTATCTGAACTACACCAACAAGTTAACTGTATAATCATTGATCTGAAAACTGTTGGTAAGACCTACTCTAACTCTGAGATCCTGACAAAATTCTTGGAATGTCTTTCTGAATGTTGGGACAACTATACAGTGTGTCTTAAACTATCCAAGGATCTATAATTTATGACCTTAAGAACTCTTTTTGGCACTATGTTCAATAATGAACAATCGTGTCAGCTTAAGAAGAATATTGTAAAAGATTCAAAGAGCACGCCTGTTTCTTTACTCTCCCCAGATTTAATACCCACTCAGCGATCTTCTGTCACAATCACTGAATTGGAATCTAACTCTGATGATTCATCAGAAACTGATCCTTCAGAACTTGATGAATCCCTGGCACTCTTGACAAACTCTTTCAGGAGATTTGCAAGAAAGAGTAACTTCAGACGAAATTAATCTCTTACTATCACTGACAATCCTAAATCATCTCCCATTGATAAGGCAACTGCCACGTGCTATAACTGCGAAAAGAAAGGACATTTTGCTAGTGAGTGCAGGTCAAAGAAAGTATTCAAACCTTCTTCATCATTCAAGAACTCCTCTACCTATAAATCAAGAGATGACAAATACCTGAAACTCAAAGAGAAATATCTAAAGTTGAAGAACTTCAAGAAGATAGGTAAAGGTCTAATCGCTGAAGAACACGATTGGGCTGAATCTGATGAGGAATCAGATTCTGATGAAGAAGATGAGGCCAATCTCTGTGTAATGGCCGATATTCATGATGTTAAGGAAGAACCCGGTGATATTTCTTCTACATCCTCAACTTCTCAAGTATCAACTTCCTCTCCTCCAACTCTCATTGATGTTGACAGTCTTTGTGCTATAGATTCACTGACCGTTGATTTATATGACGCCCTGAATGGCAAGACCCAAGCTGAACAACTAAATATAGATTTAACTGAACAACTTAAAATTGTCATTAAAAGATCCAAGAACTCTCTAAAATTGAAGAAAGTTTAAACGATCAGGTCTATGTAAATCAAGTAATCAACATTGAACGCGAACAAGCTATCGCTGAACTGAAAGCTGAGAAAGCTACTGTTGAAGGACGGTGTAAATCCACAGCAAAGATCACTGAAATAATTGGTGCTCAGATCCCTGTGAATAACATAAGTGGTCTTGGTTTTAATGCTAACACAAAAGAACCAAGCCAATATCGTTCCATGCTTAAGTTTGGAATGTTCGTATCTTCCATCCCTGACACCTCATCGTCTCAGTGCCCTTCTTCTAATAATCCTATCCCTGAGGAAAAATCGTCTTTAAACCCCAAACTTTAAGATAAAGGAAAAACTACTTTACAAGAACCTCAAAAGGGTACCAAAGTGCCAAAGCTGAAGAAGTCTAAATCTTAATCTAATCAACCTTCAATCTCTAAAGTCAAGATCCCTGAACATGTTTAGCGATCAACTCCCAAACTAAAGGTTGATGTAATAGCTAAGAAATCTGAAGAACCTAAGGTTCCTTTGATATCTGATGCTAAAGGCAATCTTGGTACAGGCCCTGCCTATTTAAAATTGTCAAATACTTATGCCTATGGTCCTTAAGCACAATCTTCTTAGCATTAGTCAACTATGTGATAAAGACTTCAAAGTATGCTTTACTAAGAAAGCATGTTCAGTCACTGATAAGAAAGGAAACCTTGCTCTCAACGGTTATCGTTTAGAAAATGTTTATTTCATAAACACGAACTCAACAACCACTGAGAACATTTGCTTTCTAACCAAAGCTTCATCAGATGTCTACTGGCTATGGCTTAAGAGGATCTCTCATCTTAACTTCAAAACACTAAACACTCTATCCTCGAAAGACCTAGTCACTGGCTTGCCTCATCACTCATACGCTAAGGAATCTCTCTGTTCAGCGTGTGAAGAAGGAAAACAAACTAAAGCTAGTTTCAAGTCAAACCAAGTGTCATCAGTGACAAACCCTCTTCAACTCCTCCATATGGATTTATTTGGCCCTGTCAATATACATTCCATTGCTGGAAAGAAATATACTCTTGTCACAGTAGATGAATTCTCTCGTTATACCTGGGTAATGTTTCTCCGTGCAAAAAGTGATACCCCAGAAGAACTCATCTCTTTTGTCAGGAAAATGGATGTCCTAAACAATATGACCATTCGTTCAATTAGGAGTGATCATGGAACTGAATTTAAAAATAGTTCTCTTGATAACTTCTTTGAAAACAAGGGCCTTTTTCACAATTCTTAGCGGTGAGAACACCTCAGCAAAATGGAGTCGCTGAAAGAAGAAACATAACGATCATCGAAGCTGCTCGATCAATGCTCAGCGATTCTCATCTTCCAACTCAATTCTGGGCAGAAGCTATCAACACTGCCTGTTTCACTCAAAATAGGTCGTTGATCGTCAAAAGATTCAACAAGACCGCCTATGAACTTTTCCATCGGAGAAAGCCATGTATCAGCTTTCTTCACATCTTTGGTGTCAATGCTTCATCTTAAACAACAGAGATTTCCTTGGAAAGTTTAATCCCAAAGCTGATGATGGAATATTCCTGGGATACTCCTCAGTATCCAAAGCCTTTAAGGTATTCAACAAGAGAAGACAAACTGTAGAAGAAACCATTCATGTCACCTTTGATGAATCTCGTTCAGCAAATTCAAAGCCTACAGCTGAGAACGACAAGTTGAATCAGTGGATGTTTTCTCATTATAGGGAACCAGAAGCTAACTTCAACCCTGACCCTCAGGTCAACAACCCAATCGCCGATGATGACCCTATCATTATTCCTAGCATGCAAACAAGTGAAACTGAATCCTCCTCTTGGGTATCAGATGTTCCCATAAACACTTTGGCTTCTTCTAAACCCACAACCTCTGAAAACCCATCCACTTCTAATCAGCAATCAATAAATGAAGTATCATCTGAACCTCAACAATTCTTACGTGACATACCTGAAACTACTGCTACTGAAGCCTCTTTTTCAGCACGTCTAGCAATCCATTTTGAGTCACAGATTCAAGCTCCTGCTCAGCGTTGGATATTGAATCACCCTATTAATCAAATTCTAGGTGATCCAAACGCAGGTATTCAGACACGACGAAGTTCAGGTAACATATGTCTTTTTGTTAATTTTATTTCACTGAATGAACCAAAGAAAACTGATGATGCCCTCAGAGATCCAAACTGGGTAAGTGCTATGCAAGAAGAGCTGACTGAATCTGAAAGAAACAAAGTTTGGAATCTTGTCCCCAGACCATCTGAAAAAACTGTGATAGGTACCAAGTGGGTATATCGAAATAAGTTAGATGAATTTGGAACTGTGACCCGCAACAAAGCTAGATTAGTTGCCCAGGGATACAGACAAGAGGAAGGCATAGACTATGATGAAACCTTTGCCCCAGTGGCAAGACTCGAAGCAATTCGACTTTTCTTAGCCTTTAAAGTTCACCAAATGGACGTTAAGTCAGCATTCCCTAATGGAAAGCTGAATGAAGAAGTTTATGTTGAACAACCACCAGGATTCGCTGATCCTAAGCATCCATAATATGTTTATAATTTGGATAAGGCCCTTTATGGTTTAAAACAAGTGCCTCGTGCATGGTATGACACTTTATCTTCCTATCTCATTGCTGAAAAATTTGAACGTGGTAAAACTGATAACACTCTATTTTTCAGAAAGGTTAAAGGTCATATTATTCTTGTTCAAATATATGTTGATGATATTTTATTTGGTTCTAGTAACGCATCTCTGTGTACTTGATTTGCTGAAAGAATGAAGAATGAATATAAGATGAGTATGATGGGTGAACTAACATGCTTCCTTGGACTTCAGATCAAGCAAAGCGATAAGGGTACATTTATCCACCAAGGTAAGTACGTTAAAGATATGCTGAAGACATTCGATCTTACTCAAAGCTCAGCTTTGAAAACTCCTATGGCACCTCCGCTGACACTTAACAAGGATCCCACTGGAAACTGTTAATGTCACTGCCTATAGAGGAATGATTAACTCTCTTCTCTATCTTACAGCGAGTCATCTTGATACCATGTATTCTACTTGTTTTTGTGCACTATATCAATCTGAACCCAAAGAATCACATCTGATCGCTGTAAAGTGAATCTTCAGATATGGGAAGGGTACACCCAACCTAGGTCTTTGGTATCCGAAAAACTCAAGGTTCGATGTAACTGCCTATTCAGATAGTGATTTTGCAGGTTGCAAACTGGATAGAAAAAGCACCACTTCAGGGTTTGATCTAACTGCCTATTCAGATAGTCATTTTGCAGGTTGCAAACTGGATAGAAAAAGCACCACGTTGTCAGCTCTGGGTGGGAAGCTGGTGAGTTGGACGAGTAAAAATCAAAATTTAGTGTCCATCTCTACCGCTGAAGTTGAGTATGTAGCAACTGGTAGTTGTTGTGCTCAGATCTTATGAATGAGAAATCAACTATTAGACTATGACCATCAACTATCAAAGATTCCAATCTATTGCGACAGCATTAGTGCCATCGCTATAGCAAACAACCCAGTGCTACACTCAAAGACAAAACACATCGAGAGCATATATGATTTTATCCGAGATCATGTGATGAATGGCGATATTGAACTTCATTTTATTCCAACTGATTATCAGTTAGCTGATCTGTTTACCAAACCTCTTGATGAGACAAGATTTAACTTTCTCATCAGCGAGCTTGGAATGCTGAAGCTTGAAGAATAACTCTTCAACGGTTAAACATTATGTCAGAAATAAGGTTCTATTTCTTATGTTCATCTTATACTGAATAAATGTTCTATGATACTAACGTACAATTTCTATCCTAGATCACTGAAGTTTTCTTCAGTAAGATGTCTTTCAAAAGAAAACTCGATCACTGACATTTCTCCACAAGTGATCCTTTTGAAAAAGATAAAAACTCATCACTGAGATTTCTCTTAGTGAATTTTCATAAACTCAATACAACCCTGATACTATTAAACAATCAGGGATTCCTTTTGAAAATGAAAAGACAGTTTTATTTGTCACGTTATCAAAAGAGGATGAACCATGGCACACCTTTTTGTCTGACATGTTCGTCCATTACACTTCTTGACCAATACACTTCGTGGGACGTGTCCGTGTCATGATGAGTGTTTTTTCGCTCATCACCCTTTCTCTCTCCTCTCTCATTCCTATATAAACAACTCTCGTTTATATTTTCTCTCTTTACTCGCACAAAACACTCTCAAGGCAAGAAAAATCTTTTGCATTCGAACGAACTTTGAACCTAAGACTTTGATCTTCAAAACCTTCAAGAAAACAGGTTCATACTTCGACTCCTTAATGCTTTTTGGACAATAAAAACTCTTCTTTTGATCTTAAATGTCTGTTATCAAAGAAAAAAAATGTGTCTTTCATCTAAAAAAATCACAGTCCTTCATGATTTTCACTTAAAACCTTAAAAAGCTTTTCCTAAGTTTAAAAATGTTTTTTTAAACTTTCTCTCTCTTATTAATATGTTTTTCCAGAATCTTCCCTTAAAAGGAAACTGGTAAAACATAGTTTTCTACGAGTTTTTGTATTCTTCAAACTGGAAAATCACCTTTACACATTTCTTTCCTTATAAGGAAGCTAGAAAAACCTTATTTCTTACTTTTAGAAATCTTTCCTAACGAAGAAAGTCTGTTCCTCTTCTCCTTTATTTTCTATTTTCTCAGAAATGGCCCAAGTTGTGATTATGGTGAAATCCAAAAATGTAAGGTTCGAGTTGAACCAAGTGACCTTCGTTGGCAACAACCATCTTGCACTACTTCACTTCCCTGAGAAGAAGCCCTGCCTACACCTCGTTGATGCAGTTAACCTCCTACGCAACTCACCAATTTTCTATGCCTTGACAGTTGTACCCCCAGCTCACCGGAATCTACTTCAGTAGTTCTAGTACACTACTGAGCGTACTGAACAAACGTTGAAATCCAAGAGGAAGGTAATAGTAATCGCCTTCCAGACCGAACTAGGCGAAGGCTTCATCACTGCCAACGGTATTCACTCCGCCCTCAAACTACGAGTGGGACCATTTGTCGATCCTCCCACTGATGAAGAACTCATCAGGTTCCTTGATCTCATGAGCTACACATGGGATCTGAAGCCCATCACTGACCTTCCCGACAAAAAACTCACCAAGATCCTGAAGGCCAAAATGCCTTCAGAGTTGAACGTCCTCTTCTCTCACATCATCTCTTCAATGAGTGGTAAAATCGAATCGATGGACCAGGCTAACCGCTACCAACTGCAGATGGGGTACAACCTCATCACTGGGCGTAAGATCGACTAGGGCCAGAATGATCTATGACAATATGATGGTGAAAGTTGAGAAAGAAAAACGAGAGCTAAAGGTACCATACGTACGTTTCTTTTCAGCGCTCTTCTCCTTCTTCCTAAAAGAAGAATACCCTAAGGAGGGTGATTATCAGCTACCTCAGCTAGGGGTCAGAATCCTAAACATGGAGCGATCCGACAACGAGGTAAGTCTTTCTTCCCTCACTTAACTCCTTCTTCCCCACACTTCTTCTACTTCTCAGGCAACGATGTCTGCGGTTCAACCCCCCGCAGCCTCCCACGTTGCCACCTCACATCCTCAACGAAGAGGAAACCATCTGCAACCACTCTTGGTCCTTCCAAAAAGACCTAGAAAATACCTAAGGAGAAAACCCCACCCTCAACAACGACTACATCAGGGGCCGCCTTTTCACTGACGACTCTGGAAGACTTTGTGGTACGATCCGCCATATCTGACGCTACAACAACAAGCACATCAGCGAGCTTCTCAGTCATTGATGTCTCGCTGACAACTACCCCACCACTCTTGGTGCCTCAAAGCACTGAGAAGTTTGATTTCGGCACTGTCAGTGCTAACCCGACTCACTGCACGACCTTCTCTACAACATTTGCTTCTCCATCTATCTCATTGGTTAACACATCAACCGCACCAGCAACAACGGTCGCTAACGCACAAGAGTCACGGCTACAAGATCTCATGCGCAACAATAATGTAGGACTTGATGGTCTCCCTCTCGGGGGCTCTCAGAGTATGCCTCCCGTGTCATTGTCGCCCTTGGAGAATGACATGCTTTATTATGGCGGGAGTAGTCATTTTGACCACGTCTTGCAACCATCAGGTATTCCACCTTCCCCACATCTCTCTTCTCAACCCCTTTCAAATTTTGAGCTTTCATTTGCTCAAAGTTCTTCTTTTCTTACAGGTCCTAATTTGGACACAATCACTACCTCTCTTAAAGGGGTCAAGGATTGCATGGATTCTCTCTCCACGGATCTAACCAACAACACCAGCGTTGTCAACTCTGCTGGTGAATCACTAAAGGAGATCTCGACCTCCCTCTCCTCCAAGACTGAAAACTCTCAGCTTTTTGCCCTAAAGGAAGAGGTGAAAATTTTGAAGAAGGATGTGGAGACTAACTCCTCATCCCTGCAGTCGCTGACTTCAACTGTCACATCTCTCAGCACTGGAGTGGGCTCACTCCAAGGATCTGTCAGCGACATCATCACAAAGGTTGACAACTCCAACTCCCTCCTATCCTCAATTTTGAATAAATTGAGTGAACTGGTGGTCACTCCCATCCCCTCATTTACAACTGAAGATCGCAAGCAACTGGGGATGGTGGCGGATTTTGTTGTACATGCTACAACAACGATCCCTGGCCTAGAAGCCAGGTGGAAAACTTAGAGGCAACCCCTGCCTCAACCTCAGTAGCTCCTCGCCTAGAAAACAGGACCACTGAGGGCGTCGATGCTGATGTTATTGTCTTCCCTCCCCCCATGTTGATGATGACAAAGAGGAGGAGAATAATCTAGAAGACCCTCCTCATGCTGAGAGGGAGGAAATTATAGAAGACCCTCCTCAAGCTGAGGGGTGGTTCTGAAAAATCCAACTCCTCCTTCTTCTCCCTGGGTTATTCCATCTGAGGAGGATGAAGAAGAAGATGAGTAGGACTTGGAAATTCTTGATGACGATCCATCCAATGCTGATGGATATGATAATGATGATGATGATGATGAACCAGGTTCTGGTTTAAACCGGCCTCCATCACGGTTCTTGCTTAGAAGGGCATTGTCTTCACTGTTGAAGGGGAGAAGACAAAGAAATCTTCTTCAAAGAAGACCCCCCAAGGCAAGCAGAAAGGTATTGTTGCCTCTGGGAACTTGAAAATCTTCTTTAACGCTGAGAAGGAACAATCTTCTCAGGGATGCCTTTCCCTTATACCCTACTCTGCTTGTACCCACTCTCACCTCAAACCTCTTCTATACACTTAGCCAAATTCGTCTATCTTTTCTCTTCCCCAAAAGAAATCTAAACTTTATTTCTTTTGATTCAGCTAGTCCTATCCTCTGCTTAAGGGATGGGCTGAAGAATCCCAACTACAATAAATCATCCCAGCATCTATTGTTGATGACTTACAAATAATCCCGGTCTCAGTGATAGAGACTGATGAACAAGAAGAAGAGGAAGAAATGTTGAGTCACCCAAACAGACCCTCTCGACCACTTCAAAGGTCAGAGGGTGAAGAAAAATAAAGAAGATCATCAATGATCCGTCAGCTAGAGAGTCAACGTCTACGGGTTCCTCCTTAACCTGGTCTAGATTTCCTAACCCGGGAAGAATTAGAAGAATCTATCAGGCCTGAGAAACTCCTCACTGAATGCCAAAAGGATGCACAATATGCCCTTAAGGTAGCTCAGAGCTCAGTTTCTGATAAGAAACTGAAGAAGCATTCGATCAGGGTTCAGGAGCAACTCTTGAAAGACATTAGAAAGGAAACACAAAAATAAAGAGTCGTCGGTGATTCCCTCTTGAATGGTGTAGATGGAAAGTTGATCATCGATACCACCCAAGCCAAATTGTCAACCTGAGCCTGAAGGGAAAAACAACAAAGCTAGCAGTGATGGTGGAAGTCACAATCATCAGGGAGAATGACTACTCACAGAGAATCTTCATGTCAAATCTAGAGTTGTTCGGGTTTGATGAGTGGCTTGAAATCAGGAGTGCCATTCAGAAGTCCAAATCAAAATACAAATCCCATGTGGAGAAGTTTTTAAACATGCACATCAACAATATCACATCTACAATGGACTTGCCTCCTCCTCCAGCGCTCCTTCAAAATCGAAGACCTGCCCCAACTAAAAGAAGACGAGTATCATCCTTTGATGGGCCTGCTATGTGATCCCTACAATAACAAGTAATCAAATGACAATAACAATAATATCAACAAATATGCTCACCTCTATATATGATTGAAGATCTCGCAGTCTACTACACATGAAGATGGAGAGTTTTTCTCTTGGTGTATGCTGCGATGGTTTTACAAATAGAGGCTTAGTCTAAATAAAAGGAAAAGCAAACTATATATACTAAAGACAAGTTTGGCAAACTTGTCACATTTGGTCCCTCTACTTGTTATCTACTGGGTACAACAAATATAGCACTAACAATCTCCCCCTTTGTACCAATGTAGAGCCATAAGCTTTAGATGTCCACCGGGACCACATGTCTCTTCTGAAATCCCGAATATGAGCTCGAATCTCTTTAGTTCATTCCTGTACTGCCTTCGGTAAGTGATGGCATCCAGGACTTCCTTGATCAGCTCTTTCTCTTTGTCTTTCAGCTTCACTTCCCCGTTTTTGATGATTGTGAGCATCATGATCATCAAAATTCTTTACAAATTCAACAGTCTTTGAAAACGAGAAACAATCTCCTCCTTTGATCTGTATAACCGTCAATTCCAGAAATGTTTATCCGAATCTTTTCAAATTCAGATAATATAAAAGTGGTAACCCTGAAACAACGGATGAAACAATTAAAATGCCTGTAAGTTGCACAAAGCCACTTAGTACAACGGATGTACTTTGGAAATGAGCTTTTTGATGATCACTCCTCCAGGGCTTCCATTCAATAATCGAAAAACACAAAGGAATTTCTATGAACGTTATGACAAGAAAACATATTCCTTGTGTGTACGTGCAAGTGTAGAAATGATTGAAGCAACTTATGCTTGATTATAGGCTCAAATTGTGTAAACTGTTGAGACAGCAACAAGTTTTCCACGGACTCAATGTGCATGATTGAAGTGCAAAGGTGGGGCAAACTTCCTTCTTTTTCAATATCCAAACCTTCCGAGTGAAGATTAGATAGATTATACGCTGCGTCCCCAAGGAAATTGAAACATTTCTTTGTTGAGAAAGAAATGAGTAGCTGGTGGGGTTAAAGTAAGAGTTGGCATGGGCTAGTTGCCTGTTTCAATGATGGTCACCAAAGAATGTGAACCAATCAGTAATGTGGCTGCCCGGCTCAGAAATTGGTTAGTGCAGAGTTCTCGTATTCTTTTAACTCTGTTCTCACATACTCTTTCTGTTTTTCATCAGCTCACTGCTAACCAAACTCTCTTTTTCATTTTATCTCAGCACAATGAGATTACTCAACCAGATGAGTTATCTCCCCCACTCTTTGATTTCGACCCCTCACCCCTCAATCACTCAAGGATAACTTCTTGGGTAGGAAACACTGGTTAACGTGGATCCATAGAAGTTCTTTTAAGCTCTCACACTGATTCCCATGAATGTTGTCCTAAAAGATATGTTGTTCAACAGTTTATCTTAAACAATTATAAATCTCAACTTTTTGAAAACATTGTCATCAAAATGTATGCTCCTCAATAATATCATGAAATATTTGAGCATTTGAACGTTGAAGATTTCTCACAACAAGAATATTGAATGAATGAAATGAATTTGAAAGACTTGTTTGAGAATCTGACAATGTATCAATCAGATCAAAATATGAAAGATATTCATTAACGGTTAGGGTATCAAAGAATTGGATCTTTTGTTTATATGAACAAATATAAACAATCTTTGAATGAAACGGTTATGCTCTTACGCTGAAATGAAAATGATGCTCAACACAATGTTGGAAATTCAAACGGGAGTATTACCATCGAAAAGTTGGTTCGTTTTAAGACATGGTAATAACAAAGTCAAAAAGAAGTCGAACCGGTGTGTATGAATACTTGAAAGTATATAGATAAGATAATACGCAAGTATTAATCTTTGGAAACACACGGTCAGAAACAATGATATAATAACCCGAGATATACATGAAAACATTTAAAGCACCCTTCTAAAATTATATAAATCTTTTTGAAATAGAGAAGCGGTTTGAACATTTAAGAAAACAATTTTTCGTGTTTGAAAGTCGTTCTTCTTTCAAACAGTCTCAAGTTAAGTTCAGAAGATACTTACAGTCATCAGTACTATCTCCCCCTCAAATTATGATCGGCTGATTTAAAATCGAATAAGCTCCCCCTCAAAATCTGCAAAGATCTTAATTTGACAAAATCAGCACATTTAACAGTCAAAGGCTATTTTTTTTAATTTATTTATTTATTTATTTATTAAAGATTAAGAACGAGTCCTGATCTGATATGATCAGAAGTCAAACACATTGAAAGCTCGGGTTCTAAACTGAAGTGTTTAGAAGCCATTAACATGTTGAAATGCGGGTTCTGAACTGTTATGGACAGAAGCCATCAGCTCATTGAAATCCGGGTTCTAAACTGACATGTTTAGAAACCATTAATCTCTTTGAAATGCGGGTTCTAAACTGAAGTGTTTAGAAACCACTATCTTAAACATTTTAGAAAGATATATCAATAAGCACAAATGTATCAAAAGTTTAGAAATTCTCTCCCCCTGAAATTATGCATGTTGTTCAGCATAGGTACTCTTCTTCAAATCTGCACAGTTCTCATCTGTTTCCAGTCATGTGTATGGTATAGTTCTGACAATCAGCACCACACATGATAAACCTGCAAAACAAATTAAGTTGATTTTGGTACCCAATGGAACTTAGGTCCTGGCTTGTTATGTGCAGTTCGATTTGAAGGAATATTATAAGTACCATACCAGTACTGAACATGTTCTTTCTTCACAAAATCATGAGTTCCACAATAAGAACAACATATGTGCTTTTGTGCTAACCTAATCAAATGATTTGTAGAATAAACAAGATTAGGTTTAACAAAAGACTTACCTTTTGGAGCGTTGTTCTTCTTGTTGGCGGGTGTAGGAACATATGACTTTGGGGCATCTCTTTCAGGAGTTGAGCCTTTCACTTTCCAAACCATTTTTACTCTTTTGAAAACAAGATTTTCTGAAGGTTTGGAGGTAGAAGCATCTGACTTATCAACAGAATGATTATAAAAGAGATTGGAAGGACGAATATGATCTTTTGAAAAACCCTTTGATTTGTCAAATCCCTTGGAAGAAACATCAGTATTTATTGAACTTGAAGCCGTTCTAAATGAACATTCAGAACCAGTTGAGGAAACAAGTGGAGTCTGAACCATCGTGTCAGGACTTGCTGGTTTTGAGATCTCAACTTTAAAAATAATGTCTTTAAGTTCTTGGACTTTGTTAGACAAAATGTTTCTCTCTTTTGATAACAAATCAAATTCTCGTAGAAACCCAGATTTGACCTTATTCTCTATCATAATAGTAGATAAACCAGATAAATTCTTTGTCAGCCTTTTTATTTCATTCTGAAAAATCTTTCTTTCTTTCTCAAAATCATCTTTCAAACACTTTGTTTGAAATCCTTCAGCCTTCAACTTTTCAGACTCTTTTCTTTCAAAATCATGCTCTCTCCTCTCCTTTTCAAGAGTCTTTTCTAAATCAGACAATTTGTTAGAAAGCTTAACAAACTTTGTTTCAAAAGATTTTCTTTGAATATCAAACTCAGACGTCTTTTTCTCAAGCTTTTCCTTTTCTAAAAATAAAACTTTTTCAAAATCTGAGTTTTGATTTGAAAGTTTTATGCATCTGAGCTCGATAGCTTTCTTTTCCTCATCAACTTGATCAAGATCAGATATTTTCTTTGTTAGCTCAACGTTCTTTTCCTCTAAAGAAAGCATGAGATTTGCTTTAGATTCACAATCACACTTCTCCACACCAACTTGTGTTTTCAGATAGTCAAACGTGTTTAAATAAACGGCAATAAGCTTTTCTTGTTCTCTAATTTTAGCCATATATTTAGAATTATCGCTCTGAATTTTGCTAGCTGTCATTTTAAATTACTTGTAATGATCGTATAATATCAAACTGTTCGGATTAGAAAAATTAAAATTGTTCACTTTTGCAACAACACTCTATCGCAAAAAAATTTGAGATACCACGAACCGTCGCAAATGATACTTGAGATTCCAACCAAAAAGTTGCTAAGCCTTTGATTTAATTAAAAAATATGCAACTTGATTTTTAAAAAAAATTGCAATATTTAATTAATAAAAAAAATTGCCAAACTAACCAAATTCTCTTGTTGATTGCGAAGCTCACCAAACAATCACCAACTATAGATTTAATAATAATAAAAAACATGTGATTTGATAAGTTGTAGTTGATTGCGATGCAAATTTGACCCAAAAAAAAATGATGGTTGCGATCCTCACCAACAAGCCAAAATAGAAGGTTGCGATCCTCACCAAAAAGCCAAATTAGAAGGTTGAGAGGCAAAGATTCAATCGCAATGAAGGGTTGCGAGGGATTTTTTTTTTTGATGGTTGCGAGGGAAATTAAAGATGAAGGTTGCGAGGGAATCTTTCCTTCGCAATAAGAGGCTGCGAGGGAATCTTTCCTTCGCAATGGTCTGTTGCGAGGGGTATGAACTGGATGATTTTTCAGGAGTTGAATCTTCAATACACCTCGGAATGGGCTGAAAATTTGAACGAGTGTTCCTCACAACATTCTGGGCACTTTTATAACTTGGAGTTTTGTCTAAAAACCAACAAAAATGTGATTTTTGAAGCAACCCAGTACATGAAAACAAAACAGAGACTTTTTGAAAAATATAGAAAATTGCACAAATTGAGCTACACTCCTGGTGATATGCGGAATTAAGTACACAGGAAATTTTTACTAACACTCTTTGATAGATTCCAACCACTAGAAGAACTCTAGAGGCCAAAATCAACCAAAAAATGATGAACTTTAAGAACACTCAATATTTGCACAAAAACTCATATAATTCTAATCTGAACAATATGATAATCTGCTCTGATACCAATTGTGATCCCTACAATAACAAGTAATCAAATGACAAGAACAATAATATCAACAAATATGCTCACCTCTATATATGATTGAAGATCTCGCAGACTACTACACATGAAGATGGAGAGTTTTTCTCTTGGTGTATGCTGCGATGGTTTTACAAATAGAGGCTTAACCTAAATAAAAGGAAAAGCAAACTATATATACTAAAGACAAGTTTGGAAAACTTGTCACATTTGGTCCCTCTACTTGTTATCTACTTGGTACAACAAATATAGCACTAACATGCTATCAGAAATGAAACTGGAATTGAGTTCTCAAGAGAAGTAGTGCTCGGACCTCCTCCTGATCTCTCAGCTTTGGAGTTATCACTGCCACCACGTGGACCTTATATACCTGGCCAAGTGATAAGTGACTCCTATGGTATCATATTTCTAGATTGGGATGGTATCCTACGCCTACAACGTTTTTTTGAGCTTTCCATCTGCCTTGTCAATCAACTCAGAGATCTTATCTACTGGTGCAACAAATCAAGACCAGACCTCTTCCTAAAAACCCATGTACTAAACGAAGCCAAACTCAGAAGGAAACAAGGTGAAGTGGTACCTGATTGGATGATCCCTGAAACTAACTTCTTTGACGAGATGCTCTTCAAAGACCAACCTCTATAGCAGATAGATTTCTCCTTTTATACTCTCTCTTGTAATTTATCAGTAGTTACTTTTAGTACTTGTAATTTTATTTCACTTGTACTTGTAATTTTTCAAACTCCCATGTAAACTGTTTACGAAGTTAAATGAAAATTTCAGTGAAGTACTTTACTCCATTCAGTACTAGAAAAGATCCATGAAAACAGTAAATGGGAAACGCATCTATGAGTCACATTTATCCTTATGTTTTTTTTAACAATTAGCAATTTTGTATTTTTGCTTTGTTATCATCAAATAGGGGGAGATTGTTGATCCAAACTCTCTTAGTGATTTGATGATGACCGTTAGAATAACTTAGTGAAACTTACAAATGACATTTGTATGTATTAGTGTTTCACCATCAGTGATAACCTACTGAGTCTGTTCAGTATCACTGATGGTAACCACTGCTCTTTATAGTATTCCCGCAGCGATAAATGTCCATCAGTGATAACCTGAGTCTGTTCACTTGTCGCTGATGATCGCTGATAGTTTCATATGTAAACAATGTTGTATGTAACCCCCGAAAACAAGTTTCGCGACAAAGAATTCATTGCTGACATCGAAGACAAAGCTGATGAACAAGTGACACGTCTACTAATGATCTGATGTGGACATCAGTGAAACCAAGACAAGTCCACACACGTGACATTTTGTGATCCCACAATGACAAGTAATAAGAGTAAATACACAATATATATGAATCAAAGAAGTACACCTCTATATATGATTGAAGAACTTGCAGCTTACAACTTCACAGAAGGTTGAGAGGTTTACAAAGTGGAAGGAGGCTGCGAAGATAGAGGCGTGTGTATTTTGTATGTTGAATGTTCTATGTTGTGGTGTGACCTAAAAATACAGATAGTATACTATATATACTATTCAAAGTTTGACAACATGTCACATTTGGTCCCTCAACTATAATACTACATGGTACAAGATAATGTAACATTAACAATCTCCCCCTTTGTACCAATGTAGAGCCATAAGCTTTAGACATTCATTGGAACCACTTGTGTCTTCCGAAGCCCGAAAATCAACTCGAATCTTCTTAGCGCGTTCCGGTAGTCTACTCGATATTTGACGGCATCCATTACTTCCTTTATCAACGCCTTTTGTTTCTTCGACAGCTTCTCTTCTCCTTTAGCATCCAATCGTAATCTGCTCACTAGATGAATCTGAATCATCTTGAAAGTTCCGTCGCTGAATTTATTTGCATCAGTGACTCTCATGAATTTCTTCTCTGAGGCTGAGTCAATGAACACAACTCCAAGATCTGGTTTGCTCAGCACGGTGTAAGCTTGAACACTCTGAATATCTGCCAGATCTAGATTCGGAGGTCTGATGTTGACTCGTTCTTGACGCGCTTCCAAGGCCATTTGAAAATCCTTAAGATATGAAAACTTCAGGATGTTCTTCATGTACCTCTTCAGACTTTGATAAGCATCTGACCATTCTCCCTTCTTTTTAGGATCTCGAGACAGGATTTCATACAAGTTGCAAACGTCATTGAGCTGTAGTTTCTGAAAATCTGCCTCATTAAAGACTAGTTCTGAATCATCTGATCTCTGAACGGTAAATACTGGGTACCAAACCTTTGAAAGCTTTCGCGATTCTATCTTCAGTACTCTTCTGATCGGTTTGTCAGACTTTATTGCATTGGCGTTCAGCGATTCATATCTCATGAAATAGAGATATTCAGTTCTGTGCTTTTCTGGCCAATCTTCAATCCCGTAGACTTTTTCCCAAGAGATTGGCTGCATGACCCTTACAAACATATTGCTTCGTAAGATTTCCTGAAAGGGAGTCATAATTCTGACTCGTAGGCCAGTCGCCACAAATCCTGGTTCATTCTGGATAATGTCTTGGAGAAGTCTGATTTCTGCTTGAAGCGTTGGATCTCTGAGATGTTCAGCAGGTTGTAGGTTGATAACGATCGGAGCTTGCGGTTGAATTACTTGAGCTTGAGCTGGAGTTATTGAAGTATCTGTTTGTTGAATAGAAGATCCTGGAGCTTCAGTCTCTGAATCTAGAGCAACCATCATAGTATCAGAAGAATCAAACACATTTGCAATTTCTTGTTTGATCTGCACCGTTGTTCGTTCGGGCTCTTCATCTGAATCTATGATTATAACGTCTGTCGTCCAATCATCTTCTGTTCTATTGTCACTAGCCGAAGGCTTTTCAACCCCAGCTATGACATCAGCTAGAATATCGAGATTCTCTGAGTCAGTGGCTCCTTTACTTGTATCCTCGGACGCTTTACCGGAAGATGTCTCAGTTTCTTTCTCTACTGCAGTGCTCTCAGAAGCAGCAACTGTACTTGTTCCAACACCTGTACCTGTACCTGTACCTGTACTCTCCCCCTCATGGTGATCTGGATCATCCTGATCATCATGTCTTCTTTTCTGAGCGGTTTCAGCTTGAACACCACAAGCCAGTTCGACTACTTCGACCCTTTTGACAATCGAATGAAAGCCAGCCAAAAAGGAAGCTGCCATGTTGGAGATTGAGGTATTTAGCTGCTCAAATTGGGGAACAAGCAGTGGATTGGTGGTTGATGAAGCTTGAGGCGGTGGTGGAGGTGGAGGTGCGGTTTGTTGACGAAGCAAGCTAATAAGATCGACATCCTCGCCTGGTCTTGGATCGTGTTTGGCAAGAAGTCGTGCAAGCAGCTCTGACTTGAGTAGATCTTCAGGAGCAAGATTTAACGGGATCGATGTTGGATCTTGTTGAACGGGTTCGGCTCTAGTCAGTTGAGGTTCAGATGTAGAAGATTCAGCCGGTCCTTTACCTTTCACCGCTCTGATTACATCATCACTTAATTTCTGAAACTCTGCTTTCATTTTGTCAGTATGAGCCTGATATGTGTTGTCGATAGATCTGACAAAATGCTTTAGTAGAGTAAGTGGCACGAATCTATTCGGAGGAGGGCCAACCAAACTAAACGCTCGTTCGAGATCAGCACTAACACCCAGACCACTTAGGTTACTGGTTGAAGTATCGGTTGAAGCAACCGTACTGCCTGTGTTCAAAGCTGGCATAGAGTTAGCAATGACAGGACTTCCACCCGATCCTCGTGACGCACCAACAAAGGGTGGCACTCTGGGTCTTCCGGTTGGGGCACGAAAGCTCCCAACAAGGTGTTGTTCAAATAGCGGTGACCTAGGAAAAGAAGTTGTTCCAAAAGGCGCTAGACTCGATGTGCTCTGAAATGAAGTCGGTGGCCGGGGCAGGGGCCTACCTGTTTCAATACCAGCGAACACCGAATGTGTTGCCGATAGACTTTGTGCATATTCCCCTGTGCTGAATGAAACACCGGCCTGTTGAGAGACCGATGAGTGGCTTGGTGGGGGTGTGCACTGCATGGTTGGGCGGACCATGGCTGTTTCAATGCTCAACGGCGACGAACGCACGTTGGCAGAAGATGTGGTTGCCCGGCTTGGATCGGCTTCGGAAGAGTCGGTAGTTATAACTTTTTCCGACTCTTTCACATTTTCGCTCATTTCTTTTCTCCCTCTTGCCTCACCACTAAGTACATTTTCTTCATCTACGTCTACTTCTTCGTGTATAAGTGAAGTATCAACAGCAGCAACTGTAGAAGTAACCATAGGTTCTGGTTGTCTAGATGAACCTGCACCAGGTGTTTCAACTCGAGGCCTTTTTCTTGTTTGCCTTGGTAACAAGTTTGCATCTGGATCTGAGTCATATTCATAATCACCAAAATCAACTAGAGGACTGAATGGTTCTGTTCTTTGGCTTGAAGAAGATGTTGCTTGATCCCCAGAGCGTGAAGATGTAGCACGACCAGTACTTCGAGTCCTACCCCCCACTCTCTTTCTTGTTGTTCTTCTCACCACTCGTTGTTCAGGAACCCCTTGTTCCTGAACCCCCTCGACAATAGGACCCTCACCACCTACTGGGTTTGCATCTTGGGCAGGTCCAGCCGGATCTGGCTGGTCCATTAATGCGTTTTGCTCCCTATACTGAATCACTACCCAGCTAGCCTGGTCGGCATAATTCAGTACCTCTGGTCGAATAACGGCGGTATGTACGAATGGTTCATGTGCTGGCGGTACAAGGCGGTGCATCCAGCTTGCTGGTCCTCGCTCAGCTTCCTCTCTTCTTGGGATTTCCGGTCGGTCTTGCATAGCCTGATGAATCAGGATTTGGAAGAACCGTTGAAATGGCACAAAGTTGCGTCTCATTTTGGGTTTGAGCTGATCTGCAACAATTTCCACCATTTCATTCCAGATAAGGACAGCATAGTCTATATTGCGGTTTGAGCGAATGCATGAAACATCTTTAGGATCGCTAGATTCGTCTTATCTAGGCCAGTATGCTTAGATGTCATGCAGCGATTGAGGATTGAGCATAGGGTGTACCACACCGGCGGTAGATGTTGTCTTCTGAATTGTGATGAACCGGTGAGTACGGGGACTCTTGGATCTTGATATCCAAGGCTGCGGATATCCGTGAATAATTCTTCAGAAACAGCTGGATCTTCGAAGTTGTCGCGTCTTGGAAGTTCGAGAGCACGACGTAAGCCTTGTAGTGTGATCCTTACTTCGAAATGGTCTATATTAGCATTGAATCGCTGTGGTCGAGCCGTAGGATTGAATCGGAGTGTGTGCCAAAATTGTTGTAAATAAATGGCAGGCACTCTCTCGACCCTTGTCAGTGCAGTGCGAATTGGATGACCACGGATGATCTCTAGAATTATCTGGTGAGAGAAGTTGCTTTCAAGATCCAGGTGATGATTATTTTCACGGATTGCTAGAAAGCTGGCCCTTGGCATGGTTTCTTCATCCGGGTCAACGGTATTGACGGATGGATGTGAAGAGCGTTGCGAGGCGATGATGGTGTTGTCATCGGATGCATATTCAGCAGGTTGTTCAGCCATCTGTAAGGTATTTTAACATGTTAGAACAGATTTAAGCAATTCAAACAGAAAGGTATTTTTCTTGAAAAAATCCCAAAAATCCCAAAAACAAAAAAATTCACAAGGCCTTGAAACCTCGCAATACATGATTGCGAGGCTCGCAGTCAACGGAATTAGAAGATTGCGAGGCTCGCAAGACCTGGAAGGTTGCGAGGATCGCAGTCTTAAAGAGTATGAGTTGCGAGGGGTTTGAATGTCTGAGGATTGCGAGGTATATGAACATTAGCAGTAAAACCTATGTGATTTTCCAGATTTTCGAAATTAGCATGTATAGATGTTAAAATTGATACTAGCATGCTCGGTTTTGGTTCGTGAGTAAACCTTAATCATCTAAAACATCTAACAAGCACTAATCGATTGAATTTTAGCATGTAACAGTGACCGACCCTAAAACCCCTTAAACCTTAAATGCAAAATCGATTAAATCATGATTTTTAACGGATGAAATGTAATAAGAATCGAGAATACATACCTCTTAATCGAATGTAGTCGATTACACGGAGTAGAATCAACAAATAAAACTTCTTTGGTCGAATCGCAATGTTCAGTATCGAGAGAAAAAAACGAGGGTTCTTTATGGAGAGGTTTTTGAAATAATGACTAAGTCAAAGATCGCAAGTATATAAACCAATTTGAAATCCGTGACACGTGTCACTCCCTGAATTTCTCAAAATTTAAAAAAATTCGGATCGCAATAAACAAAACCAAACCTCGCAATATAAGATTGCGAGGGAATCTTAGGATCGCAATAAACTACTGCGAGGGAATCTTTGAATGAAGGGAATCTTCGCATCGCAATAGAAGACTGCGATGGAAAGATTCCATCGCAATGAACTATTGCGAGGGAATTGCGAGGAAATTTGATACTTTGACATTTTTGATCTTTTTCCAAATTTTAGCCCACTGGAAGATGTCCAACTTCCAATTGTTTATTTAAACTAGGTAATTTCCAAGACTATTTTTCACTCTCCCTTAAATGATGCATAAGGGTTTATAAAAAATTCAAGTTAGAAACACTTACCTTGTTATCTTCAAGCAGTAAGTATTTGGAAATACCTTTTACTTACTCTGTCATGTATGCACACTCCCCCTCTTTTTGTGCGTACTCCATTTCCTGTACTCCCCCTGAGACTATGAACAAGTCTTTTGCATACATAGATATCATCACAATTGTATCGTTACGATAAAATAAACTTTGAAACACAACAAATACATGAAATTGAAATATCTTATGTTGATAATAGAATGTGATGAAAATATGAGTGTATCAATTTAGATAGATTTATCTAGATTGAAAGATACATATTTCCATCCATTAAATGATCAAATTAGATATTACACTTTCATGTTCAACATGCCAAGCTTGGATATTAAGAAATTAAAGCGTTTTTCATCCAAGGCTTTTGTAAACAAATCGGCAAGTTGATGCTCTGTTGGAACAAAATATAATTCAACCGTACCTTTTTCCACATAGTCTTTTATGAAGTGATACCTGACATCTATGTGTTTGGTCTTTGTGTGCTGAACCGGATTTGCTGTAATGGCAATTGCACTTTTGCTGTCACAGTTGATAGGGATCTTCTCGTATCTGAAGCCGTAGTCCTGCAGTTGAGTCCTCATCCACAGAACTTGTGAACAACAACTGGCCGCAGCAACATACTCTGCCTCCGCAGTTGATGTAGAAACACAGTTCTGTTTCCTCGATGACCAACTGACCAACTTTTCCCTTAAAAACTGAACATGACCAGAAGTGCTCTTCCGGTCTAGCAAACTACCTCCATGATCTGCATCTGAGTATGCAGTGAGCTCGAATCCTGATCCCTTTGGGTACCAAAGTCCAAGGTACGGTGTCCCTTTCAAATATCGAAAGATCCTTGTAACAGCACTTCGATGTGATTGTTTTGGTTGTGCCTGAAATCTTGCACATAAACATGTAGAGAACATTATATCTGGACGACTCGCAGTGAGGTACATTAATGAACCTATCATCCCTCGGTAGTTCTTGACATCGACATCTACACCGTTTGGATCAGGACCAACTTTTGATTGGTGAGCCATAGGTGTACCAATCGAAGTACAGTTTTCCATTTTGTATTTCTTCAAAATGTCAAACACGTATTTTGATTGGTTGATGAAGATACCTGTCGAGAACTGCTTGACTTGTAATCCAAGAAAGAAATTAATCTCTCCCATCATACTCATCTGCAATCTGGTCATCATTAAACCTGAAAACCACGTGCATAATCCAGGGTTAGTTGAACCAAAAATAATGTCATCGACGTAAATTTGTACCAAAAGAATATCACCTTCTTGTTCCAGAGTAAAGAGAATTGTGTCAATTTTACCTTTTCGAAAGCCAGCACCAAGTAAGTAGGTAGATAGGATTTCATACCAGGCGCGAGGGGCTTGCTTCAGACCATAGAGAGCTTTGTCAAGTATGTAGACATGATCTGGATAATCTGTGTCCACAAAACCCTCTGGTTGAGAAACGTATACTTCTTCTTTCAAAACGCCGTTCAAGAATGCTGTCTTCACGTCCATTTGATAAACAGTGAAGTTTCTGTAGGCAGCGTATGAAAGAAATATCCGTATTGCTTCTAAACGAGCAACCGGTGCGTATGTCTCATCATAGTCTATTCCCTCCTGTTGCCTGTATCCTTTCGCTACAAGGCGTGCTTTGTTTCTTATCACAATCCCTTCACTGTCTTTCTTGTTCTTCAGGATCCATTTTGTACCAATGACCGTTTTACCCTTTGGTCTAGGAACAAGTCTCCATACTTTTAGAGCTTCAAATGAGTTCAGCTCATCTTGCATGGCAATTATCCAATCTGGATCTTCTAAGGCATGTTGAACAGATGTAGGTTCAACTTGACTAAGAAAGAGCGCAAATAGGACCTCGTTTGCCGTTGCCGATCTAGTTTTGACTGGTTCGTTGACTTGACCAATAACCTGAGTAATGGGGTGACTCTGCGTCCATTTCGTTGAGTGTGGGAGAGATGCAGCACTTACATTTGGATCCACCAAGGTAGGGTCTTTATCGAAGTTCAACTGTATTGTCAAGATAGGTTCCGGTGTTTTGACAGGTTCATTGACAGATGTGTCAACAGGAACTGCCTCCGGTTCTGCTTCAGAAGATGACTCTGGTATGTTTGCAGACCCATCATCATTGACATTTGAAGTTGTACCCGACGAAGAAGCACCATGTGTGGATTCACGTTGTCGTCTACTTCTCATGATGATTTCTTGTGTAGAACCCAAATGCCTGTCACTTGAAGAAGTTATCTGAGTCGTTGCATCTGTTGAGGGTTCCGATGAAGGACCCGACAACGAAGCCTGAGCTGGTGTTGCAACCTGACTCCTGTTATTTAAAGATGACGAAGAGTTATCATTATTAAAGTAGTCATCATAAAAGTATTCAAACAATAAATCAAGATCACTGGGCTTTGAGTTAGAAGTGGAAGCTTGATTCTTGTTTGATGTCCTAGTCACCATCGGACGTATTTGTCCGGATGCTAGGATCCCTGATATTGCGGGTTCTGTACTGTTATGGACAGAAGCCATTTCTTCAGATTCGTCGAATTTGACATTGACACTTTCTTTCACATTCTTTGAAGACTTGAGATAGATCCTGTAAGCCTTTGATGTGAGCGAGTATCCGATAAAGAAGCCCTCCAGCCCTTTAGGACTGAATTTGTTCAATTTGTCCTTATCGTTCAGCACAACGCACCTGCAACCAAACACACGAAAGTAGTGTATTACAGGTTTTCTCTTATTCATTAATTCATATGGTGTTTTGCCAAACCGTCGATGTATAATGGAACGGTTTTGTGTGTAGCATGCCGTTGCAACAGCTTCAGCCCACAGATACAGAGGTAGATCAGAATAAGACAGCATCGTTCTGGCCGCTTCAACGAGTGTTCGGTTTCGTCTTTCAACTACACCATTTTGCTGAGGTGTTCTGGCCGCAGAATATTGATGTGAAATTCCTAATGACTGAAAGAAGTCATCAAGAGTTCTGTTTTTGAATTCTGTCCCGTTGTCTGATCTGATATTCTGAACTGATAGTTGTAGATTCACTTGAATCTGTTTGATTAACGAGATGATCAAGTCAGGAGTTTCGTCTTTTGAACGAAGAAACTTGACCCATGTATATCTTGAGAAATCATCAACAACAACTAACACATATCGTTTGGCATTGATACTCTGAGTCTTCATCGGACCACAGAGATCCATATGAAGAATTTCTAGTGCTTTGCTTGTGCTGGGTTCCGGCTTTGGTGGGTGAGGAGCATGCTTTATCTTCCCTGTTTCACATGCAGTACAGAAGTTGTCTTTCTCAAACTTCAGTTCTGGTAGACCAGTAACTAAATCACCTGTCTGCAGCTTTTGAATGTATCGAAAGTTGAGGTGAGATAGTCTTCGGTGCCATAACCAGCTTTTGTCAAACGACGCCTTTGACATCAGACACACATTCATCTTGGGGTTTAGCTTGGATAGGTCAATGGTGTAAAGATTTGAATTGCGCGACCCAACTAGAAGTTCATTTCCGTCATCGGTTAGAACTGCACACCGAGTCTTCTTGAAATGTACTTCTAGGTCTTTGTCACAGAATTGACCTATACTAAACAGGTTGTGTCCCAATCCTTCAACATAGTTAACCTTGGTTATTTTGACCTTGTCTGTTACTATGTCTCCATAACCTAAGATAGGAGAGTACTGATCATTTCCAAATTTGACTCTCCCTCCATCTCTTTCTACAAAGTTGCTCAAGAGTTCCTTTCTTCCAGTCATGTGTTTTGAGCAACCAGAATCCAAGTACCACACATGACGGAGCTGCAAAAAGGAATTTAAACAGTTTTAGGTACCCATTGCCAATTGGGTCCTTTTGGGTTAGGAGTCTTTGTAGTTCTAGGTAGCCATTTCAAATTGGCAATGCTCTTTCTATTACCATTGTTAGAGTAATTAGGTGTATACAACCAACAGTTATAGTCAGATTTGCCAATGAAATCATCCACACCACATGAAGCACAACAGATTTTATCATGAGACAAGTTAATCAGTTGTTGCATTGTATAAATCTTGCAAGGTGTTACAAGTTTTCTATTGTCAACAGCATGATTAATTACATTCAAAAACAACTTGTCCTTCTTGAAATTTAAAACATTTAAAGGAACTTTGGATGATTTGATCTTTGTCACTTCTTGTGTGGATGCTTTTATCTTCCACTCAAGTTTCTTGTTGGTTCTTAAATTACGATCTGAAACACCAGACAAAGAAGAGTTGTGAGATTTTGAATATAGAGTTTGAGTAGATTTAGCATGCTTCTTCTGTTTTGGTTTTCTTTTCTTTTTCTGAAATGATTGTTTTGATTTATATTTAGAATAGTAATCATTGACAGAAATTTTCTCTGAAGACTTGGAAGATTCCCCTTCCAAAATGATCTTTTTAGGTTCCTCTTCTTTTATCAAAAAATCAGTGTGATCTGGAAGTTTTGCACTGAAGTCAAATAGAACAGGCAATTCATTTTCAACTTTGCCTTTGCCTTTACCAACATCCATACTATCAATATTAGAATCACTTTCTGATGAAGCATAAAAGAAACCATAAGACTTAGGATAATGAAATTCATTAAATTCTGTTGAAGCATGTTTAACAGATTTTTCCTTTAAATTCCAAAAATCATAACCATGAGATGTTGGTTTACTAAGAAAATCATCTATTTCTTTTTCTTGGTCATCTATTTTACAACCCTTCAAAACAGTTGTTCCCATGAAAGCTTTGCATGAAGAAAGATCTGAATCAGAAGAATGTGTTACGTTTGAAACCTTTTCATCAGATATTTCCTTAAGTTTTCTTTTCATATCAATTAAGTTTTCTAAAAGAACTGTGATCACAACTTCCTTTTCAATCTCAAAAACAAGTCTGTTCTCTCTTTCTTTCCCTATTATTTGTCTTTCAAGAAAAAGCGTTTTCTGAAAAGTTAATAGTTGATCTGAAAGATCCAAACATCTAAGTTCTAGAGATTTCTTTTCTTCAAAGCTTTCAGGTTCATCATTTATGCTATATGACAAAACAGTAAAGATAACTTCTTTTTCAATATAAAAAAGAAGTTGATCTTCGTTTCTGATTTCTTCAACATTAAAAATTATATTCCTTTCGAGCTCCATGAGTTTTTGTTCAAGAACCATTGGTGGAAAATACCTTTTTCCTTCCAAAACAGATTTTTCAGGATTATCCTTTTGAGTATTTTCTTTTTCCTCTGGTTCTTTAACAATATAACTCTCAAAATAATCATTTGGTAAGGTTTTTTTCATTATCTAATGCCTTGGCATTCTCTGGACCATACCAAAAAGGAAGTTGCATTCTAACAGTGATTTTTCTTTTTGTTTCTTCCTCAGCCTTTTGTTCTTCCTCATGAAGTTGTTTGATTTGATAGCAAGGATGTGTAACAGGCATAAACCATTCAAATTCATACTGAGTGGGAGTTTTAGTTATGGCATTCCTTAGGTACTGAGGATTGTCATATCCAATACCCCACTTTGCGTTATAGTATCTGAATTTGTTTGGCTTATTCATTTGAATTGTTTGTTCTGTTTGACCTGCTTTGTACAGTTTATCTTCCAGATCTTTGATATTTTCACTCAGCTCTTCATTTCTTTCTTTATAAGCATGTAAAAGACTTTCAAACTCGCTATTCTTTATTTCTGAACTCATTAATTTTTCCGATAGTTCAGATACTCTATCTTGAAAGTACGCATGACCAATATCGAATTCAGTCTTTTTCTTTTTCAATTCAGTAATTTGACTGTCTTGTTCTATTAGTCTTTCCTTTTGAGTTGAAATTATTTCATTAGCAATGTTCTCATCAGCTTTTAATTCTTCTAACCTTTGTGTTAAGCATGCTTGTTTAGAAATAAATTGATTATAGAAATCGAAATATACCTGTTCTGAAGTAGACTCTGCTCCTTCATCATTGGCTTCTTTGGTCATGAAGCACATCTTTGTTTGAGCAGTAGTCTCATTATTAGCTTCATCATCAGAATGATCAAGCCAGTAATCCTCTTCTACCTTTAGTGCAATACCCGATTGCTTCTTTTCAGCAAGCAACAACTTGTTTTTGTAGTAATTGGTATCTTTCACTATCTGCTTCCAGCACTCCTTCGCGAAATGACCAGGTTTCCCACAGTTGTAACAGGTCTGTGGTTCTTCCTTTTTCTCAAAAATCTTTTTCTCCTCTGGCCTCTTGTAATCATTTGGCCGTCTATACTCAGTAGGCCTTTTGTACTCTTCCGGCCTCCTGTATTCTGCTCTTTTGCTTGATTCAACATGCGCCCTATGCTCAAAGTTCTTTGAGCCCGACGCATACCTCTGATTATTAGAACCAGGACTTTTCCCAAATTTTCTCTGAAAAGAACTGGTAAGCAGAGCCAGAGAATCCTTCATTCTCTCTATTTCTTCTATCCCACTTGCTTCCTCCATTTCTCCTTCAGACTAGTTCTCCTCATCCTGGGAGTATCCTCTGCTTGAAATCAACGCAAGTGGATCTTGCTCTTCATCCTTCATCCCTCTTTTATCTTCATTCTTCACTTTCCTATTCTTCTTCACTTTCTTCGCTTCAGCATCATCTTCATCCTGCTTCAACGTTTCAAACATCTGTTGTAGAGGTAATTCTGATAGCTTAGCATTCTGCTTCATTCGGTGAGCGTACTTCTTCCATTCTGGTTGAAGAACGGTCAGGAATTTTACGTTGTGCTCAATAACCTTCCTCTCTATTTTGAATCTGCTTAGCTCATTCAATATTGTGGTGAAGCGTACATAAGCAGAGTCAAGAGTCTCTCCTTCTTTCTGTTTGAAGCATTCGTATGAGTTGATGATGGTTGAGATTTTCATTTGATTCTCTACTTCAGATCCTTGAAATAACTTTATCAGTTCATCAAACATGGCTTTACCAGATTGATTTTTGCTGTCTACCCTCCGATAGACATTATCGGTCAAGGCCTGAATAATTAGAGATTTCGCCATTTTATCTCCTTGGTACAATTTCTTCTGTTCAACAGAGTAGTGAATCGGTAGAACAGTAACAATATCTGGAATTGGATCACCATCAATAGCAATCCCTCTTCTTGTTATAGGCTTCATTGGTCCATTATCTAGAGAATTGATAATGAATTCTCCGTTCTCTTGTCTATCTACCCAGTCTAGGAATCTGTCTTTCCAAATTTTGAATTCTGATGTAAAGAGAACCGGAGGTTTGTCTTTGGAACCAATGGATAGCACATCTCTTGTAGTCATTTAATTACTTGTCTGATCGTTTTATCTCTTGTTCAGTAGCTTTCTTTTTCAACAAACTCTTTCTGTCTCTGCCTTTGTATGGGTTGCGAGGCTACTGTTTGCGATGCAACAAAAAGTCTCAACAATCTGTTGCGAGGCAAACAAAGTATCGCAATGAAATTGGATCGCAGTGAACAATTGCGATCGAAACTAAGTCTCGCAGTCAACAATTGCGAGGCAAACACCAAACCAACAAATCGCAATAACAGATTGCGAGGCAAGAAACAGATCGCAATTAAAAATTGCGAGGATCGCAGTCCAAAGTTCCTGAAAGTTGCGAAGCTCGCAGTCCAGAATTTTTAGAAGGTTGCGAGGCTCGCAGTCTTAATTTCTAGAAGATTGCGAGGGGTTTGAATCTTGCGAGAGATATGAATATTAGTTGGTTGCGATGGTTATGATGATTTTTAAGCAGATGTTCAAATGAACTCAAAAATGCTTGAAATTTTGAACGAGTGTTCCTGGGTAATTTCTGGGCACTTTTATAACCTTGAGTTTTGTCTAAAAACCAACCTAACCTTGATTTGATGAGCAAAACAGTGAGTTTTACTCAAAACAGAGACTTCGTGAAAAACAGAGAAGATGCACGTATTGATCTAATTTCCTGGTGATATGCGGAATTAAATACACAGGAAATTTCTATTTTCACTTCTTGATCGATTCCAACCACTAGAAGAACTCCAGAGACCAAAATCAACCAAAAAAATTGAACTTGAAGAATACAGATACGTACAACTTTTAAGAACAAATCTGAACAAAATGATATTTAGCTCTGATACCAATTGTGATCCCACAATGACAAGTAATAAGAGTAAATACACAATATATATGAATCAAAGAAGTACACCTCTATATATGATTGAAGAACTTGCAGCTTACAACTTCACAGAAGGTTGAGAGGTTTACAAAGTGGAAGGAGGTTGCGAAGATAGAGGCGTGTGTATTTTGTATGTTGAATGTTCTATGTTGTGGTGTGACCTAAAAATACAGATAGTATACTATATATACTATTCAAAGTTTGACAACATGTCACATTTGGTCCCTCAACTATAATACTACATGGTACAAGATAATGTAACATTAACACATTTCAAGAAGAAGACTTCAGCGTAACTAACTTACATCAGGTCTTCTCTGATGGAAGATCTACTCAACGATTGTTGATCATGAAGCTTCTACTTCAAGAAATATTTGTCTTATCTACTTGCACAACTCCGTACAATTTGTCAGAAGGGACATGCCTTTGTCCAGGATCGTACAACCACTCTGCCACTACACCATTCACCATGCAGTCCAAAGCATGTCTCACAAAAGTCAGAAGCATGCGCCCAATCAGATGCTAACACGTGTTAAGTTCTCCTGCCATGCATTTAATGCATTGGGTATAAATAGGAGGAATGCCCCTTCAGTTTGAAGGTGGTCTTCGCTGAACTTCTAAGTGCTTAGAAAAATATACTTATTTTTCTATATCTCCTTTTTCTCTCTATTTCTTGTGCAAGAACACTTAGTATTTCTCAAGTTTGTTTAGATTAGGTTATACTTAATCTTATTCCTCAGCAATCTATAAATTGTGTTTGATTTATCAATAAACGATTTACAAATTCAAAATCTTGTGTGTTTGTATTCAACCCCCCTTCTACAAACTGTTTACTTGTATAACCCCTTCGGGGCCAACAGTATCGGTATAGTTTAAGATTTTGTCGTGAGGTATTATTTAGGATTCTTATCCTCTAAAGAGTTTATAGGTTAAATGGATATCTGTATTTGCTTTATTTCAGTTAATCGGAAGTTTTGTGGAGGCCGTATCATCAGTTTGATTGAGCTCCACAAAATACAAAAGTGATTTCGATACACACTATATATTGCATTGTATCCTAGGGATTTTACAACTAGAAGAGAGAGTCCACAAAATACAATAGTGAGAGAAAAGAGAGAAAAAGTTCGTCTAAGTTTTTCGGACAAGCGCAACCCCGCCGTTTTGTCTATTCCCAGATTTGAATCGTCGGATCGTCGTGCTGTTTAGGCAGTATCTTCATGACATCTTTATCTACATTCTGAACGGTGGAGATCGGTTTTTGAGGTCTAGAAGTCGCCCTTTATCAGATCGTCGTGCTGTTCGATAGATAGAAGTTTTTATGGGTGATATTTCTTCCTCTTTTCTTTTTAGTTTGATTCCATATTTCTTGATGATTTGTTCCAAGAGTATGATGATTGTGGTGGAACTCTAGTTTTATCCAGAGAAGACTTTTGTATTGTTTATTGATGGTAGTGGACTTTAAGCGGCGTAAGGGCCCCGTGGCTTTTACTCTCGCCTTGAGAGGTTTCCATGCTAAAATTCGTGTGTGCTTGATTATTTCTTATTTCTGTTTTTGATGGTTGATTAACATTGCATTTAGTATAACTTATTTGTTTGCATCCTCAAAGGTTCATATAAGTCGGGAAAGTTTTGTCCAACAAAGGTTTATTCCGCATTGTTGTTACCGTTGTGACGCGTTTTTTCCATCAATTGCAACAAAGATACTACTGTGGTTGTGTGTCCCATTTTATCAAGGCAACGATTCATATATTGATAGAGATAGTAACAAGAAGATAGAAATCAAAGTGGTGTATTATTGAAAATGGAAGAACACCTAGAGAGAGAATGAATCTCTCTCTAGTTTACACACACTACACCATATGGAGGCTACATTGCAATGGCTCTTACAAACCCTAATTACACACATTTATCAATATATACCCCCTTGTTAAATAGTTAAGCCCAAGCCCTTATAACATAACCCAAGCCCATATTACAATTAATACCCCTTTACAAAACTATCTTATAACTAGGACATTTAGTGTCCTAACAATCTCCCCCTATAGTTTTGTAAAGGAATCACCCGTCTCGAAAGATCTTCAGTTCTTCTCCCCCTTGATTTCTTTAGAAAACCGTAGTGATGCAATTCTTCAAATGTAGTCTAGGCTCCCCCTTGAAATATGCTCTTACTCTTTATATTTCAACCTTGACAAATCGGATTCAATGCCTCGACCGAATGCACGAAAAACATCTTCATAAATGTGGAAACTCCAGCTCGTACTGATAAGCTCACAAGAAAGATAACGAGCGAGTTGTTGCGTGATTAACCAAATGCAAACTCAGTCTATAACACCAAATCCGTTGATAAGCCGCGAGTTGAATAGGAATTCAGCTTAAGAGCGTGATTCGGATTTGCTCGAAGGAGGAAACATAATGAAGCATACACTATAAGGTAGGGTTTAGAAGAACTCCACAAGTAACATTGTTCACCAACTGTAGAAAAATGCTCATCCCCAAAATATCAGAATACCGAATGATGAAAATCCGGAACTTCAATCTTCAAGAAATAGCTGAATGATTATAAGCACTCAAGAGTCTGAATCACAACCAAAGCACCAGAACAACGATTGCAAGCACTCACAATTCTGATTGATCAGGTCAGAAGAGCATTCAACGGTCTAGCATCGTCAACAAAACTCCAGAATAATGATTGCAAATGCTCAAACGTCTAATCCAATTCAACTAAAGACTGAATTCCAACACCCATCTTCTGAAAATCTTGGCAAACTTGAGCTCCTTTAAGCATTGACAGTTGCAATATGTATGTGACAACCTAAATATGGGAATGATGTCACACGCGCTTTATGCTAAACACCATGAACAATGCCCCCCCTCCTGTGTCCCATTTTATCAAGGCAACGATTCATATATTGATAGAGATAGTAACAAGAAGATAGAAATCAAAGTGGTGTATTATTGAAAATGGAAGAACACCTAGAGAGAGAATGAATCTCTCTCTCTAGTTTACACACACTACACCATATGGAGGCTACATTGCAATGGCTCTTACAAACCCTAATTACACACACTTATCAATATATATACCCCCTTGTTACATAGTTAAGCCCAAGCCCTTATAACATAACCCAAGCCCATATTACAATTAATACCCCTTTACAAAACTATCTTATAACTAGGACATTTAGTGTCCTAACAGTGGTGTATCCTGCTTCCTTTGTTCTGATTGATTTTATGCAGTAGCTCAAATTGTGCTCAACCCCTTGTAATCTAAACTTTTGAATTAATTCAATTTTGTGGTATCTTTTCTTTAGAAAAATCATGTGGTGGCAATTGGCTACTTTTCTTTTCCCTAATCTTGATCATTTAAAGATGCCAGGCGAGGTGCTGTTGTTATCACTTGCAGCTTGGTGTTTGAAGTATCAAAAGGTTGTAGTTGTGTGGAAACATAGGCCAGATTCGGGACTGTGGAGCCAATTGCATTGTGTTTAAAGAAATCATTAGGAATTATTCTATCAAGCTACAGTTCATTTTTCATCTTGTCCCCTTGATTACGTTTATTCTTGCTTTCAATGAAATATTCTGGCAAAGCTTAACAACTAGTTAGAGGTGATTGCTGGTGACCAATAAGACAAAAACTAAGATCATTACATTGGTACAGGAATGCTACAACTATTGGTTGAAATCATGTTATATGACAAACTATCAATGTGTTAGTTTATTTTTGACTGGGATTGTAACTACGAACCCGAATGTAATCTGATTAATAGTAATGGCAGCCTAAAGTAGGGTAGAAACGTAACATATATTAGAAGAAAGAATCTTCACGAAGCAATAATAACGTGAAATTTAATAGTCCCAACCCTTTTTTCTAATCGCTACATAACTGAATGAAGTAACTTCTTCATATGTAACTTCTTAATTCATGATTTACTAGTTGTGCGCGATTTATGGAACACAATAATTTTCTTGTATTTCAGAGTTAAGAGAAGTTTATGGTTAAGGGACGAGAACAGAAAAATCATGCAATAATATAAATCTAACTAATAGATAGTTAAAATTCATTAAGACAACATTTTCATTCATTAATTACTTTTCAGCACAGAATAGGAAGAAGATTAAAAAGCAATCGAATGACCAAGAACATTTCCCACTTATGCATTTCTCTGGAATATGTAACTTCTTCATTCATGATTTACTAGTTGTGCGCGATTTTTGGAACACAATAATTTTCTTCTATTTCAGAGTTAAGAGAAGTTTACGGTTAAGGGACGAGAACAGAAAAATCATGCAATAATATAAATCTAACTAATAGATAGTTAAAATTCATTAAGACAACGTTTTCATTCATTAATTACTTTTCAGCACAGAATAGGAAGAAGATTAAAAAACAATCGAATGACCAAGAACATTTCCCACTTATGCATTTCTCTTGGAATATTCTTGGCGAGACTTGATCACAGAAATTGAAGCTTGCAACTGCCAACCCAAGTCAAAAATACTTGTGAGTTATTATAGTCACTGAAAATTTGGTAATAGCACAGAGACAAAAAAATCAAAAAAGGAAAACAATGATTGTTACTAACCTCCTCATTACGTGCCTTATTTTCTGCAGTCAACTGATAATCCTGCAAATGGATGTACTTAATTAATACCGTCGAAAACTATTAAAAAGAAACAACTACTGTGCCACAAGAAATGCATACGGGAGTTGAAGCCAAAGTATATATACCTCTTGTTCCATGTAAGGAAGAACATGTTTAATGAAGCCATTCAAATTGGCATCTTCTACGTTGCCCGAAAACTTGAACAAGGCGCCCTACAAAAAGGGCACGTCTTATTTCTGCACCAATTAAGATTTCAATCAGTTAGAAGGAAAGATTAAAAAATGGAAATCACAGATGGATAAGTTGTTTGATAAAGGAAGAACTAGAAAGGTGAAAAAGAATTCTAACATACCCACTCTTATTGATGGGGGCATGCACCCCTTACAGAAACGGTGACTGCAAGCTTTGACAACCCTCACCTCTATCAGCGTGCTTATCCGTGAAAGGTGATGATTAATCCACTTAATTTTTGACATAAAGAACACAATAACTAATGTAAACCTGATTAAGCACTGATTAAGCACAATGAAAAAAATTCATGGTATTTTGAGCAACCGAACATACTTTTTAATCTAGAAATTACTGGTTGGTGCGTATACCATGGTTATGGTTGTTATTGCCTGACAATTTACATGTTTTTTTAAGTATTTGAAAGTTAAAGATGCAATATCAAATATTACCTAAACAAAGTCGAGACTTTAGATAATAATCCAGGATATCCGCGTCAACGTAAATATACTTGCGATAACAACCCAAAGAAAGTGAAAATTAATAGATCAACACAGAATATACATGGAATTTTTACATTTGTAAATTACTGAAATGGATTTGCAATAACTATTTGTGGTGCACAATTTAGTGGAATGTAGGTAGTGGTTATGATCGAGATAGAAAAGACGGAATAGTGTGTATCTTTCGGTGGGGATTTCCTTGGAAAAAATCGTCGGGTCTTCCTCCGATTGCTTATAAATTATATTCAGTCCATCAAAATAGAAGTTAAAGAGGGTATTTATGCTCGTGGTGTCCTTTATATGGATATCAGAGGCCAGGGAGCCATTCCATTGACTCGTACTGATGAGAATTTTACTCCACGGGAAATGGAACAAAAAGCTTTTGAATTGGCCTATTTCTTGCGTGTACCAATTGAAGTATTTTAATAAATGAGCCAAGAAATCAATGCTTTCTCAGCAGGAGGGTAAAAACACCAGAATCCTCTTTTCTATAACATAACTTAATTGAGATTTCTTCAGAACATTTATTCGAGTCAAAGCAGACATATATGCAACAAGTATAAAATAAAACTCTTTTGGGGATCTTTTATATGTATCGAAATATACACAACTCAATTCAATAAAAAATCATAAACAAATCGAAATATCTCATAATCAACCATTTCGAAATAAGGAAATTCCCCCTTTTACTTGTTGGAATTGAGACTTTAGATTCAGATAGATCATATCTTGACGCGACCTGAGGTCGCGGAGGTCGCGCAGTGCAGGAGGTCGCGTAAGCCTCTCGACAACCCATTTTCACCTGCAACAGCCTTGTTCAGGCCATTGATCCCTCACTTAAAAGCAAACTAAATTCCAGGTCATTTTGATGAAGGAAATGCATGCAAACTTGATTTTAAGCAAGGCCAACTAACTCGTCTTACCTTTTTAATCATATAGATGATATCTAACACTAAATAATAACAATTAAAATGAAGAATCAAAGTTGGCCATGAAAGAAACAACTATATTATCCAAGGTGAAATCTTCAAGTTAAGCTTTACGCATACATAATTTATGAGATGACTTAAGAGCATTGAACTTTGAGTTTTAAACACCAACAATAACATGAATCAAATTCTAAAACCATCTATAAACTCATCCATGGAAAGACACCACACCATAAACCCTAAAACTACCTCAAAGAGATGACAAACTCTTATGAAAACAAAGATTAAAGATGATTCATACCTACAACTTTTGATATATCAATTAGTTCACCAAGATGAACAAACCCTAACCCGTTTTCTCTTCTTTCTCTTCTTTCTCTTGGACAACACACACACTTACACCTAGTAAATTTTCAGGAAATGAGGAGTGTGAGTCATACTTAGACTTGGTGACTCATATAAATACATCACCTAATTACACATAGAACCTCTAACTATCAACAAATGACCATAAGATCCCTTGAATTAAACTAACAATTACTCTTGCCCTTAGACATCTTCTATATAACTACAAGTCCCTCCAAACCCACATAAAATCATAAAAATACCAATTAAAGTTACTTCATAACATAAAAACATGCATAAAAACAATAAGGTTATTTAATGGGTCATCATACATTCATATCAAGCTATTGATGTCAACACATCCAAGTCAAACCTTTCGTCACTTTATTCAAAAACCGTTGGCACTCTTCTTTATACATTGGCACTCAGGCCCTTTTGAAGTACCTTAAAGTACAACCAACCCCACTAACCTTTAAGTACAACCAAAGTGCAAGTGAAGCTGTCAATTCTTAAGCACAACGTGAAGTAATGTTCTAGAACAGCCGGTAATGTCACCGATTGGCCTCTTTAGGCTCAACCCTCGTATACTAGTGCCAACCACATACATATCCATTATCATTCATTTCATATCATGAAACACTTTTATCCACTTCATATTATATGTATTCCAATATGAAAATAGTTAAAAAAAACTCACCTTACTAAGAGTTTGAAGCCACACACGAGCAAACGACACCAACAAGCAAAACCGGCAAATAACGCCACAACCGAACACCACCCAAGACACACTTCACCGTCGAGTAAACAAGTCTGTAATATACACACATAGATGTATTTCACACAAATATAAGCATATAAGATTCCGTACGGTGATTAAGGACCCTAAACGACCCGTTGGAAGCCCCTGAATCGCAACAAGGCTACAAACCGAACAACCGACGTCCAAAACGAGACTCGAAGTTTGAATAGGCCCATAATAACATGTTCAAAGTGTTCAAATTATATTATACACTCAAAACGAGTACCCATACCTCTATATTACGCTTTGAAACGACACAAGTACGTAACAAACAAAAATCGGAAAATGCTGGAACAGGGACTTGCGCGGTTTCTCCCGCGACCTGAGGTCGCCCAAGTCGCTGGACAACCCCTTTTCACTTGCAAACAGCCATGTTCAGCCCCTTAAAATCAATCTTAAAACCCAACTTAATTCCAAGTCATTTTGGGTCATTTCTATGGAAGTTTAGCAAGCAAACGAGGTTCTAAACATGAAGGAATCCATATAACAACTCTATACATGAATATGTGATCTTCTAAACTAATTATCATCAACCATAAGGTTATATTAAACTAGGCATATGTTGAACTTCATTACCAACGTGAATGGTTCAACCTTTAAACTTGTTCCAAAGTGACGATGGAGATACAAAGGAATCAATAACCATAATCTTTTGAAATCCTCCATGGAAAGACAATCAAATACCATAAGTTTACATAAGACTTAAACCCTAAACTCCATGAGAGGAAATTACAAATTTCTTGACTAAGTCTTGAATCTTAAAACCTAACTCTCTTTTCTCTCTTCTTTCTCTTCTCTCTTTTTCTTTCTCTAACACACTTGTTGAGACTCTATTCAAATGCTGATGGAATGACTAAAAGAAGGAGGCAGAGTCACCTAAATATGATGACTCATCAAGACTTCTTCCAAATTACAACTCACACCCTCAATTAAGGAAAATAACACCTAAACCCCTAGACTTTATATTACATCAAGTACTACAAATAACACAACCTACTCCTAACTTATTCGATACTTATTCGATCACATAAAATCATAACTTTAACTTACGGATTATTACAGGTCTTGTATAATGGCCGACGGAAATTTCCCTGGGTGAATTTTGTGGGTAAATGTCATTTGTTTGTAGTGGAATCATCATAAATTTGGTTTACAAATCCAAAAATCTGCCCATCCCATGGTGATATGGTATTTGTTGAATATTCATAGTGTTATTCTCACTACAAAAAATGGTAATTACAGACAAAAGAAAATTGTTCACTAACGATCTATAAAATTGGTCTCTAAGGTCGTTTAGTGACCAAAATTTCGGTCATCACTATTTGTCACTAAAGGTCCGTCACTAGTTTACAGTAGTGACCAAATACAAAAATGGTCACTAATTAGTGACAAAGTTAAAGTGGTCCCTAAATTTCGGCCGAATAACGCTTTTTTCCACTTCTTTTGTCAACCCTTTCATGTCAAAACCCAACAAGTCGCCCACTTCGATGGTTTTATCAATCTCAGACTGAGGATTGGGAAGGCTAGAAGATGATACGTCTAATTGGTTTGCTTTATTGTAGTTCCTAAGAACCCTTAAGTTACAACGAATGATTTCTGATTCTGTAGCTTCAAAACTTCCATCTTTCGTATTAGAAAATGCCTTCTTGGCTCCTGTAGCCCCTGATTTTGTCTTCAAACGATTCTTCCTTTTTGAAGTTGCTATCTTTTTCGGGGGGAGATTTGATATCCATAAGAATTTAGTCCGGTGATTTTGAAGTTTGGAATGGGAATTATGTGTTAGTGCCTAATATAACAAGTTGTACCATGTAGAGGGACCATTATTGTAATTGCTAAGTTACAAAGTATATAATGTATGCTTAGCCTAGATTTCTAATTAGGTCATCCAATTGCTACACACACAAGTACACACACACTACCATTCTCTCTACATTCTCTATTGTACTTGTGTGATTGTTCTTCATTGATATATATTGGTGGCCATCTGATTGATTATATGGATTGATTACTTGTTCTGGGACCACAATTGGTATCAGAGCATAGTATATCACTTAGATCAGATTAGGATTTTGAAAGTTTTTGCAAATTTTGAGTGTTCTTCTTTTTTTTTTCATTCATTTCTTATTGATTCTAGCCATTTGAGTGCTTCAAATGGATTAAAATTGGTCTAGGAGTGTTTGATTATCATCCCTGTGTGTTTTGATTCCGCAATTACACCAGGATTAGTCTCAATTTGTGAAAAACTTGTATTTTCGGACTTTTGAAGAAAACCTACTGTTTTGGATTGAAAATCACTGTTCTAGTGGTTTTTGGACAAAACTTGAAGAATTAAAGTTGTCCAGAATATCGTTGCGAACCTGCGTACCAATTTTCAGAGTAATTGGATCATTTTTGAAGAATCAACTTAAGATCATTTGAATACTCATAACTTTCGCAACTCTCAGTGTTCTTGGGTATTCATAACTTTCGCAAATCTCAGTGTTCTTGATTATTCATAACTATCGCAATCCACAAGAACTGAACAATATTGTATCGCAACCCTCAGTTGCGACAAGCCGTTATAATCGCAATTTTTCGAAGTGAACAGTAACATATCGCACCTATCTGTTGCGACAAGACTCAACGATCGCAACCTACCTCATTGTGAACAGTACTTATCACAATCCTCTATTGCGATAAGAATCTTTTTGGGTTTGTATCGCAACCTATTTGCTGCGACAAGGTTTTGGCTTCTTTCGCAACTTGTTGGTTGAGACAAGTTTTTGGTTGCGACAAGAATTGTGTTGCGACAAGACGTGTGTTGCGACAAGAAGTGGGTTGAGACAATCAGTGGGTTGAGACAAGACAGTGTGAAACTATTTTTTACTAATCAAATCTAAGGAGTATTTAACGATCATCAAAAAGTAATCTAAATATGACAGCGAGAGACATCTTAACTATTGGGTCGAAGGACAAACCACCTGTTCTTTTTCCCAAGGAGTTTAAGATATGGAAAGACAGATTCATGGATTATGTTGAGCGATAAGAGAATGGGGAATATATTACTAATTCACTTGAGAATGGTCCTATGGAGAAACAAAGAAGAAGAGGAATCGCTACTGATGGTGATCCAATTCCAGAATGGGTTGATGTTATACCATTACATTATGATCCTGAACAAAAGAAAAAGCATTAAGGAGACAAAATGGCCAAGTCCCTAGTTATTCAAGCCTTGACCAACAATATTTATCAAAAGTGTGAGTCTCAGATCCGTGCAACGAACAATGAAATCAAACAAATAAGCAATGTAGTATACGATTTCAACTGGTCATCTCTATTATGCTTTCAGAGAGTTTTACAATACGATTTCAACTAGCCTATTTTTCTAAGGTTGGCGGGCCCGTGGTTACCAAGCCCACGACCCGTTCACTAACTAGGCTCAAAATAAAGAATTACAATTTAAACCCTGAACTTTAATTCAACATAAAACGACCCTAACAATCTCCCCCTTTGAATTGAAGTTCGATTTGGCGCCAGTTCGCGACATATCTTTTTCGGAGCGCGAAGTGAACTTCGAATCATCTGATTGCACGGCGGTAGTCGATGCGATCTTCAACCATTTCTAAGGCATTCCGAGCAGTTGTTTCATTCGGATTGGGAAGATACGAAAGCCTTTGATTTTCAGACTCGTGCTGAATGATCTTTCGAAGAGCATCTTGTACTTTGAAGAGCGTGCCGTCGCAGAATCTGTCCACCTGACTGAAGCGCTGAAATCTTTTCTCTTTCTGTTCGTTGAGGTAGATGATCCCAAATTCAGGTTCTAGAAGCATAGTATTCTCGGGATACATATTCAACTCAGGAGCTTGCAGATTCAGCCTTATTAGATTTACCTTCTTTGCCCTGTTTTCGACTGCCATTTGAAAGTCCGTTAGATAGGACATCATAATTGTACGAACAAGGAATTGACGAACAGCTTCGAGCGCCTTTGTAACAGGTAGCGGTCGGATGGTTCTTGAACGAAGGTCTTTCAGAATAGCCAGGAAGTCAAACGGTCGGAGGTGCTGGAAGTCGGCTTCAGAAAATTTCCATTCATTCCTATCTTCACGTCGGACAGTGAATACAGGATAAACTATTTTCATAATGCGGCTTGACTGTATATTGAGTACCTCTGTGATCTGATGCTTGGTTCTGACTTGACTGACGGGAAGACACCGCGTCATTGCGCAGATATATCGGCGTTGGTATTCGGGGTTGTAGTTGTAAATACCAAGGCAAAAGGTCGGCTTGATTGGGCAAAGCTTGTGCACGAACAACTTCTTCAGAGATTCCTCCAGGTGAGGAATAAATATCGGGATCTTCTCCCAACGGATTTGTTGCGGTTGAGGAAGGGGAAGATTAGAAGTTGTCGGTTGCTGAGGAGATGTCGGAATATTGGCAGTTGAGGTTTCAGGTCTTGTTAAAGTTTCATCGGGTTGAGCAGAGTGAACGGGAGAAGAACCATATAAATTCTGGAGCAGGAACTGATCATAGTCAATGTTGTCATCGTCATCAGTAGGGAAAACCAAATTAACCTGGAGATTTGCGGCACTGGCGGCTTTTTCATACCATGCATCTTCGGTCTCCGGATTGGTTTCACAGTCTGGATCAATCATATCCAATAACGGTCTGTCTGATGAGTCAAAATCAACCAGTTCCTGTGTTGAACCCTCGGGCTTTTCAACCGTCGGGTCTTCATCATTTGATATTTCCATGTCGATTACCATCTCGGCTAATGGCAACTAGGCTTCAGGTTCGGCGTCGGTTGTTGTTGCCGCAGTTGCTGGTTCCAGTTGAACCACGGTTGTAGTTTCGGTGAGAATAGGGCCGGTCTCGGTAGGTCTTAGTCGTTTCTCCCCCTCACGGTGATTAGGATCATCCTGGTCATCGTGCTTGCGCTTCAGACCGCCTGCTTGACTCTTACAGGTATCTTCAAGTGAACGGACTCTCTCGGACAGCGTTGTGAGCGCTTGGTTGTAGTCCTTGAGAGTCGAGTCAATGCTATCCAAACGAGTGATAATGGATGATGAAGGAGCAGTGATATGGGATTTCAGAACGGTTATCAGGTTTGCTTCGGTAGAGGCATCAGATTCGGATTGTTGGAGTAGCTGAGCTAGAAGCATCGTCTTGAGGGTGTCCACCGAGTAGGTAGGCTGAGTAGGAGCCGGTGGAGGTGTAGGTGCAGTTTCAGCTTCGACGATCTTCTTTTTGCCTTTGATTAAGCTCTTCATTTTTGCGAGCTCGGCGGCGACGTGCTACTCCATTGCCTCGCGGACAGCCTTAAGGGTGCTGTCCAGGGACCCTGGTGACACAAAGTCTGGGTGAATAACTCCGGGATCACTTAAATTACCTGTTGAGGCATCTGCCGCAGAGGCAGAGCCACCTACGTTCACAGTTGGCATAGTGGTAGCTGTGGTAGGATTTCCGTCTGATCCTCGTGTTCCGCCAGACGGAGACACTACAGACGTTCCGATCGAGTCACGAAGAGTCTCGATTTGTTGTTCCTCCTGTTTTGTCCTAGCCGAGGAATGTATAATATCAAGTGGCTCTAGACTCAACTGTGCACTGAAAGAAGTCGCGACCGGGGGCTGATGGTCGCTTATTTCAACACCAGCACTCTCCGAGTGAGAGACTAGTGGAAGTTATGCTTGATCCCCGTGTGAGACTGAAACATTCGTCTTTTGAGAGATGGATGAGTGGATGAGGGGGTTGTGCAATTGCTCCGCTGGGTCCATGGAGACTTCTTCAATACCCTGTCCCAACAAATGAGACGGGATAGCAGATGTGGCGACCCGGATGTCACTCGGTTGGGTTCGCTCAAGAGCCTCGTTATCTTTACGGCACAATCTTTCTTGGTTCGCTTTCGAACGCAGTTATCTCCTTCTCACATGATCTAACTCTTCAACTAATTCTCCCTTGATTCTATGTCCCTGGGGAGGTCCCTCCGGCACTGGCTGGACCATGGGATTCCCTAACTCTCGCCTATAAGCAACTACACTCGGTGCAGCGGGATCCGCGTGTGCTAGTAGGGCTTCAGTTGACAAAATCCGGATAATGATGAAGAACCTTTCCGGCCCCCTTATATATGGGACAAAGTTTTCGTATGGGACATCCGGATATCCATCCGGATAGATGGGTGTCCGAATACCTGTCCGGATACTTTGGGGATTTTGATAAAAAGATCCCTGTTCTTCCATTTTCAAGAAAAAATGGGACAATTTGAATTAACGAAAGAACCTTCTCTTGCTCCCCCTCAAACTGAGCATGGGGATGGCTTTGCTCCCCCTCGAATGGTGCAATGGAGAGCCCGACACATAAAAACTTTTGAGCATTTAAAGAAAAACATTGTGTCGCTCCCCTCAAATGATGAACTGTAGTTGAAAAACACACATGAGTGCCCACACACACACAAAAAACTTTTTGACAGAAGAAAGAAAAAAATTGTGTGTGACGCTCCCCCTCTACAGGTGAGTAAACTTACTTGATACCTGATCATGCTCCCCCTAAACATATGAGCAGCTCGTGAAAGCACAGGTATAGACAAACCTCACGTCTTCGTAATATTGTTCCTTATAGATCGTGAGCAGCTCCCTCCTTCCGGTCATGTGTGTGGAGCATCCAGTGTCTAAGAACCACACATGACCGTCCTGCAAAACAAGTTTAGTGGACCTTGGGTACCCAGATTTTCCTGGGTCCCGGAGGGTTAGGTTTCACACCTTTCGGAGGAACTTGCTTTGAAACATTTTGCCTCTTAGGTGTAGGTTTAACCTCAGTAGGAGGAACCCGCTTTGAAGTGGGTTTCCTATCTTTCCTTGGTTTAACCTCTGATTGGGGACCCCGTTGTGTATAGTGTTTCTTTTTGTTTTTACGGGGTTTGCGTTTGGGTGTATGATTATATATGTGATATGACCTAAACCAATCATTAACGTTAATTTCATCAAAATCATTCCAACCACATCTAGAACAACATAAACAATCACGAGATAACTGAATCAATTGATGAACTGAATGAAGTTAAATGGATAAGAAACTTCAAAACGATTCCAATGATTCCAAACACAATTGTCTTTGTTTATTCTAGAATTAAAAGCAGTGGGGAAGGACTTTGATGCTACATCCTTGACATGTTCCCTGTTTAGCCACTTGGGTTTTTCTTGTTTTGCGCGACCATTTTTAACTGAAACAACAGGGACAGAACGGTCACTGGCTTTTGAAGAAACAAGATTTTTGACAGGCAATCGCTCGGTCTTTTGCCTCGGCTGTGATTGGTTTTGAGAAACAGGTTTAGATTTGGAAGTCTTAAACACAGCCGGGGTCTTTGTGTTTGTACAAGCTCCCTTTTCAAAGTTGACCGGTCGATTCACCACTGGTGATAGAAAATCAGTATGACTCTGAAGAGGTTTGTCGAAAGGGAACGACTCAAACTCTCCATCAGAATTACCTTCAGAGTTCATATATTCTGAAAAGTTGACTTCCGGAATTACAGGACTCGGATCAGGTGAGGAAGGCGAGGAACGTTTAGTGCCAGTGTGCTTTGGGGAATTTGGTGCGGAAGCTAGGAAAAAATCAGAGTTCAAATTCCTTAAAACACTCTCGTCTTGAGAATCTTTACCGTCTTGAGAAGTAGAAATATTGCCTATAAATGCTTTGCATGAAGACGTATCAGATGAACTTGAGGAAAGTTCGGGTGAAATCTGCTTTTCAGTTTGGAGTTGGTCAATTGGTTCTTGGAGCTGACCATTTCTTGTATACTCTTGCATCGCATCTGTTGCCAAGGCAGCCAGTTTTGATGTGAGTTTGGTGATTTCATCCCGAAGAATTTACTGTCCTTCATCAGACACAACTTCGGTTTTGACCGGTTGTAGATTCTCAAGTTTTTCAATTAATGCTTGCTTTTCCATTTGAAAAACTGTCCTTTCTTTCTCGAGTGACTCCTCCAACTCGACTATCTTTGCTTCCAAGATGAGAGGGGGAACATAGAGCTTGTACTCGTCCGTCTCAGTCTCGGTTGCGGTTGCTTGGATCTCATCCTTTTTGGAGGAATCCTTGGGCTTTGCAACTTTGTAGCAATCGAAGTAGTCATTCGAGAGATACTTTTTATTTTTCTGATAGGAATAATTTAAAGGCTCGTAACAAAATGGAAGTTGCATTTTAGACGTGTGTGTGTGCTTGTATTCCTTAGTTTCCTCTTCTTTTTCAGGTTCAAGAGGACCAATCCATCTAATCGAATATTCCGGATACTTTTTGTCTAGTCCTAGACAGCCAAAATCATACAGAGTAGGTGTGTTGTAAAAACCCTTTTTCAAGTAGTGTGGGTTATCGTATCCGATTCCCCATTCTTTGTTAAAGTACGTGAACTCTTTGGGTTTAAATATAAAGATGGTTTGATCGGTTTGACCTCTTTTGTGGAGTTTTGTTTCAAGATCGGTGATTTTATTAACAAACTCCTTGTGCTGAATTTTAAGAGCAGAACATTGATAAACAATTTTTGCTTTCTCATTTAGACACTGATCAAACTGAGACTGAAGTTCAGATAACTTGGCCCTTAAGTCCTTAGGTGCTAATGAGAGATTTTTGCATTTGTCTTTTAGATTAGCATTTTCAGACTTATATTTTTCAGTTATTCTCTTTTGAACATCTAGCTTTTCGGTTAAAGATCTAATCTCAAGCAGTTGTTCTTTAGAGGTGGCCTTAAAGGAATCTACCCGTTCAGTAAGTGATTGCACTTGATCAAGGAGATCTTGTTGGTTAGATTCACATACCTGACTTGTCTTTTCCTTTCCTTTGACTGAGGTGAATAAGCCATCTTCAGTTGCACTGGAGTGATCGTCAGACGATAGTTCGATTCAACGTGAAACAATATCAAGGATACTTAAATGTCCCCCTCCTGCGACTTAGCACGGGGGTCCCGGATTATGTGTCCGGGTGGTTTCCGGATTATGTGTCCGGGTGGTTTCCGGATAAGAAATCCGGAAAACTGAGCGTACCGGGTGAAAGAGTTACCGGATAAAACACTTACCGGATGAGAATACTTACCGAGTAGGATGAGTTTCCGGATGAAAATGATTACCGGATACCTAGAGTTGTCCGGATAAAATGCTTTACCAGAAAATTTGGGTTTCCGGAACAAATTACCCGGAAAGATTGGAATTTAAGGACTTACCCGGAAAGAATACGTACCCGGAAAAGAATAACACAAACGTCCGGAAAGTATTGTAACTGTCCGGAAAGTGCGGCTGGGTTGGTCCGGGAACTGCGGCTGTGGGTTTCCAATCGATTGGGAATCGACTAGGGTTGCTCAAAAATGTTCCTGAAAGATTAGAAACACTACCAAACACAAAAATTACACTAACCCAATCGATTTTGAAGCAAAAACAACAAGTTTTGATGGTAAAAATTCGATTTTTAGTGAAGAACACACTCAAAACTTTTGAACTTTGATTTGCTTAAATACCACTCAAATGACCGAATTAGGATATGAAAATTTGCAGAAACACTATTAGCAACAATACTAACAATACCCAATAAATGAAATCGATCAATTTTACCAGAATCAGTATTTTGATATGCAATCAAGAACACAGACGTGAAAACTAGAAAACTTACCAGAATTCAATGTGAGCACTTTGAATCAATACTGTCCGTCTGCTCTGATACCAATTGTGAGTCTCAGATCCGTGCAACGAACAATGAAATCAAACAAATAAGCAATGTAGTATACGATTTCAACTGGTCATCTCTATTATGCTTTCAGAGAGTTTTACAATACAGAAAGGAAAGCAAAAAGACAACTAGCCTATTTTTCTAAGGCTAATCAACATTATTGAGAATGATTCAGGTAACAAGATTAACACATTAAGCTCATTGTATATTGATTGAGAAATGTAAAAGATGAGATGTAGGAACAATTTCTCTTGGAGGCCACACACACACACACTCTTGGTGGCTAGACACAAATGACCTCACATTCTTACGTCCAAAACAGATTCTTTTCGTTTATTTACGATTTCAGAACATCAAGAAACTATTTCCAACTTATAAATAGAGATTATTCAACGGTTCCGGTGAGAATGCGATTTTCCGGCGAACCACGTTTTTCCGGCGAAGATGTCGCAACTGAAGTTGCGACTTCAGCTGTTGCGATTTCGTTGCGATGTCGCAACAGTTGCGACTTCCCGGTGATTTTTGGTTGCGACTTCACTTGAGTTGCGACTCCGATGAACACCGGCGAAGAAAACGTTTTTCCGGCGAGTGTTACCCAGATTCCGGCGAGACTTTCAGATTGCTTAACTCCCTGATTTGTTGTCCTTTCTCGATTCTAAAACTTGCAATCTGTTAGAAATCAATGGAGAAATGATTTGGTTTGATTATATTCGACTAACATTTAACAAATCATCAAAATCACATTTCATAATCAAGACCCACTTCGATGAACATTTTCAGATCTGCAAAAACTCGAAATCTCGATTCAGTGTCTTTTTCTCGATTCTTGAAGCAGTAATCCACTCTAAGCCAACAAAGAAATTGATCTATAAGCTTTAAATTGATCAAACCAAAGCAAACATTGAAAATCCAACATCAATTTTCTAAACCTTCAACATCACCACTGTTGGTATTTTGATTTTCAAATAATAAGATTTTGTGGATGAAAAATAACTTTATAAATTGCAAACTGTTAGAAAAACTATATCAAATAGATTTGTTTGAATAAATCTGATGTGTTTTAAATTTATACCGCAAGCGTACGGGAAGTGTAGCATACGGGTCGATCACAGGGAGGTGACGGTCTAAACACTAACTACTTAATAATCATGGCTAGTTGTGCGAATCAGATAAATTGATTTGATTTTTACCTAAATGAACTTAAAATAAAAGAGATTAAGGGAAAGAGAAACAATAAGAAGCAATTAAGACTAAAACTAAGTAAGATAAAAGACGACTAAAATTATGAACATTGGGTAATATCAACCTCGGATCTTGGTAATGGTGGGAATTCATTTTTTTTCAAAGCTACTTCAACCCTCTCTCGAGGTGAGAAAGCTTTTCTAACCAAGATATGTATTTACTCTCGCAACACATATACATTGGAAAGAAACATTAAGATTTAAAACGAATGTATTTCCCAATCAACGTCCCTAACTATTCACATGTTAGGACCGTTGTCATTAATCAATTCGACTCAAGTGAAGACTAAACTTTCGTTTTTATCAAAAACCTATCGAATTAACTAGATGATTTATTAAAACCCAATTAAATCAATTCAACTTTCGTTACAATTGAAATGGATTAAAACTCAACATCCGTTTTAAGAACAATTGATCAATACCAAAACTTCAATCCTAAGGCGATGATTACCCAATTAAACGAACTCTTTAAACGAGACCAAGCAAAAGTTACTTAATTAGACTCTAACGGAATAAAAACCAAAATTAAACTTAGATTAACAAAGAAATTACATTAGACTCAATCTAATTACAATTAACACTAACAATCAAGAGATGAACAATGGATTACTAAGTAAACATATGCAGAAAATTAATCTAACCTATTTTTATGCAGAAAATTGGAGTGCAATAAATTAATTAACCCTAAAATTAAGTGCAGAATTTAATCAAGTGCAGAATTTCAAATAGAGTGGAAGAAATTAGGGTAGAGATGAGAAATAGAGATGCAAAGGAGTAGAGAAAATACAATAAACACAAAATAGATGAAGAGAAACTAAATCTAACACTTCAATTAAGAACAAAGACGAATTCATAAACAAACCATAACATTTAACCAAATAAAACTAGAATTCAACAACAAAGTAAGTTAAGAAGAAAAGGGAAGAAGATACTAGTATGAAAACCGGTACCAAATCGGTTCCAATGGCCTAGGCTTGCAGAAAATTCATCTTCTTCCCCCAATTTCTTCAAGGAACTCGTCCAAAAGTTGAAAACCACCTAAGGAAATACTGATAAGAATGTCGTGTGAAGGAATGAGAGATCGCCCCCTCTAAAAAGGAAAACACACGCCTAGAATAAAACTAAAAGAGTTTAGACAAAGCCCAAAAAGCCCGAAGTTAAAAAGCCCAGAAAATTAAAAGTCTAGAAAATTAAAAGCCCAAATGACTTTCACGGCCGGGGAGATTCCTTCGCGCCCGTGAAAGCACCGCAAAAACTTTTCAGCATCGATTCAAGTGTTCTCTTCGCGTCCAACCGTCTTCTTTCCTCCGCTCTTCGCTTCCTTGCTCAAGCACACTTCATCTTTTGTTTCCTTCTTCTTCATGAGCATGCCTCCGCCTATCTCGCCTTTCAAATCACGCATAATCTGCACAAATCATATACCAAAAGCATAAAAACCATTCCCAAGAGAATTTCCAACCGTGATTAAAGAAAGTACGAAGAAATAAATAATAATGCATGAAAAGGCTAAACTAAACACTAAAAATAGAACGAAAATGCAACTATTATATACAAAGTTAGGTGCATAAAATGCACTTAACAAACTACCCACAAGCTGAACTTTCTTGTCCCCAAGAAAGAAATAGAATTTATTCGGGTGAAAAACTAAGAAAAGAAAAAAAAAGAACGATGACTCTTGAAGATGTCAAGCCGAGTTAACCCACAATCTCACTAACATAATTAAGCATTTAAGATCACATATCACAGACAAACAACCAAATGCCACATGTTGATTAGAGTAAAAGCAATTAGGAACCTATGATTACCAAAGTGTCAAACCAACAAATACCAATCAAGCATATCGCAAAATATCGCAACCTAAAAAGATTTCGCAAACATACCATAGTCGCTAGGGAAAGGGATGGTGATCTATATAGATGGATGCTCACGGTGTCGCTCTATGCTCTCAAGTGTGTATAGGGACGTGTATACGCTCAAATCCTTCCCGATCGAGATAAATGAATGCAATCTTGACACAATTGAGTTTATTCTCGAGTCCAAGAGTTTACCATAATAATACGTGCAATGAGGACTTTGGGGTATGGTTAGTGGTTAAAGGTAGGGTTAGGCTTGTTTATTGGTTTTGGAGGTTTAAACGGTTTAGGGTTTTTTTTTCTTTCCCTTTTTTTTGTGTATGCACATAAGACTTTTTTTCTAATCTTTTTGATGGATTGAAGGCTTATTTATTTTTGCTCTTCTTTTCTTTTTTGCCTTTTTTTTGTATAAATATATATATTTTTTGTGAACCCACAAGCTATGCTTGTTTTAGGGGCTCAAGAAACTACCCACAAGCTTTGCTTGTGTTTATTTGTAAGCTAGATACCAAATCCATCCATCTTTTCGAAGACTTCAACAATGTGCATTTTTTTTTGGGTTTATGGGTGTACAAAAGAGAGGCTAGTGTATAGGCTCAAAATGGGTTACAAAGGAAAAATATTTTTTGAATTTTTCGGGATTTAATTTTCATGAAATGAAGGCCTCATTGTATATGTATGATAAATTTAGACGAGAAGCCATTCAAAAGTCTAGAACTACACCTCGACGGGAGGTAACACACAAGAAATGAGAATTGGGATTGATTACATATGTGTCAATCCAAAAGGCCCAAAATCTCACTAGGTAAATACATCCATAATAGTCACTTTTGTTGTAATGTAGGGGGACTATGGTATGCAAACTAGTCCTAAAAGGATGCGTGGAACGACATGCTTAATTATATGCGCAAGTGACAGCTAAGGTAACATCATTCCTAACAAAGAAGAGAACTTATTCAACATGATGGCAAAAGGTTGATGTGCAATTAGTAAATCAAGCAACTAAATCATGTGAGATGAGATGTGGTGTACTACGAATCTTAACACAACAAAAAGAAATCAAAAATCTTTTTGGATTTTTTTTATATATATGCAAAGAAATGTAATACTATACGCAAAGAAAATGAAAAAAAGAAAAAGAAACGGAAAAACACCTACCCACAAGCGAAAAGGAGCATTGTCCGCAATGCTCGGGATAGGGTGTATAAGAAAAAAAATAATCACGGGGGAGGACAGGCGATGTTATGCTCTTTACAATAATGCTCTAAGATTATGCGTTGCCAACGTTTGATGCATGCAATGTCATCCTTTATGCTCCTAAGGCTCATATTCGAACTGCACTCATATTGTTGCAAACTAATAAAGCTATCGCTTATGCGTTGGACTTCGTCTTGGAGATCACTAATATGGTCATACAAGTCCTCGAAGTTTCTGGCAACAACTTTTCTCCCTTCCCTCGATTCGAAGGTGAAGCTCTCGAATTGAGACATAAGCTGATGAGGGAGAAGAATGTGGTCTGGTAGAGGCCGTGGAGGTGCGTGCTGTGATGAGTGGTGTGGTGAATGAGGCAACTGGAGAATATCAGGAAACTGCCAGTTAGTGTGCTCGGTGGTGGCAGTAAGCTCAGAAGGTAGTGTGACTGAGTGACGCTCGCGATTTGCACCGACCAACCAATAATATGTTGGTACATCGTGAGCAATCGGCTCGATCATGTGCACGCGAGTATGAAGGTGTGGGATGTCCAACAAAAATGCCTTACTAACAGGGGTCCAACCATCAGGGATATGGAGCGAAAGTGGGGCTTCGGTGGCTATAAGTGTGATCAAGCCACCAAAACAAATGTCCCCGGAGGTGGACTCTTGGGCCCTTAAAAATTTGTCTAAGACACATTTGGGGCCGTTTGGCATGTACTCCCTATGAATAACATTACTGTGTGCCATGCAATAGAGTAAATAAAGCTCAAAACGAGTGACATTGCCGGCATCCGTCCTAGCACAAATGGTGCTAGATAAGATACGGTGTGCTAGGCGCATCACGGGGTGTCGGATCAAGGATGCTTTGGCGTGTCGAGAGTCATAGTTTGTGGTTAAACCCGTGATTTCTTGCCAAAAGATATCGTCTTTAAAGTACGGCGCAGGTTTGTTCTTGGGCCCTATGTTGCCCTCTATTGCAAAATTGAAGATGGCATAAAGATCGTCGTGGCTAAGGTGTCGGTCGGTGTTGAACATGCGAAAATCTATACCATCGGCCGAGTCAACTTCCATTGTGGAGAGAAACTCTAGTGTCAAAGCCCGGTATGTGAGAGCGCCTAGGGTCAAGAACTTATGCCACCCGATCTTATAAAAGAGAGAGGCGACATCAGATCGGATCCCCAGTGTGTGTAGGGTTTCCAAGTCGCAAAACTTAGTCGGTTGGATGGCCCGACCATTCATGTTTTTAAAGCGAGCAACTTGCTTGGGAGACGTGAATTGGATCCCGTAGGTCTCAAGTGCAGGTGGGTCTATGACATTGGCAGCGGGGACAACATTAGGCCTGGCAACCTCATCCCGCCGCACCCGACTAGAGCGTTGTCGCTTTTGGCGACTTGTGGAGGCCATGTGTGTGCAAATAGGTGTATGAATGGAAAAGATGTAACGTGTGAAGTGTACACAACCTATGTCCGCCCAGTGGTGGCGGCCCAATCTATCAAAACACACCGAAATTGTCCAAGCAAGCGATCAGCAACAAGTAAACACGCAAGAAACACAACCCACAAGCGTCACAAAATAGAATGCTAGTTAAACACTAAGTTTAGCTCAAGTGACCGTATAATCAGAAAATGCAGTTTAACTAGAATACCCGTCTAAATGAACACATTTTGGAACACCAACAAGCAGATTATCAATCCACGAAAATCATACACACGATAAAAAAAAAAATTCACCAAGGAAAGAATGTACCCAAATCAATGCCTCAGATCGGAATCAGATGTGGTTCACGAAGCTTGCTGTTGTGGTGAGAGTGGTGGCGTGCGATGATGCTGGTTGCTCACGGCGATGGGTCGCCGACGGCTGCCGGAGTCGTCACCGGCTGATGGTGATGGTCGACGGGAAGAGGAAGAAGATGGCGGTGGTCGCAGTTCAGGTGAGAGAGAGGGAGGCGGAGTTGGAGAATCGAGATGGTGGTTCTCGATGGTGGCCGGACGAGAGAGGAGAAGCAGCGGCGCCGACGAAAGAAGGAAATCGAGAGGAAGAGGTCGCCGGCTGCAGAAGCGACGGTTGTTGGGGAGTGGAAATCGAGTGAGAGAGAGCGACGACGGAGATGGAGACTTGAGAAGAAGAACGACGGCGGATCGTCGTGGTGACGGTGGGTGGAGTGATGGTGGCTGTGGTTATGGTGCGACGTGAGGGGGATCGTGGGTGGAGGGAAGCGGTGGTTTTACTGTGAAAGGTGAATTAGGGTTTTACTCCCTTAAAAACTGATTTATTTTATTTTATTTTATTTTTGTTTTTAAGAAAAATGAAAATAAACAAAAAGAACAAGGTGGGTTGCTGTATGATTTTCACGCCCGGGGCGTTTTATTCACTCCCGGGGAGGTTGGCCAGAATCCTTTATTTTAAATGATGGGTTTTTTTCACTCCCGGGGAGAAATCTTCACGCCCGGGGAGTTTCAACAGAATATGTATCTCACAAAATTTCACTCCCGGGGAGAAATCTTCACGGCCGGGGGGTTTGGACAGAACCTTAAATATATACATCTATACACATAATTATAAAGGGTACAAAATACGTTCGGCGATCGAGTTTCAAGCATTCGAAGCCCGAAAAACCAAAAATTTATTGTAGAACAAGGAGGGAAAACGGAGACTCGTTTTACATCGCGAGTTTGATGAAGAATTAAACGAAGAGAGGGAAGATAAGGTACGATGGAGATCAAAATATGAACTTTAAGAGTTCCCGAGCTCAGAGATGAGGGGAAAAACACCCGAAACACATCCCACGGCTTGTGCATTCGGTTGATAAAGCTTTAAACGTTGTCCATTAACTTTAAAAGTTTCGGACTCACTCGACACTTCGACGGCTCCGTAGGGAAATACACGAACTACCGTAAAAGGACCCGACCAACGCGAACGGAGTTTTCCTGGAAAAAGTCTAAGACGTGAATTGAAAAGAAGGACAAGGTCGCCTTCTCGGAACTCTCGTCGCATAATCCGTTGGTCGTGCCACTTTTTAGTACGTTCTTTATAAATGCGTGCATTCTCATATGAATCAAGTCGGATTTCATCCAACTCATTGAGTTGCAAAAGACGTCGCTCACTAGCATCTTTATAATCAAAATTGAGGGCTTTGATGGCCCAAAGTGCTCGATGCTCGAGTTCGACCGGAAGGAGATGTCCCAATAGGAGTTTTAAATGCGGTTCGGTAGGCCCAAAGCGCATCGTCAAGCTTCAAAGACCAATCCGCTCTTGAAGAAGCAACGGTTTTCTCAAGGATGGTCTTGATCTCACGATTAGAAATCTCGACTTGCCCACTAGTTTGGGGATGGTAAGCGAGTCCAACCCGGTGTTGAACACCATATTTCTTGAGAAGGGCTTCGAATTTGGATTCAATGAAGTGCCGCCCTCCATCACTGATGATGATTCTTGGCACACCAAAACGAGGGAAGATGAGACGCTTAAAGAACTTGGTGACAACACGGGCATCATTAGTAGGAGCAGCGATTGCTTCAACCCACTTTGACACGTAATCCACCGCCACAAGGATGTACTTATGGGAATGGCTCGATGGAAACGGTCCCATGAAATCGATACCCCACACATCAAATAACTCAACTTCAAGGATGAAATTGAGGGGCATCTCATGGCGTCGGGAGATATTGCCGGTTCGTTGGCAACGATCACAAGATTTTACAAAAGCATCGACATCTTTAAACATAGAAGGCCAATAGAAACCGCATTGGAGGATTTTTGCAACTGTCTTGCTTGTGCCGGCATGACCACCACAAGGCAATGAATGACAATGTGATATAACGGATGCAGTTTCATCATCGGGAATGCAACGTCGAATGATGCTATCGTTACAAGATTTGAAAAGATAAGGATCGTCCCAATAAAAATACTTGATATCATGGAAGAATTTCTTGCGCTGATAAGAAGATAGACTGTGAGGAACAATCTTACACGCTAAAAAGTTCACGATATCCGCAAACCATGGGGTTGGCTTAGAAGAAACGGAATAGAGATGATCATCGGGGAGAGAATCATCAATAGGAGGAGAAAGAGGGTTAGGGCTAAGATGGATACGAGAAAGGTGGTCGGCAACTGAATTTTCCGTACCTTTCTTGTCTTTGATTTCCAAGTCAAATTCTTGTAATAGAAGTATCCAACGGATCAAACGCGGTTTGGCATCCTTTTTGTTCATGAGATATTTAAGGGCCGCATGATCCGTATGGACTATGACTTTAGAACCCACAAGATATGACCGGAACTTCTCGATTGAGAAGACTATGGCTAGTAGCTCTTTCTCGGTAGTAGTGTAATTCATTTGGGCCGGATCAAGAGTTTTACTAGCATAGTAGACGGCATGGAGTTTGCCATCTTTCCTTTGGCCTAAGACTGCCCCGACAGCGAAGTCACTAGCATCACACATTAACTCAAAGGGAAGCGTCCAATCCGGCGGTTGAATGATGGGTGCCGAAATTAGTGCCGCCTTGAGTGTGTTAAACGCTTCGAGACAAGAACTAGTGAAAACAAAAGGGGCATCTTTCGCTAAGAGTTCAGTCAAGGGTCTGGCAATTTTAGAAAAGTCTTTGATAAAGCGTCGGTAGAAGCCGGCATGCCCAAGGAAACTACGCACCCCTTTGACATTTGTCGGAGGTGGCAATCCCTCGATGACTTCTATTTTGGCCTTATCGACCTCAATACCTCGGTTAGACACGACATGACCCAAGACTACACCCTCATTGACCATGAAATGACATTTTTCCCAATTAAGAACAAGATTTACCTCTTGACACCGATGGAGGATTTCAGTTAAATTAGAAAGACAAGAGTCAAAATCAGCTCCATGGACAGAGAAATCGTCCATAAAGACCTCCATGGTGCGCTCAATAAAATTAGAGAAAATAGCCATCATACAACGTTGAAAGGTGGCCGGAGCATTACACAATCCGAATGGCATACGTCGGTAGGCAAACGTTCCATATGGACATGTGAATGTCGTTTTCTCTTGATCATTCGGATGGACCGGGATTTGGAAGAAACCCGAGTAACCGTCCAAATAACAAAAATAAGCATGTTTGGCTAACCTTTCAAGCATTTGGTCAATAAAGGGAAGAGGAAAATGGTCTTTTCGGGTGGCGAGATTCAACTTACGATAATCTATGCACATACGCCACCCAGTGACCGTTCGGGTAGAAATAAGCTCATTTTTATCATTTTTAACAACGGTCATTCCTCCCTTTTTAGGGACTACTTGGACCGGGCTAACCCACGCGCTATCGGAGATAGGGTAGATTATTCCAGCTTTTAGTAGTTTCATGACCTCTTTGTGCACGACTTCTTTCATATTGGGATTTAGCCTACGTTGATGTTCAATACTAGATGCGCTTTCATCTTCAAGAAGAATTCTATGCATGCAAAAAGATGGGATAATCCCTTTCAAGTCATCAATTGTGTATCCAATAACCGTTCTATACTTCCTAAGGACTTTTAGCAATTTATTCAATTCATTATCACTTAGGGAAGCATTAACAATTACCGGATAAGTATTATTACTACCAAGGAAAACATATTTCAAATGAGAAGGAAGAGGTTTGAGATCTACCTTAGGTGGCGACGCATGCTCCACTCCTTCTTCCTTTGGCAAGACAATTATTTCAGCTTGTGTCTTCTTTGTGTATTGGCTGCTCTTGTCAAAATCCTCGGCGATAGACTTCAAGTCATCATCCATCTCTTTCACCAACTCGTCTTCATCTAATCCACCTTCGGTAAACATGCTCTCCAAAGCATCAGCAATATGGCAATCATCCAAAATCGGTGGCAATCCCATTGACTTCCTCAGCTCGAACTCTACGGTTTCTTTTCCCACGCTTAATGAAAGTTTCCCATGTTTCACATCAATCATCGCACCCGCTGTAGCGAGAAACGGGCGACCAAGAATAATTGGGATGTTGGCATCTTCAATCATTTCCATGATCACAAAGTCACATGGAATGATCAAGTTGCCAACCTGAAGTGGAAGATCCTCCAACATACCAACCGGATATTTGACGGATCGATCTGCAAGCTGCAAAGAAATATTAGTAGCCTTCAATTCTCCAGAATGAACTTTCCTTGCGATCGCCAAAGGCATAAGACTAACACTTGCCCCTAAATCACAAAGGGCTCGTTGTATGGTCACACCACCAATAGAACAGGGAATAGAGAAACTTCCTGGGTCTTGCATCTTCTCCGGGAGTGTGTTAGTGAGCAAGGCGCTACACTCTTCGGATAACATCACACGTGCCCTATTCTTTGGTGAGAGAAGATCCTTTAGAAACTTTGCATAGGAAGGAATCTCGGAAATTGCATCCAAAAAGGGAATAGTCACTTGAAGTTGCTTGAGTGTATCCATGAACTTTCGAAATTTGACTTCAAGTGATGCTTTGACCAACCTTTGGGGGTAAGGGACTACCGGAGTATGACTTTGAGGCATAGAGGAAGGATGAGTACCTTTTTTCGCTTCATCTTTTGGAGGAACTTCACTCTCATTTTCCGGTAATTTCACCCTTTTTTCTTTCATAGGGGCATTCATGTTGTCATCGCTCTTCCTTTTCTCAACTAGCACTCTTCCGCTCCTCAAACTAACTGCATTCATCTGTCCTCTCGGGTTTTGCTCCGGTTGAGGGGGAAGTTGATTCCCTTGCTTCAAAAGAGTAGCCATTTGTTGGCTTATTTGAGAAATTTGAGTCTCGATCATCTTGGAATGAGCGGTATTGGCATCGAGTCTAGAGAAGATTTGATCATTCTTATCCCCTTGAGCTTGCACAAAACGCTCTAACAAGGACTCAAGGTTTGACCTTTGCGGAATCGGGTTCATGACGGGCATGTTGGTAGGAGGTGGAAGCATATGTTGGGACTGCGGTGCTTGAGGCATAGGCATTTGGGACTGTTGAGGTGGCCTCGGATTGGCTTGGTTGGATGATTGACCATGCTGCGGTTGATTAGCTTTCCAAGAAAAGTTTGGGTGATTACGCCACCCTGGGTTATAAGTTTGAGAAAATGGATTACCTCCTTGGCCTTGGGGCCGTGATTGATTGTAGATGGCATTGGCTTGCTCCACACTAGGGTTGTTTCCCATCTTGCAATTGGCAAAAACGTGGCCTTGGTTGCCACATATCTCACAAGAAAGCACAGGCGCTTCAGAAGATGTTTGACCCGCTCCAATGTTATTGATTTGGTTCGAAATATTGGTCGAAAACGAGTCAAACTTACTTGTCAAGAGTGCAAGAGCATCGACATCTAGCTTTCCTCCCTTCTTCGCATTTGACCTCTCGGTTGGATACAAGAAATTGTTGGACGCCATGTCTTCAATAAGTGATTTTGCTGCAGCGGGGGTTTTGTTGACAATAGACCCACCCGCGGCCGCATCAATAGAAATCCGAACATCTTGTCTCAACCCATTGCAAAAAGTCTGAATAAGAAGCCACTCGGGGACTCCATGATGAGGACATTGTCGCTGGAGGTCTTTGTATCTCTCCCACGCCTCATAAAGTGACTCATACTCATGTTGCTTGAAAGTAGTGATGTCACTCCTTAACTTCGCTGTTTTGGCCGGTGGGAAGAAGTGAGTCAGAAAAGCTCTCGAGAGTGCGTCCCAAGTAGTGAAAGTGTTAGGATTGTGACTCTTGAGCCAATCCTTTGCCTTATCCCGAAGGGAAAAAGCAAAGAGTCGTAGACGGATGGCATCATCACTGACATTCGGAATCTTGATCATATCACACTTTTCCAAGAAAGAATCCAAATGATCATTTGGATTTTCAGATAGAGATCCCGAAAATTGATCTTGTTGAACAAAGGTTGCAAGATTGGTCTTCAACTCAAAGCTAGCAGCTTCAACGGTCGGACGAGTGATGGATGAAGTGGAGCCATAGGTAGGCTCGGTGAAGTCTTTCAGAGTACGTTCAGCTGGATTTGCCATAACTGCTTGTCTTTTCTTTCTTCTCTTTTTCGCGTTTAACTTTCTCGATGTAGCCTCTATCTCGGGATCAAATGGCAATGGATCTAACCCCTGTGATCTCCGGTGCATACAAGTTAGTTAACTGGAAAACACAACAATAGACAAGATTAGTCATGGTTGCTGAAGTACAAAAAGTGAAATAGAAAATAGAAATATGGAAGTGAAACATAGACTAGTAAATCAAAAAGCAAGTTAATGCTAGGCTAGTCGCCTCCCCAGCAACGGCGCCAAAAACTTGATGTGTTTTAAATTTATACCGCAAGCGTACGGGAAGTGTAGCATACGGGTCGATCACAGGGAGGTGACGGTCTAAACACTAACTACTTAATAATCATGGCTAGTTATGCGAATCAGATAAATTGATTTGATTTTTACCTAAATGAACTTAAAATAAAAGAGATTAAGGGAAAGAGAAACAATAAGAAGCAATTAAGACTAAAACTAAGTAAGATAAAAGACGACTAAAATTATGAACATTGGGTAATATCAACCTCGGATCTTGGTAATGGTGGGAATTCATTTTTTTTCAAAGCTACTTCAACCCTCTCTCGAGGTGAGAAAGCTTTTCTAACCAAGATATGTATTTACTCTCGCAACACATATACATTGGAAAGAAACATTAAGATTTAAAACGAATGTATTTCCCAATCAACGTCCCTAACTATTCACATGTTAGGACCGTTGTCATTGATCAATTCGACTCAAGTGAAGACTAAACTTTCGTTTTTATCAAAAACCTATCGAATTAACTAGATGATTTATTAAAACCCAATTAAATCAATTCAACTTTCGTTACAATTGAAATGGATTAAAACTCAACATCCGTTTTAAGAACAATTGATCAATACCAAAACTTCAATCCTAAGGCGATGATTACCCAATTAAACGAACTCTTTAAACGAGACCAAGCAAAAGTTACTTAATTAGACTCTAACGGAATAAAAACCAAAATTAAACTTAGATTAACAAAGAAATTACATTAGACTCAATCTAATTACAATTAACACTAACAATCAAGAGATGAACAATGGATTACTAAGTAAACATATGCAGAAAATTAATCTAACCTATTTTTATGCAGAAAATTGGAGTGCAATAAATTAATTAACCCTAAAATTAAGTGCAGAATTTAATCAAGTGCAGAATTTCAAATAGAGTGGAAGAAATTAGGGTAGAGATGAGAAATAGAGATGCAAAGGAGTAGAGAAAATACAATAAACACAAAATAGATGAAGAGAAACTAAATCTAACACTTCAATTAAGAACAAAGACGAATTCATAAACAAACCATAACATTTAACCAAATAAAACTAGAATTCAACAACAAAGTAAGTTAAGAAGAAAAGGGAAGAAGATACTAGTATGAAAACCGGTAGCAAATCGGTTCCAATGGCCTAGGCTTGCAGAAAATTCATCTTCTTCCCCCAATTTTTTCAAGGAACTCGTCCAAAAGTTGAAAACCACCTAAGGAAAAACTGATAAGAATGTCGTGTGAAGGAATGAGAGATCGCCCCCTCTAAAAAGGAAAACACACGCCTAGAATAAAACTAAAAGAGTTTAGACAAAGCCCAAAAAGCCCGAAGTTAAAAAGCCCAGAAAATTAAAAGTCTAGAAAATTAAAAGCCCAAATGACTTTCACGGCCGGGGAGATTCCTTCGCGCCCGTGAAAGCACCGCAAAAACTTTTCAGCATCGATTCAAGTGTTCTCTTCGCGTCCAACCGTCTTCTTTCCTCCGCTCTTCGCTTCCTTGCTCAAGCACACTTCATCTTTTGTTTCCTTCTTCTTCATGAGCATGCCTCCGCCTATCTCGCCTTTCAAATCACGCATAATCTGCACAAATCATATACCAAAAGCATAAAAACCATTCCCAAGAGAATTTCCAACCGTGATTAAAGAAAGTACGAAGAAATAAATAATAATGCATGAAAAGGCTAAACTAAACACTAAAAATAGAACGAAAATGCAACTATTATATACAAAGTTAGGTGCATAAAATGCACTTAACAAAATCCAAAACACAAACAAATCTCAAATCCTTGAAAATTTTCAATGCAATCTCAAAAACCAAAAAACTCTTCAATTTCTTCAAAAATTGATAAAAATACTTGGATTGAAGCACAAATTCAGCTCTGTTAGGCTCTGATACCAATTGAGAATAATCAGGTAACAAGATTAACACATTAAAACCTTTGTATTTGATTGAGAAATGTAAAAGATGAGATTTAGGAACAATTTCTCTTGGAGGCCACACACACACACTCTTGGTGGCTATACTCAAATGACCTCACTCTCACAAACCCTAACAAATGGGTTTATATACCCTTTGACCAAACCTAGCTATTTTGACTTTGACCTTTGTCTAATACAATTAGACTAAATACAATTATCCCTAAATCTTGGATACATTGTATACTAACAATTATATATGGCGGGCCCGTGGTTAACAAGCCCACGGCCCGTTCACTAACTAGGCTCAAAATAAAGAATTACAATTTAAACCCTGAACTTTAATTCAACATAAAACGACCCTAACAAAAAGGTAGATAGCAAAAACTATTCTGGGAAGGCCATGTTTGATGAGTTGATTAAGCTGTATCAAGGATATGAAGTGGAGAACCAGATGAGAATCTCCAACGCCATCAATTTAAGAGAGATGAGTATAAGAGGCCAGATGAGAAGAAGGTATTTGAGAAGAAGGATGAAGCACCGAAGTGCTACAATTATAGGAAGACTGGTCACTTCTCCAAGGAATGTTGGAAGCCGAAAGTCAGGGATTCCAGTTATTACAAGAACAAGTTGATGCTTGCTGAACAGAAGGAATCGGGGATAGCACTGTTGGTCGAAGAGGAATACTGGCTTGATCAGACTGATGATGAAGTAGATGATGAGACACCGGCTCAGACCAAGATGTGCTTCATGACCAAAAACACCGATGATGAAGGGTCAGAGTCTACTTCAAATGAGGTACATTCCGATCTCTATAATCAATTTTTTAGTCAACAAGCATATTTAACGAATAAGTTAGAAGAACTAACAAATGACCAGAAAAGAGCAGATGAAATAATTTCCACTCAAAAGGAAAGACTAATAGAACAAGACAGTCAAATTAAAGAATTAGTAAAGAAAAAGACTGAGTTCGATATTGGTCATGCGTATTTCAAAGTCGAATATCTGAACTATCAGAAAAATTAATGAGTTCGGAAACCAAGAATAGTGAGTTTGAAAATCTTTTACATGCTTATAAAGATAGGAATAATGAGCTGTGTGAAAATGTCAACGGTCTGGAAGATAAACTATACAAAGCGGGCCAAACTGACCAAACAATTCACATGAATAAGCCAAGCAAGTTCTGGTATTTCAATTCAAAGTGGGGTATCGGGTATGACAATCTACAGTACCTGAGGAATGCCTTAATAAAAACTCCCACTCTTTATAAATTTGAATGGTTTAAGCTTGCGTCACATCCTAGCTATCAAATCAAATGGCTTAAAATGGATGGTGAAGACTATGAGGCTTAAAAGGATTGTGGTAGAGTTAAGTTTGGAAACGATCAATATTCTCCAATTTTGGGTTACAGAGATATTGTCAAAGATAATGTGAGGATTACAAAAGTCAATTACGTCGAGGGCTTAGGACATAATTTGTTTAGTATAGGTCAATTTTGTGATAAAGACCTAGAAGTCCATTTCAAGAAGACCCGTTGTGCAGTTCTAACCGACGGAGGAGATGAGCTTCTAGTTGGTTCGAGGAAGTCCAATTTGTACACTATTGACCTATCAACGCTCAAGCCTAAGAATGACGTATGTCTTATGTCGAACGCGTCTTTGGAGAAAAGTTGGTTGTGGCATAGACGACTATCTCATCTCAACTTCCGTTACATTCAAAAGTTGACGTTGGGTGATTTAGTCATAGATCTACCAGCTCTGAAGTTTGAGAAATACAATTTATGTACTGCTTGTGAGAAGGGGAAGATGAAGCGTGAATCCACCGAAACCAGAGCCCAGCACAAGCAATGCTTTGGAAATCCTTCATATGGATCTCTGTGGTCCGATGAAGACTCAGAGTATTAGTGCTAAACGTTATGTGTTAGTTGTCGTCGATGATTATTCGAGATACACATGGGTCAAGTTTCTACGCTCAAAAGATGAAACACCTGACTTGATCATCTCATTAATCAAACAGCTTCAAGTGAATCGTCAACAAACAGTTCAGACCGTCAGATCAGATAACGGGACAGAGTTCAAAAACAAGACTCTTGATGACTTCTTTAAGTCTTTAGGAATAACTCATCAATATTATGTGGCCAGAACACCTCAGCAGAACGGAGTCGTTGAAAGACGAAACCGTACACTCGTTGAAGCGGCCAGAACGATGTTGTCTTATGCTGATCTACCTCTGTTTCTGTGGGCTGAAGCTATTGCGACGGCATGCTATACACAAAACCGTGCAATTATACATTGATGGATTGGCAAGACTCCATATGAATTGATTAACAATAGAAAACCTGTAATACACTACTTTCGTGTCTTTGGATGCATGTGTATTGTGCTGAACGATAATGACAACTTGAACAAATTCAGTCCTAAGGGTATTGAGGGCGTCTTTATCGGACACTCGCTCACGTCAAAAACATACAGAGTCTATCTCAAGTTATCCAGAACTGTGATGGAAAGCATCAATGTCAGATTCGACGAAACTGAAGAAATGGCTTATGTGCAAAACAGTACAGAACCCGCGATCTTCGGAATACTAGCATCTGGACAAATTCGTCCAATGATGACTAGATCTTCAAACAAGGATCAAGCTTCCACTTCTAATTCTAATTCTAACGAACTTGATTTATTGTTTGAACATTTTTATGATGACTATTTTGGTAATGATAAATCTTCTGCATCTGTGAATAATAGGCATCAAGTTGAACCACCACCAGTGCAAGCTACTATGTCAGGCCCTTCGTCGGTGCTGACTTCATCAAACACTGGTGCAACTACTCCTGCAACTTCTCCGAGAAACACAACTATGGTATCTACACAAGCACGACAACATGCATCTACAAGTGGTGCTTCTTCGTATGGAACAACTTCGAATGTCAGTGATCAGGGTAATAACAACATTCCTGAAAATTCAACCGAATTAGTTCCCGAGGCAGTGCCGATTGTCAACACTCACAAACAACCCGCCTCACAACCGGAACCAACACTGACGATCGAGTTGAACTTCGATAAGGATCCTACCCTTGTAGACCACAATGAAGATGCTATATCTCTCCATCCACACTCCACAAAGTGGACACGCAGTCACCCAATTGATCAGGTGGTTGGTGGTGTATCTGAACCAGTGAAGACAAGATCTGCATCTGCATCCGCAAACGAAGTTTTATATGCACTCTTCTTAAGTCAAGTTGAGCCCTCAACAGTTCAACAAGCCTTAGAAGACCCTGAATGGTTGTTTGCGATGCAAGAAGAGCTGAATCAGTTTGAAGCTTTGAAGGTGTGGAGACTAGTTCCGCGACCCAAAGGTAAGACAGTTATCGGTACCAAGTGGGTCCTAAAGAACAAGAAAGACGAAGACGGAATAATTGTGCAAAACAAGGCTAGATTGGTAGTGAAAGGGTATAGGCAACAAGAGGGGATAGATTATGACGAGACGTACGCACTGGTTGCTCGTCTTGAGGCAATTCGGATGCTCCTGTCTTTTGCCGCCTTCAAGAACTTCACCGTCTATCAAATGGGCGTGAAGACCACATTCTTGAACGGTGTCCTAAAGGAGGAAGTGTATGAGTCTCAACCGGAAGGCTTTGTGGACAAAGACTATCCAAATCATGTATATATTCTTGACAAAGCCCTCTACGGTCTCAAACAAGCCCCCCGTGCCTGGTATGAAGTCTTATCAACCTTTCTACTAAAAGCTGGCTTTGTGAAAGGTAAAATCGACACAACTTTGTTTACTCTACGCGAGGAAGGTGATATTCTTTTAGTTCAGATTTATGTTGACGATATTATTTTTGGTTCGACTAACCCTGGACTTTATACTTGGTTTTCTGGCATTATGATGACTCAGTTCCAAATGACTATGATGGGAGAGATTAATTTCTTTCTCGGATTACAAGTAAAACAATTCTCTACGGGTATCTTCATCAACCAGTCGAAGTATATGTTTGATATCTTGAAGAATTCAAGATGGAAAACTGTACGTCGATCGGTACGCCTATGGCTCCTGGATCTAAGATAGGTCCAGATCCTGACGGTATTGATGTCGATGTAAAGAATTATAGAGGAATGATTGGGTCTCTAATGTACCTAACCGCTAGTCGTCCAGATATAATGTTTTCAACTTGTCTCTGTGCTAGATTTCAAGCCAAACCCAAAGAGTCACACCTCGGCGCCGTCAAAAGAATCTTTCAGTACTTGAAAGGCACTCCGTACCTAGGACTGTGGTATCCTAAAGGAACTGGCTTCGAACTCACTGCATATTCAGATGCGGGTCACGGAGGAAGCATGCTGGATAGAAAGAGCACCTCGGGGCACGTCCAATTTTCGAGAGACAAGCTCGTGAGTTGGTCGTCGAAGAAGCAGAATTGTGTTTCAACATCAACCGCGGAAGCAGAATATGTTGCCACGGAGAGCTGTTGTCCACAAGTCCTTTGGATGAAGACCCAACTCATGGACTATGGGTTTAAATATGAGAAGATCCCCATTTACTGCGACAGTAAGAGTGCTATTGCAATATTTGCTAACCCTGTCCAGCACACCAAAACCAAACACAATGACATAAGGTATCATTTCATAAAAGATCATGTTGAGAAAGGAACTTTGAATTGTATTTTGTTACAACTGAGTATCAGCTTGCCGATCTCTTTACCAAAGTCTTGGATGAAAAACGTTTCAGTTTTCTAGTATCCAAGCTCGACATGCTGAATATGAAAGTTTAACTTCCATATATTGATCATATAATAGATGGAAATATTTGTATCTCAATCTAGACATCGTCTCTAGATTGACACACTCAAATTTTCATCATATTCTATTCTCAATATATGTTATTTAAATTTTCATATCTTAGTTTTTTTACAAATATTTCTTCAACTTGTTCTTTCTTTCTCTTCTTTTAATTATCTTATCAATAATTTGTTATGATATATGTATCTGCACAAAGGTATGTTCATGGTTTCAGGGGGAGTTTTAGTACAACTCTTATGCACAATAAGAGGGGGAGTGTGCATAACTGCCAGATCATGTAAGTGTAGATACATTGTGACTGTTGCTTCCGAGAAGCCAAGGTAAGTGTTCTGACTTGTTTTAAACACTAACTCGTAAATGATGAAAAAAAATTTCAAATCTATGCATCATTTAAGGGGGAGTGAAAACTGTGTTTAAAACCTTGAGTGCTGAATCAATTGGAAGTTGGACATCTTCCAATGTGATAAAATCATTTTTTGAAAAATTACTGAAAAATGTCCAAGTGTTCACTTTATCGCAACCCACTGCTTGCGATAAAGTTGTGAACAGTGTTTCATCGCAACCCTCAGTTGTGATAAAACACAAAAGAGATTTCATCGCAACCCTTTAACTGCGATAAAACACAAATGAACAGTACTTATCGCAACCCTCTGTTGCGATAAGGTCGAATGTGTTGTCGCAATCAGTTCATTGCGATAACATCTGGGTTTATCGCAACCTTGTACTTGCGATAAACTCGACACTATGGCGGTCAAACCTTGGACCAATCACAGTGTGCCACGTGTCAAATGTCTCAACAATCTATAAATAATGAGTGTTTGAGATTTTTATCTCATTTCAAACACACTCAAAACTCTCTCAACTTTCTTTCGAAGAACTGCTTTCGGTGTTGATTTCTACAAGAGTTTTTCACATTCACATCGAGATCACTGTGTTCGCATTGCGATCGAGGTACATATTCCATTTTTTCTTTTAAATCCATCCGTTGAATAATGCCTATCAGTCGATTTATGATTTACTGTTGAGTTTAGGGTTTTAGGAACCGAAACCTTTCAATGCTCTTTCTTATTTTTTCCCTTAAATCGATCTGTTTAGGAGTTTATTAAGTGCAAATGGTGTTAGGGTTTACTCTTGTGTGACTTGCGACACTAGTAGAGTAGGAATAAATCAATTTTGTGCGAAAATCTCGAATCTCAGCCTTAAAACACTTAGGATATCTCTGAGTTCAAAACTGTCGCAACCTTAGAAGTTCTTCATGTTCAAAACTATCGCAACCTTCAGTGTTCTTGAGGTTCATCTTTGTCGCAACCTTCGTTTATTCAAAACTATCGCAACCTATTAGTTGCGATAATATCTTATCGCAACCCTTGTATTGCGATAACCTTTTGTCGCAACTAGTTTGTTGCGATAACTGTTCCTCGCAAGCCCTTCATTGCGATAAGATCTCATGTTGCGACAAAATCTTGTGTTTGTTGCGATAGTTCCATGCCGTAGGTTATTTTACTGGAAAAAAAAATCAACATCACTCATTCTAAGCCCTATATTACTTTGATCATTGTTCAGATGGCTCATAATGACGGCCATTCATCTGACGAGAACACCGTCATACCGTCGCACCGGTCGTCGCATCCATCTGTCAACGCCCGTGATCTAGATGTGGAGCTTCTACCGAGAAGTCTCCATCTTGCCCTTCACGACAACAACCATAACCTTGATCTCAACGTGGCATTCGACCACCAGATCATCATCGAGATCATCCGCGGCCATCCTCTCCGAACAGTGCTCACGAAGGTAGTCACTGTGCCCCTTATATATCTGCAACAATTTTAGCACACACTATGATATCATCCTACACACCGACGGGGTCCACATTTTTCTGCAAAAGTCGATCATTTCGATTAGAGGTGGCAAAAACTGACACGACACGCTAACCCGACACAAACCCGACACGAAATAAACGGGTTTGAGTAATACATTTCAACCCGTTTAAGTAAACGGGTTGACACGACACGACACGAAAATTAAACGGGTAAGGTTAGGGTTAAAAAATTCAACTCGAAATTGACCCGTTTAACCCGTTTAAATTAGGCCATTCTTTGAACAATTAAATATGGGCTTTGACTATTATCTATTTATGTATGGACAATTAAATATGGGCTTTGACAATCAAATTTTTAGTTTTAAAGTTTCTGCCATGTTATTAGAAAATTCATAGAAAATCAACCGTTGGTCCAAATGACGTGTACGATATACCGTTAGAAAGATTATAATGTCCTTAAGAACTGTTATGAAGAGTTAAAGTCCTAATTATGAGTTTAAATGTGTCAAAACACTGAGTTTTCACATTGTACACAAGAACCTGCGCAGTGTTTTTGTAAAGGTTGTAGCGGTCTGATTATAGCTCCGAATTGAATGAATATAGTTTTTGTGGAATCCTAAGATATAAATGAACAACTTTCATTTAGATGATAGTGTCCAATTTGGCTTCTAAATAGAAGAAATATATCGTAACTTATGGCATATAGGAGCTGTCAATTATGAGTTTTAAAGTTTCTGCCATGTTATTAGAAAATTCATAGAAAATCAACTGTTGGTCCAAATGAGGTATACAATATACCGTTGGAAAGCTTAGAATGTACTTAAGAACTGTTATGAAGAATTAAAGTCCTAATTATGAGTTTAAATGTGTCAAAACACTGAGTTTTTGAATCAGCTCACATTGTACACAAGAATCTGCGCACTGTTTTTGTAAAGGTTGCAGCGGTCTGATTATAGCTCCGAATTGCATGAATCTAGTTTCTGTGGAATCCCAAGATATCAATGAACAACTTTCATTTAGATGATAGTGTCCAATTTGGCTTCTAAATGGAAGAAATATATCGTAACTTATGGCATATAGGAGCTGTCAATTTCTGTATGTTTCACAAGGAAGTGGGATTTCCTCCCATCCCACATTGGTGGGAAACAAAAACCTTATGCTCTATGCCCACTATAAATATGATCTCACCCCTTGTATTTTCATTTGCATCACCCCCTTGACCCTAGCTTGGTGGTTTGAGTCCGTTGGCTTGGACCCTCTAAGTTGGTGCACCCTATTATGTTGGAGCACCCTATTAAAAGTTTTATATTTATAAATGTTAAATGGGTTAAACGGGTTAAATGGGTTTGTGGGTTAAACGGGTTAGCGGGTCGTGTCGGGTTAGACGGGTTAAATCAGGTCGTGTTCAGGTTGAGATTTTCTGACCCGTTTATTAAACGTGTCGTGTTCGGGTTAGGCACTCTCAACCCGTTTAACCCGTGAACCCGACACGACCCGACCCGTTTGCCAGGTCTAATTTCGATGTTCGACTTACACTTAAGCGGCTCCGTCTAGCCTTAGACCTTCCCTTTAACCCAAATTTTAAGGACATGTTTCCCGAAGCCCAACTGTACACAGACATCCAAAGCTTAGGAAACCAAGACCCACAGAACCCTATTCTAGCCGGCTCATCTAGATTCCAAAGAAAACATCTACCACCCGTCTGGTACACCCTATGCTCAATCTTCAACCGATGCATGACGTCAAAGCATACCGGCGTTGACAAATGTATCCTAGCAACCCTTCGGATGTTCCACGCCTTCGCCTTTAACCGTAACGTAGATTATGCTATTCTACTCTGGAACGAGCTACAAGAACTGGCCGAACACAAAGCACGCCCGAAAAGAACCGCAACTTCGTGCCCTACCAAAGGTTCTTCCAGATCATCATCCACCAAATCATGGAGGGCAACCAGGAAATTCCTAGACCCCCAAATGCGGTACAAGGACCGACACAGTGGATGCACTATATGAAGATGCCAGATCACAATGACTTCGTCCACATTGTTGTGATTCCAGAACCTGTACTTGCCTATGCCGACCAGCAATCTGAGGTAGTTAGGCAATATAGAATAGCTAATGCAGTAATGGCCCAGCCAGAACCGGAGGGACCTCCCCATGGTGCTATCCCACTAGGCGGTGAGGGTTTACATGCTGAGCAGGTTCAGGAACTTGGGGTTCTTGAATGGGAAGAGGCGAGGAGAATATTAAGAGAGAGATAGTGGGTGGGGTGGCGAGGACTGCTGGTCAGGCATCCACATCCGGAAACGTTCGAATTCCTATCCTCGACGACGTGTCGATGGATTCAGATGATGACCCTGATATTGACATCGATGCTTCGTCATCCGACGATGAAGTATCTGACCAACCCCAACCAACTGATGATGATTTCGACTCCGATCCTAATCATGACCTTGATGCGAATCTTATTCCGAGACACATCGGTTGGAGTCGACACATTGAGGGTTCCGATGCTGATTCCACTTGGAACATCGGACCCTCCGGTGATTTTGATGACATAAGGCGGGATGAGGGAGTTATAGTAGAAAATATAAATGTGAGAAGTGATGTGGCGAGAAAAGAAATGGGAGAGAAAGAGATAGAGTCGGATAAAGTGTTAACTACTGACTCTCGCCAAACCGATCGAAGCCAGGTAGCCACATCTTCTACCAACGAGCGTACATCTCTGTTGCGTATTGAACAAGCCATGGTGGACCCATCCATGCATAGCACAACCCCTCTAAGCCACTCGTCGGCATCTCAATTTGTCGGCGTTTCATTTTCCACAGGGGATAAAGCACAAACGCTATCGGCGACACACTCGGTGTCTGCTGATATTGAACAAGGTAGGCTCCTGCCCCGGCCACCACCCTTTATTCTGAGCACGTTGAGTCTAGAGCCTTTTGGATATACATCTTCTCCTAGGCCACGCGCGTCGGTATCACACCAAGTTGTGGGCTTTCGTGCCCCAACTATAACATCCCGAGTGCGGCCGCCATTTGTTGGTGCCCTACGAGGACTGGGTGGAAGTCTTGTCATGGTCAACACTATGCCAGCCATGAACACAGGCGGTACGGTTGCTACAACCGCTACTTCAACCGGTAACCTACGTGGTCCGGTGGTTAGCTCTATATTTCCCAATTTTCCTCATGAACAGGTCGTACGCATGCTTGGCCCATATCCGCACTATATCACACTTCCATTACTGGCGTCTGATTTAGGCACTATCGATAAGGGCTACAAGCAACACCGTCGGGCCATGCAAAGTACAGTTGACAGATTAGCAAGCTAAGTGAGCAGAGCCATCAAGGGCAAAGGAATTGCTGAATCGTCGTCAACTCCTCAGGATCAACCATCAAGCGCACAATCCGACCTACAAACACCACCACCAGTTCCGTTATACCAAATCCTAGAAGACCATCTCAAATCAGAGCTGTTAGCCCGACTCTTAGCCAAAGGCAATTGTAGTACGGCTGAAGAAGTTGACCTTGTTGGATTACTCCGACAACATACCCAACCTCAAACCCAAAACCCAACCTAACCACCTTCTAGCAACGAATTCCAGCGTCTAACCGACTCAATGAGAGACATGACGGATGCCGTGATGGCAGGATTCACCTCCATCACTGAAAGGCTTAAGGCTGTCGAAGAGAAGTGTGGGATTCAAGCTCAGACCTCACATAAACGAAGATATGATGATCAGGATGATCCTGATCAACATGAGGGGGATAAGAGAGTAAGGGTTTGTGAATCTAGTGGTGCGGCTACAGAAAATGTTAGGGGATCAGATCAGCCAGCTACTGAAAGGGAAACCGGGACGGGTGGAACGGACACCGATATGGTCCAAGTGGATGACACCGAAGTTCTAGTTGATGTCATAACTGGGGTTGAAAAGCCTCCGGTTGTTGACAATAGAACAGCTGATGAAAGGATGGCAGATAATATGATTGTTGATTATATTTACACTGATTCTGAGGAAGAACCTGAGAAAACGACTGTCCAGATCAAAGAGGAATTAGAAGACTTATTCGACATCACCGGGATTATTGTGGCTGCTTCGGATTCCGATGATGATACTCCAGATGAAACTACTCAACCACAAACGCCGATTGATCAGAGTGCAAGTACTTCCGCTCCTCCTGCTCTAGTGGTACAAGAAAATGCTCCGGTAATTCAAGTGCAAGCCGATGGCAGAATCAGGGATCCGATACTCGAAGCTGAACTGGAAATTTATCAGGAAGTGATTGATGCCGAGCCAAGGTATGTGGCTACAGGTGAACGGGTTAGGATTCTGATTCCTTATCAGGAGAGCATAAGGAAAGATTTATTGGGTTGATGACCGTATTTTTAACATAATTAAATCCAACCCGTTCACCTGTAGCCACATACCTTGGCTCGGCATCACCTGGGTTAGGATTCTGATTTCCCGCAATTATGTTAAAAAATACGGTTTAACATATCATATTAACATACATAATTACGTTAAAATATGTTAAGGAGTTCGATATATATATATATGTTAAACCGTATTTTTAACATAATTAAATCCAAAAACATTCAATATTGGGCTCACTTCGAAGGTATCGATGAGACGATTATAATGGTGTAACTTGTTAAAATTAAAACGTGTTTTTTTAACGTATTTTAGTTAATATACGATTATATGTGTTAATATAATAAAAGTGTAAAATTAAAATTAGAAAAGTAAAAGGTATAAAGTAAACTAAGTAAATAATTACAGGGGTATTAAATGTAACTTTGAAATCAAAATAGAACAAATAGTAAATTGCATTTTTGGTACGTGTGGTTGTATGGTTTCTTTAAAAGGAGTACCTGAAAGGGGTATGGACGAAACTACCCCGGGCACTAACGGACCTTTTTAACAGGGTTAGTGACCATGGACTGGATTTGGAACAAAATCGCATAACTCAGGGACCACTATTTGAGTTATTGAAGTTCATGTACTCCTTTCAAAGAAATCGCATAACCACAGGTACCAAAAATGCAATTTACTCAATATATATATATATATATATATATATATATTCTTTTAAGACACACACAAGAAAATTATATTTCATAGAATCATATGGAAAAGGACGAAATCATAGCTTCTATGGCAAACTGATCTCCAAACAGACCCTCTCTCGAACCAACTTATCCCCCCCCCCAAGTCTAATTTATAACTATAAAAAAGAATCTCGACCCTACCAAATTAAAGTAGTGGGATTGTAAAGAAGTGGCTGAATCAAGCGTCCATGTTCTTCTCTCATACCATTTCTCCTTGTAGGTTTGGACAACATGAATGTTCAAATATTGGAAGTTATATGCCGTCAAGTTCAGTGGAGATTGTATTAATGTCCTGGAACCCGCAAAGGGATCTCCAGAAAAGGCAAAAAAAAGATTCCCAATACTTTTTGGGAGCAGCTTTGTCAAGCATGTGGGAGTAGTACTGCAACCCAATGAACACGATGATTTTCATGTACAAGACACACTGCTTGCTCAATATCACTGCCCAGAAGAGTGAGTAGCCAATAGGAGGATGATTTTTTTTGGATAACGATCTATAGCTGCATATGGTTGTTCTGATTGATTTTCTGCAGTATCTCAACTTGTGCTCAGCCCCTTGTAATTTGAACTTTTGAATCGATTATGTGGTACCTCTTTTTGGGCTGCAATTGGCTACTTTCCTTTTCCCCAATCTTGATCATTTCAAGATGTCAGGTGAGGTACTTTTGTTATCACTTACAACTTGGTGCTTGAAGTATCAAAAGGTTGTAGTTGTGTGGGAACATAGGGCATTCAAATAGTTGTCTTCTTTTTTCTCCAATACAGTACATCCAACTTTCTCCAGATTCGGACTATGGATCCAATTGCATTGTGTTTAAAGAATTCATCAGGAATTTTGTATCTAGCTAACGTTCATTCTTCATCTTGTCCCTTTTGATTAATTCTGGCAAAGCATAACGGCTAGTTAGAGGTGACTGTTGATGACCAAAAGTACAAAAACTTTACAATGGTGTAAAGTCATGATTTTTTTGTATCAGGAATTCTACAACTATTGCTTGCAATCAAGTTATATGAAAAACTATCAATGTGTTAGTATCTTTTTGACTGGGACTGTAACTACGAACCCGAATGTAATCTAATTAATAATAATATTAACAACCTAAATACTTTCGAAATAGCAATGTAACATTAAAAGAAAGAATATTCACGAAGCAATTATAACGTGAAATTTAACAGTCCGAAGCCTTTTTGCGCATCCGCTATATAATTGAATGAAGTATTTGTATTTCTTACTTGAGATTGTCACTAGCTTTTCATATGTAACTTCTTCATCCATGGTTTTAATAGTTGTGGGCGTTTTAAGGAACACAATAATTGTTTTCTATCTCAGAGTTCAGAGAAGTTTTCGGTTAAGGGACGAGAACAAAAAATCATGCAATAATACAAATCTCACTAATAGATAGTGTTAAAATTCATTAAGACGGTGTTTTCATCCATTAATTACTATTCAACTGTTAGGACACAAAATGTCCTAATTATAAGATAGTTTTGTAAAGGGGTATTAATAGTAATATGGGTTTGGGTTATGTTATAAGGGCTTGGGCTTAACTATGTAACAAGGGGTATTTATAGATAAGTGTGTGTAATTAGGGTATAAAAGTGTGATTCACAATGTAGGCCAAGGTGTTTGTGTGTGTAAACTAGAGAGAGATTCATTCTCTCTCTAGGTGTTCTTCATCAATAATACACCATTTATCCTTAGTATCTCATCTTGTTACTATCTCCATCAATACATGAATCGTTGCTTGTTATAATGGTACTCACATCAACACAGAAAAGAAAGAAGATTAAAAACAATCGAATGACAAAGAACATTTCCCACTTATGCATCCCTTCAATCATTTCGCTTTCTCTTGGAATTATCTTGGCGAGACTTGATCGCAGAAATTGAAGCTTGCAACTGCCAACCCAAGTCAAAAACACTTGTAAGTTATCATAGTCACTGAAAATTTGGTAATAGCACAGACACAAAAATATCAATAAAGGAAAACAATGATTGTTACTTAACCTCCTCATTGCGTGCCTTATCTTCTTCTGTCAGCTCATAATCCTGCAAATGGATGTACTTAATACCATTGCAAGCTATTACAAATATGCAACTACTGTGCCACATGAAATGCATACACGAGACGTTGAAGCCAAAGCATATATACCTCTTGTTCCATGTAAGGAAGAACATGTTTAATGAAGCCATCCAAATTGGCATCATCTACCGTAGCCCGAAAACTTGAACAAGGCGCCCTACAAAAAGGGCACGTCTTATTTCTGCCCCAATTAAGATCGCAATCAGTTAGAAGGAAATATAAAAAAAATGGAAATCATAGATGGATATGTTGCTTGATAAAGGAAGAACTTCTAAGGTGAAAAAGAATTCTAACATACCCAAGTCTTATTGATGCGGCTATGCAACCCTTACAGAAACGGTGACCGCAAGCTTTGACAGCCCTCACCTCTGTCAGCGTGCCTATCCATGAAAGGTGATGATTAATCCTCTTAATTTTTGACATAAAGAACACAATAACTAATGTAAACCTGATTAAGCACAGTGAAAATAAATTCATGGTATTTTGAACAACCGAACATACTTTTTAATTTAGAAATTAGTGGTTGGTGAGTATACAATGGTTATGGTTGTTGTTGCGTGACAATTTACATGTTTTTATAAGTATTTGAAAGTTAAAGATGCAATATCAAATATTACCTAAACAAAGTCGACACTTTAGATAATAATCAAGGATATCCGCGTCAACGTAAATATACCTGCGACAACACCCCAAAGAAAGTGAAAATTAATAAATCAACACGGAATATACATGGAATTTTTACATTTGTAAAATACTGAAATGGATTTGCAATAACTATGCGAATTTCATCTCACAGAACCAGGAGAGGAAAGTATTTATACGACTATGTAGATAACGGCTGCCGAGTTGATGCAAGAATTTTCGTGTTGGTAAAACGTATACATCAGTATAGTAGAGAGAATATTAAATGAAGATATTGCAGAATATAGACACGACATAACATAAAATGTACAAACATAGAAGGAGAGGTGCTCACTCGGGTAGGTCCTGTGGATCGATCGTTTCTTCATCCGAGTCTAATCACAAATAAATTAGTAGCATAAATTATCATAATTTCAACAAAGTTAATCAATCAAAAAAGAAAGAGGAAGTAGGCGTGTCCCTTTTGCATAATATTATTTTAATAACTGGGTTGATACAAACCAAGTACTCCATAAGGATTCTCCTCACCATTATTTTCGTTTTCCTTCTGATGGATAACAGTGTTTTGCGTGTCTGCTGCTTCTTGGGTCTCTTGTTGGGGCTGTTCTGTTTGAAGCTGGTATTCAGCATAATTGTCAGAATCGAATCTTAACAAGATTAACAATACTTAGAATTCAGAATTAAAGAATCTGCGGAATAAAACTTTAATTCCCACAATCAAAGAACAATATATCAGAAAACACACAATTGTTTGTATTCACTGTTTCGACTCACAAGATTACAACCAAACCTCAATCTCGTTGAACAAGCTCAACAAGACGACTTCTACTTCTCTAGAAATAGGGTTCTTAAACCTTGAGGTTAATTCTCTCTAAAACACAATCGAATTCTAATTGTATTTTATATATCGTATTATTTTCTCGTCTTCTTAATAGCTATCTATCAACAAATATATATACTGAATAATTACAAGATAACTATCAAAATAAGATTGATCTTCAGAATATTCTTTTAAGTATATCTTCAATCATTCCATCTTTATCTCCTTCAATCTCGCATTCCATGTTCTGATCCCAAGCAATATTAACTTCATTCTTTTCAAGCAGTACTAATATTCTTCCAGCAGTAGTAATCTTCGATATGCCCAAGCAGTACTAACAGTTTTCGTAAGACACCAGCAGTACTAACTTTTGTTCAACAGTATTAACCATGTACCAGCAGTAGTAACTTGTCTAGCAGTACTAATCATGTTCTTGCAGCATTAATGACTCAGCAGTACTAACCTTGAACTAGCAGTAGTATCTTTGTTCTGGCAGCACTAACATTGATCTGGCAGTAGTAATGTTGTTCTGGCAGTACTAACCATACTTAGCATATCTTCAGTTCCCAACAATAATCCTCCTCACACGAACGGTTTGCTCCTTCAGCATCCATCAGTATAGTAGAGAGAGAGAGAGAGAGAGAGAGAGAGAGATGTGAAGAAGAAATGGTGGCTTTTGAGAAAGGGAAGGCTGGATCGGTGGATTTATGAAATCCAGGCGTACATTTAGGGGACGTTTGGTTCGCAGAATGTTTTTGGATGGAATGGAATCTATCAAAGAAATTTGACTTTGAAGGAATTGGAATGGAATGTTGTCAGGTTTGACCAGCTGTTTGGTTGACAGAATTGGAATGGAATCTGTTAAAGGAATTGGAATCTGTCTGTTTGGTTCACAGAATGTAGCTTTGGAATTGGAATGAAATTTTGGTAAATGACCAAAATACCCTTTTGATAATTTTAATTGTTTTTTTCAAAAAAACGTTTTAATAAAATAGTCATTATATACTTTATTTGTTTAACTAAAAATGCTTTAATAAAATTATTATTAGATACTTGAATGTGTAAAACGTATAACATACATAACCCAAAATCAAAAAACCCAAATTCACAAGATATTAATTACAAATGAATATATAGAGAACACAAGTATTCTTGCTGTCAAAATCATATATACTCATCAAAATTCAAAATCAAAATTATAAGCAAAATCAAAAAGCAAGGTCACTCCATAATCAAAATCGAAAGCAAAATGAAAATGACATATATTGGAGAAGAAGACGAGAAGAAAAGGAGGAGAGAACGAACCACAGGTTCGATGTTGCTGTCGATGGAGAAGAAAACGACCGACACGTTCGATTTTCTTGGGGCTCGATGGAGAAGATAGACGATTTCTTGTTGGTTGTTCGATGGAGAAGATAGACGATTGGTTGCTGAATCGATTTCTTGCCGGGTTGTTCGATTGGGCTCGATGGAGAAGAACCACAATTTGGGGGTCGATACAAATGGGAGTGTCGGCTGGTGGTATATCAGTTAGGGAAAGGGGTATTTTTGGAATAAAATTAATAACACATTCCATTCCTTTAAAATCCCTACATAATGTGATGGAATGTCAAATACATAAAATAAGGAATTCAATGGAAAGTTTTAAGATTTCATGCTACAAAAGATTGAACCAAACACTGGAATGGAATCTGGTCAATGGAATGTCACATTCCAATTCCACCAGATTCTATCACTTTCCAGTGAACCAAACGCCACCTTAGGGTTTGTGCCGATAATCTTTATTTTTTATTTTTTATTCCCACAAGGTTTTTGTACATTTAGAAAATTTTTCATGAACCATTATTTATTTTTTGGCAAAAATTAAAATGCATTATTCATGATCTCAAAGATACAAATTGAAGTACAATTGATGGAAGGCAAGATGCCAACCCACAATTATATTGCCCATTCAATGTTAATCACTTAGGCCTTCCGTACTCGAGCGGGTAAGGGCTCGGGTTGGGCTGAGGTGGCACCAGCGGGTTGGCGGGTAAGGGGTACACAACCAGCGGGTTCAGCGGGTGTTTGGTGCGGGCTCGGGCAATCGGGTTCTAGAACCCGTGGAAGCAAAGCGAAGCCGTATGAAAGGTTGCAAAATTTAATGATTTTTTTTGTAAATTCCAACGGTAACATATTCAACGGCTCTTTTGGAATTATATATATTTTTTTCAATTTAAACACTATAAATCAACCTCAAATCTCATCCATTTTTCATACCAATTCTCTCAATCCTCTAAATTCTCTCAATTCATTTTTCACTCTCAATTCTCTCAGTCCTCTAAATTCTCTCATCATGAATTCAAACACCCCACCCACACCCCGTGGTAACCGATCGACGAGGTCGGATTCACCGCAAGAAACCCCGAACGTTGGTTTCCAACAATTTCAACAAAATCCTTATTTTCCGCAATTTGCCCCGAACGTTGGTTTCTCACAATCTATTCATCCATTTTCTCGTGAAGGCTTGATCCTACAAGGTTTTGCGCCTCCAAATTTCCAACTTCCTCCACCCGCTTTCAACACCGGAATCGATCTTGAAGAGATTGTTCCGGAAACACCACAAACGATCTCCACACAACAATCATCCCCGGATCGACAACCAAGCCCAACACCAAACCCGTCACCAACGCAAAACCAAAACAAGAAAAAATTTCAAAAAAGAGCCGCCCGAAAAAATTATTATTATTATTGTTATATAAATATAGATAGCTTATGGGGTCGCATCGAGAAGGTGTTTTATACGTTGATGTGTCGTGAAAAATATAGAACACATCATCAACTAAGCACCAAATATAAAGATTTAAACAAAAAGGTACAACAATTCGCCGGCATCTACAACTACTTGTATAATAGTAGATCAAGCGGATCGAGTGAAGCCGATATTTTAAAAGCGGCACACGTCCGGTACGAAAATGAATACCAAACTGCCTTCACCCATGAACAAGCTTGGGATATCCTCAAATTATCTCCAAAATGGAATACGGTTCCAACTATGACAAATACATCCCGGGGTTCAAAACCTACCCACACTTCCGATGAAGACGCTGAAAATGTTCAACGACCCATCGGGAGAAACACGGCAAAAAAGGCAGCAACGAGTAGTACGGACGACAACCGCCTTTACTCCGAAATGAGTGACTTGAGAAGTAAAATTGATGATTCGGATGATTACAAAATGAAAAAACTTGAAGTCGATCAACAAAAGTGCCAAGTCGAACAACAAAAGTGGCAAGTCGAACAACAAAAGTGTGAAATCGAGTTGGAAATGCTATATGAAAAAGACTTCGAGTTTTTCATTGCCCCGCACGATCACCTTACGGGAGCTGATTTGAATGCTACTTTGGCGAGAAAAGAGAGAATTCGACAAAAACATAATTGGAATTTTTAATTTTATTTTGTAATTTTAAATTTTATTTTGTAATTTTGTAATTTTAATTTTATTTTTATGAATGTTATGATTTTTTATTAAAAAATTAGATGAGGTGGCATGTGGGTTCAAGAGGTTCAAAAGGTTGGGGTACGGGATTTGTGGGTTCAAAAAGGTTCAAGAGGGTTCAAAGTGGAAAGCTGATGTGGCGCTGATGTGGCGCAGAGGGTTCAAAAGGTTTGAACCTGGGGTACAGAAGGCCTTATATTTTGAAATACAATTAACTAGATTAGTGAAATTAATTAGGGTTCTAGAACACTTGCAAATTAACTGGTGCTCTCTAATACATCATCCTTGAAATAACCCTTTCAGAACCAGGGTACTAAACGGCTTGAGGCAGGGCGTAGAAGTGAGATCAGACCTTAGGAATCATGGCAGAACCGGCTTAAGCGGAAATGAAAGGCCGGACTAGTACAAAAATGGGTTTTTGCCACGGTTTTGAAAATTGGAGTTAGTCACGGTTGGGTTTAGAACCGTGGCTAAAAGTCATAAATAAAATTTGAGTATTGGGTTAGCCACGACTTAACTTAAAAACCGTGACCATTACAAAAAATGTTTAAATATAATGCCATCGTTTAGATAAAACCGTGACTAAATGGTTCTTTAAAGTCACGGTTTTTTTCCGTGACAAGTAATGACTAAAAACCGTAGCCATAGACATACATCTAGCCATGGTTTTTTGTCTAAACCATGGTTTTATATTGTAACGGTTATTATCCGTGGCCATAGACTGACATATGGCCACATGAAACCAATTTTCAGTGACCAAAAGAAATGTATATATAGTCACAAAATTATGTAAAACGTGGCCAAAAGACACGGTTGTTTATAGCCACGGTTTTTATTATTTTGTGTAGTCAAAAGGTAACCAGTAGTCACGGTTATAAATATTAAACGTAACTATATGTGATGATTTCGCCACAGTTATTTTGTGTGACGATTATCAAGGGCTTCTGATTTCTTTTCATATTATATTTAGTATATATTGTACAAAAGACACAAATTGACATAAATATGATCATAGTGTAGTTGGTAAGTGCAATTCTCTCTATCCAAGAGACCTGGGTTCGAGTCCCTCTATCTGCACTAATTATTTTTTCATTTAAAATGACATTGTAGTCTTCTTCTATTGTATGTGGCCTTGGAGGTTTTTTTTTAGATTTATATTATTTCCATTTTTTTTTATTATTCCCCCGTCCCACTGCAATCTTCATCCCTTCCATCAATTGATTCAATTCTTCCAATATATTTATTTCTTTCAATTCTTCAGTTCCACTTTTTTCCACGGTTTTAGAAATACAGGTTAGCCACGGTTGGGTTTAGAACGATTTTAGAAATACAAGATTAACGTTTCTGGCGAATTTTCGGCGGTACATGTAGGTTCGCCAGAATTCAGCCGGAACTATAATATTTCTTTATTATTCTTATTTTTATTCTTATATAATTATCAACATTATTATTATTATATTATAATAATAATATAATTATTATTATTATTATACAATCGATTAAAGCCCAAAATGGTCCATTAAAAGCCAAAATGATTCATTAAAGCCTAAAATGGTTCATTGAATGCCCTTGAGAATTCGCCCCAAGTAAAGGTTGAGTATACCTCAGATCCCTTAGAGTCAATAAGGGCCTCCCACCAATATAAAGCATATGCCTTTAACATTGCAGTTCCGTATAACACCTTATCCTCTTCCGCACATTTGCTGGTTTTAAATACAGCTTCAATTTCCTTCAGCCACCGCATCGCCTTCACTGGATCTCTATCCCCTCCATAAGTTGGTGGTTTACAGCTTAAAAACATCTTATAGTCACACCTTCTTGGTACTGATACGACAGTTGTTGTGATAGGCATCTCGGCTTCCAAGTTAGGGTCTGGTCTTTCCGCTTCAGTATTATGCGTTTGGTTAAACATGGCTTGAATATTGGCTTGTAATCTTCCCATCTCAGCAGCCAAGTCGTCTCTTGTAACAAACTCTGTGCCTCGCCCCTGCACTCTGCCTCCAGTCCTGCCCCTGCCTCTTTCTCCTCCTCTTCCCCCCAGTTCCGACTGGGGGATTTGTTCTATTAGAGTTGCTTCTTCCTCCCCGATTTGTTTGTCTAGTACCGTTGTCCATTCTGTAGATTCAAACAATGTTATTATACACATAAGCACATACCCCATATAATAAGGTATTCCAGTTCAAACATGTACCTGTAAAATCACAATTACACTGGCCAGGTGTAAATCTGAAATTACCTTACATGATGTTCCTTCTACCTTTTTATATTTAACATCCCAAGGTTCTACAATAATAGGGACATCCTACTTCACATGCAGTTTAAGTCTAGGTACAGATACTAATACATAAATCCCTTAAACTAGGGCTCTGATACCATCTGTAACATCCTGGTTTCCATATATACAAAAATCATACATTTCACAACATAATTTCATCAAAAAGATACATCATATTTCATATTCGGTCCCATAGTCTTACTAAACATAATAAGTAATTCAGTACAAACTTTTTCACTAATTAATTTACATTATGACTAACAACAAAGCCATAAGTACAAAAACACTTCATGATCTTCATAACAAAAGTCTTCACAAAAGCTATCCATCCATTACTCTATTCATTTGCTCTTACCCGATCCATCACCTGGAATACATATTTTTAAAACAAAATGAGGGTTAGACCTAGTGGTCTAAGTGAGAAAATCCCTGCCAGTTTGAAATCATTTATATAAACTTCATTTACATAAATTACATTCATATGACACAATCACATATATCAATTTGAACTCACTCTTCATTTACTTTCTCTTCTCATTCCCATGGCCATATTAGTTGGTTGCAAGCCAACTAATAAGTTATCTCCACCGTACAACTACTACGGCCAACACCAGCGTACAACTACTACGGCCAATATCACCGGTCCTAAGCCCGGCCAATATACACTCGTATAATACGCATGCAAATATAATATAATCTTCACATACTAAACCTCCAACATAAGCATATAAACACATCATTTATCACATATTCTATACACACATATATGTATTCCAGTTTAAAAACATTTTCAAGTAAAACTCACCTTAACCTTAGCACAACGATACACGCTCCGGGACACACTTTAGCTCAACCCGAACACCTGAATTGGCGCCATAATAATGATGTTAAACCATCTAAAAATGTCCCAAAATCCATTCCTAATAAGCCCCAAAAACAACCCTTAGGTGATACCACAAACATATCCTCAAACCGCACGCGAAACAAATCCCGAAAACGCGAAACAGTGCCCGGTGCCACTGGCCGTGCTAGATAACTCGCGCCAAAAAGGGCGCGGGGCACTGGACCAGAGAACGACGCTACTTCCCGCGCTAGTTAACTAGCACCAAACTAGCGCGGAGAACCTGCACTTCCATTCAGCCGAAATTGGCCCTTTCTCAAACCCAATTCATCCCAAAACGATTTTTAAGCCTCCAAAATGAAATTATGGATGTCCTAAACCTTTCCCCACAATTACCAATCATCAAAGTATCATTTAATCTAGTGAAACTCATTCAATGATTCATGATTCAAATCCAAAATTATCAAAACCCACTTCCAAAACTCATATAAAACCTAATACACATAAAAGATGAAATTGCAAGATGAATACCTTTTGTTCTATAGCTTGCTCCTTAAAATCTCCAACTGAAATCCCTTGTTTTTCCTTCTTCTTTTTCCTTCTTCTTTTTCACGTCTCTCTCTCTCTCTCTTTTCTCTCTTTTCTTGCTCACTGAAAACACACACACACTAGACACATAAATGAAAGCTAACTTTTCTACAAAGAGGACACCTCCTCTATTAGAAGTGAAAATGGCGGTGGGGGTGGATATTATCTCCACACTCACCAAACAAACCCTACCCTTAACTTATTTGACATAACTCACCCCAAACTTCCAAATAAAAATTAAAACTTACCCCTAAACTTCTAACTCCACAAAATACTAAAATAAAGACTTATAAAATTCATAAACTATCCTAAATCCATTTTAAACTATAATAATATAATTTAAACAATTAAATAAAATACCTGGTTATTACAACATCTCCCCTTTAAAAGAATTCCGTCCCAGAATTCAATTAAGTGAACAGATGAGGGTATTTGGCTCTCATTTCTGACTCTGATTCCCAAGTAGCATCCTGACCTCTATGATGTCTCCACTGAACTTTCACTTGTCTGATCTCTTTATTCCACAACAATTTAACTTTGTGGTCAACTATGGCTTCCGGTTCCTCCACATAATTCAACTTTTCATCCACTTGTATATCTGGTAGAGACACTGCCTGATCTGGCGTAACCAAACACTTTCGAAAATTTGACACATGAAAGGCGTTGTGAATCCTGCTTAACTCTGGCGGAAGATCCAACCTGTAGGCTACTTCACCAATTCTTTTTGAAATTGCAAACGGTCCAATATACCTCGGGCTAAGTTTACCTTGCTTTCCATATCGAATGACTCCTTTCCAAGGTGAGACTTTTAACATTACAAAATCTCCAACTTGGAACTCTAAAGGTTTCCGGCGTCGGTCGGCGTAACTTTTCTGTCTGTCTTGAGCCACTTTCAATCTTTCCCGAATCTGAGTAACTTTATCCGCGGTTAACTGAACTAAATCTGGTCCCTCTAACTGCTTCTCTCCCACTTCGTTCCAACATAGAGGCGTTCGGCATTTTCTACCATATAGTACTTCAAACGGTGCTGCTTGTATGCTGGAATGATAACTGTTGTTTTAGGCAAATTCAATCAACGGTAAGTGCTTATCCCACGATCCTCCAAAATCAACAATGCAAGCCCGAAGCATATCTTCCAAAGTCTGAATCGTGTGTTCGCTCTGTCCGTCAGTTTGAGGATGATACGCTGTACTTAACTTTATCCGTGTCCCCATTTCCCTTTGAAAACTTCTCCAGAATCTTGAAGTAAAACGACTATCACGATCAGAAATAATCGAGATTGGAACTCCATGTCAAGTTACTATTTCATTTATATACAACTTGGCTAATCGTTCCATTGAATCAGTTTCCTTTATCGGTAGAAAGTGTGCAGACTTCGTTAACCTGTCGACTATCACCCAAATAGAATCAAATCCCTTCGGAGTTCTTGGTAATCTGCTCCCATTTCCACATCGGTATTTCCAGACGTTGTAACTGACCAAACGGCTTTTGATGTTCAATCTTTACCTTCTTACAAGTAGTACAACTTTCCACATGTTTAGCAATGCTTCTTTTTATTCCCGGCCACCAATAAAATTGCTTCAGATCTTTATACATCTTATTTGTACCTGGATGAATAGAGAATCGAGATTGATGAGCTTCTTGTAGTACCCGCTCACGTAAACCACCCAAACCAGGCACCCAAATTCTGTTCCCCAGACACAATAACCCACGGTCATCTTTTACTAGCAATGCTGATAACCCCACTAACTGTTCTGATTTCAAATGCTCTTCCTGATAGGCTTCTATTTGACACTTCTTCAGTTCGTCAAAAATATTAGGTAGCAGCTCAGCTCGTAGTGCAATAGCTTTTATTGTTCCACTTCTCTCTTTACGACTCAATGCATCGGCTACTACATTCGCCTTTCCCGGATGGTAAAGAATTTCACAGTCGTAGCCATTCACCAGTTCTAGCCATCTTCTTTGCCTCATATTCAATTCCTTCTGATCAAAAAGATGCTGAAGACTCTTATGATCGGTAAAAATTTGACATTTGGAACCGTAAAGATAATGTCTCCAAATCTTCAATGCGAAAACAACTGCTGCTAGTTCCATGTCGTGCGTAGGATACTGTCTTTCATGATCTTTCAATTGCCGAGAAGCATAAGCATTAACTTTCCCACGCTGCATAAGCACACATCCCAATCCCAGTTTGGAAGCATCGCTGTAAACAACAAAGTCTTCAGAACCTTCAGGTAATGACAAAATCGGCACGCTACAAAGTTTCTCTTTCAATATACGGAATGCTTCATCCTGTTCTGCTTTCCATTCAAACTTTAAATTCTTTCTAGTCAGCTTAGTCAAAGGCGTCGCGATACGAGAGAAGTCTTTTATAAACTTTCGATAGTAGCCGGCTAAACCCAGAAAACTTCTTACTTCCGTTGTTGTCTTCGGCGGTTCCCACTTTTCAACTGCTTCCACTTTCATCGGATCAACTTGTATACCTTCTTCGGAAACTACATGCCCCAGAAACTGAACTTCTCGTAGCCAGAATTCACATTTCTAAAATTTAGCATACAACTTTTCTTTCTTCAATAACTCCAGAATCAAACGAAGATGTTGCGCATGCTCTTCTTTGGACCGAGAATAGATAAGTATATCATCGATAAATACAATAACAAATTTATCGAGATACGGCTTACATACTCGATTCATTAAATCCATAAAGGCAGCTGGAGCATTCGTCAAACCGAACGGCATTACTAAGAATTCATAATGGCCATACCTTGTTCGAAAAGCAGTCTTCAGAACATCTTCTTCTTTAACCTTCAACTGATGATAACCAGATCTTAGATCAATCTTGGAGAAATAGCAGGCCCCAACCAATTGATCGAAGAGGTCATCAATTCTGGGAAGCGGATACTTGTTCTTGATCGTGCGCTTATTCAGTTCCCGGTAGTCGATACACATTCTCATCGAACCATCCTTCTTTTTTACAAACAAAACTGGCGCTCCCCACGGCGAAGAACTAGGTCTGATGAAGCCTTTGTCGGATAGGTCTTGTAGTTGTACCATCATTTCTTTCATCTATGGAGGTGCCAGACGATACGGTGCTCGAGCAACAGGAGCAGCTCTAGGAGTCAGATCTATACCAAACTCTACTTGTCTAACGGGCGGAAGACTATTCAAGTCCTCAGGGAACACTTCAGGAAATTCACTAACAATCGGAATATCTTCCAACTTATTCTTTTCTGGCTTAATATCTATCAAATAAGCTAAGTAACTCTGGCAACCCTTATTCACACACTTACGGGCTTTTATCATAGATATAAGGAAAGACTGATGATTTCTACGATCACCATAAATCACTACCGGCCCCTTTTCAGGTAAGACAACATTAATTATTTTCTTATCACATACTATGTTAGCCTGATTTTCAGCTAACCAATCCATCCCCACTACCACATCAAATTCAATCAAAGCTATAGGAAATAGTTGTATCGATACTCCACACCCTTCTATATTTATTACACAGTTATCAAATACTTCTTTAACCGACACTTGGTTATCATTTGCAGTATCTACCAGTAAGGCATGTTCTAACACTTTAGGCTTCAAACGCAGATAAGTAGCAAATGCAGGAGATACAAAAGATCGGTTTGCACTGGAGTCAAATAACACTTTAGCACGTGTAGAGTTTATGAAAAATGTACCTGTAACCACATCCGGAGTTTCCTCCGCTTCTTTTGCTGTCATCTGGAATGTACGACCCCTCGTTCTTGGTGGCTCTAGTCTCGGTACTACTGGTCTGCCAACCGCTGGTTTCCCTGACGTACCCCCCTGCTGTATTCTTCCCCTCGGACAATCCGACTGTAGGTGATCCGGAGAATTACATGAAAAACAAAATCGCGTTCCTCTACAATCTTTAGAAACATGCCCGGTCTTTCCACATCTATAACAAACCCGCGAATCAACTTGGCAACTTCCTTGATGGATACGGTGGCACTTCGGACACGGTCTTTCCGCTGGTCGGAAAGGCGGGCGATTATCGAATCTTTGAAACCTGGACTTTTTCGGATCATACTGAGGTCCTTCCCATTTCCTCTTTCCCATACTCTTATCACCGGCATCCCTCTTATTATCCCGCTCCACATTTTCCGCGACATTTTCTGCGGCTGAGAAGGTATCAGGTCTCGCTGCAGTCGCTAACTTTCGAATTTCCGAATTCAATCCGAATATGAACCTTTCCATCTTCATTTTGTCCGTGGCAACATAATACTCTCCAAAACGCGACTTCTCTAGGAAACGGACAGTATAGTCTCTGACTGATAAATTCCCTTGTTGTAGGCTCAAGAATTCCTCCTCCAATTGCCTGACTGCTGCTTGAGGACAAAACTGTTCTTTGAATGCCCTTGAGAATTCACCCCAAGTAAAGGTTGAGTATACCTCAGATCCCTTAGAGTCAATAAGGGCCTCCCACTAATATAAAACATCTGCCTTTAACATTGCAGTTCCGTATAACACTTTATCCTCTTCCGCACATTTGCTGGTTTTAAATACAGCTTCAATTTCCTTCAGCCACCGCATCGCCTTCACTGGATCTCTATCCCCTCCATAAGTTGGTGGTTTACATCTTAAAAACATCTTATAGTCACACCTTCTTGGTACTGATACGACAGTAGGTGTGATAGACATCTCGTCTTCCAAGTTAGGGTCTGTCTTTCCGCTTCAGTATTATGCGTTTGGTTAAACATGGCTTGAATATTGGCTTGTAATCTTCCCATCTCAGCAGCCAAGTCGTCTCTTGTAACAAACTCTGTGCCTCGCCCCTTCACTCTGCCTCCAGTCCTGCCCCTGCCTCTTTCTCCCCCTCTTCCCCCAGTTCCGACTGGGGGATTTGTTCTATTAGAGTTGCTTCTTCCTCCCCGATTTGTTTGTCTAGTACCGTTGTCCATTCTGTAGATTCAAACAATGTTATTATACACATAAGCGCATACCCCAAATAATAAGGTATTCTAGTTCAAACATGTACCTGTAAAATCACAATTACACTGGCCAGGTGTAAATCTGAAATTACCTTACATGATGTTCCTTCTGCCTTTTTATATTTAACATCCCAAGGTTCTACAATAATAGGGACATCCTACTTCACATGCAGTTTAAGTCTAGGTACATATACTAATACACAAATCCCTTAAACTAGGGCTCTGATACCATCTGTAACATCTCGGTTTCCATATATACAAAAATCATACATTTCACAACATAATTTCATCAAAAAGATACATCATATTTCATATTCGGTCCCATAGTCTTACTAAACATAATAAGTAATTCAGTACAAACTTTTTCACTAATTAATTTACATTATGACTAACAACAAAGCCATAAGTACAAAAACACTTCATGATCTTCATAACAAAAGTCTTCACAAAAGCAATCCATCCATTACTCTATTCATTTGCTCTTACCCGATCCATCACCTGGAATACATATTTTTAAAACAAAATGAGGGTTAGACCTAGTGGTCTAAGTGAGAAAATCCCTGTCAGTTTGAAATCATTTATATAAACTCCATTTACATAAATTACATTCATATGACACAATAACATATATCAATTTGAACTCACTCTTCATTTACTTTCTCTTCTCATTCCCATGGCCATATTAGTTGGTTGCAAGCCAACTAATAAGTTATCTCCACCGTACAACTACTACGGCCAACACCACCGTACAACTACTACGGCCAATATCACCGGTCCTAAGCCCGGCCAATATACTCTCGTATAATACTCATGCAAATATAATATAATCTTCACATACTATATTTCCAACATAAGCATATAAACACATCATTTATCACATATTCTATACACACATATATGTATTCCAGTTTAAAAACATTTTCAAGTAAAACTCACCTTAACCTTAGCACAACGATATACGCTCCGGGACACACTTTAGCTCAACCCGAACACCTGAATTGGCGCCATAATAATGATATTAAACCATCTAATTATGTCCCAAATCCATTCCTAATAAGCCCCAAAAACAACCCTTAGGTGATACCACAAACATATCCTCAAACCGCACGCGAAACAAAACCCGAAAACGCGAAACAGTGGACCAGAGAACGGCGCTACTTCCCGCGCTAGTTAACTAGCACCAAACTAGCGCGGAGAACCTGCACTTCCATTCAGCCGAAAATGGCCCTTTCTCAAACCCAATTCATCCCAAAACGATTTTTAAGCCTCCAAAATGAAATTATGGATGTCCTAAACCTTTCCCCATAATTACCAATCATCGAAGTATCATTTAATCTAGTGAAACTCATTCAATGGTTCATGATTCAAACCCAAAATTATCAAAACCCACTTCCAAAACTCATATAAAACCTAATACACATATAAGATGAAATTGCAAGATGAATACCTTTTGTTCTATAGCTTGCTCCTTAAAATCTCCAACTGAAATCCCTTGTTTTTCCTTCTTCTTTTTCACGTCTCTCTCTCTTTTCTCTCTTTTCTTGCTCACTGAAAACACACACACACTAGACACATAAATGAAAGCTACAAAGAGGACACCTCCTCTATTAGAAGTGAAAATGGCGGTGGGGGTGGATATTATATCCACACTCACCAAACAAACCCTACCCTTATCTTATTTGACATAACTCACCCCCAAACTTCCAAATAAAAATTAAAACTTACCCCTAAACTTCTAACTCCACAAAATACTAAAATAATGACTTATAAAATTCATAAACTATCCTAAATCCATTTTAAACTATAATAATATAATTTAAACAATTAAATAAAATACCTGGTTATTACACAAAAGCTAGCAAGAGAAAATACAAAGGAATACAACAACGAAGAGGAGAGGTTCTACAAACAATAACATCTTTCAAACTCGCTTTAAGGATAGAAAGCATCCACTTAAAAGAGTTGTCGATGATCAGATCAAAACTAGCATCTATCATTGGCTCAGATTTGTCGAAAGCAGCTCTATTTCGAAGGCTCCATATAGTGTAACAAGTAATGAACATAATAGCCTCCAAGCACTTGTGGTGCATCTAGGATAAACGAGTCGTTTTTAGTCCTTCCGACGCCTCTCTCAAGGACTTAAAAGTAGAGAACGAGAACTGCCACCATCCTTCGACGTGTCTCCAAATTATATTACACTGGAAAAGGGAGTGCTCTACAGTCTCCACGACCTGCTTACATAATGGGCATATAGTGTTTTCGATATCTATACTCATGTCCGCCAAATTAGCTTTTACAGGTATTCTGCCTTGCAACACCCTCCAACAAAATATGTTAATTTTAGAAGGGAATAAAGTGTTCCATCTAGTTGAGAAGTCGCCATTCTCGAACATCAAGGACTCAATTTTCTCTCTCATGTTTTTGACTGAAAAAACGCCGTCACTAGAGAGTCCCCATTTCCATTTATCGCTTAAGGAGTTTAAAAGTAAGCTTCCGAGATTACTAGATAATTGTATTAAGTCGTCGGTCTCCCTACCGCTTTGAATTACTCTACGCCCGTCCCATTTGTTGCCTCCATCGCCCACGTTTGGGTATTGTTGTAGATAGCAAAGAGCCTAGGGTATAGATCTCTTAGCTTACCTTCACTTGTCCAATTATCTAGCCAGAACAATGTACTCTTGCCATCGCCACCATCTTCTCGTTATAGGATATGCCTTTCGAATTCAACCAGGACATTGTCTTCATGACTTTAGACCAAGGGCCTTGAACTCCACTAACCCTTCATTCGTTGTTGAAACCGCCGTTTTTCCCGTGAATGGCCTTAATCACTTTACACCAAATAGAGTTTGGTTCAGAGCTAGTGAAGTTTCCACACACACTTGATTAGTAGAGCATAAATGGCAGCAGTTATACTTCTTATCCCGATGCCTGCTCTATCCAAACTTTTAGTGATAGATCCCCATTTAACCCAAGCAATTTTTCGTTCATCGATGTTTGATCCCTAAAAGAAATATTTTCTCATTTTCTCCAGTTTTTTAAGAACAGCCGTAGAGGCTTTGAAAATGGACAAGAAGTAGGTTGCAAGCCTACCTGACACAGCTTGAGTTAAGACTTTTCTTGCCCCAATAGATATGGCTTTAGCTTTCCATATTGACAGTCTTATTTGGAAACTCTCCACCATCGGGTCCCATGCTTTGATTCTAGCCATGTTATCTCCCAAGGAACCCCAAGGTATCTACATGGGATTTTACCGGCCTTACACTTAAGTTCGTTGCCAACCCAAAGAACATTTTCTGAATCAACTCTGACTCTAAACACATCGCTCTTTCAAGATTTAGTTTCAATCCCGAGGTCAAGTAAAAGCACCGAAGGATGCGTAAGATGTTTTACCCTTCTTCCAGCGACCACCGGTTTACGAAGGCGTAGAATAAATAAGAGATGTTGACCAGCTTTAAGCCGTCCTTAATCCCGTTTATAAGACCTTTTTCTTTTGCAGTCTCCATCAGGTGATGTAGGCCTTCCATGGCTAAGATAAAAAGGAAAGGTGATAGTAGATCCCCTTGACGCAGACCTCTTCGTACCCTGAACTCTGTCGTTGGGGAGCCGTTAATAAGGATCGAAGTGGAGGCTGAGTGGAGACAAGCTTTAATCCACTTTTTCTATTTGAGTGGGAATCCCATTGCTTCAAGGATTTCCATCAAATAATCCCAGTCTACGGAATCGAACGCTTTTTCAAAATCTGCTTTAAAGAAAAGAACAGATTTTTTATTGTTTTTCGCCCAGCTGGTGATTTCGTTAGCTATGAATGCCTCGTCTAAGATAAATATTCCCTTTAAAAAAGCAGACTGGGAGTCACTAATGAGTGAACTGATGATGCAGCTTATGCGATTTGAAAGTAATTTGACAATTACTTTGTAGATGCAACCCACTAGTCTTATAGGTCTATAATCTTTGCACTGTTGAGGATCAGGAACCTTCAATATCAAGCACATAAAAGAGGGGTTTCATCCTCTTGCAATCCATGGCTTCGCCTGAAAATTCAAGATAGCATCAACGAAATCGTCTTTAATAACGTTCCAATAAGATTTAATAAATCCGAAATAATAACCATCGGGCCCCGGCGATTTGTCATTTCCATAACTCCAAACTGACGCTTTGATGTCAGCTTCAGAAAAGTCATGCACGAGCCAATTCACATCCTCTGTAGATAGTTTGCGAAGATTGGACATGTCAAAGGAACTTCTGAAAGGCAAGCTCAAACCCATTTTACTTTTAAAGTACTTCAAGAAGGACTCTTTTATAACAGACACATCTTCATCCTGGTTCCCTTCAACCGTAACTCCCCTTATTCGAGAGATGTTCCTTCTATGGTCTATAATTCCATGAAAGAACTTGGTGTTTTCGTCGCCCTCAATAGCCCATTTGACTTTTGTTTTTTGTCTCAGATGTTCACGAGTTTTTGCTTCGTATCCGACTTTCAATTTTAAAGCTTCAGATCAATGATCGAGTCTATGTTGTCTATGTCCAAAAGGAGGTTCTTTTTGTCTTCTTCTAACTTTCTTTTCTTCGACAACCACCATAATCTTATTTTATCTTTCAACACTTTTAGTTTACTTTTCAGGTTGGTCAAGTTACAATCCGAACGGGCGAAATATCCATCCCTCCACTCTTTCACCACCAACTCTTTGAAATCTTCGAGGTGAATCCAAGAGTTGAAGATCGTAAAGGGGACAGGGCTGAAGTCTAACAAAGATTCTTTTAAGATGAGGGGGCAGTGATCCAAAAGATCCCTAGGAAGGATGTCGCACCATGAGTTCGGCCAAGATTCCAAAAACTTATTTGAAACTAAATTTTTTGTCTAACTTACTGAGCTTAGAACCATCTCTATTAGAACAAGTTAATTTCCTACCTGATGCTAGTATTTCAGAGACACTGATATTTGAAATAAGTCATTAAAGCTACGAATGTGCTATTGTTAACGAAGGACCCAATTTTCTCGGAAGGGTTTCTGATGGAGTTAAAATCTCCGGCCATGACTAGCACACCAGACCAATTGTTAATTTGGTTAAGAAGAGAAGACCAGAGGATACGTTTCTCCGGTTCTTGTTGAGGGGCGTATACGTTGATGACACGGTGGGGGATATTTTTTGGCATCCATAGTCCTTTAAAGGCTATGAATCCATTTCCACACAATTGTTCTAGGAAGCAACCAACACTGGCCCATTCAAGGGTGGAATTTGTATATTATGCCCTCGCACATGCATGTGCATAAACTACTTGGTTGGGACTTAGTATATATGCTCTATGAGCTTGGTGCTCACATTGATTTTTCTGTCCATCTACACTGTGATAATCTCAGCACCACGTACATGCATGGCCTCCAATCCCGTATTTCATGCATGCCCGTATTAAAACCATATTAAGCTATGCTATATAAAGTCATGTACATATATATATATATATATATATATTATTTTAAGATACACACAAGAATTTTATATTTCATAGAATCATATGGAAAAGGACCAAATCATAGCTTCTATGGCAAACTGATCTCCAAACAGACCCTCTCTCGAACCAACTAATTATCCCCCCCCCCCCCCCCCCCGAAAGTCTAATTTATAACTATACGAAAAGACTCTTGACCCTACCAAATTAAATTAGTGGGATTGTAAAGAAGTGGCTGAATCAAGAGTCCTTGTTCTTCTCTCATACCATTTCTCGTTGTAGGTTTGGACAACATGAATCTTAAAATATTGGAAGTAATATGCTGTCAAGTTCAGTAGAGATTGTATTAATGTCCTGGAACCTCAAAGGGATCTCCAGAAAAGGAAAAAAAAGATTCCCAATACTTTTTGGGAGCAGCTTTGTCAAGCATGTGGGAGTTGTACTGCAACCCAAAGAACACGATGATTTTCATGTACAAGACACACTGCTTGCACAGTATCACTGCCCAGAAGAGTGGGTAGCTAATAGGAGGATGATTGTTTTTTGGATAATGATCTATAGATGCATATGGTTGTTCTGATTGATTTTCTGCAGTAGCTCAAGTTGTGCTCAGCCCCTTGTAGTTTGAACTTTTGAATCGATTATGTGGTACCTCTTTTTGGGCTGCATTTGGCTACTTTCCTTTTCCCCAATCTTGATCATTTCAAGATGCCAGGTGAGGTGCTTTTGTTATCACTTACAACTTGGTGCTTGAAGTATCAAAAGGTTGTAGTTGTGTGGGAACATAGGGCATTCAAATATTTGTCTTTTTCTCTCTCCAATACAGTACATCCAACTTTCTCCAGATTCGGACTATGGAGCCAATTGCATTGTGTTTAAAGAATTCATCACGAATTATTTTGTGTAGCTAACGTTCATTCTTCATCTTGTCCCTTTTGATTAATTCTGGTAAAGCATAGCGGCTAGTTAGAGGTGACTGTTGATGACCAAAAGTACAAAAACTTTACAACGGTGTAAAGTCATGAATTTTTTGTATCTGGAATTCTAGAGCTATTGCTTGCAATCATGTTATATGAAAAACTATCAGTGTGTTAGTATCTTTTTGACTGGGATTGTAACTACTAACCCGAATGTAATCTGATTAATAATAATATTAACAGCCTAAATACTTTGGGGATAGAAATGTAACATTAAACGAAAGAATATTCACGAAGCAATTATAACGTGAAATTTAACAGTCTAAAGCCTTTTTGCTCATCCGCTATATAATTGAATGAAGTATTTGTATTTCTTACTTGAGATTGTCACTAGCTTTTCATATGTAACTTCTTCATCCATTGTTTTAATAGTTGTGGGCGTTTTAAGGAACACAATAATTGTTTTCTATTTCAGAGTTCAGAGAAGTTTTCGGTTAAGGGACGAGAACAAAAAATCATGCAATAATATAAATCTCACTAATAGATAGTGTTAAAATTCATCAAGACGGTGTTTTCATCCATTAATTACTATTCAACACAGAAAAGAAAGAAGATTAAAAAACAATCGAATGACAAAGAACATTTCCCACTTATGCATCCCCTCGATCATTTCGCTTTCTCTTGGAATTATCTTGGCGAGACTTGATCGCAGAAAATGAAGCTTGCAACTGCCAACCCAAGTCAAAAACACTTGTGAGTTATCATAGTCACTGAAAATTTGGTAATAGCACAGACACAAAAAAATCAATAAAGGAAAACAATGATTGTTACTTAACCTCCTCATTGCGTGCCTTATCTTCTTCTGTCAGTTCATAATCCTGCAAATGGATGTACTTAATACCATTGCAAGCTATTACAAATATGCAACTAATGTGCCACATGAAATGCATACACGAGACGTTGAAGCCAAAGCATATATACCTCTTGTTCCATGTAAGGAAGAACATGTTTAATGAAGCCATCCAAATTGGCATCATCTACAGTAGCCCGAAAACTTGAACAAGGCGCCCTACAAAAAGGGCACGTCTTATTTCTGCCCCAATTAAGATCGCAATCAGTTAGAAGGAAATTAAAAAAATTGGAAATCACATATGGATATGTTGCTTGATAAAGGAAGAACTTCTAAGGTGAAAAAGAATTCTAACATACCCAAGTCTTATTGATGCGGCTATGCAACCCTTACAAAAACGGTGACCGCAAGCTTTGACAGCCCTCACCTCTGTCAGCGTGCCTATCCATGAAAGGTGATGATTAATCCTCTTAATTTTTGACATAAAGAACACAATAACTAATGTAAACCTGATTAAGCACAGTGAAAATAAATTCATGGTATTTTGAACAACCGAACATACTTTTTAATTTAGAAAAGTGGTTGGTGAGTATACAATGGTTATGGTTGTTGTTGCGTGACAATTTACATGTTTTTATAAGTATTTGAAAGTTAAAGATGCAATATCAAATATTACCTAAACAGAGTCGACACTTTAGATAATAATCAAGGATATCCGCGTCAACGTAAATATACCTGCGACAACACCCCAAAGAAAGTGAAAATTAATAAATCAACACGGAATATACATGGAATTTTTACATTTGTAAAATACTGAAATGGATTTGCAATAACTATGCGAATTTCATCTCACAGAACCAGAAGAGGAAAGTATTTATACGACTATGTAGATAACGGCTGCCGAGTTGATGCAAGAATTTTCGTGTTGGTAAAACGTATACATCAGTATAGTAGAGAGAATATTAAATGAAGATATTGCAGAATATAGACACGACATAACATAAAATGTACAAACATAGAAGGAGAGGTGCTCACTCGGGTAGGTCCTGTGGATCGATCGTTTCTTCATCCGAGTCTAATCACAAATAAATTAGTAGCATAAATTATCATAATTTCAACAAAGTTAATCAAACAAAAAAGAAAGAGGAAGTAGGCGTGTCCCTTTTGCATAATATTATTTTAATAACTGGGTTGATACAAACCAAGTACTCCATAAGGATTCTCCTCACCATTATTTTCGTTTTCCTTCTGATGGATAACAGTGTTTAGCGTGTCTGCTGCTTCTTGGGTCTCTTGTTGGGGCTGTTCTGTTTGAAGCTGGTATTCAGCATAATCCTCCTCACACGAACGGTTTGCTCCTTCAGCATCCATCAGTATAGTAGAGAGAGAGAGAGAGAGAGAGAGAGATGTGAAGAAGAAATGGTGGCTTTTGAGAAAGGGAAGGCTGGATCGGTGGATTTATGAAATCCAGGCGTACATTTAGGGTTTGTGCCGATAATCTTTATTTTTTATTTTTAATTCCCACAAGGTTTTTGTACATTTAGAAAAAATTTCATGAACCATTATTTATTTTTTGGCAAAAATTAAAATGCATTATTCATGATCTCAAAGATACAAATTGAAGTACAATTGATGGAAGGCAAGATGCCAACCCACAATTATATTGCCCATTCAATGTTAATCACTTATATTTTGAAATACAATTAACTAGATTAGTGAAATTAATTAGGGTTCTAGAACACTTGCAAATTAACTGGTGCTCTCTAATACATCATCCTTGAAATAAACCTTTCAGAACCAGGGTACTAAACGGCTTGAGGCAGGGCGTAGAAGTGAGATCAGACCTTAGGAATCATGGCAGAACCGGCTTAAGCGGAAATGAAACGCCGGACTAGTACAAAAATGGGTTTTTGCCACGGTTTTGAAAATTGGAGTTAGTCACGGTTGGGTTTAGAACCGTGGCTAAAAGTCATAAATAAAATTTGAGTATTGGGTTACCACGACTTAACTAAAAAACCGTGACCATTACAAAAAATGTTTAAACATAATGCAATGGTTTAGATAAAACCGTGACTAAATGGTTCTTTAAGGTCACGGTTTTTTTCCGTGACAAGTAATGACTAAAAACCGTGGCCATAGACATACATATAGCCATGGTTTTTTGTCTAAACCATGGTTTTATATTGTAACGGTTATTATCCGTGGCCATAGACTGAAATATGGCCACATGAAACCAATTTTCCATGACCAAAAGAAATGTATATATAGCCACAAAAATTTGTAAAACGTGGCCAAAAGCCACGGTTGTTTATAGCCACGGTTTTTATTATTTTGTGTGGTCAAAAGATAACCAGTAGCCACGGTTATAAATATTAAACGTAACTATATTCGATGATTTCACCACAGTTAATATGAAATATGTGTAACCATATTTCTTGAATTCATCACTGTTTTATTATTTTGTGTGACGAAAATGTAACTTATAGCCACAATTTGCTATTATTTTGTGACCAAAGTTACGGGTAACTGGTAGCCATAATTCCACATATTAAGCCTAACTGTATGCCGTGAATTAGCCACGATTTTCTATTATTTTGTGTGACCAAAAGGTAACCTATAGCCACGTTTATAAAAATAAAGCGTAACTATATGTCATGAATTTGGCTATGGTTTTTAATATTTTTTGTGGCCAAAGGGTAACTGGTAGCAATAATTCCACATAGCAAGCGTAATTTTATGCCGTGAATTAGCCACGACTTTCTATTATTTTGTATGACCAAAAGGTAACCTATAGTCACGTTTCTAAAAATAAGGTGTAACTATATGTCATGAGTATTGGGTTAGCCATGGTTTTTGTCTAAACCATGGTTTTATATTGTAACGGTTATTATCCGTGGCCATAGACTGACATATTGCCACATGAAACCAATTTTCAGTAACCAAAAGAAATGTATATATAGTCACAAAATTATGTAAAACGTGGCCAAAAGACACGGTTGTTTATAGCCACGGTTTTAATTATTTTGTGTAGTCAAAAGGTAACCAGTAGTCACAGTTATAAATATTAAACGTAACTATATGTGATGATTTCGCAACAGTTATTTTGTGTGACGATTATCAAGGGCCTCTGATTTCTTTTCATATTATACTATATATATTTAGTATATATTTCTTTTTTTTAGATTTATATTATTTCCATTTTTTTTTATTATTCCCCCATCCCACTGCAATCTTCATCCCTTCCATCAATTGATTCAATTCTTCCAATATATTTATTTCTTTCAATTCTTCAGTTCCACTTTTAGCCACGGTTTTAGAAATACAGGTTAGCCACGTTGGGTTTAGAACGGTTTTAGAAATACAAGATTAACGTTTCTGGCGAATTTTCGGCGGTACATGTAGGTTCGCCGGAATTCAGCCGAAACTATAATATTTCTTTATTATTCTTATTTTTATTCTTATATAATTATCAACATTATTATTATTATATTATAATAATTATTATTATTATATAATTTTTAAAAATGATATAATAATAATAATTATTATTATGATATAATTATTATTATTATTATACAATCGATTAAAGCCCAAAACGGTCCATTAAAAGCCAAAATGATTCATTAAAGCCTAAAATGGTTCATTGAAGCCATTACGGTTCATTAAAGCCCAAAGTAGTCTCATTAAAGTCCAAATTGGTTCTTTAAAGCCCAAATCGGCCCATTAAAGCCCATAACGGTTCATTAAAGCCCAAAACGATACATTGAAGCCCATAACCGTTCAATAAAGCCCAATACAGTCCATTGAAGCCCATTATGGACCATTAAAGCCCATTACGGACCATTAAAGCCCAAAGCGGTTAACTGTAGCCCAAGACGGTTCATTAAAGTCCAAAACAGTCCATTAAGCCCATAACGGTTCATTAAATCCCAAAACCGTTCATTAAAGCCCAATACAGTCCATTGAAGCCCATTACGGTTCATTAAAGCCCAAAGTCGTCCATTAAAGCCCAAAACGATACATTGAAGCCCAAAACGGTTCTTTAAAGCCTAATACAGTCCATTGAAGCCCATTACGATCCATTAAAGTCCAAAACAATATATTAAAGCGCAAAACGGTTCATTAAAGCCCAATATAGTCCATTGAAGCCCATTACGATCCATTAAAGTCCAAAACCATACATTAAAGCCCAAAACGATTCATTAAAGCCCAAAACGGTTCATTATTTGGTAATCGCATATGATGTATATATGTGATATATATATGTGATATATATATATATATGTATACATGCATGTGTATATATGAATGTATAAATAGCATATAATATGTATATCTATGAGTCCTATTGACCTATAGTGGATCTTAGTGGTCTTATCAACCCCAATAGACATCACATACATTAAGGATCACGTCGTTAACCGCGATCGGGGCCCCAACAGACTCCCCTTTCGCCTCTTCTGGAGCCTACGCATACTCCCCTTCCCGGAGCCTACGCAGACTCCCCTCTACTCGAAATAGGAGGAAACGAATTCCAGCCTACCAGTCTGTCATACATATCCAAGGGGTCATCAGAGCCCGATGATCTATCTCTGATCCCACAGTGCAGACCGACTCCACATAGCATACACATAGTTCATCATAAACATAAAACATGAACTCCGTATAACGTTTTACAATCCATATCATATTGCTGGAAAATCTTTTCAGTAGAACATTCTTTTCATGGGAAAACATTCGTAACAGCTTGTAAATAAATCATGCTCATAAACATACTCTGATCAGTAGAGTATTAACTTTCGTTTACGTAAAAGTCAGGTAAAATAACAGAGTATATTCATAAAATCACTTTCCTTGGAAAACACGTAAGAGCACGTATTTTAGTTAGAAAAACTCACCTAGCTAGCTTGCTCCAAAGCTCCTCTCTTACACTTCCGGTCTCTAGGTGGAACACCTATTATATTCATAACGTACGTCATAATTTGTTTATTTATTACTCGAGTTAAATCCCGAACTCAACCCAAACTTAACTAAATTGATAGATTACGCTTCTAGTCCAATATCATAATTAATGGTCTTTGTTTACCCATCCAAGAGAAATACTATACTTGATCCATTAATTTACCCAACTCTAGATTCTCAACATAATAGTAATAACACTGGATCCTAAATATAAATACTGGATCGTGTTACTACTAATAATATGGCCAAATTAAATAATTAATTTGACTACCAATCACGTACTAGGTCCTTATTATGTAATCGCAAGCTTTAATAATAAACTAAGCCCAAAAGAGAATTTAATGATCTCTCTGCCCATCATAACCTTCGGCCCAACAACCCAATTTTGTTCAGGTCTCGTTATAATTTGCGCCACCTGCAGGTTTGCGCCACCTGCAGGTTTCGCCAAGCATCGATTACTTCCTGACCGCATCGACTAAAGAGGGTTTCAAAACATAAACATCTGTACTCACTTGTTTCACAACACTCCTCAATATGCTAAAACCCTAAACGAATACATTTTACTTGCTTAGAAATCCAATTAATAGATTAATAATCCCCCAGGGTGTTCTTGTACAATTACATAACAAAACAGAAGGATTGGACCCTTTTATGTGATCTATTCAGTTATCCAAATTGCAAGGAAATTACACAAAGAAAATAGTTACTTACCCGAACGAATTACCTCTACTGAAAGATTAGTGCCAAAAATTTCTTCTATTTCTTCCATTTGATTCTCTTTATCTCTCTTTCTCTCAATTTCTCGCTGCCCAAACAAGACACACCACCCATGGTCATTTAATTTCTTCTTCCCTGCTTCCCTTTCTCGATGTGAAACACACACACACACACACACACCGGACCATATGCTTCTTTCTTCACTTTTCTCTCGATGAGTAACATGACACACACACACACAACTCTCTTTTACTCCCTTTCCTTTCCTCTTTCGACGTGCAGCATACACACCAGGACCATGTGCTTCTTTCTTCCCTTCTCTCGATGAGTAATATGACACACACACACACACACACACATAGCTCTAACTAAATTCTTTCTCCCTGTTTTCTTTTCTTGATATGCAGCACACATCCATAACCCTAATTGATTTCCTATTTCTATTCCCAAAACAAAACGGCGCATAGCAATTTAGGGGATTTAATTTCCCATTTTCCATTTTTAACCTCATACGTTTTCATAATATGCACTTATAACCCCTAACTTTCATTTAAATTACACTACTTATTTTGGGTTATTACAATTGGGCTTTAAGCGGTTCTACTGGACTTTAAAGTATCTATTGGCCTTTAATCTATTATATTGGGCTTTAATCGGTTGTATTGACTTTTAAAGGGTTTCATTGAGCCTTAATGGATCTATCGGGTTTAAAGGGTTATATTGGGCTTTAAAGGGCCAATAGTTCATTAATAGCCACTCTAACCAATAAAATATTTATTAGAAATCAAAAATAGAAAATTAATATGATTCGATAATAGTTTACATGGTTTAAACATATAGCTTTAAAATGTTTTTACAAATAGAGTGATAATTATAAACTGAATTAAGTATATATATTTAATTATGTATGTGTATTTATTATAAATTACTTAATATTTTATTTATTTAAATATAAAAACTGAAAATAAAAAAGAGGCGGGATTATGAAAATATCCCCCCACATCCCAAATTTTCCCCCAAAATTGGACCCCTAACCCAATTCCCGCCATACTTTCCCTCTTTGCACAAACAAAACCCTAGACTCCACTCTCTTCTCCCTCTTTGCACCGTACCACCACAATCACCCTCAGCCGCTCCCCATCGCCACTACCGGTGACGACTCAGGCAGCCGTCCACCAGCGCCGACCATCACTTTCTCTTATCCTCTCGATTCTCCATCTTCCCCACTCCCAATCGTCGACCATCTCCTCTCCTCTCGACTTCCAACCGCCACCCACCACCGAACCGTCCGTCTCCATATCTGTCCCCTTCTCTTCTCGATTTCCTCCAGCAGCCGCCGTCGACATCCTCTGTCTCGATTTCCACCTGATTCCACCGCTGCTCAACCTACATGCTGCTACCAGCGAATTCTCAGATCTCTGCTGCTCCTCTCGACTTTTGCAGGTATGTTTTCACTTGAATCTTCTTGTTAGGGGTATTTGATTGGAATAAAACGATCTGATGGGTAAAACGATCGACGATCTGTTTCAAGCTGAAAAGGCATCAATCGTTTTGTTGATGCTCTCACGATGATATTCCCGTTCCCAATGAAACGACCGATGCTCTAAAAAAACCATTTTCTCCATCTCTGCTCAGTTCTTTCGCTGGTTCTTGATCATTTTTTATATTCTTTTTTAAACCTTTTTTATTTTGATTCCATAAATTCTTTGATTTTGATTTTGATTTCTTAAGCATATGCGGTCTTTCGGACATCAACTTTTCTGGCACCTTAACGGGGGGGGGGGGGAAGAGCTTTATGATTTTGTGTTAATTAACCGATATGGGTTTATATAGTAGCTAGCTATTAGATTATTTATTAATGATCTATCATTCATTTCCCTTTGTCTACAAATGTTAAATGCTTAAAACTTCAAATAAACAACTTGAAATCGAAATACAAACTCATTTGATTTAGAGGTTTGTGGGGAATACATGTTTCCTTTTTATCTATATCATTTGAATAGCAATATTGTAATATTCTTTTCAGGAGCAGTCATTCCATACAAATCCAATATACTTCCAAGCTCTAAAAGCTTGTTCAAAACACTCAACTGTCAACTGAAATTTTGATACATTTCCTTGCTTTTTTGTTTACATACCAATTATTTTCTGTGGTTTGTGTGTTTCTTTTCCTTATCATCAATCATGTGTTTCTTGAAGGTGCACATTTATTGCAGAGGTTGCTCTACTAAGGTGTAAGTTATGAATGAATACTTGTTTGATTATAGGAAACTACGGTATAGGGGACTTGGCCAATTAAGATTCAAGTTTATTGGTTGTTCTCTATTTAAGTTGTTGTGATTTGCATCTTCTTGTTTGTCGGTTCGACCATCTTTTGATTAGCTTACAGTTAATTTCTTGGTGCCGTAAAGCAGAATACAAATTGTCAATTTGTATGGCTTTTCGTTTGTTACAGAAAAAGATGCCTTCCCCTGCTTTCAAAAATGTTGATCATGAAGTCCGGGTGGCTGCAGGTACTATGGATCACTAGCAATCAATTTTATTAGTAATTATTTCCTGATGTTTTTTGTTTGGATAGAAGATTGGGTGGTTGTGTTGTAATTGTAGCAATCAAAAACAGAGATCATTATCTAGTTTATACATATATAATATGAAATTTTGATTTACAACTTATTCTTCTTGAAATCAGTTTCTTAATTATCTAGTAAATTTGTTTTAACTAATTCCCTCTGCTATATTGTTGTCTTCTCTTTTGGCCATTAATGCTGCATGTTGGAAGTTTGCTTGCCAGCATCCATGCCTCGTCCTCTTTTGCCACTGGTGCGGCTGTTGGATCCTACATCCATATGTAGTAAAAGTAAGTTAAAATCTGCCAACTTCTTGTACTTTACACGCATACAAATATATATAATGCATTTATATCTCTCTTCTCTCATATGTTATTACATTTAGTTGTTTATGCTATGAGAATGAAGATGGGCCTGTTAATTATCATATGCTTGTAAGCATGCATTTGTTGTAATGTGTATAATTATTTGATTAATATTTTTCACTAATTTTACGTTCCACCCATGTTATGCTGAATTATTTGCAATTTGGCATTAATTTTGTGTCTAATAATTGTGTATGGTGTTAAATTGAACATGATGTAAAGAGTTGTTTCTTCTAAAATTACACTGATCCAGTTAATATATGCTTGCTCTGTGTTCTCGTAAAATGATTAATCCAGCTTCATATTCTGTATTGTAATGTCTTTAGCACAATTCTATAAACGTCCTTACAATTATATATGTATATATAGAGTTACAGTCATATTCATGATTTCTATCTTTCTTGGTGATTGTAGCGGCTCAAACTTCAGAGACGTTGATCTTTGGAACCCCTATGTAACATCTTTATATTTTGCAATAGCTATTATGGCAACAGTGGGTAAGTTCCTTCATTTCAAGGGGACTCTTTTTGCCTAAGACAATTCTTTTTTTTTTTTTTTTGTTGTGTTCTTTTAAAGTCTCTAAACTAACAAAAAGGTTTGATCTTTGTTGTAGATCATAAATTCCATTTTATGGGGAGGTACAATGGGCAAGATGGGCAAGATTTTCATATGTATTTTATCAATTATGTTAAGTTCTGACTTGTACTCTAAAAATATATTGTTGTTCATTAAATGAGAGACAAGATTGTAACTTTTTTTGTTTGAACATAAATTTTAGATTTTAATGGGCACTTTCATTTAATTTTATTATTGATTTCTGTTGCATTGTGAAGGGTAAACGAGTACTATACATATATATATATATAGGGTCCCCTTCTTGTGTTAACCAAGTCATTAGTGTTAACCGTGTTAACTGATCTCATCCGTTTATCTATTTAATCTATGGATGTCATTTAATCATAATTAATTAATATAACCCTTCAAAAATAACACGCACTTAGTTCATAACACATGTGAAGAAGGGCAAATTTGTCAAACCATGATTAAAATATAATAAGGAAAATATCTAATATGGAAAGGGTTTGAAAAACCCACTTTTCACGGCAATTGAAATAATTTTTTATCAAGATTTTGTTTAATTGATTTTTGTTTTTATTATTTTGTTGTTTATATTTTTTATATTTTATATTTTTTATATTTGGTATTTTTTGCTATACATAACACATATGAACATTTAATATTACGTATTGTTGAATAAAAATGAATGAAGTTTATATGTATTCTAAACAAATAAACATAAGTGAACGTATATTAGTTTATGAACATAAATTAACATAATATGAACGTATAACACTTATGAACATTGTATAGTTGGTATTTTTTACTATAATGTAACACATATGAACATTTAATACTACTGTAACACTTATGAACATTGTATATTTGGTATTTTTTACTATAATGTAACACATATGAACATTTAATATTACGGATTATTGAATAAAAATGAATGAAGTTCATATGTGTTCTAAATAAATAAACATAAGTCCACGTATAACACTTATGAACATTGTAACCACTTATGAACATTAGAATGTTTTTTGAAATATAAACAATAAAATAATAAAAACAAAAATCAATTAAACAAAATCTTGATTAAAAATATAAACAATAAAATAATAAAATATAAAATATAAACAATATAAACAATAAAATATAAAATATACAAAATACAAGATCGCATTTGATAAAAAATATAAACAATAAAATAATAAAAACAAAAATCAATTAAAATAAACTATCATGTTTATCATTGAGTAATTTAAGGAAACATTAACCACTTACCACCTCACGCTTAGTGTTATTATATTTTCCAATTCTACCCTCCCATTAAACAAGGAATGTGTGATGCAACTAGAAAAAATGAATGAATCTGATTAACACTAATAATTAAGTTAACAAAAGAAGGTACCTCTCTATATATATATATATGATATAATGAACCATATATATATATAGCCATGGTTCTACAATCTATATAGCCATATATATATATATATATATATTATCAAGAATTGGCTACGGTGGATATAAAATGTGTGATTGTAAATAGTTTATTGCCACATTTTTAGTTATTTTGTGTGGCTAAAAGACAACAATTAGCAACGGTTATTATAATTCAATGTAACCGTACATCATGAATCGGCCACGCTTACTATGAAATTTGTGTGACTATAACTACTTTATTGTCATGGTTTGGTTATTTCATGTGACAAAATGGTAAGCAATGACCACGGTATTAACAATTCACTGTAACCGTATGTAATGAAATGACCACAATTAATGTAACATTTGTGTGGCTATAAGTAGTTTATGGTCACGGTTTTAGTTTACTCATGTGACCAAAAGGTCTCTAATAGCCACGTTTAATATGAGTTTGTGTGGCGATAAGTAGTTTATAGCCATGGTTTTAGTTTAATCGAACGCTTTTTCAAAATCTACTTTAAAGAAAAGAACAAATATTTTATTGTTTTTCGCCCAGCTAGTGATTTCGTTAGCTATGAATGCCTCGTCTAAGATAAATATTCCCTTTAAAAAAGCAGACTGGGAGTCACTAATGAGTGAACTGATGATGCAACTTACGCGATTTGCAAGTAATTTGACAATTACTTTGTAGATGCAACCCACTGGACTTATAGGTCTATAATCTTTGCACTGTTGAGGATCAGGAACCTTCAATATCAAGCACATAAAAGAGGGGTTTCATCCTCTTGCAATCCATGGCTTCACCTGAAAATTCAAGATAGCATCAACGAAATCGTCTTTAATAACGTTCCAATAAGATTTAATAAATCCGAAATAATAACCATCAGGCCCCGGCGATTTGTCATTTCCATAACTCTAAACTGACGCTTCGATGTCAGCTTTAGAAAAGTCACGCACGAGCCAATTCACATCCTCTATAGATAGTTTGCGAAGATTGGACATGTCAAAGGAACTTCTGAAAGGCAAGCTCAAACCCATTTTACTTTTAAAGTACTTCAAGAAGGACTCTTTTATAACAGACACATCTTCATTCTGGTTCCCTTCAACCGTAACTCCCCTTATTCGAGAGATGTTCCTTCTATGGTTTATAATTCCATGAGAGAACTTGGTGTTTTCGTCGCCCTCAACAGCCCATTTGACTTTTGCTTTTTGTCTCAGATGTTCACTAGTTTTTGCTTCGTATTCGATCTTCAATTTTAAAGCTTCAGATCAATGATCGAGTCTATGTTGTCTATGTCCAAAAGGAGCTTCTTTTTGTCTTCTTCTAACTTTCTTTTCTTCGACAACCACCATAATCTTATTTTATCTTTCAACACTTTTAGTTTACTTTTCAGGTTGGTCAAGTTACAATCCGAACGGGCGAAATATCCATCCCTCCACTCTTTCACCACCAACTCTTTGAAATCTTCGAGGTGAATCCAAGAGTTGAAGATCGTAAAGGGGACAAGGCTGAAGTCTAACAAAGCTTCTTTTAAGATGAGGGGCAGTGATCCAAAAGATCCCTAGGAAGGATGTCGCACCATGAGTTCGGCCAAGATTCCAAAAACTTATTTGAATCTAAATTTTTTCTCTAACTTACTAAGCTTAGAACCATCTCTATTAGACCAAGTGAATTTCCTACCTGATGCTAGTATTTCGGAGACACCGATATTTGAAATAAGTCATTAAAGCAACGGATGTGCTATTGTTAACGAAGGACCCAATTTTCTCGGAAGGGTTTCTGATGGAGTTAAAATCTCCGGCCATGACTAGCACACCAGACCAATTGTTAATCTGGTTAAGAAGAGAAGACCAGAGGATACGTTTCTCCGGTTCTTGTTGAGGGGCGTATACGTTGATGACGCAGTAGGGGATATTTTTTGGGATCCACAATCCTTTAAAGGCTATGAATCCATTTCCACACAATTGTTCTAGGAAGCAACCAACACTGGCCATTCAAGTGTGGAATTTGGATATTATGCCCTCACACATGCATGTGCATAAACTACTTGGTTGGGACTTAGTATATATGCTCTATGAGCTTGGTGCTCACATTGATTTTTGTTAATGTTACATTATCTTGTACCATGTAGTATTATAGTTGAGGGACCTAATGTGACATGTTGTCAAACTTTGAATAGTATATATAGTATACTATCTGTATTTTTAGGTCAGAGATACACGAAATACACACGCCTCTATCTTCGCAGCCTCCTTCCACTTTGTAAACCTCTCAACCTTCTGTGAAGTTGTAAGCTGCAAGTTCATCTTTCATATATAGAGGTGTACTTCTTTGATTCATATATCTTGTGTATTTACTCTTATTACTTGTCAGTGTGGGATCACAATTGGTATCAGACCCTAATATCATTTTGTTCAGATTTGTTCTTAAAAGTTGTACGTAACTGTATTCTTAAAGTTCAATTTTTTTTGGTTGATTTTGGTCTCTGGAGTTCTTCTAGTGGTTGGAATCGATCAAGAAGTGAAAATAGAAATTTCCTGTGTATTTAATTCCGCATATCACCAGGAAATTAAATCAATACGTGCATCTTTTCGAAGTCTCTGTTTAGAGTAAAACTCACTGTTTTGCTCATCAAATCAAGGTTAGGTTGGTTTTTAGACAAAACACAAGGTTATAAAAGTGCCCAGAAATTACCCAGGAACACTCGTTCAAAATTTCAAGCATTTTTTAGTTCATTTGAACATCTGCTTAAAAATCATCATATCCCTCGCAAGATTCAAATCCCTCGCAACTTTTTAAAATTCTGGACTGCGAGCTTCGCAACTTTCAGGATCTTCGGACTGCGATCCTCGCAATTTTCAATTGCGATCTGTTTCTTGCCTCGCAATCTTTTATTGCGATTTGTTGGTTTGGTGTTTGCCTCGCAATTGTTGACTGCGAGACTTAGTTTCCATCGCAATTGTTCACTACGATCCTATTTCATTGCGATACTTTGTTTGCCTCGCAACAGATTGTTGAGACTTTTTGTTGCATCGCAAACAGTAGCCTCGCAACCCATACAAAGGCAGAGACAGAAAGAGATTGTTGAAAAAGAAAGCTACTGAACAAGAGATAAAACGATCAGACAAGTAATTAAATGACTACAAGAGATGTGCTATCCATTGGTTCCAAAGACAAACCTCCGGTTCTCTTTACATCAGAATTCAAAATTTGGAAAGACAGATTCCTAGACTGGGTAGATAGACAAGAGAACGGAGAATTCATTATCAATTCTCTAGATAATGGACCAATGAAGCCTATAACAAGAAGAGGGATTGCTATTGATGGTGATCCAATTCCACATATTGTTACTGTTCTACCGATTCACTACTCTGTTGAACAGAAGAAATTGTACCAAGGAGATAAAATGGCGAAATCTCTAATTATTCAGGCCTTGACCGATAATGTCTATCGGAGGGTAGACAGCAAAAATCAATCTGGTAAAGCCATGTTTGATGAACTGATAAAGTTATTTCAAGGATCTGAAGTAGAGAATCAAATGAAAAACTCAACCATCATCAACTCATACGAATGCTTCAAACAGAAAGAAGGAGAGACTCTTGACTCTGCTTATGTACGTTTCACCACAATATTGAATGAGCTAAGCAGATTCAAAATAGAGAGGAAGGTTATTGAGCACAACGTAAAATTCCTGACCGTTCTTCAACCAGAATGGAAGAAGTACGCTCACCGAATGAAGCAGAATGCTAAGCTATCAGAATTACCTCTACAACAGATGTTTGAAACGTTGAAGCAGGATGAAGATGATGCTGAAGCGAAGAAAGTGAAGAAGAATAGGAAAGTGAAGAATGAAGATAAAAGAGGGATGAAGGATGAAGAGCAAGATCCACTTGCGTTGATTTCAAGCAGAGGATACTCCCAGGATGAGGAGAACCAGTCTGAAGGAGAAATGGAGGAAGCAAGTGGGATAGAAGAAATAGAGAGAATGAAGGATTCTCTGGCTCTGCTTACCAGTTCTTTTCGGAGAAAATTTGGGAAAAGTCCTGGTTCTAATAATCAGAGGTATGCGTCGGGCTCAAAGAACTTTGAGCATAGGGCGCATGTTGAATCAAGCAAAAGAGCAGAATACAGGAGGCCGGAAGAGTACAAAAGGCCTACTGAGTATAGACGGCCAAATGATTACAAGAGGCCAGAGGAGAAAAAGATTTTTGAGAAAAAGGAAGAACCACAGATAGTGAAAGATACCAATTACTACAAAAACAAGTTGTTGCTTGCTGAAAAGAAGCAATCGGGTATTGCACTAAAGGTAGAAGAGGATTACTGGCTTGATCATTCTGATGATGAAGCTAATAATGAGACTACTGCTCAAACAAAGATGTGCTTCATGACCAAAGAAGCCGATGATGAAGGAGCAGAGTCTACTTCAGAACAGGTATATTTCGATTTCTATAATCAATTTATTTCTAAACAAGCATGCTTAACACAAAGGTTAAAAGAATTAAAAGCTGATGAGAACATTGCTAATGAAATAATTTCAACTCAAAAGGAAAGACTAATAGAACAAGACAGTCAAATTACTGAATTGAAAAAGAAAAAGACTGAATTCGATATTGGTCATGCGTACTTTCAAGATAGAGTATCTGAACTATCGGAAAAATTAATGAGTTCAGAAATAAAGAATAGCGAGTTTGAAAGTCTTTTACATGCTTATAAAGAAAGAAATGAAGAGCTGAGTGAAAATATCAAAGATCTGGAAAATAAACTGTACAAAGCAGGTCAAACAGAACAAACAATTCAAATGAATAAGCCAAACAAATTCAGATACTATAACGCAAAGTGGGGTATTGGATATGACAATCCTCAGTACCTAAGGAATGCCATAACTAAAACTCCCACTCAGTATGAATTTGAATGGTTTATGCCTGTTACACATCCTTGCTATCAAATCAAACAACTTCATGAGGAAGAACAAAAGGCTGAGGAAGAAACAAAAAGAAAAATCACTGTTAGAATGCAACTTCCTTTTTGGTATGGTCCAGAGAATGCCAAGGCATTAGATAATGAAAAAACCTTACCAAATGATTATTTTGAGAGTTATATTGTTAAAGAACCAGAGGAAAAAGAAAATACTCAAAAGGATAATCCTGAAAAATCTGTTTTGGAAGGAAAAAGGTATTTTCCACCAATGGTTCTTGAACAAAAACTCATGGAGCTCGAAAGGAATATAATTTTTAATGTTGAAGAAATCAGAAACGAAGATCAACTTCTTTTTTATATTGAAAAAGAAGTTATCTTTACTGTTTTGTCATATAGCATAAATGATGAACCTGAAAGCTTTGAAGAAAAGAAATCTCTAGAACTTAGATGTTTGGATCTTTCAGATCAACTATTTACTTTTCAGAAAACGCTTTTTCTTGAAAGACAACTAATAGGGAAAGAAAGAGAGAAACTTAAGTTCGAAAAAGAATCTCTTGTATCTAAAAATACCGTTTTCTCACAAAGAATATCCGAAAGCAAGATTGAAGACATTCGAGATGTCGACAGACTTGTTTTTGAGATTGAAAAGGAAGTTGTGATCACAGTTCTTTTAGAAAACTTAATTGATATGAAAAGAAAACTTGAGGAAATATCTGATGAAAAGGTTTCAAACGTAACACATTCTTCTGATTCAGATCTTTCTTCATGCAAAGCTTTCATGGGAACAACTGTTTTGAAGGGTTGTAAAATAGATGACCAAGAAAAAGAAATAGATGATTTTCTTAGTAAACCAACATCTCATGGTTATGATTTTTGGAATTTAAAGGAAAAATCTGTTAAACATGCTTCATCAGAATTTAATGAATTTCATTATCCTAAGTCTTATGGTTTCTTTTATGCTTCATCAGAAAGTGATTCTGATATTGATAGTATGGATGTTGGTAAAGGCAAAGGCAAAGTTGAAAATGAATTGCCTGTTCTATTTGACTTCAGTGCAAAACTTCCAGATCACACTGATTTTTTGATAAAAGAAGAGGAACCTAAAAAGATCATTTTGGAAGGGGAATCTTCCAAGTCTTCAGAGAAAATTTCTGTCAATGATTACTATTCTAAATCTAAATCAAAACAATCATTTCAGAAAAAGAAAAGAAAACCAAAACAGAAGAAGCATGCTAAATCTACTCAAACTCTATATTCAAAATCTCACAACTCTTCTTTGTCTGATGTTTCAGATCGTAATTTAAGAACAAACAAGAAACTTGAGTGGAAGATAAAAGCATCCACACAAGAAGTGACAAAGATCAAATCATCCAAAGTTCCTTTAAATGTTTTAAATTTCAAGAAGGACAAGTTGGTTTTGAATGTAATTAATCATGCTGTTGACTATAGAAAACTTGTAACACCTTGCAAGATTTATACAATGCAACAACTGATTAACTTGTCTCATGATAAAATCTGTTGTGCTTCATGTGGTGTGGATGATTTTATTGGCAAATCTGACTATAACTGTTGGTTGTATACACCTAATTACTCTAACAATGGTAATAGAAAGAGCATTGCCAATTTGAAATGGCTACCTAGAACTACAAAGACTCCTAACCCAAAAGGACCCAATTGGCAATGGGTACCTAAAACTGTTTAAATTCCTTTTTGCAGCTCCGTCATGTGTGGTACTTGGATTCTGGTTGCTCAAAGCACATGACTGGAAGAAAGGAACTCTTGAGCAACTTTGTAGAAAGAGATGGAGGGAGAGTCAAATTTGGAAATGATCAGTACTCTCCTATCTTAGGTTATGGAGACATAGTAACAGACAAGGTCAAAATAACCAAGGTTAACTATGTTGAAGGATTGGGACACAACCTGTTTAGTATAGGTCAATTCTGTGACAAAGACCTAGAAGTACATTTCAAGAAGACTCGGTGTGCAGTTCTAACCGATGACGGAAATGAACTTCTAGTTGGGTCGCGCAATTCAAATCTTTACACCATTGACCTATCCAAGCTAAACCCCAAGATGAATGTGTGTCTGATGTCAAAGGCGTCGTTTGACAAAAGCTGGTTATGGCACCGAAGACTATCTCACCTCAACTTTCGATACATTCAAAAGCTGCAGACAGGTGATTTAGTTACTGGTCTACCAGAACTGAAGTTTGAGAAAGACAACTTCTGTACTGCATGTGAAACAGGGAAGATAAAGCATGCTCCTCACCCACCAAAGCCGGAACCCAGCACAAGCAAAGCACTAGAAATTCTTCATATGGATCTCTGTGGTCCGATGAAGACTCAGAGTATCAATGCCAAACGATATGTGTTAGTTGTTGTTGATGATTTCTCAAGATATACATGGGTCAAGTTTCTTCGTTCAAAAGACGAAACTCCAGACTTGATCATCTCGTTAATCAAACAGATTCAAGTGAATCTACAACTATCAGTTCAGAATATCAGATCAGACAACGGGACAGAATTCAAAAACAGAACTCTTGATGACTTCTTTCAGTCATTAGGAATTTCACATCAACATTCTGCGGCCAGAACACCTCAGCAGAATGGTGTAGTTGAAAGACGAAACCGAACACTCGTTGAAGCGGCAAGAACGATGCTGTCTTATTCTGATCTACCTCTATATCTGTGGGCTGAAGCTGTTGCAACGGCATGCTACACACAAAACCGTTCCATTATACATCGACGGTTTGGCAAAACACCATATGAATTAATGAATAATAGAAAACCTGTAATACACTACTTTCGTGTGTTTGGTTGCAGGTGCGTTGTGCTGAACGATAAGGACAAATTGAACAAATTCAGTCCTAAAGGTCTGGAGGGCTTCTTTATCGGATACTCGCTCACATCAAAGGCTTACAGGATCTATCTCAAGTCTTCAAAGAATGTGAAAGAAAGTGTCAATGTCAAATTCGACGAATCTGAAGAAATGGCTTCTGTCCATAACAGTACAGAACCCGCAATATCAGGGATCCTAGCATCCGGACAAATACGTCCGATGGTGACTAGGACATCAAACAAGAATCAAGCTTCCACTTCTAACTCAAAGCCCAGTGATCTTGATTTATTGTTTGAATGCTTTTATGATGACTACTTTAATAATGATAACTCTTCGCCATCTTTAAATAACAGGAGTCAGGTTGCAACACCAGCTCAGGCTTCGTTGTTGGGTCCTTCATCGGCACCCTCAACAGATGCAACGACTCAGACAACATCTTCGAGTGACAGGCATTTGGTTTCTACACAAGAAATCATCATGAGAAGTAGACGACAACGTGAATCCACACATGGTGCTTCTTCGTCGGGTACAACTTCAAATGTCAATGATGATGGGTCTGCAAACATACCAGAGTCATCTTCTGAAGCAGAACCGGAGGCAGTTCCTGTTGACACATCTGTCAATGAACCTGTCAAAACACCGGAACCTATCTTGACAATACAGTTGAACTTCGATAAAGACCCTACCTTGGTGGATCCAAATGTAGGTGCTGCATCTCTCCCACACTCAACGAAATGGACGCAGAGTCACCCCATTACTCAGGTTATTGGTCAAGTCAACGAACCAGTCAAAACAAGATCGGCAACGGCAAACGAGGTCCTATTTGCGCTCTTTCTTAGTCAAGTTGAACCTACATCTGTTCAACATGCCTTAGAAGATCCAGATTGGATAATTGCCATGCAAGATGAGCTGAACTCATTTGAAGCTCTAAAAGTATGGAGACTTGTTCCTAGACCAAAGGGTAAAACGGTCATTGGTACAAAATGGATCCTGAAGAACAAGAAAGACAGTGAAGGGATTGTGATAAGGAACAAAGCACGCCTTGTAGCGAAAGGGTACAGGCAACAGGAGGGAATAGACTATGATGAGACATACGCACCGGTTGCTCGCTTAGAAGCAATACGGATATTTCTTTCATACGCTGCCTACAGAAACTTCACTGTTTATCAAATGGACGTGAAGACAGCATTCTTGAACGGCGTTTTGAAAGAAGAAGTATACGTTTCTCAACCAGAGGGTTTTGTGGACACAGATTATCCAGATCATGTCTACATACTTGACAAAGCTCTCTATGGTCTGAAGCAAGCCCCTCGCGCCTGGTATGAAATCCTATCTACCTACTTACTTGGTGCTGGCTTTCGAAAAGGTAAAATTGACACAACTCTCTTTACTCTGGAACAAGAAGGTGATATTCTTTTGGTACAAATTTACGTCGATGACATTATTTTTGGTTCAACTAACCCTGGATTATGCACGTGGTTTTCGGGTTTAATGATGACCAGATTCCAGATGAGTATGATGGGAGAGATTAATTTCTTTCTCGGATTACAAGTCAAGCAGTTCTCGACAGGTATCTTCATCAACCAATCAAAATACGTGTTTGACATTTTGAAGAAATACAAAATGGAAAACTGTACTGCGATTGGTACACCTATGGCTCACCAATCAAAAGTTGGTCCTGATCCAAACGATGTAGATGTCGATGTCAAGAACTACCGAGGGATGATAGGTTCATTAATGTACCTCACTGCGAGTCGTCCAGATATAATGTTCTCTACATGTTTATGTGCAAGATTTCAGGCACAACCAAAACAATCACATCGAAGTGCTGTTACAAGGATCTTTCGATATTTGAAAGGGACACCGTACCTTGGACTTTGGTACCCAAAGGGATCAGGATTCGAGCTCACTGCATACTCAGATGCAGATCATGGAGGTAGTTTGCTAGACCGGAAGAGCACTTCTGGTCATGTTCAGTTTTTAGGGGAAAAGTTGGTCAGTTGGTCATCGAGGAAACAGAACTGTGTTTCTACATCAACTGCGGAGGCAGAGTATGTTGCTGCGGCCAGTTGTTGTTCACAAGTTCTGTGGATGAGGACTCAACTGCAGGACTACGGCTTCAGATACGAGAAGATCCCTATCAACTGTGACAGCAAAAGTGCAATTGCCATTATAGCAAATCCGGTTCAGCACACAAAGACCAAACACATAGATGTCAGGTATCACTTCATAAAAGACTATGTGGAAAAAGGTACGGTTGAATTATATTTTGTTCCAACAGAGCATCAACTTGCCGATTTGTTTACAAAAGCCTTGGATGAAAAACGCTTTAATTTCTTAATATCCAAGCTTGGCATGTTGAACATGAAAGTGTAATATCTAATTTGATCATTTAATGGATGGAAATATGTATCTTTCAATCTAGATAAATCTATCTAAATTGATACACTCATATTTTCATCACATTCTATTATCAACATAAGATATTTCAATTTCATGTATTTTTTGTGTTTCAAAGTTTATTTTATCGTAACGATACAATTGTGATGATATCTATGTGTGCAAAAGACTTGTTCATAGTCTCAGGGAGAGTACAGGAATTGGAGTATGCACAAAAAGAGGGGGAGTGTGCATACATGACAGAGTAAGTAAAAGGTATTTCCAAATACTTACTGCTTGAAGATAACAAGGTAAGTGTTTCTAACTTGTATTTTTTACAAACCCTTATGCATCACTTAAGGGGGAGTGAAAAATAGTCTTGGATATTACCTAGTTTAAATAAACAATTGGAAGTTGGACATCTTCCAGTGGGCTAAAATTTGGAAAAAGATCTAAAAAAAAAATGTCAAAGTGTCAAAATTCCTCGCAATTTCCTCGCAATAGTTCATTGCGATGGAATCTTTCCATCGCAGTCTCCTATTGCGATCCAAAGATTCCCTCGCATTAGTTAATTGCGATCCAAAGATCCCCTCGTAACCTTATATTGCGAGGTTTTGGATTTTGTATTGCGATCCGTTTTTTTTAATTTTGGTAAAATCAGGAAGTGACACGTGTCACGGATTTCAAATTGGTTTATACATTGCGAACTTTGACTTGGTCATTATTTCAAAAACCTCTCCATTTGAAACCCTCGTTTTTCTCTCATTCTGATCATTGTGATTCGACCAAAGGTGTTTTATTTGTTGATTCTATTCCGTGTAATCGACTACATTCGATTAAGAGGTATGTATTCTCGATTCTTATTACATTTCATCCGTTAAAACTCCTGATTTAATCGATTTTGCATCTAGGGTTTAAGGGGTTTTAGGGTCGGTCACTGTTACATGCTAAAATTCAATCGATTGGTGCTTGTTAGATGTTTTAGATGATTAAGGTTTACTCACGAACCAAAACCGAGCATGCTAGTATCAATTTTAACATCTATACATGCTAATTTCGAAAATCTGGAAAATCACATGAGTTTTACTGTTGGGGTTCATAAACCTCGCAATCCTCTGACATTCAAACCCCTCGCAACACATACTCTTCAAGACTGCGATCCTCGCAACCTTCCAGGTCTTGCGAGCCTCGCAATCTTCTATATCTATTGACTGCGAGCCTCGCAATCTTGTATTGCGAGGTTTCAAGGCGTTGTGAATTTTTTTTTGTTTTTGGGATTTTTTTTCAAGAAAAATACCTTTCTGTTTGAATTGCTTAAATCTGTTCTAACATGTTAAAATACCTTACAGATGGCTGAACAACCTGCTGAATATGCATCCGATTACAACACCATCATCGCCTCGCAACGCTCTTCACATCCGTCCGTCAATGCCGTTGACCCGGATGAAGAAATCATGCCAAAGGCCAGCTTTCTAGCAATCCGTGAAAATAATCATCACCTGGATCTTGAAAGCAACTTCTCTCACCGGATAATTCTAGAGATCATCCGTGGTCATCCAATTCGCACTGCACTGACAAGGGTCGAGAGAGTGCCTGCCATTTATTTACAACAATTTTGGCACACACTCCGATTCAATCCTACGGCTCGACCACAACGATTCAATGCTAATATAGACCATTTCGAAGTAAGGATCACACTACAAGGCTTACGTCGTGCTCTCGAACTTCCAAGACGCGACAACTTCGAAGATCCAGCTGTTTCTGAAGAATTATTCACTGATATCCGCAGCCTTGGATATCAAGATCCAAGAGTCCCCGTACTCACCGGTTCATCACAATTCAGAAGACAACATCTACCGCCGGTGTGGTACACCCTATGCTCAATCCTCAATCGCTGCATGACATCTAAGCATACTGGCCTAGATAAGACGAATCTAGCGATCCTAAAGATGTTTCATGCATTCGCCTTCAACCGTAATATAGACTATGCCGTCCTTATCTGGAATGAAATGGTGGAAATTGTTGCAGATCAGCTCAAACCCAAAATGAGACGCAACTTTGTGCCATTTCAACGGTTCTTCCAAATCCTGATTCATCAGGCTATGCAAGACCGACCGGAAATCCCAAGAAGAGAGGAAGCTGAGCGAGGACCAGCAAGCTGGATGCACCACCTTGTACCGCCAGCACATGAACCATTCGTGCATACCGCCGTTATTCGACCAGAGGTACTAAATTATGCCGACCAGGATAGTTGGGTAGTGATTCAGTATAGGGAGCAAAACGCATTAATGGACCAGCCAAATCCGGCTGGACCTGCCCAAGATGCAAACCCAGTAGGTGGTGAGGGTCCTATTGTCGAGGGGGTTCAGGAACAAGAGGTTCCTGAACAACGAGTGGTGAGAAGAACAACAAGAAAGAGAGTGGGGGGTAGGACTCGAAGTACTGGTCGTGCTACATCTTCACGCTCTGGCGGTCAAGCAACATCTTCTTCAAGCCAAAGAACAGAACCATTCAGTCCTCTTGTTGCTTTTGGTGATTATGAATATGACTCAGATCAAGAAGCAAACTTGTTACCAAGGCAAACAAGAAAAAGGCCTCGCGTTGAAACACCTGGTGCAGGTTCATCTAGTCAACCAGAACCTATGGTTACTTATACAGTTGCTGCTGTTGGTAATACACTTATACAAGAAGAAGTAGACGTAGATGAAGAAAACGTGTTTAGTAGTGAGGTAAGAGGGAGAAAAGAAATGAGCGAAATTGTGAAAGAGTCGGAAAAAGTTATAACTACCGACTCTTCCCAAACCGATCCAAGCCGGGCAACCACATCTTCTGCCAACGTGCGTTCGTCGCCGTTGAGCATTGAAACAGCCATGGTCCGCCCAACCATGCAGTGCACACCCCCACCAAGCCACTCATCGGTCTCTCAACAGGTCGGTGTTTCATTCAGCACAGGGGAATATGCACAAAGTCTATCGGCAACACATTCGGTGTTCGCTCTTATTGAAACAGGTAGGCCCCTGCCCCGGCCACCGACTTCATTTCAGAGCACATCGAGTCTAGCGCCTTTTGGAACAACTTCTTTTCCTAGGTCACCGCTATTTGAACAACACCATGTTGGGAGCTTTCGTGCCCCAACCGGAACACCCAGAGTGCCACCCTTTGTTGGTGCGTCACGAGGATCGGGTGGAAGTCCTGTCATTGCTAACACTATGCCAGCTTTGAACACAGGCAGTACGGTTGCTTCAACCGCTACTTCAACCAGTAACCTAAGTGGTCTGGGTGATAGTCCCATAAATGCTGATCTAGAACTAGCGTTTAGTTTGGTTGGCCCTCCTCCGAATAGATTCGTGCCACTTACTCTACTAAAGCATTTCGTCAGATCAATCGACAACACATATCAGGCTCATACTGATAAAATGAAAGCAGAGTTTCAGAAATTACGTGATGATGTAATCAGAGCGGTGAAAGGTAAAGGACCGGCTGAATCATCTACATCTGAACCTCAACCGACTAGAGCAGAACCCGTTGAACAAGATCCAACATCGATCCCGTTAAATCTTGCTCCTGAAGATCTACTCAAGTCAGAGCTGCTTGCACGACTTCTTGCCAAACACGATCCAAGACCAGGCGAGGATGTCGATCTTATTAGCTTGCTTCGTCAACAAACCGCACCTCCACCTCCACCACCGCCTCAAGCTTCATCAACCACCAATCCACTGCTTGTTCCCCAATTTGAGCAGCTAAATAACTCAATCTCCAACATGGCAGATTCCTTTTTGGCTGGCTTTCATTCGATTGTCAAAAGGGTCGAAGTAGTCGAACTGGCTTGTGGTGTTCAAGCTGAAACCGCTCAGAAAAGAAGACATGATGATCAGGATGATCCAGATCACCATGAGGGGGAGAGTACAGGTACAGGTACAGGTGTTGGAACAAGTACAGTTGCTGCTTCTGAGAGCACTGCAGTAGAGAAAGAAACTGAGACAACATCCGGTAAAGCGTCCGAGGATACAAGTAAAGGAGCCACTGACTCAGAGAATCTCGATATTCTAGCTGATGTCATAGCTGGGGTTGAAAAGCCTTCGGCTAGTGACAATAGAACAGAAGATGAATGGACGACAGACTTTATAATCATAGATTCAGATGAAGAGCCCGAACGAACAACGGTGCAGATCAAACAAGAAATTGCAAATGTGTTTGATTCTTCTGATACTATGATGGCTGCTCTAGATTCAGAGACTGAAGCTCCAGGATCTTCTATTCAACAAGCAGATACTTCAGAAACTCCAGCTCAAACTCAAGTAATTCAACCGCAAGCTCCGATCGTTATCAACCTACAACCTGCTGAACATCTCAGAGATCCAACGCTTCAAGCAGAAATCAGACTTCTCCAAGACATTATCCAGAATGAACCAGGATTTGTGGCGACTGGCCTACGAGTCAGAATTATGACTCCCTTTCAGGAAATCTTACGAAGCAATATGTTTGTAAGGGTCATGCAGCCAATCACTTGGGAAAAAGTCTACGGGATTGAAGACTGGCCAGAAAAGCACAGAACTGAATATCTCTATTTCATGAGATATGAATCTCTGAACGCCAATGCAATAAAGTCTGACAAACCGATCAGAAGAGTACTGAAGATAGAATCGCGAAAGCTTTCAAAGGTTTGGTACCCAGTGTTTACCGTTCAGAGATCAGATGATTCAGAACTAGTCTTTAATGAGGCAGATTTTCAGAAACTACAGCTCAATGACGTTTGCAACTTGTATGAAATCCTGTCTCAAGATCCTAAAAAGACGGGAGAATGGTCAGATGCTTATCAAAGTCTGAATAGGTACATGAAGAACATCCTGAAGTTTTCATATCTTAAGGATTTTCAAATGGCCTTGGAAGCGCGTCAAGAACGAGTCAACATCAGACCTCCGAATCTAGATCTGGCAGATATTCAGAGTGTTCAAGCTTACACCGTGCTGAGCAAACCAGATCTTGGAGTTGTGTTCATTGACTCAGCCTCAGAAAAGAAATTCATGAGAGTCACTGATGCAAATAAATTCAGCGACGGAACTTTCAGGATGATTCAGATTCATCTAGTGAGCAGATTACGATTGGATGCTAAAGGAGAAGAGAAGCTGTCAAAGAAACAAAAGGCGTTGATAAAGGAAGTAATGGATGCCGTCAAATATCGAGTAGGCTACCGGAACGCACTAAGAAGATTCGAGTTGATTTTCGGGCTTCGGAAGACACAAGTGGTTCCAATGAATGTCTAAAGCTTATGACTCTACATTGGTACAAAGGGGGAGATTGTTAATGTTACATTATCTTGTACCATGTAGTATTATAGTTGAGGGACCTAATGTGACATGTTGTCAAACTTTGAATAGTATATATAGTATACTATCTGTATTTTTAGGTCAGAGATACACGAAATACACACGCCTCTATCTTCGCAGCCTCCTTCCACTTTGTAAACCTCTCAACCTTCTGTGAAGTTGTAAGCTGCAAGTTCATCTTTCATATATAGAGGTGTACTTCTTTGATTCATATATCTTGTGTATTTACTCTTATTACTTGTCAGTGTGGGATCACAATTGGTATCAGACCCTAATATCATTTTGTTCAGATTTGTTCTTAAAAGTTGTACGTAACTGTATTCTTAAAGTTCAATTTTTTTTGGTTGATTTTGGTCTCTGGAGTTCTTCTAGTGGTTGGAATCGATCAAGAAGTGAAAATAGAAATTTCCTGTGTATTTAATTCCGCATATCACCAGGAAATTAAATCAATACGTGCATCTTTTCGAAGTCTCTGTTTAGAGTAAAACTCACTGTTTTGCTCATCAAATCAAGGTTAGGTTGGTTTTTAGACAAAACACAAGGTTATAAAAGTGCCCAGAAATTACCCAGGAACACTCGTTCAAAATTTCAAGCATTTTTGAGTTCATTTGAACATCTGCTTAAAAATCACAATTTTTCTGTCCATCTACACTGTGATAATCTCAGCACCACGTACATGCATGGCCTCCAATCCCGTATTTCATGCATGCCCGTATTAAAGCCATATTAAGCTATGCTATATAAAGTCATGTACATATATATATATATATATAGGGAAGGGTTCAATTGAGAAGTCTAAATATTTTGAGAAATAGAGAAGTAAAAAAACACGGGAGTGTTCATATATGAACGTTCATATATAAACAGTCATATATGAACATTCATATATGAACACTCCAACGTTCATATATAAACGTTCATATAACAGTCATATATGAACACTCCAACGTTCATATATAAACGTTCATATAACAGTCATATATGAACGGTCATATATAAACAGTCATATATGAACACTCCCCGTGTTTTTTTACTTCTCCATTTCTCAAAATATTTAGACTTCTCAAATGAACCTAACACTATATATATATATATATATATATATATATATATATATATATTATTTTAAGACACACACAAGAATTTTATATTTCATAGAATCATATGGAAAAGGACCAAATCATAGCTTCTATGGCAAACTGATCTCCAAACAGACCCTCTCTCGAACCAACTAATTATCCCCCCCACCCCCACCCCCCGAAAGTCTAATTTATAACTATAAGAAAAGAATCGCGACCCTACCAAATTAAATTAGTGGGATTGTAAAGAAGTGGCTGAATCAAGAGTCCTTGTTCTTCTCTCATACCATTTCTCGTTGTAGGTTTGGACAACATGAATCTTAAAATATTGGAAGTTATATGCTGTCAAGTTCAGTAGAGATTGTATTAATGTCCTGGAACCTCAAAGGGATCTCCAGAAAAGGAAAAAAAAGATTCCCAATACTTTTTGGGAGCAGCTTTGTGAAGCATGTGGGAGTAGTACTGCAACCCAAAGAACACGATGATTTTCATGTACAAGACACACTGCTTGCACAGTATCAATGCCCAGAAGAGTGGGTAGCTAATAGGAGGATGATTGTTTTTTGGATAACGATCTATAGATGCATATTGTTGTTCTGATTGATTTTCTGCAGTAGCTCAAGTTGTGCTCAGCCCCTTGTAGTTTGAACTTTTGAATCGATTATGTGGTACCTCTTTTTGGGCTGCAATTGGCTACTTTCCTTTTCCCCAATCTTGATCATTTCAAGATGCCAGGTGAGGTGCTTTTGTTATCACTTACAACTTGGTGCTTGAAGTATCAAAAGGTTGTGGTTGTGTGGGAACATAGGGCATTCAAATATTTGTCTTTTTTTCTCTCCAATACAGTACATCCAACTTTCTCCAGATTCGGACTATGGAGCCAATTGCATTGTGTTTAAAGAATTCATCACGAATTATTTTGTCTAGCTAACGTTCATTCATCATCTTGTCCCTTTTGATTAATTCTGGCAAAGCATAGCGGCTAGTTAGAGGTGACTGTTGATGACCAAAAGTACAAAAACTTTACAATGGTGTAAAGTCATGAATTTTTTGTATCTGGAATTCTAGAGCTATTGCTTGCAATCATGTTATATGAAAAACTATCAGTGTGTTAGTATCTTTTTGACTGGGATTGTAACTACTAACCCGAATGTAATCTGATTAATAATAATATTAACAGCCTAAATACTTTGGGGATAGAAATGTAACATTAAACGAAAGAATATTCACGAAGCAATTATAACGTGAAATTTAACAGTCTAAAGCCTTTTTGCTCATCCGCTATATAATTGAATGAAGTATTTGTATTTCTTACTTGAGATTGTCACTAGCTTTTCATATGTAACTTCTTCATCCATTGTTTTAATAGTTGTGGGCGTTTTAAGGAACACAATAATTGTTTTCTATTTCAGAGTTCAGAGAAGTTTTCGGTTAAGGGACGAGAACAAAAAATCATGCAATAATATAAATCTCACTAATAGATAGTGTTAAAATTCATCAAGACGGTGTTTTCATCCATTAATTACTATTCAACACAGAAAAGAAAGAAGATTAAAAAACAATCGAATGACAAAGAACATTTCCCACTTATGCATCCCCTCGATCATTTCGCTTTCTCTTGGAATTATCTTGGCGAGACTTGATCGCAGAAAATGAAGCTTGCAACTGCCAACCCAAGTCAAAAACACTTGTGAGTTATCATAGTCACTGAAAATTTGGTAATAGCACAGACACAAAAAAATCAATAAAGGAAAACAATGATTGTTACTTAACCTCCTCATTGCGTGCCTTATCTTCTTCTGTCAGTTCATAATCCTGCAAATGGATGTACTTAATACCATTGCAAGCTATTACAAATATGCAACTAATGTGCCACATGAAATGCATACACGAGACGTTGAAGCCAAAGCATATATACCTCTTGTTCCATGTAAGGAAGAACATGTTTAATGAAGCCATCCAAATTGGCATCATCTACAGTAGCCCGAAAACTTGAACAAGGCGCCCTACAAAAAGGGCACGTCTTATTTCTGCCCCAATTAAGATCGCAATCAGTTAGAAGGAAATTAAAAAAATTGGAAATCACATATGGATATGTTGCTTGATAAAGGAAGAACTTCTAAGGTGAAAAAGAATTCTAACATACCCAAGTCTTATTGATGCGGCTATGCAACCCTTACAAAAACGGTGACCGCAAGCTTTGACAGCCCTCACCTCTGTCAGCGTGCCTATCCATGAAAGGTGATGATTAATCCTCTTAATTTTTGACATAAAGAACACAATAACTAATGTAAACCTGATTAAGCACAGTGAAAATAAATTCATGGTATTTTGAACAACCGAACATACTTTTTAATTTAGAAAAGTGGTTGGTGAGTATACAATGGTTATGGTTGTTGTTGCGTGACAATTTACATGTTTTTATAAGTATTTGAAAGTTAAAGATGCAATATCAAATATTACCTAAACAGAGTCGACACTTTAGATAATAATCAAGGATATCCGCGTCAACGTAAATATACCTGCGACAACACCCCAAAGAAAGTGAAAATTAATAAATCAACACGGAATATACATGGAATTTTTACATTTGTAAAATACTGAAATGGATTTGCAATAACTATGCGAATTTCATCTCACAGAACCAGAAGAGGAAAGTATTTATACGACTATGTAGATAACGGCTGCCGAGTTGATGCAAGAATTTTCGTGTTGGTAAAACGTATACATCAGTATAGTAGAGAGAATATTAAATGAAGATATTGCAGAATATAGACACGACATAACATAAAATGTACAAACATAGAAGGAGAGGTGCTCACTCGGGTAGGTCCTGTGGATCGATCGTTTCTTCATCCGAGTCTAATCACAAATAAATTAGTAGCATAAATTATCATAATTTCAACAAAGTTAATCAAACAAAAAAGAAAGAGGAAGTAGGCGTGTCCCTTTTGCATAATATTATTTTAATAACTGGGTTGATACAAACCAAGTACTCCATAAGGATTCTCCTCACCATTATTTTCGTTTTCCTTCTGATGGATAACAGTGTTTAGCGTGTCTGCTGCTTCTTGGGTCTCTTGTTGGGGCTGTTCTGTTTGAAGCTGGTATTCAGCATAATCCTCCTCACACGAACGGTTTGCTCCTTCAGCATCCATCAGTATAGTAGAGAGAGAGAGAGAGAGAGAGAGAGAGATGTGAAGAAGAAATGGTGGCTTTTGAGAAAGGGAAGGCTGGATCGGTGGATTTATGAAATCCAGGCGTACATTTAGGGTTTGTGCCGATAATCTTTATTTTTTATTTTTAATTCCCACAAGGTTTTTGTACATTTAGAAAAAATTTCATGAACCATTATTTATTTTTTGGCAAAAATTAAAATGCATTATTCATGATCTCAAAGATACAAATTGAAGTACAATTGATGGAAGGCAAGATGCCAACCCACAATTATATTGCCCATTCAATGTTAATCACTTATATTTTGAAATACAATTAACTAGATTAGTGAAATTAATTAGGGTTCTAGAACACTTGCAAATTAACTGGTGCTCTCTAATACATCATCCTTGAAATAAACCTTTCAGAACCAGGGTACTAAACGGCTTGAGGCAGGGCGTAGAAGTGAGATCAGACCTTAGGAATCATGGCAGAACCGGCTTAAGCGGAAATGAAACGCCGGACTAGTACAAAAATGGGTTTTTGCCACGGTTTTGAAAATTGGAGTTAGTCACGGTTGGGTTTAGAACCGTGGCTAAAAGTCATAAATAAAATTTGAGTATTGGGTTACCACGACTTAACTAAAAAACCGTGACCATTACAAAAAATGTTTAAACATAATGCAATGGTTTAGATAAAACCGTGACTAAATGGTTCTTTAAGGTCACGGTTTTTTTCCGTGACAAGTAATGACTAAAAACCGTGGCCATAGACATACATATAGCCATGGTTTTTTGTCTAAACCATGGTTTTATATTGTAACGGTTATTATCCGTGGCCATAGACTGAAATATGGCCACATGAAACCAATTTTCCATGACCAAAAGAAATGTATATATAGCCACAAAAATTTGTAAAACGTGGCCAAAAGCCACGGTTGTTTATAGCCACGGTTGTTTATAGCCACGGTTTTTATTATTTTGTGTGGTCAAAAGATAACCAGTAGCCACGGTTATAAATATTAAACGTAACTATATTCGATGATTTCGCCACAGTTAATATGAAGTATGTGTAACCATATTTCTTGAATTGATCACTGTTTTATTATTTTGTGTGACGAAAATGTAACTTATAGCCACAATTTGCTATTATTTTGTGACCAAAGTTACGGGTAACTGGTAGCCATAATTCCACATATTAAGCCTAACTGTATGCCGTGAATTAGCCACGATTTGCTATTATTTTGTGTGACCAAAAGGTAACCTATAGCCACGTTTCTAAAAATAAAGCGTAACTATATGTCATGAATTTGGCTATGGTTTTTAATATTTTTTGTGGCCAAAGGGTAATTGGTAGCAATAATTCCACATAGCAAGCGTAATTTTATGCCGTGAATTAGCCACAACTTTCTATTATTTTATGTGACCAAAAGGTAACCTATAGCCACGTTTCTAAAAATAAGGTGTAACTATATGTCATGAGTATTGGGTTAGCCATGGTTTTTGTCTAAACCATGGTTTTATATTGTAACGGTTATTATCCGTGGCCATAGACTGACATATTGGCACATGAAACCAATTTTCAGTGACCAAAAGAAATGTATATATAGTCACAAAATTATGTAAAACGTGGCCAAAAGACACGGTTGTTTATAGCCACGGTTTTTATTATTTTGTGTAGTCAAAAGGTAACCAGTAGTCACCTTTATAAATATTAAACGTAACTATATGTGATGATTTCGCCACAGTTATTTTGTGTGACGATTATCAAGGGCCTGTGATTTCTTTTCATATTATATTATATATATTTAGTATATATTGTATAAAAGACACAAATTGACATAAATATGATCATAGTCTAGTTGGTAAGTGCAATTCTCTCTACCCAAGAGACCTGGGTTCGAGTCCCTCTCTCTGCACTAATTATTTTTTCATTTAAAATGACATTGTAGTCTGCTTCTATTGTATGTGGCCTTGGAGGCTTTTTTTAGATTTATATTATTTCCATTTTTTTATTATTCCCCCGTCCCACTGCAATCTTCATCATTTCCATCAATTGATTCAATTCTTTCAATATATTTATTTCTTTCAATTCTTCAGTTCCACTTTTTGCCACGGTTTTAGAAATACAGGTTAGCCACGGTTGGGTTTAGAACGGTTTTAGAAATACAAGATTAACGTTTCTGGCGAATTTTCGGCGGTATATGTAGGTTCGCCGGAATTCAGCCGGAACTATAATATTTCTTTATTATTCTTATTTTTATTCTTATATAATTATTAACATTATTATTATTATATTATATAATTTTTATAAATGATATAATAATAATAATAATAATTATATATTAATAATAATTATTATTATTATACAATCGATTAAAGCCCAAAACGGTCCATTAAAATCCAAAATGATTCATTAAAGCCTAAAATGGTTCATTGAAGCCCATTACGGTTCATTAAAGCCCAAAGTAGTCTCATTAAAGTCCAAATTGGTTCTTTAAAGCCCAAATCGGCCCATTAAAGCCCATAACGGTTCATTAAAGCCCAAAATGATACATTGAAGCCCATAACCGTTCAATAAAGCCCAATACAGTCCATTGAAGCCCATTACGGACCATTAAAGCCCAAAGCGGTTAACTATAGCCCAAGACGGTTCATTAAAGTCCAAAACAGTCCATTAAGCCCATAACGGTTCATTAAATCCCAAAACCGTTCATTAAAGCCCAATACAGTCCATTGAAGCTCATTACGGTTCATTAAAGCCCAAAGTCGTCCATTAAAGCCCAAAACGATACATTGAAGCCCAAAACGGTTCTTTAAAGCCTAATACAGTCCATTGAAGCCCATTACGATCCATTAAAGTCCAAAACAATACATTAAAGCGCAAAACGGTTCCTTAAAGCCCAATACAGTCCATTGAAGCCCATTACGATCTATTAAAGTCCAAAACCATACATTAAAGCCCAAAACGATTCATTAAAGCCCAAAACGGTTCATTATTTGGTAATCGCATATGATGTATATATGTGATATATATATGTATACATGTATGTGTATATATGAATGTATAAATAGCATATAATATGTATATCTATGAGTCCTATTGACCTATAGTGGATCTTAGTGGTCTTATCAACCCCAATAGACACCACATACATATATACAGTACACACTTTGCATACAAACATGTAATAAGTCATAATGGGTCTTATCAGGTTTTAATCAATTCTATTGGGCTTTAAGCGGTTCTACTGTACTTTAAAGTATCTATTGGCCTTTAATCTATTATACTGGGCTTTAATCGGTTCTATTGACTTTTAAAGGGTTTCATTGAGCCTTAATGGATCTATCGGGTTTACAGGGTTATATTGGGCTTTAAAGGGCCAATAGTTCATTAAAAGCCACTGTAACCCATAAAATATTTATTATAAATCAAAAATAGAAAATTAATATGATTCGATAATAGTTTACATGGGTTAAACATATAGATTTAAAATGTTTTTACAAATAGAGTGATAATTATAAACTGAATTAAGTATATATATTTAATTATGTATGTGTATTTATTATAAATTACTTAATATTTTATTTATTTAAATATAAAAACTGAAAATAAAAAAGAGTCGGGATTATGAAAATTTCCCCCCACATCCCAAATTTTCCCCCAAAATTGGACCCCTAACCCAATTCCCGCCATACTTTCCCTCTTTGCACAAACAAAACCCTAGACTCCACTCTCTTCTCTCTCTTTGCACCGTGCCACCACAATCGCCCTCAGCCGCTCCCATCGCCACTACCGGCGACGACTCCGGCAGCCGTCCACCAGCGCCGACCATCACTTTCTCTTCTCCTCTCGATTCTCCATCTTCCCCACTCCCAATCGTCGACCATCTCCTCTCTTCTCGACTTCCAACCGCCACCCACCACCGAACCATCCGTCTCTATATCTGTCCCGTCTCTTCTCGATTTCCTCCGACAATCGCCGTCAACATCCTCTGTCTCGATTTCCACCTGATTCCACCGCAGCTCAACCTACCTGCTGCTACCAGCAACTTCTTAGATCTCCGCTGCTCCTCTCAACTTTTGCAGGTACGTTTTCACTTAAATATTCTTGTTAGGGGTATTTGATTGGAATAAAACGATCGACGATCTGTTTCAAGCTGAAAAGGCATCAATCGTTTTGTTGATGCTCTCACGATGATATTCCCGTTCCCAATGAAACGACCGATGCTCTAAAAAAACCATTTTCTACATCTCTGCTCAGTTCTTTCGCTGGTTCTTGACCATTTTTTTATAATCTTTTTTAAACCTTTTTTATTTTGTTTCCATAAAATCTTTGATTTTGATTTTGATTTCTTAAGCATATGCGGTCTTTCGGACATCAACTTTTCTGGCACCTTACCTGGGGGAGAAGAGCTTTATGATTTTGTGTTAATTAACCGATATGGGTTTATATAGTAGCTAGCTATTAGATTATTTAATAATGATCTATCATTTATTTCCCTTTGTCTACAAATGTTAAATGCTTAAAACTTCAAATAAACAACTTGAAATCAAAATACAAACTCATTTGATTTAGAGGTTTGTGGGGAATACATGTTTCCTTTTTATCTATATCATTTGAATAGCAATATTGTAATATTCTTTTCAGGAGCAGTCATTCCATACAAATCCAATATACTTCCAAGCTCTAAAAGCTTGTTCAAAACACTCGACTGTCAACTGAAATTTTGAGTTGTTCTCTATTTAAGTTGTTGTGATTTGCATCTTCTTGTTTGTCGGTTCGACCATCTTTTGATTAGCTTACAGTTAATTTCTTGGTGCCGTAAAGCAGAATACAAATTGTCAATTTGTATGGCTTTTCGTTTGTTACAGAAAAAGATGCCTTCCCCTGCTTTCAAAAATGTTGATCATGAAGTCCGGGTGGCTGCAGGTACTATGGATCACTAGCAATCAATTTTATTAGTAATTATTTCCTGATGTTTTTTGTTTGGATAGAAGATTGGGTGGTTGTGTTGTAATTGTAGCAATCAAAAACAGAGATCATTATCTAGTTTATACATATATAATATGAAATTTTGATTTACAACTTATTCTTCTTGAAATCAGTTTCTTAATTATCTAGTAAATTTGTTTTAACTAATTCCCTCTGCTATATTGTTGTCTTCTCTTTTGGCCATTAATGCTGCATGTTGGAAGTTTGCTTGCCAGCATCCATGCCTCGTCCTCTTTTGCCACTGGTGCGGCTGTTGGATCCTACATCCATATGTAGTAAAAGTAAGTTAAAATCTGCCAACTTCTTGTACTTTACACGCATACAAATATATATAATGCATTTATATCTCTCTTCTCTCATATGTTATTACATTTAGTTGTTTATGCTATGAGAATGAAGATGGGCCTGTTAATTATCATATGCTTGTAAGCATGCATTTGTTGTAATGTGTATAATTATTTGATTAATATTTTTCACTAATTTTACGTTCCACCCATGTTATGCTGAATTATTTGCAATTTGGCATTAATTTTGTGTCTAATAATTGTGTATGGTGTTAAATTGAACATGATGTAAAGAGTTGTTTCTTCTAAAATTACACTGATCCAGTTAATATATGCTTGCTCTGTGTTCTCGTAAAATGATTAATCCAGCTTCATATTCTGTATTGTAATGTCTTTAGCACAATTCTATAAACGTCCTTACAATTATATATGTATATATAGAGTTACAGTCATATTCATGATTTCTATCTTTCTTGGTGATTGTAGCGGCTCAAACTTCAGAGACGTTGATCTTTGGAACCCCTATGTAACATCTTTATATTTTGCAATAGCTATTATGGCAACAGTGGGTAAGTTCCTTCATTTCAAGGGGACTCTTTTTGCCTAAGACAATTCTTTTTTTTTTTTTTTGTGTTCTTTTAAAGTCTCTAAACTAACAAAAAGGTTTGATCTTTGTTGTAGATCATAAATTCCATTTTATGGGGAGGTACAATGGGCAAGATGGGCAAGATTTTCATATGTATTTTATCAATTATGTTAAGTTCTGACTTGTACTCTAAAAATATATTGTTGTTCATTAAATGAGAGACAAGATTGTAACTTTTTTTGTTTGAACATAAATTTTAGATTTTAATGGGCACTTTCATTTAATTTTATTATTGATTTCTGTTGCATTGTGAAGGGTAAACGAGTACTATACATATATATATATATATAGGGTCCCCTTCTTGTGTTAACCAAGTCATTAGTGTTAACCGTGTTAACTGATCTCATCCGTTTATCTATTTAATCTATGGATGTCATTTAATCATAATTAATTAATATAACCCTTCAAAAATAACACGCACTTAGTTCATAACACATGTGAAGAAGGGCAAATTTGTCAAACCATGATTAAAATATAATAAGGAAAATATCTAATATGGAAAGGGTTTGAAAAACCCACTTTTCACGGCAATTGAAATAATTTTTTATCAAGATTTTGTTTAATTGATTTTTGTTTTTATTATTTTGTTGTTTATATTTTTTATATTTTATATTTTTTATATTTGGTATTTTTTGCTATACATAACACATATGAACATTTAATATTACGTATTGTTGAATAAAAATGAATGAAGTTTATATGTATTCTAAACAAATAAACATAAGTGAACGTATATTAGTTTATGAACATAAATTAACATAATATGAACGTATAACACTTATGAACATTGTATAGTTGGTATTTTTTACTATAATGTAACACATATGAACATTTAATACTACTGTAACACTTATGAACATTGTATATTTGATATTTTTTACTATAATGTAACACATATGAACATTTAATATTACGGATTATTGAATAAAAATGAATGAAGTTCATATGTGTTCTAAATAAATAAACATAAGTCCACGTATAACACTTATGAACATTGTAACCACTTATGAACATTAGAATGTTTTTTGAAATATAAACAATAAAATAATAAAAACAAAAATCAATTAAACAAAATCTTGATTAAAAATATAAACAATAAAATAATAAAATATAAAATATAAACAATATAAACAATAAAATATAAAATATACAAAATACAAGATCGCATTTGATAAAAAATATAAACAATAAAATAATAAAAACAAAAATCAATTAAAATAAACTATCATGTTTATCATTGAGTAATTTAAGGAAACATTAACCACTTACCACCTCACGCTTAGTGTTATTATATTTTCCAATTCTACCCTCCCATTAAACAAGGAATGTGTGATGCAACTAGAAAAAATGAATGAATCTGATTAACACTAATAATTAAGTTAACAAAAGAAGGTACCTCTCTATATATATATATATGATATAATGAACCATATATATATATATAGCCATGGTTCTACAATCTATATAGCCATATATATATATATATATATTATCAAGAATTGGCTACGGTGGATATAAAATGTGTGATTGTAAATAGTTTATTGCCACATTTTTAGTTATTTTGTGTGGCTAAAAGACAACAATTAGCAACGGTTATTATAATTCAATGTAACCGTACATCATGAATCGGCCACGCTTACTATGAAATTTGTGTGACTATAACTACTTTATTGTCATGGTTTGGTTATTTCATGTGACAAAATGGTAAGCAATGACCACGGTATTAACAATTCACTGTAACCGTATGTAATGAAATGACCACAATTAATGTAACATTTGTGTGGCTATAAGTAGTTTATGGTCACGGTTTTAGTTTACTCATGTGACCAAAAGGTCTCTAATAGCCACGTTTAATATGAGTTTGTGTGGCGATAAGTAGTTTATAGCCATGGTTTTAGTTTAATCGAACGCTTTTTCAAAATCTACTTTAAAGAAAAGAACAAATATTTTATTGTTTTTCGCCCAGCTAGTGATTTCGTTAGCTATGAATGCCTCGTCTAAGATAAATATTCCCTTTAAAAAAGCAGACTGGGAGTCACTAATGAGTGAACTGATGATGCAACTTACGCGATTTGCAAGTAATTTGACAATTACTTTGTAGATGCAACCCACTGGACTTATAGGTCTATAATCTTTGCACTGTTGAGGATCAGGAACCTTCAATATCAAGCACATAAAAGAGGGGTTTCATCCTCTTGCAATCCATGGCTTCACCTGAAAATTCAAGATAGCATCAACGAAATCGTCTTTAATAACGTTCCAATAAGATTTAATAAATCCGAAATAATAACCATCAGGCCCCGGCGATTTGTCATTTCCATAACTCTAAACTGACGCTTCGATGTCAGCTTTAGAAAAGTCACGCACGAGCCAATTCACATCCTCTATAGATAGTTTGCGAAGATTGGACATGTCAAAGGAACTTCTGAAAGGCAAGCTCAAACCCATTTTACTTTTAAAGTACTTCAAGAAGGACTCTTTTATAACAGACACATCTTCATTCTGGTTCCCTTCAACCGTAACTCCCCTTATTCGAGAGATGTTCCTTCTATGGTTTATAATTCCATGAGAGAACTTGGTGTTTTCGTCGCCCTCAACAGCCCATTTGACTTTTGCTTTTTGTCTCAGATGTTCACTAGTTTTTGCTTCGTATTCGATCTTCAATTTTAAAGCTTCAGATCAATGATCGAGTCTATGTTGTCTATGTCCAAAAGGAGCTTCTTTTTGTCTTCTTCTAACTTTCTTTTCTTCGACAACCACCATAATCTTATTTTATCTTTCAACACTTTTAGTTTACTTTTCAGGTTGGTCAAGTTACAATCCGAACGGGCGAAATATCCATCCCTCCACTCTTTCACCACCAACTCTTTGAAATCTTCGAGGTGAATCCAAGAGTTGAAGATCGTAAAGGGGACAAGGCTGAAGTCTAACAAAGCTTCTTTTAAGATGAGGGGCAGTGATCCAAAAGATCCCTAGGAAGGATGTCGCACCATGAGTTCGGCCAAGATTCCAAAAACTTATTTGAATCTAAATTTTTTCTCTAACTTACTAAGCTTAGAACCATCTCTATTAGACCAAGTGAATTTCCTACCTGATGCTAGTATTTCGGAGACACCGATATTTGAAATAAGTCATTAAAGCAACGGATGTGCTATTGTTAACGAAGGACCCAATTTTCTCGGAAGGGTTTCTGATGGAGTTAAAATCTCCGGCCATGACTAGCACACCAGACCAATTGTTAATCTGGTTAAGAAGAGAAGACCAGAGGATACGTTTCTCCAGTTCTTGTTGAGGGGCGTATACGTTGATGACGCAGTAGGGGATATTTTTTGGGATCCACAATCCTTTAAAGGCTATGAATCCATTTCCACACAATTGTTCTAGGAAGCAACCAACACTGGCCATTCAAGTGTGGAATTTGGATATTATGCCCTCACACATGCATGTGCATAAACTACTTGGTTGGGACTTAGTATATATGCTCTATGAGCTTGGTGCTCACATTGATTTTTGTTAATGTTACATTATCTTGTACCATGTAGTATTATAGTTGAGGGACCTAATGTGACATGTTGTCAAACTTTGAATAGTATATATAGTATACTATCTGTATTTTTAGGTCAGAGATACACGAAATACACACGCCTCTATCTTCGCAGCCTCCTTCCACTTTGTAAACCTCTCAACCTTCTGTGAAGTTGTAAGCTGCAAGTTCATCTTTCATATATAGAGGTGTACTTCTTTGATTCATATATCTTGTGTATTTACTCTTATTACTTGTCAGTGTGGGATCACAATTGGTATCAGACCCTAATATCATTTTGTTCAGATTTGTTCTTAAAAGTTGTACGTAACTGTATTCTTAAAGTTCAATTTTTTTTGTTTGATTTTGGTCTCTGGAGTTCTTCTAGTGGTTGGAATCGATCAAGAAGTGAAAATAGAAATTTCCTGTGTATTTAATTCCGCATATCACCAGGAAATTAAATCAATACGTGCATCTTTTCGAAGTCTCTGTTTAGAGTAAAACTCACTGTTTTGCTCATCAAATCAAGGTTAGGTTGGTTTTTAGACAAAACACAAGGTTATAAAAGTGCCCAGAAATTACCCAGGAACACTCGTTCAAAATTTCAAGCATTTTTGAGTTCATTTGAACATCTGCTTAAAAATCATCATATCCCTCGCAAGATTCAAATCCCTCGCAACTTTTTAAAATTCTGGACTGCGAGCTTCGCAACTTTCAGGATCTTCGGACTGCGATCCTCGCAATTTTCAATTGCGATCTGTTTCTTGCCTCGCAATCTTTTATTGCGATTTGTTGGTTTGGTGTTTGCCTCGCAATTGTTGACTGCGAGACTTAGTTTCCATCGCAATTGTTCACTACGATCCTATTTCATTGCGATACTTTGTTTGCCTCGCAACAGATTGTTGAGACTTTTTGTTGCATCGCAAACAGTAGCCTCGCAACCCATACAAAGGCAGAGACAGAAAGAGATTGTTGAAAAAGAAAGCTACTGAACAAGAGATAAAACGATCAGACAAGTAATTAAATGACTACAAGAGATGTGCTATCCATTGGTTCCAAAGACAAACCTCCGGTTCTCTTTACATCAGAATTCAAAATTTGGAAAGACAGATTCCTAGACTGGGTAGATAGACAAGAGAACGGAGAATTCATTATCAATTCTCTAGATAATGGACCAATGAAGCCTATAACAAGAAGAGGGATTGCTATTGATGGTGATCCAATTCCACATATTGTTACTGTTCTACCGATTCACTACTCTGTTGAACAAAAGAAATTGTACCAAGGAGATAAAATGGCGAAATCTCTAATTATTCAGGCCTTGACCGATAATGTCTATCGGAGGGTAGACAGCAAAAATCAATCTGGTAAAGCCATGTTTGATGAACTGATAAAGTTATTTCAAGGATCTGAAGTAGAGAATCAAATGAAAAACTCAACCATCATCAACTCATACGAATGCTTCAAACAGAAAGAAGGAGAGACTCTTGACTCTGCTTATGTACGTTTCACCACAATATTGAATGAGCTAAGCAGATTCAAAATAGAGAGGAAGGTTATTGAGCACAACGTAAAATTCCTGACCGTTCTTCAACCAGAATGGAAGAAGTACGCTCACCGAATGAAGCAGAATGCTAAGCTATCAGAATTACCTCTACAACAGATGTTTGAAACGTTGAAGCAGGATGAAGATGATGCTGAAGCGAAGAAAGTGAAGAAGAATAGGAAAGTGAAGAATGAAGATAAAAGAGGGATGAAGGATGAAGAGCAAGATCCACTTGCGTTGATTTCAAGCAGAGGATACTCCCAGGATGAGGAGAACCAGTCTGAAGGAGAAATGGAGGAAGCAAGTGGGATAGAAGAAATAGAGAGAATGAAGGATTCTCTGGCTCTGCTTACCAGTTCTTTTCAGAGAAAATTTGGGAAAAGTCCTGGTTCTAATAATCAGAGGTATGCGTCGGGCTCAAAGAACTTTGAGCATAGGGCGCATGTTGAATCAAGCAAAAGAGCAGAATACAGGAGGCCGGAAGAGTACAAAAGGCCTACTGAGTATAGACGGCCAAATGATTACAAGAGGCCAGAGGAGAAAAAGATTTTTGAGAAAAAGGAAGAACCACAGATAGTGAAAGATACCAATTACTACAAAAACAAGTTGTTGCTTGCTGAAAAGAAGCAATCGGGTATTGCACTAAAGGTAGAAGAGGATTACTGGCTTGATCATTCTGATGATGAAGCTAATAATGAGACTACTGCTCAAACAAAGATGTGCTTCATGACCAAAGAAGCCGATGATGAAGGAGCAGAGTCTACTTCAGAACAGGTATATTTCGATTTCTATAATCAATTTATTTCTAAACAAGCATGCTTAACACAAAGGTTAAAAGAATTAAAAGCTGATGAGAACATTGCTAATGAAATAATTTCAACTCAAAAGGAAAGACTAATAGAACAAGACAGTCAAATTACTGAATTGAAAAAGAAAAAGACTGAATTCGATATTGGTCATGCGTACTTTCAAGATAGAGTATCTGAACTATCGGAAAAATTAATGAGTTCAGAAATAAAGAATAGCGAGTTTGAAAGTCTTTTACATGCTTATAAAGAAAGAAATGAAGAGCTGAGTGAAAATATCAAAGATCTGGAAAATAAACTGTACAAAGCAGGTCAAACAGAACAAACAATTCAAATGAATAAGCCAAACAAATTCAGATACTATAACGCAAAGTGGGGTATTGGATATGACAATCCTCAGTACCTAAGGAATGCCATAACTAAAACTCCCACTCAGTATGAATTTGAATGGTTTATGCCTGTTACACATCCTTGCTATCAAATCAAACAACTTCATGAGGAAGAACAAAAGGCTGAGGAAGAAACAAAAAGAAAAATCACTGTTAGAATGCAACTTCCTTTTTGGTATGGTCCAGAGAATGCCAAGGCATTAGATAATGAAAAAACCTTACCAAATGATTATTTTGAGAGTTATATTGTTAAAGAACCAGAGGAAAAAGAAAATACTCAAAAGGATAATCCTGAAAAATCTGTTTTGGAAGGAAAAAGGTATTTTCCACCAATGGTTCTTGAACAAAAACTCATGGAGCTCGAAAGGAATATAATTTTTAATGTTGAAGAAATCAGAAACGAAGATCAACTTCTTTTTTATATTGAAAAAGAAGTTATCTTTACTGTTTTGTCATATAGCATAAATGATGAACCTGAAAGCTTTGAAGAAAAGAAATCTCTAGAACTTAGATGTTTGGATCTTTCAGATCAACTATTTACTTTTCAGAAAACGCTTTTTCTTGAAAGACAACTAATAGGGAAAGAAAGAGAGAAACTTAAGTTCGAAAAAGAATCTCTTGTATCTAAAAATACCGTTTTCTCACAAAGAATATCCGAAAGCAAGATTGAAGACATTCGAGATGTCGACAGACTTGTTTTTGAGATTGAAAAGGAAGTTGTGATCACAGTTCTTTTAGAAAACTTAATTGATATGAAAAGAAAACTTGAGGAAATATCTGATGAAAAGGTTTCAAACGTAACACATTCTTCTGATTCAGATCTTTCTTCATGCAAAGCTTTCATGGGAACAACTGTTTTGAAGGGTTGTAAAATAGATGACCAAGAAAAAGAAATAGATGATTTTCTTAGTAAACCAACATCTCATGGTTATGATTTTTGGAATTTAAAGGAAAAATCTGTTAAACATGCTTCATCAGAATTTAATGAATTTCATTATCCTAAGTCTTATGGTTTCTTTTATGCTTCATCAGAAAGTGATTCTGATATTGATAGTATGGATGTTGGTAAAGGCAAAGGCAAAGTTGAAAATGAATTGCCTGTTCTATTTGACTTCAGTGCAAAACTTCCAGATCACACTGATTTTTTGATAAAAGAAGAGGAACCTAAAAAGATCATTTTGGAAGGGGAATCTTCCAAGTCTTCAGAGAAAATTTCTGTCAATGATTACTATTCTAAATCTAAATCAAAACAATCATTTCAGAAAAAGAAAAGAAAACCAAAACAGAAGAAGCATGCTAAATCTACTCAAACTCTATATTCAAAATCTCACAACTCTTCTTTGTCTGATGTTTCAGATCGTAATTTAAGAACAAACAAGAAACTTGAGTGGAAGATAAAAGCATCCACACAAGAAGTGACAAAGATCAAATCATCCAAAGTTCCTTTAAATGTTTTAAATTTCAAGAAGGACAAGTTGGTTTTGAATGTAATTAATCATGCTGTTGACTATAGAAAACTTGTAACACCTTGCAAGATTTATACAATGCAACAACTGATTAACTTGTCTCATGATAAAATCTGTTGTGCTTCATGTGGTGTGGATGATTTTATTGGCAAATCTGACTATAACTGTTGGTTGTATACACCTAATTACTCTAACAATGGTAATAGAAAGAGCATTGCCAATTTGAAATGGCTACCTAGAACTACAAAGACTCCTAACCCAAAAGGACCCAATTGGCAATGGGTACCTAAAACTGTTTAAATTCCTTTTTGCAGCTCCGTCATGTGTGGTACTTGGATTCTGGTTGCTCAAAGCACATGACTGGAAGAAAGGAACTCTTGAGCAACTTTGTAGAAAGAGATGGAGGGAGAGTCAAATTTGGAAATGATCAGTACTCTCCTATCTTAGGTTATGGAGACATAGTAACAGACAAGGTCAAAATAACCAAGGTTAACTATGTTGAAGGATTGGGACACAACCTGTTTAGTATAGGTCAATTCTGTGACAAAGACCTAGAAGTACATTTCAAGAAGACTCGGTGTGCAGTTCTAACCGATGACGGAAATGAACTTCTAGTTGGGTCGCGCAATTCAAATCTTTACACCATTGACCTATCCAAGCTAAACCCCAAGATGAATGTGTGTCTGATGTCAAAGGCGTCGTTTGACAAAAGCTGGTTATGGCACCGAAGACTATCTCACCTCAACTTTCGATACATTCAAAAGCTGCAGACAGGTGATTTAGTTACTGGTCTACCAGAACTGAAGTTTGAGAAAGACAACTTCTGTACTGCATGTGAAACAGGGAAGATAAAGCATGCTCCTCACCCACCAAAGCCGGAACCCAGCACAAGCAAAGCACTAGAAATTCTTCATATGGATCTCTGTGGTCCGATGAAGACTCAGAGTATCAATGCCAAACGATATGTGTTAGTTGTTGTTGATGATTTCTCAAGATATACATGGGTCAAGTTTCTTCGTTCAAAAGACGAAACTCCAGACTTGATCATCTCGTTAATCAAACAGATTCAAGTGAATCTACAACTATCAGTTCAGAATATCAGATCAGACAACGGGACAGAATTCAAAAACAGAACTCTTGATGACTTCTTTCAGTCATTAGGAATTTCACATCAACATTCTGCGGCCAGAACACCTCAGCAGAATGGTGTAGTTGAAAGACGAAACCGAACACTCGTTGAAGCGGCAAGAACGATGCTGTCTTATTCTGATCTACCTCTATATCTGTGGGCTGAAGCTGTTGCAACGGCATGCTACACACAAAACCGTTCCATTATACATCGACGGTTTGGCAAAACACCATATGAATTAATGAATAATAGAAAACCTGTAATACACTACTTTCGTGTGTTTGGTTGCAGGTGCGTTGTGCTGAACGATAAGGACAAATTGAACAAATTCAGTCCTAAAGGTCTGGAGGGCTTCTTTATCGGATACTCGCTCACATCAAAGGCTTACAGGATCTATCTCAAGTCTTCAAAGAATGTGAAAGAAAGTGTCAATGTCAAATTCGACGAATCTGAAGAAATGGCTTCTGTCCATAACAGTACAGAACCCGCAATATCAGGGATCCTAGCATCCGGACAAATACGTCCGATGGTGACTAGGACATCAAACAAGAATCAAGCTTCCACTTCTAACTCAAAGCCCAGTGATCTTGATTTATTGTTTGAATGCTTTTATGATGACTACTTTAATAATGATAACTCTTCGCCATCTTTAAATAACAGGAGTCAGGTTGCAACACCAGCTCAGGCTTCGTTGTTGGGTCCTTCATCGGCACCCTCAACAGATGCAACGACTCAGACAACATCTTCGAGTGACAGGCATTTGGTTTCTACACAAGAAATCATCATGAGAAGTAGACGACAACGTGAATCCACACATGGTGCTTCTTCGTCGGGTACAACTTCAAATGTCAATGATGATGGGTCTGCAAACATACCAGAGTCATCTTCTGAAGCAGAACCGGAGGCAGTTCCTGTTGACACATCTGTCAATGAACCTGTCAAAACACCGGAACCTATCTTGACAATACAGTTGAACTTCGATAAAGACCCTACCTTGGTGGATCCAAATGTAGGTGCTGCATCTCTCCCACACTCAACGAAATGGACGCAGAGTCACCCCATTACTCAGGTTATTGGTCAAGTCAACGAACCAGTCAAAACAAGATCGGCAACGGCAAACGAGGTCCTATTTGCGCTCTTTCTTAGTCAAGTTGAACCTACATCTGTTCAACATGCCTTAGAAGATCCAGATTGGATAATTGCCATGCAAGATGAGCTGAACTCATTTGAAGCTCTAAAAGTATGGAGACTTGTTCCTAGACCAAAGGGTAAAACGGTCATTGGTACAAAATGGATCCTGAAGAACAAGAAAGACAGTGAAGGGATTGTGATAAGGAACAAAGCACGCCTTGTAGCGAAAGGGTACAGGCAACAGGAGGGAATAGACTATGATGAGACATACGCACCGGTTGCTCGCTTAGAAGCAATACGGATATTTCTTTCATACGCTGCCTACAGAAACTTCACTGTTTATCAAATGGACGTGAAGACAGCATTCTTGAACGGCGTTTTGAAAGAAGAAGTATACGTTTCTCAACCAGAGGGTTTTGTGGACACAAATTATCCAGATCATGTCTACATACTTGACAAAGCTCTCTATGGTCTGAAGCAAGCCCCTCGCGCCTGGTATGAAATCCTATCTACCTACTTACTTGGTGCTGGCTTTCAAAAAGGTAAAATTGACACAACTCTCTTTACTCTGGAACAAGAAGGTGATATTCTTTTGGTACAAATTTACGTCGATGACATTATTTTTGGTTCAACTAACCCTGGATTATGCACGTGGTTTTCGGGTTTAATGATGACCAGATTCCAGATGAGTATGATGGGAGAGATTAATTTCTTTCTCGGATTACAAGTCAAGCAGTTCTCGACAGGTATCTTCATCAACCAATCAAAATACGTGTTTGACATTTTGAAGAAATACAAAATGGAAAACTGTACTGCGATTGGTACACCTATGGCTCACCAATCAAAAGTTGGTCCTGATCCAAACGATGTAGATGTCGATGTCAAGAACTACCGAGGGATGATAGGTTCATTAATGTACCTCACTGCGAGTCGTCCAGATATAATGTTCTCTACATGTTTATGTGCAAGATTTCAGGCACAACCAAAACAATCACATCGAAGTGCTGTTACAAGGATCTTTCGATATTTGAAAGGGACACCGTACCTTGGACTTTGGTACCCAAAGGGATCAGGATTCGAGCTCACTGCATACTCAGATGCAGATCATGGAGGTAGTTTGCTAGACCGGAAGAGCACTTCTGGTCATGTTCAGTTTTTAGGGGAAAAGTTGGTCAGTTGGTCATCGAGGAAACAGAACTGTGTTTCTACATCAACTGCGGAGGCAGAGTATGTTGCTGCGGCCAGTTGTTGTTCACAAGTTCTGTGGATGAGGACTCAACTGCAGGACTACGGCTTCAGATACGAGAAGATCCCTATCAACTGTGACAGCAAAAGTGCAATTGCCATTATAGCAAATCCGGTTCAGCACACAAAGACCAAACACATAGATGTCAGGTATCACTTCATAAAAGACTATGTGGAAAAAGGTACGGTTGAATTATATTTTGTTCCAACAGAGCATCAACTTGCCGATTTGTTTACAAAAGCCTTGGATGAAAAACGCTTTAATTTCTTAATATCCAAGCTTGGCATGTTGAACATGAAAGTGTAATATCTAATTTGATCATTTAATGGATGGAAATATGTATCTTTCAATCTAGATAAATCTATCTAAATTGATACACTCATATTTTCATCACATTCTATTATCAACATAAGATATTTCAATTTCATGTATTTTTTGTGTTTCAAAGTTTATTTTATCGTAACGATACAATTGTGATGATATCTATGTGTGCAAAAGACTTGTTCATAGTCTCAGGGAGAGTACAGGAATTGGAGTATGCACAAAAAGAGGGGGAGTGTGCATACATGACAGAGTAAGTAAAAGGTATTTCCAAATACTTACTGCTTGAAGATAACAAGGTAAGTGTTTCTAACTTGTATTTTTTACAAACCCTTATGCATCACTTAAGGGGGAGTGAAAAATAGTCTTGGATATTACCTAGTTTAAATAAACAATTGGAAGTTGGACATCTTCCAGTGGGCTAAAATTTGGAAAAAGATCTAAAAAAAAAAATGTCAAAGTGTCAAAATTCCTCGCAATTTCCTCGCAATAGTTCATTGCGATGGAATCTTTCCATCGCAGTCTCCTATTGCGATCCAAAGATTCCCTCGCATTAGTTAATTGCGATCCAAAGATCCCCTCGTAACCTTATATTGCGAGGTTTTGGATTTTGTATTGCGATCCGTTTTTTTTAATTTTGGTAAAATCAGGAAGTGACACGTGTCACGGATTTCAAATTGGTTTATACATTGCGAACTTTGACTTGGTCATTATTTCAAAAACCTCTCCATTTGAAACCCTCGTTTTTCTCTCATTCTGATCATTGTGATTCGACCAAAGGTGTTTTATTTGTTGATTCTATTCCGTGTAATCGACTACATTCGATTAAGAGGTATGTATTCTCGATTCTTATTACATTTCATCCGTTAAAACTCCTGATTTAATCGATTTTGCATCTAGGGTTTAAGGGGTTTTAGGGTCGGTCACTGTTACATGCTAAAATTCAATCGATTGGTGCTTGTTAGATGTTTTAGATGATTAAGGTTTACTCACGAACCAAAACCGAGCATGCTAGTATCAATTTTAACATCTATACATGCTAATTTCGAAAATCTGGAAAATCACATGAGTTTTACTGTTGGGGTTCATAAACCTCGCAATCCTCTGACATTCAAACCCCTCGCAACACATACTCTTCAAGACTGCGATCCTCGCAACCTTCCAGGTCTTGCGAGCCTCGCAATCTTCTATATCTATTGACTGCGAGCCTCGCAATCTTGTATTGCGAGGTTTCAAGGCGTTGTGAATTTTTTTTTGTTTTTGGGATTTTTTTTCAAGAAAAATACCTTTCTGTTTGAATTGCTTAAATCTGTTCTAACATGTTAAAATACCTTACAGATGGCTGAACAACCTGCTGAATATGCATCCGATTACAACACCATCATCGCCTCGCAACGCTCTTCACATCCGTCCGTCAATGCCGTTGACCCGGATGAAGAAATCATGCCAAAGGCCAGCTTTCTAGCAATCCGTGAAAATAATCATCACCTGGATCTTGAAAGCAACTTCTCTCACCGGATAATTCTAGAGATCATCCGTGGTCATCCAATTCGCACTGCACTGACAAGGGTCGAGAGAGTGCCTGCCATTTATTTACAACAATTTTGGCACACACTCCGATTCAATCCTACGGCTCGACCACAACGATTCAATGCTAATATAGACCATTTCGAAGTAAGGATCACACTACAAGGCTTACGTCGTGCTCTCGAACTTCCAAGACGCGACAACTTCGAAGATCCAGCTGTTTCTGAAGAATTATTCACTGATATCCGCAGCCTTGGATATCAAGATCCAAGAGTCCCCGTACTCACCGGTTCATCACAATTCAGAAGACAACATCTACCGCCGGTGTGGTACACCCTATGCTCAATCCTCAATCGCTGCATGACATCTAAGCATACTGGCCTAGATAAGACGAATCTAGCGATCCTAAAGATGTTTCATGCATTCGCCTTCAATCGTAATATAGACTATGCCGTCCTTATCTGGAATGAAATGGTGGAAATTGTTGCAGATCAGCTCAAACCCAAAATGAGACGCAACTTTGTGCCATTTCAACGGTTCTTCCAAATCCTGATTCATCAGGCTATGCAAGACCGACCGGAAATCCCAAGAAGAGAGGAAGCTGAGCGAGGACCAGCAAGCTGGATGCACCACCTTGTACCGCCAGCACATGAACCATTCGTGCATACCGCCGTTATTCGACCAGAGGTACTAAATTATGCCGACCAGGATAGTTGGGTAGTGATTCAGTATAGGGAGCAAAACGCATTAATGGACCAGCCAAATCCGGCTGGACCTGCCCAAGATGCAAACCCAGTAGGTGGTGAGGGTCCTATTGTCGAGGGGGTTCAGGAACAAGAGGTTCCTGAACAACGAGTGGTGAGAAGAACAACAAGAAAGAGAGTGGGGGGTAGGACTCGAAGTACTGGTCGTGCTACATCTTCACGCTCTGGCGGTCAAGCAACATCTTCTTCAAGCCAAAGAACAGAACCATTCAGTCCTCTTGTTGCTTTTGGTGATTATGAATATGACTCAGATCAAGAAGCAAACTTGTTACCAAGGCAAACAAGAAAAAGGCCTCGCGTTGAAACACCTGGTGCAGGTTCATCTAGTCAACCAGAACCTATGGTTACTTATACAGTTGCTGCTGTTGGTAATACACTTATACAAGAAGAAGTAGACGTAGATGAAGAAAACGTGTTTAGTAGTGAGGTAAGAGGGAGAAAAGAAATGAGCGAAATTGTGAAAGAGTCGGAAAAAGTTATAACTACCGACTCTTCCCAAACCGATCCAAGCCGGGCAACCACATCTTCTGCCAACGTGCGTTCGTCGCCGTTGAGCATTGAAACAGCCATGGTCCGCCCAACCATGCAGTGCACACCCCCACCAAGCCACTCATCGGTCTCTCAACAGGTCGGTGTTTCATTCAGCACAGGGGAATATGCACAAAGTCTATCGGCAACACATTCGGTGTTCGCTCTTATTGAAACAGGTAGGCCCCTGCCCCGGCCACCGACTTCATTTCAGAGCACATCGAGTCTAGCGCCTTTTGGAACAACTTCTTTTCCTAGGTCACCGCTATTTGAACAACACCATGTTGGGAGCTTTCGTGCCCCAACCGGAACACCCAGAGTGCCACCCTTTGTTGGTGCGTCACGAGGATCGGGTGGAAGTCCTGTCATTGCTAACACTATGCCAGCTTTGAACACAGGCAGTACGGTTGCTTCAACCGCTACTTCAACCAGTAACCTAAGTGGTCTGGGTGATAGTCCCATAAATGCTGATCTAGAACTAGCGTTTAGTTTGGTTGGCCCTCCTCCGAATAGATTCGTGCCACTTACTCTACTAAAGCATTTCGTCAGATCAATCGACAACACATATCAGGCTCATACTGATAAAATGAAAGCAGAGTTTCAGAAATTACGTGATGATGTAATCAGAGCGGTGAAAGGTAAAGGACCGGCTGAATCATCTACATCTGAACCTCAACCGACTAGAGCAGAACCCGTTGAACAAGATCCAACATCGATCCCGTTAAATCTTGCTCCTGAAGATCTACTCAAGTCAGAGCTGCTTGCACGACTTCTTGCCAAACACGATCCAAGACCAGGCGAGGATGTCGATCTTATTAGCTTGCTTCGTCAACAAACCGCACCTCCACCTCCACCACCGCCTCAAGCTTCATCAACCACCAATCCACTGCTTGTTCCCCAATTTGAGCAGCTAAATAACTCAATCTCCAACATGGCAGATTCCTTTTTGGCTGGCTTTCATTCGATTGTCAAAAGGGTCGAAGTAGTCGAACTGGCTTGTGGTGTTCAAGCTGAAACCGCTCAGAAAAGAAGACATGATGATCAGGATGATCCAGATCACCATGAGGGGGAGAGTACAGGTACAGGTACAGGTGTTGGAACAAGTACAGTTGCTGCTTCTGAGAGCACTGCAGTAGAGAAAGAAACTGAGACAACATCCGGTAAAGCGTCCGAGGATACAAGTAAAGGAGCCACTGACTCAGAGAATCTCGATATTCTAGCTGATGTCATAGCTGGGGTTGAAAAGCCTTCGGCTAGTGACAATAGAACAGAAGATGAATGGACGACAGACTTTATAATCATAGATTCAGATGAAGAGCCCGAACGAACAACGGTGCAGATCAAACAAGAAATTGCAAATGTGTTTGATTCTTCTGATACTATGATGGCTGCTCTAGATTCAGAGACTGAAGCTCCAGGATCTTCTATTCAACAAGCAGATACTTCAGAAACTCCAGCTCAAACTCAAGTAATTCAACCGCAAGCTCCGATCGTTATCAACCTACAACCTGCTGAACATCTCAGAGATCCAACGCTTCAAGCAGAAATCAGACTTCTCCAAGACATTATCCAGAATGAACCAGGATTTGTGGCGACTGGCCTACGAGTCAGAATTATGACTCCCTTTCAGGAAATCTTACGAAGCAATATGTTTGTAAGGGTCATGCAGCCAATCACTTGGGAAAAAGTCTACGGGATTGAAGACTGGCCAGAAAAGCACAGAACTGAATATCTCTATTTCATGAGATATGAATCTCTGAACGCCAATGCAATAAAGTCTGACAAACCGATCAGAAGAGTACTGAAGATAGAATCGCGAAAGCTTTCAAAGGTTTGGTACCCAGTGTTTACCGTTCAGAGATCAGATGATTCAGAACTAGTCTTTAATGAGGCAGATTTTCAGAAACTACAGCTCAATGACGTTTGCAACTTGTATGAAATCCTGTCTCAAGATCCTAAAAAGACGGGAGAATGGTCAGATGCTTATCAAAGTCTGAATAGGTACATGAAGAACATCCTGAAGTTTTCATATCTTAAGGATTTTCAAATGGCCTTGGAAGCGCGTCAAGAACGAGTCAACATCAGACCTCCGAATCTAGATCTGGCAGATATTCAGAGTGTTCAAGCTTACACCGTGCTGAGCAAACCAGATCTTGGAGTTGTGTTCATTGACTCAGCCTCAGAAAAGAAATTCATGAGAGTCACTGATGCAAATAAATTCAGCGACGGAACTTTCAGGATGATTCAGATTCATCTAGTGAGCAGATTACGATTGGATGCTAAAGGAGAAGAGAAGCTGTCAAAGAAACAAAAGGCGTTGATAAAGGAAGTAATGGATGCCGTCAAATATCGAGTAGACTACCGGAACGCACTAAGAAGATTCGAGTTGATTTTCGGGCTTCGGAAGACACAAGTGGTTCCAATGAATGTCTAAAGCTTATGACTCTACATTGGTACAAAGGGGGAGATTGTTAATGTTACATTATCTTGTACCATGTAGTATTATAGTTGAGGGACCTAATGTGACATGTTGTCAAACTTTGAATAGTATATATAGTATACTATCTGTATTTTTAGGTCAGAGATACACGAAATACACACGCCTCTATCTTCGCAGCCTCCTTCCACTTTGTAAACCTCTCAACCTTCTGTGAAGTTGTAAGCTGCAAGTTCATCTTTCATATATAGAGGTGTACTTCTTTGATTCATATATCTTGTGTATTTACTCTTATTACTTGTCAGTGTGGGATCACAATTGGTATCAGACCCTAATATCATTTTGTTCAGATTTGTTCTTAAAAGTTGTACGTAACTGTATTCTTAAAGTTCAATTTTTTTTGGTTGATTTTGGTCTCTGGAGTTCTTCTAGTGGTTGGAATCGATCAAGAAGTGAAAATAGAAATTTCCTGTGTATTTAATTCCGCATATCACCAGGAAATTAAATCAATACGTGCATCTTTTCGAAGTCTCTGTTTAGAGTAAAACTCACTGTTTTGCTCATCAAATCAAGGTTAGGTTGGTTTTTAGACAAAACACAAGGTTATAAAAGTGCCCAGAAATTACCCAGGAACACTCGTTCAAAATTTCAAGCATTTTTGAGTTCATTTGAACATCTGCTTAAAAATCACAATTTTTCTGTCCATCTACACTGTGATAATCTCAGCACCACGTACATGCATGGCCTCCAATCCCGTATTTCATGCATGCCCGTATTAAAGCCATATTAAGCTATGCTATATAAAGTCATGTACATATATATATATATATATAGGGAAGGGTTCAATTGAGAAGTCTAAATATTTTGAGAAATAGAGAAGTAAAAAAACACGGGAGTGTTCATATATGAACGTTCATATATAAACAGTCATATATGAACATTCATATATGAACACTCCAACGTTCATATAACAGTCATATATGAACACTCCAACGTTCATATATAAACGTTCATATAACAGTCATATATGAACGTTCATATATGAACGGTCATATATAAACAGTCATATATGAACACTCCCCGTGTTTTTTTACTTCTCCATTTCTCAAAATATTTAGACTTCTCAAATGAACCTAACACTATATATATATATATATATATATATATATATATTATTTTAAGACACACACAAGAATTTTATATTTCATAGAATCATATGGAAAAGGACCAAATCATAGCTTCTATGGCAAACTGATCTCCAAACAGACCCTCTCTCGAACCAACTAATTATCCCCCCCACCCCCACCCCCCGAAAGTCTAATTTATAACTATAAGAAAAGAATCGCGACCCTACCAAATTAAATTAGTGGGATTGTAAAGAAGTGGCTGAATCAAGAGTCCTTGTTCTTCTCTCATACCATTTCTCGTTGTAGGTTTGGACAACATGAATCTTAAAATATTGGAAGTTATATGCTGTCAAGTTCAGTAGAGATTGTATTAATGTCCTGGAACCTCAAAGGGATCTCCAGAAAAGGAAAAAAAAGATTCCCAATACTTTTTGGGAGCAGCTTTGTGAAGCATGTGGGAGTAGTACTGCAACCCAAAGAACACGATGATTTTCATGTACAAGACACACTGCTTGCACAGTATCAATGCCCAGAAGAGTGGGTAGCTAATAGGAGGATGATTGTTTTTTGGATAACGATCTATAGATGCATATTGTTGTTCTGATTGATTTTCTGCAGTAGCTCAAGTTGTGCTCAGCCCCTTGTAGTTTGAACTTTTGAATCGATTATGTGGTACCTCTTTTTGGGCTGCAATTGGCTACTTTCCTTTTCCCCAATCTTGATCATTTCAAGATGCCAGGTGAGGTGCTTTTGTTATCACTTACAACTTGGTGCTTGAAGTATCAAAAGGTTGTGGTTGTGTGGGAACATAGGGCATTCAAATATTTGTCTTTTTTTCTCTCCAATACAGTACATCCAACTTTCTCCAGATTCGGACTATGGAGCCAATTGCATTGTGTTTAAAGAATTCATCACGAATTATTTTGTCTAGCTAACGTTCATTCATCATCTTGTCCCTTTTGATTAATTCTGGCAAAGCATAGCGGCTAGTTAGAGGTGACTGTTGATGACCAAAAGTACAAAAACTTTACAATGGTGTAAAGTCATGAATTTTTTGTATCTGGAATTCTAGAGCTATTGCTTGCAATCATGTTATATGAAAAACTATCAGTGTGTTAGTATCTTTTTGACTGGGATTGTAACTACTAACCCGAATGTAATCTGATTAATAATAATATTAACAGCCTAAATACTTTGGGGATAGAAATGTAACATTAAACGAAAGAATATTCACGAAGCAATTATAACGTGAAATTTAACAGTCTAAAGCCTTTTTGCTCATCCGCTATATAATTGAATGAAGTATTTGTATTTCTTACTTGAGATTGTCACTAGCTTTTCATATGTAACTTCTTCATCCATTGTTTTAATAGTTGTGGGCGTTTTAAGGAACACAATAATTGTTTTCTATTTCAGAGTTCAGAGAAGTTTTCGGTTAAGGGACGAGAACAAAAAATCATGCAATAATATAAATCTCACTAATAGATAGTGTTAAAATTCATCAAGACGGTGTTTTCATCCATTAATTACTATTCAACACAGAAAAGAAAGAAGATTAAAAAACAATCGAATGACAAAGAACATTTCCCACTTATGCATCCCCTCGATCATTTCGCTTTCTCTTGGAATTATCTTGGCGAGACTTGATCGCAGAAAATGAAGCTTGCAACTGCCAACCCAAGTCAAAAACACTTGTGAGTTATCATAGTCACTGAAAATTTGGTAATAGCACAGACACAAAAAAATCAATAAAGGAAAACAATGATTGTTACTTAACCTCCTCATTGCGTGCCTTATCTTCTTCTGTCAGTTCATAATCCTGCAAATGGATGTACTTAATACAATTGCAAGCTATTACAAATATGCAACTAATGTGCCACATGAAATGCATACACGAGACGTTGAAGCCAAAGCATATATACCTCTTGTTCCATGTAAGGAAGAACATGTTTAATGAAGCCATCCAAATTGGCATCATCTACAGTAGCCCGAAAACTTGAACAAGGCGCCCTACAAAAAGGGCACGTCTTATTTCTGCCCCAATTAAGATCGCAATCAGTTAGAAGGAAATTAAAAAAATTGGAAATCACATATGGATATGTTGCTTGATAAAGGAAGAACTTCTAAGGTGAAAAAGAATTCTAACATACCCAAGTCTTATTGATGCGGCTATGCAACCCTTACAAAAACGGTGACCGCAAGCTTTGACAGCCCTCACCTCTGTCAGCGTGCCTATCCATGAAAGGTGATGATTAATCCTCTTAATTTTTGACATAAAGAACACAATAACTAATGTAAACCTGATTAAGCACAGTGAAAATAAATTCATGGTATTTTGAACAACCGAACATACTTTTTAATTTAGAAAAGTGGTTGGTGAGTATACAATGGTTATGGTTGTTGTTGCGTGACAATTTACATGTTTTTATAAGTATTTGAAAGTTAAAGATGCAATATCAAATATTACCTAAACAGAGTCGACACTTTAGATAATAATCAAGGATATCCGCGTCAACGTAAATATACCTGCGACAACACCCCAAAGAAAGTGAAAATTAATAAATCAACACGGAATATACATGGAATTTTTACATTTGTAAAATACTGAAATGGATTTGCAATAACTATGCGAATTTCATCTCACAGAACCAGAAGAGGAAAGTATTTATACGACTATGTAGATAACGGCTGCCGAGTTGATGCAAGAATTTTCGTGTTGGTAAAACGTATACATCAGTATAGTAGAGAGAATATTAAATGAAGATATTGCAGAATATAGACACGACATAACATAAAATGTACAAACATAGAAGGAGAGGTGCTCACTCGGGTAGGTCCTGTGGATCGATCGTTTCTTCATCCGAGTCTAATCACAAATAAATTAGTAGCATAAATTATCATAATTTCAACAAAGTTAATCAAACAAAAAAGAAAGAGGAAGTAGGCGTGTCCCTTTTGCATAATATTATTTTAATAACTGGGTTGATACAAACCAAGTACTCCATAAGGATTCTCCTCACCATTATTTTCGTTTTCCTTCTGATGGATAACAGTGTTTAGCGTGTCTGCTGCTTCTTGGGTCTCTTGTTGGGGCTGTTCTGTTTGAAGCTGGTATTCAGCATAATCCTCCTCACACGAACGGTTTGCTCCTTCAGCATCCATCAGTATAGTAGAGAGAGAGAGAGAGAGAGAGAGAGAGATGTGAAGAAGAAATGGTGGCTTTTGAGAAAGGGAAGGCTGGATCGGTGGATTTATGAAATCCAGGCGTACATTTAGGGTTTGTGCCGATAATCTTTATTTTTTATTTTTAATTCCCACAAGGTTTTTGTACATTTAGAAAAAATTTCATGAACCATTATTTATTTTTTGGCAAAAATTAAAATGCATTATTCATGATCTCAAAGATACAAATTGAAGTACAATTGATGGAAGGCAAGATGCCAACCCACAATTATATTGCCCATTCAATGTTAATCACTTATATTTTGAAATACAATTAACTAGATTAGTGAAATTAATTAGGGTTCTAGAACACTTGCAAATTAACTGGTGCTCTCTAATACATCATCCTTGAAATAAACCTTTCAGAACCAGGGTACTAAACGGCTTGAGGCAGGGCGTAGAAGTGAGATCAGACCTTAGGAATCATGGCAGAACCGGCTTAAGCGGAAATGAAACGCCGGACTAGTACAAAAATGGGTTTTTGCCACGGTTTTGAAAATTGGAGTTAGTCACGGTTGGGTTTAGAACCGTGGCTAAAAGTCATAAATAAAATTTGAGTATTGGGTTACCACGACTTAACTAAAAAACCGTGACCATTACAAAAAATGTTTAAACATAATGCAATGGTTTAGATAAAACCGTGACTAAATGGTTCTTTAAGGTCACGGTTTTTTTCCGTGACAAGTAATGACTAAAAACCGTGGCCATAGACATACATATAGCCATGGTTTTTTGTCTAAACCATGGTTTTATATTGTAACGGTTATTATCCGTGGCCATAGACTGAAATATGGCCACATGAAACCAATTTTCCATGACCAAAAGAAATGTATATATAGCCACAAAAATTTGTAAAACGTGGCCAAAAGCCACGGTTGTTTATAGCCACGGTTGTTTATAGCCACGGTTTTTATTATTTTGTGTGGTCAAAAGATAACCAGTAGCCACGGTTATAAATATTAAACGTAACTATATTCGATGATTTCGCCACAGTTAATATGAAGTATGTGTAACCATATTTCTTGAATTGATCACTGTTTTATTATTTTGTGTGACGAAAATGTAACTTATAGCCACAATTTGCTATTATTTTGTGACCAAAGTTACGGGTAACTGGTAGCCATAATTCCACATATTAAGCCTAACTGTATGCCGTGAATTAGCCACGATTTGCTATTATTTTGTGTGACCAAAAGGTAACCTATAGCCACGTTTCTAAAAATAAAGCGTAACTATATGTCATGAATTTGGCTATGGTTTTTAATATTTTTTGTGGCCAAAGGGTAATTGGTAGCAATAATTCCACATAGCAAGCGTAATTTTATGCCGTGAATTAGCCACAACTTTCTATTATTTTATGTGACCAAAAGGTAACCTATAGCCACGTTTCTAAAAATAAGGTGTAACTATATGTCATGAGTATTGGGTTAGCCATGGTTTTTGTCTAAACCATGGTTTTATATTGTAACGGTTATTATCCGTGGCCATAGACTGACATATTGGCACATGAAACCAATTTTCAGTGACCAAAAGAAATGTATATATAGTCACAAAATTATGTAAAACGTGGCCAAAAGACACGGTTGTTTATAGCCACGGTTTTTATTATTTTGTGTAGTCAAAAGGTAACCAGTAGTCACCTTTATAAATATTAAACGTAACTATATGTGATGATTTCGCCACAGTTATTTTGTGTGACGATTATCAAGGGCCTGTGATTTCTTTTCATATTATATTATATATATTTAGTATATATTGTATAAAAGACACAAATTGACATAAATATGATCATAGTCTAGTTGTAAGTGCAATTCTCTCTACCCAAGAGACCTGGGTTCGAGTCCCTCTCTCTGCACTAATTATTTTTTCATTTAAAATGACATTGTAGTCTGCTTCTATTGTATGTGGCCTTGGAGGCTTTTTTTAGATTTATATTATTTCCATTTTTTTATTATTCCCCCGTCCCACTGCAATCTTCATCATTTCCATCAATTGATTCAATTCTTTCAATATATTTATTTCTTTCAATTCTTCAGTTCCACTTTTTGCCACGGTTTTAGAAATACAGGTTAGCCACGGTTGGGTTTAGAACGGTTTTAGAAATACAAGATTAACGTTTCTGGCGAATTTTCGGCGGTATATGTAGGTTCGCCGGAATTCAGCCGGAACTATAATATTTCTTTATTATTCTTATTTTTATTCTTATATAATTATTAACATTATTATTATTATATTATATAATTTTTATAAATGATATAATAATAATAATAATAATAATAATTATATATTAATAATAATTATTATTATTATTATACAATCGATTAAAGCCCAAAACGGTCCATTAAAATCCAAAATGATTCATTAAAGCCTAAAATGGTTCATTGAAGCCCATTACGGTTCATTAAAGCCCAAAGTAGTCTCATTAAAGTCCAAATTGGTTCTTTAAAGCCCAAATCGGCCCATTAAAGCCCATAACAGTTCATTAAAGCCCAAAATGATACATTGAAGCCCATAACCGTTCAATAAAGCCCAATACAGTCCATTGAAGCCCATTACGGACCATTAAAGCCCAAAGCGGTTAACTATAGCCCAAGACGGTTCATTAAAGTCCAAAACAGTCCATTAAGCCCATAACGGTTCATTAAATCCCAAAACCGTTCATTAAAGCCCAATACAGTCCATTGAAGCTCATTACGGTTCATTAAAGCCCAAAGTCGTCCATTAAAGCCCAAAACGATACATTGAAGCCCAAAACGGTTCTTTAAAGCCTAATACAGTCCATTGAAGCCCATTACGATCCATTAAAGTCCAAAACAATACATTAAAGCGCAAAACGGTTCCTTAAAGCCCAATACAGTCCATTGAAGCCCATTACGATCTATTAAAGTCCAAAACCATACATTAAAGCCCAAAACGATTCATTAAAGCCCAAAACGGTTCATTATTTGGTAATCGCATATGATGTATATATGTGATATATATATGTATACATGTATGTGTATATATGAATGTATAAATAGCATATAATATGTATATCTATGAGTCCTATTGACCTATAGTGGATCTTAGTGGTCTTATCAACCCCAATAGACACCACATACATATATACAGTACACACTTTGCATACAAACATGTAATAAGTCATAATGGGTCTTATCAGGTTTTAATCAATTCTATTGGGCTTTAAGCGGTTCTACTGTACTTTAAAGTATCTATTGGCCTTTAATCTATTATACTGGGCTTTAATCGGTTCTATTGACTTTTAAAGGGTTTCATTGAGCCTTAATGGATCTATCGGGTTTACAGGGTTATATTGGGCTTTAAAGGGCCAATAGTTCATTAAAAGCCACTGTAACCCATAAAATATTTATTATAAATCAAAAATAGAAAATTAATATGATTCGATAATAGTTTACATGGGTTAAACATATAGATTTAAAATGTTTTTACAAATAGAGTGATAATTATAAACTGAATTAAGTATATATATTTAATTATGTATGTGTATTTATTATAAATTACTTAATATTTTATTTATTTAAATATAAAAACTGAAAATAAAAAAGAGTCGGGATTATGAAAATTTCCCCCCACATCCCAAATTTTCCCCCAAAATTGGACCCCTAACCCAATTCCCGCCATACTTTCCCTCTTTGCACAAACAAAACCCTAGACTCCACTCTCTTCTCTCTCTTTGCACCGTGCCACCACAATCGCCCTCAGCCGCTCCCATCGCCACTACCGGCGACGACTCCGGCAGCCGTCCACCAGCGCCGACCATCACTTTCTCTTCTCCTCTCGATTCTCCATCTTCCCCACTCCCAATCGTCGACCATCTCCTCTCTTCTCGACTTCCAACCGCCACCCACCACCGAACCATCCGTCTCTATATCTGTCCCGTCTCTTCTCGATTTCCTCCGACAATCGCCGTCAACATCCTCTGTCTCGATTTCCACCTGATTCCACCGCAGCTCAACCTACCTGCTGCTACCAGCAACTTCTTAGATCTCCGCTGCTCCTCTCAACTTTTGCAGGTACGTTTTCACTTAAATATTCTTGTTAGGGGTATTTGATTGGAATAAAACGATCGACGATCTGTTTCAAGCTGAAAAGGCATCAATCGTTTTGTTGATGCTCTCACGATGATATTCCCGTTCCCAATGAAACGACCGATGCTCTAAAAAAACCATTTTCTACATCTCTGCTCAGTTCTTTCGCTGGTTCTTGATCATTTTTTTATAATCTTTTTTAAACCTTTTTTATTTTGTTTCCATAAAATCTTTGATTTTGATTTTGATTTCTTAAGCATATGCGGTCTTTCGGACATCAACTTTTCTGGCACCTTACCTGGGGGAGAAGAGCTTTATGATTTTGTGTTAATTAACCGATATGGGTTTATATAGTAGCTAGCTATTAGATTATTTAATAATGATCTATCATTTATTTCCCTTTGTCTACAAATGTTAAATGCTTAAAACTTCAAATAAACAACTTGAAATCAAAATACAAACTCATTTGATTTAGAGGTTTGTGGGGAATACATGTTTCCTTTTTATCTATATCATTTGAATAGCAATATTGTAATATTCTTTTCAGGAGCAGTCATTCCATACAAATCCAATATACTTCCAAGCTCTAAAAGCTTGTTCAAAACACTCGACTGTCAACTGAAATTTTGATACATTTCCTTGCTTTTTTGTTTACATACCAATTATTTTCTGTGGTTTGTGTGTTTCTTTTCCTTATCATCAATCATGTGTTTCTTGAAGGTGCACATTTATTGCAGAGGCTGCTCTACTAAGGTGTAAGTTATGAATGAATACTTGTTTGATTATAGGAAACTACGGTGTAGGGGACTTGGCCAATTAAGATTCAGGTTTATTGGTTGTTCTCTATTTAAGTTGTTGTGATTTGCATCTTCTTGTTTGTCGGTTCGACCATCTTTTGATTAGCTTACAGTTAATTTCTTGGTGCCGTAAAGCAGAATACAAATTGTCAAATTGTATGGCTTTTCGTTAGTTACAGAAAAAAGATGCCTTCCCCTGCTTTCAAAAATGTTGATCATGAAGTCCGGGTGGCTGCAGGTACTATGGATCACTAGCAATCAATTTTATTAGTAATTATTTCCTAATGTTTTTTGTTTGGATAGAAGATTGGGTGGTTGTGTTGTAATTGTAGCAATCAAAAAGAGAGATCATTATCTAGTTTATACATATATAATATGAAATTTTGATTTACAACTTATTCTTCTTGAAATCAGTTTCTTAATTATCTAGTAAATTTGTTTTAACTAATTCCCTCTGCTATATTGTTGTCTTCTCTTTTGGCCATTAATGCCGCATGTTGGAAGTTTGCTTGCCAGCATCCATGCCTCGTCCTCTTTTGCCACTGGTGCGGCTGTTGGATCCTGTATCCATATGTAGTAAAAGTAAGTTAAAATCTGCCAACTTCTTGTACTTTACACGCATACAAATATATATAATGCATTTATATCTCTCTTCTCTCATATGTTATTACATTTAGTTGTTTATGTTATGAGAATGAAGATGGGCCTGTATGCATTTGTTGTAATGTGTATAATTATTTGATTAATATTTTTCACTAATTTTACGTTCCACCCATGTTATGCTGAATTATTTGCAATTTGGCATTAATTTTGTGTCTAATAATTGTGTATGGTGTTAAATTGAACATGATGTAAAGAGTTGTTTCTTCTAAAATTACACTGATCCAGTTAATATATGCTTTCTCTGTGTTCTCGTAAAATGATTAATCCAGTTTCATATTCTGTATTGTAATGTCTTTAGCACAATTCTATAAACGTCCTTACAATTATATATGTATATATAGAGTTACAGTCATATTCATGATTTCTATCTTTCTTGGTGATTGTAGCGGCTCAAACTTCAGAGACGTTGATCTTTGGAACCCCTATGTAACATCTTTATATTTTGCAATAGCTACTATGGCAACAGTGGGTAAGTTCCTTCATTTCAAGGGGACTTTTTTTTGCATAAGACCACCCGTACCGCCCTCGGGTACGGGATCGGGTTCGACGAGGTGGCATAGCGGGTTCATCGGGTAGGGGGTACCGGGGGGGGGGGGGGGAGCGGGTAACGATCGGGTTAGGGTACCGGGTTCATGAACCCGATGATACCCGTTGCAATTTTAATTTTTTTTTATTTATTTTTTATTTTTTTTAAACAATACCGTTTACCAACGGCTATTTTATAATTTTTTTTTTTTTTAATTTTTTTTTTCAAATTATACACACTATATATATTAACCTATACCATCTTATTTTTTCACACCAACTAAAACATACTTTCTTCCATTTCTCTCAAATTCAATACCTTCTTCCATTTCTTTCAAATTCCATCATGAATTCAAACACCACACCTACATCCCGTCGGGAGAAACAAGGCAAAAAAAGCATCAACGAGTAATACGACCGAGTCGAATCCGGACGAAAGTGTTACTCAGTTGTTGACGAGCATAAGCTCGTTCAACGAGCAGATTGAGGGTACAATGGAGTACAAAATGAAAAAACTTGAACTCGAACAACAACAGTTGCAACTCGAACGAGAACAGTTGCAACTCGAACGAGAAAAACGATTTGATAAAGACTTCGAGTTTTTCATAGCCCCGCATGATCACCTTGAGGGAGATATTTTGAGGGCTACTTTAGCGAAGAAAGAGAGAATTAGAAAATTACATAATTTTTAGTGTTTTGTATTTTGTAATTTTTAATTTTTTAATGAATGATATGAATTTTTATTTTTATTATTTATCTTATTTTTATTTATTAAAAAATATATAAATATTTTTATTTTGTTAAATAATTAAATGTATAAATAAAAGAATTAAAAAAGCTGAGGTGGCAATTGGGTTCAGTGGGTTCAGTGGGTTGGCGGTACTCCACTTTTGGGTAAGAAGGATAGAAAAGAGAAAAGCTGATGTAGCGCTGAGATGGCAATTGGGTTCAGTGGGTTCATTGGGTAGGCGGTACTCATGGCCTAAGACAATTCTTTTTTTTTGTTGTTGTTGTTGTGTTTTTTTAAAGTCTCTAAACCAACAAAAAGGTTTGATCTTTGTTGTAGATCATAAATTCCATTTTATGGGGAGGTAGAATGGGCAAGATGGCAAGATTTTCATATGTATTTTATCAATTATGTTAAGTTCTGACGTGTACTCTAAAAATATATTGTTGTTCATTAAATGAAAGACAAGATTGTAACTTTTTTTGTTTGGACATAAATTTTAGATTTTAATGGGCACTTTCATTTAATTTTATTATTGATTTATGTTGCATTGTGAAGGGTAAACGAGTAGTATATATATATATATATATATATATATATATATATATATATATATAGAGGCGGGTTCAAACGAGGAGCGTACCAATTTAAGAGAACGTGAGGAGCAATTGATAGTTATGAATCACATGTGATTGGCAATTGTGGATCACATGTGATTCACAACTGATCTGGATGAGAATCGACAGTTATGGATCACATGTGATTGGCAGTTGTGGATCATTAATGATCCGCGACTTGCACGCGTCGCGAACCAAGTCGCGCTACTTTTGCGCGAAAATTCGATTATGTCCGATTTTTTAGCGTTGTAAATCATATGTGATCAGAAGCATGGGAGTGCTCCTCACGTTCTCTTAAATTGGTACGCTCCTCGTTTGAACCTTCCTCTCTCTCTCTCTCTCTCTCTCTCTCTCTCTCTATATATATATATATATATATATATAGGCAGCCAATAGCCATGGTTCTACAATTTAAAAAAATGATATATATTATCAAGAATTGGCTATGGTGGATATAAAATGTGACTGTAAATAGTTTATTGCCACATTTTTAGTTATTTTGTGTGGCTAAAAGACAACAATTAGCAACGGTTATTATAATTCACTGTAACCGTACATCATGAATCGGCCACGCTTACTGTTAAATTTGCGTGACTATAACTACTTTATTGTCATGGTTTGGTTATTTCATGTGACAAAATGGTAACCAATGGCCACGGTATTAACAATTCACTGTAACCGTATGTAATGAAATGACCACAATTAATGTAACATTTGTGTGGCTATAAGTAGTTTATGGTCACGGTTTTAGTTTCCTCATGTGACCAAAAGGTCTCTAATAGCCACGTTTAATATGAGTTTGTGTGGCGATAAGTAGTTTATAGCCATGGTTTTAGTTTACTCATGTGACCAAAAGGTCTCTAATAGCCACGTTTAATATGAGTTTGTGTGGCCATAAGTAGTTTATGGTCACGATTTTAGTTTACTAATGTGACCAAAAGGTCTCTAATAGCCACATTTAATATGAGTTTGTGTGGCTATAAGTAGTTTATGGTCACGATTTTAGTTTACTCATGTGACCAAAAGGTCTCTAATAGCTACGTTTAATATGAGTTTGTGTGGCGATAAGTAGTTTATAGCCACGGTTATAGGAACATTTGTGTGGCTATAAGTAGTTTTTGGTCACGGTTTTAGTGCACTCATGTGACTAAAAGGTCTCTAATAGCCACGTTTAATATGAGTTTATGTGACGATAAGTAGTTTATAGTCACGGTTATAGGAAAAATGCCCCAATACCATCAAATTTTGGATACGTTTATGGCCACGGTTTTTAGGCTATGGCTACGGTTTTTCATGTGATATGGTGACGCATTTTAAACGTGGCCATAAGGATATCAAAAGTCACGGCAAGATAGGCTACTGTTTTATCAATTCAAAAAACCGTGGCTAAAGGCCTACGGCCACGGTTTTTAACTGTGGCAAAAACCCATTTTTGTACTATAGGTGAAGGAAAAGAAGACGGGACAACTAAATTTAAGGCTTTGCTCTCATATTGCTTTGCAGCATTTTTTGTTGTTGTGACTTAAGTCGACAATGAACTTTGTGTTTGTATATGCAAACCACATAAATCATACAAACCCGTGTGAGTCGTCCTTTAAGAAATCAACGGTTATAGTGGAATGGTGGTTACAAATTGATGAAAAAGAAAGAGAAATAAATTAAAAGAATGGTAATATTTTTGTCGCCTTCTCCGGGTTCTCTTACGTCACAAAGAACGTCCCCATCTTCCAAGGCGGAAGCATCATGAAGCCGAACGATTATGGTTTTTCAAAATAGAAAGTTCTTCTTCTTAATTTTTTCTCCACTATTGTTTTAAGATCCATGAATTGTCTCATTTCAGAGATTCAAGAAGCAGTAAGATCCCAATATTTTTCCAAATATATGGTTGAGCAAAAACAAGGGAGATCGAGATTAGGGTTTCCTTTTTATTTAGAGCAACGAATTTTGTTTGAATTCAATTTAAGATTTTGATTTGTATTCGATTTCGTTTAAACTTGATTTAGGGTTTTGGTTTGTGTTGATGTTGTATCAAAAACTTGTGAATCATCATGAATTTGTGTTAGTGCCTTAATTACCTAGTTGTACCAAGTAGAGGGACCTATTATGTAATTGTTAAGTTACAAACTATATATAGTTGTACCAAGTAGAGGGACCTATTATGTAATTGTTAAGTTACAAACTATATATTGTAATTTTCCTTTAGATTGACATAAGGTCATCCATTCTTACACACACTAGTATACACATTGCACTTTCTCTCTACATTCTCATTGAATATATGGATGGCTCTATGAGATTATTCACTGATTGATTACTTGTTCTGGGATCACAATTGGTATCAGAGCATAGTACTTCATTTTGATCAGATTAGATTTTGAGGTTTTTTGCAAAAAAGTTGAGTGTTCTTCATTTTTTCATCTTATTGATTGATTTTAGCCATTTGAGTACTTCAAATGAATTAGAATTGATCAAGGAGTGTTAGTTGGTAATTCCTGAGTGTTTTTATTCCGCAAAATCATTAGGATTAGACTCAGATTGTGCAAAACAACCATTTTCGGACTTTTAGTATAAACACACTGTTTGGGATTGAAAATCACATTTCTGTTGGTTTTTGGACAAAAAAATTGTTGTATTAAAGTTGTCCAGAATAGTAGTGCGAACCTGCGTACCAAATCTCAGCACAATTGGATCATTTTTTAGGATTAGACTTACAATCATTTGAATCTTCATCATTATCGCAACCTTGGGTGTTCTTCATTATCGCAACATTCGATAGTGAACAGTATTATATCACAACCCGCCTTTGCGACAAGTCTATTTTATCGCAACTTTTCAATTGTGAACAGTATTATATCTCAACTGCCCTTTGCGACAATTCGTGTTTATCGCAACTCATTTCGTGTGAACAGTACTTTATCGCAATCCTCTTTTGTGATAAAATCTATCTTTGAGTTCCTCGCAACCTCTTTGTTGCGACAAAACATCCTTTTGCGACAAAGTTACTTGCGACAAACTCTGTTCTTGCGATAATCTTGGGTTGAGACAAAGTGTTGGTTGAGACAAAACTTGTGTTGCGATAAGTTCTTGAGCTTGGGTTGAGATAAACTTTGTGTTGCGACAAGACTTGGGTTGAGACAACAGTGACTTGCGACAAACCAGTGTGCACAATTGTTTACTAATCGGATCAAAAGGGTACTTATCGATCATTAACAAGTAATCTAAAATGACAGCTAAAGACATACTGACTACTGGGTCAAAGGACAAACCACCTGTCCTTTTTCCTAAGGAGTTCAAAATATGGAAAGACAGATTTATGGATTACGTTGAACGTCAAGAAAATGGGGACTACATTGTTCATTCACTTCAGAATGGTCCCATGGGAACAGTGAGAAGAAGGGGACTAGTTGCTGATGGTGAACCAGTTCCAGAATGGGTTGAAGTTCAACCAATACATTCTGATGTTGAACAAAAGAAACGTTATAATGCAGACAAAGCGGCAAAATCATTAGTCATGCAAGCCTTGACTAATAATATTTATCAGAAGGTGGATAGCAAAAACATTTATGGGAAAGCTATGTTTGATGAGTTAGTCAAACTGTATCAAGGATCTGAGGTGGAAAATCAGATGAGAATCTCCAATGCCATTAACCTGTACGCAAATTTTAGACAAAAAGAAGGTGAGGCACTTTATCATACGTACGACCATTTCATTACTATACTGAATGAGCTGAATAGGTACAACATAGACAAGACAATAATCGAGCACAATGTGAAATTCTTGAGTGTTCTCCAACCTGAATGGAAGAAGTATGCTCACAGGATGAAACATAATGCTAGGTTAGCTGAATTGCCTTTACAGGAAATGTATGAAACTTTGAAACCAGATGAGGATGATGCTGATGAGAAAAGGGATAAGAAAAAGAAGAAAGAGAAGAAAGAGAAGAAGGATGAGAAGAAAGAAGTTAACGAAGAAGAGATTGATCCACTAGCCTTGATATATAACAAATCCACCAAGAAATATTCAAAGAATGTTGATAATGAGTCTGATGAAGAACAGTATGAAGGAGATGGAATGGAAGAAGCTGAAAGCCTGAAACAAGCAATTATACTCCTTACTAAAGCCTTTCAGAAACAGTTTGTGAGAAGGCCTGGTTCTAATAATCAGAGATATGCATCAGACTCCAAGAATTTTGAGCACAAAGATCGTGTCGAGTCAAGAAAGAAGTTTGATGAGAAAAAGGATAAGTACAAGAGGGATGACAAGAGGACTGATGAAAAGAAGGTGTTTGAGAAAAGGGGTGAAGAACCAAAGTGCTACAACTGTGGGAAGACTGGAGATTTAGCCAAGGAATATTGGAAGCCAAAAGTCAGAGATTCTGATTATTATAAGAACAAGATGCTGCTTGCTAAGCAAAAGGAATCAGGGATAGCATTGTTGGTTGATGAGGAATATTGGCTTGATCAAACCGATGATGAAGCAGATGAAGAGACGACAGCTCAAACAAAGATGTGTTTCATGACTAGAAACACCGATGAAGAAGAGTCAGAATCTACTTCAGAGACAAATGAGGTACATTCCGATCTTTATAATCAATTTTTTACTCAACAAGCATATCTACAAAAACAATTAGATGATCTAACAAGTAAATTGAGAAAAGCAGATGAACTAATTTCATCTCAAAGAGAAAGAATGATAGAACAAGAGAGTCACATTGAAAAACTCGAAAAGAAAAAGACTGAATTTGATGTAGGTCAAATGTATTTTCAAAGTAGAATAACTGAATTATCAGAAATGTTAGAGAGTTCAGAAGCAAAGAAGAATGAGTTTGAAAATATTCTTCATGCCTATAAAGATAGGAACACTGAGCTGAGCGATAATGTCAAAAGTTTGGAAGAAAAATTGTACAAAGCAGGCCAAACTGAACAAACAATTCACATGAATAAGCCCAGTAAATTTCGATATTTCAATTCTAAGTGGGGTATAGGATATGACAATCCTCATTACCTGAAGAATGCCTTATTGAAAGCCCCCACTCTTTATGAATTTGACTGGTTTATTCTTCCATCACTACATCCTAGCTATCAAATCAAATGGCTTAAAATGGATGATGATGACTATGAGGCTGAGGAAGAAGTAAAAAGAAAAACCACTGTCAAGATGCAACTTCCTTTTTGGTATGGTCCTAATAATGCGAAGGCATTAGAAAACGAAACAACCTTGCCAAATGACTATTTTGAGAGTTTTGTTGTTGAACAACCAGAGGAGAGGGGAAATACTAAAAAAGAAACTAATGAAAAACCAGTTTTTGAGGGTAAAAGGTATTTTCCACCAATGGTTCATGAACAAAAACTCATGGATCTCGAAAGCAAGATTAAAAGTACTATTCAGGAAGTCAGAAATGACGAAAAACTTGCTTTTGAGATCGAAAAGGAAGTTATGCTTACAGTATTTTCTGAAAGCTTAAAACAAATAGAAGCTAGACATATAGAAATGTCTGAAGAGAAAATTTTAAAAGAAAAACATTATTCAGAGTAAGGCGTTTCTTCATGTAAAGCATTTATGGGAAATACTGTCTTTAGGAGTTTGACAGTTGATGACCAAGATGATTCTGAATCTTGGGATTTGAAAAGTCAATTTGTTAAGGCTTCTCCTGAGATCTATTTTCCTACAGAAGAAGATAAAGCTTTTCAAAAAGCAAAAAATGAATTTCTTTATCCTAAGTCTTATGGTATCTTTCCCAATTCATTGGATAGTGAGTCTGATTGTGATGTTGAGATTGTTTGTGACGGGAAGAATAAACAAGCACAAGAAACTGCTGTACAATTTGACTTTAACGCAAAGCTTTCCAGATCACACTGATCTTATAATAAAAGAAGAAGCACCTAAGAAAAATTTCTTTAAGGGTGAATCTTCAAAATCTGTTGAAAAACCTTCTGCTAATGATTATTATTCAAAATCTAAATCGAAACAATCATTACAGAAGAAGAAAAGAAAAACAAAAAGAAAGAAGCAAAATAATTATTTTCAAGCTCAGAATTCCAAAGCTTACAACTTTTGGTATTTCAGATCGTTATTTGAGAAACAATACGCGTCTAGAGTAGAGAATAAAGGAGTCCATACAGGATGTGGCCCAGAGAAAATCATCCCACGTTGTTTTCAATTCCAAGAAAAACAATTTTGTTTCAAATGTTAGTGATCATGGTGTAGGCAATAGACAAAAACTTGTAATCCCATACAAGCTTTATTCAATGAGATAACTGATTAATTTAGCACATGATCAAATTTGTTGTTCTTCTTGTGGTGTGGATGATTTTATCTGCAAATCTGATTATAACCGTTGGTTTTATTCAAACGTCTACTTTAACATAGGTTATAGATATCATAATGTCAAGTACAAACCTACTAATCAGAAAGGACCCATTTGGAAATGGGTACCTAAAACCACTTGATTTACCTTTTGCATCCCAGTCATGTCTGGTATTTAGATTCAGGTTGCTCAAAGAACATGACTGGAAGAAAGGAGCTGCTTGTTAATTTTGTAGAAAAGTATGGTGGTAGGGTAAAGTTTGGCAATGATCAGTATTCTCCAATTCTGGGTTATGGAGATATCGTTAAAGACAATGTTAGAATTACTAAAGTCAATTACGTCGAAGGTTTAGGACATAATCTGTTTAGCATAGGTCAATTTTGTGATAAAGATCTAGAAGTCCATTTCAAGAAGACCCGGTGTGCAGTTCTAACCGAAGGAGTAAATGAACTTCTAGTTGGTTCGAGGAAGTCCAATCTTTACACCATTGACCTATCAAAGCTCAAGCCTAAGAATGACGTATGTCTGATGTCTAAAGCATCTTTGGAGAAAAGTTGGTTGTGGCATAGACGACTATCTCATCTCAACTTCCGTTACATTCAAAAGCTGACGTTGGGTGAATTAGTCATAGGTCTACCAGTGCTGAAATTTTAGAAAGACAATTTCTGTACCGCTTGTGAGAAGGGGAAAATGAAGCGAGCTCCTCACCCACCAAAACCTGAGCCTAGCCGTGGATCCCAGTTTGATCAAGTAACAATGAATCGAACAATTATCGTTCATTGAATGATTAGAGAAGTTACATATGATATAGTTGAAATCTCTCTCTATGGAATTATGCTCATAAAACGATCTCTCTAATCTAACCCTAAAGCTTAGAAAAACAAACATTAAATACTAAGGGCTTTAAGCCTAAAGCCCATTGCCCATGAACTCTAATAAGCCCAATTCACAATTATAGGCTTTTACAATGCTTTAATAATAAATATAAAACATTTATATAACTTTCTATTTAGGAGGACATTTATGGTCCTAACAATCTCCCCCTAAAGTTATATAAAGAAAAAAATACGATCTTGAAATCTTCAGGGCTTGATCTTCTCTTCATCTTGAATCTTTGAAACACTTTGGTGTTGCGGGTCTTCATGTCTTTCAATCCTCCCCCTTGAATAAGGCTCTCGGTCTTCATAGTTTCAACTTTATCACCAGATTCAGTGACACTCCACAGTGCATCTTTAATTTAGCAACACGAATCTGTCTTTGAACAGTTACTCCCCCTCAACTTTTGGTTACTCCCCTCAACTTGATAATTCGTGTCTTTGAATCTGTATCATTACTCCCCCTCATGATGATTAGGAGCATCTTGAGCATCATGTAACTTCAAAGACAACACTAATGAGTAGCAAAATTCCACATAAAACGTTAAGTAACCAAAATGGGGTAATCAACTAACACAAAAACACATAGTAACTGTTATCACACCAATTAAAATAATTGTGTGGCCTATGTTCAGAGTTGGCAACGAGGTATCTCTGATAGGATTTCCAGTTATCACTGAAGTAAAATTTTAAAAATTATTTCTCAAACTGTTCCGGCAATATCACGAAGATATGCGATTGGAATCACAAAGACTTGTGCATGTGTGAAAGAAATAAATTATATATGTTTGGCTCAACTATTGATTTAACCTGTGACTCAAGTTAAAATCAATTGACACAGTGATTAGAAAATAAAGTTCGGAGACCGGAGCTGATGTCTTCCTTGTTCAATATCTAAGACCTCCAAGTGAGGAATAGATAGATTATGTACTAAATCTCTGTGAATATATGAAACAAGCATCTTTTGGGAGATACTTAAGTGGCTAGGTGGGGTGACACGAGTTATCGACACTGCGTCCATGTCTATTTCAATATTCATCTCCAAAGAACGAGAATGAATAGATTGTGTGGTTACCCGGATAACTGACTCGGTTTGGTAAGAATCAATATATTCTTTTAAGTCATGTCACAACCTCACCATTTTTCTTTTCACTCCAAACTCATCTATCAAACTAGACCCCTCACTGATGTCTATAAGGGAAGTGTTTCTTGGGTAGGTCCTTCCGGTTCTGGATAGACCATAGAAACAATATAAATCCTATCACTCATTGCATGCATCGAGTAGAACAATTTAGTAAAAGAGTGAGGAACGAGTTCTAAACTGAAGCGTTTAGAAGTCATAACGTTTAAGAACGAGTCCTGATCTGAGTTGATCAGAAGTCATAAAAAGGATAAGGAATATCAAAGAACAAACTCAAACGCGAACTTGAAAGACTCAGTAAGCACAATATTTGCAATAAATGAAACAACTGATCAGAAAGTTTAATTGTGAAAAACAAGTCACAATTAATGTGCCAGATAAGAATTGAATCATTAATAGAAGAGGCGTACTATAGAAACAAAATGGAATTTAAACGAGTGTATTTCCATCGAAATAATTCAACGAATATATGAGACATGGAAATAACTAAATCAATAAAATATAACACGTGGTAATTTGGGAGTGTAAGATCGGAGAAAAACAAACACAAGTAAGTTTTCCAGAATAAATTACCACAGTTCTTTGAAGTCACTACAAAAGTCATGTATGTGTCAAATACCTTATACTCAGCTCCCCCTCGAAAATAACATAACCTTTGAATGCAGTCATGTGAAAAGAAAATTCTGGATGTTATCACATGACATTCCTGCAAAATAGATTAGAAGAATTTTGGTATCCATACTTTGATGGATCCTTGATGGTTTGGTGCCTTATCTTTTAAGCTTCGAACATGAGGACCGGGAATACTGTAAGTACCATACCAGTTATTCACATACCTTGGATGCACAAAGCCATTCTTCCCACAGTTAGTGCAACAAATGTTTGCTTGTCTCAGACTGATCAACTTAGCTGTAGAATAGACATAAGTAGGCGAATCAGTTTTGGAAATAAATGACTTTGAATCAACTACAAGAGTTTTATAAGACGTGTTTTTGCCACTGTCTTCTGTGGTTGATTTCTTTTTCCAAACGATTTTGACTTTTCGAAACCCATAATTATCTTTATTATCAACACGCGAATTATAGAAAAGATTGGAAGGTCGAATCTGATCTTTTGAAAACCCATTTGATTTGACACAATTCTTTGCAGAACAAGTTGTAGAAATTGAACTTGAAGCATAAGAAGACTGAACACTTTTGAACTCACTTTCTTCAAGTTTCTTGACTTTAAAGGATAAAGCATTTCGTTCTTCGAGAATTAAATCAAATTTCTTTTGTAGATCACATTTTACCTTTTGTTCTTTCAAAATCTCGGTTGCTAACCCAGATAATTTCTGTGAAAGCTTATGAATTTATGTTTCGAAAATCTTTCTTTCACTTTCAAAGTCCTTTTCAATAGTGTTGCGTTTATCAAATATTTCTTTAAAAATCGCAACATTTTTCTTTTCAAGCTCTCTCTTTTTGCTCTTAAAAGATTTTATTTGATTATCAAAATTATCTCGCACAATTATCAAAACCTTTTCAAAGTCAGATATTTGTTTTGAAAGTTTGGCATGTTTAAGATCAGACATTTTTCGTTCCTCGAAAATCTTCTTTGAAAGGTCAAGAATTTTTCTTTTAAAAACTTTTTGCTCATTTAAAAAATCACTCTTTTCTTTTTCGAAAACTAGAATATGTTGTTCAAAAATAGATATCTTGTTCCTTAAATCAAGATTTTCAACTTCGACAACTTTGCTTTTTTCTTCCAGTTCAGCCAGATCTTGTTTAAGAGAAACTTTATCGCGTCTTAATCTTTCAATAAGTCTGTCGTTCATCTTTGTACAAGCTATGGGCTTGTTAAGAAACTCTTCTTCTAGTTTCCTCACTGTCTTTTTAATTTCTTTGAGTTCTTGATCTGATTCAGAATCAGACATTGTTACCTGAAAACAATTGATCGTTAATCGGTGTTACTTTGAAGAATCAAAAAATTAATTTTTAAAAACGAATCGAAAAAATAAATTAGTTTTAAAAATTAAAATCTGATTATTGAATCTGAACGAACAAAATCAAACTTCGAGAATGAAACTTGCAAGAAAACAAACCAAGTTAGATCAAAACGTCAACCAAAATCACATAAAATGACAAGCGTCGCGAATAAGATCAAACTGTCGCAAAAAGTCTCAAACCGTCACTAAAACTCAAAACCATAAACCATGCAAACTGTACGTCACTAAAACTCGCAAACAAATAGTTAAAAATTCGCAACTTTCGTTAAAACTCTCAATCACGAGACGTGCGGTAACTCGGGTATCGATAAGATCCGTGCGATAAACTTCTAAAAAAGACGAGACGACTTTGTGCGAATTATAGATGCAAAAAGATCGAACCAAGCGATTGTACAATTCAAACGTTTCGCGGTTAAATGGGTTTACCAATAAAAACTTACCAAACAAAACTTAAAACTAGTTTCCGGAATATGCATGCATGGGATAATCGATGATAATATATGTGCATGAACCAAAACAAAAAGCAAAAGTCAAAAAAAAAAGAGAGATCAACTATTGACGGTTAATGGATGCAATGTGTAGATGAAATGGATGTATGCATGATGATGACAAATATGTAAGCATCTAGATGACTAAATATAAGTGATGAAAAAAAAGGAACGATGGTCAAACAGCAAACATAAGGGTCAACTAAGGTGTGCTGTTAGTGATGTTCTTACCATGCGGAAGGTGAGATAACCGGAAAACAAACATTCGGAGAATAAGAAACCGGAATAATTAATTCATCCGGAAAGAAAACTTATCCGGAAAGTGAGTTGTCCGGAAGTATGAGAGGAATCTGGAAAAAAGTTTTCCGGTAAAAATTGTTTTCCTGATAAAAATTGTTTTCCGGATAAAATTCGGTTTCCGGTAAAATTGGTTTCCGGTAAAATTGAGTTTCCCGAAAAAATTGGTTATCCGGAAAAAAACTTTTATCGTACCGTAAACAAACCTGAGTAGATCAAACTTCTTGCGATTTTAGGGGTTGTGAACAAAACCATATACGACTCTGATCCTTTTCCTTTCTTGAACACCCGCACTTCTCAAAAACTCACCAAAAACATCATCAAACTCACAGAAAAACAATCAAAATCGTAGATTTATCGAAGAATTTGATGAACACTAAGAACGCTTCGAAAATCAAAATTCCAAACTTTTAAAAAGTGAAACGAATCAGATAGAAAACGATTTCAAACCGATTAAAAACAAAATATAACGAGATAATAATATCAAATCAATCAAATAAATCAAGAAACCACTTTGCAAACGCGATTGATGATCGATTCACCCCAACAAAAACTGCACTATGTCGAAAATAATTAGGGTGCCTTCTGTATCTCGAACAACAATCTTCACCGTTCAGAATGTAGACCAAGATGTCGTGAAGCTACTGTCCAAAAATCGCGACGATCCGACGGTTCAAACACCGGGAATAGGCAAAACGGCACGGCTGCGTTTTCCATAAAATTACATACGATATTTCTTTGTTTTCTCTTGCTTTCGATTGGTTTCTTCTAATTCTTCAAATCACCGATTCGGCTCTGCAAAAAGATCATTTCAGGCTGCTTTTCTGCACAAGATAAAAGATTGGATGCTCTAATGCTATGTACAGATGAGGTGTTTATGTATTTAGGAGAGAACTTAAAACTCACTCCACAAACTTTGTCTGACAAGGCAGTTGCTTTGGATGAACTACAAGAGATACATCAGCATGTTATTTCATCATCCTTGCTAGCATTGGCTACACTCCTTGATATTCTGACAAGCGAAAAGCATGGTCCGGAGAACTCAAGTTCTGAACTAAAACATGCTCTTAAAGCAAGATCCACTGCCATATCTCACGCAGAGAAGTTGCTTTCGGTTCATAAATGTTTTCTGGACTTTCTTAAGTCTCAGAGTTCTGTTATCCGATCTGTTGCATATTCACTTGTTAAAAGTTGTATTAAGAACATTCCTCATGCTGTGAATGAAGCCAACATCAAAACCCTTGCACCTGCAATACTTGGTGCATTCCGAGAAAAGGATCCCACTTGCCATTCTTCTATGTGGGAAGCAATATTATTGTTTTCCAAGAGATTTCCAGAGAGTTGGACTACTTTGAATGTTCACAAAACGTTGCTTAATAGGTTTTGGAGCTTCCTAAGGAACGGGTGCTTTGGATCTCAACAAGTATCTTACCCAGCTTTAGTTTTATTCTTAGATTGTGTGCCTCCTAAAGCGATAACGATGGATAAATTATTCCTGGAATTTTTCCAGAATCTTTGGGCTGGAAAAGTTCATTCCCAGTCCTTAAATGGTGATCAATTGGTCTTTTTCCAGTCATACCGAGAATGTTTTCTCTGGGCATTACAAAATGCTAAAAGATATTGTGATGGATTAGATGCTATTAACCATTTCCGGCGTACTATTGTCGATGAGGTGTTATTGAAGTTATTTTGGCATGACTACCTCATGGTTCCAAGCTTTGTGTATGTCGACTAATGGAAGGCTCTGATACCACATGTGGATCCCAGTTTGATCAAGTAACAATGGATCGAACAATTATCGTTCATTGAATGATTAGAGAAGTTACATATGATAGAGTCGAAATCTCTCTCTATGGAATTATGCTCATAAAACGATCTCTCTAATCTAACCCTAAAGCTTAGAAAAACAAACATTAAATACTAACAGCTTTAAGCCTAAATCTCATTGCCCATGAACTCTAATAAGCCCAATTCACAATTATAGGCTTTTACAATGCTTTAATAATAAATATAAAACCTTTATATAACTTTCTATTTAGTATGACATTTATGGTCCTAACACTAGCACATAGAAAATTTTGGAAATCCTTCATATGGATCTCTGTGGTCCGATGAAGACTCAGAGCATAAGTGCCAAACGATACGTGTTAGTCGTCGTCGATGATTATTCGAGATGTACTTGGGTGAAGTTTCTACGATCGAAAGATGAAACACCTGACTTGATCATCTCATTAATCAAACAGCTTCAAGTGAATCTCCAACAATCAGTTCAGACCGTCAGATCAGATAACGGGACAGAGTTTAAAAACAAGACTCTTGATGACTTCTTTAAGTCATTAGGAATATCTCATCAATATTCTGCGGCCAGAACACCTCAGTAGAACGGAGTCGTTGAAAGACGAAACCGTACACTAGTTGAAGCCGCTAGAACGATGCTGTCATATGCTGATCTACCTCTGTTTCTGTGGGCTGAAGCTGTATCGACGGCATGCTATACACAAAACCGTTCAATTATCCATCGACGGTTTGGTAAAACTCCATATGAATTGATTAACAATAGAAAACCTGTAATACACTACTTTCGTGTCTTTGGGTGCAGGTGTATCGTGCTGAACGATAAAGACAATTTGAATAAGTTCAGCCCCAAGGGAATGGAGGGTGTTTTTATCGGATACTCGCTCACATCAAAAGCGTACAGAGTCTATCTCAAGTCTTCCAGAACTGTGATGGAAAGCATAAATGTCAAGTTCGACGAAACTGAAGAAATGGCTTCTGTGCAAAACAGTACAGAACCTGCATTATCCGGAGTACTAGCATCTGGACAAATCCATCCAACGATGACTAGGATGTCAAACAAGGATCAAGCTTCCACTTCTAACTCTATTCCTAATGAACTTAATATATTGTTTGAACATTTTATGATGATTTCTTTGGAAGTGATAAATCTTCTTCATCTGTAAACAACAGGAATCTAGTTGATACACCACCAGTTCAAGCTAGAATGTCAGCACCTTCACCGATGCTAACCTCATCCAATACTGGTGCAACTACTCCTGCAACTTTTCCAAGGAACACAACCATGACATCTACGCAAGCAAGACAACAAGTATCTACGAATTGTGCTTCTTCATCTGGAACAACTTCGAATGTCAATAATCAGAGTACTGAGAACATTCCAGAAAAATCAACAGAATCAGTTCCCGAGGCAGTGCCAATTGTCACTTCTGACAACCAACCAGCCTCACATCTGGAACCAACATTGACGATCGAGTTGAACTTTGATAAAGATCCTACCCTAGAAGACCCCAATGAAGAAGCTATTTCTCTCCATCCACATTCCAAGAAGTGGACACGCAGTCACCCAATAGATCAGGTGATTGGTGAAGTATCTGAACCAGTAAAGACCAGATCTGCATTCACAAATGAAGTATTATACGCGCTCTTTCTAAGTCAAATTGAGCCATCAACAGTTCAACAAGCCTTAGAAGATCCAGATTGGTTAATTGCGATGGAAGACGAGCTGAATCAATTTGAAGCTCTGAAGGTGTAGAGATTAGTTCCGAGACCCAAGGGCAAAACTGTGATTAGTACTAAGTGGGTCCTGAAAAACAAGAAAGACGAAGACGACATAATTGTGAGAAACAAAGCAAGACTAGTAGCAAAAGGGTATAGGCAACATGAGGGTATAGATTACGATGAGACGTACGCACCGGTTGCTCGTTTAGAGGCAATTCAGATGTTTCTATCTTTTGCCGCCTTTAAGAACTTAACCGTCTTTCAAATGGACGTGAAGACTGCATTCTTGAACGGTGTCCTGAAGGAGGAAGTGTATGTGTTTCAACCATAAGGCTTTGTGGACAAAGACAAACCATATTACGTGTACATCCTTGACAAAGCTCTTTATGGTCTCAAACAAGCCCCCTGTGCCTGGTACGAAGTCTTATCTACCTTTCTACTAGGAGCTGGCTTTGAAAAAGGTAAAATTGACACAACTCTATTTACTTTGCATGAGGAAGGTGAAATTCTTTTAGTACAGATTTACGTTGATGATTTTATTTTTGGTTCGACTAACCCTGGACTATGCACATGGTTTTCTGACATTATGATGACCAGGTTTCAAATGAGTATGATGGGAGAGATTAATTTCTTTCTCGGATTACAAGTCAAACAATTCTCTACAGGTATCTTCATCAATCAATCGAAGTATGTGTTTGATAACTTGAAGAAATTCAAGATGGAAAACTGTACATCGATCGGTACGCCTATGGCTCCAGATCCTGACGGTATTGATGTTGATGTTAAGAATTATAGAGGAATTATAGGGTCACTAATGTATCTTACCGCTAGTCGTCCAGATATAATGTTTGTAACTTGTCTGTGTGCAAGATTTCAGGCCAAACCTAAGGAATCACACCTCGGCGCCGTCAAAAGAATCTTTCGCTACTTGAAGGGAACACCGTATCTAGGACTGTGGTATCCCAAGGGAACCGGATACGAACTCATCGCATTCTCAGACACGGATCATGGAGGAAGCATGTTGGACAAAAAGAGTACCTCGGGGCATGTACAGTTTTTGGGGGACAAGCTCGTGAGCTGGTCATCCAAGAAGCAGAATTGTGTTTCAACATCAACTGCGGAGGCAGAATATGTAGCCGCGGCGAGCTGTTGTTCACAAGTACTGTGGATGAAGACCCAACTCATGGACTACGGGTTTAAATATGAGAAGATTCCCATTTAATGTGACAGTAAAACTGCTATTGCCATATCTGCTAATCCTGTCCAACATACCAAAACCAAGCATATCGACATCAGGTATCATTTCATAAAAGATCACGTTGAGAAAGGAACAATTGAACTATATTTTGTTACAACTGAGTATCAACTTGCCGACCTTTTCACAAAAGCTTTGGATGAAAAACGCTTTAATTTCTTAGTATCCAAGCTCGGCATGTTGAACATGAAAGTTTAACTTCCCTATATTGATCATATAATAGATGGAAATATTTGTATCTCAATCTGGATATTGTATCTAGATTGATACACTCAAATTTTCATCATATTCTATTCTCAATATATGTTATTTATATTTTCATATCTTAGTTGTATTTCAAATGTTTATTCAACTTGTTATTCCTTTATCTTCTTTTAAATGCCTTATCTGTGATTTGTTATGATATATGTATCTGTACAAGGTGTGTTAATGGTCTGAGGGGGAGTTTAGTACAAATCTTATGTACAAGAATAGGGGGAGTGTGCATAACTGCCAAATTTTGTAAGTTTAGATGGCTTGTGACTGTTGCTTTGGAGAACACAAGGTAAGTATTCTAATTTGTTTTGAACACTAACTCTTAAATGATGAAAACAATTTTTCAAATCCTTACATCATTTAAGGGGGAGTGAAAGCCGTGTTTAAAACCTTGAGTGCTTAATCAATTGGGAGTTGGACATCTTCCAATGTGATAAAATCTTTTTGAAATTTTACTGAAAAATGTCCAAGTGTTCCTGTTATCGCAACCCACTACTTGCGATAACAGAGTGAACAGTGTTTCATTGCAACCTTCTGTCGCGATTAAACATGAGAGTTGTTTTATCGCAACACATGTGTTGCGATAAAAATATTCCTCGCAACCGTTACTTGCGATAAAAGCTTATGAACAGTACTTATCGCAACTCATTGTTGCGATTAAACCATACATGTTGTCGCAACCCGTTCCTTGCGATAACACCAAGGTTTATCGCAGCCTTCTTCTTGAGATAAACCTGACACTGTGGCGGTCAACCATTGGACCAATCAGATGATGCCACGTGTCCATATCTCAACTGTCTATATATACGAACAGTTCGGATTTTTGTCTCCTTCCAAAACCCTCTCAACTTTCTCTCAAGTATCATACATCGAATCGGAGTTCTTTATCAAGTTTCTCGAGTTCACATCACTTGCACTACATTCAGATTCATCTAGAGGTACAATTTGAATCCTTTATACTCGTTTTATCCATTAAATCTTGTTCTAGAATCGATTTAGGGCTTATCTGTTCGAAACCATTTTTGCTTTTTCTTTTTTTTAGCTTATGAATCGATGCATAAATGTGTTTTAGATGGTAAGAATGTTAGGGTGTGTTTCTGAGAGTATTGCGAACTTAGTCTTGTAAGTTAGAACACTATTATGTGCGAAAAAGTCAAATCTGCCCTGAAACAGTTAGGTTTTATTTTGAGTTCTTTGTTATCGCAAGCCATAGTGTTCATCAGGTTCATCTTTATCGCAACTAAGACATATTCATCTTTATCGCAACACATACGTTGCGATAAACGTTTGTCGCAACCTTCACCTTGCGATAACCTGTCCTCGCAAGCCCTTCATTGCGATAAAATCACCATTGTCTTGGTGTTAGTTGCGATAAACCCAACACTTAGGTTATTTTCACTAAAAAAATCAACATCCCTCACTCTAAGCCCTATATTGATTTATCACTATTCAGATGGCACACAATGACGGACATTCTTCTGACAAAAACAACGTCGTCCCGTCGCACAGGTCGTCACATCCGTCGGTGAACGCCCTAGATCTAGACGAGGAACTTCTACCGAGAAGTCTCCATCTTGCCCTATCAGACAACAATCACCATTTGGATCTCAGTGTGGCGTTCGACCATCGAATCATTCTAGAGATTATCCGCGGCCATCCTCTCCGCACAGCTCTGACAAAGGTAGTCATTGTGCCCCTTATTTACTTGCAACAATTTTGGCACACACTACGATTCCACCCTGTCCACCAAAGAGGTCCACATTTTTCTGCTAAAGTCGATCACTTCGACGTTCGCCTGACCCTACGACGACTTCGTCGAGCCTTAGACCTCCCTCACAATCCTAATTTTGAACACATGGTTCCGGAAGCACAATTATTTGCTGATATCCGTAGTTTGGGATACCAAGACCCATGGAACCCTGTGCTTACCAGCTCCTCGAAATTCCAAAGAAGACACTTACCACCAGTCTGGTACACCCTATGCTCCATCATCAATCGTTGCATGACCTCTAAACACACCGATCTTGACAAATGCAACCTTGCCATTCTCCGTATGTTCCATGCCTTTGCCTTTAACCGCCGCATAAATTATGCAATTCTCCTCTGGAATGAGCTGCAAGAGCTAGTCGAAGACAAAGCACGACCAGTCAAGAACCGGAACTTTGTGCCCTATCAACGCTTCTTCCAGATCATCATCCATCAAGTTATGGAGGGCAACCAGGAAATCCCTAGACGCCCAAATGCAGTCCAAGGCCCGAGCCAGTGGATGCATTTTCTGAAGATGCCCGAGCACATCGATTTCGCTCACATCGCCGTGATACCAGAAGCTGTACTTGCCTATGCCGATCAACAGTTTGAGGTAGTTAGGCAATATAGGTTAGCAAACACACTAATGGTCTAGCCAGAACCGGAGGGACCTCCCCAAGGAGCAAACCCATTAGGCGGTGAGGATCTGAATGTTGAGCAGGTTCAGGAACACGGGGTTCCTGAACGGGGAGAGGTGAGGCGAGCGTTAAGAAGAGAGTGGGTGGGGTGGCGAGGACTGCTGGTCAGGCATCAACCTCCGGAGCTGCTAGGATTCAAGTGTTTGCCGATGACGTGTAAATGGATTCGGAGGAGGATCCTGATTTTGACCCTGATGCTTCTTCATCCGAAGATGAAGCATCAACCCAACCTAGAAACGATGACGATGGAAACTCCGACTCCAACTCTGATCCAGATCATGATCCTGATGCTGACTTGATTCCACGACATGTAGGACGGAGACCTATTGTAGAGAGTTCCGAAGCTGATTCCACCTGGAACTTCGAACTCTCGGGCGATATCGGTGACATAAGGAGGAATGAGGAAGTTGAAGTAGAAAATACTGATATTGTGAGCCGAGCTGAGGTGAGAAAAGAAACGGGAGAGACTGTGACAGGATCGGATAGAGTTTTAACTACCGATCCTCCCCAAACCGTTACAAGCCGGGTAGCCACATCTTCTACCAACGAGCATTCGTCGCCGTTGCGTATTGAACAAGCCATGGTGGACCCAGCCATGCAATTCACATCCCCTCTCAGCCACTCATCGGATACTCGTTATGATGATGTTTCATTCTATACATGGGATTCAGTACACAATCTATCGGCGACACGCTCGGTGTTTGCTGATATTGAACAAGGTAGGCTCCTGCCCCGACCACCGACCTTTATTCCGAGCACGTTGAGTCTAGATCCTTTCGGACGAACATCCTTTTCTAGGCCACACACGTCGGTATCTCACCAAGTTGAGGGCTTCTGTGTCACAACCGGAACACCCCGAGTGCGACCGCCATTTGTTGGTACCCCACGAGGACCGGGTGGAAGTCCTGTCATAGCTTACACCATGCCAGCTATGAGCACAGGCCATTCAGTTGCTACAACTGCAATGGTAACCGAAAACCTAAGTGGTTCGGGAGTTAGTTCCTTTTTCCCAAATATGCCGATTGAACAGTTTCTTGCCTTGCTAGGCCTGCCCCCACATTATATCACTCTACCGATTCTAGGTGCAACATTGGGCTCGATCAACACTACCTACAAGCACCATCGTAGGGCTATGCAAGAAACTGTTGACCGTCTTGCTAATGAAGTCAGTCGAGCTATCAAAGGTAAAGGTATAACAGAATCATCCTCTGCTCCTTAGGATCCACCATCCGGTGCTCAAACCGAAACACAACCACCACCATCAGTTCCTTTACACCAGGTTCCTACCGATCAACTCAAATCCGAGTTGTTTGCCCGTTTACTAGCCCGAGGAGAATCCAACACCACCGAAGAAGTAGATCTAATTGGATTGCTCCGTCAACAAACCCTATCTCAAACCCGACCACCATCCAGCAATGACTTCCAGCGTCTCACCGAATCCATGAAAGACATGACGAATGCCATGATGTCAGGATTCACTTCCATAACTGATAGGCTTAAGGCTGTTGAAGAAAAGTGTGGGATTCAATCTCAGGCCCCACAGAAAAGAAGACATGATGATCAGGATGATCCTGATCAACATGAGGGGGAGAAGAGAGCTAGGGTTGGAGAATCGGGTGCTGCTGTTGCTACTTAAAATGTCGGGGGAACAAATCAGGCAGTAAATGAGGGGAAAATAGGGGCAAGTGGATCAGGTACTGATGTGGTCCAGGTTGATGACACTGCTGTTCTAGCTGATGTCATAACTGGGGTTGAAAAGCCTTCGGTTGTTGACAATAGAACAGATGATGAAAGGATGGCGGATGTTATGATCGTTGATTACATCTAAATTGACTCTGAGGATGAGCCAGAGACAATGACGGTTTAGATCAAAGAAGAGATAGAAGACATATTTGATATCACCGGGGCTCTAGCGATTGCTTCGGATTCCTATAATGATACTCCAGATGATACAACTCAACCGCAACCACCGAATGATCAGGGTGCAGGTACTTCCGCTCCACAGGCTCCAGTAGTTCAAGCGAATGCTCCAGCAGTTCAAGTGAATGCCGATGGCAAGATCAGAGATCCGATCCTCGAAGCTGAACTTGCACTTTATCAGGAGGTGATAGATGCTGAGCCAAGGTATGTGGCTACAGGTGAAAGAGTAAGGATCTTGATTCCTTATCAAGAGAGCATTAGGAAAGATTTGTTTGTTAAAGACATCCAGAAGATCGACTTAGAAAAGGTATACGGCGTTGAGAACTGGCCATCACTTCAAAAGATTGAATTTCTACACGTAATGGGCAACAATGATCTAGATACAGACGTGGTTAGATCTGATAAAGCCATTATGAAGGTATTAAAGATAGAATCAAACAAGCTTCTCAATGTCTGGTACCTGCAGTTCACTGTTAGAAGATCAGATGGCTCCGAATACGTCTTCTCAGAAGCAGACTTCAAGAGCCTAAAACTTGATGACCTGATGTTGATCCAAACCCTCAGTGATTTGATAATGACCCTCTCTTAAACACTTAGTGAAAATTGTAAGTAAACAATATGTATCAGAGTTTCACTATCGCTGATAAGTACTAAGACTTTACAGTACCGCTGATAGGAACTCTCACTCTTTAGATTAGATATTCAGCGAACACTGTTCATCATCATATAGCTCTAAGCCTGTTCAGTCTATGAGATGATCGCTGATAAGTTAGTTGTTTACTTATGATCCCTGAAGACAAGTTTCACGTCAACCAAAGTTCTACGCTGAAGTCGAAGATCAAACTCAAGAACCAGCGACAAGTCTACTCATGAACTGATGCGGATATCAGCGAAGCAAGACCTGTCCATTCAACGTGAAGTATCAAGTAGAAGACTTCAGCAATCGCTGAACTTTATCATTCGCTGATAAAGATCTGACTCAACGAAAGCTGATCATGAAGTCTCCCTGCATGTTACTATTGTCTTACCTCCCTTGCACGTCTCCGTACGAACTGTCAGAACGGACATCCCTTTTGTCTGTAATCGTACAACAACTCTGATTCTACAATGTACACCATGCGGCTACTAAGGTTGTCTACAAAGGTCAATGACATGCAACCACTCAGCTGCTGCCACGTGTAAAGCCATACTGCCATGCATTAAATGCATGCAGTATATAAGAAGATCCTTACTTCAGTTTTGAATTGTGCTCGGACCATCTTCTTATTTCTTATTGTTAAGTTATTATTCGTAATTTCTTTATCTCTTTCTAGTGCAAGAAACTTAGTGTTTCTCAAGACTTGTTAAGATTAGGTTTATCCTTAATTTTGTTCCGCAACAAGTTGTAAATTGTCTTGATTTATCAATAAACAATTTAGAAAAGTAAAAACATGTGTTTGTATTCAACCCCCCCTTCTACAAACTTGTATAGCCCTTCGGGACCAACACCTGATAAGTCTGTATGACATTCTGGCACGGGCTCCTGAAAAGAAAATAGAATGGTCTGCCGGTTTTCAAAGTGTCAAGAGGTTTATGCGGAATATCCTAAAATTTTCTTACCTTACGGATTTCCAAATGGCCTTGGAATCACACCAAACCAGAGTTAACCTCAGAGCTCCAAACAGGCGTTTGTCAGACATCCAAGGTATTCCCGCGTATACTGTTCTCAAGAAACCTGAGATTGGGGTTGTTTACTGTAATCAAGACTCAAAGAAAAGATTTATAAGAGTATGTGAAGCCAACAAGTTCAGTGATGGAACTTTCAAGATAATTCAGATCAACCTTGAGAGCAAACTTCGATTGGATGCAAGCGAGGAGTGAAGCTTAAAGACAAGGAGAAGGATCTAATCAAGCAAGCCCTGGATGCCATTACCTATTGGAAGGAGTACCGGAATGCACTGCGGAGGTTCGGGATCATTTTTGGGATTCGGAAGAAGCATTTGTTCCCGGTGGATGCTTAATCTTTTTGCCTCTACATTGGTACAAAGGGGGAGATTGTTAGTGCCTTAATTAACTAGTTGCACCAAGTAGAGGGACCTATTGTGTAATTGTTACGTTACAAACTATATATTGTAATTTTCCTCTAGATTGACATAAGGTCATCCATTCTTACACACACTAGTACACACATTGCACTTCTCTCTACATTCTCATTGTGTACTTGGTGATTCCTCAAATTGAATATATGGATGGCTCTATGAGATTATTCACTGATTGATTACTTGTTCTGGGATCACAATTTGATTTACAAATCCAAAAATCCGTGTTATTATATTAATGAACTTTGATTGTTCGAATTTCTTTTTACCAAAGTTCATAGGTGAAACTATAAAGTTCATAAGTAAATCAAGAAAAGTGATACCTGTGAAACAATGAAAATTTTGTTTTAAATTCATAATATGTTTCATATATGAACTTTAGTTGTTGTAAGTTTTTTTACGAATTTTCATAAGTTAAACCAGAAAATAACAATGTTTTATATCATGTTTCATATGTGAAATTTTAGTAATGTTTCATGTGTGAAACACAATAAGACACCAGAAAGTGATAATATTCAAATATATTTCACATGTGAAATTTTAGTAAATGTTTCGTATGTTAAACACAGTAAGAAACCAAATATTTGGGAATGTTTCCTCTGTGAATTTTGATTTTGGTTTCTATGGTAATCCACCTATGAAGGTAGTAATAATACCGATTACATTAAATTAGTTCATATATGTTTCAGAATAGCAATCGAATGACATACTTAATATTTGTGTATCTAGAGGTGAGCATAACCGGGTACCCGACTAAATTTCATGTAACGACCTAAGCCAAACATACACCATATAATACTCATTACATGCCAAACAGATACAACAAAAGATACATATTATATCACATACGGTCCCTTAGTCTCAAAACTATACAATCCATAAAACTATCCATACAAAATGATTTAGGAAAAACTTCTAAATCATAAACAGTCCTCGAAAGCCCATTACACTTTATCCTTGCCTTTGTCTTTAAACGTTCTTTGATCTATAATACATATTTTTGTAAACAAAATGAGGGTTAGACTAAACGGTCTAGTGAGATAGTCTCTGTCAGTTTAGTAATCATTTTGTAAAACACACATATACAACAAGTATTTGAATACCAAGCATGGATCGTATGCACTGTGTACAACTCATTCCCATGGCCATATTAGTTGGTTGCGCTAAACCAACTAATCAATTTACTCCGCTGCACTAACATACAGCCAACTCCGGTGTCCCTCCGTACAGCCAATACTCTATCGGCCCTAAGTCTGGCCAAAGTGCACTCGTGTAGTGTAATGCTTATAAATATAATATATATCTCAATATATCATATTTCAGTCATAAGAACGTCATCACACTACCTACCACATAATTATCCAGTATATATGTATTCCAGTTTGAAAATGGTTAAATTAAAACTCACCTGAAAGCAAATAACGCAACTATCACTTTCTCTTGAAACTTGCAAGAATCTTACTTTTCCACACACTTCACGAACTCTGAATTACACAAAATATGTATAACTATTTACCACATAGAACGAAATGACATGCTAAGAATCCTAAATAAGCCTATCATACCCTTATCCACAAACGTCCCTCTTCGGCGACTTAGCACGGGGGTCCCGCTATCCGAAAACTATATCCGAAAAACTATATATGAAAATCTTATCCGGGTAACTCATCTGGAAACTATATCCGGAAAACTATATCCGGAAATCCAACTTCGGAACTATCCGGAAAAGCTATCCGAAAAACGTATCCGGGAAAACCAAATCCGGAACTATCCATGAAATAAATACCCGGAATCCGAAAATAACTTATCCAAAACATGGTCCGGACAACCTATCCGGGAAACCATCCAGAAAACACATCCGGAAACATATTCGAAAAACACATCCGAAAACATAACCGGAAAATATTGAAATCCGGAAACCAAAGAATCTGGACAAATCGAACCCAGACTCAATCGATACAATCTAAAACTCATTAAATTGATAAATCTAAACCAATAGACCTCTACTACTATCGATTACAAACACATATTAAAAAGAAACTTTACCTCAAAATCACCTCCAAACGAACTCAATCGAAGCCCTAACCGAACGACGTTTTTCCCTGTTTCTCTTGACTCCAAACCCACACACAGACACAAAAATGAAACTGACTTATGAATCTAAGGAGGTGATTCAGTATATATAAGGGTCCCAAATTGCAATCAAGTATTCGAACTATACTAAATGACACAAACACCCTTAAACTTACAAACCACCATAAACAACCTTAAACTAATAAATGTAAAACAATTAAATAAACAACTAACTTACCCGGGTTATTACATTTCATGGACCCGGAACCGGCAGTTCCTAGAATGAAGGAACCGGAACCGCTTACATCGGTTCTCTATATTTTGGAACCGGTCCCGGAACCGGCGGTTCTGGTTTCGGTTCCGGATACCCGCTATCAATTTCTTTTGTTTAACATTTCATACAATAAAAATGTAATTTTAAGTCTATTGCAAACTACAAAGTACCAACTTAAAGAAATAAACAAAACAAATGGTGAAAAATAATCAGATAAAAACTAATTATTTCATAAATAAATTAGAAACTCCGGCGTATTGAGTGTTGACATCAACAAAACGACTTACATAACACATAACGTCCTTACGTCAACACCTAACAAATAAAACATTTGGATCAAAACGCATAAAACACCTAACAAAACCAATAAATATAATAAATATATAAATATTTTTTATTAAAAAATAGCGGGTACCGGTCGGTTCCGGTTCTGGGTACCCAGCGGCCCGGTGGGTACCCAGTGGGTAACGGTTCCATTCCAAAAACGGGTAACCAGTCCTAATCGGTTCCGTATTTCAGGAACCGGAACCAATCACATCGGTTCCGGTTGCGGAACCGACAGTTCCGGAGCGGTTCCGACAGTTCCGGAGCGGTTCCGGCAGAACCGGTTCCAAAGACGGGTACCGAGTTCCGATGCTCATCCTTAGTGTATCAATACGTGATAAGGAGGAATTTAGCATGGTTTGTACTAATTAGGTGGTTTGCGGAATGAGACTATAAATATATATATATATATATATATACTAGATAAATACGTGCGCGCGATGCGGCGTGAAGTATCTCAAATCTAAAGCCGAGAATTCAAAAAAATATTTTTGTTTTATGTTCATATTTATACGCTTTTAAATCGCATATCAGATTGATAAATTTAAAGGTCAATATGGTTAATTGGTCAAAAAATTTAGAGGAAATAATATAATCATGATTAAGAAAGTATAAATAATTAAATATACTATACTAAAATATTTGCGTATTTATATTTTTGAAAAAGGTTCGAACTCATAATCCAAAAGTCAGTTGATAAGTGATATCTTTTTTTCCAAGTAATTAAATCTCTTATGATAATTCTAAGGGTGTTTCGTTGACAGAATGGAATTTGATAGAATTGTAATTCGTCGAAGGAATTCGACTTTGAAGTAAAAATTGATATGAAATTGCAAAAAGAAAATCACGACAATTTAGTGATTATTTGTATCAAATCCCATACTAATTTCAACAAATCCCATACTAATCACGACACATTAATTCGTATATATTTATGATATTTAATAATATAATTAAATCCAAAAAATTCAATATTGGACTCATTTCGAAGGTATTGACGAAGCGATTACAATGGAATAATTAATAAAAAATAGAAATGTTTTTAATGCATTTTAGTTCATATACATTGTTTATGTTTATATGATAAGAGTCTAAAATGAAAAATAAAAAACTAAGGGATTAAAAATGTTAGTGCTCTATTTAGCACCTTGTACCAAGTAGAGAGGCTCAAGTGAAACTTTATATTTGCAAACTATAAATTGATTTTCCCTTGTATTATTTCATTATGTCATTCCAATCTACACACACAAGTACACAATGTTTGCACTTTCCTCTCTACATCATTTGTATACTTGAAGATCATATTATGAATATATGGATGACATCTTGAGCATATTGTTTGATTGAATGCTTGTTCTGGGATCACAAAAAGTAAGCTACATACCTAGTTATAAGGGTAGTAAATGTAACGTATAAAATAAAAAAAATTGAATTAAGGAGAGATTTAAGGAGGAGTGAATGAGGGTGTGCTAATTGAACTTATAATGTAAACTGCGCCCAGATACATGTTTAGGCGGGAAAATACTGAAGTCGGCTCACCAGAAGACTACACGTTGCATGCTAGTTACTTATTTATTATATGTGTGTATATATATATAGTTTAAATAATAAGACTAAATATCGTTAGAATATAAAAAAATGAAGTTTCATAGGTGAAACATTTTTAAAAATTTATTAGAATATGTATATGTGAACTCAAATAAATAATCTGTTAGTACCAAAAATGTACTAATTATATGAAAGTTTTGTAAAGCTTGTATAAAGCTTACTATGCTTATGACTTGTGTGAGTGTCTCTATAAATAGGAGTTAGGAGCTCATTTGTAAAGGAGAGGCACAATGTAGAGAGCTAATCTTGTGAGAGAAAGAGATAGTCATCTTGTACTAAAATGATATTGAATCCAATATGAGGATGACGTTTGTATCTCGATCTCTCAATTACTTGAATTGTTGATGATATTCTGGGATCACAAGTGGTATCAGAACATAATTGAAGATCTTTCTTCGATACGATCATTCGATCTCGACAATTCAAGTGACAAAAGTGCCAAAATTTGAAGAATTTGAAGATTTTGGATCAAGTAAGTATGTTCTATCACGTGATCTTGTAAAGATCTGTTCGTTGTTCGATTCCAGATCAATTCCTATATTCAGAATCGATCAACGTGAACAAATCGGTGATTTTGAACGTTTTTGAAGTTTTCGGTGTGTTCTTCGTGAAAATCTTAAGATCCGAAGATTTTGTTGTGCATGAGTCGATTCTAGCTTCACAAATCTGTTAGTTTTTGGATTTCGAGTATTCTACATCTTTCAGAATCGAAATTCATCAAGAATTCTGTGAGTTACAATTTTCGGAAATGAACAGTGCTTATACACGCCGGAAAAACGATTTGGCCGGAATTTACTGTTTCACCGGAGTTTTGATGTTTAGATGCTCACAGATCTGTTCGATATGAAGTAACGACCTGTTTGCAGTAATTTGGGGTGAAATTCAGCAAGAAATCGAGGTGTTTGGGCTGTTAGAAGTGTTCTTCGAAATTGTTCGTAACTCTCGCAAGATGATACTCATAACTGTCGGACAACAAAGGTCTTCATAAACTCATAACTTTCGCACTCTTAATTGCTCATCATATTCATAACTGTCGTATGAGACTAAAACTCATAACTATCGTACATAACTAAAACTCATAATTGTCGTACAACATTGGACCGACTTCAAATTTTAGTTGCACAAGACACATACGACAGTTACTGTTCATGCACGACTGTCGCACGACTCTTATACGACAGTTACTATTCACTGGGTCTAGTCGTAAAAGAAGCATACGACTTATACTGTTCATGTGCGCTAGTCGTACAAGTGGCATACGACTACGACTGTTCTTTTGCGCTAGTCGTACAAGAGGCATACGACTACGACTGTTCATCAACGCTAGTCGTACAAGACCCATGCGATAGTTACTGTTCAACCGAGTTAGTCGTACAAGACTCCTACGACAGTTACTGTTCATTGATCAAAGTCGTACATGACCTGTACGATAGTTACTGTTTACTGTTCAACCGAGTTAGCGGAACCCCCGTGCTAAGTCTCGGGAGGGGGACATTTTTCTTGGATTTGATCATAAAGCGTGGATGCTACATGTCGCTTCCTCCTTCGAGCAAATCTGAACCAAGCTCTTAAGCCGAATTCCTACTCAACCCGCGGTTCATTGACGGATTCTTTGTTATACATTGTGATTGCACACTGTTTTGTCACTCAAAACTCGCTCGTTATCTTTCTTGTGAGCTTATCAGAACGAGCTTGAGTTTCTACTTTTTGAAGATGTGCTCGTGCATCCAGTCGAGGTTATGGCGTACATCGAATCCGGTTTTTCATGGTTGAAAATAAGAAGAGTAAGAGCTTCTTTCAAGGGGGAGCCTAGTCTTCATTCGAAGAAAAAGCATCGCTAAAGTTTTTCCAAGAAAATCAAGGGGGAGAGGAGCTAAAGCTTTTGAAGATTGATATGATTTTGCTTTACAAAACTTTAAGGGGAGAATGTTAGTATCAAAAATGTACTAATTATATGAAAGTTTTGTAAAGCTTGTATAAAGCTTACTATGCTTATGACTTGTGTGAGTGTCTCTATAAATAGGAGTTAGGAGCTCATTTGTAAAGGAGTGGCACAATGTAGGGAGCTAATCTTGTGAGAGAAAGAGAGAGTCATCTTGTACTAAAATGATATTGAATCTAATATGAGGATGACGTTTGTACCTCGATCTCTCAATTACTTGAATTGTTGATGATATTCTTGGATCACACTAAACCTTTTGTGAAAACTGATCATGTTTACTCTGTTAATAAACTGATCAACTTATCTACACAGAAGCTGTGTTGCTCTTATTGTGGTACAAATGACTTTGTGAAGAAAGACCATGCTAAGTATTGGTATGGTACTTATAGTATCCCAGGTCATCATAGGGCATCTAACCAACAAGGATCCATCCCAAGATGGATACCAAAATCCCTCTAATCTATTTTGCAGGAATGTCATGTGCGGTTTTAATTCCTATTATTCTTTTCACATGACTGCATTCAAAGGTTAGGCCAATTTTGAGGGGGAGTACTATCGTCTGCAAGGTATGTGAACTCTAACTGGATTCAAAAACCGTGGTAATTCATTCTGAATAACTAACTTGTGTTTGTTATTCTCCAATCTTAACTTCCATGATTGCCACGTGTTATGTTTCATTGCTTAGTTATTTCCATGACTCAAATGTTTGTTGATTTTTCGATGGAAATACACTCGTTTGAATTCATAGTTGATCCTCAAAGTTCGCTATTTCTTGCACATGATTCAATTCTTATCTGATATATTAATTGTGACTTGTTCTTCACAATTAAACTTTCTAATCATTGTTTCATTATGGCAAATACTGTGCTTATTGAGTCAGTCTGTTTTGCGCTTGATCTTGATTCTTGAAACTCTGGTATTTCAAACAATGACTTCTGATTACTTCAGATCAGAACTCGGACTTCATTTTATGACTTCTGATCATCTCAGATCAGGACTCGTTCTTAAATGCTTTGACTTCTAGACAATTCAGTTTAGAACTCGTACTTCATTGTTTATTACACTGATTTACTCGATGCATGAAAGGAGTGTTAGGAATTATACCGTTTCTATGGTCAAGCCAGATCCGGAAGGACCTACCCAAGAAACACATCCTTTATAGACAATAGTGGGGGGTCTAGCTTGATAGATGAGTTTGGAGAGAAAAGAATATGGTGAGGCTGTGACACGACTTAAAAGAATAATGGTCCTTACCAAACCGAGTCAATTATCCGGGTAACCACAAAATCTATTCATTCTCGTTCTTTGGAGATGAATATTGAAACAAACATGGACCCAATGTCGATAACTCGTGTCACCCCACCCAGCCACTCAAGTATCTCTCAACAGATGCTTGTTTCACATATTCACGGAGAATTAGCACATAATCTATCTATTCACGGAGAATTAGATATTGAAGCAGGAAGACATCAGCTCCGGTCTCCGAACTTGATATTCTATTCACTGTGTCTATTGATTTTAACTTGAGTCCCAGGTTAAATCAATTTTTGAGCCTAACAGATAAAATTTACTTCTTTCACACATGCACGAGTCTTTGTGATTCCATTTGCATATCTTCGTGATATTGCCGGAACAGTTTGAGAAGTTAAATTTTTAAATTTTCTCCAGTGATAACTGGAAGTCCTATCAGAGATTCACCTATTCCAACTCTGAACATAGGCCACACAATTTTTTAAATTGTAGTGATAACAGTTACTAACGTGTTTCTGTGTTAGTTGATTACCCCGTTCTGGTTAATTACTGTTTGATCTGATATTTTTGCTACTCGTCACTATTGTCTTTGGACGTGCATGATGCTCCGGATGCTCCTACTCATCATGAGGGGGAGAAAGGGTACAGATTCAAAGACACGGATTATCAAGTTGAGGGGGAGTTAGCAAAAGCCGAGGGGGAGTAAAGAGGTCCCCATGCAAAAGCCGAGGGGGAGTAACTGTTGACCGACCGAATTTTTCGAATGATTGAGCTGTTCCGAGATCCAAAGAGCTCAAAGTGCAAACAAGTGATAAAAGTGCTTACAAGGGGAGTGAAAAAGACATGAAGACAAGCAACGCCGAAGTACTTCAAAGATTCAAGAAGAAGAGAAGATCAAGACAAGAAGGTTTCAAGACCGATTTTTATTTATATATCTTTAGGGGTAGATTGTTAGGACCATAAATGTCCTACATATTAGAAAGATATATAAATAATTATAGAGTTTATTTATAGAGTTTAATTAATCTTTTGTAATAGCCTTTAATCATAAAAGGGCTTAGATTAAGTTAATGGGCCTTGGGCCTTTGTGTTAATAGGCCTTGGTATATAAGGTTATGTTAGCCTTAGGAATTAGGTTAGCAATTGATTAGCCATCCAAACGATTCATTAGAGAGAGAGAGAGAGAGAGAGAGAGAGAGAGAGAGAGATTGGTGTGTTCTTCATTCTAACCTTTGTAACTATCTTGATTTATGAATACGAGAGGGATGACAGATTGAAATCATCAATTGTTCGTGTTATTGTTTACTGATTTATTGTTACCTGATCAAACTGGGATTAACAGCACTCAACTCAAAGACTACAGCTTCACAAACTCCAAAGTGCCCATCTACTGTGACTCGAAGAGCGCCATTGCCATATCAAGCAATCCGATCCAGCATACGAAGACGAAACACATAGACGTTCGGTACCACTTTATCAAGGATCACGTCGAACGAGGTACAGTAGAACTCTATTTTATTAATACAGAACATCAGTTAGCAGACCTTTTTACAAAACCCATGGACGAAAAACGTTTCAACTATCTTGTGTCCAAGCTTTGTATGCTAAACCTGAAGATTTGACCAAATCGTGCGTACAATACAAGTTCCATACACCTACGAGAAACAGTCCATTCATCATCTGTTGTCTGAACTCCAGATGATCGAGTAAACACTTCCTCGCATCTGTATTCTACTTGTATCATACACAATTTTCTGTTTAAATCTCTGTATTAATTAGGTAGATTTCCTTTCTTTGCTTTCATTTCGCGTGTGGTTTCTTTTATGTTCATTTACTGTTGTCTGGTTTATTCTTGGATATATCTGTGCTTTCTCAATATGTTCATGTGTTCAGGGGGAGCACATAAGTGTATCAGGTAAGTCTGTTCTATTTTTGAGGGGGAGTGTCACACTGTTTTTTCTTTACACTCGAAAGTTTTTTTTTGTCTCGAGATTCCATAGTTTTCCTAAACAGCGCCACTTGCACGATCCGAGGGGGAGCATGTTCTTTATGTGCAACATTTGAGGGGGGCGTCACACACAAGTTTTTCTTACATGTACAAGTTTTTTTATGTGTGCGTCTGCAATTTTTATTAAACACATTGTTTCACAAGGCATCATCCGAGGGGAAGCAAAGAAGTCCCCATGCTAAGTTCGAGGGGGAGCGGGAAAATTATTTTTCTCAAAGCTCAAAAGACTTTTTCAAGGAGTTTGAAAGTACAGGGGTCAATTTTTGACAAACACAAACTGTCCGGATGAGGTATCCGGGAACCTACCTATCCGGATAGGTTTCCGGACCGGATAGGTTTTCGGACCGGATAGGTTACCGGATATACCACCCGGTAAGTGACCCATATAAATATCCGGACTCAACTCTTTGTCACCTTTTCCGGACACAAAACCCCTAAAACCCTCTCGCTTTTCTCTCTCGCTCGGAAACCTTCCATTTTTGCACATTTTGCTCGATTTCGACTTCTACATCAAATGTATGTACCTCTTATCATCATTTAATCGTTTTCGTTCATATAAACAAGCAAATCGTAGTCCAAATCTACCCCACAGTGGCCCGATTAGGGTTTATGGACCCCGACTTCGGGTCGGTCTACATTCCGATCGATTATGGTCTCCTTTTCACCGATTAAAGGTTCTTTGTGGATTATATTTGTGTTTAGAACTGCCTAGAATGTATGGATCTGCAGTTTACATTGTTTTTGGCCGATTTCGAAGTAACCGGATGTCGTCCGGATAGTTTCAAACTATCCGAACACATTCATCATTATCCGGAAACCATCAATGTCTAGATATTTTATCCGGTAAATATCACATCCGGAAAGCCGTCTCATCCGGTAACACCAGCTGTCCGGAAACCTTTATGGTTTCCGGTAAGTTCAACTATCCGGGAAGTGCATGGTTGTCCGGTCACCATTTACATTCGGTAACCCTAGTTGTCCTGAAACCTTATGGTTTCTGGTAAGTTCAACTATCCGGGAATTCTTGATTGTCCGGTAAGCCTAGTTATCCGGAAAGATTACTTTGTCCGGTACCTATCATTCTGTCCGGTAATCACTCGTATCCGGATACCATTATATCCGATAACTCTTGTTATCCGGACACTTTGTCTTCCGGATACTCTTTCTTTCCGGACACATTTGACAAAATGGCATTTCCAGTACCTGCTCCATTACCAGTCCTCAATCTGTTCTAGATTGAGCCGATTTTTGCAAAGGTACGCAACGACTCTACTTTGATCCGTCCATAATCTAAAACCGTGTCTTTCAGGTACTCATGGCGAATTAGCAACCACAAGACAACATTCCTCCTCAAGAGGAATTCATAGACGAAGAGGCTGACAATGCCCTGGTTCCAGCAGATCACGACATTGAACTCGAGGCCAATAATCACCATCTAGACGCTGCCGAGTTCCGACCACAACATCGTGTGGTCGTAGACTTTCTTCTAGGACACCCTCTTCGAGATTGGCGTACGGTTCAAGACGTCACGGCGCTCAACTCATAGACCATAACGACAATGATCGATCATCATCCGTTCGCACTAACACCGGATTCTTTTAGACGCCTTCTATCATTGCCTGAAGCCACTGTCGGCGACCATACTGCCTACGACCCTGATGTCAACGATGACACTCTCTGCGCCGACATTCGTGCTCTCGGCTACAATCACGCACTCAACCGCCCTTCCGCCTTCAATCGGAATTACTTGGCGCCCATCTCGTACACCCTGTTCACGATTCTGAACAGGTGTCTATCCTCCAGATGGAAGGGGATCGACCAATGCACAGGCGACTTTCTACGACTATTTCATGCCGTCTGCTACAACCACCACATAGACTACGTGCCGATCATCTGGTGCGAGCTAGTTCAGGCCATCCGGGCGATCGGTGGATCGAAGGAGAAGAAGTTCCTTCCATACCCCAAATTCCTTTCGTTGGCCGTCCGTCAGCATATGGACGCGAATCCGAACATACCGTGGTGCATAAACCACCCTGTATGTCCTCCTTTTAGCTTGCATTACCTAGTGATTCGTAACCCGTCCAACGCCCAAGCCATGCGTTTACCCGAAGCCCTACTGGCACACGCGAACCCCAATGCATCGAGTGTGATAGATTATAGATGAGCGTTGGACATAGGTGCTCCCGTGGTCCAGCCAGAGCCGGTGGGACCTCTCCAAGGAGTTAGACCCGAGAGACGTGAAGGTCCAAGGACTCATGAAGGTAGAGTCCGGGTAGCTGGGGCTGCCGGATGGGGTGTGTTGAGAGTACATCACGGGAGGGGAACAGACGCGGACGGTGCATTGGATACGGGTCCTGGTACAAGCCAACCAAGCCGACCCCGACCATCTACCCCTACACAAACCACCCGAACCACAACTGAAGCCGGACCCACAACATCCCCACATGAGCTCCCAGTCGTCTCTGCCACACCAATGCTTGAACGCGACCCCGTAACGGACACATCTGAGCCACTTTCACCGCTTAGACAAACCGAAGCATTGGATTCCGAAACAACCGACTCCGATACGGACCGCGCCATCCGTCTATCATTGATACCACCCCGTATCGGACGTCAACCACCCTTGACCGAAGGTTCTCCATCCGACTCAGCCACACCCTCCAACATCCCTACATCCCAGCCAACTTTGGGAGACATAAGGAGAGAGGAGGGACAATTAGTTGAAGAATTAGAACAAGTGACGCGGAGAGAATAGAGGTCGAAAAAGAACCATTAGAGAGCGAGCCTGAAAAATAAAGAGGCTGATGAGCGAATCTGAGCCAGTGTCGCCCAGGTAGCCACATCTGCTATCTCGTCTCATCCGTTGGGACGAGGTATTGAAGAAGTCGTCGTGGACCTAGCGACGCAATTGCACAGCCCCCCTAGCCACTCAAACAGCTCTCAACACCTGGTTGTTTCGTTTTCTCATGGGGATATAGCACAAAATCTACTGGTGTCTCACTCGAAGAGTCTCGGTATTGAAACAAGAGAACAACCTCCCCCGTTCTCGACTTCTTTCAGTGCACATTCGAGTCGAGAGCCACTTGCGATTATAACATCTTCTTTGGCTAGGACACAGGACGAGACTGCAAACATCGGTGCTCTTAGTGACCCGATCGGAACTTCCATAGTATGTCTGCCATTGAGCAGAATACGAGGATCGGAAGGAAATCCTACCATAGCCAACGTCACGCCAGCTATGAACGTAGGTGGCACTTATGTTGAATCAACAGTCGTGACCTCAACGGGCAATCTAAGTGATCCCGGAAGTGATTTACCTGACATCTTGTCAAGGAAATATCTGGACAGCGCCTTAAAGGCTGTCCGCGAGTCACTAGAAAAGCAGTTCACAACATAGGTAGATAAAGTGAAAAGCCTCATCAAAGGGAAGGATAAAGTGGTCGAAGCCGAAACCAGACCTACACCTCCACCGGCACCTGTTCAGCCAAATTACACGGTGGATGATCTAAAGACCATGCTAATTGCCCAGCTGCTCCAACACGACCACACAGACTCCTCGACTGAAGTAGATCTCATCACTGTTCTACGATCGCAAACACCTGCTCAGTCGTTATCCGTAACCGACCGATTGGACCAGCTTGACACGACTCTTAAGGACGTTCAGAAAGCCATTACTACCTTGTCCGAAAGAGTCGCCTCTCTCGAAGACACCTGCAAGAGTCAAGCTGGCGGACTCAAACGCCGACACGATGACCAGGATGATCCTGATCACCGTGAGGGGGAGAACAAAAGACAACGACTATCCGAGTCCGATCCAATCCCCACTGAAACTATTCCAAAGGTTCAACCGGAACCATCAGCTGTGGTACAATCCGAAGACCAACCTGAAGCGCAACTGAGTCTAGCCGAGATGGTCATAGACATGGACATCTCAAACGATGAAGACCCAACGGTTGAAAAGCCCGAGAGAGAATCACAGGCGTTGATCGTATATTCTGCACCGGAAAGGCCCGCACTTGATCTGATGGATCCAGATTCCCAGATCGACCCGGAGACTGAAAACGCATGGTATCAAAAATCCGCCAGTGCGATAAACTTCGAGGTCAACCTGATCTTTCTTACTGATGCCGATGATGAAATTGACTACGATCAGTTCCTGCTACAAAACCTTCAGAGATCCCCAATCTACGCTAATCAGATTCCCGAGACTTCAACAACTACACTTCCGACATCTCCTCAGCAACAACAAGCTTCTGATCAACCTCAACCTCAACCTCCACAACAACCTGTCCGATGGGAGAAGATCATCGTCCTCATCCCCTTCGTAGAGGATTCCCTAAAGAAGTTGTTTGTACATAAACTGCGTGTACTTGATCCGATTTTCTGCCTAGGATTATCTAAGTTCGACAAATCTTACAAGAAAAGGTACTTAGAAGCAATGAAAAGGTGTCTACCAGTTAGCCAGGTTAGAACAAAGCACAAGATCACCGAAGTTGTGAACATCCAGTCTGGCCAAATCCTGAACATCTGGTATCCAGTTTTTACGGTTAAACATGAAGATGGAAATGAATGGAAGTTCTCTGAAGCCGACTTCAAGAACCTACGACTGAACGACTTCCACATCACCAAAGCGCTCAAAGCTGTAAAGCGTTTTCTCAAACACAAGGTGATGATGTCTTACATTACGAATTTTCAAATGGGAGTTGAGCACAGAACCAAGAAGATAAATCTGTTGAAAACCGATTAGAAAGCCCCCGAGCTGAAGATGTACCCCGCCAACTCGCTGCTTCTACAACCAGAATTTGGGATCGTCTATCTCAACGAGCAGAACGAGAAGAAGCTTCTCCGATTTAGCCAAGTCGAAAGATTCTACGACGGAACTCTTCTAAAGGTCAGAGATGCGCTTAGAGACATAATCTCCAAGGAAGAAAAACTCTGGATTTCGTTTGCTGCAAATCGAAACGAATCAAATGCCCGAGATGCCTTGGAACTTGTTGAAGACCGCATGGAGTTTCGTAAAGCAATCCGAAGCTTCGAGATTCTGTTCGCACTCCAAAAGAGATACGTCGAGAACTGGCACGAGATTGAACTTCAATTCAAAGGGGGAGATTGTTGGGACTAAATCTTGTTGAATGGAAGTTCAAGGGATTATTAGTAAATTGTTATTTGGGCTTAATTAATTGTAATGGGCCATGGACATTAGTAGATTAGGCCTAGATATAAATAGAGTTTTAAACCTATTGTTTTAGGAGAATCGTTTTAATTGTTCTTGATCATCTGTAAAGAAACTCTCGAAAAGTTATTCAATGCTATATGGTTGACAAGTTGAAATCATTCTGACTGATTACTATTCTATAGATTTCTATTGTGTATGCACTAATCTGGAACCCACATCCGACATCTTCCCAGCAACAAACCGCTTCTGATCAACCACCACAACCTGTCAGATGGGAGAAAATTATTATCCTCATACCCTTCCTTGAAGACTTCCTGAAGAGGTTGTTCGTACACAAACTGCGTATGCTTGACACAGCCTTTTGCCTCGGATTAGCAAAGTTTGACGACGCTTACAGGAAACAATATCTAGAGGTAATGAAAAGATGACTACCAGTAAGTCAGGTCATAACCAAGCACAAGATCACCGAAGTTGTGAACATCTGGTACCCAGTCTTTATCGTCAAAATTGAAGATGGGAAAGAATGGAAATTCTCCGAAGCCGACTTCAAGAATCTCCGACTGAATGACTTCCATGCCTTACTCAAAGACCTCCGACCTCGAACGTTCTGACCGCTCCACATCACCAAAGTGCTTGAAGCTGTAAAGAGATTCCTGAAATACAAGGTAACAATGTCATACATTACTGATTTTCAGATGGGAGTCGAGCACCGAACAAAGAAGATCAATCTACTGAAACCTGATTCGAAAGCCCCTGAATTAAAGATGTTTCCAGTCAACTGTTTGCTGCTACAACCAGAATTTGGAATCGTCTATCTCAACGAACAGAACGAAAAGAAGTTTCTCCGCTTCAGTTAAGTTGAAAGATTCTGCGATGGAACTCTGCTAAAGGTCAGAGATGCGCTAAGAGACATAATCACCAAGGAAAAAGAACTCAGAATTTCGTTTACTGCAAATTCAAACGAATCAAACGCCCGAGAAGCCTTGGAAATTGTCGAAGACCGCATTGAGTTTCGTAAAGCTATCCGAAGCTTCGAGATTCTTTTTGCACTCCCGAAGAGATACGTTTCAAACTGGCGCGAGATTGAACTTCGATTCAAAGGGGGAGATTGTTGGGATTAAAATCTGATTGAATGGAAGTTCAAGGGAATAAAATGTAAATTGTATTTGGGCTTAATTCATGTAATGGGCCATGGGCCTGGTTAGAATAGCCTAAGTATAAACAACTTTGTTAACCTTAGTTTTAGGTTAATCGTCATTATTCTTATTTGATAAACGTTGTAAACACTCTGAAAAGGTTTATGAATGTTATATGGATGACAAATGGAAATCATATTGATTGTTGAATTATTCTATTGATTTCATACTATTTGCACTAATTTGGGATCCACAGGTCCCCAGACATCCAAATGGACTAATTCCCCAAGACATTTAGTTTTACGCTCACTTAGGTTAAATTTATCTCGGGTTTGTTTGCCTTATGGAAAATCTCACAGGGAACACTCAAGTCATTCCCAAGATTAAGTTGGTCCTTCAGCACTGGATCAGCTGGGTGACCCAGGTGACTGTGCCATAAGTGGGTGGACATAGAACAAGAAATAACCATGTTACTGCTAGGGACAGACTCAGTGTTAACATCTTGATCAAAGAAATATAACCCACCTGCCTCACTACCAGTCCCCACAACACTCTCTCGAAGAGAAGCCTGAAGATTGAAAACATCAAACAGAGTTATGAAAAGTTTACTGTCTCTGGCTAATTTGTGAACAGAAATAAGATTAACGTGAAACTCAGGTATTACCAAAACATCAAACAGAGTTACAGTATTTGTGAGTTTGAAATTTCTGATTTTATTTATTTTGGCTTCAGCCCCATTGGCCTGATTTACCGTAAGATTTAAGTCAGAAACATCAACAACATTTTCAAGTCGAGAAATGTTGGATGTCATGTGCTGCTTTGCACCAGAATCAATAATCCAACCCATACGAGGCATATAAGCTATACCTGCCATATTAGTAGAAACCCCATCTTAAGTGTTTTTTTGACCAATCAAGTTTAAGATATTGGCAACCTGTTCCTCAGAGAAAGGAAAGGATAAAGTACAAACAGGTTGTTTAGGAGAAAGAGACTCAGAGACACAGGCATTTACAGCGACATGTTTAAAATTGGGATTTGAGGTTTAGGTCGAAACTGAAAGTCTTATGGAAAGCCTATGAGTCTGTAACATCATTCAATAGTGTGTCCGGAAATTCCACAATGTTTACACAGGAGATTAGAGGGTTTGACACCTGTTTTCTTTTTAGTTTCGGTGGTTTTGCTTAAAAAGGCAGAGTGTTGGGACTTCGTGTGGGATGCCGGAGTAGTACCCCCCCCCCCTCCGATGAGATTCCTCTCTAGAAACTAGAGAGAAGGCAGTTTTGACAGAGGGGAGGGGGTCACGGGTAAGGATGTTACTTCTGATGGGTTGATATATATCATCAAGCCCCATCAGAAATTGCATTAATTCGATGAGTTGACTATATTCGTGAAAATCATGAGATGCATTACAAGTACACGAAGGCAGTTAACAAGTGCATCAAATTGTTTCCTCAAGGAATTAAGTTTGTGGTAATATTCAGATACAGAGGTGGCATTTTGAGTTAACGAATTTATCTTTTGGTGTAGGTTAAAAGTGACAGACCCGTCCACCTTATCATATGTTTCCTGTAATTCTGCCCAGACTTTAGAAGAATCTTTGGAAAAGACATGACCTAAAACAAGATCCCCAGTCATAGAACCTAATATCCAGGAGAGGACAACCGAATTACACCGTCCCATTGTTTACCTAGGACAGGGTCATTGTCAGGGCGAGGACAAGATCTATCAATAAAACCCAATTTGTTCTTAGTTTCCAAGGCTAAGGTCATAGCACATGCCCAAACTCCGTAATTTTCAGTGCCGCTCAATTTAAAAATCAATAGCGGTGCCCCACTGGTGTCACTGGGGTGCAGGTACAAGGGATCTCCAAAGTCGAGTTGGGCAACTTTGGATTCCTTTACGCCTAAACCTTCAGGATCATTGGTGGAACCAGCCATGACCGTAAGAAAGAAGCAACAAAGCACACAAGATAAACTCTAAGTAGATTACATCAGGATTCCTAAAACACTCAAAGGTGCTAGGTCAAGCCCACTATTCAGAAACCGAAGAAAAAAAAACACAGGCACACACCAAGCCAAAAGAACACGGAACAAGGAAGGCAAAAGCAAAAGCACTCAAAAGAACAAATAAAGCATGAAGTACACAACCTGAGTTTAAAGAAGAGAAGGACTTACAGAGCGCTCATTGCCAGCAAAAAAGGAACAAAGAACACAGCGGAAGCTATATAGAAAAAAAGACTTACAAAGCGCGTCTTGCAAGAACAGTCCCCAACCGTCTAAGTAGTAATCACAGTAGTGATATGCTTAGACACCTGAACAGATAACAAACATATACAAAGAATAACAATAGTGAAAGTGAACACTCATCTGAGAGAAATGGGACCAGATTAAAAAAATAGAAAATACAATAGCGGAAAAAAGGACCAGATCTCAGAATTGGACTAGATCTGAGAACAAAGAAAAAGACCAGATCTCATATTTGGACTAGATCTGAGAGTAAACTAAGGGACAAGTTCTGAGACAATGGACCAGATCTGAGAGTAAACAAAACAAAAGAAAAAAAAAGCAAGGTTAGCCACAACTAATCAAACTACGCAGATCTGAATACGAGATTGAAACTGAAAAGGAAACTAAAAAAAATAAAATAAGAACCAATCTAGCTATGATCGATATCAACAGAACCTGTTAAGACTCATCAGATCATCGACATGTAAGAATCATCGATTCCCAATGCATAGACACGAAACACAAACCACATATCTTTATGAACCGAATTTATTTATGTTGATTATCGAACAGAGAGCTAAAACAAATTCTAGAAGGAGATCGGGCCAAACATTAAACTAGTTTTCGTAGAAAACATCATCGTTTTATTAGTCGATCAAAGGAAAAAGAAACAAACTCGGATCTGAGGATTATTTATTAATTCACAAACCAGAAGTTTTTTAAAAAAGACATACCAACAAGGTCTTAATCGATTAAGGCGATAAAGACCAAGTGTTTGAAAAAACAGGCATAAACCATATAGGACCTAAATCGATTTAGACGATAGAGGTCACACACAAAACAACCACGAATCAATCAGCGATTCGAGAAAAAAAGGAAGAGAAGGAGCCTTAACAATTTGAAAGGAACAAAGAGACGGGTGTGTGACTAACGAACATAGATCTGAAAAATGTTTATGAGGTTTAAGAAACAAGGCTCATGAAGAGGAGCTACAGGAACACAAATCTGAGAAAAAATAACCGCATATCTGATGTAAAAGAACCGATCAGTTTGTTTGTGGTGCTCCCCAAATTTATAATGAATAAGCAAGTAAGAACCGATCAGATTTGTAGATGAAACGTTTTCGAAAAAAATAACCACAAATCTTAAGATCTGTTGTGAAAAACGCAACAAAGACATGAATCGAAAAAAGATAGAAACTCGTTCCAAGAGATTTCGCAACGAAACCAAACAGTTTGTCGAATGTTCATGGAAGCATCATCGTTTCTAAGTCGTGTTAGGGTCAAAATCAGGTTGAATAGAAGTTCAAGGGTTAACTTGTTAATATTCATTTTGAGCCTTTAATGTGTAACGGGCCATGGGCCCATGGTATATAATGTTTAGTTTGCTTAAAATTTAGCAAGGGTCGTCATTATCATTCAAACACTTGCATTGTAATTCTCTCTAATATTCATAGTGAATTGGATGACCAGTGGAAATCATTATGACTTGTTTACCTGTTGATTTCTACTGTTACATGCACTAATCTGGAACCCACCATTGGTATCAGAACATATGGACGATTCGATTCAAGGTGATAAAAGGTTTCTAGTAAGATTAATGTTCAGTTTTATCGACTGTGGTCTTGGGTTCATTATTCCATATTTTGAATCGGTTAAAATTGCTTCGTTTCGTTTATTGCATTCTGTTAGCATCATATTACTTAGCGATTCTGCAACTTTTCTCGTTCCAATTCGATCATCTGAGTGGTTTGTAAGCAAAATCAAGTTTGTGGTTTTTGTGTTCTGTTCATATCAAAAATCTAATTTTTTCTTCAAAATCGTGCTATTTTGCTTGATTATCGATTTGGGTAATGTTATTTTTCTTTTTTTGGGAAGGTTTCTAACGTTTCAGGAAGTTTCCCATCAACCCTAATTGAATTCCCATCGAATTGGAAACCACAGCCGCAGTATCCGGACACCACAGCCGCAGTTTCCGGATACCAGCACAGCTTTCCGGAACATCCTTAAATCTTTCCGGGTAAGTTCTCTTTTCATTGCTTTCCGGACAAAACTCATCCGGTAACCTAAAGTGTCCGGTAAATCCAATTTACCCGGACACCTCCAAGTTTTCGGTTATTTGTTTTGTTACCGGATAGTCCATTCTATCCGGAAAATTGTCCGGTAAGTGACTCCCATCCGGTAAGTCCTTCTTCCGGAAAGTATTTCATTCGGAAACTCATTTCATCCGGTAAGTTTTGTTTTTCGTTTTTTTCATTCGGAAACCACTTTCATCCGGTAACTATCACTTATCCGGTAACCTAGGCCATTCGGTAACATTCCGTTATCCGGAAACCTCTGTTTATCCGGACACCCCTGTTTACCCGGATACTTCTGCTGATTTGAACACTTTCACACACATCTGATCCGGACACTTCCAGATCAGATACTATTCATCCGGATTCCTATCCGGTAAGTTCTGATTAGCTAGTTTCTTACCTGTTTAGCCTAAATCACTCTTAGAACCTGCGTTAGGACATCACTCTTAGTGCCATGCGTTAGGAAACCGCTTTGAATCGAACAATCGTCTGACGATCACCTTAGTGCAATCAACGACGATGTCTTCTCGAGATGCTGTCGTTGTCGGCACCGACTCCAAACCGCCAACCCTCTACCAGGGAGAATACAGCCAATGGCGGGATAGATTCATGATCTTCATCGAGTCAAAAGATAATTTCGAGTACATCTTGCGAGCTCTATCCGATGGTCCACAACCTAAACCCATGAAGGCTTTAGCAGCAACAGCAGCAAATGCACAAGTTCATTATGTAGAGAAGCCATACTTGGAGATGAGCGAGGCCGAAAATGGCATGCATGATGGTGAAAAGCATGCCAAGAGGTATCTAGTCCAAACTCTACCAAATTCGATCTACACTTCCATAGATAGCCACAAGGACACAGCAAAGGGCATGTGGGATCAAGTAGAGAGAATGATGAGTGGAAGCAGAGTCGGCAACCAGCTGAAGATCAATAGTTGCATAACCAAATTTGACAGTTTCAAGCAGCGTGTCGGCGAATCACTCTCCCAGGCCTATGAACGTTTCTGCCTCCTACTGAACGAGCTCTCCAAAATTAAAATCACTCATTCTAATACGGAGAACGCGCTCAAGTTCTTGAACACCCTCCTTCCAGAATGGAAAGTGTTTGCGTCTCATGTCAAACACAATCACTTAATGGAAAACGTTTCAATACACGAACTATATGAGATGCTTCTCCAGGACGAAGATGAGGTGATGGAGATTCTGAGTGAAAAGAAGTTTGCGTCCAAGTCATCTGTTGATCCACTAGCACTCATGTCTTCAAAACGAGGCAAATCTTCCGGCCGTCGTTCCAAACGTGCCCAAGAGTCAAGTGAGCCTGAGCCAGAATCTGAGGAAGAAGAGGACAATGATTCTGATCCTGAATTAACAGCTGTGAAGAAAGCAATGGCTCTGCTCTCTAGATCCTTCCAACAACAGAAGTTCTACAAGAAGCCCACATCCAATAATCAGCGCTACTCCACTTCCTCCAACAAGCGCCATGATTATCAGGATAAATACGAAGGCAAGAAGAAGTCAGATGAGCACAAACAATCTGATAAGAAGGAGAAGACTAAGAAAGATGACCGCAAGCCTGAAACAAAGAAGAAGACGAACCCGTGACATACTATAACTGCGGGAAGCTAGGTCACTTTGCGAAGGATTGTAGGAAGCCTGTTGTAAAGAATGCTCAATACTACAAGGCAAAGCTCGCACTGGCAGACCAAAAGGAAGCGGGCGAAGCTCTATTTGTTGAAAATGACCACTGAATGGGTCGTTCTGATGATGAAAGCGAATATGAGGATGCCAACGCTTTCATGGGTTACCATTCCTCTCCAGAAGAACATGCAAAGTTGTGCCAGGTATGTGCTCCTATCCATCAAGGCTTAGCAATAGATTGAATCTATTGCTGCAGGAACAGATTCCTATAAGGCCACCGTTAACGAACAACTACTTGAGATTAAATCACTAACTGAAAAGCTAGATGTTCAAAAGCGAATAACTGAAAAAGTATAAGTCCGAAAATGCTACTTTAAAAGAAAATATACAAATCTTGCAATAGCACCTACGGACTTAAGGGCCAAAATATCTGATCTGAATTCACATCTGGATCAGTGCAGGAATGAGAACACAGAGAGTGTTTATCAATGCTCTTCTCTTCAAATTCAGCACAAAGAGTTTGTTTCCAAAATAACTGATCTTGAAACAAAACTCCACAAAAGAGGCCAAACAGATCAGACAATTCACATGAATAAACCCAAGGAATTCACATACTTTAACAAGGAATGGGGAATCGGATACGATAACCCACAATACTTGAAAAGGGGTATATTCAAAACAACGACACTGTATGACTTTGGTTATTTCGGTATGGACAAAAAATTCCTTTGTACAAGATACAATGGACTGGTCCTCTTGAACCTGAGAAAGAAGAGAAAACTGAGGAATATAAGCGCAAACACACCTCCAAAATGCAACTTCCTTTTTGCTATGAGCCTATGAACTATTATTATAAGAAAAATCCAAAGAAATACCTCTCGAATGACTACTTCGACGGCTATAAGGTTGCGACGCCCAATGATTCCACTAAAAGGGATGAGGCCCAAGCACCTGAACCTAAAAATGAGACGAACGAGTTTAAACTCTATGTCCCGCCTCTCATTTTGGAAGAAAAAATAGTTGAGTTAGAGGAGTCACTCGAGAAGGAACGATCAAGTTTTCAAAAGGAAAAGAAAGCGCTCATAACTGAACTTGAGGCACTTAAAACCGTTAAAACCGAGTATGTGTCGAATGAAGGACAGGAAATCCTTCGGAATGAAATCGATCGGCTTACATCAAAACTGTCTGCCCTGGCGACAGAAGCGATAAAGGAGCATGTGAGAAGTGGTCAACTTCAAGAGAAGCTTGACCTACTCCAAGAAGAAAAGACGATTTTACCCGAATCTTCCTCAGACTCGTCTTACACATCCTCGTGTAAAGCTTTCATGGGAAAAACATCTTCACCGAACGGTAAAGGGTCTCAAGATGAGTGTGTTTTAAAGAGTCTGAACTTTGACTTTTTCCTAGCTTCCTCACTTCCCTCAAACAATCCAAGTCCAGTGATTCCTGATATACATTTTCAGAATTTATGAATTCCAAGGGTAATTCTGATGAAGAGTTTGAAACGTTCCCATTTGACAAGCCTCTCTCGAGTCATACTGACTTCCTTTTGCCAGTGGTTAATCGACCGGTCAATTTTCAAAAGGGCGAATGTTCCACAAAACCAAATACCCCGGCTGTGATCAAGGTTTTTAAAACAAAGTCATGTTCTAAAAAACAATCACAGCCGCGGCAAAAGACCGGTCGATCGACTGAAAAAAATCATGTTTCCTCAAAATCCACTGACCATACTGTTAATCCTGTTTCAGATAAAAATGGTCGGGCCAAACAAGAGAAACCAAAGTGGATAGGCAAGGAATCGGTCGAGCACAATGTTGCGTCAAAGTCTTTTAACACTGTTTTCTATCCTAGAATGAACAAGAATGATTGTGCTTTGAATCATAAGAATGATTTTGTTAAACAAGACATTAAATTTCCGATTAAACTTTATTCTATTCAGCAATTGATTCAATTATCGCATGATTGTTTGTGTTGTTCTAGTTGTGGTTGGAATGACTTTGATGACATTAATAATTCAACTGATTGGTTTGGATCATATCATATTTATAATTCTGCACCCAAATGCAAACCCCGAAAAAGCAAAAAGAAACCAAATACAAAACGGGGTTCCCAATCAGAGGTTAAACCCATGCAAGAAAGGAAACCCATTTCAAAATAAGTTCCTCTTACTGAGGTTAAACCTACACCCAAGAGGAAACCTGCCTCAAAACAGGCTCCTCCGAAAGGTGTAAAACCTAACCCTCCAGCTGCAGGACCCATTTTCAAATGGGTACCTAAAGTCCGCTAATCTCGTTTTGCAAGACGGTCATGTGTGGTACTTAGATTCTGGATGCTCCAAGCACATGACCGGTAGGAGGGAGCTGCTCACGAACTACAAGGAAAAATATTGCGGAGACGTGAGATTTGGGAACGATGACAAGGCGCCAATTCTGGGCTACGGCGACATTGTCCAAGACAAGATCACGATAAAGAAAGTCTCATACGTCGCGGGATTGGGACACAACTTGTTCAGCATCGGCCAATTCCGCGATAAAGATCTCGAGGTCAGATTCAAAGCCAAAAGGTGTAGCGTCCGCATTGACGACGGAACCGAACTGCTGGTTCGAACGCGAAAGACCAACCTCTACACCATCGACCTCTCAGCCCTAAAGACCGATGACTCTGTATGCCTGATGTCAAAGGCCAAATCCCAGCAATCGTGGATTTGGCATCGACGTCTCTCGCACCTGAACTTCAAGAATATCAACAAACTGGTGCTTGGCGGACACGTGAAAGGCATGCCCGACCTTCAATTCGTGAAGGACCGACTCTGTGGGGCATGTGAAATGGAAAAGATGAACCGAGCAATGCACAAGCCGAAGGCCGCTCCAAGCACGTCCCGGTCCCTCGAACTTATCCATATGGATTTGTGTGGACCGATACGTGTTCAGAGCATCAACAAACGTAAGAACGTCTTGGTGATGGTGGATGATTTCTCACGCTACACTTGGGTTAAATTTCTTCGTTCGAAAGACGAAACCCTGGAGCTGATTATCAACCATCTAAAGACTATCCAGTTGAACCTTCGACAGGAAGTTCAGACCATCAGGACCGACAACGGGACGGAGTTTAAAAAACAAACGGTGAACGAATACCTCATGTCAGTCGGTATCTCGCAAAACTTTTCGGCCACACGCACTCCTCAACAAAACGGAGTGGTGGAGAGATGTAACCGTACCCTAGTCGAAGCTGCTCGCACAATGCTGTCACAGTCCAAGCTGCATTTATTTCTCTGGGCCAAGGCGGTGTCAACTACATGCTACACGCAAAACCGCTCTATCATCAACAAGCGGTTCAACAAGACGTCATACGAGATCATCAACAACCGTATCCCGAACATCAAGTACTTCCACGCGTTCGGGTGCACGTGCTACGTCCTCAATGACAAAGATGATCTCGGCAAATTCAGTCCGAAGACAGATGAAGGAGTTTTCATAGGATACTCCATGCAGGCTAAGGCGTATCGCGTTTACAACAAACGGACCAAAACCGTTACTGAGAGTGTAAACGTGACATTTGACGAAGTCGCGGATTTGGCTTCTGAACATATCAGTTCAGAACCCGTTTTAACTGGTGTGCTAGCTTCCGAAATTTCACGTTCGGGATCTACACAAACGACAGTAAATCCGAATCACGCATCTACGTCGAATGCTCAACTTTCTGATTTTGATTTACTGTTTCAATACTTTTAAGATGATATGTTTAATGCTTCTACCCCTCGTGTCTCTGCGTAACCAAGACTTGAAGCTGCTCAAATCGAGGATTCGGCGAATCTCTCCGGTCCGCCGCCCTCAACTAGCACTCCAACAATCACTATGGAGACAACTCAGCCCTCATCATCAACATCATCTGATACAACCATCCCCCCGGAGGAACCAGTTCAAAACCCGGAGATCGCTCTTGAAGATTTGTCCTCAACTTCACTCGTAGATCAACCTATGCCTTCATCGGAACCAGAAGTTGCTCAACCTTCGATGAATCCACCAAAGTCTCCTCCGAGAAACCAGCCTGCTACACTTGAAGTTGTTCAAGACCTTCCAACTGGTGGATACGTGGATCCGGACACCTCACACTCAACTCAGCAGCCGCTTTCACACACCACCAAATGGACAAGAGCTCATCCCCTGCACCAGATTATCGGTGATCCCTCTACACCAGTACGCACGCGAGGCGTATCGGCCAACTTTTGCCTCTTCTCTGGATTCCTGAGTAAGATCAACCATTTCTGAAGCCTTAGAAGATCTAGACTGGGTCATGGCCATGCAAGAGGAACTCAATAAGTTTGAGGCCCTCAAAGTATGGTGACTTGTCCCACGTCCCACTCACAAGACGGTGATCGGCACCAAATGGATCTTCAAGAACAAGAAGGACGAGGACGGGATCATCGTACGAAACAAGGCTCGTCTCGTAGCCAAGGGATACCATCAACAAGAAGGGATCGACTATGACGAGACATACGCTCCGGTGGCGAGAATTGAAGCAATACGTATGTTCCTTGCATACGCCGGGCACAAAAACTTCACGGTCTTCCAAATGGATGTAAAGACCGCATTCCTCAACGGCGAGCTCAAGGAAGAGGTGTACGTATCGCAACCAGATGGGTTCGTGGGCGAGAAGAAGCCTAATCATCTCTACATTCTATACAAGGTGCTTTACGGTTTGAAGCAAGCTCCACGGGCCTGGTATGCTACGTTATCTAAGTTTTTAATAAAATCGGGATTTTCACGAGGTAAAATCGATACAACTCTCTTTATTAAAAACGAAAAAGGTCATATAGTGTTAGTTCAAGTGTATGTTTATGACATAATTTTCGGTTCTACTAATCCACTATATTGTAAGAACTTTGCCACTTTAATGGGAATTTTTTTTTTAAAATGAGTATGTTGTGTGAGATGAATTTTTTCCTCGGTCATCAAGTTAAACAACTGTCGACCGGGATATTCATAAATCAGGCCAAGTACATCAGGGATATTCTTAAGAAATTCCAGATGGAACAGTCCTCACCGATGAAAACTCCCATGGCACCCGGTACAAAGTTACACGCCGATCCATAACGGAAAGGATGTGGACACTAAAACATATCGGGGAATGATCGGTTCTTTAATGTACCTAACTACTAGTAGACCAGACATCATGTTTTCAACGTTTCTTTGCGCCCGGTTGCAGTCAAAACCTAAAGATTCTCACTTAATCGCTGTTAAACGCATTTTTCGTTATTTGAGAGTTACTGTTGATCTTGGCTTGTGGTACCCGAAAAAGACAGGTTTTGAACTTTCAGCATATTCTGATGCGGACCACGCGGGCAGCATGATTGATCGGAAGAGCACATCGGGTCATGTGCATTTCTTGGACGACAGTCTGGTGAGTTGGGCATCCAAGAAGCAGCAGTGCGTCTCAACGTCGACTGTCGAGGCGTAATACGTGGCTGCCGCAATCTGCTGTTCACAAGTGATATGGATACGCACAGAACTCAAGGATTATGGTTTCACTTACACCAAGGTGCCCATCTACTGCGACTCGAAGAGTGCTATTGCAATATCCAGCAATCTGGTCCAGCATACCAAGACAAAGCACATAGACGTTTGGTACCATTTTATCAAGGATCACGTCGAAAGAGGTACATTCGAACTCTACTTTGTAAATACAAAACATCAGTTAGCAGACCTGTTTACAAAACCCCTGGATGAAAAGCGCTTTAATTATCTAGTGTCCAGGTTAGGTATGCTAAATCTGAAGACTTAATCTGATTGTGTGCCCGATACAATTTCCATACATCTACGAGAAACTGTCTAATCAACATCTGTGGTTCACACTCCAGATGATTGAGTATACACTTTCTTGTATGTGTATTCTACTTATATCGTCTACACAATTCGATTAAATCTCTGTATTAATTAGGTAGATTTCGTTTGTTTGCTTTCTTTTTTACATGTGTTTCCCTTTTCTGTTAATTACTGTTGTCTACTTCCCATTTTATATCTGTGCTTTCACAAGTTGTTCATGTGTTCAGGGGGAGCACGACCAAAGTATCAGGTTAGTACTTCTACTATTGAGGCAGAGTGTCACACAACTGGTTTTTTAACTGTAAAAAGTTTTTTTTATGTGGATACTCCAAGTGTGCTTCATTTCACTCTACACGCACATTCTGAGGGGGAGCAAATACATTTGTCCAGACACTTTGGTTTGTCCGGAAACTTTTGTTTCAAAACGATGTTGTCCGGACACTTTCATTTTCAACATTCCAGTACCCTGTTCTCTCACTGCCAGTCCTCAATCTGTTCCAGATTGAGCCGATTATCGCAAAGGTACGCGCCGACAATTGTTCATTCACCTGTTTGCTAACATTGATCCTTTTCAGGTTTTATAAATGGCGGATCAAGAACAACAACAGCCACAGAAGCAAATTCCTCCTCAAGAGGAATTTATTGATGAAGCAGCCGACAATGCCTTGGTCCACCCTGACCATGGCATTGAAATAGAAGCCAACAACCATCAACTAGACGCCGCCGAGTTCCGACCACAGCATCGTGTGGTCGTGGACATCTTACTTGGTCACCCTCTCCATGAGGCCCTCACTGCCACGGCTGACGTACCCATCGTGTACGTATATCAAGTATGGCTCTCCGCCCAAGTCGTCACGGCTGCCAACTCTCAAACCATAACGGTGCGAATCGACAATCACCCTTTCACGCTCACACCTGAGTCGTTTCGCCGTCTACTATCACTACCAGAAGCCACTGCCGGAGGACATCAAGCATACGACCCCGCGGTCAATGACACGACTCTGTGTGCACAAATACACGCACTCGGCTACAACCACACACTCGAATGGCCTTCAGCCTTCAACCGCAAATACCTTGCGCCCATCTGGTACACACTGTTCACGATGCTGAACAGGTGTCTATCATCCAGGTGGAGGGGAATAGACCAGTGAACAGCCGACTTTCTGCGTCTATTCCATGCCGCATGCTACAATAGGCATGTCGACTGCGCCATGGTGATATGGCACGAACTGGTTCAGGCGATCAGACAAATCGGGGGATCCAAGCAGAAGAAATTTCTCCCATATCCAAGATTCCTCTCACTGGCCGTCAGACAACACATGGACGCGAATCCAGGGATACCGCGACGCATAAACCATCCGGTATGTCCTCCTTTTCACTTGCAATATCTTGTGATTCACAACCCATATGACGCACGAGCCATGCCATTACGTGAAGCCCTACTGGCACATGCGGACCCCAATGCACCGACTGTGTTAGAATATAGGAGATAGTTAGCTGCTCTCATTGTCCCGCCAGAGCCGGAGGGACCTCCCCAGGGACATACACCTGAGAGACGTGAGGGTCCAAGGACGAGAGGAGGTAGAGTCCGGGTAGCTGGGGCTCCCGAACGGGGTGTTTTGAGAGTACATAGGAGGGGAACAGGTGCGGGCGGTGCATTGCATACGCATGTCAGTACTACCCACTCCAGCCGACCTGGAACTAGCCAACAACCACCCGTACAAACCACCCCTACTACTGATGAGGCCGGACCGTCGACTAGATTACACGAGGTCGCAGTCACTTCTCCCACCCCTTTGCTAGAAGAAGACCCCGGTACGGACACAACAGAGCCGATATCTCCATTCACCCAGGTCGAAAATGTCGAATCCGATAGCACGGACACCGATACGGACCAAGGCATTCGCGCATCCCTGATTCCACATCGTATCGGTCGTTACCCTCCGGTGATCGAAGGATACCCATCTGACTCACCTACACCCCCCTCATCCCTACTACTCAGCCTATTACGGGAGATATAAGGAGAGCAGAGAGAGAATCAGTTGAAAATCTAGAACAGGCGAGTCAGAGAGAATGGAGATTGAAAAAGAACCAGGAGAGAACGAGCATTAGGACTAGTGAGGCTCGAGAGCGACCCCAAACCAGCGTCATCCAGGTAGCCACATCTGCTACCTTGTCTCATCCGTTGGGACAAGGTATTGAAGAAGCCGCCGTGGACCTAGCGGCGCAATTGCACGGCCCTCCTAGCCACTCATTCGTCTCTCAACAGACGGGTGTTTCAATTTTGCACGGGGACTTATCACAACGTCTACTGATCTCTCACTCGGAGAGTATTGGTATTGAAACAAGAGACCAACCTCCCCCGGTCTTGACTTCTTTGAATGCACGTTCGAGTCTAGAGCCAATTGGTTTAATGCTATCTTCGGCTAGGACACCGGACGAGACTCCACAAATCGGTGCTCTTCGTGACCCGATCGGAACTTCCGTAGTGTCTCTGCTTTCGAGCGGAACGCGAGAATCGGAAGGAAATCCTACCACGGCCACACCTTTGCCATCCGTGAACGTAGGTGGCACTACCTCCAAGGTAGTTGTCTCAACGGGTAACCTAAGTGATCCCGGAGTTATGTTACCCGAAGTAATGTCTGGACAACGCCCTAAAGGCTGTCCGCGAGGCAATGGAGTGGCAATTCACCAGCGAGCTTGATAAACTCAAAAGCTTGATCAAAGGAAAAGAGAAGGTAGTTGAAGCTGAGACCGCACCAACACATCCACCGGCTCCCGTTCATCCATCTTATTCGGTGGATACGCTCAAGACTATGCTTCTAGCTCAACTGCTCCAGCACACCGACACCGATGCCTCTACTGAAGCGAACCTGGTATCAGTTCTACGCTCCCAGGTATCTTTTCCTTCGTCATCCATAACCACCAGATTGGACCAGCTTGACGCAACTCTCAAGGACGTTCAACAAGCGCTCAAAACGCTGTCCGAAAGAGTCGGCTCACTCGAAGACACCTGCAAGAGTCAAGTTGGCGGACTCAAGACACGGCACGATGACCAGGATGATCCTAATAACCGTGAGGGGGAGAAGAGGTGATAGAAACTATCTGAGTCCGAACCAATCCTCATTGAAACAACCGTGGTTCAACCAGAACCATCAACTGTGGCAACTGCAACCGAAGACCAACCTGAAGCCCAGTTGAGCTTAGTTGAGATGGTTATCGACATGGATATCTCAGACGACGAAGACCCAAGGGTTGAAAAGCCCGAGGGAGAATCACAGGAATTGGTCACTTATTCTGCATCAGAACGGCCTGCACTTGATCTGATTGATCCAGAATCCGAGATCGACCCCGACACTGAAAATGCATGGTACAAAAAAGCCGCCAGTGCAATAAATCTCCAGGTAAATTTGATCTTTCCTACTGATGAAGACGACAACGTTGATTATGACCAGTTTCTGCTACAAAATCTGTATGGTACACCTGCCCACACTACACAGGCTCCTGAGACTTCTACTATTCCACCGACATCTCCTCAACAACCAACAGCTTCTGATCATCATCCTCCTCCTCCACAACAACAAATCGGATGGAGGAATCTCTAAAGAAGCTCTATGTTCACAGGTTACGCCCCATCGAGCCAACATTCTGCCTTGGAATTTCCCATTTCGACAAGGAATACCAAAGCCAGTACATAAATGCCATGAAGCGGCGTCTGCCAGTTAGCCAAGTCCGAACCAAGCACAAAATCTCTGAAGTGCTCAACATCCAAACAGGCCGAATCCTTAGAGCCATGTTTCAAGTATTCACCATCCGACGCAAAGACGGTAATGAATGGAGATTTTCCGAAGCTGACTTTAAGAATCTCAGACCGTTCGACTTCTACGCTCTACTGAAAGACCTCCGAACCAGAACCATCCGACCACTTCATGTAACCAAAGCGCTCGAGGCTTTCCGTCGAATCCTGATTCACAAAATCATGATGTCCTACCTCACAGACTTTCAAATAGGAATCGAGAACAGAGCAAAGAAGGTAAACCTGCTAAAACCGAACCTGAGATCACCCGAGCTGAAGATGTATTTCGAGAACGCACTGCTTCTAGAACCAGAATTTGGTATTGTATACCTCAATGATTAGAAAGAAAATATGTTTCTCCGCTTCGGCCAGGTTGACAAATTCTGCAATAGCACACTCCTCAAAGTCAGAGATTCTCTTCGTAACATCATCACTTATGAATCCGAAAATCGAAAATCGCCGTTTGTCCCCAATTCAAATGAGACAACCGCATGAGAAGCATTAGAAGTGATAGAAGACCGTATCGACTACCGCCGAGCCATCCGAATGTTCGAGATCCACTTTGCGTTTCGAAAGATATTCGTCGAGAACTGGTGCGAGCTCGAACTTCAATTCAAATGGGGAGATTGTTAGGGTCAAAATTAGGTTGAATAGAAGTTCAAGGGATAACTTGTTAATATTCATTTTGAGCCTTTAATGTGTAATGGGCCATGGGCTTGTCTGTTAAGGGCCCATGGTATATAATGTTTAGTTTGCTTAGAATTTAGCAAGGATCGTCATTATCATTCAAACACTTGCATTGTAATTCTCTCTAATATTAATAGTGAATTGGATGACCAGTGGAAATCATTCTGACTTGTTGTTTACCTGTTGATTTCTACTGTTATATGCACTAATCTGGAACCCACAAGTCGATTAAGAGCGTCAAATCAAATGAATCAGATTGCAATCAAAAGAAAATGACGATTTGCCACAGATCGTAATATGTGAAGAGCATGTGGAGGATCCTCGTTCCAAGGAAGTCAACGAAAACGTAATGTTTCATCAGATCTACCTTTTGCACGTCATCGAAACCCTCACACAAGAAAAAGAAAAGTAGAAAACTTGATCGGAGACTAGCTTAATGGTTAATAATCAGAACCGATTTAGCATCCTTGGCTCCTTACAGATCGAGGAGAAGAGAGAAAAAAGATGGATCTAGGGTTTTCACGAAAAACAAAAGAGAAGAGGTACCTGATTTGAAGAACCGAGAACGAATTGAGTTCTTGGGCTCTGATACCAAGTAGAAAATCATACTTCTCTTTTATTACAATTACATACAAAATATAAACCTAAACTAGTTACAATATAATGAAAGAAATAACTAGCTCAAGATAAACCCTAAACAAATGAGAGAGAACTATGTAGCCTTTTTAGAAAGAATGAGAAAATAAAATCTGATTAGGTTCTCAAGAGAGAGAACCCTCTTTAAATATATCAACAATATTGCATAATAGCCCTTGAAGATCCAGATAAGTACTCCGCTACCCTACATGATTCTCCACTTTACATCAACATCCAACAGATTCAGCATTGTCCATATTTGGTCCCTGAACTTCAGAATACTCCATTTAATGATCAACTAAATCTGAAACATTACAAAATAAATCCAAAGTCAATATTGGTTAATCAAAATATATTTACAAAATAGAAAAGAAATGTTTCCTTGGTGAGTAAATAAAAGCATAATGACTCCTGGAAAAGTAGAGTTTTGGGGAATTCATCAATTTCCAGCACTTTGGGAAACATAATGATATTATCAGAAGCATGCACTGAAATGTAGAATACTGTCAAGATCAGCCTGTTAGGTAGAGACTCTCACTTTCATACCATGAAATATTTAACAAAACAAGGAAAAAGAGGAATGTGAATTGTTTGGGTAAAAAATCACACCCTCGACCGACTTGGGAAATTCCCTCGACATGACCCGTGGACCTTGATTACCCTAATATCTACAAAAGTCATACCCCCGATCGACAAGGGTAAATACCCATTATTGCCATATCCCCAACATACGATAGTTGGTTATTAAACGACATCCTGTGTCAATAGTCACTCAGGATAGTGACTTTACATCTCATGATCGCTCGACACGCATCGCATGTCACACCTGTCGCCAGCCATGTGTCGCACGTCACTCGTCACTAGTCTTATATCGCCAGTTACGACTCGTTGGTCTTACGTCGACAGTCCCTTGTCGTCGGTTTTATATCGCTCTGGTCCTACGACATCATCATCTTGGTCTTACGACCTAGTGGTCTTACGACGTTTTTATCCTAGTCTCACAACATTTTTATAAGACCATTCCTATACTAAGATAAAGTCTTACAAGATATTTACAGTCATATACATGGTCTTGTATTTCGGTGACAGACGTATGCTCCGAAAGACCGACGTCCAGAACTTAAGATGGTCTTACGATTACACTAACCATCAATGGTCGACAGCCGTTTCTTTTGTTCATTAATGCAGGTCTACAAGCCATTATGGTACAACGGTCAATAACGGTCGAGCTCTTAATGACATTAAAGACTTGACAGCGGTTACAAAGCCAATCATCAAAGCGCATTTAATATCGGCAGCGGTTACAAGACCAACCATTAACAACACTAAAGACGACGTCCGTTACGACAGTTATCGAAGTATTTAATGAGCCAATTAAAGCGCTCAGAGACTATAAATTCCAAGCTCAATCCTCAGTTCAAGGGATATCGAACAACAGACACAAACACTCGAACTCGAAAGAACACTTGAAGCACAGCAATCGCTCTCAGAAGAATCGCTCTCGATGCACGACATCAGCGCACGACACACAGTTTAAACACACGACGCACATTGTTTTTACATTCGAAACACTTGTTACTTTACATTTCGAAGTCTTTCCTTCATTTGTATTGAAATCTCTGTACGATCGACACCAGAAACACAAGGACATCGCCCCTGTTTGGCGACCATAGTGCACTGTCGACTCTCACAGAGCCGACCGCGGGTTTTTCCTTCATTTTGGGGTTTTCCGCGTCACCGAATCTCTTGTCTCTTTTACGTTTTCCTCGCAATTGTGTTATTTGGCTTGAGATACGTTTCTTTAGTTGTTAAATGTCCACATCGACCTTAAGTAGTACTTTTGTGCGATTTTTGGCATTAACAGCTTGGCGCCATACGTGGGACCCCATCTAGAGAAAATCTCAAGCCAACACACATATCGCTCGGACGATCTTGTAAAGTTTTTTCAGGTACATGGCAAATTATCCAGATCCCCTGATTCAACTTCGATCGGAATTGAATGCGGCTCGAAGCCAGATTCAAGCCCTGATAAAAGCAAATGCTTCGTCAAAAGAATCGCATGTATCGCATCATCCAAGGGACTCGGGGGCTCGGAACACCCTTAACAAACTGAAAAAATACCGCATTTGATTTCAAAAAACCTCGGAAAAGAGCGCCTATCGACTCCATGTTACGGTAACTGTGACGTCCCACTTAGAACAACTCTATATATATACTCTAAGTATATTCTCCACGTTTAATTATTTTGATCTAATATATGATCGTTGATTCAAGCATCAAAAGATCATTGGTCAAACCAACGACCACCCCCGATTTTATATTGCAGGCTCGCAAGATCATATAAATATAGGTTTTACGATTTATATCATGAGAAACCAAAGTCTCTACGACTTAAAACACAGGTCCTACGATTTATAATCGTCAATTAAAGACGATTTACATTTTTAACCATATGATCGCCAGTCATGGCAAATGCAGGTTTCAATTTATAGTCGTTAGTAAAAGACGGCTTACGTTTTTTCTTACGATCGCCAGTCAAGGCAAACGCAGGTCGTAATTTATAGTTGTCAGTAAAAGACGACTTACATTTTTTCTTACAATCGCCAGTCAAGGCAAACACAGGTCGCAATTTATAGTCCTCAGTAAAAGATGACTCACATTTTTATATGATCGTCAGTCACGACAAACGCAGGTTAAAAATTGTTGGTCGCCAATAAAAGTGACTCGCACGATCGCTAGTAATGACATATGTCGTCAATAAAAACGACTTGTACATTGAATCTCACAATCACCAGTCATGGTAAGACGTATGTCAAAACGCAAAAGTCGTAAATAAGTACGACTCGCATATTTTAATCTCATAATTGCCAATAAAGGCAAGTCGCAAGATTAACCGTATAATCACAAGCAAGAGTATTTCAAGAAGGCGATTACGTCCTCCGACGAGTGTTCCAAAGCACTCAAGAGCTTAATGCAGGTAAACTTTCCACCAAGTGGGAAGGTCCTTATCGTATCTCAGAAGTCGTGGGTAAAGGTGCCTATCGGCTCCAAACCCTCGACGGTCGAAATATCCCACGCAACTGGAATGCAACGCACCTGAAAAGGTATTTCTTCTAAATCCTTTTCCTTCTTTCATACGATTTTTTATTGATCACGACGATTACTGACTTAAGCATCGGAGGGTCGTTGGCTAGCCAACTACCAACCTCTGACATTGCTTTATCGCAGGATCGCGCGACATAAGTTACTAAGTCTATCATACGACTTCAGAAAAATCGTACGGTATAAACAATCAGTTTTATTAGACGAATAGATTGTATAACTACAGGAACACATGATTCAAGTTCATCGTATGATCAAATCACACGATCGTAAGGTCTAGCGACCCCACAAGCTAAGTTCTTTACCTTAGAAAAATTTCATGTTCTGAATGAACGCTTTGATCGCATGCGCTTATGTTTGCTTATAAGATTCAAAAAGTCTTATGACTTACGTTCTAATCATTGTATTACAATGGATGCCCAAGTCGCACGACTTCTTGTTCATTTTTGTACTTAATGAATTTTTACAGTTGACATTACATTTGTCCATGACATGTATGAGTCGACATAATACTCAGGTTCAATAGAAAGGTAAATTTTTTTACCGATTATCGCTAAAGCAAAACTTACACAACATATCATAGGTCTTTAGGGACCGTATCGGCTGTAAGCGCCAGATCTTAGGTCTCTAACGACCATATCGGTTGTAAGCGCCAGATCATAGGTCTCTAGCGACCGTATCGGCTGTAAGCGCCAAATCTTAGGTCTCTAACGACCGTATCGGCTCAGAACGCCAGATCATAGGTGTCTAACGACCGTATCGGCTCGGAACGCCAGATCATTGGTCTATAACGACCATATCGGCTCGAACGCCAGATCATAGGTCTTTAACGACCATATCGGCTCTAAATGCCAGATCACAAGTCTATAACGACAGTATCGGCTCGGAATGCTAGATCATTGGTCTATAACGACCATATCGGCTCTAAACGCCAGATCAAAAGTCTATAACGACCGTATCGGCTCGGAACGCTAGAACATAAGTCTTTAACGACTGTATCACAAGATCCTTAAATTTTATCTTGGTTCAATCATCTTATGATCTCCGCCAAGCTTTATTTCGGACCAATCGTCTTACGATTGACTCCTGACCCATACGTCTCATTTTGATAAAGATCGTCTTACGATCACCGTCGGTTCCTTACGTTTTAAGGTCGTCTTACTACCGTCAGATGAACACCACAAGTATCTTGCGCATTAAAAGTCGTCATTCGATCGTCGCAACTTACTTAAACACCATCGACTGGACTCACGATTTTAGCTAACCAAGTCGATTTTCTTAGCAAAAGTGACACGTCTCCGTATAAACACATTTTACTTTGGTACGAGATCTGAAATTCAAATGGATTTGAAATTCAAATCTCGGGGGGCTAACTGTTTGGGTAAAAAATCACACCCTCGACCGACTTGGGAAATTCCCTCGACATGACCCGTGGACCTTGATTACCCTAATATCTACAAAAGTCATACCCCGATCGACAAGGGTAAATACCCATTATTGCCATATCCCCGACATAAGATAGTTGGTTATTAAACGACATCCTGTGTCAATAGTCACTCAAGATAGTGACTTTACATCTCATGATCGCTCGACACGCATCGCATGTCACACCTGTCGCCAGCCACGCGTCGCACGTCACTCATCACTAGTTTTACGTCACTAGTCTTATATCTCCAGTTACGTGTCACCAGTTACGACTCGTTGGTCTTACGTCGACAGTCCCCTGTCGTCGGTTTTATATCGCTCTGGTCCTACGACATCATCATCTTGGTCTTACGACCTAGTGGTCTTACGACATTTTTATCCTAGTCTCATGACATTTTTATAAGACCATTCCTATACTAAGATAAGGTCTTACAAGATATTTACAGTCATATACATGGTCTTGTATTTTGGTGACAGACGTATGCTCCGTAAGACGGACGTCCAGAACTTAAGATGGTCTTACGATTACACTAACCATCAATGGTCGACAGCCGTTTCTTTTGTTCATTAATGCAGGTCTACAAGCCATTATGGTACAACGGTCAATAACGGTCGAGCTCTTAATGACATTAAAGACTCGACAGCGGTTACAAAGCCAATCATCAAAGCGCATTTAATATCGGCATCGGTTACAAGACCAGCCATTAACAACACTAAAGACGACGTCCGTTAGGACAGTTATCGAAGTATTTAATGAGCCAATTAAAGCGCCCGGAGACTATAAATTCCAAGCTCAATCCTCTGTTCAAGGGATATCGAACAACAGACACAAACACTCGAACTCGAAAGAACACTTGAAGCACATAAATCGCTCTCAGAAGAATCGCTCTCGACGCACGACATCAACAAACGACACACAGTTTAAACACACGACACACACTATTTTTACATTCGAAACACTTGTTACTTTACATTTCGAAGCCTTTCCTTCATTTGTATTGTAATCACTGTACGATCGACACCAGAAACACAAGAACATCGCCCCTGTTTGGCGACCATAGTGCACTGTCGACACTCACAGAGTCGACCGCGGTTTTTTCCCTCGTTTTGGGATTTTCCGCGTCACCAAATCTCTTGTCTCTTTTACTTTTTCCTCGCAATTATGTTATTTGGCTTGAGATACGTTTCTTTAGTTGTTAAATGTCCTCATCGACCTTAAGTTGTACTTTTGTGCGATTTTTGGCATTAACAAGAATTAATGAAGAAATTGACATGGCGGTGGGGATTTCATTTCATCATATATGAGGACGTATGTGTTAAAAAATAAATAGGTGATAATTATAAAAAGAGTAAACTACGAATTTGGTCATGTGGTATATCCGTTTCTTTGAAAGTCGTCCCTGTGCATCAATAACTGCAATTTATGTCCCAATAGTTTGCAAAATGTTTTGAAAGTGGTTCATGCTCACTAACTATGTTAGACAACTCAATTAAGTGAAGGGGTATTTTCGTCTTTTTCTTTTACAAGGACAAGTTGTACATATTAATTAAAATAAGAGGGACCAAATTATAATTTACTCTAATTTAAATTAAAGGGGCCAAATTGTAATTTAATTCAATTTAAACCACATCCGGCAATTCTCAGGTCGCCATCTTGCGACCATCTCCGATTGTGACTCCCACCCACCACCGTGACCCACAAACCTGCAGACACCACAAGGACCAACTCTGAACACAAACAACCAACTCTGAACACAAACAGGGACGAGCTCTTGTCCATTTAACCGATCTTTGCCGGAAAAACTCACCATCTCCAAAAAGATTTTAACCGGCCACAACCCTTCCCCCTTTCCCTCCTCCTCCTTCTTCGTGTGGGTTTTTATCCAGAGCTGTGTCACCAACCAAAAGGACGAAGGCGTGTGGGTTTCGACGAGCTCAAACCCAGATTTGGTCCCCAGCGATTTAGTCTCTGTGTGTCTACGTACACCACAAAGATGAAAGGGGGAAATGAGTTTGCTGTGTCGGTGTTGTATAGGAACGGAGAGGGGGAAAAGAAAGGGGAAGGAGATGAATCGTGGATAGGGGTGATGGTGGCCGGAGTTGCAGGTCAGGGAAGTAAGTTTGTCGTTCAAAACCACTATCGATGGCCCTGGTTTGATTTTCAAAGAGAGAGAGAGAGAGAGATAGAGGAAGAGGGAGATGGCCGCTCGAAGGCCAAAGGTTCGCCGGAGGTGGTGACCGGAGTTCGCCGGAGGTGGTGACCGGAGGTCGCCGAAGATGGCCCCTCTTACAGTTTGGCCCCTATAGTTTAAAAAATTGTATAACTTGTCCCTCTAAAGTAAAGACAAAGATACCCCCGACTCTAACAGATAAATTTAACATAGGGACAAAAAGACCGGAGTTAGAGATCAAGGACCTCTTTCAAAGCATTTTGCAAACTATAGGGACTAAAATTGCAGTTATTGAAACACAGGGACGACTTTCAAAGAAACAGATATACCACACGACCAAATTTGTAGTTTACTCTTATAAAAAAATGCAAAAGGAAATTGTGAAATATATGGAATACCTAGGAGTAAATAGGATATTTAAGAATGATATTTTGAATAGATTCTCCATATTAGATTACTATCATATGTTGCAAGAGATGCCAACATCACCAATGCAGTTACTGTTGGAAAAGAATTAGCTTTTTAGAAGATATTTAGGTTTCAATTTTTGGTCTGACAATATCCGAGAAAAGCAAAACGACTCTAGGTAAAGTTGAAGTTTTGAGAAAGCAACAATTTTCAACGTTGTGTAAAATAGAACGATATAAACAGAAATACTTATGCGTAAAATAGCATAAAGACCAGCCTGATGGCTAGATCGGGACTCTCACTCCTCGATACCATGGAATATTTAACGACACACGGAAAAAGAGTAATAGAGCTTGTGGAGAAATTGACCATATGATGACAGCGAGGATTTTCACTTCATATGTTAATGAAACTAAATAGTGGATAAACATAAAACAAATAGACGAATAAAAATATATTGTGAAACACATGTGGAAAAGCTAGAGCAAGTAGGAGCTTGTATAGAAGGATCCCCCGTTTCCGATTGCTATCGGAAGTTGCAAGGGGTGCTAAAAGCGCCAATACGTACTTCTGGACAAAAATTCAGTAGTGTGAAAGTTCAAGTCACCTCCTAAAGTTCACCGCTCTATTTTGCAAAGCAATTAATGTCATAGTAGCCACACATACATATCCCGAAAGTAGGGTTGGTTCTTGACAATCAATGTGCTCAATCAGTGTAAATCGTTGGAAGAATAAAGAGGCCATATTGTCATTACCTGCCCATTCTCTCAGAATATTTAGTAGTGCCTCCTCTATAAGCATAACCTTTACCTTATCAAGCCTTGCAGGATAAAAAGACTTTTATGTCCAGATTAAAGGAAATAAATAAAGAAAGTATTTGAAGGCCTACTTTGATCCTCCTTTGGTGTATATGGTCTGAATCTGAATCATTATTCCAGCAAAATTCATAGACAATGAGCAGTCTAGAGAAAGTATTTGGATCCATAACAGGTCAATCTCTTTGTAATAATGTTAATCCTCTGACACCAATCTCTCATATCAGAGACAAGCAAGATAGAATATTTTTAAGAATCCTCTCATTAATAGCTCAATCTTTGTAATAATGTTAATCAGAGTATGATATCACAACAAGTAATGTAGATAGCATGATCTTAGGCTAATATGGTGGATCATATTTTGTTCATTAATTGTATACATACTAGTTGGCTGCTATAAAAAGCCTTGTATTCTTCTAAGACAAACACAAAGAAATTATATTTTACATGTTATTAATAGACTATGGATCTTAGCTCTGGTTTTTCTACATTCTTATTTGTGTGTCCCTTTGTCCTCATCTTCCAACCCTTCCATCTAGCTAAAGCCCACTTTACCAAACTCAGCAAAAGTAATTACCTACTTGGGCTCCTAACTGAAACCCTTCATCGCTAAAAAAACAAACTATGGGGTTATATTGATGGCACCGTGCAAGACCCCCCATCCCCATAGTTAAACCGATTGTCGGTAACCAACATACCATTATTAAACCATATCCTGCTCATAAAGAGTGGTTTGTCATTGACCAACAAAATGTATCATCATACCAACAAATTCGTCCTCGGCTATTCAATACTCCTGCCACCATAACCCGCCTCCAAACTTCTTAGATCCTCCAATGACACTTCCTCATGCGTCTGAGCGCTCCTCACCTCTTGCAAGCCCTTCGCTAGTTCTGGTTTCTCCTCCTCCCACCAATACCATAGGTGTATCCAGTGAGTGTCTCTTCTGCAAATGGACATTAAGAATGCTCACCCGGTTTCTTAAAAGAAGATGTCTATATGGTTCAACCACCGGAATTCATCGATCAGTCCAGGACATATTATCTTTGCAAGTTGCATAAGGATTTATGTGGCTTGAACCAAGCCCCTCACGGTGGATTTGTACATTTCTTCTCAGTTGGATTTGTTCAAAGTATTGTTGATTCTTTACTATTCATTTATCATCATGAGATGCAACTGTTGGTTCCCGTTTTGCTTATACAAGATTGTCAGATCTATTAGTTCGAATTTATGTTTGATGCGGAAGCGTATTTGAATAACTAATAGATATGATTGATAGATTTAGAACACAATATAAATAAACAGTGAACAGGAAATAATATCTCGAAGTTTACTGAATATATGTATTAAGAACAAATTCAAGAACAGTGAGTAAGCAAAGCTTTAAAACAGATATGACTCTCAAGGTGTTTAAGCTGTGTGTTCTTGTGATGTTTTTCTCTCAAAGTGTTCGATTGATCGATCGATGGATTGATAGATTAATAGGAAGAACTCAACATGAGTCTTCCTTATATACTACTCTAAGGGGACCATAAAGCATATGCTACTATTCACAAAGGACGGTATGAATAGTTGGACGGATGGCATGAACAGTTGGACGTGCTGTATTGCATTTAATGCAGCAGACGTCTATTATGTACTAAGCCCTATTGAATCCAATCAGAGTTTGACACGTTGCAGTTGGACAGGGCATGATACCATGCAAGTTGATGAACAGGTCCTATAACAGTAGCAAGATATTATAAATATCTTTTAAGTCTTTGTTGAAGACCGCAGAGGCTCTGTGAAGTGCCACAGAGGTTCTGCGGTTTGGTCCTTAGAAGAGCAGTCTTCACCGGATTCCGAGTCTTTGGTCTTCTTTGCGCGTATGACAGAGCTTCTGTAGGGCGCCTATTTAACTTCTGTAGCTTCTTGACCTTGATCTCTCGGTAAGTTCGGCAGAGCCTCTGTAAGAGGCTTTCTTCACTTAGCCTATTTTTAACTACTTCTAAATACTTCTATGATTAGGAAGATTGAAGCTAACAATCTCCCCCTAAGTAGTGAAAAATAAAAAAATTAACTTGAGTTTAGTTAGGCTAAGTTAGATAAGACATAGGTTAAACAATACCTCGAAAGTTCTTTCATTCAGAAATATGCCAAAGGCATTTTACATTTGAGTACAATGAAAGATAAACTTTTGACTTGGTTTGCAGAGATTTGAGGTTTGAGAATCAGATTTTGGCATCTTTGAAATCGTTGAAGCTTCTGTTGTCTCTTCCGATTCTTCTGATCTCTTTGTAGAAACTGATGCAAAGTTCTCTTAGGCGGATTGTGGCATCAATCTCTCTGATGAAAGTATCTGCAGCATCTCTATCCATTTTCTCTGTACCTCTGTATTTTACAAGGCTTGCTCTAAACTTGTTCAGAGTACTAGTTGCGTACTTCTGACAATCCATGCACACAAATAGTTTGATTTCTCCTTGTGGGTTTTGAAATACTAACCCGAATCTTGGTTCTATAATGATAGAGTTGGGCACGGCGTCGGGTGGGCAGCGATCTTCTGGTGGTCGTAAATTTAGATGTTTGAGACCAAGATCCTTTCCCAGTTGAAAATCTATCATACTGAAGATTAGAAGCTTTTCCCTCATTGCTTTTCTTAACACTTGATAGGCTCTGGTGTTTGCCTCTGTGTTGTAGTTGTCCTTTGTCCATTGCAGAAGGTCAGGTAGATCATAAGGATTGATATTTCTTAGGTCAGCATCAGCGAAGGTGGTTTCTGAATTGTCTTCTCTTCTGACTTTGTAAAGATTGTACCTGACCCTTGGATAGGTTCTTGTAAAGGAGAACTTGCAGAAGATTACCTTTTTGATCTTGTGGATTGAGAAGACATCTGCTTTGGTTCTTGGCTTTGTCCTTGTGAAGATTTTCTCAAATTCTTCTCTGATCCTTGAATCTGTCACATGATCTGTTGGATGATTGGTCAGAAAGGTTTGTTTATAGAGGTATTTGTATACCACTTCTTCCATCTCTTCATGTGTTGGACCAGGTTGTGGTACTTGTCTTCTGAGACTCTCCATCTGTTGAACAACTTCTGCAGCTCTGCCAGTAAGTGGAATGTCTGACAGGGGCTTTAATCCATATGCCCAATCAACTTCTTCATGCTTTGGAGTTTGGAAGGCATCAAAGGCGCTCTTCATCAATTTCTCTGTAGGCTTGGCCAATGATTTCTTTTTCTTGGGCTCTTCTGTCAGTATTGCTTTGCTTTTGTCTTTGGCTTTTGGAGGTGCAGAACCTGTTTCTTCTGTAGGTTTGGAGGTTGGTGCTTCTGTTGGCTTGATGGTTGCCTCTGTAGGTTTTGACACTTGTGTTTTAGAGGACTTTTGTGGCGATGGTATCGTTGGCTTGAGTTGCTCTGTAACCTCTGTTGGAGGTTCTTTGGTGACTTCTTCTGTGAGCTCTATTTCTGTTGGTGAAGATTGGACATCGAATCTTCTTGCTAATTTGAAAGCTAATGTGAACCTGTGCCTTTCTTCTTCTCTCTGCGACATTCGATCAGTCATTGTATTGTGCATCTTTCTCAGAATATCAGAAGCAGAGGTCGCAGAGGTCGTTGCTCTTATTGGTTTGGTGGCAATCGACTTTCTTCTTGGTATGGTTTGGGGTTTTTCTGTTGATTTTGTTGAAGGACTCTTTTCCAAGTTGATTACCACAGGGGTGGTTGTTGCCTCTGTGGTATGCTGATCAGCTTCTGGAATATTGGTTTCTTCAGGACTTGATTCCACAGAGATGGGTGTTGTCTCTGTGGTCTGTTGATTTTGTTGTTGATCTTGGGTTTGTTCTGGAGGGGCTTGACTGATTGGTTCTGCTGCGATTGGCGGAGTTTGTATTCCTCTGGTCGTAGCTTTTTCCCTTATATTCTCCCCCTCAGGATTATCTGATGGACCAGGATGGTCATCATCAGAATCATCCTGACTTTTATCAGAAGTACCCTCTGCTCTGTAGGAAGCTTTGGGTTTCTTTGGTAGTTCTGCTCCTGCGGCCATCAACTTCGCACATACATCTTCACAGGGGCCGAAAAGAGTTGCAAGCTCTGCTTCTGTGTTGAAGCGCATTCTGCCGACACTTTTTCTGAACTCTTTGACGTAGTTGGCATTTGCAGTAGTGAAGGAGACAATGACTTCAGTGACCTGGTTTATGACATTTTGGCCGAGCTCTGTTAGCTGTGCTCTGGTCATGTAGTCTTTAGGCTGCATCAGTATTGTGTTGCGCATTGCTTCTGCTTGAACGTTTTGCAGAGCCTTCTGTGGATCTGCGGGTGTGATGCTCTGTGATTTGTTGGATTGCTTGTTCATTTGTTCAAGGAAATGTTTTACTGATTCCTTGAATGCAGAAGTTACGGTAATTCCAAAATCTTTAGCAGCAGAAGTGGCTGTAGTTGTTGCAGTTGTTTGCGCGGAAGATTTCATCTCTATGATGGCTGTTTTCACCTCTGTGGACAGATTCTCCATTTTGGTGTTTAGATTCAGCATGGCCGTTGATGTTTTCTCTGTAAAAGATGTGAAAGAGCTTTGCAACTCTTTCATGGTTTGGTTCACATAGGTGACAAGGGTTTGGAACTCATCCCTTGATACTTGTGTCCCTGGTGTAACCTCTGGAGGAACACATTCGTCTCCAGAGTGAGTCCCTGCTCCTGGGACACCTTCGTTCACCCTTGTTTGTACGTTGGGGGTGGAAGGATTTCCATCTGATCTTCGAGCAGAAGCATTTAGTGCTTCAGACTCTACAGAAGTTCTGGGAACGACATTGTCTAGATCCACTTCAGAGGTGGGTACTAGATTATCCTTCTATTGACTCGGAGACTTGTCTAGAGTCTCTTCGTCGTTGTGCTCGCTACTTCTCTCTGAAAGAAGGGTTGGCCCTATTTCGTGCGTGGCAGAGGAAACGAATTCCTCTGTAGGGTGTTCTAGTGTGATCTGGGGCGATTGATCACGAACTATAGGTGAGTCTCTTTGAGGAGACTCCCTAGGAATGGATTCCCCGGTTTTTGTGGGCGCAGAAGTCGAAAGAGTGACTTCTGGCTGGTTGGGTTGGGTTTGGATCGAGCTGTGCTGCTCTATTTCAATAACTCTCTCTACAGCTAGACCTGCGGAGTTAGATGTGTGGGTTGCACTGGGAGTTGGTTTTGGTTGTGTGCCTCTATTAATCCAGGCATCTTTTCTTGTTTCCTCTGCTGTTAAGCATCCACGCACTACATTATTGTCTATCTTTTCAGCTTCTGTAGATATCCGATGGCTTGGAGCTTCTTCTTTATCTTCTGTTGAAGTTCCTTGCTCTGTGCCTAAGAAGTCATACATTTGATGAGAGCCGTATAACCTCATGACGTGTGGATGATAGAGACCTTTCCGTATCCAGACAGCTTCTTCTTCGTCTGAATATACCTCTGAGACCTCCATTCTTGTCTCTGTTAATTCATCTCTATTCCACTGAGCTTCTGTTTGTCCTATTTCTTCTGAAGTTGGGCTTGGACTCCTTCTGTGAACGTCTAATCCTTGCTGAATGAAGGGGTTCTGTAGAATAATAGGTGTCTCAGCTGATTGATCTCTGGGTGTTTGATCATCTTCTTGAAGATGTGTGTCAATGCCGGAAATAGAGAAGTATTGTTCTTCTGGGGAATGGTGGTCGAGAGGTTGTGCCGTCCACCCTGCTGTATTTAAAGTGTTGGCAATGTCGGGGTTCTGTAGGAAATCGTTAATGTTTCCTTGGTGAGCAAAACGATCTGGGGATTGATGGGGCGATTGATATCCCTCTTCTGTCATTTCTTCTTCTGCATCTTCTTCTTCTGCAGTTCTTTCTTCTGCGATTGCTTCCTCTTCTATGGTAACCAATTTTTCATGTGGTTTACCATGCACTTTTTGGATTTCCTCCTCTTTGGTTTTGGTGCCCCTTCCTCTGTGGTTTTTGATTTTCTTTTCTTCTTCTGTTTTGGAGAAGAGGGAGGAGCAGAGGAGCCAATTTCTGTGGCATGAGGAGGTGAAGGTTGATCTTCTGCAGCGCTTATAGAGGTGCCTTCTGCAGTTTTCCTCCTTTTTGATTTTGAAGAGGACTTCTTTCCCATGAGCTCTGCACGTTTGGCTATGAAGCTAAGTTGAATAGCCATGTGTTTTGCTAATTTGTTATCTTTTTCTTCTTGAGTGGAAAGAGGTTCTGCAATCATTGTTCCTAGGGGGACACCTAAACGCGGGGGTGTCATAGGACTCGGTTTAGGAGTTCTATGATCGCGTATATACTCTTTCTTAAGGGTTTTATTCGAGGCATACTTCAGAAGTTTCCTTGACAAAGGTCTGCAGTGTGTGTAGCCATCTACATGATCAGTGGGAATATTTTTGCTCATTGGAAACTGTTTGGGAGTTGGCCCTTCCATTGGCCATTTCTGTATTAGCAACAGAGGTTCGAACAAGACTCCCAGTATTCTTTGGAATTGCAGAGGTGGTAGAAACTTAGGATCGTTCTCTTTGACCCTTCTTGTGTTGTTCTTTCTGTCGATGGTGTTAATGATCTCTTGCATCATTATGGTCGCGTAATCCAGTGGGAGATCATAGTAAACCCCATACATGATGGTTAATATCTGATGTGAGCTCTGGTCAATACTGCCTATCTTCCCTGTCAGACATCTATTAAGAATTGAGAACAAGGTGTTCCACAGAGGTGGTAATCTGCCTCTGCGGAAGTCCTTTCTCTTCCTTAGTGGTGTGTTGTACCCAAGCATTTCTAGGAAACGACAGATCTCGTCGTCTGTTGGTTGCTCTGCGTACTTCTTTAATCCAAGAAGACCCCTTGTTGGTAGGTTGAATTCAAGTGAGAACATTGTTCTATTGAACTTGATTTCCAGATGCTCAGATTTGTCGGGTTTTGAAATGTATCCTTTGATAAGAGAATCATCTTTATCAAATCGGCAACTTTGCCAAAACTGGTTCAGATATCTTACTGGAATTTCTTTGGGGTTCTTGAGAGTATAGGGAAGAGGATATGATTTTCCATTATGTTTAGAAGAATGGCATGGGCTTCGCCGAAAGCAGTGGGTGAGGGGACTAAATAGCAATTGTTGGATTTGATTGGTAGTACTTTTTCGAAATGATCCTTTGCTATGAAGTTTTGAAGATGTGTGGTTGGAACAAAGTCTGCTGAATCGCCGGAATCTTCTAGTTCAATGTTTTGGGCAGGGTTGGGGTTTTCAGAATGTTCAGAATGAGCAGGTGAATGTTCTGGTGAGGTCGCCGGAGAGTGTGCAGGGGAGATAGCTTGAGAAGATGAAGCCATTTGGTACTGAGAATAAGAAATTTGCAGGTTTCGCCGGAGAAGAATGAGAGTTTGTAAAACGTTTATGAGAGGGTAAGCTTGGTTTTTATAGGAGGGTAAAACGGTAGAATTCGAAAGAGTAAAATATATGGCAATGGATTAAAATTTGGAATCCGAACTCAAGTTAGAACGGCGGGTTCAACTTTCTACAGAAAACGTTCCATGTACGCCCAATGAAAATGGGACACGTGGGCCATGTCAGAGGATGACAGGACGTCGTGCGCGGCCCATTAATGCTAGGCGCGTGGGGTTATTCTTAGCCACATGTAGTTCACTCTCAGTAAAAGTAACCGTTATTACTACAGAAATGCCCAAGTAACAGATTGATAGAACTTCTGTAGTTTACAGAGGTTCTGTGATTTTGAAAATCTTTGATGTGTATCCCTTTCTCATATATCTCATTGTTATCATGACTTCTGTGGGGTTCCTTTTCTGATCATCCAATTTTTGATCTGTGTTAAGAGATGTTTTTCGGACATATTTGAAAGTTGGTGTCCGAAAAAAATTGTTATGGAAAAAGTTTTGTTCGAGAAGGTCATGGTGAGTCTGTTTGGTTTCCGAGATAACATTCCAAAAGATCGATAGAGGTTAAAGTTGCGATCTCAGAGCATATTTCTGGCAGAGCTTCTGTTGAGCTCAGCAGAAGCTCTATGACCTTAAATTTCTCATAACTCAATTTTTATGAAACTTTTTGATCTTTTGATTTTTGAAATGTTATCCACAGTATATTTAGGACATATTTGACAATTTGTGTCCTAGAAAACTGTTTTCAAAAACCTTTTGTGCGAGAGACTTACCTTTTGGTTCTTCTTTTCTCGGCAGTGATGTATGACTTCTGTCGATATAGATTCATTGACATTCTTCTTTGGCTTTCCCTTGAAAGTTTTACCTCTGTAGATCATTTCAGGATCCCTTTTTGCTCCCCCTAGATCTAATCACCTCTGTAGATCAGGAATTTTCCTTTTGCTCCCCCTTGACCTATGCTTGGATCAAAGAATGATAAGTTTTGCATAGAACATAGGTCATATTTTCCAGAGGTTCTGTAGGTGTTGTCAGAGGTTTTGAGTAGACTTACAGAAGCTCTGTGATTTTAAGAACTATTTAAGATTGAGAATTTACATACAGAAATAAATTAATTAAAGCAAAAATAATTAGAAATATATACATATTTACAGAAGATAAAGCTATACTTACAGAGGATTTTTACGTCATATTGATCATTCCTAACTTACCCACCAAGAAATTGAATCTTTTCTCGTCTAAAGCTTTGGTGAATAAGTCCGCGAGTTGATATTCTGTGGGCATGAAATGCATTTCGATTGTACCGTATTCAACATGATGTTTCAAGAAATGGTATCTTATATCGATATGCTTGGTTTTTGAGTGTTGCACAGGATTGGCAGAGATAGCAATGGCACTCTTGGAATCACAGAAGATTGGTATTTTGAATAGGATGTGGTCGTAGTCTTTTAGCTGAGTCTTCATCCATAGAACCTGAGAACAACAGCTAGTAGCAGCAACGTATTCAGCTTCTGCAGTGGATGTTGAGACACAATTTTGCTTTTTGGAGGTCCAACTGACTAGTTTACCACCTAGGAATTGACAACTCCCAGAGGTACTCTTTCTGTCGAGCATGCACCCTCCATAGTCTGAATTTGTATAAGCTTTAAGACTAAAACCAGAGTTCTGTGGATACCAGAGACCGAGATTTTTGGTCCCTTTAGATATCTAAAGATTCTTTTCACAGCATCATAGTGTGATTTCTTTGGATTAGCTTGATAACGTGCACAAAGACATGTGGCATGCATAATGTCAGGTCTGCTTGCAGTTAAGTATAACAGAGATCCAATCATGCCTCTGTAGAGAGTGCATTCTACAGAGATGCCATCTGGATCTAAGGATAACTTATTTCCAGTGGCCATTGGAGTTTCATTGCAGAGGTATCAGAGAGGCTATACTTGAAAAGAATGTCAGAGACATATTTGGCCTGATTTATAAAAATTCCCTCTGATGTTTGTTTGACTTGGAGTCCGAGGAAGAATGTTAGTTCTCCCATCATACTCATTTCAAACTCACTCTGCATGAGTTTTTCAAAACTTTTGCACTCTTCTGTGTTAGAAGACCCAAAAATTATGTCGTCCACATAGATTTGTACAAGCATTATTTCACTGTTTTTACGTTTATAGAATAAGGTAGTATCTGTTGTACCTCTGTTGTAGCCATTTACTAGAAGAAAGGTAGAAAGTCGTTCGTACCATGCTCTTGGAGCCTGTTTCAGTCCGTACAGAGCCTTTTCAAGGTAGTATACATGCCTTGGGAACTCTGAGCTTTCAAACCCTGGTGGCTGATTTACGTAAACCTCTTCTTGGATTTCACCGTTGAGAAAAGCTGATTTTACGTCCATCTGATAGACTTTAAAATCTCTGTGGGCTGCGAAGGCTAAGAATATTCTTATTGCTTCGAGCCGTGCGACAGGAGCAAAAGTCTAATCGTAATCTATGCCTTCTTCTTGTCTATAACCTTTGGCCACCAATCGTGCTTTGTTTCTGATGACCACTCCATCTTCATCCTTCTTATTTCTGTAGACCCACTCCCAATGGCCTGTTTCCCTCGTGGCAGAGGTACTAAAGTCAATACTCTGTTACGCTCAAACTGCAGAAGTTCTTCTTGCATGGCGTCTACCCAGTTTGGGTCATCTAGTGCTTCAGAAATCTTCTTTGGTTCTATCACACTAATAAAATTTGTAAAGAAACAAAATTTAGCAGTGGCAGACCTGGTTTTTACTGAGTCAGAAGGTTCTCCGATTATTTGGCTTGGAGGATGGCTTTTTGTCCACTGAGTGGTGCGAGGAAGATGGTCATCAATGTCATCGAACCTTTCTTCAGAAGCTTCTTGTGGATCTTCTTCTTGTATAGCCTCTGTCGTTCTTCTTACCTTGGTAGAAGATTCTACCATTTGAGGAATGGTTGGTATGAGTGGTGGTGGAGTTTGTTCCTCTGAGGACGTATAGTCTTGGTCCTCAATTACCTCTGTAATTGGTTCTTCTGTGGATTGTGGGGTTTGTTTTTCAGCAGCTTATGTGGTCGTTTTTCTTGATGTTTCATCTTCTGCATTTTCTTCTTCGGCATTTGCATCTGTAGTATTTATAGAAGAAGATGAAGCATTATTTGGACCAGTTAGAGTCATACCTGTAGGATTTTGTCCAACAGAAGATGGTTCTTCAGAAACTCTGATGGTTCCAACAGAAAGATCAATGTCATCGTGGATCATCTCTAAAAATAGAAGATTCAAGTTTTCTTTCGTTTGCGAGATGCCAGAGGTTTCTCTTTTAAGTTCGAGTTCTGAATGGATTTGCTCAGAAGTCATTTGGAAAGAATCATCAAAAGAAACATTGATACTTTCTACGATTTTGCGAGATCTTGTAAGGTATACTCTGTAGGCTTTGGAAGTGGCAGAGTATCCAATGAATTTTCCTTCGTCAGCTTTTACTTCAAACTTTCCTCTTGAATCTCTGTCGTTTAAAACAAAGCATTTACATCCAAACACATGGAAAAACTTGATGTTTGGCCGCCTTTTGTTGATCAGTTCGTAAGGAGTCTTGATGTGTCTTTTCACAATGGTTGACCGATTCTGTGTGTAACAAGCGGTAGAAATTGCTTCTGCCCAAAAGTTCATCGGTAATCCGTATGCTGATAGCATAGTTCTTGCGGCTTCCACGAGCGTTCGATTCTTCCTTTCGACTACGCCATTCTGCTGTGGAGTGCGTGCGGCAGAGAAGTTCTGTGATATTCCTTCTGTAGAAAGATAGGCTTCAATGACAGAGTTTTTAAATTCTGTGCCATTGTCACTTCTTAACTTCTGTATTCTGCATTCATAAAGAACTTGGATTCTTTTCATTAGATTAATCAAGATGATTGGAACATCCGATTTCTTTCGAACAAATTCAACCCATGTGAAGCGTGAATACTCATCAATTAAGACAAGTATATATTTCTTGCCACCTAGGCTCTGTATGGCAATAGGACCGCAGAGGTCGACATGAAGCATGTACAGAGGCCTAGTGCACGACACATCTGTTTTGCCTCTGCGGGAAGTTCTTCTGAGTTTTCCCATCTCACAGGAAGAACACAAGTGATCTTTATTAAATTTAACATTAGGCAAACCTTTAACTAGATCAAGTTTGACCAATTTATCCAAGGTGTGAAAGTTCAAGTGACAGAACCTGTTATGCCATAACCAGGCTTCTTTACTTTCGCAAGCTACAAGGCAAACTTTGTCCTTGGTTGTTGAACAAAAGTTCATCAGATACAGATCACCTTTTCTTTTGGCTCGCAGAAGTTCCATTCATGTGTCTTCACTTTGAAAAGAGCAGAAAGTCCTTTTGAACAAGACATTAAATCCTGTATCACAGAGTTGACTTACACTAAGTAGGTTGTGTTTAAGGCCGTTCACATATGCAACTTTGTATACAGAGACGTTTTCCTTCTGTATGACTCCATAGCCTTTGATGTGTCCCTTCTTGTTGTCTCCAAAAGTTACAGATCCACCATCGTGTGTTTCTTTGTACGTGGATAGTAAACTTCTGTCGCCAGTCATGTGCCTTGAGCATCCGGAGTCAAGATACCAAATTGGCACATACCGCTTCTGTAAGACAATCACAGAGACTTAGGTACCCATATCCATATGGGTCTAATATTGTTAGAATTTTTCAAGTTTGCCTTAGCATTCTTGAAATACATTTTATCTTTTGTAGAAAGATCAGATTTTATCTCTCTAGGTTATGACTTTGGAGTTTGAATTTTAGTGGAGAGTAAGCAATCTGGACTTGAGAAGTGATTTTTTAATCTGAACATTAGATCAAAACAATGACAGTATTTAATATGAGACGTGATTTGTTTGAACTTTTCATTGAATTCATTGAACTGAGTCACAGAGGCATTACATTCGTTCTTAACATTAGATTTCCTATTACAAGAAGATCTATGAATACTATAATGTTTTTTCCAAAAATCTTGTTTAGGTCCTGCCTTCTGTGAGTCTCTTCTGTGGTGAACGTCTGTCTTCACTGTCACAGAGGAAAGATATTTGTTAGCTTTAGGCCTTAAAGGTTTTGAAAATTTTGAGCTTTTAGGATTTTCAGAGGCCTTTTTCAAATTATCAAGCTCTGTAGAGGTTTTGACTTGTATACGCATTTTTAGAAAATTTGGACAGATAGGTATCTCTGTGATTTTCTCTTTTGGAGAAATTGTTCTGTTAAGAACATCAGAGGAGAATTTAACATCCTCTGTGTCACAGTGAATTATCCCTGATTTAGAATCAGTCTCTGAGTCATCAGAGGATGAATCGTCCTCATATACAGAGGTTGAGTCATTTCTTTCGACAGAGGCTGGATTTTCTGAGCATGTATCGTACGAGTTTTTTTCCTCTGTAGAAAAACTTTCATAGATGGCAGAGGTTTCAGATGAGATCTCTTCAGCGAGAATTTGATCTATAGAAGATGTACAGAGATTTTCTAAAGCATTTGATTTCAAAACTTCCAAAATTTCTTTTTCAATTGATCTTTTAAGATTTTCTTCTGAAAAGATGGGTTTAAACTCAGGAGCTTTTGCAGATAATTTCTTTTTGACATCTATCATACAGACAAAAGCGACCTGTGTTTGAGTCTCTGGTTTACCAAACTTAAAGATACCAATCTGATATTGTGTTTTCAGATATTTCTTTGGTTTGATTCCTCTATTGACAGAGGTTGAAGATGATGAATCTGTGTTTTCAAACCACACATTGATCATCTTCGTATGTTTCCTTAAGTGAGGTTCTTCAGAGATTTTAACCCTTTAACTTACAGAGAGTAAGTTTGGAAAAATTGGTTTATTTGTTTTTCCTATCACAAACAGAGAAGACAGAGGTTTAAGTCTTTTGCCTTCAACACCTAGAGTAATATCATCGTACCCTATACCTCGTCTTCCTATTTGTGAGTTTACTTTCTCATACACCTTTTGTGCATCTTTATAGTTTTTAAGTAAAACCTCTCTTCTGAGTAGATCTTGCCAAAGTACCTCTCTCTCTTTTTGAAAGTATTCTTTGAGAGCTCTTATGTCAGCTGTTTCACTCCTAGAAATTGAAAGCTCTTTAGTTTTGACTTTTAAAGCAGAGGTTAATTCAGAAATTTACCTTTTTAAAGGATCTACATTTTTGCTCCAATATTTTTCTACTATTTCCTTTTCTTCAAAATTTTTGGCTTTTTCTTGAGTGAGAAGCCTTACTACTCTCTCATTAAAGATGAGTCTTTTCTGAATACTTTCATTTATCTCTTTGAGTTCAATCAGTTCAATGTTAAGTCTAACTGAATCATTTTCTACATATTGAATACAAGAGGTAGAGTTTGAAATGGATACCTCATTGTCAGTGCCCGAGTCGACTTCTGCCATGCCACAGAATAGGGCATTGGTGGTGAATTCATCATCAGAGGTAGAGTCTGACTCGAAGTCCTCCTTATTTGCTTCAGAATGCCCTTTGTTCGCCATTAGGGATTTTTGTGCATAGTATTCAGCCTTCTTTTTGTAAAAAGCTGAGTCCTTCTGTGGGCGATTTTGTCTACTTCTGCAATCTTTTGCGAAATGGCCTGGCTTGCCACAGTTGAAGCAACCTTGGGAGGTGTTTCCAGTTCGATCGCCGGACTTCTGTTGGTCTCCACATTTCTCTGTTCGGCATTCGTTTGCATAATGACCAGGCTTACCACATTTGTAGCATTCTTGTGTGTGGCCTACCTTGTCATCTGACCTCTGTCGGTCATTTCCTCTGTAGTTTCTGTCGCTCGACCTCTGTCGGTCACTTCTATAGTCTGACCTCTGTTGGTCACTTGATTCTTCTCTTCTTTCATCATCTCTTCTATCTCTCTGGTTGTCTCTGCTATATCTGTTATTTCCAAAATTTCTTTGGCTACCTCTGAACTCTCTTGTCAATAGAGCCAATGATTTAGCTAATGACGCAAGAGTTATTTCTTCCTCTATCAGCTCGTCTTCTTCGCTATCAACCATCACTATTTTCTTCTTCTCCTTCTTCTTCTCCTCTATTGCTCTCTCATTTCTCGGCCTTTCTGTAGCCTCTGTTGATTTACTAACCAATGCGTATGGTGCAACGGCTATTGTTTTATCCTGTGCTATTTGAGGCTCTTGTGCAACTAGTGTTCCATAGAGATCAGAGAGTGTCCATGAGTCTAGATCTTGGTTTGTTTGTAAATACATAGACAGTTGAAGCCACTCATCATTCAGACTCTTTAGAAACATGACGTTATTTTCTTCCGAGGTTCTGTGAATGCCAGACTTTCTACATTTGTTTATGAGAGAGTTGAACCTATCGTACGTTGTTTGTAGAGATTCTGTTGCAGAGGCTCTGAATGCATGATATTCATTTATGTATTGTGCCCTTCGGTTCTTCTGTGTTTTAGCACCCCCTTCCAACTGTCTTTCTAATTCTTTCCAAAGATCGTGCGCAGTTTCGCATGCATCTAAGGATTGAAAAAGCTCGTTGGGGATAGCCATTATCAGGATTCTTTTTGTTTTCTGTGCAACTTCATCTTCTGCCTTATCTTCATTTGACCATTCTTCTTTTGGCTTTGGTTTTTGATGTTCAGGGATTTCTGGAGATTCAGCAGTAGCTGGTACTCGTGGTACTGCTATCATGGGAACAGGAGGAAGGTTGTAAAGATATTGTACTAGATTTTTTTCAGTACCCTCAAAAAAATGAACCATTCTTATTTTCCATTGAGGATACTCATCTCGTAGGAGAGTAGGAGGCTTGGTGAGTGAACCAGCAGTAAAGAAGTTATTTGTATTTGTCATTGTTAAGGTTCTGAAAAGATAGTATGATTAAAAAGTATGAGTCTGAAGATCTGGAAAGTTTTCTGGGTTTGAACAGTTCTCAGAGTACACTTAAATGGAGTTTTAACCTAGAGATGAGGAAGAAAAAAATGATTTCTATCACTAATCTTGTAAAAACGAGGATCACTTGATATTGAAAATCAAGCTTTGCTCTGATACCAATTGTTGGTTCCCGTTTTGCTTATACAGGATTGTCAGATCTATTAGTTCGAATTTATGTTTGATGCGGAAGCGTATTTGAATAACTAATAGATATGATTGATAGATTTAGAACACAATATAAATAAACAGTGAACAGGAAATAATATCTCAAAGTTTACTGAATATATGTATTAAGAACAAATTCAAGAACAGTGAGTAAGCAAAGCTTTAAAACAGATATGACTCTCAAGGTGTTTAAGCTGTGTGTTCTTGTGATGTTTTTCTCTCAAAGTGTTCGATTCATCGATCGATGGATTGATAGATTAATAGGAAGAACTCAACATGAGTCTTCCTTATATACTACTCTAAGGGGACCATAAAGCATATGCTACTATTCACAAAGGACGGTATGAATAGTTGGACGGATGGAATGAACAATTGGACGTGCTGTATTGCATTTAATGCAGCAGACGTCTATTATGTACTAAGCCCTATTGAATCCAACCAGAGTTTGACACATTGCAGTTGGACAAGGCATGCTACCATGCAAGTTGATGAACAGGTCCTGTAACAGTAGCAAGATATTATAAATATCTTTTAAGTCTTTGTTGAAGACCGCAGAGGCTCTGTGAAGTGCCACAGAGGTTCTGCGGTTTGGTCCTTAGAAGAGCAGTCTTCACCGGATTCCGAGTCTTTGGTCTTCTTTGCGCGTATGACAGAGCTTCTGTAGGGCGCCTCTTTAGCTTCTGTAGCTTCTTGACCTTGATCTCTCGGTAAGTTCGGCAGAGCCTCTGTATGAGGCTTTCTTCACTTAGCCTATTTTTCACTACTTCTAAATACTTCTATGATTAGGAAGATTGAAGCTAACAGCAACACATCTTCCTTTTGGATTATGTCTAGCTATGACATTGTTGTGGCTAGTAGCAGTCATCAGATCCTTCAAACGTTTATCGAGTGTTTGGGTCAAGAATTTGGGTCCTTTGCACTATTTTCTTTGTTTGCATGTACATAAGAATTCAGATGGCTAAGAAAGTTGATCTTCACTCACCTAATGATGTCGTTCTTACTGATCCTACATTATATTGTGAAATTATTGGGTTTCTACAATATCAAACTGTTATAGTCGCTAGACTTGGACCATTTATCCTATATATATATATATATATATATATATATATATATATATGTTAGAACCTCCATTCTCTCTTTAATGACTCTTTTGTAGAGTAATCTAATGGCTTTCACATATTCCCATAATTACAATCACATGTCACGACATTTCGTATGTGGTGCATTGTGTTTAACAATTTATGAATCAACCTCGATATCATTAACTCGTTGCGAGTAAACCCATCCTCGTATACATGAAAGTACTCTAAGTCACAACTTAATGTTCACTCCTCAGCGTCAAAAAGTGTGCTTATCATTGTACTATGATGTTGTTGCCCAGTTACTCGTCCACTACTGGTTACTTAGCATAACTTATAGCTTGGTTCAAATCTTGTCTCTTAGTGTCCTAAGAAACAACCAACAGTTGCCATTCTAGTGTGGAATTTGGATATTGTGCCCTTGCACATGCGTGTGCATAAAAGACGTGGTTGGAACTTAGTATATCTGCTCTATGAACATGGTGCTCACATTGATTTTCCTGTCCATCTAAACTGCGATATTCTCAGCACCACGTACATGCATGGCCTGCAATCCCGTATTTCATGAATGCCCGTAAAGCCATATTCCGCTATGCTCTATAAAGAATATATATATATATACATAGATAGATATATAGATAGATAGATAGATATTCTTGTAAGATACACACAAGGAAATTATATTTTACAGAATCATATGGAAAGGACCAAATCATAGCTTCTATGGCAAACCAATCTCCAAACAGATCCTTCTATCCCATATTCAAAAAGAGTTTCGACCCTCTCAGAGTCATGTTCTTCTCTCATACCATTCTCCCTGTAAGTTTGGACAACACGAATCTTCAAGTATTGGAAGTTATATGGTGTCCTGTTCAGTGGAGATTGTATTAATGTCCTGGAACCTCAAAGGGATCCCCAAAAATGCAAAAAAAAAGATTTCCAATACTTTTTGGAATCAGCCCTATCAAGCATGTGAGAGTAGTGCAACCCAATGAACACACCTATTTTTTTTGGAAAAAGGGGACGGAACCCCTAGGAAAAACTTTATTCAAAACAAAAAGCAACTACAGGGTATGAGGGGCATACCCCAAGACAAAACATCGCCGTAAAAAGTGTTTGGGCAACACTGATAACAACGGTCTCACCTTAAAACCCACAATGGAGTGAAGGACCCAATTACAAACTAAATTACATCTCCAACAATACACCTTGGAATAAGTCATGGGCCTTAAAGAAAATCTTCTCCTGAAAAGCACGACCCACTTTGAGGAGGAGCCCATACTAATGTAAGCATTATCCATGTCCTCTTTGTACTTCAATCTCAAATCCCTACTATTCATCATCATGTTCTCCACCTTTTAACCCCCATTTCTTCATGAATTGATTGACCATATTTCCCTTCTTAAATTCAGCTCCCATGATCTTGAGTTTAATACACTGCTTAATAGAAGAGCAAACCCCAATCACATCTCTCTCTTTTCCTTGGAAAATCCTGGAGTTCCTCTCCTGCCAAATAGCATAAAACACAGGGCTAACCACCCATCTTTTGAGGAGGCTTCAACAAGTGTTTTTGCAAGGAATGTCACTGATTTTGGTTAAGTCTGTTCCATCCATCATGCTTCTCACTCACGTCAACAATCAAGTCTGCCATGTTAACTAAACCCAGAAGATTCGACCAAACATCCACAGAAAAGCAACAATCCAAGAATAAGTGTTTTATGCGTCTCAACATGAATTTTGCATATCCGAGGAATCACCAACAATCTATCCGACCGATCAGTCTCTAGTACGAAGTATCTCCTTTAAAGCAAACCAAAAAATAAATGCATGCCTTGGAATGTTTTTATGGAACCAAACTCTGTCCGTCCAAGTCACAATTTCTGTATTTTGCTTAATAACATCCCAAACAGCAGCAGTACTAAAATCTACTAACCTGCCATTATTTCCTCTCCACTTGATCACATCTTGGACATTTGCCCTAATTCTTGGCTTGAAACTCCTCAAGAAAGATCCATGCTTGAGTAAGACTTCACAAGGCCAATGCCATGAGTTTCCATCCCATAAGTCACTCACTTTACTATGAGTAGAAAGCCCTGCTTGGAAAATGTCTCTCTTAGAAATAAACTTGCATAACGGGCAAGTTGGGTGCCAATTATCAAACCATAGAGACGTACTTGACCCATCACCAATCAAGTGAATAATGTTATCCCGAACCTTTCCCCATATTCTAACAATCTTCCTCCATCCCCAAGCCGCATTATAAACCTCATTTACATCCCAAAAGTTTGTTAGGAAAATTTATCGTGCCAAAATACGAGAAGCCCACGAATGATTTCTAAGGTCCTAAAACGAGTAGAAATCCAAATGCACAATAAACCCAACAACGAATGCGGATAACAATAATCTAGATGATGCACAATAATTCTCTAACGTAGAAAATAACCCACACGAGATATATACATACGTATAAATAATTCTTATATACATCAATGATATATATATATATAGGGCAAGATCACAACAAATAACACCAAGATTTAAAATGGTTCCACTATCGTTGTGATAGTGTACGTCCACCGAAGAGAGAGGGCAAGAATATTATTACCAACCGAGAGAAATTCCAATGTGTTATCTAGATCCTTCGATCAACTAATCAGCTACCAAAATCTTCCTCGATATATATATATATATATATATATATATATATATATATATATATATATATATATATATATATATATATATATATACATACACCACCGAGAGGAAGAAACAAAGGAGGAAGAAGAGATGAAGTCTAAGATGACTTCACCCTTTTACAAGTGTTTGAGAGGTCTGGTGTTGGTGTGATTTTTCCTCAAGAGTGCCATAGCCATCACCAGCAATCCGGTCCAGCATACGAAGACCAAACATATAGATGTGTGCTACCACTTCATTAAAGATCATGTTGAACGAGGTACGATCGAACTCTATTTTGTAAGTACAAAAAATCAATTAGCAGACCTTTTTACCGAAGCTTTGGACGGAAAAAGGTTCAATGAACTCGTGCCCAAACTAGGTATGCTAAATTTAAAAGTCTAATCCACCGCTGCACTCGTCACACCTTCTCCTCACTTCGAGTTAACTGTCTCTCAAGTCTATCCTACCTTCACTAGGATATGCACAAGAAACACTTGCTTCTTAGTGCAGTCTAGGTGTTTCAAGCACATCGATGCATCCTCTTCTATATTCATTTAATAGTTTTTGCTTGTGTTTCGATTTTCTGCATGTTTCTTTATCTTGTTTATATTCGTCATTGTTTTTGTTAGGACCATAAATGTCCTACTTATCATAAAGATGTATAAATAATTAAATAGAGCTTAATTAGATTTATTATTTATTGTAAAAGCCTTAATTGCATTAAATGGACTTAGTTTAGTCTAATGGGCTTAGGCCATGTTTGTCTAAAAGCCTTAGTATATAAGGTTTAGTTAACCTTAGAATTAGGTTAGCAATTTGTAACACCCCGCTTACCACGACACAATATTGTCCGCTTTGCCCCACTGGCTCACGGCTTTGTTCTTGGCGACCTGGCAAGGACTTCGCAAGGACTTCCCAGGAGGTCACCCATCCTGATACTACTCCCACCCAAGCACGCTTAACCACAGAGTTCCCAAGGAACCCGCATGCTTGTGGCCCCAAAACGCGTTGTGTCTGGTAAGGCCAAGGTTTACTAATATACCCAGCATCTCTCCTAACCTCTAAAGGATGTGGGATATGCCTAAGGTGTTACACACACCCCCCCTTAGGGACTCATCGTCCTCGATGAGGTTTGCCCCACCATCCCGAACGGCACAGGAGTGGCTCTGATACCATTTGTAACACCCCGCTTACCACGACACAATATTGTCCGCTTTGCCCCACTGGCTCACGGCTTTGTTCTTGGCGACCTGGCAAGGACTTCGCAAGGACTTCCCAGGAGGTCACCCATCCTGGTACTACCACCCAAGCACGCTTAACCACAGAGTTCCAAAGGAACCCGCATGCTTGTGGCCCCAAAACGCGTTGTGTCTGGTAAGGCCAAGGTTTACTAATATACCCAGCATCTCTCCTGCCCTCTAAAGGATGTGGGATATGCCTAAGGTGTTACACAATGATACCATTTGTAACACCCCGCTTACCACGATGTGTAACACCTTAGGCATATCCCACATCGGCCGTGGACAGGAGAGATGCTGGGTATATTAGTAAACCTTGGCCTTACCAGACAGAAAGCGTTTTGGGGCCACAAGCATGCGGGTTCCTTGGGAACTCTGTGGTTAAGCGTGCTTGGGTGGGAGTAGTACCAGGATGGGTGACCTCCTGGGAAGTCCTTGCGAAGTCCTTGCCAGGTCGCCAAGAACAAAGCCGTGAGCCAGTGGGGCAAAGCGGACAATATTGTGTCGTGGTAAGCGGGGTGTTACACAATTGATTAGCCTTCCTAGAGATTCATTAGAGAGATTATTGTTAAGAAATCGTTCTTTACTTTGATTGTAATATTCTCTGAACGATACGTTGAATGAATACGAGAGGGATGGCAATTTGAAATCATTAATTGTTCTTGTTATTGCTCATTGATTATATTGTTACCTGCTCAATCTAGGACTCACAATTGGCATCAGAGCAGACGGACGAGATTGATTCAAAGCCTTCCTATTGAATTCTGGTAAGATTTTGACTTTTCACGTCTGTGTACTCTTGAAAAATGAAAATCTCGATTCTGATAAAATTGATTGTTTCTGTTTATTGGGTTGTGTTAGCATCATTGTTATAAGTCATTCTGCAAATTTTCACATCCTAATTCGTCCATTTGAGTGGTTAATTAAGCAAATCAAAATCAAAAGTTTTCGTTGTGTTCTTCATCAAAAATCGAATTTTTAACATCAAAACTTGTTGTTTTTGCGTTAAAATCGACTGGGTTAGTGTTATTTTTGTGTTTGCCATTGTTCCTAATCTTTCAGGATCGATTTTGAGAAACTCTAGTTGATTCCCAAGCGATTGAAAACTCACAGCCGCAGAGTACGGATAACACAGCCGTGGTTTCCGGACAAATCTACATTGTCCGGACGTTTGTGTTACTTCATCCGGGTTCGTCCTGCTTTCCGGGTAAGTCATCATTGCGGGTAAGTCATCATTCCGGGTAATTCGTTATACTCTAAATCATTCCGGGTAATTTGTTCCGGAAACCCAGCACTTTCCGGTAAAGTATTTTATCCGGACAAGCCAAGGTTTCCGGTAATCAAGTTTATCCGGAAACTCTGTCTACCCGGTAAGTTTAGTATTCGTTAATTGTATCCAGAAAGTATCATCATCCGGTAAGTCTTTTCTTCATATTACTCGGACACCTTTCTTATCCGGAAAGCTTAAGCTATCCGGATTCTTCAGTTTATCCGGATACCTGTGAGATTTTTGAACTGTTCTTAATTAATCTGATCCGGACACTTCCAGATCAGGCTCTTATTTGGATTCCTATCCAGTAAGCTCACTCTTAGTTCATATCTGTCGTAGAACCTGCGTTAGGATCCCACTCATAGTGCCTTGCGTTAGGTTTACACTTTGAATCAATCTACACGTCTGACGATCACTCCGTTGCAACCAAAGATGTCTACTTCGCGCGAAGCTCTTGCAATCGGCACCGACTCTAAACCACCGTGTCTCTTTCCAAATGAGTACAGCCAATGGCGCGACAAGTTCATGCTCTTCATAGAGTCCAAGGACAACTACGAGTACATCAAGAGAGCTCTTGAAGATGGTCTAATCCCTTGGCCGATGAATGACATAGCAGCAACTGCAACTGCTCTAGCTCGTAGTACGAAAAAGACTATCGCCGAAATGACCGAAGATGAAAGAGGCATGATCGAAGGTGAAAAGCATGCAAAGAGATATCTTGTCCAAGCCCTTCCCAACCCAATCTATACAACTATCGACAGCTACAAAGAAACGGCAAAGGGCATGTGGGATCAAGTGGCCTGAATGATGCGTGGGAGCGATGTCGGAAATCAACTAAAGATCAACAGCGCGATAACCAAGTTCGATGGTTTCAAGCAGCGCACCGGCGAATCTCTCACACAGACCTATGAACGGTTCTGCTCACTTCTTAATGAACTGAACAAGAATAAGATCACTCGCTCCAACACAGAAAACGCGCTCAAATTTCTCAATAATCTGCTGCCGGAATGGAAGGTGTTTGCTTCTCATGTCAAGCACAACAACTTGATAGAGAACATCGGCATCAATGTACTCTATGAGACACTTCTTCAAGACGAAGATGAAGTGAATGATATTCTGAGCGAGAAGAAGACTGACTCAAAGCCAACTGCTGATCCTATTGCACTCATATCCTCCAAGAAAGGGAAATCTTCGAGCGGTCACTCTAAACGTGCTCAAAAGCAAAGCTCTTCCGAATCTGAAAAGGAAGACAGTGACTCTAATGATGAAGTATCTGACTTCAAGAAAGCGATAGCTCTGCTTACGAAATCTTTCCAACAACAAAAGTACTATAAGAAGCCTCCGTCCAACAATCAGCGCTACTCCACCTCCTCCAAGAAGCGCCATGACCATCAGGACAAGTATGAGGGAAAGAAGAAAACTGATGAGCAAGGGAAGTCAAAGAAGAAGGAGAAGACTGAGAAAGCAGAAAGTAAGAAGAAGGATGAGCCAGTGACATGTTACAACTGCGGAAAGCTTGGTCACTTTGCTAAATATTGTACGAGGCCTGTGGTAAAGAATTCTCACTACTACAAGGAAAACCTCGCATTGGCTGAGCAAAAGGAAGCTGGAGAAGCTATGTTTGTGGAAAACGACTACTGGTTGGGTCGTTCTGATGATGAAAGCGATACTGATGGTGCAAATGCTTTCATGGGCTATCATTCTCCAGCTGATGAAGAGAAGACAAGTCAGGTATGTGATTCTTCCGAACAAGATTTCTTGAATAAAATGCAATCTTTTACCGACCAGGCAGATTCCTTTAAGGCCACCACTAAAGAACAAAAGCTTAAGATTAGTTCACTAACCAAAAAGCTAGATGTTCAAACAAGAATAACTGAAAAACATAAGTCTGAAAATGCTATGTTAAAGGAGAAATGCAAAAATCTTTCAATAGCACCTAAAGACTTAAGGGCCAAATTATCTGATCTTCAGTCTCAGTTTGATCAGTGCATGAATGAGAAAGAAGAACTTGTTTATCAATGTTCCTCTCTTCAAATTCAGCACAAGGAGTTTGTTGCTAAAATTCTTGATCTTGAAACCAAACTCCACAAAAGAGGTCAAACTGATCAAACCATCTTTCTGAATAAACCCAAGGAGTTCACTTATTTTAACAAAGAGTGGGGAATCGGATATGATAACCCACACTATTTGTAAAAGGGAAGATATCAAACTCCTACTCTGTATGATTTTGCATGTTTTGGGTTAGATAAAATGTATCCGGAATATGCCATTCAATGGACTAGCCCTCTTGAACCTGAAAAGGAAGAGGAAACCGAGGAATATAAACGCGCACACAAACGAGGAATACAACTTCCGTTTTGTTATGAACCTTTGAATTATTCCTATCAAAAGAACAAAAAGTATCTCTCAAATGACTACTTCGACCCTTACAACGTAGCTAAGCCCAAGGATTCCTCCAAAAAGGATGAGGACCAAACACCTGCAACCAAGACTGAGACGGACGAGTTTAAACTCTATGTCCCCCCTCTCATCTTGGAAGCAAAGATTGTCGAGTTGGAGGAGTCGTTTGAGAAAGAAAGGTCTATTTTTCAAAACGAAAAGAAAACGCTAATCTCTGAGATTGAGATACTCAATTCTGAGAAACTTGAGAATCCACAACCGGTCAAAACCGAAGTTGTGTCTGATGAAGGACAGGAAATCCTTTGGGAAGAAATCACGAAACTCACATCAAAGTTGGCTGCCTTGGCAACAGATGCGATGCAAGAGTATGCAAAAAATGGTCAGCTCCAAGAGCAAATTGACCAACTCAATTCTGAGAAGCAGATTTCCCCCGAATCTTCCTCGAATTCATCTGATACGTCTTCATGCAAAGTTTTCTTAGGTAAAATATCTACCACACAAGACGGTAATGATTCTCAAGATGAGTGTATTAAAAGGAATTTAAACTCTGATTTTTTCCTAGCTTCCGCACCGAATTCCCCAAAGCACACTTACACTAAGTGTTCCTCGCCTTCCTCACCTAATCCAAGTCCTGCAATTCCGGAGATAAATTTTTCTGAATACATGAACTCTGAAGGTAACTCTGATGGAGAGTTTGAGTCGTTCCCTTTCGACAAACCTCTCCTGAGTCACACTGATTTTTGTCTCTAGTAGTCAATCGTCCGGTCAATTTTTTAAAGGGTAGCAGTTCTAACACAAAGGCCCCAGTTGTGATCAAGATTTCACAATCAAAACCAACTTCTAAACCTGTTTCTAAAAAGCAGTCACAACCGAGGCAAAAGACCGAGCAATTGCCTACCAAAGATACCGTTCCTTCCAAAGTCACTGACCATTCCGTCCCTGTTGTTTCAGATAAAATTGGTCAAGCAAAACAAGAAAAACCAAAGTGGCTGAACAAGGAACCTGTCAAGAAGGAAGCATCAAAGTCTTTCCCTACTGCATTCAATTCTAGAATAAACAAAGACAATTGTGTTTGGAATAATTGGAATCGTTTTGAAGTTTCTTTTCCGATTAAACTTAATTCAGTTCATCAATTGATTCAATTATCGCGTGATTGTTTATGTTGTTCTAGATATGGTTGGAATGATTTTGATGAAATTAATTTAAATGATTGGTTTGGGTCATATCACATGTATAATCATAAACCCAAAAATAAACCCCGTAATAATAAACAGAAATACTATAAACAACAGGGTTTCCAATCTGAGGTTAAACCACAGCAGGAGACCAAACCCACTCCTAGGTGGGTTGCTCCTACTGGGGTTAAACCGGCATCAAAGAGGCAACCTGCTAAAAATATTGTTCCTCCAAAAGGTGTAAAATCTACACCAAGGAGGCAACCGATGCCAAAACCAGTTTCCGCGAACGGTGTACAATCTACACCTAAGGGGAAAGCTGTGTCAAAGCAAGTTCCTTCGAGAGGTGCCAAACCTAACCTTCCAGGACCCAAACAAATTTGGGTACCTAAAATTCGTTAACTCGATTTTGCAGCACGATCATGTGTGGTACTTAGATTCTGGATGCTCCAAGCACATGACCGGAAGGAGGGAGCTTCTCACGAAATACAAGGAAGAATATGGTGGACACGTGAGATTTGGCAACGACGACAAGTCGCCGATCGTGGGCTACGACGACATTGTCCAAGATAAGATCACAATCAAGAAGGTTTCACACGTCGCGGGATTGGGACACAATTTGTTCAGCATCGGGCAATTCTACGACAAAGATATCGAGGTTAGCTTCAAAAAGACAAGGTGTAGAATTCTCAATGACGATGGAGTGGATCTACTGGTTAGGAAACGCAAGACCAACATCTACACAATCGACCTTGCAGCCCTCAAGATTGATAACTGTGTCTGCCTCATGTCAAAGGCCAATTCCCAGCAAGCTTGGATTTGGCATCGACGTCTTTCGCACCTGAATTTCAAAACAATCAACAAACTGGTGCTGGGCGGACACGTGAAAGGCATGCCCGATCTTCAATTCGTGAAAGATCATCTCTGCAGGGCATGTGAGATGGGAAAGATGAAGAGAGTACCACATCAGCCGAAGGCAACTCCGAGCACGTCCCGGACCCTCGAACTTATCCATATGGATTTGTGTGGACCGATGCGTGTTCCGAGCATTAATAAGCGCAAATACGTTCTCGTGATGGTGGACGACTTCTCGCGCTACACTTGGGTGCTGTTTCTACGGTAAAAGGACGAAACACCAGAGCTGATCATTAATCACCTAAAGACTGTCCAGTTGAACAAACTACAACAAGTTCAGTCTATCAGAACCGACAACGGGACGGAGTTCAAGAATCGAACGGTGGACGACTATCTGACGTCAGTTGGCATCTCGCACACTTTTTCTGCCGCACGCACTCCTCAGCAAAATGGAGTGGTGGAACGACGCAACCGTACCCTGGTCGATGCAGCTCGCACCATGCTTTCCCAATCCAATCTTCCACTATTTCTATGGGCCGAAGCGGTGTCTACGGCTTGTTATACGCAAAACCGCTCCATCCTTAACAATCGGTTCAACAAAATGCCCTACGAGATCATGAACAATCAAGTTCCGAACATCAGCTACTTTCATGCGTTCGGATGCACGTGCTATATTCTGAATAACAAAGATGATCTCGGCAAATTCAGCCCCAAGGCGGACAAAGGAGTCTTCATCGGATACTCCTTGCATGCTAAGGCGTATCGCGTTTACAACAAACGGACCAAATCCGTTGTTGAAAGCATAAACGTGACATTCGACGAAGCCGTAGATTTGGCTTCTGAACAAAACAGTTTAGAACCCGGTTTAACTGGCGTGCTAGCATCTGGACCTCCAAGTTCGGGATCTGAACAAGCGACAGTAAATCCAAATCATGCATCTTCATCGAATGCTGACTCTTCTGATTTAGATTTACTGTTTAAATTCTTTTATGCTGACATCTTTAATGTTTCCCCTACTATCTCAGCACAACCTCGTCTAGAAGCTACTTTTCGAACCTATCCGGTCCGCCGACTTCTACAAGCACGCCATCTATCACTGTGGAGACAGCTCAACCGTCATCATCAAATTCATCTGGTACTACTGTCCCCCTGGAGGAACCAATCACTAACATAGAGATCGCTCCTAACGATTCGTCATCTGCTATAACCGACAATCAACTTCTGAACTCCTCAGAACCAGAATTTGTTCAACCCACGGCGAATCCTCCCCCACTTCCTCCAAGAAACCAGCCTGCTACACTTGAAGCAGTTCAAGACCTACATCCTGGTGATTATGTGGACTCGGACGCGTCTCACTCTACTCAACAGCCGCTTCCGCATACCACCAAGTGGATGAAAGCTCATTCGCTTCATCAAATCATCGGTGATCCCTCTACTCCAGTACAAACACGAGGTGCATCCGCCAACTTCTGTCTATTTTCCGGCTTCTTAAGCAACATCGAGCCGACGAACGTACGTGAAGCGCTTGAAGATCCGGACTGGGTCATAGCCATGCAAGAGGAGCTCAATCAATTCAAAGCTCTAAAGGTATGGCGATTGGTTCCACGTCCAAAACACAAGACGGGTCACATCCAGTTCTTGGGAGATAGTCTGGTAAGTTGGGCATCAAAGAAGCAGCAATGCGTCTCAACGTCAACTGCTGAGGCAGAGTACGTGGCCGCCGCAAGCTGCTGTTCACAAGTCATCTGGATGCGGACGCAACTTAAAGACTACGACTTCACGTATGTCAAAGTCCTGATTTACTGTGACTCGAAGAGCGCCATCGCAATATCCAGCAACTCGGTTCAACACGCCAAGACGAAGCACATCGACGTTCGGTATCACTTCATTAAAGATCACGTCGAAAGAGGTACAGTCGAACTCTACTTCGTAAATACTGAACATCAGTTAGCAGACCTCTTTACAAAAGCCTTGGACGAAAAACGTTTTAACACTCTTGTGTCCAAGTTAGGTATGCTAAAACTGACGACTTAATCCGATTGTGTGCCCGTTACAAGTTCCATACATCTACGAGTGATTGTTTCAATCCTGATGACTGAGTATACACTTCCTCGCACTTGTATTCTACTTGTCTCAGTTACACAGTTAGATTAAGTCTCTGTATTTATTTTGTAGATTTCGTTTGTGTTCTTTCATTCTTCGTGTGTTTTTTTTCTTTCATACTGTCGTCTTCTTTTAAATGTCACTATCTGTGCTTTCACGGTGTGTTCATGTGTTCAGGGGGAGCACAAAGAAGTATCAGGTAAGTTTACTCATATGTTGAGGGGGAGCGTCACACACAGTTTTTCTTAAAATGATTAAAGTTTTGTGTGTGTGGGCACTCCCATGTGATTCTGAAAATAAGTTCATCATTTGAGGGGGAGTGACACCATTTTTTCCTTTACATGTCCAAACGTTTTTGTGTCGAACTCTCATCTGCACTGTCCGTGGGGGAGCAAGGTTTTCTACATGCTAAGTTTGAAGGGGAGCGAGAGAAGGTCCTTTTTACTGTTTCGTTTTTTAGCAAAACCCTCGACACAGGACATTTTTTTTCGAAAATCCAGGGTATCCGGACAGTTATCCGAAAACTCTACCTTTCCGGGTAGGTTTTCAGACCGGGTCACCATCCGGGTTGGATGGGAACCCGGATACCATCCGGACTAATGGGAGGCATATAAAGGCTTCCGGATTCGTTCATTTCATTACCCGGAAAATTGCACCTAAAACCTCTAAACCCCTCTCGAACGTCGCTCTCACACGGACTTACTCGGGTTCGCCCATTTTAGTCGCAATCACACTCACAGATCAGGTATGTTGTTTGCGCATCCTTCGTGATATCGTTGTTAGTAATTTCTCGCAATTAGATCCACACAACGCCCCCGATTTGATCGATTTCTTGCATCCGAAAACCCCACATGGGTTTCTTCGATTTCGGGGTCCATAGACGTACTAAGGGTGTTTTTGTCAGTCTAGTGTGTTGATCAACCTAAATCCAAAACACTAGCAAGCTTTAATGTGTATTTGGTGCTTTAATATGACTGCTTCGTGTTTTGTATTTCGTCCGGACACGTTCATCATATCCGGACAGCTGCAACCATAGGATGTTTTAACCGAAAAGTCTCATACGTTTAGCAGTTTTGTCCGGATTCATCCAACACCCGGATTGTCCGGAAACCTCAGAGTTTCCGGTAAGTTCAACTACCGGGAAGTTGGTATGTTCGGACATCCATATTGTCCGGAATCCTTTGTCATCTGGAAACCATGTTGTACGGATTATCGAAATTTTACCCGGGAACGTTCTTCCCATCCGGTACCATATGCTATTCGGACACCCTTTGTCCGGAAACCTCTGTTTGTCCAGAAAGTTTGGTTTACCATTCTTTTGTCTGAACTCCTCTGAGATTTGTCCATTCAGTACTTGTTTCATCAATGCCAGTCCTCGATCTGTCTTAGATTAAGCCATTTAATGCAAAGGTACGCACCGACATTTGTTCATCTGCCTCAAACACTAACTGTGCATCTGTTTGCAGATATTCAATGGCGGATCAACAACAAAATCCTCCACAGAACCCAGAAGAGCAACACGTTCCTCCACAAGAGGAACTCATCGATGAGGCAGCTTATAATGCCTTGGTCGCACCCGACCATGAAACAGAGTTAGAGCCGAACAACCATTTTCTTGATCCGGCACAATTTCGTCCACAAGCACAACATCGGGTAATCGTCGATATTCTCATGCGTCACCCTCTCCGTGAGGCCCTCACCACCACTACCGACGTACCATTGATCTATGTGTTACAAGTCTGGTTTACTGCCCAAGTTTGCACTGCCAGCAACTCACAGACCATAACGACGCAGATAGACAACCAACCGTTCACACTAACGCCTGATTCCCTTCGCCGCCTACTTTCACTTCCAGCTGCCGACGCCGTCGGACATGCACGGTATGATCCTGCCGTCAATGATGAAAGTCTATGCGCTCAAGTCCACGCACTCGGGTACAACCACGATCTTCCCAGACCCTCAGAATTCAATCGTAAGTACCTGGCCCCCATCTGGTACACCCTGTTCACAATTCTGAACAGGTGTCTATCGTCCAGATGGAAAGGTATTGACCAATGTGTTTGGGCAAAAAATCACGTCGCTCGACCGTGACCAGAACAGGTAAGACGTATGATTAAGGACTATATCTTGTATTAAGACAAGGTCTCGACAAAGACCCAGAACACCATCGTCATCCCTCATAAAAGGTAAGTCGAGAGTTCCTTACGACGCTCGACCATAGCGTCGCCCGATCCGCACGACTATTATATAAAGAGGCGCGACCTCGACTAAAGCTAACGTTAACCATGACCGTTTGTTAAGTGTTTAATGCAGGTGTAAAAGTCGTTAAGGAGCAACGACTATAACCGACGCAATCATTAAACAGCCGGCGACCGTAACGGACTAAGATCATTACTCCGGCGACCGTTTCCAACCGTTAAGGCCATTAAAGGAGCATTCATGGAGCTAATTAAGGATGCGAATACTATAAATATCAAGCTCAATCAACATTTCAAGACATTGAATATCCGGCGATTAACAACCGAACACCAAATAATCACAAGACACACACCAAAGTATCACTGAACTCAGAAATCATACGGCGAACTCAAGAACACCCGAAGTGAAGAACTTTCTCTCAAGTGACCGCTCTCGACGCACGACATCCGCTCTCGATCAGCAGTCTACATATTGTTTTCACACATGGAAAACACCTATTTTTGCATTCAAACACTTGTACTTTACATTTCGAAGCATTTCCTTCATTTGTATTGTAATCACTGTACGATCGACACCAGTATCCAAGGACATCGCCCCTGATTGGCGACCATAGTATAGCGACGACACCCACTGTCGTCCGCAGGTTTTTTCCTCGTTTGAGGTTTTTCCTGCGTCATCAAATCCCTTGTTTCTTTATTTTATTTATCGTCGCACGTCTCGTCGAAATATTCTTTCTTTAGTTGTTTAAGTCCACATCGACCTTAAGTTGTCCCTTTGGTGCGATTTTTGGCATTAACAGTTTGGCGCCATCCGTGGGACTACATCTAGAGAAAATCCTCGATGAACGTGCATTCTACTAATAGTTTCTTGGAGTTTCTTTTATTTTTTGTTGCAGGAAAATGGCAGCCCCTGGAAATCCGCAGCAAGCCGTCGCTCAGATGTAACAAGAGCTCGAGGTTGCCAGGAATCAACTCAATGCAATGGCAGAGCATAATTGCAGAGCAGCTGAAGAGATCGTGCGGCTAAGGAATCCTTTTGGACCCCAGAATGGTCCTAGACCATTCATCCAGAATCCAGGTCCGGGACCAGACCCGTCCTGTCAGGATCGAATCTTAACAAGACTAATAATACCTAGAATTCAGAATTAAAGAATCTGCGGAATAGAACTTTAATTCTCACAATCAATGAACAAAATATCAGAAAACACACAGCTGTTTGTATTTACTAATTCAACTCACAAGCTTACAACCAAACCTCAATCTTGATGAACAGGCTCAATCAAGACGACTTCTACTTCTCTAGAAATAGGGTTCTAAACCTTGAGGTTAATTCTCTCTAAACAAAATCGAATTCTGTATCTCACGTATATGTCTATGTATATGTATATCAGTTAGCTATCTATCAACAACTATTTATACACAATAAGTACAAGATAACTATCAAAAATAGATTGATCTTCTGAATCTTCTTTAAGCATATCTTCATCTATTCCATCTTTATCTCCAATATATTCGCATTCCAACCTTGTCACATCAGCAGTATTAATCTTCATTCAGCATGAGCAGTACTAATATTCTCCAGCAGCACTAATTCATTCCAGCAGTATTAACTCATTCCAGCAGCATTAACTTGTTCCAGCAGTATTAACTTGATCCAGCAGTACTAACTTGATCCAGCAGTACTAACTTGATCCAGCAGTACTAACCTTGTTCCAGCAGCATTAATGTATCAGCAGTACTAACCTTGTTCCAGCAGCATTAATGTATCAGCAGTACTAACAATGATCTAGCAGTATTAACTTTGTCTTGCAGTAGTAACCATTGCATAAGCAGTACTAACTTTGATCTGGCAGTATTAAGGTTGTTCTGGCAGTAGTAATGTAGTTCTGGCAGTACTAATCATACTTAGCAAATCTTCAATTCCCAACACGTCCGCGCAGAATCAGCATCCAGATCCATTCATGCAGAATCAGCAGCCGGGTCCGTTCATTCCGAATCCCCAGTCTGGGCAGATTCCCCCTCAGCACATCCGACCACCACCCTTGAACAATGGATCCCAACCATTGCAAGGTGGCGCCCAGCCGTTTCAGAATGGATCTCAGCCGTTTTCCCAGCCGTTCCAAAGTGGTCCGCAACCTTTCCAGCAAGGATCGCAACCTTTCCAGCAAGGATCGCAATCTTTCCAGCAGAGATCGCATCCATTTCAGCATGGACCACAATCGTTTCAGAATGGACCGCAGCAATTCCACTATGGGTCGCAGCCATATTTTTCCGTTCAACGGGGACACCAATGGTTCGTCGCATGGTAATGGCACTAGTCCAGGGACCAATCCCTCGACAGGGGCAAATCCTGATCTTAACGATCCCGTCGCCCAGCGTTTGAGGATGTTAGAAGACCAAAATGAGCGCGTCATGTCCTTGCTCGCCAAGTTGCCTGGAGCAGTCGTGCCTATCGACGTCGAGCCTCGCTCGGGGTATCAGGCGTCGCCCTTCATCGACGAGACCGCTACCGTCGAGGTCCCAAAGAAGTATAACATTCCTGCCTTCACTCCCAAGTATTCGGGTGTGACCGATCCAACCGAGCATGTCGGGCAGTATAAGCAGCTCATGTGGACAATCTCGATTCCACACATGTACCAGGAAGTATGCATGTGCAAGAGTTTCGGGGCGACTCTCACTGGTCCAGCTCTCCAGTGGTTGATCAATCTCAAACCCAAATCTATCGGGTCGTTCGCCGAATTGGTCAACCAATTCTCCCGGCAATTCGCCAGCAGTCGTAAGATGGAAAAGCAGACTAGTGATCTGTACTATGTCGTGCAAAAGACCAATGAGTATATTCGAAGTTATTTCAATAGATTCAATGCCGAAATGATCAGTATCCGCAATTGTGACATCAAAATTGCGATCGAAGCTTATAAGCGTGGTCTAGACGATAGTTCAGGTCTATATATCGATCTGACCAAGTATCCCCCATAGACTTTCGAAGACGTCCAAGCTCGAACCTTAGCATATATGAGGGTAGAAGACGACGCAACCTTTCATCGCAAACACACTGGCGACAAGAAGCCGTTAGGTGTCAAGAAGCCGGAATTCAAGCCGAAAGCCATATCCAGAATAGAGCCAGCGCGTCAGATTTCAAACGTTCGTTTCAAGACGAAGGCAGAAGCTAAAACCGCGACTAAATTCCCCGTGTATCCCAAGATCTCCTCTTATGGGTTCAAAGGGTCAGCTAAAGACTTAGTCGAAGCTCTGAAGACCACCTAAGTAACCATCTGGTGGCCGAAGAAGTCTGACTTGGACGATGCTAAGAAAGATAAATCAAAGTGGTGCGACTTCCACGTCGACCATGGTCATGCGACAGATGATTGTATCGCACTCAAGAAGGAATTGGCATATCATGTTCCACAAGGTAATCTCAAAGATATTATTGATGATGTCGTTCTTCCAGCTAATAGCCACCGATCGTCAGTGCCCAAGCTTGCAAAGATCATCAATTGCATCACTGGTGGTTCGGACGTGTGTGGTCTGACGTACTCCGCAGCTAAGCGTCATGCCAGTCAAGTGCCCGACGACCGGCCTATTCCTCGTTCATCCAGACCCAAAGGAGATTTGGAACTAGAAGCCATGAAGATCGTGTTCGACCAAGTCGACCTCGGCGACTCGTACCAAAAGCATCACGATGGGTTGATCATTCAACTCACGGTCGGTAACTGTTTGACGCGTCGAGTATTGGTAGACGGAGGCAGTTCAGCAAACGTCATTTTTCTCAACACTATCAAAGCCATGGGAATTGATCGCTCAGAAATCACCCGACGTTCGACAACTTTGGTCGGTTTCAATGGAGAAGCGACGAGCACTTTTGGAGAGATTATCCCGCCTGTCTACGCCGGAGGAATCAACAAGCAGACCAAGTTCAGCGTCATCGACTGTGCGTCGGCCTATAACATCATTTTAGGTCGACCATGGATTCATGATATGAAAGCCATCCCTTCGACATATCATCAAATGTTGAAATTCCCTACGCCATGGGGAATCCAAGAAATCAAGAGTGAGCCGAAAGTCGCTCATGAATGTCATAAGTCCACCTTGAAGCCGCGAAAATAGACTGTCAAGCAGTTGCAAGAGACATAACTGCAAAATCTCGACATGTTCATCCCTCTATCCCTGACTTCTTAGATAAATTGATATCTTTTCCGCAAGTCGACTATCTTGCCCTGTCGCACGAAAGCACGGTCGAAGCAGACATGGACAATATTCTTCAAGATCTCTGTGTCGATCTGTCATTTAAAGCCCACTTTCTCCCGAGAAGAATGGGATATTAAATGACAGGGGGCAAATACCCCACTAAAAACAGAATCTGAGAAGCCAACGACCAACCCATGACATTGTTTTATCGCAGAATCGCACGACAGTAGTCACCAAGTCTACTATATGATTTTAATTTCGCATGGTCGCACGACGTAAATAATCAAGTCCATGACTTGATCATTCTCCTGCAGGAACACATGATTCAAGTTCATCGTATGATCAAATCATACGATCGTAAGGTCTAACGACCCCACAATCTAAGTTCTTCAACTTAGAAAAATTTAATGTTCTGAATGAATGCTTTGATCGCATGCGCTTATGTTTGCTTATACGATATAGAAATATGAAAGTCTTATGACTTACGTTCTAATCGTTGTATTACAATGGATGCCCAAGTCGCACGACTCTTTGTACCTAATGAATCTTCACAGTCGATATTACATATGTCCATGACATGTATGAGTCAAAATAATACTCAGGTTCAATAGAAAGGTAAACTTTTTTTTACCTTTCATCGCTAAAGCAAAACCTACACAACGTAACATACGTCTCTAACGACCATATCGGCTCGGATCGCCAGACCATAGGTCTTTAAAATGACCATATCGGCTCGAAACGCCAGAACATATATCTCTAACGACCGTATCGGCTGTGAACGCTAGATCACAGGACCACGTCGACCGAGAACATCAACCTGGCGACATGGGTCCCTGTCTCCTCGATAGGAAAACGTTCCCTGAAAGACGGGAGCAAATATTTTTCCAGATGAGGAAACAACGTCGTCCCGTCTAGGACACCACCGGCCGATGACCCGTCCCCCTTGTCGGCAGACGCTGGGGACAATACCTTGGACACTAGCTTCGTCACTGTCGCCGAAAGCGCCGAACTTGCTGGTGTCGCGTCCATCGCGCCTGGACGGATGGATGACGCCTTCGCCTCTTTAGGCGTGACAATTCTCGACGAAATGTCAGCCCTCGAAGACTGTTCCTTCAGAACTTTGTCTTCTTCAAAGATTCCCGACCCAGCCGTCGGGGCATTCTTTATCCTTTCCCAGCCTAGAAGGGCAGGCACAACTTGCGTCACCTTATTTGATGATCGACACGCGTCTATGTCCTTTCGTATATCCGCCCGGATCTTCGACAGCTGGTAAGCATCATCGCGCATCAGTATGACGTCACAACTTTTCAACTTCTCGTTCAGTTAAAGGCGAACCGGTCTAGTCCCACGACAACCAGGTAAGTCCCTCAACCCAGGTCACAAGTCTAAGCGTTCGACAAGCAAAATTTAAAACTTAAATTTGACATTCAATTTTCAAATTTTGGGGGCAAACTGTTTGGGCAAAAAATCACGTCGCTCGACCGTGACCAGAACAGGTAAGACGTATGATTAAGGACTATATCTTGTATTAAGACAAGGTCTCGACAAAGACCCAGAACACCATCGTCATCCCTCATAAAAGGTAAGTCGAGAGTTCCTTACGACGCTCGACCATAGCGTCGCCCGATCCGCACGACTATTATATAAAGAGGCGCGACCTCGACTAAAGCTAACGTTAACCATGACCGTTTGTTAAGTGTTTAATGCAGGTGTAAAAGTCGTTAAGGAGCAACGACTATAACCGACGCAATCATTAAACAGCCGGCGACCGTAACGGACTAAGATCATTACTCCGGCGACCGTTTCCAACCGTTAAGGCCATTAAAGGAGCATTCATGGAGCTAATTAAGGATGCGAATACTATAAATATCAAGCTCAATCAACATTTCAAGACATTGAATATCCGGCGATTAACAACCGAACACCAAATAATCACAAGACACACACCAAAGTATCACTGAACTCAGAAATCATACGGCGAACTCAAGAACACCCGAAGTGAAGAACTTTCTCTCAAGTGACCGCTCTCGACGCACGACATCCGCTCTCGATCAGCAGTCTACATATTGTTTTCACACATGGAAAACACCTATTTTTGCATTCAAACACTTGTACTTTACATTTCGAAGCATTTCCTTCATTTGTATTGTAATCACTGTACGATCGACACCAGTATCCAAGGACATCGCCCCTGATTGGCGACCATAGTATAGCGACGACACCCCCTGTCGTCCGCAGGTTTTTTCCTCGTTTGAGGTTTTTCCTGCGTCATCAAATCCCTTGTTTCTTTATTTTATTTATCGTCGCACGTCTCGTCGAAAGATTTTTTCTTTAGTTGTTTAAGTCCACATCGACCTTAAGTTGTCCCTTTGGTGCGATTTTTGGCATTAACACAATGCACCGGCGATTTTCTACGCATATTTCACGCCGTCTGCTACAATCGTCACGTGGACGTCGCCATGATCATCTGGCGTGAACTCGTGCAAACTATTTGACACATCAGAGGTACCAAGCAAAAGAAGTTCCTCCCATACCCGCGTTTCCTCTCGCTTGCAGTTCGTCAACACATGGACCCTAATCCGGCGATACCTCGACGTCCTACCCACCCGGTATGTCCCATTCGTCACTTACAATACATGGTCATCCGTATCCCATCCAACGTCGTGGCCATGCCCATCCCTGATGCCCTTCTGGCAATCGCCGATCCCACTGCACCAGGAGTGTTAGCTTATAGGGAAGAGTTAGGGAATCCCGTGTCCAAGCCAGAACCGGAGGGACCTGCCCAGGGACCTAGACCCGAGAGACGTGAGGGTCCAAGAATGAGAGGTGGTAGGGCCCGGCAAGCAGGTGCTGCCAGGCGGGGTGTGTTGATCGTTAGGGGAAGGGGAACTAGTGTGAGTGGTGCAGTGGTATCGCAACCCAGTTCTAGCCAACCCCGTCCAACAGGCGAAGCCGGAGCATCGTCCTCACGACCGATGCTTCACCATGACTCCACACCATATCTTTTCGACCCGCCTTCACCTACCTTCCAGGTTCATAACGTAGAATCTGACTCCGATACGGCATCTGACACGACCCGTGCCATTCGGCTCTCAAAAATACCTCCCCGTATCGGACCGAACCCCGACTTCACCGAAGGCATCCCACATGACTCACCTACCCATGCTTCACCTAGGATTGAAGGAGTAGAAGGAGTTGAGTTAGAACCTGCGAGCCGGAGAGAACTGCGTTCGAAAGCGAACCAGGAAAGATTGAGCCGTAAAGATAACGAGGCTCTTGATCCCGTCTCATTTGTTGGGACGGGGTATTGAAGAAGCCTCCGTGGACCCAGCGGAGCAATTGCACGACCCCCTTATCCACTCCTCCGTCTCTCAAAAGACGGATGTTTCAACTTCACACGGGGATATAGCACAACTTCCATCGGCCTCTCACTCGGAGAGTGCTGGTGTTGAAACAAGCGACCAGCAGCCCCCGGTCGCGACTTCATTTCGTGCACAATCGAGTCTAGAGCCATTTGCTATTGAAAATCCTTTGTCTAGGACACAAGAGGAGCAACACCAAGTCGAGATTCCTCGTGACTCGACCGGAACCACCGTAGTGTCGTCACCTTTAGGTGGCACGCGAGAATCGGAGGGAAATCCTACCACAGCTACCGATATGCTAGCTGTGAGCGTAGGTGGCTCTGCCTCTCAGGTAGACGCCTTAACGGGTAATCTAAGTGATCCCGGTGTTACTCACCCTGACTTTGTGTCGCAAGGGTCCCTGGACAGCACCCTCAAGGCTGTCCGAGAGGCAATGGAGCAACATGTCGCCGCCGAGCTCGCCAAACTAATCAAAGGCAAAGCAAAGATCGTCGAAGCTGAAAGCGCACCTAAAGCTCCACCGACATTCGTTCAGCCAATCTATTCGGTGGATACTCTGAAGACGATGCTTTTGGCTCAGCTACTCCAGAAATCTGAATCCGACGCCTCAACTGAAGCAGACCAGATCTCCGTTCTGAAAACTCTGGTCACTGCTCCTTCATCATCTATTACCACTCGCCTGGATGCAATTGACTCAACTCTCAAGGACTACAATCAAGCGCTCACAACGCTGTCCGAGAGAGTCCGTTCCCTCGAAGATATCTGTAAGAGTCAAGCCGGCGGTCTGAAGCGCAAACACGATGACCAGGATGATCCTGATCACCGTGAGGGGGAGAAAAGATTAAGACCTACCGAGACCGCCCCTATCCTCACAGAATCTACAACTGTGGTTCATCTGGAACCAGCAACTGCGGCAACAACAACCGACGTCGAACCTGAAGCCGAGTTGCCATTAGCCGAGATGGTAATAGATATGGACATCTCAGATGATGAAGACCCAACGGTTGAAAAGCACGAGGGTTCAACACAGGAACTGGTCGACCTTGACTCATCAAACAGACCGTTATTGGATATGATAGATCCAGACTGCGAAGCCAACCCGGAGACCGAAGATGCATGGTATGAAAAAGCCGCCAGTGCCGTAAATCTCCAGGTGATGAAGATGACAACATCGACTATGATCCGTTCCTGCTACAGAATTGTTATGGTACTTCTCCCGTTCACTATGCTCAACCCACCGGAACTTCAACAAGACCTGAAACTACTACTGCCGACATTTCGACATCCCCTCTTCAACAACAGGCAGCTTCTGGTCTTCCTCTTCCACCTCAGCGACAAATCCGTTGGGAGAAGATCACCGTACTTATCCCTCATCTGGAGGAAACCCTGAAGAAGTTGTTTGTACACAAGCTACGCACGATCGAGCCGACCTTTTGCCTTGGTATTTACAACTACAGCCCCGAATACCAACGCCGATACATCAGCGCAAAGAAGCGTTGTCTTCCAGTCAGCCAAGTCAAAACCAAGAATCAGATCACAAAAGTGCTCAACATCGAGTCACGCCGCATCATGAAGATCGTCTATCCAGTCTTCACCGTTCGCCGCAAAGATGGTAATGAATGGAGATTTTCTGAAGCCGACTTCCAGCACCTCCAACCGTTTGACTTCCTGGCTCTTCTGAAAAATCTTCGCACTAGAACCATCCGACCGCTTACTGTTACAAAGGCGTTCGAAGCTGTTCGTCGATTCCTGGTCCGCACAATTATGATGTCTTATCTAACGGACTTCCAAATGGCTATCGAGAACAGGGCGCAGAAAGTAAATCTGATAAAGCCGAATCTGCAAGCTCCTGAGTTGAATATGTATCCCGAGAACGCTATGCTTCTAGAACCAGAATTTGGGATCGTCTTCATCAATGAACAGAAAGAGAAAAGATTTATGCGGTTCAGTCAGGTAGAAAGATTATGCGACGACACACTATACAAAGTTCGAGATGCTCTTCGAAAGGTCATTCAGCACGAGTCTGAAAATCCAAGGGTTTCGTATGTTCCTAATCCGAATTAAATAACTGCTCGGAATGCCCTGGAAATGGTTGAAGAACGCATCGACTATCGCCGTGCTATAAGATGGTTCGAGATTCACTTCGCGCTTCGAAAAAGATATGTCGAGAACTGGCGCCAAATCGAACTTCAAATCAAAGGGGGAGATTGTTAGGGTCAATTTATGTTGATTTAAAGTTCAGGGTTTAAATTGTAATTGTTTAATTTGAGCCTTATTAGTGAACGGGCTGTGGGCTTGTTAACCACGGGCCCGCCATATATAAAACAATCTAGCCTTAGAAATTAGGCTAGTTGTCTCATTTGTTTTCATCACTCTTTATTGTAATTCTCTCTAATATTGAAAGCTTAATCAGAGATGACCAATTGAAATCGTTACATACATTGTTTATCTATTTGATTTCATTATTGTTGCACGGGTCTGAGACTCACAATTAGTATCAGAGCAGAATCGGTGATTTGAAAATACGAAAGAAATCGAACGAAAGCAAGAAAAAAGCATAAAAATTCGTAGTAAATTTTCTGGAAAAACGCAGCGAGCCGTTTTGCCTATACCCGGAGTTTGAACCGTCGGATCGTCACGATTTTTGGACAGTAGATCCACGACATTTCGTTTTACATTCTGAACGGTTGGATTAATCGTTTGAGGTCCATAAGGCATCCAGATTATTTTCACAATAGTGCAGTTTTTCTTGAAGAAAATCGATCATCAATCGGGTTTGCAAAGCTTTTCGTCGATTTAATATTATTTTGTTTGATCTCGATTGTTTATCGTTCTTAATCTGGTGTTTATCTGCATGTACGTCAATTCTCAAAAGTATCAATTTGTGATTTAAAAATCAATTCTTGAGTTTTTTGTGTTCTAAAATATTTGTGGTGATTATTGAAAAATTGGACATATTTTGCTTAGAAATCGATTTGGGTGTGTTTGTTTTTGTGTTTTTGGTTAAAATCTAACCCTACAGGAGTGAAATCAAGCAACCCTATCAATCCCAGATCCAAATTGCAAACACAGCCGCAGTGTCCGGGTAAGTTTCCTATTTCTCATCAAGTTACCGGATAATCTATTCTTTCCGGATAGATTTTTTTTCCCGGACAAAACTTCAACTTTCCGGTCAAAACCTCACTTTCCGGTCAAATTGTTTTTCCGGTAACCTCTCACTCACATACACTTTCCAGATAAATCTTTCCGGGCAAAGTGTTACCGGATGCAGTCAATTTTTCACACACCAAAGCCTACAATTGTTGACCAAGTTTTTCTTTGACCATCCTTGCATTGCAATCAGGTCCAAGTTAATTTTTGGGGAGTGCTAATGGCACCCCAAAAAGGGGTGTTGAATGCACTAAATTCCGAACCAATCATTTTTTGAATGCATTAATTTCCGCACCAATCATTTTTTATTTAAATATATATATATATATATATATATATATAATATATATATATTATTTGACATATATATATATATTATTTATTTGTTTTATATATATATATATAGCACTCCCCATATATATATATATATATATATATATATATATTATTTATTTGTTTTATATATATATATATATTAGAAATATAAAAATATATATATTGTTATTATTTTTGTTTATATATATATATATATATTACTTATATATATATTGTTATTTTTTTGTTATATACATATTAGAAATATATATATATATATATATATATATAGAGTGAGGATCATGCGAGAATGCCAACTATTTAAAAGAATAAAGAAATAACTCACAACCAATCATTTTTATGAATAATTCCAAAAATAATAACTTCCAAAAATCAGTGATTATGAATAATTCCAAAAATTATAAACTTCCAAAAATCAGTGATTATTTTTGGAATTGTTTTTAAAAATGAATGGTTGAGAGTTATTCCTTTATTCTTTTAAATAGCATCCATTCTCGTTTGAACCCACCTCTATATATATATATATATATATATATATATATATATAGTTATTCTTTTTTTGTACATTTTACGTTCTTATCTATATTTATCTAATATACTCCATTATAACCATTCATCAAAACCTTCAAAATGAGCACAAATGTTATGGGTTTGAAGACCCCACTATCGAGACTTGTATTTTTCAATATTAGGCTCATTTCGAAGATATTGACGAGGCGAATACAATGATATAATTTGTAATAAAAAATGTATTTTTAATATATTTTAGTTTATATACGATTATTTATGTTAATATGATAAGGGTATAAAATGAAAAATGATAAAGTAAGGGATTAAAAGTAATATAATAACTAATTACAGGGACCAAAAATGTAAATATATAATATGTTCAAATGAAACAGTGCATGCATGAGAACCTACATTTGATTTGATGTATTTGGCCAAATGAAACAGTGCATGCATGTGAACCTACATCTCTTACATTTGATTCTATAAAGGTGATGAAAATGTATGTGAACCTACATCTGGTGTACATCGAGAGAGAACAGCGAGAGAAAGAACAAGAAGTCCAACAGCTCTAGTCCTTCTGGTTAGAAAAGAGAAATTTCAGTTCATTTTATTTTGACTGAGGGTTTCGATTTCTGCTGTTTATAAGGTATCTTCTTTCTCTTATGATTTATAAGTTTTCTCTCGGTTTAGATTTTTGGGTTATGGTATTTTTGAAAGTATTGAAAATATGTCATTAGAAATGTTATTTAAACATATTTATGTACGAAAGGTTATGTTTTTGAGTATTTGATGAAAACATCGTCATCGCATACCACACATCTATGTCACTATTCATGCTCTTCTATTTCTATTCCCATTATAAGTAGTGAAACATCGTCATCGCATACCACACATCTATGTCACTATTCATGTTACTATGCAGGTCGTGATATTTATCGGTTTAAAACACTTAAAAATGGCGAATTGGGGTGAAGATTTTTTTCAATGGTATCCTAATTCAAATAATGAGGTATTTCATCCACTACTATATATGTATATAATATATATATTATGTTATCCTGTTTCATATTTTTATGTGTTTGTGTAGGATAACAATGTCCATCCAAACAATTCATCTGGAGCTTATAGAAACCCTTGTCCAGGAGCATTTTCTACCGATATGGTATTTTTAAGTTTCATTTGTTCTTGTGAAATTATCTGGTAAAGTTAGTAATTTGTAACAAAAAAAAGTCAATTTCAGGTGTTTAATTCTCGTCAAGATCTAGATGATTGGGTACGCAACATGGGGTATTCACTTGGTTTCGTTATTGTTATTAAAAGAAGCAAAGATGAAAAAGTAGAATTTCAATGTGATTGTAGTGGTAAGCACAGGAGTAAGAAACCCTCTAGTAAACATACCGGCACAAGAAAAACAAATTGTCCATTTCACTTGGTAGGGAATCATTTGGGTAATGATTGTTGGATTTTAGCTACGAAATGTGATGCACATAATCATGATTTTGCATTACATTTGGAGGGACATGCATATGCAAGGCGATTATCTGAAAATGAAGCTCGATTGGTGGAAGATTTGTCAACAAACAATGTGAATCCTAGAAATATTTTATCAACAATAAAGCAGCAATATCCAGATAATGTGTCTACAAAAAAAACTATATACAATCAATGCCAGAAAATTCGACATCAGAAGAATGCAGGTAGAACTTTAATGATTTTTTTTTGTCTTTTTGTTGTCTTTTCTTTTTCTATTTTATTTATTTGTATTATGCAGGTAGAACGCCAATGCAAGTTGTGATGTCATTTTTACAAGAAGAAGGCTACGTTTTTTATGATCGTGCAAACAACTCGACTAATCAGTTGGAAGATTTATTCTTTGCTCATCCAAGATCACTGGAGATATGGCGTGCATTTCCACACGTGTTGTTGATGGATGCCACCTATAAAACGAACATGTTTGAGATGCCTCTCCTTGAAATTGTTGGTGTAACTTCAACTAATAAGACATTCTGTGTAGCATTTGTCTTTATGCACAGGGAAAAGGAATCGAATTATACTTGGGCATTGAATTGTCTACAGTCATTGATGGAGGGATGTCTTTATCCACGTGTGATCGTCACAGACAGAGAGTTGGCACTGGTGAAAGCATGCAGTATTGTATTTCCTGATGCTAAAAGATTACTTTGTAGATGGCACATCTACCAAAGTATTACGAGAAATTGTAAACCAGTAATAGCATCAAATCGTGACTGGGGGAGCTTTTACAATGCATGGGTGACATTACTTAACTCGGTAACGGATGAAACTTACATGTTTAATTTCTCACAACTTGAAGCAGTATTACGAAGCTATCCAGGTACACCTTAATATATTATTATAAGTAAAATGTTATATGTAAGTTTAATAATTACTAAGAAAAAGTTAAATTGTTCTAATTTTCAGGTGTTCTTGCTTATCTGAATGACACATGGTTGAAACCATATAAAGAAATGTTTGTATCTGTTTAGACTGACAAATTTCTCCACTTTGGAAATCAGACAAGTAACAGAGTGGAGAGTCAACATTCCAAGTTGAAAACTTACTTGGATTCAGCGCAATCAAGTCTACCGACATTTATGAGCAAGATCAATCAAATCATTCAGTCACAAGATACAGAAATTAAAGCAAGTATTGAAGTGCGCAAAAGTGTCACGAGACATCGTCATCGCATATCACACTTCCAGCAATTGTGTGGTTTCGTTTCACATTATGCATTAGACATAATATTCCAAGAGTATGAGCGAGCTAAATCATATGGCTTATTTTCTGAAAATTGTAGTTGTCTACTACGTACAAGTTATGGGTTGCCATGTGCGCACGAACAAATGCAATACTTGAACAAAGGTCATCCTATCCCAATTGATTCAATTGATGTATTTTGGACGACGCTTGATGTATCACCGTGCCAATCTTTACAAGATGATGACGTAGGTTGTGAAGCTGAAGTCCAAAAGTTTACTGAGGAATTTAACAAGCAATCGAGATCTGGTAAGTTCAGTTTTCTAAGGAAAATAAAAGAGATAGCCAGTGCATCAAAAACATGGGTTCGTGAACCTGTTGTTAACAAGACTACTCGTGGACGGCCCTCGTTGAAGGATAAGCTTTCCAGAAAAACTCATGTTGATACCTCATTTGCAACTAATGTTGACCCGTCTTTTACAAGTGAAAGACCCCTTAGACGTAGTAGTTCGAACGCGTCAACATTTGTTGACTTGGAAAAAATGAGTTACCAGGAACCACCGAGACACAGTTCTTTCATGGGCAAAAACTATAATGCACATCCATACATTAATCAATTTCCAAAGATGTTTCACCCTTACATTACGCATGTACATGATGTGAGAGGTGATGGAAATTGTGGATTCCGAGCAATAGCTGTCTGTCTCGGTCTTCATGAAGATGCATGGCCCACAATTCGGTCTAACTTGATGGAAGAGTTAGATACATACAAGACAGAATACTGGAACGTTTTTGGAGGTCAATATTGGAATATTGTTTACAACACTTTAAACTTCTTTCAATATGATGGAGGTGCACCAGTTGAACACTGGATGACAATGCCTGAAATAGGTGTCTTGATTGCTTCAAAGTATAATGTGATATTACACGTTATAAATATGGCAGGCTGTGTGACGTACTTGCCGCTTAGGTCCACTCCGCCAGCGTGGTATCAACATGTTGTTTTTACAATTGGGTACGTTAATGGTAACCATTATGTGAAATTAGATATGACAGAAGGATACCCGTTCCCTACTATAACTCAACATTTTTTCCACTACAGTTATCAATGTGCTGCAGGATGGGCTACCCCGTATTTAGATAGAATACAGAAGTACCAACGACTTTTACGTGTTAATTGTACTACGGATAATGTTATTTTAGAATAATCGAATGTAATATAGATTATTTTATGTTCTATTTATATGTTAAATCGCAATGTTTATGTTTTATTTTTATAATTATATAATTATTAAAAACTAGTAATATAAATATTTTTAAATATTTATTTATTTTTAAATAAAATCAAAAAGTAAAACAAAAAATAAAAATATATAATACAAATAAATAAATAAAATAAAAAAACAAAAAAAAATCATGAAGATTAATCATTGGGTAATCATGGGGTGCCATTAGCCATTTTTGGGGTGCCATTAGCCTCCCCTAATTTTTTTCCTTTTCTGCATTCTTTTTGCTGCATAATATCGTAGGCATATATATATTGCATCAATTTTATTTTATTTCTACATCCATTTTGTTGCATACGTGTGCGTATATATATATATATATATATATATATATATATATATAGAGGAAAGTTCAAATGAAAACTCAAATTCAATTGTAAACATGAGGACAAATCTCGTCCATTGATCGCAGCCATATTTAAGCCATTCCTAAAATTCAGCTTTAGGGGTATTTTCGTCAAATTAGAATGAGCGCATCCTTTATAGACTTTTTATTTTCTTTTTTAATTAAAAAACTTTTACCCCCTTAAATTTTAAAATAAATTATCTCAAAAATTACTAACATTTTAATCAAACAAATTACATCAAAAAAACGAGAATTTCGTGCTCTTCGATATGACATCCATCATGATATAGTTTTTTTTTTCGTTTTAACCGTTTTACGTGAAATCGTGTATATGTGTTATATTCAGAGTGAATAAAGGTACATTTATTCAGTTTTGAATATTTACCTTTATTCAGTCTGAATATATAGAGTTATTCAGACTGAATAAAGGTACAAAATTTAAACATTTATTCGTTTTGAATATCTACCTTTATTCAGTCTGAATATAACACATATTCAGACTGAATATAACACATATTCAGTCTGAATATAACACATATTCAGACTGAATATAACACATATTCAGACTGATGTATTTATATGTGTTCTTCAGTTTTTCGTTTTTTGAGGTTTTTCTTTGAACCTCCCTCTCTCTCTCTCTCTCAACTTGTCAACTTCCATCTGTGATCCATTTTCATCATCATCATCGGTGATCATTAATGGTTGGGACTGATCATCTAATTCTATGTCATCCAGCATGTTCCAAAACTCATCAGATTCTAGTAATGGAACAATTTCAACATTATTATTACTCTTATTCTCATTTTCTTCACCACTGATCTTATCTTCATGATCACCTGAGTCGGCGTTGTTGTTGCAAGATGTTGGGGTTGATGCTTGATGATCAACAGCAGCCTGAATATCTTGTTTGTCTATTAATCGATCCTAGTTTAGGATTTTGATGGTTGTGAGATGATGAACAAGTTTCTTGATCATTTCTCATCATCATGTTTTGATTTTGTTGATCGATTATACCATTTGAGATATTACTATTAATGTAGGAATTAGCAGGTGATAATAATGTGAGACATATTCAGTTTGATATAAATACATCAGTTTGAATATGTGTTATATTCAGACTGAATATGTGTTATATTCAGTCTGAATATAACACATATTCAGTTTGAATATGTGTTATATTCAGTCTGAATATAACATATATACACGATTTCACTTAAAAAACGGTTAAATAAAAAAAACTATATCATGATGGATGTCATATCGAAGAGCACGAAATTCTCGTTTTTTTGATGTAATTTGTTTGATTAAAATGTTAGTAGTTTTTGAGATAATTTATTTTAAAATTTAAGGGGGTAAAAGTTTTTTAATTAAAAAAGAAAATAAAAAGTCAACAAAAGAGGGCTGATTCCAATTTTACCCCTGCGCGCTAAAAATTCACTAAGCCATGGACATAGTTTTCAAGTTATTTACAAAATTGCCACCGTGTTTTTTATTCATTGATCTGATCTCCGATTTTTTAATCAAGGGCTGTGGTTTGTCCTCACGTTTACAACTGAAATTTGATTTTTATTTGAACCCACCCCTATATATATATATATATATATATATTTCATTGAATATTTTTTTTGTTTTTTTGTGTTTGTTTAATTCTTTGCTTGATTTGATTTTCATCCGGTAAACAAGATTTATCCGGTAAGCTCTCCATTCGGTCAAGTAAACTCATTCGGTAAGCTCCCCATTCGGTAAATCAACCTCATCCGGTAAGTGCTATTTTTTCGAGAACATCTTCAGCCGGTAAGTTGTGTTTAATAAGTTTTGATTGGTAAGTTCTCGAAGTTTGATTTTGTTCGTTTCGTCAATAATCAAATTTTAAATTTTGGAAACGAATTTATTTTATAAATTTGTTTTTCTGATTTAATTTTTGATTTTTCTTCCGCATTTTTGATTCTTCAAAGCAACACCGATTAACGATCAATTTTTCAGGTAACAATGTCGCATTGCTTTAATCCTGCGTGTAACGACTATAAAACAAGATTATATGAAAAGAATATCAAGCTAGCACATGAATTTAGAGACAAGATCATCAAAGAACGGAAGGAACTGAAATTGCAAACAATTGAAAGTTTTGAGAAGCTGGCTAAATCTGAAGAAAAGGCAACGATCTTAGAAACTGAGAACACTGAGCTGAAAAGGAAGATTTCTCAATTGTCATCGCAAGACGACATGAAGACACTAGAAGAGAAAGAGCAAGCAAGACTGTATGAAAATAATATCAAGCAGAAAGATGATTTGATCAGCAAATATGTCAAAGAACTGAAGGAACTGAAATCTCAAATCTGGAATAGTTCTGAGAAGCTGACTCAAGAAGAAGAGAAAGGTAAACTCCTAAACTGTGAAAACCTTGAGCTTAAAAGTAAACTAACTACCTTTGAAAAGGTTTTTGAAAAGGAGAAAGAATGTTTTGCAAAAGAAAGACAATTGCTTATTCAAAAGCAATCTGGGTTTTCAACCAAATCTCTTGAAGAGAAGAAGAGTCTTGAGCTTATGTGTCTAAAACTTTCAAAACAAATCTCCGACTTTGAAAAAGTTTTAATTTTAGAAAGAGAGAAGTTTGAAACTGAACGCAAATCTTTTTCTAAAATAAATGGAGAACTTTCTTTGAAAATAACCGATCTGGAGAAAGAATTAGACTTTCTAAGCAAAGAGACTGAGAAAAAGAAAGTTGAAGGTTTTAGAACAAAAAGTTTAAAAGATGATTTCGCAATCGAAAGAAAGATCTTTCAAACTGAGATCTCTAAACTTACTAAGAGATTATCTGGATTAGCAACCGAGATTTTGAAGGAACAAGTGGTTAAATCTGATTTACAAAAGAAATTTGATTTAATTCTCAAAGAACGAAATGATTTATCCGTTAAGGTCAAGAAACTTGAAGAACGCAATTTCAAAGGTGTTCAACCTTCTTATGCTTCAAGTTCATTTTCTACAAATCGTTCTTCAAAGAATTTTGTCAAATCAAATGATTTTTCAAAAGATCAGATTCGACCTTCAAATCTTTTTTATAATTCTCGTGTTGATAATAAAGATACTCCATCTTTCAAGAAAGTAAACATGGTGTGGAGAGTTAAAGGAACCACTCCTGCTCCAAAGCCATTTGTCTCTGTTAAGAGTGCCAATAACAACAAAGCTTTCCACGCTAAACCTTTTGTGAAAACTGATCGTGCTTACTCTGTTAATAAGCTGATCAGCTTATCTACCCAAAAGCTGTGTTGTTCTTATTATGGAACAAGTGAGTTTGTGAATAAAGATCGTGCTAACTATTGGTATGGTACTTATAGTATCCCCGGTCCTCACTATAATAGGGCATATAACCGTCAAGGATCCATCAAAGGATGGATACCAATATCCTACTAATCTGTCTTGCAGGAATGTCATGTGCGGTTTTAATTCCTATTATTCACATCACATGACGAGCATTCAAAGGTTATGCCAAGTTTAAGGGGGAGTACTATCTCATGAAAGGTAAGTGAACTTCTAGCTGAATTCAAAGACCGTGGTAATTCATTCTGGATAACTTACTTGTGTTTGTTATTCTCCAATTTTAACTTCCATGATTGCCACGTGTCATTTTTTTACTTAGTTATTTCCATGTCTCATATATTTGTTGATTTTTTGATGGAAATACACTCGTTTGAATTCCTAGTTGTTTTCCAAGTTCGCTATTTCTTGCAAATGATTCCATTCTTATCTGATATAATAATTGTGACTTTCTCTTCACAATTAAACTTTCTAATCATTATTTCATTTTTGCAAATACTGTGCTTACTGAGTCATTCTGTTTTGCGCTTGCTTTTGTCTCATTGAAATTCTGATATTTCATACAATGACTTCTGATCAACTCAGATCAGGACTCGTTCTTAAATGTTTCGACTTCTAAACATTTCAGTTTAGAACTCGTACTTCACTGTCTACTAAACTGTTCTACTCGTTGCATGAAGGTGAGTGTTAGGAATTACATCGTTTCTATGGTCTATCCAGAACCGAAAGGACCTACCCATGAAACACATCCCTTATAGATAACAGTAAGGGGTCTAGATGATAGATGAGTTTGGAGAGAAAAGAATATGATGAGGATGTGACAGGACTTAAAAGAATATATTGGTCCTTACCAAACTGAGTCAGTTATCCGGGTAACCACACAATCTATTCATTCTCGTTCTTTGGAGATGAATATTGAAACAGACATGGACACAGTGTCGATAACTCGTGTCACCCCACCCAGCCACTCAAGTATCTCTCAACAGATGCTTGTTTCATATAATCACGGAGATTTAGCACATAATCTATCTATTCCTCACTCGGAGGTCTTTGATATTGAAACAGGAAGACATCAGCTCCGGTCTCCGAACTTCATATTCTAATCATTGAGTCTATTGATTTTAACTTGCGTCCCGAGTTAAATCAGTATTTTGAGCCTAACAGATATAATTTGTTTCTTTCACACATGCACGAGTCTTTGTGATTCCCATTGCATATCTTTGTGATATTGTCGGAACAGTTTGAGAAGTTAATTTTTTAAAAAGTTTTCTTCAGTGATAACTGGAAGTCCTATCAGAGATTCCCCTTTGCCAACTCTGAACATAGGCCACTCAATTTTTTAAATTGTTGTGATAACAGTTACTAACGTGTTTCTGTGTTAGTTGATTACCACATTCTGGTTACTTAATGTTTTATCTGGATTTTTTTGCTACTCGTCACTTTTGTCTTTGAACGTGCATGACGCTCCGGATGCTCCTACTCGTCATGAAGGGGAGAAAGGGTACGGATTCAAAGACACCGAAGATCAAGTTGAGGGGGAGTTAGCAAAAGCCGAGGGGGAATAACTACCGAGGGGGAGTAAAGAAGTCCCAATGCAAAAGCCGAGGGGGAGCAACTGTTTTCCCGAATGATTTGATCTGTTCCGAGATCCAAAGTGTTTTAAAGTGCTTACAAGTGATCAACTCTTCTCATCGTTTATCAGGTGGTGTTTGCTACAATTCAGTATTTCCTCCATCGAGCATATTATTTCTACAAGTTCTTTTAAAGCTGAAAAAAATTCAAGAGCTTTATTCAAGAGGGAGCGTTGAAAGACATGAAGACATGAAGACAAGCAACACCGAAGTGTTTCAAAGATTCAAGAAGAAGAGAAGATCAAGACTTGAAGGTTTCAAGACCGATTTTTATTTATATATCTTTAGGGGGAGATTGTTAGGACCATAAATGTTCTACTTATCAGAAAGATATATAAATAATTAAATAGAGCTTAATTAGATTTATTATTTATTGTAAAAGCCTTAATTGCATTAAATGGGCTTAGTTTAGTCTAATGGGCTTAGGCCATGTTTGTCAAAAAGCCTTAGTATATAAGGTTTAGTTAACCTTAGAATTAGGTTAGCAATTGATTAGCCTTCCTAGAGATTCATTAGAGAGATTATTGTTAAGAAATCGTTATTTACTTTGATTGTAATATTCTCTGAACGATACGTTGAATGAATACGAGAGGGATGGCAAGTTGAAATCATCAATTGTTCTTGTTATTGCTCATTGATTATATTGTTACCTGCTCAATCTAGGACTCACAGTTTTCGTTTACAATTCCCGGGCTACTAACATGTTTTTCTAAAGGGTTTCCACCAAAGTCCAAGTCACCGAGGTAAGATCTCCCAATTTTTGAAAACTTGAGGGGGAGCATAACGATATTTCTGAAAGGTTAAGGGAAAAAGTAATTTTTATAAAGTTGGGGGGAGAAAAGAAAATTTTCATATGCCGAGGAGGAGAATCGTCAATTTGTAAAGTTGAGGGGGAGAATTATCAAATTGCACTCTTGAGGGGGAGAAATTAATTTTTTTTGTGAAAGTTGAGGGGGAGAATGGTAGTTATGAGAACTTGTGGGGGAGAATAGTATTTTTCATAAGTTAAGGGTTTGCAATTAATATTCATCAAACTTCACGGGTAAATTTCGCCAAAATCTCAAGGTTGAGATAAATCAGGACCAGGAGAGGGAAACACCCCGGTACCAGGACTCACTCCCGTTACGGGACGGTATATAAACCGGTTTGAGTATGTTTTGTCCTCACAATTTCAAAAACACACGCTCAAACCTCTCCTGGACCCGATTCATCTCACATTCTTCTCACACTGTCGATTTTGCTCTGGTCAGACCCCGAATTTCTCTCCAAATCACATGTATGTTCACTAATCTTCACGAAATCAGTAATCGTTTTGCATTCCATCGATTGTTTCAAGAGATTGAGATTTATTGAGTGGATCCGAATCAAACGGCGCCGCTAGGGTTTCGAAACTCGTCGTTTCGCGTGATTGGAACAAATCGATCCCCATAGAACTCGTTTCGGGGGTCAACTAACTGAATGGGATGCAATCGATACTGCTATTTCGTCTTAGAGCTGCTAATTTGATGTTTATTCGATTGAGTATTGTTGATCCAAACCCTCAGTGATTTGATAATGACCCTCTCTTATATACTTAGTGAAAATTGTAAGTAAACAATATGTACCAGAGTTTCACTATCGCTGATAAGTACTAAGATCTTACAGTACCGCTGATAGGAACTCTCGCTCTTTAGATTAAACATTCAGCGAACACTGTTCACCATAATGCTCTGAGTCTGTTCAGTCCTTATGGTGATCGCTGATAAGTTAATTGTTTGCTTATGATCTCTGAAGACAAGTTTCACGTCAACATAGGTTCTACGCTGAAGTCGAAGATCAAGCTAAAGAACCAGCGACAAGTCTCCTAATGAACTGATGCAGATCAGCGAAGACTCAGATTTGTCCACTCAACGTAAAGTATCAAGTACAAGACTTCAGCTATCGCTGAACTTTATCATTCGTTGATAAACAATGGTAAAGCGCTGAATCAACGAAAAGCTGATCATGAAGTCCTCCGTACAAAATACTTTTGTCTTAACCACCATTGCACGACTCCGTACGATATGTCAGAAAAGAACCTCCCTATTATCTGAAATCGTACAACCACTCTGATACTACACTGTTCAAACATGCGGCTACTAAGGTTGTCTACAAAGGTCAATGACATGCAACCAACTAGCTGCTGCCACGTGTAAAGTGTAAACTGCAATGCATTAAATGCATGCAGTAAACTCCAGCTTCATTTTTGAAGCACTTGCTAACTCTGGACAAGTCATCTTTCTTATCTTGAGATAGGTTATTATTAGTAATTTCCTTCTCTTTCTTAGTGCAAGAAACTTAGTGTTCCAACTTGTTTAGATTTAGGTTTATCCTTAATCTTATTCCACAACAAGCTGTAAATTGTTAATGATTTATCAATAAACAATTTAGAAAAGTAAAATATGTGTGTTTGTATTCAACCCCCCCCCCCTTCTACAAACTTGTATAGCCCTTCGGGACCAACAAGTATCCTGTTTGGAGACTCCCGGGGTCGACACCGGAGTTGCGTGTCCCGGGGTCACTCGACACCGGGTTTCGCCATCTCCAAGGCCAACTCTCGGATTGGGTCAAGTCCCGACCTCATTCGGTCCCGATTTGGGAACCGGGAACGTCCCGGATTGGTATACGTCTCGGGCGGCATAAGTCCCGATATGGATCCGGGATATTAAGTCCCGGTATGGGAACAGGGGAACACCCGGTATTTGCACTCCCGGGTTACGGGAACTCTCGGTACTGGTACAAGAGGCGATCCGGTTCCACGTAAACCCCGGTTCTGGCCCCCGTCCCGGATCCCTTTTTGTCCCGCTTTCGTTTCCCGGTCTAGACCAACTCCCGGTGTGGTTCCGGTTCCGGTTGTGCATGTTCCGAGAGTGTATTTTTTTTCTCTGCTTTTGTTCATTTCAAGAATTTTGTTCCATCACTCCCAGAGTTTGTCAGAATCCGTTTAAGTGACCAATTCCGGATGTAGTTAGGCTCTCGGTTTCTCTCAGGTCCGAGATCTCCAACACTCTGGAATTTTATCTTGGTTTGGCAGTTCAAATTCTCATCTAATACGGATTCGTTTTCAGGTACATAAATGGCTCACCCAAACCAACCCGCTCAACAAGCCGATGCACCACTTCTTCCAGGTGGACCGAATCTCCCGATCCTCCCGAACAACTTCCACCTGGACACGGCAACAATAATCTGCCAGTGTCCAGTCATTGTCGAGATACTCAAACGCCACCCTCTCAACTACTCCTTGACGGCGACTGCCACGGTTCCACGCGTGTACGTGCAACAACTTTAGAGGTCCCTCACCTCGGTTACACGTGGTCAAGAATTTGATCTTGAAGGTCGCATTGCCAACACACCAGTTGTAATCTCCAGAGATCTTCTTCGCCAGATCCTCAACCTACCGAATGCCACTTCCGTCCCTGGGAGGATTCGTTTTGACAACTTTGTGTCCGACGCAGTACTCTGCCAAGAGATGCACGATCTCGGATATGCTAGGGAGCTCACACAACCATCACACTTTTCCAGAGCTCATCTGACGCCGATCTGGTACACTTTGTTTACCATCCTCAAATGATGTCTCTCGTCGATCACCAAGGGCATCGACCAAACCACAGTCAATCTTATGCGCCTCATTCATGGTGTGGACTACAACAGACATACCGACTATGCTTCTATCTTATGGAATGAGCTGATTGCAAAGGTTCAAACGAAAGAAGGAAACAAAAAGCTGACGTGCCTTCCGTTCCCTAGGTTTCTCTAACTGATCGTCACCTACTTCCTAGAAGTCTATCCAACCATCCCAAGGCGACCTAAACACGAGGTAATTCTCTCTACACGCATGACTAGAATTCAGAACAAACAACCCATAGCTTACCTAGTCCCAATGATACTACCTGCTGACTTGCTACCTCTCGCTGACCCTTCGGCACCGAGTGTGATAGAATATAGGCATGAGAATAATCTAGTCGCTCCGATGGTCCAGCCACATCCGGCAGGACCTGCCCAAGGAGCGCATCCCGAGCGGCGTAAGGGTCCACGCACTAGAGGAGGTAGGGTCTGCAGAGCAGGGGCTCCCGGACAGGGCGTGATGAGAGAAAATATCGTGAGGGGAGAAGACACGGGCGGTTCTGGAAGGTCATCTCGTAGAGCTAGCTCGTCCTGTCGCCCAACCACCCCACTCTACGCATCCACTCAACCCCAAGATGACGATCCAGCATTACATGAAGTGGAAGTGGTGGATATCATGTGTGAAGCAGCTTAAGAAGAGGCAGCTTGCTCTTCTAGCTCAGAATCCGAGTCCGCTTCCGGGTCAGCCTCTACATCAGGTTCTGGTTCTGATTCGGGTTCCAGATCTGGCTCTAAACCAGGTTCAGAATCCGGTTCCGAATTAGGGTCCTCGGGCTCAGGAGAAGAGTCAACGGACTCTGATGACCAGAATGACGACCAGTTCCGAATGGAGCCAATTCCTCGTACCCAAGCCGAAACTGGAGAGATAAGGAAAGCGGCGGGAGTATCAGTCGAAAAAGAAAGTAAGCAAAATAATGAGCGATATAGAGAGAATAGGCAATCTACCCAGGTTGCCTCCACCCAACGTCCGATAAGCCAGGCAGCCACATCCACTACTCCGTCTCATTTGTTAGGACAGGGTATTGAAACAGACGTCGTGGGCCGAGTGACGCAATTTCACAACCTCCTCAGCCACTCAGTGTCCTCTCAACTAGATATTGTTTCACTTTCACAAGGCATAGCACAGCTTCCACCGGTCTCTCACTTGGAGAGCTCCGATGTTGAAACAAGAGAACTCCTACCCCAGTTCTCGACTTCTTTGGATGCACGTTTGAGTCTAGAGCCACTTGAAGTTCAAATTTATTTGGCTAGGACACATGACATCAGTACGGCTAATGTCGAGACTCTTCGTGACTCGACTCGAACACCCCGAGTGAGTCTGCCATTTGGTGGCTTGCAAGGACATGGTAGAAGTCATGCCACGGCTATCATTATGCCAACCGTGAGCGCAGGCGGTACTGCGGTGCATTCCACCGTAGTTACTACAACTGGTGGTCTACGTGCGCCAGGTGTTAGCATCCCGGAGTTTGTCTCCAAGGAAACTATGGACGGCGCCTTAAAGGCTGTCTAATCAGAGCTTTTAAAGAAGCTGTCAGAGGAGATGGACTTCATCAAAAGGTCCATCAAGGGTAAGGAAATAGTAACTGATCCCCCCAGCGCAAACACCGATTCAACTTCCTCACCGTAAACCAAACCCGCAAAACATGAGCATCGACACCCTCAAAGCCGCACTACTCGATAAGCTCCTGTCCCAATCAAACACGGATACCTCCTTTGAAGCTAACCTTGTGAGTCTCCTAAGCTCACAAACACAACCCCCAAACACTCAAACCGACTCCCAAGCCCAAATACACTCAAAGCTCGATACCCTTACCTCAAACCTAACCGATGTCAAGCGCACCGTCGATACCTTATCCGAGAGGGCTGCCACCCTCGAAAACACTTGCAAGGGTCAAGCTCAGGGCTTGAAGCAAAAGCATCATGATCAGGAGGATTCTGATCAGCATGAGGGGGAGAAGAGACTACGATTGACCGAGCTATCAACCTCAATGACAGAACCACTAACTGAAACTCCAACCGAACCTGAGCCACACCAACAATCAGAAGATCAAGATATGGTTCAGGATATGGAGTTGTCAACACCGGTCAGAGATCAAGTGCCGAAATCAGCAGACCCAATGGTTAAAAAGCCCGAGGGAGAACCAGAAGAAGTATTGATGGTGACAGTTCCGGAGAGACTAGTTCTGGAGTTGATTGATGAAGACTCAGACGGTAATCCAGAAATAGAACAAGTATGGAGAGAGAAAGCGGTGATAGCCATTCAGTCTGAAACAGATGCTTTGTGGGATTTCTTTGATGTGAGGCAATGAATGATGACGACTACGATCAGTTCCTTCTCCAAAGTGATCAGGTAACCAAATCTTTTCATGATGTACATGACACCACAGGTACTTCTGAAATACCAAATCCTGAACCGGAAACGACTCAACCCCAACCCAATCAACCTGTTCGTCGGGAGAGAGTCTGAATCATGGTTCCGTACTTCGAAGAATCCTAAAAGAAGATCGTCGTCCACTGGATCAAACCACTCGACCTGGTTATGTGTCACGAGGTTTCAAATCTAGATGAATCGATTCGTTCTCAGTACTTGGAAGTAATGAAAAGAAGCAGAATGGTACACGAAGTCAGAACCAACCACAAGATTACTGAAATTGTGGAGATTGTGTCAGACAAAGTCCTGAAGGTATGGTTCCCGGTGTTCACTGTTAAAAGAGATGATGAGAAAGAATGGGTATTCTCAGAAGCCGACTTCATAAATCTGAACTTGAAAGACTTCCCGGTTCTTCTTCGAGAGTTAAAGACCCGAACCATCCGACCTCTACCGTATACCAAATCCCTCGAATCTATCAAAAGATTCATGTAGTGCACAATAACCCTCTTGTAGCAATCAAAGAATAGTGAATGTGTTGAAGCCCAATTTGACTCTTCTTGATGCTGAAGACTTGCAGGTACATACTCTCTTACTCAAACGAGAGACAGGGATCGTGTATCTGAACGATAAGGGAGAGAAGCGGTTTATGAGGATAAGTGAGATGCACAAATTATGTGAAGGGACTTTGATGGAAGTGTGGAATGTGCTGAGAAAGACAATTGAAGAAGAGGAAAGGGACTCGTCAGAGAAGTTTGTCAATAACAAGAAAATACCTCGCCAAAGAGTTGCTTACGGAGATTGAAGAAAGGCTTGAATACAGAAACTCCATACGACACTTCGAGATCTTGTTTGCTATCAGAAAGTGTTATGTCCCCGGGTGGTGTGAGATCGAACTTCAATTCAAATGGGGAGATTGTTAGGACTCATAAATCTAGTTGAACAGAAGTTCACGGACCGTTTCTGACATTTTGTGTAACTATCCCTTATGGGATATAAATACTATGTTTTGTTTAGAATTAGGGTTTAATGACTTGATTACTCTAATAATTACCTTGTACGTCTACTGTGTGTTCATACGATTTCTGCTATCAATCGATGTGAGATTTATGACTATTGTGTTGATTCTGTTAATTGCAATTGATATCGGGGATCCACACAATTCAAGATATCGATCTAAAGTAGACAGTGTATCACAGAATACGCAAATGTCCCTATTCAGCGACTTAGCACGGGGGTCCCGCTATGATCCGGGTGTGGTTTCCTGGATAGATAATCCGGGAATTGAGATACGGGAGTGATTTCAAGAAATTTTAGATCTGGAAGTGGAGATCCGGGTTGAGAAACCGGGAATTGAAATCCGGTACTTGAGGTGAGAACCCGGTATCGAGACGGGACTGGGGCAAGGGAACCCGGGAGTCGGAGTCGGGTGGAATCCGGTATTGAGATCGGGAATGGCACGGACCGGGAGTCCGTATTGAGTCCGGGAACCGATGTTGAGTCCAGGACCCGGTAAGATCCGGAATCGGGAAACAAACAAGATCTGGAGTTTAACAGAGATCGGGAAAGGCTGGGACCCGGTATGATCCAGGATCGGGAAAAGACGCATGAAACAAAGAATATCGTACCTGGAAACTTCGATTGCGATGAACATGGATCTGGGAATGGTGTTTTTCTTGAAACTTTTGTTCTTGAATATTCTTAGCACAACAAAAAAAATACACCAAATTCCAAATGATTTTGCTTCTAAAATCAACCAATTACTTGAAAATCTTGAAAATTTATGAAACAGGGGCTCAAAAACAATGTATCGAATTTCAACCAATTGTTGACCAAAAACTTCGAATTCGACCCAAAATATTTGCAGAAATCAGTTTAATCATATATTGAATAGAATGAAATACACTGATTTCACTTTAACCACAAGAATCAAAACAAATAAAAAACAACCCTAATAACACAACGCCGTTTTATCGACTTTTGAAGGACACAGAATCAAAAGTTGATACCTTTTAGATCGATTGCTTTGTCCCTCTACTCTGATACCACTTGTAGATCCCAGCTTGATCAAGTAACAATGTAAACACGAAACGATTAAGATTTATTAATCAAATGTAGAGAGTTACAAATATGGATTGGTGAACAGGACTCTCTCTAATCTCTATTAGGCTCACTCAATAATGATCAATACCTTTAACCTAAAACTCACTAAACACACTTTAAATACCATGGGCTTATCTCCTAAAGCCCAAGGCCCATTAAGCTAAATAAGCCTATTAACAATTAAAGGCTTTTACAAACAATAATAAAGCTATTCTTTTCTTTATATCGCTTTCTATTTTATAGGACATTTATGGTCCTAACAAATTATCTCACGATCACATTCTTTCAAGTAGCAATGTCTTATCCAAATTACTTTGAGCTTAAAGAGAAAGTTTCTCATTTAGAAGCTAAAGTAGAAACCAAGTCAAAAGTCATTAATAAACTGTGTTATGAGAAAGCATGTCTTCAGTTAGATTTGGACAATCTGAGATCAGAAAGCCATATGTATAAAGAAATGTGCGCCTTAAAGAGCAGCAATGAGTGGCTCACGAGCAGGAATTATGACCTCGAACAGGAAGCCATTAATGATAGATATTATTATCTGCATCAAGCCGGTATAGACTCACTTAAATGGGAAGTTGCAGATCCTGAAGCCATAGAAGAGAAGCTTGTGGCACTTGAAGAGAAAGGTAAACTCTTGAACTGTGAAAACCTTGAACTGAAAAATAAACTAACTGTTTTTTAGAAAGTATTTAAAAAAGAGAAAGAAGTTTTTGCAAAGGAAAGACAATTGTTTATACAAAAGCAATCTGATCTTTCAAAGAAATCTTTTGAAGAGAAGAAGAGTCTTGAGCTGAAATGTTTAAAACTTTCAAACCAGATCTCTGACTTTGAGAAAGTTCTTATTTTAGAAAGAAAGAAGTTTGAAATTGAACGCAAATCTTTCACTGAAAAGAACGGAGAACTTTCTTTCAAAATAACTGATTTGGAGAAAGAATTAGACATAGTAAGAAAAGAGTCTAAGAAAAAGAAGGTTGAAGGTTTTAAAGCAAAAGGTTTGAAAGATGATTTTGCAAACGAAAGAAAGATCTTTTAGACTGAGATTTCTAAGCTTAGAAATAAATTATATGTTTTATCAACTGATACTATGATAGAGAAAAGGCTTAAATCTGATCTCCAAAAGAAGCTAGCTCTAATATTTGAGAAGAAAAATGTTTTGTTTAATTATGACGAGGAACTTGAAGCCAAAATCTATGATGTTGAATCACCCAATCTTACTCGTCTAGATACTATTGATCAGTCACTTTAAGATGATTCAACTAATTCAGTTTGCTTTTCTAAAACTGCTCCAAGTTCTATCCATAAAAATGTTTCTTCAAAGACATGCATCAGATCAAATAGCTCTTCAAAGGATCATATATGTACTTCTAATCTGTTTTATGACCCTCTCCTTGACAATTCAGATAACCAATCTTTCAAGAAAGTAAAGATGGCTTGGAGAGTTAAAGGATATGCTCCTGTTCCAAAGTCATTTGTCTCTGTTAAGAGTGACAAGAACAACAAAGCTTTCCATGCTAAACCTTTTGTGAAACCTGATCGTTTTTACTCTGTTAATCAGGTGATCAGGTTATCTACACAGAAGCTGTGTTGTTCTTACTGTGGAACAAGTGACATTGTGAATAAAAACTATGATAAGTGTTGGTATGGTTCTTATAGTATCCCCGGTCGTCACTCTAATAAGACATCTAACCATCAAGGATCCATCACAGCATGGATACCAAAATCCTTTTGATTTGTTTTTGCAGGAATGTCATGTGTGATCTAATTCAAATTATTCATATCACATGACTAACAATTCAAGGTTATGCCACTTTTGAGGGGACTTATAACTAGAATTTAAATCATCGTATTTAAAATGTGTGGTGTTGAAACGAGGTTTCTTGGAATCCTCGGGTTTTTCTTTTGAGCCTTCCTCTTTCTTCTCATTTTCTTGTGTGGAGACAAAAGATATAGGACTTTCAGAATTTGTAAAGGTTTTTTTAATTGGAGGTATTTCCTTAAAAATAGATTCTTGTACACCTTCACCCAAATTTCAAATTTGTACAAATTTGCAGGTGCCTTTTTCAGTACCTCCACGTCAGAAAGACCAAGTCCTGTCTTAGGATTATAAAAACGAGTGTCCTTAGGGTTTACTTGTCAATAATTTCAAAGTTTGCTCAGTCTGTCCTCTTTTGAATTTTATATCTTACAACTATTTATATTTGGCATAAGCATGAATTCGTTCTTCAGACACAATATGATATTTACAGCTTCAATCAAGATATTCACCTTTAATATACTAACTTCCCTTTTAAGCTCAGAAATCTTGGTTTTAAGTTGTTTATTTTTTGCTCTAATGACATCTTTTTCTTTTTCTTTTTCTTTTTCTTTTTCTTTTTCTTTTTCTTTTTCTTTCTCTCTATCTTCCGATAAACACTTGTACAGAAATGCCTCATCTCGATATCCTTGCAATGAACTCTGTTCCTTTTTAAAATTGCTTTTCATTTTTCAAATTCTTCTTTCATGGAATTGAGTTCTGATATTAGATTTAACATTTCTTCATTTTCAGAATTAGTCTCAAAATTATTGAAATGTGCAGATATATCAACATTTTCATCTGTCCTAGGCATCTTGATATAAACCTGAAAAAGAATCAAACACAAGAATTAGACATAAAATATCAAAAATATTACCTAATAGAGTGATCGTCAAGAGAAACTTCGCTTAGAAGTTGAATTATGTACACACTCGAGAATATAAAATCACAAACACACGATTAAAATAAAAAAAAATTCAAAAATTAAAGTCTGAAAAACAAATTGTAAATTTGTCTTCCAAAAATTAATTATTAAAAATCAGCGCGGAAATGTTGAACTTTAATCGGCAAACCTGCAAAACACGAGAAAAATATAAGTTATGAATAAATGCAGGTTTAAAATGATAAAATTGACAAAAAAATGTAATAACCCGGATAAGTTAGTTGTTTATTTAGTTGTTTTACATTTATTAGTTTAAGGTTGTTTGTGGTGGTTTGTAAGTTTAAGGGTGTTAGTGTCATTTTAGTATAGTTCGAATCCTTGATTGCAATTTGGGACCCTTATATATATTGAATCACCTCCTTAGATTCATAAGTCGGTTTCTCTATTGTTTGTGTACCGGGAGTTAAGAGAGAAAGGGAGCAGAAGTTTCAATTGATTAGGGCCATAAAAAGGAGTCTGCTTAAAGCGATTTGAGGTATGTATTTCTTTTCAAATTGTGTTTGTAATCGATAGTAGTAGAGTTCTATCTGTTTAGAATCTTCAATTTTGATTCTTAAATTGTGTTCGATTGATTCTGGGTTGGAGACGACGTTCGGGTTATTATTTTCCGGATGGTTTTCCGGATAAGTTTTCGGATGGGTTTCCTGGATAAATTTTTGGACGAGTTTTCCGGGTACAAATGTATTCGGACGCCTAGTTTTTTTCCGGATGTTTATTTTTACCGGATTCTCTTGGTTTCCGGAATGATTTCCGAATTTGGGTTCCGGATAAGGGTTTTGCAGATGAGTTATCCTGATAAGTTCCCGGATTACATATCCGGAAGTTTTCTGATTTCTTTTAGTTCTAAAAAATTTCTCAGGGCACTGCCCCAGACCCCGCAAGGGCGTTGCCCCCGTGCTAAGTCGCCGAAGAGGGACATTTGTGGATAAGGGTATGATAGGCTTATTTAGGATTCTTAGCCTGTCATTTAGTTCTACGTGGTAAATAGTTATACGTATTTTGTGTAATTCAGATTTCGTGAAGTGTGTGGAAAAGTAAGATTTTCGCAAGTTTCAAAAGAAAGTGATAGTTGCGTTATTTGCTTTCAGGTGAGTTTTACTTTAACCATTTTCAAACTAGAATACATATATACTGGATAATTATGTGGTAGGTAGTGTGATGATGTGCTTATGATTGAAATGTGATATATTGAGATGTATGTTGTATTTATATAAGCATTAAACTACACAAGTGCACATTGGCCGGACTTAGGGCCGGTGGAGTTTGGCTGTACGGAGGGACAGCAGAGTTGGTTGTATTTTAGTGCAGCGGAGTAAATTGACTAGTTAGTTTAGCACAACCAACTAATATGGCCATGTGAAAGAGTTATACACAGTGCATACAAGCCATGCTTGGTATTTGTATACTTGTTGTATATTTGTATTTTACAAAATGATTACTAAACTGACAGGAATTTTCTCACTTAGACCAATTGATCTAACCCTCATTCCGTTTTCAAAAACATGTATTCCAGGTCCAACAACTTATAAAGGCAAACGAAAAGATAAGGTGTAATATGCCTTTGAAGGCTGGTTATGATTAAGAAGTTCTTTTGAATAGTTTTGTATGGATAGTATGTGGGATGTAATGTAAATTATTAGCAAAACGTTTGTATAGTTTTGAGACTAAGGGACCGTATGTGATCTAATATGTATCTTTTGTTATGTAATGATGAGATGTATATTATGTTATATGATGTATGTTTGGGACAGGTCGTTACAAAAAATGACTAAAATTGTAAAATACATCAATATTGAGATGACATTCTCAATCATGCAGTATCAATTCGTAGAAAATGTAGCTTGAATATTGCTCCGGCGATGAAGTAGGTTTTCTGACGAGGTAATTTTCAGGATTCAAGACAGGTTATTGGGCAAGCATTGGTCAACAAGAAAGGTTCACGCACACGTTATAGGCGATAATGAGAGTTCTCGACCAAACCTTGACCGATAATTCAAGTTCTCGGCCAATCCGTGAAATTCTCAGGCGATAACCTTTTTGATCGCATACACCTTAAGCGACAACAATTTTCTTGATTTTGTCGCTCAAACACTGTGCGACAAGGATGAACAACGAATCATGCGATAAGTATGAATAACCATCACGCAATAACATTGAACTCGGTGAACATTTGAAAATTCCGGCGATGGTCTGGCAAATTCGTTTTTCCAGCAAAAAACTTCCAGGCCACTCAACTGACTGATTTCTGCATCATATTTCGATCTTATAAATTGCAATTTGATCCAAAATAAAAAACGAAACGATCTGAGAAACTTAGATCGACCAAATCTCAATCACAAATGAAATCTATTATCATCTTCAAAATGATCATCGAAGAACAAAAACCAATCTGTCGACTTGCAAAAATTTTGACCTCCATGATTTCTTGACGGTTTTCAGATCTGAAAATCACAAATAAACCGAAACCACAATTGAAATCAAAATTCACTGAAACACATAAAAAAATATTTGTCGATCATTATCTTCATGTTGTATTTGAAAAAAAAATTATGAAGAACACTGTTTTCATTTTTTACTTTCAAAAACATAAAATTGTTTTGATTTTAAAAATTCGTTTGACAATCAATATCCATTGATTTTCGATTGATCAAATCATCAAAACAATTACAAAATCAATCCAAAAATATCAAATTCTTGAGAATTTTCAAAAAAATTAACAAAAACCCAAAAAATTCTTCAAATCTTCAAAATTTGACGAAAATCATTCGATTTGATGTACAAATTCGATCTCCAAAAGCTCTGATACCAAATGTTAGAACCAGATCTATTAGGTAAACCACATGTCATCCATTGATCTTGAGAATCTAGAATTACATACGAGTTTGGAACTTTCGCTCTCTAGATTCTCTCTCTAAACTCCCTCTAGATACTACAATTAAGTTTCTTCTATAATCACTTACTTAACAACAAAGCTAAAAAAAACCTATTTATACTAAGACATTACAAGGTATTAAATCTAAGCTAGTTTGACTTTACTTAAACTACTTTGACTTTCTTTGACTCCTCAATTACAAGACTATTACAAAGACTTTCTCAATAACTCTTGAAGACAATAAATGCCCTAACGGATGGCACTCTAATTATCACAGAGAATGCGTACGGAAGTTTGCTCGACGCCCAATTCATTTATCAGTTCTTTCAAATAGACCGCTTCTTTTGCAAATTCAACCGCCACAACAAGTGGTCGACAATGCAACAATAGACTGAAACCGTGATCTCCAACTGACGGTTGTTCCACCCAAGGAAAATACATAACCGGATGTGGATCTCTAACCTACTTGATCACCTGCATAGTCAGAATCACAATATCGAACAATTTCACAGTCATTGTGCAAACCAAATATAAGACCATGGTTCTCGTTTCTCTTCAAATATCAGAATGTCGTTTTAACGGCTGCCCAATGTGATCGACCCGAATTCGCGAGAAACGGACTCACCACTCCGACACAATATGCGAGATTGGGACGGGTACACACCATGCCATACATGAGACTCCCGACCGCACTAGCATATGGAACCTTTGACATTTTGGCCTTCTCCTTGTCATCCTTCGGACAATCTTCACTTATAATCTTGATGTACTTTGGTAGCGGAGTGCTAGATGTCTTGGCACCATCAAGATTGAACCGCTTCAGAATTTTCTGAATATACGCTCGTTATGTCAACCTGAGCGTTCAGGACTTTCTGTCTCGCACGATTTCCATGCCCAAAATCTTCTGCGCCACGCCAAGATCCTTCATTTCAAATTCTGACTTCAACTTATCTTCTAGACGTTCGATCTCTGACCGGTCCTTGCAGGCAATAAGCATGTCATCTTCATAAAAAAGTAAGTAAGTGAAATAATCACCGCTTTGTGTTTGATAGACACAAGCATCCTTTTCAGTGTGCTCAAATCCTAGAGTGAGCATAAACGAATCAAACTTCTTATACCATTGACGAGGCGACTGTTTAAGTCCATAGAGGGACTTCTGGAGCTTACATACATTATGGTTTGCTGTCAGAAATGAAACCATCAGATTGCTTCATAAAGATAGTTTCCTCCAAGTCTTCGTGTAGGAAAGCGGTCTTCACATCTAGCTGTTCTAGCTCCGAATCATGAATAGCCACGATCGCTAAAAGAACATGAATAGACGTATGTCTAACAACGAGACCAAAAATATCGTCATACTCGATACCTTTCCGTTGTGCAAAGCCTTTAGCAACGAGACGAGCCTTGTACCGATTGTCATCTTTGACTTTGAAACCCACTTGCAACCAATAGCACGACTGCCCTTTGGCAATGGACATAAGTCCCAAGTGCTATTCTTTGAGAGAGCTTCCATCTCGTCTTCCATGGCTCCAAGCCATTTCGAACTGTAGGTTGAGGCTAATGCTTCCTTTACATCAAGCGGCTCTTCTTTTCGTACATGCAAAGCAAAATCCAGCTGATCTATAAAACTCATGTTAGCAAAATCCAATCTCCATACATGTTAGGCGGACGAATAGTCCTTTGACTATGCCTGGTAGGTACAATAACTGGGATTTTATCGCCTTGGTATCTGTTAATGCCAAAAATCGCACCAAAGGGACAACTTAAGGTCGATGTGGACTTAAACAACTAAAGAAAGAATCTTTCGACGAGACGTGCGACGATAAATAAAATAAAGAAACAAGGGATTTGATGACGCGGGAAAAACCTCAAACGAGGAAAAAACCTGCGAACGACAGTGGGTGTCGTCGCTGCACTATGGTCGCCAATCAGGGGCGATGTCCTTGGATACTAGTGTCGATCGTACAACGATTACAATACAGATGAAGAAAATACTTCGAAATGTAAAGTACAAGTGTTTGAACGTAAAAACTGGTGTTTGTCGTGTACGAAACAAAGTGTGAACTGCTAGTCGAGGGCTGTTGTCGTGCGTCGAGAGCGATACTTAGAATAATGGTTCTTCACTTCAGGTGTTCTTGAATATTGCTTTGGTTGTTAATCGCCGGATATTCGATGTCTTGAAATGTTGATTGAGCTTGATATTTATAGTCTTCGCGTCCTTAGCTTCATCCATAAATGCTCCTTTAATGGCCTTAACGGTTGGAAACGGTCGCCGGAGTAATGATCTTCGTCCGTTACGGTCGCCGGTTGTTTAATGATTGTGTCGGTTATAGTCGTTGCTCCTTAATGACTTTTACTCCTGCATTAAACACTTAACAAACGGTCATGGTGAACGTTAGCTTTGGTCGAGGTCGCACGCCCTTATGTAATAGTCGTGCGGATCGGGCGACGCTATGGTCGAGCATCGTAAGGAACTCTCGACTTAACTTTTATGAGGGACGACGATGGTGTTCTGGGTCTTTGTCGAGACCTTATCTAAATACAAGATATAGTCCCTAATCATACGGCTTACCTGTTCTGGTCGCGGTCGAGCGACGTGATTTTTTGCCCAAACAGTTTGCCCCCAAATTTTGAAAATTGAATGTCAAATTTAAGTTTTAAATTTTGCTTGTCGAACGCTTAGACTTACAACCTGGGTTGAGGGACCTACCTGGCTGTCGTGGAACTAGACCGATTCGCCTTTAACTGAACGAGAAGTTGAAAAGTTATGATGTCATACTGATGCACGATGATGCTTACCAGCTGTCGAAGATCCGGGCGGATATACGAAAGGACATAGACGCGTGTCGATCATCAAAGAAGGTGACGCAAGTTGTGCCTGCCCTTCGAGGTTGGGAAAGGATAAAGAATGCCCCGACAGCTGGGTCGGGAATCTTTGAAGAAGACGAAGTTCTGAAGAAACAGTCTTCGAGGGATGACATTTCGTCGAGAATTGTCACGCCTAAAGAGGCGAAGGCGTCATCCAGCCGTCCAGGCGCGATGGACGCGACACCAGCAAGTTCAGCGCTTCCGGCGACAGTGACGAAGCTAGTGTCCAAGGTGTTGTCCCCAGCGTCTGCCGACAAGGGGGACGGGTCATCGGCCGATGGTGTCCTAGACGGGACGACGTTGTTTCCTCATCTGGAAAAATATTTGCTCCCGTCTTTCAGGGAACGTTTTCCTATCGAGGAGATAGGGACCCATGTCACCGGGTTGATGTTCTCGGTCGACGTGGTCCTGTGATCTGGCGTTCACAGCCGATACGGTCGTTAGAGACATATGTTCTGGCGTTCCGAGCCGATATGGTCATTTTAAAGACCTATGGTCTGGCAATCCGAGCCGATATGGTCGTTAGAGACCTATGTTACGTTGTGTAGGTTTTGCTTTAGCGATGAAAGGTAAAAAAGTTTACCTTTCTATTGAACCTGTGTATTATTTTGACTCATACATGTCATGGACATATGTAATATCGACTGTAAAAATTCATTAGGTACAAAGAGTCGTGCGACTTGGGCATCCATTGTAATACAACGATTAGAACGTAAGTCATAAGACTTTCATATTTCTATATCGTATAAGCAAACATAAGCGCATGCGATCAAAGCATTCATTCAGAACATGAAATTTTTCTAAGTTGAAGAACTTAGATTGTGGGGTCGTTAGACCTTACGATCGTATGATTTGATCATACGATAAACTTGAATCATGTGTTCCTGCAGGAGAATGATCAAGTCATGGACTTGATTATTTACGTCGTGCGACCATGCGAAATTAAAATCATATAGTAGACTTGGTGACTACTGTCGTGCGATTCTGCGATAAAACAATGTCATGGGTTGGTCGTTGGCTAACCAATGACCCATCGATGCTTAAGTCAGTAGTCGTTTGTGATAAAAAATCGTATGAAAGGAATGAAAAAGAGATAGGGAACATACCTTTTCAGATTCTATTTTTAGTGGGGTATTTGCCCCCTGTCATTTAATAGCCCATTCTTCTCGGGAGAAAGTGGGTTTTAAATGACAGATCGATACAGAGATCTTGAAGAATATCGTCCATGTCTGCGTCGACCGTGCTTTCGTGCGACAGGGCAAGATAGTCGACTTGCGGAAAAGATATCAATTTATCTAAGAAGTCAGGGATAGAGGGATGAACCTGTCAAGATTTTGCAGTTATGTCTCTTGCAACTGCTTGACAGTCTATTTTCGCGGCTTCAAGGTGGATTTATGGCATTCACGAGTGACTTTCGGCTCACTCTTGATTTCCTGGATTCCCCATGGCGTAGGGAATTTCAACATTTGATGATACGTCGAGGGAACGGCTTTCATATCATGGATCCATGGTCGTCCTAAGATGATGTTATAGGCCGACGCACAATCGATGACACTGAACTTGGTCTGCTTGTTGACTCCTCCGGCGTAGATGGGCAAGATTATCTCTCTGAAGGTGCTCGTCGCTTCTCCATTGAAACCGACCAAAGTCGTCGAACGTCGGGTGATTTCCGAGCGATCGATTCCTATGGCTTTGATGGTGTTGAGAAAAATAACATTTGCTGAGTTGCCCCCGTCGATCAAGACTCGACGCGTTAGACAGTTACCGACCGTGATCTGAATGACCAACCCATCGTGATGCTTCTAATACGAGTCGCCAAGGTCGACGTGGTCGAACACAATCTTCATGGCTTCTAGCTCCAAATCTCCTTTGGGTCTAGACGAGCGAGGAATAGGCCAATCATCGGGCGCCTGACTGGCATGATGCTTGGCCGCTGAATACGTCAGACCACACACATATGAACCACCGGTGATGCAATTGACGACCTTCGCATGCTCGGGGTTCGTCGTTCGATGTCCGTTAGCTGAAATAGCGACATCGTCGATGATATCTTTGAGATTTCCTTTCGGAAAATGATATGCTAGTTCCTTCTTCAATGCGATACAGTCGTCTGTCACATGACCATGATCGGCATGGAAGTCGCACCACTTTGATTTGTCTTTCTTAGCATCGTCCAGGTCGGACTTCTTTGGCCGTCGAATGGTAGCTTGAGCGGTCTTCAGAGCTCCGACTAAGTCCTTTGCAGATCCTTTGAATCCGTAAGAGGATATCTTAGGGTACTGAGTGAACTTAGTCGCGGTCCTGGCCTCTGCTTTCGTCTTGAAACGAACATTTGAAATTTGGCGCGCTGGCTCTATTCTGGAAACAACCTTTGTCTTGAACTCTGGCTTTCTGACGCCTAACGACTTCTTGTCGTCAGTGTGCTTGCGACGAAAGGCGGCATCATCTTCGACCCTCATATATGCTAAGGTTCGAGCTCGGACGTCTTCGAAAGTCTCTGGGGGATACTTGGTCAGATCGATATATAGACCAGAACCATCATCTAGACCACGCTTATAAGCTTCGATCGCAGTTTTGATGTCACAATTGCGGATACTGATCATTTCGGCATTGAATCTATTGAAATAACTTCGAATAGACTCATTGGTCTTCTGCACGACATAGTACATATCACTAGTCTGCTTTTCCATCTTACGACTGCTGGCGAATTGCCGGGAGAATTTGTTGACCAATTCGGCGAACGTCCCGATAGATTTGGGTTTGAGATTGATCAACCACTGGAGAGCTAGACCAGTGAGGGTCGCCCCGAAACTCTTGCACATGCATACTTTCTGGTACATGTGTGGAATCGAGATCGTCCACATGAGCTGCTTATATTGCGCGACATGCTCGGTTGGATCGGTCACCCCCGAATACTTGGGAGTGAAGGCAGGAATGTTATACTTCTTTGGGACCTCGATGGTGGCGATCTCGTCGATGAAGGGCGATGTCTGATACCCCGAGTGAGGCTCGACGTCGACAGGCACGGCTGCCCCAGGCAACTTGGCGAGCAAGGACAAGACGCGCTCATTTTGGTCTTCTAACATCTTTAGACGTTGGGCGACGGGAACGTTAAGATCAGGATTTGCCCCTGACGAGGGATTGGTCCCTGGACTAGTGCCATTACCATGCGATGAACCACTGGTGTCCCCGTTGAACGGAACAAAATATGGCTGCGACCCATAGTAGAATTGTTGCGGTCCATTCTGAAACGATTGTGGTCCATGCTGAAATGGCTGCGATCTCTGCTGGAAAGATTGCGATCCTTGTTGGAAAGGTTGCGGGCCACTTTGGAACGGCTGGGAAAACGGTTGGGATTCATTCTGAAACGGCTGGGAGCCACCTTGCAATGGTTGGGATCCATTGTTCAAGGGTGGTGGTCGGATGTGCTGAGGGGGAATCTGCCCAGACTGGGGATTCGGAATGAACGGGCCCGGCTGCTGATTCTGCATGAATGGACCTAGATGCTGATTCTGCGCGGACGGGCCTGGTCCCGGGCCTGGATTATGGATGAATGGTCTAGGACCATTCTGGGGTCCAAAAGGATTCCTTAGCCGCGCGATCTCTTCAGTTGCTCTGCGATTCTGCTCTGCCATTGCATTGAGTTGGTTCCTGGCAACCTCGAGCTCCTGATACATCTGAGCGACGGCTTGCTGCGGATTTCCAGGGGCTGCCATTTTCCTGAAACAGAAAATAGAAGAAGCTCCAAGAAACTATTAGTAGAATGCACGTTCGTCGAGGATTTTCTCTAGATGTAGTCCCACGGATGGCGCCAAACTGTTAATGCCAAAAATCGCACCAAAGGGACAACTTAAGGTCGATGTGGACTTAAACAACTAAAGAAATAATCTTTCGACGAGACGTGCGGAGATAAATAAAATAAAGAAACAAGGGATTTGATGACGCAGGAAAAACCTCAAACGAGAAAAAAACCTGCGGACGACAGTGGGTGTCGTCGCTGCACTATGGTCGCCAATCAGGGGCGATGTCCTTGGATACTGGTGTCGATCGTACAACGATTACAATACAGATGAAGAAAATGCTTCGAAATGTAAAGTACAAGTGTTTGAACGTAAAAACAGGTGTTTGTCGTGTACGAAACAAAGTGTGAACTGCTAGTCGAGGGTTGTTGTCGTACGTCGAGAGCGATACTTAGAATAATGGTTCTTCACTTCAGGTGTTCTTGAATATTGCTTTGGTTGTTAATCGCCGGATATTCGATGTCTTGAAATGTTGATTGAGCTTGATATTTATAGTCTTCGCGTCCTTAGCTTCATCTATAAATGCTCCTTTAATGGCCTTAACGGTTGGAAACGGTCGCCGGAGTAATGATCTCCGTCCGTTACGGTCGCCGGCTGTTTAATGATTGCATCGGTTATAGTCGTTGCTCCTTAATGACCTTTACTCCTGCATTAAACGCTTAACAAACGGTCATGGTGAACGTTAGCTTTGGTCGAGGTCGCACGTCCTTATGTAATAGTCGTGCGGATCGGGCGACGCTATGGTCGAGCGTCGTAAGGAACTCTCGACTTACCTTTTATGAGGGACGACGATGGTGTTCTGGGTCTTTGTCGAGACCTTATCTAAATACAAGATATAGTCCCTAATTATACGTCTTACCTGTTCTGGTCGCGGTCGAGCGACATGATTTTTTGCCCAAACAGTATCCACCATCATTCAGAATCTCTTCTTCAGAATTACTAGTAGAAGTCACTGGCGGAATGACTTCTTCAACAATATCGGGTGATTCTAGAACAATATCAGGAGCAGACGAACTGGGATTATTAGGACCGGCTATTTTCTCTACATCATCGGCAGAAGGTGTGGATCCCAGATTAGTGCAACAGATATGAAATCAATGAACAATAAGCAATAATAACAATAGATTTTAATACGTCATCCATCTCATTCATTCAATATGATAAACCATTTAGAGAGTTTTTACAATACGTGTGACAATGGTTATGGATGATTAACCTAAATAATTAGGCTAACAAAACTATTTATACCCAGGCTTAAAGCCTAAGGCCCATGGCCCATTAACTAGACTAAGCCCATTTAAGGTATTTACAAGATTAACCCTCGAACTTCTATTCAATTTAATTTCACCCTAACAATCTCCCCATTTGAATCGAAGTTCGATGTCATGCCAGTTCGGAACGTATCTCTTTCGGAGGGAAAAAAGAATCTCGAAGCTTCAGATAGATTTGCGGAACTCGATACGGTCTTCAACTATTTCCAAGGCTTTATGGGCGTTAAGCTCTTTAGGACTTCCCAGAAAAGTCTTTGGGATTAGTTCTTCCATGGCAACTATTTCTCTCAAAGCATCTCTGACCTTCATTAAAGTTCCATCGCAGAATCTTTCAACTTGACTGAAGCGGAGAAAGTTCTTTTCGTTATGTTCATTCAGGTAGATAATTCTGAACTCTGGTTTAAACAACATTGTGTTGACAGGGTACATCTTCAGTTCAGAAGCTCGTTGATCAGGTTTCAACAGATTGATTTTGTTAGGGTCGTTTTTTGTTGATTTAAAGTTCAGGGTTTAAATTGTAATTCTTTATTTTGAGCTCTATTAGTGAACGGGTTGTGGGCTTGTTAACCACGGGCCCGCCATATATAAAGCAATATAGCCTTAGAAAAATGGGCTAGTTGTCTCATTTGCTTTCCTACACTGTTATTGTAATCCTCTCAATATTGAAAGCTAATACAGAGATGACCAGTTGAAATCGTATACTTTACTGTTTAATCATTTGGTTTCATTATCGTTGCACGGATCTAGAACTAACAATTGGTATCAGAGCAGACGGACAAGAATGATTCAAAGCATTCAAGTTGACTTCTGGTAAATTTTTGACTTTTCTCGTCTGTGTCATTCTTGAAAGTTCAAAACCTTGATTCTGATAAAATTGATTGTTTCTGTTTATTGGGTTGTGTTAGCATCATTGTTATAAGTCATTCTGCAAATTTTCACATCCTAATTCGTGCATTTGAGTGGTTAATTAAGCAAATCAAAATCAAAATTTTGGTTGTGTTCTTCATCAAAAATCGAATTTTTAATATCAAAACTTGTTGTTTTTGCTTTAAAATCGATTGGGTTAGTGTTATTTTTGTGTTTGGCATTGTTCCTAATCTTTCAGGATCGATTTTGAGAAACCCTAGTTGATTCCCAAGCGATTGAAAACTCACACCCGTAGAGTCCGGATAACACAGCCGTGGTTTCCGGACAAATCTACACTGTATGGACGTTTGTGTTACTTCATCCGGGTTCGTCTTGCTTTCCAGGTAAGTCATCATTCCGGGTAAGTCATCATTCCGGGTAATTCGTTATACTCTCAATCATTCCGGGTAACTTGTTCCGGAAACCCAGTATTTTCTGGTAAAGTATTTTATTCGGACAAGCCAAGGTTTCCGGTAATCAATTTCATCCGGAAACTCTGTCTACCCGGTAAGTTTAGTATTCGTTAATTGTATCTGGAAAGTATCATCATCCAGTAAGCTTCATAACTCAGATGTTTTACCCAGATTCAAACAACACCCGGAAAACCTAGTTGTCCGGAAACCTCAGGGTTTCCGGTAAGTTCAACTACCGGGATGTTGGTGTATCCGGAATCAATTTTTACCAGAATCCTTGCTATCCGGAAACCATGTTATCCGGTTCATTCCTCTTATCCGGAAACGTTCTTCCCGTCCAGACACTATGTTGTGTCCTGAAACTTAGGGTATCTGGATAGTTTTGCCATTTCCTATCTGTGTCCGGAAACCCCTGGTTTTGGTCAACTCCGTACCTGTTTTGTTACTATCAGTCCTCAATTTGTATCAAATTGAGCCATCAAATGCAAAGGTACGTGCCGATACTTGTTCATCCGCTTCAATTACTTAATGTGTTTCTCTTTTACAGATTATTCAATGGCGGATCAACAGCAAAACCCTCCACAGAACCAGGAAGAACAACAACAACCTCCGGAAGAGCAAATTCCTATCTGTGTCCGAAAACCTCTGTTTGTCCAGAAAGTTTGGTTTACCATTCTTTTGTCCGGACTCCTCTGAGATTTGTCCATTCAGTACATGTTCCATCAATGCCAGTCCTCAATCTGTCTTAGATTGAGCCATTTAATGCAAAGGTACGCACCGACATTTGTTCATCCACCTCAAACACTAACTGTGCATCTGTTTGCAGATATTCAATGGCGGATCAACAACAAAATCCTCCATAGAACCCAGAAGAGAAACACGTTCCTCCACAAGAGGAACTCATCGATGAGGCAGCTGATAATGCCTTGGTCGCACCCGACCATGAAACGGAGTTAGAGCCGAACAACCATTTTCTTGATCCGGCACAATTTCGTCCACAAGCACAACATCGGGTAATCGTCGATATTCTCATGTGTCACCCTCTCCGTGAGGCCCTCACCACCACTACCGACGTACCATTGATCTATGTGTTACAAGTCTGGTTTACTGCCCAAGTTCGCACTGCCGGCAACTCACAGACCATAACGGCGCAGATAGACAACCAACCGTTCACACTGACGCCTGATTCCCTTCGCCGCCTGCTTTCACTTCCAGCTGCCGACGACGCCGGACATGCACGGTACGATCCTGCCGTCAATGATGAAACTCTATGCGCTCAAGTCCGCGCACTCGGGTACAACCACGATCTTCCTAGGCCCTCAGCATTCAATCGTAAGTACCTGGCCCCCATCTGGTACACCCTATTCACAATTCTGAACAGGTGTCTATCGTCCAGATGGAAAGGTATTGACCAATGCACCGACGATTTTCTACGCATATTCCACACCGTCTGCTACAATCGTCACGTGGACGTCGCCATGATCATCTGGCGTGAACTCGTGCAAACTATTCGACACATCGGAGGTACCAAGCAAAAGAAGTTCCTCTCATACCCGCGTTTCCTCTCGCTTGCAGTTCGTCAACATATGGACGCTAATCCGGCGATACCTCGACGTCCTACCCACCCGGTATGTCCCATTCGTCACTTACAATACATGGTCATCCGTAACCCATCCAACGTCGTGGCCATGCCCATCCCTGATGCCCTTCTGGCAATCGCCGATCCCACTGCACCAGGAGTGTTAGCTTATAGGGAAGAGTTAGGGAATCCCGTGGTCCAGCCAGAACCGAAGGGACCTGCCCAGGGACCTAGACCCGAGAGACGTGAGGGTCCAAGAATGAGAGGTGGTAGGGCCCAGCAAGTAGGTGCTGCCGAGCGGGGTGTGTTGATCGTTAGGGGAAGGGGAACTAGTGTGACTGGTGCAGTGGTATCACAACCCAGTTCTAGCCAACCTCGTCCAACAGGCGAAGTCGGAGCATCGGTCGCACCGATGCTTCACCATGACTCCACACCATATCTTTACGACCCACCTTCACCTACCTTCCAGGTTCATAACGTAGAATCTGACTCCGATACGGCATCTGACACGACCCGTGCCATTCGGCTCTCAAAAATACCTCTCCGTATCGGACCGAACCCCGACTTCACCGAAGGCATCCCACTTGACTCACCTACCCATGCTTCACCTAGGATTGAGTGAGTAGAAGGAGTTGAGTTAGAAACTGCGAGCCGGAGAGAACTACGTCCGAAAGCGAACCAGGAAAGATTGGGCCGTAAAGATAACGAGGCTCTTGAGCGACCCGAAATGAGTGTAATTCGGGTAGCCACATCTACTATCCCGTCTCATTTGTTGGGACGGGGAATTGAAGAAGTCTCCGTGGACCCAGCGGAGCAATTGCACGACCCCCTTATCCACTCATCCGTCTCACAAAAGACGGATGTTTCAATTTCACACGGGGAAATAGCACAACTTCCACCGGCCTCTCACTCGGAGAGTGCTGGTGTTGAAACAAGCGACCAACAGCCCCCGGTCGGGACTTCATTTCGTGCACAATCGAGTCTAGAGCCATTTGCTATTGAAAATCCTTTGGCTAGGACACAAGAGGAGCAACACCAAGTCGAGATTCTTCGTGACTCGACCGGAACCACCGTAGTGTCGTCACCTTTAGGTGGCACGCGAGGATCGGATGGAAATCCTACCACAGCTACCGACATGCCAGCTGTGAACGTAGGTGGCTCTGCCTCTCAGGTAGACGCCTCAACGGGTAATCTAAGTGATACCGGTGTTACTCACCCTGACTTTGTGTCGCAAGGGTCCCTGGACAGCACCCTCAAGGCTGTCCGAGAGGCAATGGAGCAACATGCCGCCACCGCTCGCCAAACTAATCAAAGGCAAAGCAAAGATCGTCGAAGCTGAAACCGCACCTACAGTTCCACCGACATTCGTTCAGCCAATCTATTCGGTGGATACTCTGAAGACGATGCTTTTGGCTCAGCTACTCCAGCAATCTGAATCCAACGCCTCAACTGAAGCAGACCTGATCTCCGTTCTGAAAACTCGGGTCACTGCTCCTTCATCATCTATTACCACTCGCCTGCATGCAATTGACTCGACTCTCAAGGACTACAACCAAGCGCTCACAATGCTGTTCGAGAGAGTCCGTTCCCTCGAAGATACCTGTAAGAGTCAAGCAGGCGGTCTGAAGCGCAAGCACGATGACCAGGATGATCCTGATCACCGTGAGGGGGAGAAAAGACTACGAACTACTGAGACCGCCCCTATCCTCGCCGAAACGACAATCGTGGTTCATCTGGAACCAGCAACTGCGGCAACAACAAACGACGCTGAACTTGAAGCCGAGTTGCCATTAGCCGAAATGGTAATCGACATGGAAATTTCAGATGATGAAGGCCCGACGGTTGAAAAGCCTGAGGGTTCAACACAGGAATTGACTGATTTTGACTCATCAGACAGACCGTTATTGGATATGATAGATCCAGACTGCGAAACCAACCCGGAGACCGAAGATGCATGGTATGAAAAAGCCGCCAGTGCCGCAAATCTCTAGGTTAACTTGGTTTTCCCTACTGATGCTGATGACAATATTGATTATGATTAGTTCCTGCTACAGAATTTTTATGGTACTTCTCCCGTTCACTATGCTCAACCCACCGGAACTTCAACAAGACCTGGAACTACTACTGCCGACATTCCGACATCCCCTCTTCAATAACAGACAGCTACTGATCTTCCTCCTACACCTCAACAACAAATCCATTGGGAGAAGATCACCGTACTTATCCCTCATCTGGAGGAAACCCTGAAGAAGCTGTTTGTACACAAGCTACGCCAGATCGAGCCGACCTTCTGCCTGGGCATTTACAACTACAGTCCCAAATACCAACGCCGATACATCTATGCAATGAAGTGGTGTCTTCCAGTCAGCCAAGTCAAAACCAAGCATCAGATCTCAGAGGTAATCAATATCCAGTCAAGCCGTATGATGAAAATTGTCTATCCTGTATTCACTGTCCGATGTGAAGATGGGAACGAATGGAAATTTTCTGAAGCCGACTTCCAGAACCTCCAACCGTTTGACTTCCTGGCGATTCTGAAAGACCTACGTTCAAGAACTATCCGACCGCTTCCCGTTACAAAGGCGCTCGAAGTTGTTCGTCTATTCCTGGTCCGCACAATTATGATGTCTTATCTAACGGACTTCCAAATGGCTGTCGAGAACAGGGAAAAGAAGGTAAATCTGATAAAGCCGAATCTGCAAGCTCCTGAGTTGAATATCTATCACGAGAATGCTATGCTTCTAGAACCATAACTTGGGATCGTCTTCATCAATGAACAGAAAGAGAAAAGATTTCTGCGGTTCAGTCAGGTAGAAAGATTCTGCGACGGCACACTCTACAAAGTTCAAAATGCGCTTCGAAAGATTATTCAGCACGAGTCTGAAAATCCAAGGTTCTCGTATGTCCCTAATCCGAATGAAATAACTGCTCGGAATGCCTTGGAATTGGTTGAAGATCGCATCGACTACCGTCGTGCTATCAGATGGTTCGAGATTCACTTCGTGCTTCAAAAAAGATATGTCGAGAACTGGCGCCAAATAGAACTTCAAATCAAAGGGGGAGATTGTTAGGGTCGTTTTATGTTGATTTAAAGTTCAGGGTTTAAATTGTAATTCTTTATTTTGAGCTCTATTAGTGAACGGGCCATGGGCTTGTTAACCACGGGCCCGCCATATATAAAGCAATCTAGCCTTAGAAAAATAGGCTAGTCGTCTCATTTGCTTTCCTACACTGTTATTGTAATCCTCTCAATATTGAAAGCTAATACAGAGATGACCAGTTGAAATCGTATACTTTACTGTTTAATCGTTTGATTTCATTATCGTTGCACGGATCTGGAACTAACAGATTTTCTTCGACATGTGCTCGATTCCCATCTGAAAATCAGTAATATAGGACATGGTGATTGTGAATTTCAAGAATCATTTGATCGCTTCAAGTGCCTTTGTAATGTGAAGTGGTCGGATAGTTCGGGTTTGGAGGTCTTTGATGATAGTGTGGAAGTGTTTCGGTGTTAGGTTCTTGAAGTCGGCTTCGGAGAATGTCCATTCTTTCCCATCTTCTCTTTTGACAGTAAAGACTGGGTACCAGATCTTCAGAATGCGACCTTACCTGATGTTGGTGACTTCGGTTAGCTTATGCTTCTTCGGACCTGACGGACCGGTAGATACCTTTTCGTAACTTCTAGGTATTGTTTCTTGTAGGCGTCATCGAACTTTGATAATCCGAGGCAGAAAACTTGATTGAGCGGTCTTAAGTTATGTACAAAAATGTTCTTAATGGAGTCCTCTAGGAAGGGGATCAGGATTATGATTTTCTCCCATTGTACAGAGTTGTATCGGTCTGAGGAGATGTTGGTTGTGTAGGTGTAGAAGTTTCGGGTATCAGTTGAGCATATACGGGCGTACTCTGAATGGACTGAAGAAGAAACTGATCATAGTCAAAGTCTTCATCAGCTTCGGTCGGAAAGATCAGGTTTACCTCGGAGTTAATTGTACCGGTGGCTTTTTCGTGCCATGCGTTCTCGGTTTCCGGGTCCACTTCTGACTCTAGATCTATCATTTCAAATTCTGACCGTTCCGTTGCTGTGAATTCAATCAGTGGTTGGTTTTCTCCCTCGGGTTTTTCAACCGTTGGGTCTTCTTCATCTAATATGTTCATATCGACAACCATGTCGACTATACTTAACTCGTTTTGTGGTTGATCTTCTGATGGTGCCACAGTTGATGGTTTCGGTTGAACCGCTGGAATAGTGTCGATGGTGATTGGATCGGACTCTGATAATCTTTGGCGCATGTTCTCCCCCTCACGGTCATCAGGATCATCATGGTCATCGTGCGAGCGTTTGAGTCCGCTAGCTTTACTTTTGCAAGTGTCTTCGAGTGAGGCTACCCTATCGGACAAGGTTGAAAGGGCGTTCTGAACGTCCTTCAGGGTCGAGTCAAGCTGGTCCAATCTGGTGCTGAGCTCAGCAAGTTGTGGAGTTACCTATGTCCGTAGTAATGAAAGTTGATCGGCTTCTATGGAGGAATCAATGTTGGTTTGATGTAGAAGTTGGGCGAGAAGCATAGTCTTCAGATCGTCCACCGAGTAGGATGTCTGAGCGGTTGACGGTGGAGGTCTTGGCACAGTTTCGGTTTCAACTACTTTTTCCTTACCCTTCAGTTGGCTCTTGACTTTGTCCAATTCTGTTATGAACTCCTGAGTCATCACTTCCCGGACAGCCTTTAAGGCGCCGTCCAAATATTTCCAATTGTGGATCCCAGATTAGTGCAATATATATGAAATCAATGAACAATAAGCAATAATAACAATAGATTTCAATACGTCATCCATCTCATTCATTCAATATGATAAACCATTCAGAGAGTTTTTATAATACGTGTGACAATCGTTATGGGTGATCAACCTAAACAATTAGGCTAGCAAAACTATTTATACCCAAGCTTAAAGCCTAAGGCCTATGGCCCATTAACTAGACTAAGCCCATTTAAGGTATTTACAAGATTAACCTTCGAACTTCTATTCAATATAAATTTCACCCTAACAATCTCCCCCTTTGAATCGATGTTCGATGTCACGCCAGTTCGGAACGTATCTCTTTCACCATAACAGAAGGAGCAACAGTAGTAGTGCCTTCCGGCTATTGAGAGGACTGAGGATCTTGTGACTTTAACAGGACAGATTCATCAAACGTGACATGTCGAGAATGAATCACTTTACGAGTCAAGTGGTTCCAGATTCGGTAACCCTTGATACCATGTGTATAGCCGAGCAAAAATCCTTTGGTGGCTTTAAGATCCAATTTTTCCTGGCCTGAAACATGAAAGTGAACAGGACAACCAAATACACGTATGTATTTCAAACATATGTTTCTTTTACCTCTCCAAACCTCTTCCGGAATCATTCCCCCGATGGCCGAACAAGGTAACCTGTTAACAATGTGCACCGCGGTGTAAAGTGCTTCGACCCAGAAAGTTTTGGGGAACTCCGATGTCGACAACATACATTGGACCTTTTCAAGCAAAGTCCTATTCATTGGTTCGGCTACCCTATTAGATTGAGGATCGCCCGGAGTGGTGTAGTGACGGTGGATGCCTTTACACAAACAAAAGTCCTTGAGGTTACCACTAGTAAATTCTCCACCGTTGTCAGATCTAAGCACATTCAACTTCTTTCCAGTCTCGACCTCTACTGGTGCCGACCAAGTCTTGAACGTATCGAAGACATCTGACTTTAACTTTAACACATACACCCAAAGCTTATGTGATAAATCATCAATAAACGAAACAAAATATTTACCTCCACTAAGGGACGGAGTACTGGATGGTCCCCAGACGTCTGTATGAACATAATCGAACAAAAGTCCCGGCTAGCAGGTACATATACTTTAATGAGCTTTCGCTTGCGCAAAATCTCCAAGTTCTTCTCGGATGTGTGAACCAAACGAAGATGCCATAAGCGGGCAACATCGAGATTCTGAGAAATATCGACCACACACGATTCAGAAGAAATAGTCTCGCCAATCAAATGGAAAAGATTATTTTCCGCCCGTTCGCCTTTCATTACAATGACACTCCCTCTGGAGATGCGCAAACTCCCGTCATCGATCCGAATGTTGCAATACAATTTGGACAGTTGTCCAACAGAGATCAAGGAACGAGTCATGGATGGAACAAATATGACATTATTCAATGTCCGAATACACCCATCGAACATCTTCATCTGCCCAGTACCGATACCCTGAGTGACACACGAAGTACTGTTTCCCATATAAATACTGTTACCTTCAACTTTTTCGAAGGAAGAGAAACAAACCCGAAATGGTGTCATGTGGCAAGATGTACCGGTATCTAACACCCATCGCCTGTCACCTTGAGGTGGTGTAACTGTGGTAGAGAAGCCATCTTGCTCCTCTCCGGTTGCAACAGCTGAGGTGTCCGCATTGTCTTTGTTTTTAAGACTCGGACAGTCCTTCACCCAATGACCTGGCTTGTGGCAATAATTACAGTTTCCACGTGTCTTTGATTTCCCTTGGGAACCAGGTTGGCGAGATGGAGAGCGCCCACAGTTTCTTCCTCTTGAAGACTGATGATCGTCTCGGCCTCTGTCAGCAAATAGGCCTTGACTGTAACTATTCTCTCTAGGATTGTTACCGATCCGCATCTGAATTCTTTGATCTTCAGAAATCATTCATGTTTTCACATCACACAAAGAAAGAGTTTCTCTTCCATAAATAAAACTGTTATGAATTAGGAATATTTCTCGGTAAGTGAATACAACAGGATCATAGCAAGTGCTTCTTCATCTTTTGCAAGAAGCACATCTGTTGCCTTCAACTTTATGATGATGTCTTCGAATTCGGTCATGTGAGCTTTAATTGTTGTGCCTTCCTTCATTTTGAAGAAGAGGCACGACCGCATCAGTAACAATCTGTTGGTCAATGTTTTCTTGAGATATAAATTCTCAAGCTTGCTCCAAATACATGCGGTTGTCTTTTCAGACACAATCTCATATATAATATTATCTCCCATAGCCATCTGCAAAGTAGTAAATGCCCATGCTTCCATTTCTTTAGCGTTAAGGTCAGACATATTAGGGTCTAACTCATCTTTAACAAATATTACGGGATGAACTCCATTTTTTCTAAGTGCCGCAGATGTTGTGAACTGCCATTTACCAAAGTCACCGTCCCCATTCCAAGTTTGTATACCAATCCCAGCCCCAAACAAATTAAAGGTACCTTCTTGGTATGACTTTTGGGACTAGTTTGAGGGACTGGCACCAAATAGGCTTTCTACATCAGCCATAGAGAACAAAATGTGCAAACTAGTATATGTATATTTTCTACACAAACCCAAATCTAGATCCGAAGCTCTGATACCAATTGTTAGGAAAATTTATCGTGCCAAAATACGAGAAGCTCACGAATGATTTCTAAGGTCCCAAAACGAGTAGAAATCCAAATGCACAATAAACCCAACAACGAATGTGGATAACAATAATCTAGATGTTGCACAATAATTCTCTAACGTAGAAAATAACCCACACTATATATATATATATATATATATATATATATATATATATATATATATATATTTACGAATAGATAAAAACGATGAAAGCGTTAGTATCTATAATATATATATAGTGAGATATATATAAGCATATATATCATCGATATATATATATATATATATATATATATATATATGTATATATATATATATATATATATGTATGTATATAGGACGATAATCAAATGAGAACCTAAAATAGGTTGAGAACCGTGAAAACCAATCTAAGCCGTTAATTGATTTTAATCTATGGACGTTATTATAGGCAAAAATAGGTTGAGAACCGTGAGAACCTGTGAATGAATTTTTATGTTTTTAAAACCATAGGATCAAAACCAAATGACGGGTTATATCGGTTCCCACGGTTCTCAACCTATTTTTGTATCTCACATGATTTAATCCTTATATATATATATATATATATATCAATGAGATATATATATATATATATATATATATATATATATATATATTTAGGGCAAGATCATAACAAATAACACTGAGACTTTACGTGGTTCCACTATCGTTATGATAGTGTACGTCCACCGAAGAGAGAGAGAGCAAGAATATTATTACCAACCGAGAGAGATTACAACGTGTTATCGAGATCCTTCGATCAACTAATCAACTACCAAAATCTTCCTCGATATATATATATAGACACCACCGAGGAAGAAAAACAAAGGAGGAAGATGAGATGAAGTCTAAGATGACTTCACCCTTTTACAAGTGTTTGAGATGTTTGGTGTTGGTGTGATTTTTCCTCAAGCAAGCACCCCCTTTTATAGTTGAAATCAAGAGAATATTCAATGGAATATTCTTGCAAGTTGGCAATTGGTTGGCATGCCATAGCATGTGGTAGCATATGGATGCTATAGCATGTAGTAGCATATGGATGTCTTCTATTTGGAGTTCAACAAAGATGTGGCTCTAATTAATCCACATTTCTCATGCATCACAACTTGTACGTCGTGCTTCGAGAATTGCACAACATCTTAAATGAAAAACGTTTTTTTTAACAAAGTTCCTATCTTTTAGCCTATATGTATGAAGCCATTTGACCCAAAGTGAGTTCCTTCCATTGATTATACTCCACACATGCTTAGCAAGTAAAGAGACATTTCAGTCCTTAAGATATCTCATTCCCAAACCACCGTGTTTCTTTTCAAAGAAAATCTCCTTCCAAGCCACTTTCGCTTTACCACTTTGGCTATCATTGCAATTCCATAAAACGTTCCTCGTGATGCTCTTAATCTCCTTAATGACAGAAATAGGGATAAAAAAGATGGAGGACCAATAAACTTGAATGGAGGAAACAACCGAACTAAGCAATTGGAGTTTTCCCGCAAAGGATAGACTTTTGTTTCTCCAATCCATAACTTTCCTCTTCACCTTATCAATGAGACTCTGACAGTCTTTGTGAAACAGCTTAGTTGAACACAACGATTTTCATGTACAAGACAGTGAGACACAACATTCATGACACACTGCTTGCTCAGTATCACGCCCCAGTTGTTTTGACTGATTTTTTGCAGTAGCTCAAGTTGTGCTCAGCCCCTAATACTCTGAACTTTTGAATCGATTCTGTGGTACCTTTTCTTTAGAAACCTCATGTGGCTGCAATTGACTACTTTCCATTTCCCTAATCTTGATCATTTCAAGATGCGAGGTGAGATGTTGTTGTTATCACTTACAGCTTGGTGCGTGAAGTATAAAAACGTTGTAGTTGTGTGGAAACATAGGGCATTCAAGCAGTTTGTCTTTTTTATATCCATTACAGTACATCCAACTTTCTCCAGATTCGGACTATGAAGCCAACTGCATTGTGTTTAAAGAATTCATCGGGAATTATTGTATCAAGCTACAGTTCATTCTTCATCTTGTCCCTCTTGATTAATTCTTGCAAAGCATAGCGGCTAGTTAGAGGTGATTGCTGATGACCAAAAGTACAAAAACTTTACAATGGTTTAAAGTCATGATTTTTTGTATCACGACTTCTACACTACAGCTATTGCGTGCAATCATGTTATATGACAAACTATCAATGTGTTAGTATTTTTTTTACTGGGATTGTAACTACGAACCGAAATGTAATCTGATTAATAATAATATTAACAGCCTAAATACTTTGGGGATAGAAATGTAACATTAAAAGAAAGAATATTCACAAAGCAATTATAACGTGAAATTTAACAGTCCCATGCCTTTTTAATCATCCGCAATATAATTTAACGAAGTATTTGTATATCTTACTTGAGATTGTTACTAGCTTTTCATATGTAACTTCTTCATCCATGGTTTTAATAGTTGTGGGCGTTTTAAGGAACACAATAATTGTTTTCTATTTCAGAGTTAAGAGAAGTTTTCTGTTAAGGGACAAGAACAAAAAATCATGCAATAATATAAATCTCACTAATAGATAGTTAAAATTCATTAAGACGGTGTTTTCATCCATTAATTACTATTCAGCACAGAAAAGAAAGAAGATTAAAAAACAATCGAATGACAAAGAACATTTCCCACTTATGCATCCGTTCTATCATTTCACTTTCTCTTGGAATATTCTTGGCGAGACTTGATCGCAGAAATTGAAGCTTGCAACTGCCAACCCAAGTCAAAAACAATCGAATGACAAAGAACAATTCCCACTTATGCATCCGTTCTATCATTTCGCTTTCTCTTGGAATATGTTTGGCGAGACTTGATCGCAGAAATTGAAGCTTGCAACTGCTAACCCAAGTCAAAAATACTTGTGAGTTATCATAGTCACTGAAAATTTGGTAATAGCACAGACATAAAAGAATCAAATAAGGAAAACAATGATTGTTACTTAACCTCCTCATTACGTGCCTTATCTTCTTCAGTCAGCTCATAATCCTGCAAATGGAAGTATTTAATACCATTGGAAACTATTAAAAAGATGCAACTACCGTACCACATGAAATGCATACACGCGTTGAAGCCAAAGCATATATACCTCTTGTTCCATGTAACGAAGAACATGTTTGATGAAGCCATCCAAATTGGCATCTTCTACGGTTGCACGAAAACTTGAACAAGGCGCCCTACAAAAAGGGCACGTCTTATTTCTGCCCCAATTAAGATCGCAATCAGTCAGAAGGAAATATAAAAAAATGGAAATCGCAGATGGATAAGTTGTTTGATAAAATGAAGAACTAGAAAGGTGAAAAAGAAATCTAACATACCCAACTCTTATTGATGCAGCTATGCAACCCTTACAGAATCGGTGACTACAAGCTTTGACAGCCCTCACCTCTGTCAGCGTACCTATCCATGAAAGGTGATGATTAATCCTCTTAGTTTTGACAAAAAGAACACAATAACTGATGTAAATCTGATTAAGCACAGTGAAAAAAATTCATGGTATGAGCAACCTAACATACTTTTTGAGCATATACTTCTTTTTAATCTAGAAATTAGCGACGGGTAAACAAACAATGGTTATGGTTGTTGTTGCCTGACACTTTACATGTTTTTAAGTATTTGTAAGTTAAAGATGCAATATCAAATATTACCTAAACAAAGTCGACACTTAAGATAATAATCCAAGGCATCCGCATCGATGTAAATATACGTGCAACAATAGCCCAAAGAAAACAAAAATTAATAAATCAACACGAAATATACATGGAATAATTACATTTGTAAATTAATGATATGCATTTGCAATAACAACGCGAATTTCATCTCACAGAACCAGGAGAGGAAAGTATTTATATGACTATGTAGATCACGGGTGCCGAGCTGATGCAAGAATTTTCGTGTTGGTAAAACGTATACAATTGTATCAACACAAATTACTTATCCTTCTTTTTATTTTAAGTTGTTTCCATAAATTTGGTATCAGGCAGTAACTACAACTATCAGGCAGTAACTACAACCATGGTAATTATGGATTCCTTAACTATGGGTTTGAGAGTTTCGATTTTTACTTTTAAATGTTTTACTTTTTAGACATGTAGAGATGCTAATGTAGTACAATTATCATAAACATATAGAATAATTTCAGTCATTACCTTTATGAGGATTCCCTCCCTCTAGAAATGCTATGAACATTGAGGATAAGAACTTCCTGATCTTGATAAGCAAGCTAAAACTATTTTGGAAAATAAATAATGAAAAGGATAAATATAAATCAACATTAATGCAAAAAAAAAAGAATGAAGATGTTGTTAATACCTTGCTTGACGAGCCACCACATTGGAAACCCACGTATTTCCCTCTTTCATCAGAGAAAAATGAAGAGTATAAATACTATTCATCAGTATTAAAAGTACTCGTATTTGGAACTTGGATGGTAAGAGATAAAGATATTTGAAGTGCTAGATTCTCATAAACTACATCACACATGTTCGATGTGGGACAAACTTTAGTATCCTAACATGGTATCATGGTTGTATTGACATCGGTACGATGTGGGATAAAATATACAAATAAAAAAACTTGATTGTTTTATAACTTTTCCTTTTATGGGATACCATGGTTATATTTTTTATTTTGTTTTGTAGGTATAGTGTCAAATTTTGTACAAGAACCATAAGTACCACATCATTTTGATTGAGACCGATAATGGTATTGTATATTCTACTATTTGTGTTACCGATTAGGTCATTCCGATACAATCATGTTCACAAGACAACCCTATTTGGTAAACTGTCACTGTATTGACTTACCCAATGAACTTCAAGTCATAGATCATTTTAGTACAATCTTGTTCTTAGAAGATTTTGAATTTTTATTCTTGAGACTTATATCCAACTCTCTTAGGGGTAAATATCAATGCATAAAACTATATATCCTTACAGAGTTGATCTGGAGTTTACCATTCATTCACATCATCTTATTTCTTAGCATAAAATGAATTACACTTTAACAATAAGCAAGAACTTACCAAAAAAAAACCAAAATCATTCGCGCTATATAGATGCATATTTTTTTTTGATAACTCTTTCGTGTCCTCGTGAAGTAGCCAGACTTGCATGTTATAGTAAATTACACTCTTTACTTGCTACACTGTAATGTGTAATTGCTCTTTGGGCTAAAGGAGTTATAAACTTATGATGCATTGTGATCGTCAAGGATTTTCTTTAACAATGACAAACTAGTCCACATTTTTCTAGTTGCCCACATTCAGTTGATCCTTCTATCCCTCAATAGAGGTAGTATTTGAATGCGTTGTGGGATCATGTTGGTACACCGACCACATTCTAATTAGAAATTACCAAAAAATTATTTCACTCATTGCTATTCTTTTATCATCTGAATTTACATCCATCGAGTTCTAAGAAATACTTATATTTCTTCAAATATTCATAGCTACTTGCATCATTAAACACACATCACATTAATTTCTTGTATATAATGTTGGAACTCACTTTGCTGAAACAATAGGTATTTGTGTAAATGATTCACACTTTTTATTCAACAAGATTACAAGACAAAGGCCCTATTTAAATACGCTTATAAAAGAAACATAAACACTACAAAATAGGAAACTGAAACAGAAAATGAAAAGCTGAAATAATATCCCAATGTTTAACAACACAAATTATTTGAAGTAGGCGCTTTACATTACTGTAATGACCCGGGTAAGTTAGTTGTTTGTTTATTTATTTTACGTTTATTATTTTAGGGTATGTTTGTGTCGGTTTGTAAGTTTAAGGGTGTGACAACCCGGGTAAGTTTCATTATTTATTTTTGTTAGTCACAGAATCTAGTGAGAGAGTAGTAGAATCAAATCACATCTAGAGAGAGAAAGTCATCTTGTCATTCATAAGCTTCAAAGAGTTACAAGATTCTAAAATGAAATGTTACATTAAAAATGACATAAGGCAAGGGTATTTATAGTAAGTCATGACATGCCCATGACTTTAATATAAAGCATTATGTAGGTTACTATATGCCCACGACACGTGTCACACAGAAATGCTACCAATGAGTATGTAAACCTAAAGGGTCGCACACAAAGAACACGTTTGCTTCCATTAGAAAGAAACTCGTTAAAGTCATGTTTAACAGTTAAATTGTTATTTTTGAAAAAATAACTAAATAATATGTGTAAAATGTAATTATGATAATTACAGGGTTCTATCGGTAAATATGAATAATTATCTTTTAGATAATTATAATTATTATTTAGATAATTATTGAGATAATTATCCAGATAGACATAAATCCTATTTACTGTCAATATAAATAGGATGCTAGGTCATTTGTTTTCGTACGACCAATTTGATTCTCTGAATCCGAATATACACATACACATATTTAGAATTAAAGGGTTCCTTTTGGGCTAGCACTTGGTGGAATTCGCGTGTTTGTGTGTGGATACCGTTAGAGGAAACCTACGTTAGTTTCTTAGTGCCCCGATCGTTTAATCACAACAGATCCTAAAAGGTACAAATCTAAACACCATATGGTGTGGTATAATTTAATTAAATGCATCAATAGATTCGAATGGGTTTTGAATTAGAAATGTTTTCTATAATTTTGTAATAGAAAAAAATTGTTTTTTTTCCGAGAAGGCTATGCGACCAAAAGTGGGTTTTGAAAACCCTATTTGGTTTTCTTTTTTTTTCCCTATGTGATACGGCCGCCAACCCCCTCCCCTTTTTGGCTTTCCTCTTTTCCTCATCACTGGAAATCTTCAAAAGGCTTTATCTTCATATTTTTTGTAAGTGACTAATGGCTGCCGGTGAAGCTTCCTCTCAGCCATCGATGTTTCTATGGCAAGGTTGTTGTTTCTTTTTCTGTTTTCTTTTCGACAACAAGTTGTTGTCGTTTTGTTAACGTCGATTGCCGTAAGTTTTGTACGGCCGCCGCCGCCGATTTATTAGGCCTTCGGTACCGCAGGCGGGATGGGCTCGGGCTCAGCGGGAATGGGGTACGGGTCATGCGGGGTTGGCGGGGCGGGGATGATTCCGGGGATGGGATCCCGGATCATCCCGAAGGTTTTTAAAAAAAAATTTAATTAAATTTTTAAAAATGTAACCGTTGAACGGCTATTTGTAAAAAAAATTTATTTTTCTCAATTTAATTCCACTATATATTTAACCCTCAACCTCTTATTTCTCACACCTCTCAACCTCTTATTTCTCACACCTCTCAACCTCTTATTTTTCACACCTCTCAAATTCTCTCAACCTCTTATTTCTCACACCTCTCAAACTCTCTCAAATTCTCTCAACCTCTTATTTTTCACACCTCTCTCATCATGAATTCAAACAGAACACCTACATCCCGTCGTAACCGACCGAATACACCACAATCGCAAGAAGATCAAGAGCTTGGTTTCCAAGCGTTTACACAACAAGGTTATCATCCGCAATTTTCGCAATAAATTCCGCCACAATGGTCGCAACAAAATCCGCCACAATATCCACAACAATTTCCCCAACAATTTCACCAACAATTTCACCAACAAATTCCTTACCAATTTACACGTCCCGGGTTGATTGAACAAGGTTTTACTCCGGCCAACTTCAATCTCGACGACGACATTGTTCCGGAAACCCAACCTTCTACCCCGAACACACCACAATCTATCCCGACACAACAATCTAACCCGGAACCATCAAATCCGAGACCAAAGAAAGCCGCCAAACAAACGTGGAGTAAAGCCGAGGAACTCGCGTTAGTGTCGGCGTGGGTTGACGTTTCGGAGGACCCCGTGGTCGGTAACGCACAAAGCGGTGGTAATTATTTTTATTGTTATTATTATTATTATTATTATTATTATTATTATTATTATTATTATTATTATTATTCTTATACTTAATTTTACATAAATGTAGGAAATTTTTGGGGCCGAATCGGGCATGTGTTCTTTACTCGCATGGGTCGTGAACCAGGTTATAGATCAACCCATCAACTCAATAGCAAGTTCAACGACCTCAATAAAAGAGTTAATTCGTTTGGCGGCATCTACAACAACTTGCTCAATAATAGATCAAGCGGGATGAGTGAGGCCGATATATCCCGAACGGCACACGAACGGTATGTAGCACGCCATAAAGTTGCTTTCACTCACGAACAAGCTTGGGACGTCCTAAAAAAATGTCCAAAATGGGGAGCCGTTCCAACGATGACGACAACTTCATCGCGGGGTTCAAAACGTACCCAACCTTCCGATGATGACGATGACGAGCAAATTCAATGACCCATCGGGAGAAACAAGGCAAAAAAATCATCAACGAGTAATACGTCCGGGGCGAATACGGAAGAAAGTGTTACTCAGTTGTTGACGACGTTCAACAACAAGATTGATGATACAATGGAATACAAAATGAAAAAACTCGATCTCGAAATCGAACGCTCAAAACTCGAACGACATAGGTTGGATCAAGAACTCGAAATCGAACGCTCAAACCGATTTGAGAAAGACTTCGAGTTTTTCATAACCCCGCAAATCCAAAAATTTCATAATTGGTAGTGTTTTGTATTTTGTAATTTTTATTTTTAATGAATGATATGAATTTTAATTTTTATTATTTATCTTATTTTTATTTATTAAAAAGTATATAAATATTTTTATTTTGTTAAATAATTAAATGTATAAATAAAAGAATTAAAATAAATGAGGTGGCAAAAGGGTTTGAGGGAATGGGGTACGGGTGTTTAGGGATCGTTAGGGATCGAGTGAAGGATGGAAGAAAAGCTGATGTGGCGCTGATGTGGAGTGGAATATTTGAAAGATTCCCTCCATGGGGTACTGATGGCCTTACTAGTGCCGACCACCACCGGCCATCTGTGGTCTTGCCGATTTTTGTCCTTGGTTGCCGCAGAAAGGGATTTTAACCCTAAGCCTTTTGTCTGTTTGTTGTTTGTAGCCCCAAGTCCTCGTTGATGGTTTTCCCCGTACGAGGCAGCATTTTTTTTCCGACCAATCTTCTAGTTAGCCGCCCTTCATGGGTGTGACACTGGTGTGTTTTCAACCGTCTAACTCGTTGATGGTAGTCAAACCAAACGGCAAGGATCGTGTTTCTTCCGGTTGAACCATCACCGATTTGGTAGGTGTGTTCTTACGCATGAATCCTCGACAGCTAGATGTTGTTTTATTTTCGATTGGGAATCGTCAGAGAACAAAGTTGGTGGTGGTGTCTTATTCCTCGGTCACCGGTGTTGGTGCGGTTGTTGCCGATGACCTTCGTCCCCGGATGTTTCTGTTTTACCGACTCTGACTCAATGTGAATTAAGTAAGCCTAACCCTTTTTTTGGGTTTTGGGCAAAAGTTTTATGTAAAGTTTATTGTTATAATCGTAAATCTTTTCTCTTAATCCGGTCATGGAAGCCCAATTTTACTATTTTGTTTTGGGCTAGAAGCCCAAGTGTTTTGGGTTTTGGATCGGTATCACGTCATTTTAAAATTGGGTTAGTTTTAAAGTTAGATCCTGCTTGGTCCCGGAAATTGGTCCTTTTAATTATGTTAATTAAATTTTGACCAAGTATTTTATGTCTAAGATAATGAAACGGGAGCTTCAGGTCAAAAGTTTGACCTATCGTTTAAATCCACCTTTTATGTTTCGGGTTGGAAGCCCAATATAAAAACGAAATTGGGAGTTGGGCTCGGATGATCCGGGCTAGTAGGCCCATTTATTGATTTTGGGTTGTTACCCAAGTTTTTCGTTTTAGGCTCAATTACAGTTTTGGTCCGAAAGATTTTGTCGTTGTAAAATTTTCGTTGGGATTAAAATTGACTTTTATTTATGTTTATCTAATTAGTCAATTATTTTAATTTTATGTTTAAAATTGGAATATGGGTTGGTAACCCACATTTTAAGGATGAGGTCGTTTTTCAAATTTATTTTTGCCATATATAAAATTTGTTCTATTAATTTGCCTTTAATTATGTTAATTATACGTTGGCCAATTGTTTATTTTATGTTTAAAATAATCGTATTAGATAATATATGGTTTGCCCCGAAAGACCCATGGTTTGGATTGTTTATTTTATTTTGGAAAATTAAAATGTATTAATTACGTGTGATGTAATTTTAGTTTTAAATTTCCTAGATAGGGATAAATGTAAATAGATAGGATATTGTTCTATTTTCTATTCAAATTGTAATCATCCGAAGACGGAGTTCCAAGAAGTCGAGACGGAGTCCCTGGAGTTCACCAAGATGGCGAGGCCAGTGGAAGATGTCCTTAGAAAGACCGTGGTTGTTGTGTTGGCTCACAACACCACATTAGGGGCAAAACCGTATATTATCTACTTGTTTGTGGTTGTTTATTTTGTGTTTGCATTTTATTTATTTTATTGCTTTATTATTGTTATAATTGTTGCAAGCAATTTTAAAATAAAATCAAACGCAAAATAAATTTTTTAAATCGGTAATTAAAATATGATATTTTAAAATTGATATATTTATCAAAATCAAAACGATTTAATTGGATAAACTTTTAAAACAAGATTTTAAAACAAGGTTTTAAATCAAAACGTTTTAAAAGACTTATAATGTTTTCTAAAATTAAACCTTTACAAAATGTAAACTAAACGTCACCCATTTAAGGTACTTGTCGAGCTTATATGATTTCGGTGTGGTAAGTGCATAGCCAATCATATCGGATGATTGTAGTGTAAGACATGGTGCCAATATAACGAGATTTAAGTGGAAAGTCGCCTAGCCATTCACTTAAATAATCGTATTTTGGACGACTGATCCTAATGAACCCTAAGTTGAGATTTTAGGTGGGATCATGATACCTTAGTATGGTTGGTTTGCTTGGAAATATCATAGAAAGTGCCTAGCCATCTATGAGTATTTTCAAGGCGTTGAATTGGGATTAAACGTGCCAAATTCAATATATGATACATTGAATAGAATCCCACGACATCTAAGAGTTATGTTGAACATAATTGGATGATGCCTACCTAAATAGCCTAATTCCATAGACAGTGAATTGACCATTTATAGAAGTAGGTGAAATATGGATCTTAGCTCAAATCAAATGATTTTGAAAGGTTAATTCATTTATTTGAGATGTTAAAGTTACTAAAATTAACCTTGTTTTGTAGATGTCCAGTACTGCCTCCAATTCAAACTTAAACGATTCATCCGAATATACAATACAGTCAATATTTGATAACGAAAAACTGGACGGAACGAACTTCGTCGAATGGTTTCGATTCCTAAGGGCAACTCTTAGGTATGAAAAGAAGTTCTACGTTCTTGAAAATCCCCCTCCAAATGCTCCTGCCAAAAATGCTCCAACTGAAGTCAGGGATGCTTATGATAAGTATCAAAATGACTCTCTCAGTGTTGGTTGCCTAATGTTAGCCACCATGACTCCTGAATTATTACGCGATCATGAAAACATGACTGCTTGGGATATGATATCTTCGTTGAATTCTATGTTTCGGTTACAAATAAAACGAGAGAGATTTGATACAGTCAAGGCATTGTGTGCCTGTAAAATGACTTAGGGTTCTTCAGTCAATGCCCACGTTTTAAAAATGAAAGGATACTTTGACAAATTGAACCGTCTTGGATCCCCACTGGGTCAAAGGTTGGAAATCGATATGGTTCTCGGATCTTTATCTAAAACATACAAGCAGTTCGTTAAGAAGTGAAGAGAAGATGAAACCAGACCAGTTGGAGCTAAGTTACCTGCTCGAAGGGACATATGATATGAACTTTCCAAGATGGCCTAAAATTAACACTTAGCAAGTGTTTTTGTACCTAGTATTAACTAGGGTTTTAGTTTCATTTTCTCGAATTACAACAAACCGAATTTATATTTATGTTTTCAAGAAATAGATTTTCCTTTTATCTCAATAAATGTTTTATTGTTAGTTGTAATTATAAATCAAAATAATGAATTAAGTGGGGCTTAACTCAGACCTATTTGTGACACTTAAACACATAACCAAACTCGAGACGGACGGAGGGTTGGAATCATGTGATGATTCACGTGATAAATGTGTATATTGTTGGTCAAGATGACAAAATGATATTTTCCCTTAAGGGTCAGAAGAACTAATAGGAGTCATCCATACTGATGTATGTGAGCCTTAAAGTTCAGTCACAAGACACGGTCATCACTACTTCATGACACTCTACTAAGTCTAGTGGATATGGGTATCATTACCAAAAGAAGGGAAATATGAAAGCTTTGATTTTTCAAAGAGTTTCAAAAGAAGTAGTGAAAACACTTGGCAAGGATAAGGATGCTTCAGCCAGATTGAGGTAATGAATATCTAAGCCAAGAGATCATCCTAGAGATTGAGATTATATCCCAAATAACTTCTCCCAGAACACTGCATCTTAATGGTGTGTCAAAAGGAGAAATAGAATCCCGTTGAACATGATTCACTCTATGATGAGTCTCACAAATCTGCCTAAAAGAGTTTTCTGATGATGTTTCCTAGAAACAACTACCCATTACTAAATTATGCATCAACCATCAAAGACCGATAAAACCTATTCTCGAAATATGAATTGGGAAGATCCCAAAATTGCCATATATGAGAGTATGGGGTAATAATGCTTGAGATAAGCATAAGCTTATGGGAAGCTTGAGTAAAAGGTCTGAAATGTACATCTTTATAAAATATCCAATCGGATATCATCCAACGAGAACAAAAGTTTTGTTGCGCACCATAATGAGTTCTTAGAAAACGATTTTATGACAAGAATCAAAGTGGGGAGACACAGTAGGTCTTGAAGAAATTCAAGAACCACAAAGATGGTACAATGGTTGACACTGACAAACAACAAGATGTTAAGCTTCAACAAGTTGTTGAAAATAATCGACGAGATGTAAAAACAATCTGAAGATCGGATTACTTATGATTACTTATGAATGGCAAGATGCCATGAAGATTGATGTAAAAGCCACATTCCTCAAAAGGTAATTTTGAGCGAGGACGTATACAAGGCTTTAAAACATCAAACCTAAAATTGCAAGCTGCAAAAGTCCAGTTATGGATTAGGACAATCATCTCGTAATTAAAGTCTTGTATATATGAGAAGGTCAGTGGGAGCATAATTAGTACTCTAGATCATCAAAAATACATCCTAGTGCTTGAAGGTGTAAAAGCTTGTCTAAGGAAGTATTTCATGATAAAGGATCTAAGAGACAATTCCTTGGTGTAAGGATCTATTGTTATAGATCAAAGTGCTTAACTAGATTAAGCCAAAAGTACATACATTGACAAAATCTTAAAAAACACTTCAAGATGAAGGGGTTATAAGAAAGGAGGTTTGTCAATAGTACATGAGCCAAATAAAGTGTGTTCCCATGCTTCGGCCATTGGTTCAAACATGTACACCATGTTTATGTACTAAGAGACCGGACATCTCGTATGCCTTAAGCATGACGAGAAGATTTTAGTCAGACTTAATGATTCTCACTTTATATACGTAAAGAACAACGTGAAGTATCTAAGAAGAACTAAAGATATGTTCTTACCGCACAATGGTTAGGAAAGAGATCCATGTGTCTTGGGATACACAGATGCTAGTTTCCAAACTAACCATGATGACTAAAATTGTAGTAAGAGATATATATATATAGAATGGACGTAATATAAGTTATGAGAGCTTAAATGCACATTTACTTATAAATCCTATTTGTTAGAACAATCATGATGTTCATGGTAGTTCCATAGGTTTAAATCTTTCTAATTAAGAAATTTAGTAAACTTTAAATTTTGGAACATTAAACAGTTATGTTTTACAATGTGATATGGCATACTGGGTATGAGTATATACATTCAACATTACTGTGTTCTTTATTAGCATGTTTAAGACTCCATAAACAAATATGATGTTCATATTGTTTAGAACCGTCCTTGATCGATTATTACCAGGGGACTGGTAATAAATCAAGATCATTGTGAAGTCTGGTCATAGTCCAAGTTGGAAGTGCACTGGGTGCAACCAGAGTCACATGCGTTTGTCGGTGCACAAAGCGTTGGACAAGACCCACATCCAGAATCACCTCATAGATCGGCGTCATAAGGTAAGTCCTGAGATAGTGAAACACTATTTTATCCTCAGACCTGAGATGTGCATTGGGACCTAATGCACAACGAGTGTTATGCTTTGATATAGTCTAACGTTACCTTTAACCGGGTACCATAAGGGTTGTGTTGGGTATAACACGAATTGTGTAGTTAGTCGTGTACATGCAACATGGAATTTGCTCCTCTCAAGATGATAGAGATATTTATGGGCCCCTCGATGACATAGTTTGATTTACATGCATGAACAAGTGGATTAGTTGGACTAATGGCACTTGTATAATCAAATATGTTGGGATCGAGAAACATAATCTTTGAACTATAAAGGATGAGATAGATCTATGCCTTAAGTTCAAAACAAATATCGTGAGGCAAAAGGATAATGAATGATTCTACTATGTGATTGATTGAATCAATAAAAATTTCTCGAAGACAAAAGCACATTTACATAGCCTTGGGGGTGGTGACGTGTTGCTAGACGCTTACCACCGTATGTGTTACTATGTATCGTTTGCAAGTGGGAGATTGTAGGTTACTATATGCCCACGACACGTGTCACACTGAAATGCTACCAATGAGTATGTAAACCTAAAGGGTAGCACACAAAGAACACGTTTTCTTCCATTAGAAAGAAATCCGTTAAAGTCATGTTTGACAGTTAAATAGTTATTCTTGAAAGAATAACTAAATAATATGTGTAAAATGGAATTATGATAATTACAGGGTTCTATCTGTAAATATGAATAATTATCTTTTAGATAATTATAATTATTATTTAAATAATTATCCAGATAATTATTCGAATTTAAATGATTTGAATTCAAATAATTACAGATAGACATAAATCCTATTTACTGTCAATATAAATAGGATGTCAGGTCATTTGTTTTCGTACGACCAATTCGATTCTCTGAATCCGAATATACACATACACATATTTAGAATTAAAGGGTTCCTTTTAGGCTAGCACTCGGTGGAATTCGCGTGTGTTAGGACACTGAAGTTGTCCTTTATAATAGAAAGTTTTGTAAAGCAATAGCTGTGTTAAAGGGCTTATGCTTAATTGTTGTAGCAAGTGATGAAGACTATAAATAGGTCTTTACTTGTAGTTTGTAAGAAGTGAATTCATTAATACAAGATGTAGATCTCTAATCACTTTGTGTTCTCTCTAGGTTAGATTTCCTTTTCAATAATGTTCTTCATCATCTTGTTACACAATACTTGGATTGTATGAAGATCATGGACCTAACAAGTGGTATCAGAGCCAAATCTTAGAATTTTTCATCGATACGATCATTGGATCTTCACAAATCAAGCGTTTTTAGCCCTATTTTGCTCAGATTTCGGATTCTTATGGTGTTTGTTCAAGAAAAAGTCGAACTCACTTTTTGGATCAAAAGTATGCCAAATCGATCGAATTACATGTTTTGATCAACTAGAAATCTGTTCATCTTCATTTTTCGAATAAGTCTGCGAAAGAATCACTGAAATTGGTCAAGAATTGAAGAAGTTATGATGATTTTAGTGATTTTCGGATGCTGTTACTTGAATTCGGATTATTCTTGATGAATTCGGATTATTCTTGATGAATTCGGATCCTTCATCGTTTACTGTTCATTGATGAATTCGGATCCTTCATCATTTACTGTTCATTGATGAATTCGGATCCTTCATCGTTTACTGTTCATTGATGATTTCGGATCCTTCATGCTTTACTGTTCATGGTTTCGGATGCTACTATTGTTTGGATGGCTTAGATGGTTTCGAACTGTTCAGAGTTGTTGGTTTCGGATCTTGTGAAGTCCGAAATATTGCTGAATTTGGTCATCTTAGTTCTGAATTTCGGAATGTGCTTACACCTAAAGGTTCAAAGGTATGGATGGCTTCACATCTTTCTAATCCTCATTCTAATGGTTTCGAATTCCATTTATTCAAGATAGGCATGGTTTCGCATCCAACATGACACGAAATTGCCATGATTTCGAACCCTTCATGATCCGAATTGTCTTGATTTCGAACCCAACATGATCCGAATTGAGTGAATTCGCACCCAGCATGATCCGAATTGAGTGAATTCGCACCCAACATGATCCGAATTGAGTGAATTCGCACTCAACATGATCCGAATTGAGTGAATTTGCACCCTACTTAATCCGGATTCATTGGTTTCGGATGCCCCCGTGCTAAGTCTCAGGAGGGGGACATTGTTCATGGATTTTAGCATAACGCGTGTGTGACATCATTCAGATATTCAGCTTGCCACATACATTTAGCAACTGTCAAAGTTTAAAAGAGCTTAAGTCTTTCAAGATTTTCAGAAGTTGATTGTTGGAGTTTAGTCTTTGATTGGATTGGAAGATACGCTTGAATATTTGCAATCATTATTCTGAAGTTTTGTTGACGATGCTAGACCTTTGAGTGCTCTTTATCATTCTTCTGACTTGATCAACCAGAATTGTGAGAGCTTGCAATCATTGTTCTGGTGCTTTGGTTGTGATTCAGACTTTTGAGTGCTTATAATCATCCAGCTATTTCTTGAAGATTGAAGTTCTGGATTCTCTTCATTCAGTGGCTTGAAATATTTTGAAGACGAGTATTTCTCCACAGTTGCTGAACAATGTTATTTGCTTGGGTCGTCTCATCCCTACCTAGTAGTGCGTGCTTATTACCGTTCCTCCTTCAAGCAAGACGGATTCTTTGTTTTTCACTAAATGCATACACTTTGAAGATGATTTTAGTGCATTTAGTCGAGGCTAAGAGCAACATTCAAGGGGGAGCCAAGCCTACATTTGAAGAATGCACCGCTAAAGTTTTTACAAGGAAATCAAGGGGGAGAGGAGCTAATGATTTGAAGATGATTTGCTTTCCAAAACTTTAGGGGGAGAATGTTAGGACACTGAAGTTGTCCTTTATAATAGAAAGTTTTGTAAAGCAATAGCTGTGTTAAAGGGCTTATGCTTAATTGTTGTAGCAAGTGATGAAGACTATAAATAGGTCTTTACTTGTAGTTTGTAAGAAGTGAATTCATTAATACAAGATGTAGATCTCTAATCACTTTGTGTTCTCTCTAGGTTAGATTTCCTTTTCAATAATGTTCTTCATCTTCTTGTTACACAATACTTGGATTGTATGAAGATCATGAACCTAACAGCGTGTTCGTGTGTGGGTACCGTTAGAGAAAACCTACGTTGGTTTCGTAGTGCCCCGATCGTTTAATCACAACAGATCCTAAAAGGTACACTTCTAAACACCCTATGGTGTGGTATAATTTAATTAAATGCATCAATGGATCCGAATGGGTTTTGAATTAGAAATGTTTTCTATAATTTTTTAACCAAAATATTTTAACTTACGCTGCGTTTTAACGGTTACAAATCGCATCAAAACCCAACACATTAGAAATACAGATATAATGCGAACTGCTTGATTACAACACTGATAATGCTTCAACATTCTCCCCCTTTGGAATCAAGGCAGTAAAGGTCTTCTTCTTCTTCTAGATCCCAGATAAGTCTCAATCCTCCGCATGGCTTTTCAAAAGTTGATCATGTCCTCAATTTCTGTGAAGGCTCTGATCAACAAAATTCTGGCAGTAGAAGGCATTCTGTTTTCTTCTCTCCCTCTATCGTTTTTGTTCATTCTACTCTCCAACTGTAATCTCAACACCTTCAGAGTACCATCGGAATATTTAGAAATTTCACTGAACCTTAAAAACCTCTTTTCTCCTCTTTCATTTTTGTAAACCACCCCAAATTCTGGTTCACCGATCACAGCATACAAAGGCATTCGCTCCAAACCATTAATCATCTGATTAGGCCTTAGCATGTTAACAATTGGTTGATCACTTTCCAAACCCAACTGGAAGTCAAAGCACTGAACATACATGATGTGTCTTCTCATGAATCTCTTGATGGCATTCAGGGCAATAGTTATGTTCTCTTGTCTGATTGGAAGATCTCTAAACTAATTATACATGAACTCAAAATCTTCAATCAGCAAATGACAGAAATCTGCTTAGGAGAAAGTGTAGGTCTTACAATCTTGCCTCTGAACAACAAAAACTGGGTACCACATCTTGTAAAACAACTTAGCATATACCTCCTTGATGGTCACAATCAACTTCTTACTCCTTACATATTGCACCTTCTAACACTTAGCCTGCATGAAGTAGATGTACTCTATTTTAAACTCATCTGACTGATCATTTATTCCCAGAACTTCATAAGGATTCAATCCCTTTATTTAATGAGCAAATAATCTTCTTTCTAAATCCTCCAGGAATGGTGTTCTTAATCTTAAAGTTCTCTGTCTTTCCTCCGATTGGCTTAAGTTTGGTTTTCTGGATATAGAAGGGCCAGGTTGATGTGAAGTACAAGGGTTAGATGGACTAGCTTGGTCAGTTTTTGGGTTGAAAGAAGGAAATACAGGTGGTTCATGTTCTTCAGGTTTGATTTCAGGTTCAGATTCAGGTGTTGGAGGCGTGTTAGATTAAACAGGGATTGGAACAGGTGATGTAGTTTCAGGTTGTGTTGTCTTTGGTTGGCTTAGAGATATGTTGATCTGAGTGATTTCAGGTTAAGTTGGGATTACAGTGCTTGAAATAGGATCAGGAGACTGGATAGGACTTACATAGATGTCATCTAGAGTGCTTGGCCCATAAAACTGATTAAGGAATTCCACTTCACTTTCAGTTAACTCAACTTCTTGCTCAACTAACCTATCCGTAATCAAAATCAAGTTTTCTGATTCTTCTTTGACTCTCCAGAACTTGTCATAATCATTTTTAGTGCCATCATCCTCCTCATCATCTGAACTCAATACAACAACCTCCACAAACAAGTCTAGCACTTCCCTTATCTCTTCCTCATTTACCTCGGGCTTTTCAACCGTTGGTTCTGTGTTTGGATCCACAAAGAGCACAATTTGTTTTCCGCTCTCTTCCCCTTGTGCACCAGATTCAAACAATTGCACAACTTCCTCAGTAGTTAGAGTTCTACCCAAACATGAAATGTCACTAACATCTGTCTTTCTTTTCTTGCTCATCTCCCCCTCATGATCATGATCATCGGGATCTTGATCATGTTTCCTTTTCAATCCTTGAGCTTGGGACTTGCTAGTTTGATTCGTACTTGATACTTGTTCAGACAGCTTGTCAATGGCTTTCCTCAAGTCATTCAGGCTTGATAAAACTTCAGACTTTGAATTGATTGAACTCAGTTGAGGTTACAACATTAGGTGTAGGCTGGGCAGGTTGAGATCGTGGTTGGAAGTTCTCTAGTAGGCTCAGTAGTGTCTTGTTTTGAGGATCATCCGGGCTAATAGATAACAACTTTGCATATAGCGTATCCTTAAGCTCATCAATACTTGGATCAGGTTGAACTATCGGTGTTTGCACAGATGGAGGTGGAGGCAGTTCTGGTTCATTTTCAATCATCGGGCCTTTTCCTTTCAGTAAGTACTTGATTGAGCACACTTCTTTCATCATTCGATCTTCAACAGCCTTTAGGGCGCCGTTGATAAATTCCCTTGACACGAAGTCGGGTAAATTACCACCAGGACCACTTAGGTTACCCGTTGACACAACGGTTGAATCAACCATGTGGCCTACGTTCAGCGTTGGAAAAACGTTAGCACTGGTAGGACTTCCACTCAGTCCTCGTAATCCTAAAGAAGGAATTACTCTAAGTGTTCCGGATGGGGCACTAAGACTCCCATCAGTATCTTAAAAATGTGGTAGTGTCCTAGTCAATTGATCAAGTGTATTTGCAATAGGCTCTAGACATCGATACAGGTGCAGAACTGAAGTTTGAGGACTGGAGCTGGGGTCTCTCTGTTTCAATATCTATACTCTCCGAGTGAGAGATAGATAGTCGTTGTGCTTCATCCCCGTGAGAAAATGAGACAGTTTCCTATTGAGAGGAAGCTGAATGGCTGGATGGGGTGTGTAATTGCGTTAGTGGGCTACTAAGGTCTTTTTCAACACCGGATCCCAACATATGAGATCTAGTGGTAGATTTGGCTGCCCGTCTGGAATAGTAAGTTTTGGTTTCACACGCACTCTCCATATTTTTTTCTTCATTCTCTCTCGCAGGCTCACTTTGATTTTCAACTAAACCTCCCTCGGTTATCCTTATATCTCCCACAACTGTATCAATTACAGTAGTTATATCCACAGACACAGATTCCACAGTAGTTTCAGTTGATGTCATTCTCGGGAATACCAGAAATTCAGCCACGTTACCAAAGTCATTAAAATCATTTCCACCATCATTAGCATCATCATCATCATTGTCATCATCATCATCATCATCACCATCATTTCCAATATTAATCTCTTCCGCTGATTCTGACGCAGTATCAAACCCCGTACTATCATTAGAAGGTCCAAGTATCCCGGCCGAAGTAACTCTACCAATATGTCATGGAATAAGTACTTCGTCGGATTGGACCACACGGTGATGTAGATGTGTGTCCTCATACGATAACCATGTGTCTTCAAGTACAGATGTTTGAACTCCTCCTGTTCCCCTCTCGGTATTTTCCCTCAGCTCTCTCCTATGGATTGAGTCTGGGGTAGGTCCCTCCGCTTCTGGCCGGACCATTGACTCTCTATACTCAACTATGCACTCAGCGTCCTGATCAGCATACCGTAAGAACCCTTATGGGAGTGGCATCTCATAAGTGAATTTCTGCTTTTGCTTTTGTAAATACCGCATAGACTTTTCTGGAATTGCCGGATGGTTTAGACGTCTTGGAATTTCTCTGTTTGACCGCATCATACTATGAACAATGAGTTGTAGGAACCTCATGTATGGAAGGAACGTCTTTGGTTGATTGTTCATCTTGGCCTCAACACGTTCTTGAAGCTCGTTCCAAAATATGACAGAGTAATCCACATGAAGATCATACACAACTGCATGAAATAGCTTCAGTATCCCAATGCTTGCATTATCCATGCCCGAGTGCTTGGATGTCAAGCATATGTTGACGTCGGAGAATATGGCATAGTACACCGGTGGTAGATTGCCTTTGTAGAAGTCACTAATCTGATTAAGGTCACCAACATAACCCAAAGCATTAATTCCAGCTAGAACCTCTTCTTCAGTCGGATACAGGTCAAATGATGTCTCTCCGGGGCAGAAGTTAGGCTCAGGTAGCCTCAGAACTAGCCGTAAACGATGATAATCGAGCGTGGTGATGTATTCGTCTTATTGAATCTCAAACAATGTTTTTTTGTTCTCATAACCAAAGGAAATGGTCTTTCATGCTTGTTGAATATAAAGCATAGGTACATTGACTGTGTGAGACAATGCGTATGCCAGTGGGTGTCTCTGAGCACTTCTTTGACAACAGGGTGAATATTGATCCAATCAAACTCAATGTGATGGTTATTGAATTTGATCTCCATGTAATCCTTTGGGTGTATGAAGGCATGATCTGGGTTGCCTTGGCCGGTGTAAGATGGTTGAACAGATCTGGTGGATGGTAACGGGATTACCGGTGTTGCCTCAGGTACATGGTCCCCATAACCTTGAACCATGCTTTGTTGCTCTTGATTTGAAGCCATTTGAACTTTTGTGTTGAAAAACAGTTCTGAAAATGTTAATTTTGGCAAAAATCACTTTGAAAACATTTTCTTGAAAAATCCTAAGTCTGGTTTTCGCAAGCCAAAGAAAATGATACAAAGACCAAAGTTTGCGCAAACCAAACAAAGAAAAGTGAGAGTTTTCGCAAACAATTTGGTTGCGAAAACTTCAACTTTTCGCAAGGACACACACAAGTTTTCGCAGCCTAAGGTTACGAAAACTTTACTTAGACACTAAGAGCATCAAATACTTTTCGCAGGGAACAGAAAGGAACTTTTCGCAGACCAAGGAAAGAAAGTTTCGCAAGTAATGATGCGAAAACTAGACTTAGAAAATATTTTAATCCCAAAAGGTTTTCTTGATGAACTTGCAAAAAGTTTTCGCAAGTTCATCCTACCCAGATTTCAAAACCGATAAAAAAAATCAAGATTTAGACCACATAATACATACAGACATACTCGAAATCAATAACCCAAGATGATTTGACCAAAATTATGCACAAACAGACCAAAAACAATGGTTTTTAAGACTGACTTTAAAAATCGAACTAAAAGCCAATCAAAAAATACAGATTTCTGATACAATGGATAGATGGAAATCACAGAACAGTTCAAAATGTATATAAGAGCATAAATTGTAACAACACACTAATTAAAAGAAACCAATCATGGCAAACACGCAAGCATTTAATAATTCAAGGTTAACAAGTTCCCAAAATGTCTTACAAAATTTCTAAGTCAATGGTTGACATATCAACCGGCTTACAGCTGATAACAAATCTAAACAAAAGAACTATTGAGGACGTTCTATCAAAATCTTCTAATCCGTGCTGCATCGAGCCCGCCCGGATCTCACCGCTTACCTTTATTCTTATCAACCTGACCACCTGAAAATGTTTTTAGTTTTGAAATCGAGGGTTAGACCACAAGGTCTAGTGAGTTCCCTCAAAACAAGTTCACACCAGAGTTTACAATGTTTATAAAAGTCGTAGCAAGAGATTTTATAAGAATTTGTAATGTAACACACTTTCGAGATAATCACACCATGACACGTGCTATTGGCTCACGCACGCTATGGTCACACACACGGTGCCATCGTATAGGGGCACACACCACCCATATATGAAACGAATTAATATATATATATATAATAACAACATGGGACACACCCCCAATTCACACCATAGCCATAGCAGGTCATCCACAATTCATTTAGTTACACACACATCACACTTTTTAATTTAAACCATTGATATACATGAGTTGTATATAAATATAAATCATCACACATATACAGGATTGGGTTTAGAAAAACTCACCTGTCGTCCTGGTATAATTTTCTCACTGATTGATTCTCCCTTCGACTGCACCTATAAGGATACACACTACAGTGATAAGTCACTTGACCGAAACTAAACCCCACCTGGTTAACTCCTCGGACCAACAGACGGTCCCCACAACTAGAACTCACTAACCGGACACTCTAAAGGGTTAAACAAAGTCACTATCCGAAAGATTTACCTGGATAGGCAAACTATCCGAAAGATTCTTTCCGGGCAGTAGGAACCATCCGGACAGTAGGGCTTTCCGGATGGAGCATTCCGGACACTCCCGGATTCCCAAGGGTTTCCGGGTAAACTACCGGAAACTATGAATAGCTCAACTACCCGGATAATTCACCCTACCCGGAAATCATTCCGTCCGGACACCACACACTATCCGGACACCACTCCGTCCGGACACTTACCTGACGAATGGAGGTTCCGGATACGGCGATTTGTGCATAAATCGCAGAAGATTATTACATTTCACCCTAAATGCCTCCATCACCTCCAGGGGTTTGAATACGGGTCGATGACTAATCACACTAATCCACACTTAACATCCCTTAAACAAAATAATAAGGAAACACAAAAAAATCCTCAAAAACCAAGTTTCTTATCAAATACCCACCAACACTTACAAACTGAAAAGAGAAAGAAGATTAACATTACCTTGATGATTCTTATGCTTTTTCCCAAAAACTCAACTGAGATTGCTACTTCTTCCTCTTCAATTGCCAAGAGCCCTTATCCGCTTGCATATTTTCTCTTAGCCGCACCCACACACTAGAATAATTGGAAAATGATGGAATTAGGGTTTTCCACCCCTTTTTATACATTTTCCATTAAAACACAAAACTCCTATTTTTCACACTTGAACCACAAAACTTCTTATTTTTCGAACTTCTTCCACAAACTCTATTTATCGACCAAATAAAACCCGCATAAATCACCGGGAAACACAACACAAAAACCACAAAATCGATGAAATCAATTTTTCAGAATGTGAACAGTTTCCAGATCGATTTTTGACAAAAAAAACACACACATAGACAAATCGATGAAATTAAATGAACGGATGTATTCGAAATAGTATGTTAGGGTCAAATCGGGTTGAATAGAAGTTCAAGGGTAAAATTGCTATTAATCATTTTGAGCCTTTTATGTGTAACGGGCCATGGGCTTGAATGTCATGGGCCCATGGTATATAATGTTTGTTAGCCTTAGTTTTTAGGCTAGTTGTCAATTTACACTTTCTGAATCGTATTGTAATTCTCTCTGTTGAATGAAAGTGAATTGGATGACAAATTGAAATCATACTATTTGTTCATATCTATTGATTTCTACTGTTCGTTGTATTAATCTGGAACTCACAATTGGTATCAGAGCCGAATCGGTGATTTGAAGATATAGAAGAAATCGAACGAAAGCGAGAAAAAGCATAAAATTCGTATTGAATTTTCTGGAAAACGCAGTGTGCCAGTCTGCCTATTCCCGGAGTTTGAACCGTCAGATTGTCGCGATTTTTGAACAATAGCTTCACGACATTCTGTTCTACATTCTGGACGGTGGGATTAATCGTTTAACGTCCAGAAGGCTTCTGTTTTGTTTTCGAAATACTGCAGTTTTTCTTGGGGAAAATCGATCATCAATCGGGTTTGAAAATCTTTTCGTTGATTTAATAATTTTTCTGTTAATTCTCGATTGTTTAATCGTTTTTAATCTGCTGTTTATCTGCATCTATAACAATTCTCAAAGGAATCAATTTTTCAATTTAAAAATCAGTTATTGAGTTTTGGTAGTGTTCTTAATTGTTTGTGGTGATTATTGAAAAATATGATATATTTTGCTTAGAAATAGATTTGGGTATGTTAGTTTTTGTGTTTTTTGGTCAAAATATAAGGGTCCTTTATTTTTTAACCATTTTGTATAAATACATTACAAAAATAACCCTATTTTAAAAAATTTACAAAAATAACCACCCACTTCTCCTCAAGCATTGCTTGGGGAGAAGTGGCCCACGACAAGACACCATATTAAATTAATTAAATCAGATATAAATTAAAATAATACTGATTTGACACAAGATTCCTTGATTTGACATAAGATTCTTTGACTTGACATAAGATTCTTTGACTTGACTGATTTGACAACACATTTACCATAAAAAACCAAAAAATACCTCGATATCCACCCGGGTTCGCGCCGGCCGGCGCTACCCTCCCCCGGCGGCGCGAACCGGAGTTTGACCGGCGTTGACCAAATTTTTTTTTTAAACTTATTTTAAAAATACATTAATTTTTTAAAAAATTTAAAAATACATTTTTAAGTTTTAATTAATTTTAAAAATGATTTAAATTAATACGTTTTATAATTAAAACTTTAAAAAAACGTTTTATAATTAAAATTTTAAAAATACGTTTTTTAATTAAGATTTAAACAATTTATCTTTAAAAATTTATCTTTAATTTATTTTTGATCTTTAATTTATTTTTGGAAGAAAAAACAATTTTAAAAAACGTATTTAATTAAAATTACTTAAATATTACTTAATATTTGTGTCTTAATTAAAAAACTTATTTTTAAATCTTAATTAAAAAAACGTATTTTTAAATCTTAATTAAAAAACGTATTTTTAAAATTTTAATTATAAAACGTTTTTTTTAAAGTTTTAATTATAAAACGTATTAATTGAAATCATTTTTAAAATTAATTAAAACTTAAAAATGTATTTTTAAATTTTTTTAAAAATTAATGTATTTTTAAAATAAGTTTAAAAAAAAAATTGGTCAAAGCCGGTCAAACTCCGGTTCGCGCCGCCGGAGGAGGGTAGCGCCGGCCGGCGCGAACCCGGGTGGATATCGAGGTATTTTTTGGTTTTTTATGGTAAATGTGTTGTCAAATCAGTCAAGTCAAAGAATCTTATGTCAAGTCAAAGAATCTTATGTCAAATCAAGGAATCTTGTGTCAAATCAGTATTATTTTAATTTATATCTGATTTAATTAATTTAATATGGTGTCTTGTCGTGGGCCACTTCTCCCCAAGCAATGCTTGAGGAGAAGTGGGTGGTTATTTTTGTAAAATTTTTAAAATAGGGTTATTTTTGTAATGTATTTATACAAAATGGTTAAAAAATAAAGGACCTCCAAAATATAACCCTACAAGAGTGAAATCAAGCAACCCCATCGAACCCTGATCCGAATTTTTCAACCAGCCGCAGTGTACGGAAGATCCTTAGTGTTTCCGGGTAAGTCTCCTAATTCTCACAACTATCCGGACGAATCATTCGGATTGTTTTTGGTTCCCGGGTAAGTTTAATCAAAAACATTCAACTTACCGGATAACCTTTTTTTTCTTTCAAAGTTACCGGAAGATCAATTTCCCTGATGCTATCTCAAGTTGATGGTGATGTGCTATTGTTAGTGTGTATGTTTCACCTAAATTGTCATTATTGAATCATCCTTTGTGTGACCACCACATCAGCCACAAATCATACACTCTGCATCTTACTTTTTGGTCCACGTGATCAACAAAAAAAGAAAAAAAAGGGGGGATACTTTATATTAGATCAGTCAAACTTTGCGGCAAGTCTGTGTAATGTATTGTTCCTGATCTATCCGATATTTTTCTTTTTCCGGATTGTTAGTCAATAAACAATTCATCCGGTAATTCAAATTATTTATAGTCCGGTAAATATCTAAATCCGGACACTCACTAAATTTTATCCGGTAAAATTATTTTCATTCGGAAATTATTTTCTTACCGGAAACCTTTTCATCCGGATTTCTTCACGTCCGGTAAGTACACTCTTAATTTATCCGGTAAGTCAAATTTTCTTCTCATCCGGTAAGTAAATTTTTTTTCTCATCCGAAAAATTCCTTTTATCCGGTAAACCAACTTCATCCGGTAAGTGCTCTTTTGTGTTGAATCTCTCTTCGCCCGGTAAGTTTGTTTTTTGTTGGTAAGTTCTGATCGGTACCCGAGTTACCGCACGTCTCGTGATTGAGGATTTTAACGGTAAGTTGCAAAGTTGTAACGATCAATTTGCGATTCTTTGTGACGTTTTGTGAAATTTTTACCGTTAATTTTGAATTTTTTAGTGACAGCTTGAGACTTTTTGCGACTATTTGAGCTTATTTTTCGACTTTTATCATTTTATGTGATTTTAGTTGACGTTTTTTTTATCTAACTTGGTTTGTTTTCTCGCAGGTTTCACTATCGAAGTTTGATTTCGTTCGTTCCGATAATAATCAGATTTTAAACTTTGAAAACGAATTTAGTTTTTAAATTTTTGTTTCTCAAATTTAATTTTTGATTTTCTTCCGCAATTTTTCTTCAAAACAACACCGATCAACGTTCAATTTTTCAGGTAACAATGTCGTATTGCTTTAATCTGGAGTGTCAAGCAAATCAAAGACTATATAAAATGAATATCAAGCTACCAGATGAATCGATCAGCAAGTACATCAAAGAACTGAAGGAACAGAAATCTCAAATCTGGAATAGTTCTGAGAAGCTGGCTAAATCTGAAGAAAAGGCAACGATCTTAGAAACTACGAACACTGAGCTGAAAAGGAAGATCTTTGATTTTCCATCACAAGACGAGATAAAGGCACTTGAAGAGAAAGGTAAGCTCTTGAACTGTGAAAACCTTGAGCTTAAAAGTAAACTAACTACTCTTGAAAAGGTTTTTGAAAAGGAGAAAGAAAGTTTTACAAAAGAAAAGGCAAATGCTTATACAAAAGCAATCCGATTCTTCAAAGAAATCTCTTGAAGAGAAGAAGAGTATTGAGCTTATATGTCTAAAACTTTCAACACAAATCTCCGACTTTGAAAAAATTCTGATTTTAGAAAGAGAGAAGTTTGAAACTGAACGCAAATCTTTTACTAAAAAGAATGGAGAACTTTCTTTGAAAATATCCGATTTGGAGAAAGAATTAGACATTCTAAGCAAAGAGACTGAGAAGAAGAAGGTTGAAGATTTTAGAGCAAAAAGTTTGAAAGATGAATTTTCAAACGAGAGAAAGATCTTTCAGACTAAGATTTCTAAGCTTACAAAGAAATTATCTGTTTTGTCAACTGACATTATGATAGAAAAGAGGCTAAAATCTGATCTCCAAACGGAGCTAGATCTAATGCTTGAGAAGAAAAATGTTTTTGAAGCCAAAAACTCTGATGTTGAATCACCCAATCCTGCTAGTCCAGACTCTATTGATCAGTCTCTTTACGGTGATTCAGTTAATTCAGTTTGCTTCTCTAAGACTGCCTCAAGTTCTATCCACAAAAATGTTTCTTCAAAGACCAGCATTAGATCAAATAGCTTTTCAAAATATCGGATCCGTACCTCTAATCCGTTTTATGACCCAATTATTGACAAATCAGATAATCAATTTTTCAAGACGGTAAACATGGTTTGGAGAGCTAAAGGATCCGTTCCTACTCCAAAGTCATTCGTCTCTGTTAAGAGTGACAAGAACAACAAAGCTTTCCACGCTAAACTTTTTGTGAAAACTGATCATGTTTACTCTGTTAATAAGCTGATCAGCCTATCAACACAGAAGTTGTGTTGTTCTTATTGTGGAACAAGTGAGTTTGTGAATAAAGACCGTGCTAAGTATTGGTATGGTACTTATAGTATCCCTGGTCCTCATAAGGCATCTAACCATCAAGGACCCATCAATGGATGGATACCAAAATCTTTCTAATCCTCTTTTGCAGGAATGTCATGTGCGCTCAGTTCAGAACATTCTCTTCACATGACTGCATTCAAAGGTTATGCTAATTTTGAGGGGGAGTACTATTCTATGAAAGGTAAGTGAACTTCAACTGAATTCAAAGACCGTGGTAATTCATTTTGAATAACTTACTTGTGTTTGTTATTCTTCAATTTTTAACTTCCATGATTGCCACCTGTTATGTTTCCTTGACTTAGTTATTTCCATGTCTCACATATTCGATGATTTTTCGATGGAAATACACTCGTTTGAATTCCTAGTTGTTTTCCAAGTTCGCTATTTCTTGTAAATGATTCCATTCTTATCTGATATAATAGTTGTGACTTGTTCTTCACAGTTAAACTTTCTGATCATTGTCTCATTTATTACAAAATACTGTGCTTACTGAGTCATTCTGTTTTGCGCTTGAGTTTGTTTCTTGAAATTCCGTTATCTCGAACAATGACTTCTGATTACCTCAGATCAGAACTCGCACTTCATTTTTATGACTTATGATCATCTCAGATCAGGACTCGTTCTTAAATGCTATGACTTCTAAACATTTCAGTTTAGAACTCGTTCTTCACTGTTTTACTAAACTGTTCTACTCGATGCATGAAAGGAGTGTTACGACTTACATTGTTTCTATGGTCTATCCAGAACCGGAAGGACCTACCCAAGAAACACATCCCTTATAGACAACAGTGAGGGGTCTAGCTTGATAGATGAGGTACGGAGTGAAAAGAAAAATGGTGAGGCTATGACAGTACTTAAAAGATTTATTGGTCCTTACCAAACCGAGTCAGTTGTCCGGGTAACCACACAATCTATTCATTCTCGTTCTTTAGAGATGAATATTGAAACGGACATGGACCCAGTGTCGATAACTCGTGTCACCCCACTCAGCCACTCAAGTATCTCCTAACAGATGCTTGTTTCATATATGCACGGAGATTTAACACATAATCTATCTATTCCTCACTCAGATGTCTTAGATATTGAAAAAGGAAGACATCAGCTCCGGTCTCCGAACTTCATATTCTAATCACTATGACTATTGATTTTTAACTTGCGTCCCAGGTTAAATCAATATTTTGAGCCTAACAGATAAAATTTATTTCTTTCACACATGCACGAGTCTTTGTGATTCCAATTGCATATCTTCGTGATATTGCCGGAACAGTTTGAGAAGTAATTTTCTAAAAATTTACTTCAGTGATAACTGGAAGTCCTATCAGAGATACCCCATTGCCAACTCTGAACATAGGCCACACAATTTTTTAAATTGTTGTGATAACAGTTACTAACGTGTTTCTGTGTTAGTTGATTACCCCATTCTGGTTTCTTAATGGTTTGATCTGGAATTTTTGCCACTCGTCACTATTGTCTTTGAACGTACATGATGCTCTGGATTCTCCTACTCATCATGAGGGGGAGAAAGGGTACAGATTCAAAGACACCGAATATCAAGTTGAGGGGGAGTTAGCAAAAGCCGAGGGGGAGTAACTGTGTTCTAATTAAAGATGAGATTGCAAAGATTAAATCCAAGGTTGAAAAGCCGTTGGATTTACAGTTTGGAGTATTTGATTAAAATTCTTCTCATTCCTTATCAAGTGGTGTTCGCTTTAAATTATTTCCTCCATCAAGCATATTGGTTCTACAAGTTCTTTTAAAGCTGAAATCAAATTCAAGAGCTTTATTCAACGGGGAGCGTCGAAAGACATGAAGACAAGCAACACCGAAGTGTTTCAAAGACTCAAAAGGAAGAGAAGATCAAGACTTGAAGGTTTCAAGACCGATTTTTCTTTATATATCTTTAGGGGAGATTGTTAGGACCATAAATGTCCTACATATTAGAAAGATATATAAAGAATTTTATAGAGCTTAATTAGTTAATTAATTATTGTAAAAGCCTTAATTATGTTAATTGGGCTTACTTTAGCCTAACGTGTTGGTCCCGAAATGGTTATACAAGTTTGTAGAAGGGGGGGGGGGGGGAGGGGTTGAATACAAACACACAGATTTTACTTTTCTAAATTGTTTATTGATATGTATCAAACAATTTACAACTTGTTGCGGAACAATATTAAGGAATAAACCTAATCTAAACAAGTTAAGAGAATCACTAAGATTTCTTGCACTAGAAATAAGATAGAAAGGAGATAAGAATATTAAAGACTAATATATAGACACACAGAGATAGTAAGAAGGAAATGGCCGAGCTCTTCATTTCAGAAGTAGGGTTTCCTTTATATACTGCATGCATTTAATGCACAACAATACAACTTTACACGTGGAAGCGGCTGATTGGTTGCATGTTTTGACGTTGGTAGACAACCTAGTAGCCGCATGATGAACAATGTAGACTCAGAGTTGGTTGTACGATTCTGGACAAAAGGGATGTCCTATCTGACATTATCGTACGGAGACGTGCAAGGGGGAAAGACAAAAGTAACTTGTAGAGGAACCTTCATGATCAGCGTTCACTGAATAGTACTTCATCAGTGAGTGACAAAGTTCAACGATCGCTGAAGTCTTCTACTTGAAACTTCACGTTGAGTGGACAGGTCTTGGCTTCGCTGATATCCGCATCAGTTCATTAGTAGACTTGTCGCTGGTTCTTTGGCTTGATCTTCGACTTCAGCGTAGAATATTTGTTGACGTGAAACTTGTCTTCAGGGATCATAAGTAAACAACTAAGTTTATCAGCGATCATCAACAAGACTGAACAGGCTCAGGGCTTGCTGATGAACAGTTTCGTTGAATGTATAAGTTAAAGAACATGTGTTTCCTATCAGCGGTACTGTAGAGACATAGTACTTATCAACAATAGTGAAACTCTAATACATATTGTCTACTTACATATTTCACTAAGTGTTTCTCATAGAGTCATTATCAAATCACTGAGGGTTTGGATCAACAATCTCCCCCTATTTGATTATGACATAGCAACAAAAGAAAATTTCTAAGTATGAAAACATAAGAATAAAAAGAACTCATAAAATATTTGTCCCTTTTACTGTTTTCTGGGATCTTTTAAGTACTGATGGAGTAAAGTACATTCGCTGAAATTTTTCTTTAAACTTCGTATAAGTTACAGAGGGAAGTAGAAAAATTACAAGTACAACAAATAAAATTTAGAAGTACAAAAGATATAAGCTGATAAAGATAGAAGAATTACAAGGAATCCTATCAGCTAACCAGGTTCTTTTTTGACGAGTTCATCAAGAGTGTCAATCTCTGGAATCATCCAATCAGGGACAATGACTCCCTGTTCCCTTCTTTTCTTTGTTTCGCGATAGATGTGGGTTTCAGGAGTTGTCCGAAGAGACTTTGTTTGTACTCCCACCGGTATAATAAATCTCTGAGTTGTTCGATAGGAGTTTTGTATAACTCAGAGATGCGTTGAAAGCATTCACGACTATTGAAGTCATAGAAGAAGATGCCATAAGGATTGCTGATTACAGGGAAGAAAGTTTCAGCAGGAGGTAGGGATACGTCAAGTCCAAAGAGATCAGCGGCAGGGCCAAGAACTGCTTCACCAGAGAATTCAATCCCTGTCTCGTTTCTTATTGTCGAGCTTGGAGAGGAAGGGGTCTTCTTCTTTGGAGCAGTTCGCTTTTTCTGAATTGGTGGAGGACGAGGAATATCAACCGCTGAGGAAACCAAGTCGATCTGCTTGTTTATTTCTTGTGCGACATAGGTCCTGAAAGTTGAGCAGGATCTTTGAATTGATATTCTCATCTCCAACCATTCAGCGAGACCAAAAGTGTTTATGGCTGACATGTAGACAGTTCTGTTGTGGCCGTTTTCTCTGACTATTTGGACATTAACGATCGGTACCTTTATATTGTTTTTCAGAGCATATCTCCCTTTGACATTTACAACTTTTATCCTTGAGGTATGTTGTTTGTAGTGGCACATCTTCTTACACCATTCAAGAGTGGTGCCGCTGATTTTGGTCTTTTCCTGGTGAGTCTTTTGTGCGTCCTTCAGCAGTTTCTTTTGGAAAGCAACAGGAAATCTTTTCAAGTCTGGATCATCGAAAGAACGCTGAGCAAGCTCTAGGGCATATTCTCTGTCTTTATCTTCAACCTTCTTTCTTTCAGCGAAGAGTTTTTCCGCTCTGGGAGATTCCATGACTTCATCTTTTGAAAGAATGTTACGACGAACAGGAACAAATCGTCGATCCTCTAGCTGTTGGATCATAGTTGCTCTTCTTTTCATTTATTCTTCACTTGGAGTTTGAGGAACCAAGGAAGGTCTATTTTTGTGAGAGAGCGGTTCTTCTTCCTGTTCTTTTTCAAAAATGTCATCAGTCGCAGCAAAGTCTAAGACTGGGATTATTTCTTCAGCGATAGGAGCTGGATTTATTGTTGTAGATGGAGGAACTTCAGCTGTATCCTCAAGCAGGGGAGAGGACTAGATGAAACATAGCGATCATTTAAGTAAGGTCATTTGGGAGAAGGAGATAGAGAAAAGAATGGGGTTTAAGTGTATATAGGTTTTATGGAGAGGAGAACTGAGGTTGAGAAGGGATAGAGGAGGGATGCAGTGTAAGGGAAGAAAAAGTATTGTACCTGACAAACTGGCTTTTGTAGCAAGATCGTCAGATTGTCTTCTGCAGCGATGCCTTTGTTTTTGCCTTTGTCAGCTTCAGTCGTTGCAGGCTTTTTCGTTGTCCCCTCCCCTGAAGTCTCTGTGATGACGACCCCTTTTTGAGCAGGGGCTCTTTTGATTGGCTGAAAGGAGTAGTCGATACCATCATCATCGTCATCATCATCATCATCATCATTATCAGGTGATGATGATGGTTCGTCGTTAGCGATATCGACATCTTCATCGTCTTCTTCTTCAGCTTCAGATTCTTCCTCATCAGCATAAGGTTCTGTGACATCAGCATCAGCTTCAGCTTCCTCTTCGAGTTGCTCCCCCTCAAATTCAGAGGGAGGTTTCTCGGTTCCCTTAGGGTTTTCAACTCACTGAGGTTTATCAGCAGTTGTCTCCCCCTCAACATTATGGGGAATATCGTCTTGATTCTTCTCCCCCTCTTCCACATGATGGATGGGGGAGGTAACTGGAATTTCAGCAGCAGCGACATCAGTAAGCATTGGGTCACTATCTTCCAGGCCAGTGATCCAACACATGTTTCAATCCGTGTTAATATGTCTTCTAGGCCAGATATAGCAGGACTGATCTTTTGAAGATCCTCTCGATCCGTCTGAGTGAAATGTGATGGTGCGCAAGTTGGAGCATTCAGACGATCGAGAATTTGTCGCAGTAGATCAGTGGCAGTGCTGACCTCTGACTTTAAAGTAGTCACCTCTCCCTGAAGGTTACCAACCACTGTCGTCAGTGATGTGACTTCACTGGACAGTATGGTGAAGTTTGTGGAGAGGGTGCTGTTGGTGGAGTTGATATTGTTGATGGAGATGGAGTTTGTAGCTAGAGTGGTAGCCAATTCTGATAGGCTACCTTCCACCTTCCCCAGATCCGCACTGGAGGCTCTGCCTTGGACCTCTGTGGTCAGCGTTTTAAGAGCCTCTCCAGCGTTTGTAACCACTGAAGAGTTTGTAGATAGAGTGGTGGTGAGAGATTCCACCTTTGTCGCCAATTCTTTCAGGGAGTTGTTGATATCTCCCAAATTAGGACCTGCAACAGTTAATAACTTATGAACAAAGGAAAGCTCAGAAGTTTGGGATTGAGATAGAGGAGTGTGTATGGTTTTGTGTATACCTGCGGAATGGTTGACGAAGTAATCAAAGCTTCGAAAACCTGAGAATGCTTCCATGTCGCCTTCCAGAGAGCCTTTACGCATGGAGGTGCCCGCAGGTCCTGTGCTTTTATCCATCATCCTCTGTAGAGCTTCAGCATTGGTATCATTGAGGATGATGTTTGTTATAGAGAATGGGGGGACAATAGGTGGAGTGTCCAAAGAAATGGTGGGAGGAATGATGGGTGAGAAGAGGGATTGGGTAAGAGGTTCAGCATTGGATCCGCTGAGAATCACTTCCGCAGTACTTGGAGGTACTGAGGAAGGGAGGTTCTGTTCCAAGTTAATAACCTCAGCGTTTAGAGACGCTGAAGTTGGTATGAAAGGGATGGATTCAGCGACTGTGACAGAGCGTACCACTGATGTTTCCACCGACTCTTAAGAAGAGAGAGTAGCAGAGTCTTCAGCCTGGAAAGGCTTGGGGGTTGCTCCTTTGAGGACTTCTTGGGCTTAGGGGCGCCAAGTGGGGATTTAGAGGGTTTCCTTTTCTTGGAAGGAGTGGAGGTTGCAGCCTGGGTGCCCGCGGTTGGGATTACCGTGGAGGTAGCCGCAGAAGTAGAAGAAGTGGGGGGTCTAAGAAGAGGTAAGAGAGTAGAAAGATGTACCTCGTTTGGCAGGGGCTTGAAGTCGAGAACTTTAATGCCACCTGAGAGAGTTTCAGGTCGCCCATCTTCGGGTATTTGTCTTTCAGCCCTCGTAGGAAGAGAGCGCTGACAAACCGTGGATATGGAACATTTATTGGTCCGTCTGTGACATCCACCCTGAGCATGTAATACCCCGGTTAAGTTCGTTAATTAAAAGTTAGGCCCGTTAAATTTTGTTAACTTTAGAATGTGAAGTTAAAGGTAAGTTTGGTTAGAATTATAAGTAAAAGGTGTAATTGGTCATTAATGTTAACTTAAGGACTAAAGTGGTAAATTAATTTAGATATTACCCTTAATGGAATTAGATATTTCCAAAAATCAGTATTATCCAGAAAAGTGCAAAGTGTGTGTGTGTGTACTTGGAGAAGAAAAGAAGAAGAAAGAAGGTTTTGGAGTTAGGGTTTCAATTTGGTGCAATTGGAAGTAATTTCAGGTATGTTTCCTTTACTAATTATGTTTATAATGATTAGTAGATTGTTTCTATCGGTCTGGAATCAACATAATCGAACTGGTATAAACCTTAGTCGAATTCTGGGTGAAATTAGGGATGAACAGCAGCAGTTTCCGGACAAAATTGAATGTGTCCGGGTGGTTTTAATAGTAGTGTCCGGATAATTTTATGAAGGTGTCCGGACGGGTTCTTTATCCGGGTAAGTTCTTTTTCTTATGTTTCCGGATAGAATTGGATACCGGATGGTATCCGGATCACTTTGGTGTCCGGATGACGATCGGATTATATAAGTTGTCCGGAAAAGTCCTGTTGTCCGGAAAAGTTGTGTTGTCCGGAAAAGTTGAGGTATCCGGATACTTTTGCTGTTTGGTAAAAATTGGGAGTTTAGATGCTTTTAAGTATTCAATAGTCTGTGTTTTATTAAATCATGGATAGGGAATGAATGAGGATCGAATGTACTGTGGACTCGACTTAAGTTCGGGTTTGGGGGTAACATTTAGGGACTAGAGTGCGTTAGAGTTCTTAGTCTTGGTAAGACTTGTGTGATCAAAGTGGTAAGGCAATACTTGTATATGATTGTTTCAGATTCTGCTTAATTGAAGTGAAGCTGAATTGTTTGAGAAAAGCTTGGTGGACATTTTGATAAGTCAAACAGGTGAGTTTTACTTTAGAAGTATTTTTAACTGAAATACATATACATATGGTTTGGGAATGTGATAATTGGTGATTACGTGTTTATATGTATGTTATATGTGAATTACAATACATTGAGGTATTATAATTACATGAGTATTATAATGTGCTATAATACGTTGGCCGGGATTAGGACCGGAGTGTTTGGCTATAGAATCTGTATAGCGTTGTTTGGCTGTAGATGTTGTACAATGTTGTAAATTATTAGTTGGCTTGCAACCAACTAATATGGCCAGGAGGAATGAGAAAGGAAGGTACACGATGTGTGAGTTCAAATTGATATATTTGATTGTGCTGAATGATTTATATGAATAGGGTTTATATAAATGATTTCAAACTAACAGGGATTTATCTCACTTAGACCATCGTGTCTAACCCTCATTTTCGTTTTAAAAATATGTATTCCAGGTGGTGGATCGCGTAAGAGCAAGTAATTAGAGTAATCGATGGATGGCTTATGTGAAGGATTATGTGACGAAGATTTTGGCATGTTTAGCAGTTGTATTATAATGATTAAATGTTATGTATGTATTTAGTAAGAAGTTTGTAGTAGAATGTCTTCTTTTGATTGTAAAAGTTTAAGGGACCGTACTTGTAATATGATGTTTCGTTTGATTAATCAATGTTATGTTACATTATATGATTTGTTGTGTATATGGGATTTGGGTCGTTACAAATGGTATCAGAGCCTTAGTTTAAGGGATTTAGGTATTTGTATCTGTACCTAGACTTAAACTGCATGTGAAGTAGGATGTCCCTAGCATTATAGAACCTTGGGATGATGAAGTATAAAAGGTAGAAGGAACATCATGTAAGGTAATTTCATATTACACCTGGCCAGTGTAACTGTGATCTTACAGGTACATGTTTGAACTGGAATACCTTGTTATATGGGGTATGTGCTTATGTGTATATTAACCTTGTTTAAATCTACAGAATGGCAAGCGGTACACGGAATTCGAATCGAGGAGGAGGAAGAAATCCGAATAGTACGAATCCGCCGATAGGAACGGGGGACAGGGGAGGCAGAACTAGGGGCAGATTCGGGGGTAGGACCGGGGGTAGAGCTGGAGGTCAAGCCGGAGGCAGAGTCCAGCCACAGGGTACAGAGTTCGTTACCAGGGATGATCTAATGGCAGAAATGGGAAGATTGCAGGCTAGCATACAAACAATGTTTGATCGGAACCGTCATAATGAAACTGGAATACGGGATCCCGGACCGGAAGATGAAATGCCAATCACATCGACTGTTGTACCAGTACAAAGGAGGTGCGACTACAAAATGTTTTTAAGCTGTAGACCTCCTACCTACTCAGGAGACAGGGATCCAGTGAAAGCAATGAGATGGATGAAGGAAATAGAAGCTATTTTCAAGACGAGTAAGTGCGCTGACGAAGATAGAGTATTGTACGGAACAGCAATGTTAAAGGGGGATGCTTTGTATTGGTGGGAATCCTTTATTCATTCTAAAGGATCTGATGTTTATTCTACCCTCTCTTGGGAAGAATTTATGATAGCCTACAGGAACGCATTTTGTCCCCAAGCAGCCATCAAACAACTGGAAGGGGAATTTATGAACTTACAACAAGAAAACTTATCCGTTCGAGATTACACCTCTAGTTTTCTGGAAAAGTCTCGGTTTGCAGAGTACTACGTTGCTACGGAGGCGATGAAGACGGAAAGGTTTATCTTTGGGCTGAACTCAGAAGTTAGAAGGCTAGTGACTGCAAAAGGACCCGATACCTTCTCGGCTGCAGTTGATGCCGCAGAGAATGTTGAAAGAGATATTAGAAGGGATGTTGGCGATAAAAGGGTCGGGAAGAGGAAGTGGGAAGGACCACAACATGATCCGAAGAAGTCCCGATTTCAGAGGTATGATAACCGTCCGCCGTTTCGACTAGCGGAAAGTCCATGTCAGAAATGCAACCGGGTCCACCAAGGAAATTGCCAAGGTGATTTACGAGCATGTTATATGTGTGGGAAGACTGGACACGTCATTAAAGATTGTAAGGTAACGCGGTTATGCTTCTTATGCAATTCTCAGGATCACCTTCAGTCGGATTGTCCGCGGGGGAGGATACAGCAAGGTGGGTCATCGGGCAGGCCAGCAATTGTTAAACCAGTAATACCAAGACTGGAACCGCCAGTAACCAGGGGTCGCTCATTTCAAATGACTGAGAAAGAAGCGGAGGAAACTCCGGATGTGGTCACAGGTACATTTTTAATAAACTCTACACGTGCTAAGGTGTTATTTGATTCCGGTGCAAACTGATCGTTTGTGTCTCCTGCTTTTGCTGTTTGCCTGTGTTTGAAACCTAAAGTGCTAGAACATGCTCTATCAGTAGATACGGCAAATGATAATCAAGTGTCTGCTAAAGAAGTATTTGATGACTGTGTGATAAATATAGAGGAATGTAGAGTGCCGATACAGTTGTTTCCTATAACTTTGATAGAGTTTGACGTCGTAGTGGGAATGGAGTGTGTGATAAGAAGTTAATAAATGTGGTATTACCTGAGAAGGGACCAGTAGTGATTTATGGTGATCGTAGGAATCATCAGTCTAGCCTTATATCTATGATAAAAGCCCGTAAGTGTGTGAATAAAGGATGTCAGAGTTACTTGGCTTACGTGATAGATATTAAGCCAGAATAGAATAGGATGGAAGATATTCCTATTGTTAGTGAATTCCCTGAAGTATTCCCCGAAGACTTGAATAGTCTCCCTCCGGTGAGACAAGTAGAGTTCGGTATAGACTTAGTTCCTGGAGCCACTCCTATTGCTCGTGCACCGTATCGTTTGGCACCTCCAGAAATGAAAGAGATGATGGCACAACTACAAGACCTATCCGATAAAGGCTTCATCAGACCTAGTTCTTCACCGTGGGGAGCACCAGTGTTATTTGTGAAAAAGAAGGATGGTTCGTTGAGAATGTGTATCGACTACCGAGAACTGAATAAGCGCACGATAAAGAACAAGTACCCGTTACCCCGAATTGATGACCTCTTTGATCAGTTAGTTGGAGCTTGCTATTTCTCCAAGATTGATCTAAGATCCGGTTATCACCAGTTGAAAGTTAAGGAAGAAGACGTTCTAAAGACTGCCTTTCGAACAAGGTATGGACATCACGAATTTTTAGTGATGCCGTTCGGACCGACGAACGCTCCAGCTGCTTTTATGGATTTAATGAATCGGGTATGTAAGCCGTATCTCGATAAATTTGTAATTGTATTTATCGATGATATACTTATCTACTCCCGATCCAAGGAAGAGCACGCGCAACATCTTCGTTTGATTCTGGAGCTACTGAAAAAGGAAAAGTTGTATGCAAAATTTTCTAAGTGTGAATTATGGCTTCGGAAAGTTCAGTTTCTGGGGCACGTGGTTTCTGAGAAAGGTATACAAGTTGATCCGATGAAAGTGGAAGCAGTTGAAAAGTGGGAACCGCCAAAGACAGCAACCGAAGTACGTAGTTTTCTAGGTTTAGCCGGCTATTATCGGAAATTTATAAAAGACTTCTCTCGTATCGCAACGCCTTTGACTAAGCTCACCCGGAAGAACCTGAAGTTTGAGTGGAAAGCAGAACAAGACGAGGCATTCCGGCTATTGAAAGAGAAACTGTGCAGCGCACCGATTTTATCACTACCTGAAGGTTCGGAAGATTTTGTTGTTTATAGTGATGCGTCAAAACTGGGATTGGGATGTGTACTTATGCAGCGGGGAAAGGTTATTGCTTATGCTTCTCGTCAATTAAAGGATCATGAAAGACAGTATCCTACGCATGACATGGAGCTTGCAGCAGTTGTCTTCGCGTTGAAAATTTGGAGACATTATCTGTATGGTTCCAAATGTCAGATTTATACTGATCACAAGAGTCTCCAATACCTCTTTGATCAGAAGGAACATAATATGAGACAAAGGAGATGGCTAGAATTGCTGAACGATTACGACTGTGAAATCCTTTATCACCCGGGAAAGGCGAATGTGGTAGCGGATGCGCTGAGTCGTCAAGAAAGGAGTGGAACAATAAAAGTTATTTCGCTACGAACTGAACTTTTACCTAATATCTTTGACGAATTGCTGAAGTGACAATTAGAAGCCTATCAGGAAGAACATCTGAAATCAGAACGGTTGGTGGGATTGTCAGCATTGCTAGAAAAAGATGATCGTGGGTTATTATGTCTGGGAAGCAGAATTTGGGTGCCTCGTATGGGTGGGTTACGTGATCCGGTAATACAAGAAGCTCACCAGTCCCGTTTTTCTATTCATCTGGGTACGAACAAGATGTATAAGGATTTGAAACCATGTTATTGGTGGCCTGGGATAAAAAGAAGCATTGCTCAGTATGTAGAAGGCTGTACTACTTGTAAGAAGGTGAAAATTGAACATCAGAAACCGTTTGGTCAGTTGCAACGATTAGAAATACCGATATGGAAATGGGATCAAATTACTACTGATTTTATCACGAAGCTACCAAGGACTCCGAAGGGATTTGATTCTATTTGGGTGATTGTCGACAGATTGACAAAGTCTGCGCACTTTCTACCGATAAAGGAAACTGATTCGCTGGAACGTTTAGCTAAGTTGTACATTGACGAAATAGTAACTCGGCATGGAGTTCCAATCTCGATTATTTCTGACCGTGATAGTCGTTTTACTTCAAGATTCTGGAGAAGTTTTCAAAGGGAAATGGGGACACAGATAAAGTTAAGTACGGCGTATCATCCCCAAACAGATGGACAGAGTGAACGAACGATTCAGACCTTAGAAGATATGCTCCGGGCTTGCATTGTTGATTTCGGGGGATCATGGGATAAACATTTACCGTTGATTGAATTCGCTTACAACAACAGTTATCATTCCAGCATACAAGTGGCACCGTTCGAAGTACTGTATGGTAGGAAATGCCGAACGCCTCTATGTTGGAACGAAGTGGGAGAGAAACAGTTAGCGGGGCCAGAAATAGTTCAATTAACTGCCGATAAGGTTACTCAGATTCGTGAACGATTGAAAGTGGCTCAAGATAGACAGAAGAGCTACGCGGACCGACGTCGAAAGCCTTTGGAATTTCAAGTTGGAGATTTCGTAATGTTAAAGGTTTCGCCGTGGAAAGGAGTCATCCGATTTGGACGACAAGGTAAACTTAGCCCAAGGTATATCGGACCGTTTGCGATTACAGAAAGGATTGGTGAAGTAGCTTACCGATTAGATCTTCCGCCGGAGTTGAGTCGGATTCATAACGCATTTCACGTATCAAACTTCCGAAAGTGTTTGGTTACCCCAGGTCAGTCAGTCTCCCTACCAGAGATACGAGTCGATGAAAGACTGAATTATGTGGAAGAGCCGGAAGCTATAATTGATCATAAAATTAAAGTTCTACGGAATAAGGAGATCAGGTAAGTGAAAGTTCAGTGGAGACATCATAGGGGCCAGGATGCTACATGGGAATCGGAGTCAGAGATGAGAACTAAGTACCCTCATCTGTTCACTTAACTGAATTTCGGGACGGAATTCTTTTAAGGGGGAGATGTTGTAATACCCCAGTTAAGTTCGTTAATTAAAAGTTAGGCCCGTTAAATTTTGTTAACTTTAGAATGTGAATTAAAGGTAAGTTTGGTTAGAATTATAAGTAAAAGGTGTAATTGGTCATTAATGTTAACTTAAGGACTAAAGTGGTAAATTAATTTAGATATTACCCTTAATGGAATTAGATATTTCCAAAAATCAGTATTATCCAGAAAAGTGCAAAGTGTGTGTGTGTGTACATGGAGAAGAAAGAAGAAAGAAGGTTTTGGAGTTAGGGTTTCAATTTGGTGCAATTGGAAGTAATTTCAGGTATGTTTCCTTTACTAATTATGTTTATAATGATTAGTAGATTGTTTCTATCGGTCTGGAATCAACATAATCGAACTGGTATAAACCTTAGTCGAATTCTGGGTGAAATTAGGGATGAACAGCAGCAGTTTCCGGACAAAATTGAATGTGTCCGGGTGGTTTTAATAGTAGTGTCCGGATAATTTTATGAAGGTGTCCGGACGGGTTCTTTATCCGGGTAAGTTCTTTTTCTTATGTTTCCGGATAGAATTGGATACCGGATGGTATCCGGATCACTTTGGTGTCCGGATGACGTCCGGATTATATAAGTTGTCCGGAAAAGTCCTGTTGTCCGGAAAAGTTGTGTTGTCCGGAAAAGTTGAGGTATCCGGATACTTTTGCTGCTTGGTAAAAATTGGGAGTTTAGATGCTTGTAAGTATTCAATAGTCTGTGTTTTATTAAATCATGGATAGGGAATGAATGAGGATCGAATGTACTGTAGACTCGACTTAAGTTCGGGTTTGGGGGTAACATTTAGGGACTAGAGTGCTTTAGAGTTCTTAGTCTTGGTAAGACTTGTGTGATCAAAGTGTTAAGGCAATACTTGTATTTGATTGTTTCAGATTCCGTGAAATTGAAGTGAAGCTGAATTGTTTGAGAAAAGCTTGGTGGACATTTTGATAAGTCAAACAGGTGAGTTTTACTTTAAAGGTATTTTTAACTGGAATACATATACATATGGTTTGGGAATGTGATAATTGGTGATTACGTGTTTATATGTATGTTATATGTGAATTACAATACATTGAGGTATTATAATTACATGAGTATTATAATGTGCTATAATACGTTGGCCGGGATTAGGACCGGAGTGTTTGGCTATAGAATCTGTATATCGTTGTTTGGCTGTAGATGTTGTACAGCGTTGTAAATTATTAGTTGGCTTGCAACCAACTAATATGGCCAGGAGGAATGAGAAAGGAAGGTACACGATGTGTGAGTTCAAATTGATATTTTTGATTGTGTTGAATGATTTATATGAATAGGGTTTATATAAATGATTTCAAACTAACAGGGATTTATCTCACTTAGACCATCGTGTCTAACCCTCATTTTCGTTTTAAAAATATGTATTCCAGGTGGTGGATCGCGTAAGAGCAAGTAATTATAGTAATCGATGGAAGGCTTATGTGAAGGATTATGTGACGAAGATTTTGGCATGTTTAGCAGTTGTATTATAATGATTAAATGTTATGTATGTATTTAGTAAGAAGTTTGTAGTAGAATGTCTTCTTTTGATTGTAAAAGTTTAAGGGACCGTACTTGTAATATGATGTTTCGTTTGATTAATCAATGTTATGTTACATTATATGATTTGTTGTGTATATGGGATTTGGGTCGTTACAGAGCACCATATCGTCATAAATGATTTTTGCCCAATCAATGTGAAGGCCCTTCAGCAGTGCATACCCCATAGCCTGCTGGGGTTTGGATGCTTGGTCAGTTGACCCAGTTTTCGCTGTCATGCAGCTGATCATATGAGCGAAGATGAAATTCATCTCGCTTGGCATTTTTGATTTCTTGATGGCAGTCAGCTTCTTCTCAGGGAGTTTGTCTCTCCATGTTTCCCAGACGTACTGCATTGCAACAAAGAATGCAATCAGGGCGTCCCTATCAGCGGGGTTTTTAGGGTTTGGTAGAGGGACAAAGCGTTTTTATTTGGTACTACCAGGAAGGTTCAGGGCAGACCTGATAGCACCAGGGGTGATCTTGGAGGTTCCATATTGGGTGTCAAAGAGAATGACATCGACCATTTTCTTTGGGTCTTTAGCAGAGGGAACTTGAGCTCTTCTGGCAGTATACCAGAACTGAGCTAGAAGATGTTTGTGGGCTGGAGGTGTGATTGTCAGGGCTGTCGCCAGAGGACAGGTCTGAAGGAATACAACAACATCGTTCATGTGTGTAATCTTCTTCTTTGCAGGAAACTTGAATAGAGCATAGGGATTGTTTACTGAAAAGGTGACTTCCTCCAGTTTGAATCCAACATTAGGAGCCTTGGTTAGTTCAACACTTTCAACAGTTGCGGGGGACTGAGTAGCAGGAACCTCAGTAGATGCCATTTCTGTTTATCAAAGTGTAAACATGAAGAATATGAAGAGAAGTTCTTAAAATGGATAACATGTCCAAAATAAGAGTTTTTAGGGTTTTGTAATTTCTATTTAGAGAGAGAAATAGAAATTAGGGTTTTTCTAGTTTTGACACAAATGACAAAATCTAGTGAATGTTCATGTTTTCCAGTTTCCTTTTAAAGAAGAGATTCTGGAAAAACATATTAAGATGCAAGTTTAAGATTTTTAGTTTAAACTTGAAGAACAATCTGTTTCCAGATTGTATTCATAAAACCATGAAGAAAAAATGATTTCATTTTAAGAAAGTTCTTTTGTTTGATCTTTTAGAACCAAGAATAAGATCGAAAACAAGTTTATGAAGGTAAAGAAAAAGAATATTAACCTTGATTGTTGAAGACCAAGATGAACAATTTCTGGAGAAAAATAGTTCAAAATGCAACAGTGTTCTTGCTTGTAAGAGAAGATGTTTGAGTAAAAGGGAAAAATATAAACACAATGGGTTTATATAGTGAGAGTAGAGAGAGAAAAACTATGAGCGGGAAAGTTTTTCATGATGACACGGACACGTCCCTTGAATTTGATTGGACAAGAAAAACGAAACGGGCGAACGTGTCAGAGAAAAGCGTGCCATAGTCTATCCGTTTAGATGATGTCATAAACGTCCTTTCATATTTTAGGATGTCTCTGAGGATTTTGAAAAACTCAGGGACATTTTGAAAACATGAAGCACTGACTGGAAATATCAGTGTTAAATTTTAGAAATTTCAAAGTATCACTGAAAGGAAGAGATATTCAGCAATGTAATTTGTTTTGAAATCTTGCATTCATAGGCGAACGTCAGCGAGTAAGAAAGAATATACCTTGATATCAGCGAATCAATTTTGTTCAGAGAGTAGATGATAAATAGGGTTATACAAGTTTGTTTTATCCTTAATCAAATGTAAACCACTGAAGATTTTACTCTTCTAAGTTCAGCATTCCAAGCTCGCTGATGAGAAAGTTAAATCTTGTCTCATCAAAAGGTTTGGTGAAAAGATCAGCTAACTGAAAATCAGTTGGAATAAAATGAAGTTCTATATCACCATTCATGACATGATCTATGATAAAATGATACCTGGTCTCGATGTGTTTGGTCTTTGAGTGTAGCACTGGATTATTGGCTATAGCGATGGCACTAGTGCTGTCGCAATAGATTGGAATTTTCGAGAGCTGAAGGTCATAGTCCAGTAGTTGATTTCTCATCCACAAGACCTGAGAACAACAGCTTCCAGCAGCTACATACTCAGCTTCAGCGGTTGAGGTGGACACTGAGTTTTGCTTTTTACTTGTCCAACTCACCAGCTTTCCACCCAGGAGCTGACAGCCTCCTGTTGTGCTTTTCCTATCCAATTTGCAACCGGCAAAATCACTATCTGAATAGGCGATTGGATCAAACCCTATGTCTTTGGGATACCAAAGACCTAGGTTAGGAGTACCCTTAAAGTAATGAAAGATTCTCTTTACAACGATAAAATGAGATTCCTTAGGTTCAGCTTGATATCGTGCACACAAACAGGTTGCATACATGATATCAGGTCGGCTCGCTGTAAGATACAGAAGAGAGCCGATCATCCCACGGTACGATGTGATATTAACAGGTTTCCAAAAGGATCCTTGTTTAGTGTCAGCGACGGTGCCATAGGGGTTTTCATAGCTGAGCTCTGAGTTAAATCAAATTTATTCAGCATATCTTTAACATATTTTCCTTGGTGAATGAAAGTTCTATTTTCACTCTGTTTGATTTGAAGACCTAGGAAATATGTCAGCTCACCCATCATACTCATTTTATATTCAGCTTTCATTCTATCAGCGAAACGAGTACATAAATCAGGGTTAGTGGAACCAAATATAATATCATCGACATATATTTGCACAAGAATAATATGACCTTTTACTTTCCTGAAAAATAGAGTTTTATCGATTTTACCTCGCTTAAATTTTCAATATTGAGATAAGTAGAGAGAGTGTCATACCATGCACGAGGAGCTTGCTTTAAGCCATAAAGTGCCTTATCCAGTTTATAAACATAAGCTGTATGCTTAGGATCTGAGAATCCTGGAGGTTGTTCCACGTAGACTTCTTCATTCAGCTTCCCATTTAGGAACACTGATTTAAGATCCATTTGATAAACCTTGAAGTCTTTGTGTACAACTTAAGCTAAGAATAGACGAATGGCTTCTAGTCTAGCCACTGGAGCAAATGTTTTGTCGTAATCTATACCTTCCTCTTGTCTGTATCCCTGAGCAACAAGACGAGCCTTGTTGCGGGTTACAGTTCCATGTTCATCCAACTTGTTTCGATAGACCCATTTTGTGCCTATCACCGACTTATCGAATGGTCTGGGAACGAGCTTTCAAACTTTGTTTCTTTCGAAATCTGTCAGCTCTTCTTGCATAGCGCTGATCCATCTTGGATCTCTGAGGGCATCATCTGTTTTCTTTGGTTCAATCAGAGAAATATTACCTGCACTTCGTCGAGTCTGAACACCAGCGTTTGGATCACCAAGAATTTGTTCAATAGGGTGATTGATAGTCCATCGCTGAGCCGGAGCATAAGTCGCTGACTCAATTTAAACTTCTGGAGGAGCTGAAGATGAGGCTTAAACAACTTTCCGTATATCAGCCAAGAGAGGAAGAGGTTCAGATGTCATTTCATTCACTGATTGCTGAGAGGTAGATGGTATATCTGAGATAGAAGGTTCAGAAGCAGGCATAGTGTTGAGAGGAACAGCTGAGACCCATGATGTTTCAGCTTCACTTGTCTGCATGCTGGGGATGATAGTCGGATCATCATCTTCAGCGGGATGAGTATGAGATGGAGGAGTAGGAGCGTCTTCTGAATCACCAAGATGAGAAAACATTCATTGATTCAGTTCTTCAGTATCGGCAGAAGGTCTAGAGTTCGCTGAATGGGATTCGTCAAAAGTAACGTGGATTGTTTCTTCTATAGTTTGTCTTCTTCGGTTGAAGACTCTGAAGGCTTTAGAAACTGAAGAATATCCAAAAAAGATTCCATCATCAGCCTTAGGATCAAACTTTCCAAGGGCATCTCTGTTGTTCAGTATGAAACACTGACATCCAAAGATGTGAAGAAAGCTAATTGAAGGCTTTCTCCCATGAAAAAGTTCATAGGCTGTTTTCTTGAATCTTTTGAAAATCAGCGACCTGTTTTGAGTAAAACAAGCAGTGTTGATAGCTTTTGCCCAAAACTGAGTAGGTAGATGAGAATCGCTGAGCATTGAACGTGCAGCTTCGATGATAGTTCGATTTCTTCTTTCAGCGACTCTATTTTGTTGCGGTGTTCTCACTGAGGGAAAGTTGTGAGAGATACCCTTGCTTTCAAAGAGGGAATCAAGAGACCTGTTTTTGAATTCAGTCCCATGATCACTCCTTATTGAGCGAACGGTCATGTTGTTCAGGACTTCCATTTTCCTGACAAAAGTGATGAGTTCTTCAGGGGTGTCACTCTTAGAACGGAGAAACATTACCTAGGTATAGCGAGAGAATTCATCATCTATGACCAGTGTATATTTCTTTCCAGCGATGGATTGTTTGTTAACGGGGCCAAACAAATCCATATGGAGAAGTTGTAGAGGAGATGACACTGAGGAAGCTTGCTTAGATTTGAAGTTTGCCTTGGTTTGTTTCCCTTTCTCACACGCTGAACAAATAGACTCCTTAGCGTATGAGTGTTGAGGTAGACAAGTGACCAACTCTTTTGAAGAAAGAGTGTTCAGTGTCTTAAAGTTGAGATGGGAGAGCCTCTTATGCCATAGCCAGTTGACATCAGATGAGGCTTTTGAGAAGAAACAGGAGTTCTCAGTGGTTGTAGAGTCCATGTCTATAACATAAACATTTTCCATACGGTATCCGCTTAGAGCTATCTTCTCCTTTTTGTCAGTGACAAAGCAGGATTCCTTAGTGAAAATCACTTTGTTATCCTTGTCACACAGCTGACTGATGCTTAGAAGATTATGCTTCAGTCCTTCAACATATGCTACTCTTCTGAAGGTTGTTGTACCATTAGAGAGTACACCAAACCCTAGGGTATAGCCTTTTTCGTTTCCACCGAAGGTCACTGAGGGACCCTTCTCTTCCTTATATTTAGTGAGAAGGTTTTTCTTTCCAGTCATATGTCTAGAGCATCCGTTATCGAGATACCATATACCCTTCTTAACCTGCAAACAGAGGAAGATTAGTTTGACTTAGGCACCCATTTTACCATGGGCCCACACTTGGCAGTGGTGGTAGAGGAAGTGGAAGGTTCAGCAAGCTTCACAGCATTTGAAGATTCAGCTTCAAAACTATTATTCACTTTGATTAATTTCTTAACCTCAGTGGTCTTCTTTGCCTTTGGGGCAGTAATCTTCACCTTAGCTAACTTTTCAGCTTTGGTGGTTGTGGGGCACTTACTAGCAATGTGATCGGTAAGTCCACAGTGATAACATTTCCTATGGCTAAAAGTAGCTTTAGGACCATTTGCATGCTTAGCCGATAATTTTAAATGAGCAGGGCCAGCACCAAGTTTACATTTGGCATTGGAAATAGGAGGAACAATCAGTTCTTCGAATTTCTTACCAATAATATCCACTCTGATTCTAGGAGTAGATCGCTGAATAAATCCAGGAATCTTGTTCTTAGACGTAGAGGGATAAGTCACTGAAGCTTTAGAAGCATTCAGCTTAGGTACAAAGGTACCCTTCTGAGGTTTTTGGTTGAAAACTTTTTCTTTACCCTTACCTTTAGAAATTAAGGTAGGTTTTTCTTCAGGGATGGTAGTTTTAGAAGAAGAACACTGAGATGAGGAAGTGTCAGGGATAGAGGACACGAACATTCCAAACTTAAGCATGGAATGATCAGTGGTTGGTTCTTCAGCGTCAGCTTTGTAACCAAGACCACGTTTGTCACTCAGGGGAATCTGAGACTTTATTATCTCAGTGATCGTTGTTGAGGATTTACACCATCCTTCAACAGTAGCCTTTTCAGCTTTTAATGCAGCGATAACTTCTTCACGTTCGATTTTGACTAGCTGATTTATATGGACCTGATCTTTTAAATCTTCTTCAATTTTAGAAAGCTTTTCTATTTGAAGGGGACAGTTTTTAAGTTGTTCAGCGAGATCAAGGTTTTGATTTTCAACTATGGTTTTGCCATTCATGGCATCATATAAATTTACAGTCAAGAGTTCGATTTTCCGAAGACTATCAGCTTCATTAATATCTAAAATATTAGTAAAGAAAGAGGTTGATACCTTAGAGGTAGGAATTGAAGTAGAGGTAATGTCAGAATTTTCTTCCTCTTCTTCGATTTTTGCCATGAGGCAGAGATTGGCCTCATCATCATCTTCAGAGTCAGATGATTCTTCTTCATCAGAGGCAGCCCAGTCAAAGTCAGCCATCAGGCCTTTGCCTTTCTTCTTAAAACTTTTCAGCTTTGCGTACTTTTCTTTCAGCTTTTGATACTTGTCATCTCTAGCCCTGGGGTTAGAGGATTTCTTGGAGAAAGCTGAGGGTTTAAAGACTTTCTTTGACCGACATTCACTAGCAAAGTGTCCTACTTTCTCACAGTTAAAGCAGGTAGCAGTAGCCTTATCAACAGGGGTTGATGATTTTGGCTTGTCAGTGAGTGCAAGGGGTTTGTTCCTTCTGAAGTAACTCTTTCTAGCGAATCTCCTGAATTTATTAGCCGAGAGTGCTAGAGATTCATGAAGATCTGAAGACTCAGCATCTGATGAGCATTCAGAGTTAGTTTCCAACTCAGTGATAATGATAGATGATCGTTGAGTGGAAGATGACTATAAGAGTAAAGCAACAGGTGTGCTCTTGGAATCTTTAACAAGATTCTTCTTAAGATGACACGACTGCTCATGATTGAGCATAGTGCCAAATAAGGTAGAAAGAGTCATAGATTTTAGATCCTTTGATAGCTTGAGACACATTGAATAACTGTCCCAGCTTTCAGGTAAACATTCTAGAAACTTTGTCAGGATCTCAAAGTTAGAATATTCCTTACCAACGGTTTTTAGATCAATAATTAAACAGTTAAACCGATCATGTACTTCAGAGAGAGTTTCATTCTTACCACAAATGAAGCTTTCGTACTGTCTTACCAGGTTGATCTTTCTTGAGTCCTGGACTTCAGACGTACCTTCATATTGAACACAGATTGTGTCCCACATAGCTTTGGAGGTTTTCAGGTTCATGATGGAATGGTAGACTTCGTCAGGAAGAGCCATAGAAAGGATAGATCTGGCTTTAGTGTCGATAGCCACTTTCTTCTTGTCTTCATCAGACCAGTTATGAACTTCCTTGGGAATAATCCTTTCAGGGATGGCAGCTCTAGTAGTAGTGCCTGGAACTTCAGGATCAATTCTTACAGGGATATATGGACCATTTTCAATGTAATGGGGCATAGTAGGGTCTACACCTTCTAAGAAGAGTATCATCCTATTTTTCCACAGATTAAAGTTATCTCTGGAAAATCTAGGGGGTTTTGCAAGAGAACCATTGTCAATATAGTTTATGTTTGTGTTGTTAGCCATTATGAAAATAGCAAGGAAGAGAAAAGATTAGTATAAGAAAGATCTTGTTTATCAGATTAAACAATCCGCTATGATACCACTTGTTGGTCCCGAAAGGGTATTACAAGTTTGTAGAAGGGGGGGGGGGGGGGGGGTTGAATACAAACACACATGTTTTACTTTTCTAAATTGTTTATTGATATGTATCAAACAATTTACAACTTGTTGCGGAACAAGATTAAGGAATAAACCTAATCTAAACAAGTTAAGAGAATCACTAAGATTTCTTGCACTAGAAATAAGATAGAAAGGAGATAAGAATATTAAAGACTAATATTCTAACACACAGAAATAGTAAGAAGGAAATGACCGAGCTCTTCATTTCTGAAGTAGGGTTTCCTTTATATATTGCATGCATTTAATGCACAACAGTACAACTTTACACGTGGCAGCAGCTGATTGGTTGCATGTTTTGACCTTGGTAGACAACCTAGTAGCCGCATGATGAACAGTGTAGAATCAGAGTTGGTTGTACGATTCTGGACAAAAGGGATGTCCTATCTAACATTATCGTACGGAGATGTGCAAGGGGGAAAGACAAAAGTAACTTGTAAAGGAACCTTCATGATCAGCGTTCACTGAATAGTACTTCATCAACGAGTGACAAAGTTCAGCGATCGCTGAAGTCTTCTACTTGAAACTTCACGTTGAGTGGACAGGTCTTGGCTTTGCTGATATCCGCATCAGTTCATTAGTAGACTTGTCGCTGGTTCTTTGGCTTGATCTTCAACTTCAGCGTAGAACATTTGTTGACGTGAAACTTGTCTTCAGGGATCATAAGTAAACAACTAAGATTATCAGCGATCATCAACAAGACTGAACAGGCTCAAGGATTGCTGATGAACAGTTTCGTTGAATGTATAAGTTAAAGAAAATGAGTTTCCTATCAGCGGTACTGTAGAGACATAGTACTTATCAGCGATAGTGAAACTCTAATACATATTGTCTACTTACAATTTTCACTAAGTGTTTCTCAGAGAGTCATTATCAAATCACTGAGGGTTTGGATCAACATAATGGGCTTGGGCCTTGTTTGTCTAAGGCCTAAGTATATAAGGATTATTTCCTTTAGAATTAGGTTAGAGGGTTAATCATTATACTATTGTGTGCTTAATAGTTGAGAGAGAGAGAGAGTTGAGTTATTCAATCAAACGATTGGGGTTTTCGGACGTTAAATCTTTGGGCCGGTTCACATTCCAATTCGATTTTGGACCCTATACAACGATTAATAGTTGTTTGGGACACTCATTTGCACTTAGAATCATCTTATCCACATAGATTTCACTTTGGATGGTATTTCTTATCGATTTGAGAACCCAGCCACTTCGTCCGGTAACTATCTAGTTACCCGGTAACTAGCAAGTTACCCAGTAACATTCCTCGTACCCGGTATCCTTTAACGTCCCGGTATACTCGCCCATCCGGTAACCCAATGTCGTCTGGATACTTTTGTATCCGGTAAGTTCAACAATCCGGATTGGCAATTATCCGGTAACCATCATTCATCCGGACACTCCATGTTACCCGGTAACCGATTTCCATCCGGTAACATACGATTATCCGGACACTCCATTTATCCGGTAACCAATTTCGATCCGGTAAGTACCCCTTCACCCGGTAACCTCAATTTATCAGGTAAGTCCAATTTCCATCCGGTAAGTCTTATTTGTCCGGATACCCTGTTTATCCGGACACTGCTTGAGTCCTGTGCCTTTGCCATTTTTCAAACATTGACATTCCCAATGTCGTGCTCCAACTGCCAGTCCTCAATCAACCGCTGATTGAGCCATTCAAATGCTAAGGTGCGCATCAAAGTTGATTTTATCTTGTCCAAGATCTAACTCTGAGTTTTTCAAGTATACTAAATGGCGGATCAACAAGAGCAACAACAACAGAACATTCCTCCTCAAGAAGAAATTATTGACGATGCGGCCGACAATGCATTGGTTCCCGAGGACCATGGCATTGAAATTGCAGCCAACAACCATCATCTAGACGCTGCCGAATTCCGGCCCACACATCGAGTGGTCGTCGATTTCATGCTCGGCCATCCACTTCGCCGAGCACTCACCGCCACAACCAACGTGCCCATACCAAGTGCGGCGAACGGCTAGAGTTGTCACTGCCAACAACGCCCAGACCATCACAGCACACATCGACAATCACCCATTCACACTCACACCAGACTCATTACGACGACTATTATCACTTCCGGAATGTTAGCTTCAATCTTCCTAATCATAGAAATATTTAGAAGTAGTGAAAAATAGGCTAAGTAAAGAAAAGCCTCTTACAGAGGCTCTGCCGAACTCACCGAGAGATCAGGGTCAAGAAGCTACAGAAGCAACAGAAGGGTCCTACAGAACCTCTGTTGGACTTAAAGAAGACTCAAGACTCGGAAACAAAAGAAGACTGCTCCACAGAGGACCAGACCGCAGAACCTCTGTAACTCATTACAGAGCCTCTGTGGTCTTCAACAAAGACTTCAAAGATATTATTAATAGCTTGCTACTGTTACAGGACCCGTTCATCAACTTGCATGGTAGCATGCCCTGTCCAACGTCGACGTGTCAAACTCTGATTGGACTCAATAGGGCTTAGTAAATAATAGACGTCTGCTGCATTAAATGCAATACAACACGTCTTACTGTTCATGCCGCTCTTGCAACTGTTCACGACATCCGTTCAACTATTCATCAGTACCGTCTGAATAGTAGCATATGCTTTATGGTCCCCTTTAGAGTAGTATATAAGGAAGACTCATGTTGAGTTCTTCCTTATCACTTATTTATTATTATCATCAATCACATATAAATCGACCATCATAAGAACACAAAAAGCTTATTCACCTTAAGAGTCATATCTATTTTGAAGCTTTTCTTACTCATTGTTCTTAAATCTGTTCTTAATATATATTCAGTAAACTTTGAAATATTATTTCCTGTTCATTGTTTATTTATATTTTGGTCTAAATCTATCAAACTTATCTGTTAGTTCTTCAAATACGCTTCCGCATCAAACATTAACTTGAACTAATAGATCTGATAATCTTGTATAAGCACAACGGGAACCAACAATTGGTATCAGAGCGGAGCTTGATTTTCAATATCAAGTGATCCTCGTTTTACAACTTTTATTTGATAGATTACTTTCCTTCTCTTCATCACCATATTTCTGGATATTAGGTGTACCCAGAAAACCTTCCAGATCTTCATACTCATAAATCCTCCATCAGATTATCCTTTCCTCAAAATGACAAATACAAATAACTTTTTCACTGCTGGCTCATTAACCAAACCTCCTACTCTTCTTAGAGATGAGTATCCTCAATGGAAAATAAGAATGGTTCATTTTTTTGAGGGTACTGAAAAAACTCTAAAACAATATCTATACAATCTTCCTCCGGTTCCTATGATAACTATGCCACGTGTACCAGCTACTGCTGAATCTCCTGAAATCCCTGAACATAAAAAACCTAAGCCAAAAGAAGAATGGTCAAATGAAGATAAGGCAGAAGATGAAGTTGCACAGAAAACAAAGAGAATACTGATCATGGCTATCCCCAACGAAATTTTTCAATCCTTAGATGCATGCGAAACAGCGCACGATCTCTGGAAAGAATTAGAAAGACAACTGGAAGGGGGTGCTAAAACACAGAAGAACCGAAGGGCACAATACATAAACGAGTATCATGCCTTCAGAGCCTCTGCAACAGAATCGCTGCAAACAACATACGATCGGTTCAACTCTCTCATAAACAAATGCAGAAAGTCTGGTATTCACAGAACCACGGAAGAAAATAACGTCATGTTTCTAAAGAGCCTGAACGATGAGTGGCTTCAGTTGTCTATGTCTTTACAAACAAATCAAGATCTAGACTCCTGGACACTCTCTGATCTCTATGGAACACTAGCCACACAAGAGCCTCAAATAGCTCAAGCTAAAACACTAACCATTGTACCATACGTATTGATTAGTAAATCTACAGAGGCTACGGACAGACCAAGAAATGAGAGATCTACAGAGGAGAAAAAGAAGGAGAAAAAGAAGATGGTAATGATTGATAGCGAAGAAGACGACCTGAAAGAGGAAGAAATAACTCTTGCGTCATTAGCTAAATCAATGGCTCTTTTGACAAGAGAGTTTAGAAATAACCAAAGGAATTCTAGTAGAAGAGATGATGGTAGAAGAGATGAAGGAAGAGGAGAAGAATCAAGTGACCGACAGAGGTCAGACTACAGAAATGATGACCAACAGAGGTCGAGCGAAAGAAGCTACAGAGGAAATAATCGACAGAGATCAGATGACAAGGTAGGCCACACACAAGAATGCTACAAATGTGGTAAGCCTGGTCATTACGCAAACGAATGCAGAACAGAGAAAGGTGGAGACCAACAGAAGTCCGAAGATCGAACTGGAAACACCTCCCAAGGTTGTTTCAACTGCGGCAAACCAGGTCATTTCGCTAAAGAATGCAGAAGTAGACAAAATCGCCCACAGAAGGACTCAGCTTTTTACAAAAAGAAGGCCGAGTATTATGCGCAAAAATCCCTAATGGCGTACAAAGGGCATTCTGAGGCAAGCAAGGAGGACTTCGAATCAGACTCTACCTCTGACGATGAATTTCCCACAAATGCCCTGTTCTGTGGCATGGCAGAAGTTGACTCCGGCACTGACAATGAGGTATCAATTTCAAACTCTACCTCAAGTACTAATTATGTAGATGATGATTTATTTAAACTTAACATTGAACTGAAAGAAGTATGTTGGTGCAAGTGTACCCAGCTTTAATATTGTGATATATTTTTGGTACACATAAAATCACATCTCCATATTTATTTTGATGATTACAAAACACACCGCATTATTTGTTATCTAATATTTTATCTGAGTGTGCAGTTATTAAATGATCTCGATAAATTTTATCTGAAGAATCCAAGTCTGAGGATTTGCGTCATTTTATTTTAAAATGATAAATCACCCTAAAATAATATACCACTTGGATTTTTCTAATACTGTGTTTTTTAAAAATAAACCAAGTCAGCTCTCCTCAACATCTCTTATCATCTTGCTGATCTTTTAATATGTGAAAGATTTTGTGTCTAGAAGATCTGCGATGCGTACTACCTCCTGCACCTTTTATCTGGGCGGTATACCGCGATGGAAAGCCGGTATACCGCGGCGGCATGCTGTTTCTCTGATTGATTGGACCACCTTCTGTCAGGCGGTATACCGCCGTGTGCAACGCGGTATACCGCGGGTACCATTACCGTTTGTTCTTTGCAGGGTTGACCTTCTCTCTGACAACTGACAAGTACTCTTTGTTCTGCACGGTATACCGCGGGAGATAGCCGGTATACCGCGAAATGCCATGGACTGTTGCTCATCCAGTATAAATATCTTGCAACCTCCAGCATTCAAGACCACGAATTTACATTAACTCCTCTGCATTTGATAAAGACTCTGCAGCTTCTTCTCTTGATATTTAAACTGTTAAAATTATAAAACTCGTTTTTGAGTAAGAAATCTTGAGTTGATAGCAGATTAAAATCTCTCGATTAGTTGAATCAGCAACACAACTCAAGTGATCAAACTCTCTAAAAATATCCAAGTGATAAACCTTATTCAAGAGTGATTATTCATATTAAAATTATACCCTCTTGTAAGTGTTTGAATAGAGTGAGTGATCCACATAAATCTCTCAAAGTAGAGTGTTTCGCGTTTGCTGTACTAAGGTTTGTGTTCTACCGTAAAGAACACGTTTTCGTATTGGATCTCCGAGAAGTGTTATTTTCTCGAGGTGGACTAGCCAACTTTGTGTTTGGTGAACCACTTTAAAAATATCGTTGTCAAGTATTTTCTTTCCCTTATCTATTTACATTTCCGCTGTGCATTTAATTATATCTGTTATATAAATTGTTGTATATTTATTCTTTTATACTCTGTTGTATTTGTTCTGTATTTTATTCCGTATTTATTTGTAAAAGAATTTTTGAAAAGTAAAAGATTTTAAATACAACCTTACCCCCCCCCTTTAGGTTGTCTAACATTTGGTATCAGAGCAGGTCTTTCAAAAATTTCTGCATAAATTTCTTCTATTCCTTTAAATGGCTCAACAAACTAATATTGTGTTTTCAAAACCTCCCTTGATAGATACTGAAAAGTTTGGCATTTGGGCCGAGCTATTTGAATGTCACGTGCGTGGCAAAAATCAAAAGATTTGGAATATTATAGAAAAAGGGAATTTTAAACCCACCATTGTGAAAGATGATGTTTATATTGATAAACCTATAGATGAATGGACTACTTCTGATGAAACTCATTTTTGTTTAAACTTTGAAGCTAAGAATATATTATATGCTGCTTTAACAACTGATGAAATCGAAAGAGTATATACATATAAAACTGCAAATCAAATATGGGAAAGTTTAAATAATACTCATCGTGGAAACACGGAAGTTAAATCTAGTAAAGTAAATATTTTAGTTCACGATTATGAACTGTTCGAAATGAAACAAGATGAGTCAATTGACTCAATGTTTAAAAGATTTAACCTTATTGTGACTACTTTGAAAGGTTTGGATCGCACTTATCCTAACGAGGACTATATAAGGAAAATCCTACGAGCCCTTCCTTCGAAGTGGATGCAAAAGATAACATCTTTAGAAGACTCCCGTGACCTTTCCATAATGAAGATAGATGACTTGATCGGTAATCTTAAAGTGCATGAAATTGCACTTAAAAGAAACAAAGATCGGGAGCAAGTCAAAAAGAAGTCAATCGCTCTCAATGCCTCAACACCAAAAGTCGAGAAGAAAAAGGAGAAAGCTAGCTCCTCGAAAGATCCATCCGAAACTCTCGATGAAGTCGCCATGTTGGTAAGAAACTTTTCCAAATTTCTTAATAATAATAATAAATTTTCTAACAATGGCAGATTTCAAAGAAACGGTAACTACCGTCGTGGTGGTGAAAATCGAAGTCGTAAGTTCCATAAACGAGACGAAAAAGTTAAGAAAAATGGCGACTCGAGTGAAGACGATAAAGCTAAGCCAAAGAGAGGCTTTTGCTACTCATGTGGTGACAAAGACCACTACGCCAATGAATGTCCGAAAAAGAACAAGTTCCAAAAGAAGAAGGAGAAAGCCTTCATTGGAGGCGCGTGGAGCGAGAGTGAAGAAGAAGATGACTATCAAGCCATTTGTCTTATGGCCGAAAGCGACGACGAGGTAAAATCTTCTTACTCGGATTACGATAGTGATTATGAAAGTGATAATGAAAATAATCTTGAAGAATTATATGAATCTTTTCATAAAATGGCCGCTCTTGCAAATCGTTACCAAGATGAGAATGCTATGTTAAAAGAAACTGTAAATGCATATAAAAAGGAAATAAATTATGTTAAACAAAAATCTGAAAATGATATGGATATAATTGCTAAATTAGAAACTAAATTAGGAGAAAAAGATTTTTGTAAATCTTGTGATGTTTTAAATAAAGAAATTGCATGCTTAAATAAAAAATCACATGAAAATATTATTTGTACAAAATGTGATATTCTTGAGAATGAGATTGCATGTTTAAAAGCAAAATGTGATGCGTATGAAAAGGATGATTTATTGGCAAAAGCTTTTCAAAGCAGTAATGAGAAAGTCTTTAACATGCTAAATATGCCTAACCGTATAAAATGTAGAAAAGGCATTGGTTCCAATACTTGTGTTGATAAATGTTCGTGTAAACCCATCAAAAGATTTTATGAATCACCTAAAGTAAATACAAGAAATCAATATGTGCAAAAACCTCCGTATGTGCGTAAAATGAATAATGCAAGTTATATACCGAGAAAACCGTATGCTCGCATGTATCATGATAAATATTCTAAACCCAATAATAATGCGAATGTAAATGCTTGTTTTTATGTGTATGATAAATATAATCGCAAAATTAAAATGGTAAATAAATGGATTCCAAAAGGAATGTTTAGTAATGATAATCCCGGTGGTATGCGTTTATGGTTTTAAATGTGTTATATATTATATATATAGTTTTAAAATTTATATATGATTTCTTGTATATATTATATATAAGTAAAATATTGTTATTTGTACTTTTTATACTATTCATATATATATATACATACGTACTGCACATATATATATATATATATTTTATTTAATTTTTTTTTAATTCTTATATATATATATTTTGTTTGACTTGACATGTGTTATATATATATATTTGTGTTTGATATATTATATATTAAAGTTGTGTAATGTATTATATATGTATATATTCTGTTTGACTTGTTATGCATATTATTTGTCTTGGAACTAATTATCAAGGACCCACGAGAAATGGGGACCATAAAAGTTACAACTTCATTATTGTAGATTGACCTCGATATGGACTGGATACTCGATAGTGGGTGCACGCGTCACATGACCGGAAACAATAATCTCTTTTCATCATATAAGTCATGTGATGGTGGACAGGTAATTTTTGGAGGAAACTCCAAAGGAAATATAATTGGTAGAGGTACAGTCTCTTGCAATAATGTTCAATTTCTTAATGTGAATCATGTTGATAATTTACATTTTAATTTGTTAAGTGTTCGCCAATTGTGTAAAAATAATACAACTGTTGTCTTCGAAGAAGATTCTTGTAAAATCATAAAAAATGGCAAAGTTCTTTTAAATGGTTTTGTAAAAGGAAATTTATATATTTGTAAAACTGTTGTATCTGAAAATGTATGCTTATCTTCTATTAATGATGTTTCTACTTTATGGCATAGGCGTTTAGGTCACGCTAATCTAAGATTAATGCAAAACTTAAAAAATAAGGAGCTTGTGAGTGACCTGCCAAAATTAAAGTTTGATAATCATTTTTGTGATGCTTGTCGTGTCGGCAAACAACATCACGTTTCTCATAAATCAAAAAATGTTATTTCTACTCAAAGAGTTTTAGAACTTTTACATATGGATCTTTTTGGCCCGATGGCTATTCAAAGTTTTGGAGGAAATTTTTATACTTTGGTTATTGTGGATGATTATTCCCGTTATACTTGGACTTTATTTTTAAGACATAAAAATGAGGCTTTAGAAAAGTTTAAAATTTTAGGAAAAAGAATTCAAAACCAACAAGGTTGTACGATAGTTTCCATACGTACGGACCATGGACGAGAATTCGATAATGAAGTACAATTTGGTGCCTTTTGTGATAAACATGGTATAACTCATAACTTTTCGGCTCCTCGAACTCCTCAGTCAAACGGGGTTGTTGAAAGGAAAAATCGAACGTTGCAAGAAATGAGTAGAACTATGCTAAACGAACATCAAGTTCCCCAAAAGTTTTGGTGTGATGCCGTTGCTACCGCGACCTATGTGCTTAACCGTGTCCTAATTAGAGGTATCCTAAATAAGACACCCTATGAACTTTACCGTGGTAGAAAACCTTCCTTAGCTCACCTGAAAGTTTTTGGTTGTAAATGTTTCATTTTAAACACCAAATCCTACCTAACCAAATTTGACCCCAAAGCCTATGAGGGAGTTTTCCTAGGTTATTCTTGGAATAGCAAAGCCTATAGAATCCTAAATAAGGAGACCATGGTAGTAGAAGAATCCTTAAATGTTAGCTTTGACGAGAGTCCTCCCAAACCGAGTGCACCCTTAGCAAATGACAATGTTTGTGAAGGAAATGTCTTAGCCCAACAACTTAGTACCTTGGATTTAGGTACCCAACCTTCCACAAATAATATTGAATCTAGTGATGCCCCTCCGTGTTTTATTCCGCAAGGTGTAGATGATCCTAACCTTAGAACCGCTCGAGGCCATCCCGTAGACCAAATTATAGGTGACCTAAACCAAAGGACAACTAGATCACAAATCCATACCCATTGTGATTTCCATGCCTTTATCTCAACCATAGAACCTAAAACCATAGATGAAGCTTTAGGTGATGAGGATTGGATATTGGCCATGCAAGAAGAGTTAAACCAATTTACTAGGAATGATGTGTGGGACTTAGTGCCTAGCCCTAGTAGTCAAACCATTATTGGCACAAGATGGGTCTTCCGTAACAAGGTAGACGAGAACGGTGGAGTCACACGGAACAAGGCACGTTTAGTTGCCAAGGGGTACAGTCAACAAGAAGGTATAGATTATGACGAAACCTTTGCACCGGTTGCAAGGTTGGAGTCTATTCGAATGCTTCTCGCTTTTGCAAATGCTAAAGATTTTAAATTATTTCAAATGGATGTTAAAAGTGCTTTCTTAAATGGTATTATAAATGAGGAGGTATACGTTTCTCAACCTCCCGGTTTTGAAAATTTTGAAAATCCGACACATGTTTATAAATTAAAAAAGGCGCTTTATGGTTTAAAGCAGGCTCCGCGTGCGTGGTATGATAGATTAAAAACCTTTTTAATTTCTAGTGGTTATATTATGGGTAAAATTGATAATACTTTATTTGTGAAATATGTTCAAAATGATATTGTGGTTGTGCAAGTATATGTTGATGATATTATTTTTGGTTCCACTAATGAAAAATTGTGTAATGAATTTTCTGCGAAAATGACTAGCGAATTTGAAATGAGCATGATGGGAGAATTAAAATTCTTCTTAGGATTGCAAATAAAACAATGTGAAACTGGTATTTTTATTAGTCAATCTAAATATTGTAAAGATATGTTGAAAAAGTTTAACTTTGAAAATGTCAAACCCGTTGAAACTCCAATGACCACAAATTTGCAATTATCTCGTGACGAGGAGGGAAACGATTTTAATGAAAAGATTTATCGTGGTATGATTGGTAGTTTATTATATTTAACTGCTAGTAGACCTGATATTATGTTTAGTGTATGTCTATGTGCTCGTTTTCAATCTTCACCTAAACAAACTCATTATGAAGCTGTCAAGCGTATTTTTCGATATTTACGAGGTACTACTAATCTTGGCTTATGGTACGCAAAGAAACCCGAGTTAGAAGTAACGTGTTTCGCCGATTCCGATCTTGGTGGATCTATTGTTGACCGAAAGAGTACTAGTGGGGTATGTGCCTTTATAGGTCTCTCACTTGTGTCTTGGTTCTCTAAGAAACAACAATCCGTAGCTTTGTCTACAACCGAAGCGGAATATGTAGCCGCCGCAAGAGCGTGTGCTCAAGTCCTTTGGATGAAACACACACTTACCGATTTTGAGGTACATCTAACCAAAATTCCAATTATGTGTGATAACTCAAGTGCTATAAACTTAAGCAAAAATCCCGTTTTACACTCTCGTACAAAACATATTGAATTGAGACATCACTTTTTACGAGATAATGTTCAAAAAGGCAAAATCGTGCTTGAAAAGGTTGATTCGGAAGATAATTTGGCCGATATTTTTACAAAAGCCCTTAACAAAAAAGCGTTCTTTAAATTAAGACTTGGTTTAGGCATGCTTGAGTATAACCCTTAAAATTACTAACTCTCAAATATTTCATATTTTGAGGGGGAGCATCTTTCGAGGGGGAGCATAAGCGACTTTCTTAAACCCTTTTTGCTTCGACAAAAGGGGGAGAGAAACCGAGTATGCTCTCGTGTTTAGCGTTGTGTTTGTCATCATCAAAAAGGGGGAGATTGTTGGTGCAAGTGTACCCAGCTTTAATATTGTGATATATTTTTGGTACACATAAAATCACATCTCCATATTTATTTTGATGATTACAAAACACACCGCATTATTTGTTATCTAATATTTTATCTGAGTGTGCAGTTATTAAATGATCTCGATAAATTTTATCTGAAGAATCCAAGTCTGAGGATTTGCGTCATTTTATTTTAAAATGATAAATCACCCTAAAATAATATACCACTTGGATTTTTCTAATACTGTGTTTTTTAAAAATAAACCAAGTCAGCTCTCCTCAACATCTCTTATCATCTTGCTGATCTTTTAATATGTGAAAGATTTTGTGTCTAGAAGATCTGCGATGCGTACTACCTCCTGCACCTTTTATCTGGGCGGTATACCGCGATGGAAAGCCGGTATACCGCGGCGGCATGCTGTTTCTCTGATTGATTGGACCACCTTCTGTCAGGCGGTATACCGCCGTGTGCAACGCGGTATACCGCGGGTACCATTACCGTTTGTTCTTTGCAGGGTTGACCTTCTCTCTGACAACTGACAAGTACTCTTTGTTCTGCACGGTATACCGCGGGAGATAGCCGGTATACCGCGAAATGCCATGGACTGTTGCTCATCCAGTATAAATATCTTGCAACCTCCAGCATTCAAGACCACGAATTTACATTAACTCCTCTGCATTTGATAAAGACTCTGCAGCTTCTTCTCTTGATATTTAAACTGTTAAAATTATAAAACTCGTTTTTGAGTAAGAAATCTTGAGTTGATAGCAGATTAAAATCTCTCGATTAGTTGAATCAGCAACACAACTCAAGTGATCAAACTCTCTAAAAATATCCAAGTGATAAACCTTATTCAAGAGTGATTATTCATATTAAAATTATACCCTCTTGTAAGTGTTTGAATAGAGTGAGTGATCCACATAAATCTCTCAAAGTAGAGTGTTTCGCGTTTGCTGTACTAAGGTTTGTGTTCTACCGTAAAGAACACGTTTTCGTATTGGATCTCCGAGAAGTGTTATTTTCTCGAGGTGGACTAGCCAACTTTGTGTTTGGTGAACCACTTTAAAAATATCGTTGTCAAGTATTTTCTTTCCCTTATCTATTTACATTTCCGCTGTGCATTTAATTATATCTGTTATATAAATTGTTGTATATTTATTCTTTTATACTCTGTTGTATTTGTTCTGTATTTTATTCCGTATTTATTTGTAAAAGAATTTTTGAAAAGTAAAAGATTTTAAATACAACCTTACCCCCCCCCCCCCTTTAGGTTGTCTAACAAAGTAAATGAAAGCATTCAGAAAAAGCTGACCTTTAATGAGAGAGAAGTAAGGCTTCTCACTCAAGAAAATGCCAAAATCTGTGAAGAAAAAGAAAAAGTCGAAAAATATTGGAGCAAAAATATAGATCATTTAAAAAGGCAAATCTCTGATTTAACCTATGGTTTAAAAATCAAAACAAAAGAACTTTCAGTTTCAAGAAGTGAAACTACAGACATAAGAGCTCTAAAAGAATACTTTCAAAAAGAAAGAGAGGTACTTTGGCAAGATCTTTTAAGAAGAGAAGTTTTACTTAAAAACTATAAAGATGCACAGAAGGTATATGAAAAGGTAAACTCTCAAATAGCAAGACGAGGTATAGGGTACAGTGATATTACCTTAGGAGTTGAAAATAAACGACTAAAACCTCTGTCTTCTCTATTTGTTTTGGGAAAAACTAACAAACCAAACTTTCCAAACTTACTCTCTGTAAGTAAAAGGGTTAAACTCTCTGCAGAACCTCACTTAAGGAAACATACAAAGATGATCAATGTGTGGTTTGAAAACACAGATTCATCATCTTCAACCTCTGTCAATAGAGGAATCAAACCAAAGAAATATCTGAAAACACAAGATCAGATTGGTATCTTTAAGTTTGGTAAACCAGAGACTCAAACACAAGTCGCTTTTGTATGCATAATGAACGATGAAAAGAAATTATCAGCAGAAGCTCCTGAGTTTAAACCCATCTTTTCAGAAGAAAAACTTAAAAAAATCTATTGAAGAAGAAATTTTGGAAGTTTTGAAATCAAATGTTTTAGAAAATCTCAGTACATCTTCTATAAATCAAATTCTCGCTGAAAAGATCTCATCAGATACCTCTGCCTTCTATGAAAGTCATTCTACAGCGGAAGAAAGCTCGTACGATACATGCTCAGAAAATCCAGCCTCTGTCAAAAGAGATGACTCAACCTCTGTATATGAGGACGATTCATCCTCTGACGACTCAGAGACTGATTCTAAATCAGGGATAGTTCACTGTGACACAGAGGATGTTAAATTCTCCTCTGAGGTTCTTAACAGAACAATTTCTCCAAAAGAGAAAATCACAGAGATACCTATCTGTCCAGATTTTCTCAAAATGTGTATACAAGTCAAAACCTCTACAGAGCTTAATAATCTGAAAAAGGCCTCTGAAAATCCTAAAAGCTCAAAATTTTCAAAACCTTTAAGGAAAATTAAAGAGAATCCCACTTGGCAACAAAAGGGAAAATGGCCTGAAGCTAACAAATACTTTTCCTCTGTGACAGTGAAGAAAGATGTTCACCACAGAAGAGAGTCACAGAAGGCAGGAACTAAACAAGACTTTTGCAAACAACATTCTAGTATTCATAGATCTTCTTGTAATAGGAAATCTAATGTAAAGAAAGAGTGTAATGCCTCTGTGGCTCAGTTCAATGAATTCAATGAAAAGTTCAAACGAATCACGTCTCATATTCAATACTGTCATTGTTTTGATCTTATGTTCAAATTGAATAAACACTTCTCAAGTCCAGATTGCTTACTCTCCACTAAAACTCCAAAGTCAAAACCTCGAGAGAAACAATCTGATCTTTCTACAAAGGATAAAATGTATTTCAAGAATGCTAAGGCAAACTTGAAAAATTCTAACAATATTGGACCCATATGGTTATGGGTACCTAAGTCTCTGTGATTGTCTTGCAGAAGCAACATGTGCCAATTTGGTATCTTGACTCCGGATGCTCAAGGCACATGACTGGCGACAGAAGATTACTATCCACATACAAAGAAACACACGATGGTGGATCTGTAACTTTTGGAGACAACATGAAGGGACACATCAAAGGCTATGAAGTCATACAGAAAGAAAATGTCTCTGTATACAAAGTTGCATATGTGAATGGCCTCAAACACAACCTACTAAGTGTAAGTCAACTCTGTGATACAGGATTCGATGTGTTATTCAAAAGAACTTTCTGCTCTCTACAAAGTGAAAACACAGGAATGGAACTTCTGCGAGCTGAAAGAAGAGGTGATCTATACCTAATGAATTTTACTTCAAAATCCAAGGACAAAGTTTGCCTAGTAGCCTGCAAAAGTGAAGAAGCGTGGTTATGGCACAACAGGTTCTGTCACTTAAACTTTCACACCCTGGATAAACTAGTAAAACTCGATCTAGTTAAAGGTTTGCCAAATGTTAAATTCAATAAGGATCACTTGTGTTCGGCCTGTGAAATGGGAAAACACAGAAGGGCTTCCCACAAAGGCAAAACATACGTGTCTTGCACTAGGCCTCTGTACATGCTTCATGTCGACCTCTGCGGTCCCATTGCCATACAGAGCCTAGGTGGCAAGAAATACATACTTGTCCTAATTGATGAGTATTCACGTTTCACATGGGTTGAATTTATTAGAAAGAAATCAGATGTTCCAATTATACTGATAAATCTAATGAAAAGAATTCAAGTTCTTTATGACTGCAGAATACAGAAGTTAAGAAGTGACAATGGCACAGAATTTAAAAACTGTGTCATTGAAGCCTATCTTTCTACAGAAGGAATATCACAGAACTTCTCTGCCGCTCGAACTCCACAACAGAACGGTGTAGTCGAAAGAAAGAATCGAACACTTGTAGAGGCCGCAAGAACTATGCTATCTGCATGCAGATTATCAATGAACTTTTGGGCAGAAGCAATTTCTACTGCGTGTTATACACAGAATCGTTCAACCATTGTGAAAAGACAACTCAAGAAACCTTACGAATTGCTTCACAAAAGGAGGCCAAATATCAAGTTTTTCCATGTATTCGGATGCAAATGCTTTGTTTTAAACGACAGAGATTCAAGAGGAACGTTTGAAGTAAAAGCTGATGAAGGCAAATTCATTGGATACTCTGCCACTTCCAAAGCCTACAGAACATTCCTTACAAAGTCTCACAAGATTGTAGAAAGCATCAATGTTTCTTTTGATGATTCATTCCAAATGACTTCTGAACAAATAAGTTCAGAACTCGAAATTAAAGGGAAATCCTCTGACATCTCAAAAACAAAAGAAGATTTGGATCTTCTATTTTTAGAGATGTTCAACAATGACATTGATCCTTCTGTTGGAACCATCAGAATTTCTGAAGAACCATCCTCTGTCGGACAAAATCCTACAGGTATGACTCTAACAGGTCCAAATAATGCTTCATCTTCTTCTATAAATACTACAGATGCAATTGCCGAAGAAGAACATGCAGAAGATGAAACATCAAGAAAAACGACCACAGAAGTTGCTGAAAAACAAACTCCACAATCCACAGAAGAACCAATTACAGAGGAAATCGAGGACCAAGACTATACGTCCTCAGAGGAACAAACCCCACCACCACTCATACCAATATTTCCACAAACGATAGAATCAACTACCAAGGCACGAAGAACGACAGAGGCTACACAAGAAGAAACACAAGAAGCCGCTGACGAAAGGTTCGAGGACATTGATGATCATCTTCCACGCACGACTCAGTGGACAAAAAGCCATCCTCCAAGCCAAATAATCGGAGAACCTTCTGACTCAGTAAAAACCAGGTCTGCCACTGCTAATTTTTGTTTTTTTACTAACTTTATCAGTGTGATAGAACCAAAGAAGATTTCTGAAGCCCTAGATGACCCAAATTGGGTAGACGTCATGCAAGAAGAACTTCTGCAATTTGAGAGTAGCAAAGTATGGACTTTAGTACCTCTTCCACGAGGGAAACAGGCCATTGGGACTAAATGGGTCTACAGAAACAAGAAGGATGAAGATGGAGTGGTCATCAGAAACAAAGCAAGATTAGTAGCAAAGGGATATAGACAAGAAGAAGGCATAGACTACGATGAGACTTTTGCCCCTGTCGCACGACTCGAAGCAATAAGAATATTTTTAGCCTTCGCAGCTCACAGAGGTTTTAAAGTCTATTAGATAGACGTAAAATCAGCTTTTCTAAACGGTGAAATCCAAGAAGAGGTTTACGTAAATCAGCCACCAGGGTTTGAAAGCTCAAAGTTTCCAAGGCATGTATACTACCTTGAAAAGGCTCTATACGGACTGAAACAGGCTCCAAGAGCATGGTACGAACGACTTTCTACCTTCCTTCTAGTCAATGGCTACAACAGAGGTACAATAGATACTACCTTATTCTATAAACATAAAAAGGGTGCGATAATGCTTGTACAAATCTATGTGGATGACATAATTTTCGGGTAAACTAATTCAGAAGAGTGTAAAAGTTTTGAGAAACTCATGCAGAGTGAGTTTGAAATGAGTATGATGGGGGAATTAACATTCTTCCTCGGACTTCAAGTCAAACAAACTTCAGAGGGAATTTTTATAAATCAAGCCAAATATGTCTCTGACATTCTGTCAAAGTATAACCTCTCTGATACCTCTGCAATGAAAACTCCAATGGCCACTGGAAATACGTTATTCTTAGATCCAAATGGTATCTCTGTAGAATGCACTCTCTACATAGGCATGATTGGATCTCTGTTATACTTAACAGCAAGCAGACCTGACATTATGCATGCCACATGTCTTTGTGCACGTTATCAAGCTAATCCAAAGAAATCACATTATGATGCTGTAAAGAGAATCTTTAGATACCTGAAAGGGACCAAAAATCTTGGTCTCTGGTATCCACAGAACTCTGGTTTTAGTCTTAAAGCTTATACAGATTCAGACTATGGAGGATGCATGCTTGACAGAAAGAGTACCTCTGGGAGTTGTCAATTCCTAGGTGGTAAACTAGTCAGTTGGACCTCCAAGAAGCAGAATTGTGTCTCAACATCCACTGCAGAAGCTGAATACGTTGCTGCTGCTAGCTGTTGTTCTCAGGTTCTATGGATGAAGACTCAACTAAAATACTACGGCCACATCCTATTCAAAATACCCATCTTCTGTGATTCCAAAAGTGCCATTGCTATCTCTGCCAATCCTGTGCAACACTCGAAAACCAAGCATATCGATATAAGGTACCATTTCTTGAAACATCATGTTGAATACGGTACAATTGAAATGCATTTCGTGCCAACAAATATCAACTCGCTGACTTATTCACCAAAGCACTAGACGAGAAAAGATTCAATTTCTTGGTGGGTAAGTTAGGAATGATAAACATGGTGTGACAATCCTCTGTAAGTATAGCTTTATCTTCTGTAAATATGTACAAATTTCCTTTATTTTTGCTTTAAGTTAATTTATTTATGTTTGTAAGTTCTCAATCTTAAATAGTTCTTAAAATCATAGAGCTTCTGTAAGTCAACTCAGATCCTCTGACGACCCCTACAGAACCTCTGGAAAACATGACCTATGTTCTATGCAAAACTTATCATTCTTTGATCCAAGCATAGGTCAAGGGGGAGCAAAAGGAAATTACTTGATCTACAGAGGTGATTAGATCAAGGGGGAGCAAAAAGGAACCTCCACAAGCGCTGCAGAAAATCAACCCTCACCTCCCCATGCCACAGAAATTGGCTCCTCTCTCTTCTCCAAAATAGAAGAAGAAAAGAAAATCGAAAACCACAGAGGAAGGGGCACCAAAACCCAAGAGGAGGAAAACCAAAAAGAAGCATGGTAAATCACTTGATAAATTGGTTACCATTGCAGAAGAGGAACCCGAAGTAGAAGAAACCGCAGAAGAAAGAACTGCCGAAGAAGATGCAGAAGAAGGAATGGCAACAGAGGAATATCAATCACCCTATCAATCTCCAGATAGATTTGCTCACCAAGGAGATCTGAACGACTTCCTACAGAACCCTGACATTGCCAATACCTTAAATACAGCAGGGTGGACGGCACAACCTCTCGACCACCACTCCCCAGAAGAACAATATTTCTCCATCTCTGGCATTGACACACATCTGCAAGAAGATGACACAACACCCAAAGATCAACCAGCTAACACACCTGTTATTTTACAGAACCCTTTCATTCAGGGATTGGACGTCCACAGAAGAAGTCCAAACCCAGCTTCAGAAGAAAAGGAACTAACAGAAACTGAGTGGAATAGAGGTGAAGTAACAGAGGCTTCTGAGACAAGGATAGAGGTCTTAGAGGTAGATTCAGATGAAGAAGAAGCTGTCTGGATACGAAAAGGTCTCTATCATCCACATGTCATTAGATTATACGGCTCTCATCAAATGTACGACTTCTTACGCCCAGAGCAAGGAACTTCAACAGAAGCAAGGGAAGAAGCACCAAGCCGTAGGATAACTACAGAGGCTGAAATAATAGACAGTGATGTAGTGCTTGGGTGCTTAACAGAGGAAGAAACAAGAAAAGATACCTGGATTAATAGAGGCACACAACCACAACCAACTCCCAGTGCAACCCACATATCTAACTCCGCAGGTCTAGCTGCAGAAGGAGTTATTGAAAAAGAGCAGCACAACTCGATCCAAACCCAACCCATCCAGCCAGAAGTCACTCTTTCGACTTCTGCGCCCACAAAAACCGGGGAATCCATTCCTAGGGAGTCTCCTCAAAGAGACTCACCTATTATTCGTGATCAATCGCCCCATATCACACTAGAACACCCTACAGAAGAATTCGTTTCCTCTGCCACGCACACATTAGGGCCAAATCTTCTTTCAGAGAGAAGTAGTGAGCACAGAGACGAAGAGACTCTAGACAAGTCTCCTAGTCAACAGAAGGACATTCCAATACCCACCTCTGGAGTGGATTTGGACACTGTTCTTCACAGAACTTCTGTAGAGATCGAAACTCAGGTTTCTTCTCAAGGATCAGAAGGAAATCCTTCCACCCCCATCGTACAAACAAGGGTGAACGAAGGTGTCCTAGGAACAGGGACTCACTCTGGAGACGAATGTGTTCCTCCAGAGGTTACATAAGGAACACAAATATCAAGGGATGAGTTCCAAACCCTTGTCACCTCTGTGAACCAAACAATGAAAGAGTTGCAAAGCTCTTTCAAATCTTTTGCAGAGACAACATCGACGGCTATCCTAAAACTAAACACCCAAATGGACAATCTGTCCACAGAGGTGAAATCTTCAATCTCAGCGATGAAGTCTTCTGCCGAAACTACTGCCAAAGCTACAGCTACTTCTGCCGCTCAAGAATTCGGAACAACTGCAACTTCTGCGTTCAAGGACTCTGTCAAAAACTTCCTTGAACAAATGAATACGCAATCCAACATAGCAGAGGGCATTACTCCTGAAGATCTACAGAATGCCCTAACACAAGTACAAGCAGAGGCAATATGCAACACGACAAAGATGCAGCCAAAAGACTAAATGACCAGAGCACAGCTAACAGAGCTAGGACAGAACGTCATAAACCAGGTCACAGAGGTCATTGTCTCCTTCACAAAAGCAAATGCCAACTTTGTCAAGGATTTCAGAAGCAGTGTTGGCAGAATGCGTTTTAAAACAGAGGCAGAACTTGCAACTCTATTCGGCCTCTGTGATGATGTCTGTGCAAAGTTGATAGCAGCAAGAGCAGAATTACCGAAGAAAACCAAAGCTTCTTGCAGAGCAGAGGGTAGTTCTGAAAAGAGTCAGGATGATTCTGATGATGACCATCCTGGTCCATCAGATAATCCTGAGGGGGAGAATACAAGGGAGAAAGCTACGAGCAGAGGAATACAAACTCCACCAATCGCAGCAGAACCAATCAGTCAAGCCCCTCCAGAACAAACCCAAGATCCACAACAAACTCAACAGACCACAGAGACAACACCCATCTCTGTGGAATCAAGTCCTAAAGAAACAAATATTCCAGAAGCTGATCAGCAACCCACAGAGGCAACAACCACCCCTGTGGTAACCATTTTGGAAGAAAGTCCTTCAACAGAAAAACCCCCAAAGCATACCAAGAAGAAAGTCGATTGCCACCAAACCAAAGAGAGCAACGACCTCTGCTTCTGATGTTCTGAGAAAAATGCACGACACAATGACTGAACGAATGGCGCAGAGAGAAGAAGAAAGGCACAAGTTCGTACTAGCGTTCAAAATGGCAAGAAGATTCAATGTCGAAACTTCAACAACAGAAACTGAGCTCACAGAAGAAGAAATCAAAGAACCTCCAACAGAGGTTACAGAGCAACTCAAGCCAACAGAACCATCGCCACAAAAGTCCTATAAATCACAAATGTCAAAACCTACAGAGGCAACCCCCATCAAACCAACAGAAGTCCCAACCTCCAAATCTACAGAAGAAACAACCTCTGCCCCGCCAAAAGGAAAAGACAAGGGCAAAGGAATACTGACAGAAGAGCCTAAGAAGAAGAAATCATTACCAAAGCCTACAGAGAAACTAATGAAGAGTGCGTTTGATGCCTTTCAAACTCCAAAGCCTGAAGAAGTTGACTGGGCATATGGATTGAAGCCTCTGTCAGACATTCCTCTAACTGGTAGAGCAGCAGAAGTTGTTCAAGAAATGGAGAGTCTCAGAAGACAAGTACCACAACCTGGTCCAACACATGAAGAGATGGAAGAAGTGGTATACAAATACCTCTATAAACAATCCTTTCAGACCAATCATCCTACAGATCATGTGACAGATCCAAGGATCAGAGAAGAATTTGAGAACATCTTCACAAGGACAAAGCCAAGAACCAAAGCAGATGTCTTCTCAATCCACAAGATCAAAAAGGTAATCTTCTGCAGATTCTCCATCACAAGAACCTATCCAAGGGTCAGGTACAATCTTTACAGAGTCAGAAGAGAAAATAATTCAGAGACCACCTTCGCTGATGCTGACCTAAGAAATATCAATCCTTATGATCTACCTGACCTTCTGCAATGGACAAAGGACAACTACAACACATAGCCAAACACCAGAGCCTATCAAGTGTTGAGAAAAGCGATGAGGGAAAAGCTTCTGCTCTACAGCATGATAGATTTCCAGCTGGGAAAGGATCTTGGTCTCAAGCATCTGGATTTACGACCACCGGAGGATCGCTGCCCACCGGACGCCGTACCTAACTCAATCATCATAGAACCACGATTTGGGTTGGTATTTCAAAACCCACAAGGCGAAATTAAACTGTTTGTATGCATGGACTGTCAGAAGTACGCAACTATTACTCTGAACAAATTCAGAACAAATACAGAAAAAATGGATAGAGATGCTGCAGATACTTTCATCAGAGAGATTGATGCCACAATCCGTCTAAGAGAACTCTGCATCAGTTTCTACAAAGAGATCAGAAGAGTCGGAAGAGACAACAGAAGCTACAACGATTTCAAAGATGCCAAAATCTGATTCTCAAACCTCAAATCTCTGCAAACCAAGTCAAAAGTTTATCTTTCATTGTACTCAAATGTAAAATGCCTCTGTCATATTTATGAATGAAAGAACTTTCGAGGTATTGTTTAACCTCTGTCTTATCTAACTTAGCCTAACTAAACTCGAAGTTAAATTTTTTATTTTTCACTACTTAGGGGGGGATTGTTAGCTTCAATCTTCCTAATCATAGAAATATTTAGAAGTAGTGAAAAATAGGCTAAGTAAAGAAAAGCCTCTTACAGAGGCTCTGCCGAACTCACCTAGAGATCAGGGTCAAGAAGCTACAGAAGCAACAGAAGCAACAGAAGGGTCCTACAGAACCTCTGTTGGACTTAAAGAAGACTCAAGACTCGGAAACAAAAGAAGACTGCTCCACAGAGGACCAGACCGCAGAACCTCTGTAACTCATTACAGAGCCTTTGTGGTCTTCAACAAAGACTTCAAAGATATTATTAATATCTTGCTACTGTTACAGGACCCGTTCATCAACTTGCATGGTAGCATGCCCTGTCCAACGTCGACGTGTCAAACTCTGATTGGACTCAATAGGGCTTAGTACATAATAGACGTCTGCTGCATTAAATGCAATACAACACGTCTTACTGTTCATGCCGCTCTTGCAACTGTTCACGACATCCGTTCAACTATTCATCAGTACCGTCTGAATAGTAGCATATGCTTTATGGTCCCCTTTAGAGTAGTATATAAGGAAGACTCATGTTGAGTTCTTCCTTATCACTTATTTATTATTATCATCAATCACATATAAATCGACCATCATAAGAACACAAAAAGCTTATTCACCTTAAGAGTCATATCTATTTTGAAGCTTTTCTTACTCATTGTTCTTAAATCTGTTCTTAATATATATTCAGTAAACTTTGAAATATTATTTCCTGTTCATTGTTTATTTATATTTTGGTCTAAATCTATCAAACTTATCTGTTAGTTCTTCAAATACGCTTCCGCATCAAACATTAACTTGAACTAATAGATCTGATAATCTTGTATAAGCACAACGGGAACCAACACGGAACCTACTGCCGGAGGCCATCCCGCGTATGCACCCGCCGTCGATGACGCAACACTATGCGCTGACATCCGCGCACTTGGCTATCACCACGAGCTCAACCGCCCATCTGCGTTCAATGGGAAGTATATCGCACCAGTCTGGTATACACTGTTCACAATTTTGAACATATGTCTGTCATCCCGATGGAAGGGGATAGACCAATGCACAATAGACTTCCTACGCCTATTTCATGCTGTATGCTTCAACCGGCACAGCGACTACTCAGCGATCATTTGGCGTGAACTTGGGCAAGCCATCCGACAGACTGGCGGATCCAAAGAAGTTTCTACCATTTCCGCGATTCCTTTCTCTGGCCATCCGACAACACATGTATCAATCATCCGGTATGTCCCCAGTTTAATTTGCAGTACTTAGTGATTCGCAATCCACCTGATACCCCGATCATGCCTATCCCACAACACCTACTGGCACACGCGGACCCCAATGCACCGGGTGTGATAGACTATAGGCGAGAGTTAGGGAATCCCATGGTCTAGCCAGAGCCGGAGGGACCTCCCCAGGGACATAGAACTGAGCGACGTGAGGGTCCACAGACGAGAGGAAGTAGAGTCCGGGTAGCTGGGGCTCCCGGACGGGGTGTGTTGAGAGTACAAGGGAGGGGAACAGGCGTGGGAGGTGCATTGGATACGCATGCCGGTACTACCCATTCTAGCCGACCCGGAACCAGCCAGCAACCACCTATACATACCACCCGAACATCTGACGAAGTCGGACCGTCGACTCGATTACACGAGGTCCCGGTCGTTTCTGACACCCCTTTACTCGAGGAAGACCCCGGTACGGACACCACAGAGCCAATATCTCCGTACACACAGGTAGAAACTGTTGAGTCCGAAAGCACGGACACCGATAACGGACCTAGCCATTCGCGAATCCCTGATTCCATACCGTATCGGCCGTCACCGTCCATTAACTGAAGATTATCCCTCCGCCTCACCCACACCCTCTACCATCCCAACAGCTGAGCCTATTATGGGAGACACAAGGAGAGAGGAGGGAGCATTAGTTGAAAATCAAGAAGTGGTGAGACAAAGTGAAGTTAGATCGAAAAAGAATCATGAGAGAGTAAGCCGTAAAAATAAAGAGGCTTCTGAGCGAATTCAGCCTAGTGTCGACCACGTAGCCGCATCTGCTACTTCGTCTCATTTGTTGGGACGAGGTATTGAAGAAGCCGCCATGGACCTAGTGGCGCATTTGCTCACCCCCCCAAGCCACTCGCCCATCTCTCAACAGATGGGTGTTTTATTTGAACACGGGGATTTAGCACATAATCTACCTTTCTCTCAATCAGAGACATTAGGTATTGAAAATTGAGAGCAGCTGCCCCCCACTCTCGACTTCTTTCAATGCACCATCGAGTCTAGATCCATTTGCTACATATTTAGAATCCTTCAATAGGACACAGGCTGAGACTCAAACAATCGGTGCTCTTCGTGACCCGATCGGAACTTCCGTAGTGTCTCTGCTTTTGAGCGAAACGCGAGGATCGGAAGGAAATCCTACCACGGCCACACCTTTGCCACCCGTGAACGTAGGTGGCTCTACCTCTAAGGTTGATGCCTCAACGGGTGCTCTAAGTGACCCCGGTGTTATATTACCCGACTTCGTGTCAAAGGGATATCTGGACAACGCCCTAAAGGTTGTCCGAGAGAAATTGACGGAGGAGTTCCGGACCGAGCTCGACAAGGTAAAAGGTCTGCTAGAGGGAAAGGAAAAGATGGTAGAACCCGAAACCGCACCGATCCCTCCACCGACACCTGCACAACCCATTTACTCGGTGGATACCTTGAAGACCATGCTCCTAGCCCAACTTTTACATACTACAGATACCGACTCCTCGACTGAAGCAGATCTTATTTCCGTTCTTCGATCACAATCATCTGCTCAGTCATCTTCCATCAACACTCGTATGGATCAGCTTGACTAGACTCTCAAGGAAGTTCAGCAAGCCCTAACCACTTTATCTGAGAGAGTCGCCTCCATGGAAGAAACCTGCAAAAGTCAAGCCAGCGGACTAAAGCGAAGGTACGATGATCAGGATTATCCTGATCACCGTGAGGGGGAGAATAAAAGACTACGATTAGCCGACTCCGCCCCGATCCTTACTAATACTACTACAACGGTTCAACCGGAACCATCAACTGTGGCAACTACAACCGAAGATCAACCTGAATCCCAGTTGAGTTTAGCTGAAATGGAGATAGATATGGATATCTCTGATGACGAAGACCCAACGGTTGAAAAGCCCGAGGGAGAAAAACATGAATTGGTCATTTATGATGCATCAGATAGGCCTGTACTTGATCTGATTGATCAAGATTCCGAGATCGACCCCGAGACTGAAAATGCATGGTACGAAAAAGCCGCCAGTGCAATAAATCTCCAGGTAAATTTGATCTTTCCTACTGATGAAAGCGACAACGTTGATTATGACCAGTTTCTGCTGCAAAATCTGTATGGTACACCTGCCCACACTACACAGGCTCGCAAGACTTCTACGATACCCGAGACTTCAACTGCTACAAATTCGACATCTTCTCAACAACCAACAGCTTCAGATCATCCTCCTCCTCCACAGCAACAAATTCGATGGGAGAAGATCATGATTCTAATTCCTCACCTGGAGGAATCACTGAAGAAGCTGTATGTTCACAGGTTACGCCCTATCGAGCCAACATTCTGCCTTGGAATTTCCCATTTCGACAAGGAATACCAAAGCCAGTACATAAATGCCATGAAGAGGTGTCTGCTAGTTAGCCAAGTCCGAACCAAGCACAAAATCTCTGAAGTGCTCAACATCCAAACAGGTCAAATCCTTAAAGTCATGTTTCCAGTATTCACCGTCCGACGCGAAGACGGTAATGAATGGAGATTTTCCGAAGATGACTTTAAGAACCTAAGACCGTTCGACTTCTACGCTATACTGAAAGACCTCCAAACCAGAACCGTCCGACCACTTCATGTAACCAAAGCGCTCGAGGCTGTCCGTCGATTCCCGATTCACACAATCACGATGTCCTATCTCACAGGCTTTCAAATGGGAATCGAGAACAGAGCAAAGAAGGTAAACCTGTTGAAACCGAATCTGAAAGCGGCCGAGCTGAAGATGTATCCCGAGAACGCACTGCTTCTAGAACCGGAATTTGGGATAGTACGCCTCAACGATCAGAAAGAAAAGAGGTTTCTTTGCTTCAGCCAGGTCGACAGATTTTGTGATGGCACACTCCTCAAAGTAAGAGATGCTCTTCGTAACATCATCACTTATGAATCTGAAAATCGAGAATCGTCGTTTGTCCCCAATTCAAATGAGACAACCGCACGAGAAGCATTAGAAGTGATAGAAGACCGCATCGACTACCGCCGAGCCATCCGAATGTTCGAGATCCACTTTGCGCTCCGAAAGAGATATGTCGAGAACTGGCGCGAACTCGAACTTCAATTCAAATGGGGGAGATTGTTAGGGTCAAATCAGGTTGAATAGAAGTTCTAGGGTTAAATTGCTATTAATCATTTTGAGCCTTTTATGTGTAACGGGCCATGGGCTTGAATGTCATGGGCCCATGGTATATAATGTTTGTTAGCCTTAGTTTTTAGGCTAGTTGTCAATTTACACTTTCTGAATCGTATTGTAATTCTATCTGTTGAATGAAAGTGAATTGGATGAAAAATTGAAATCATACTATTTGTTCATATCTATTGATTTCTACTGTTCGTTACATTAATCTGGAACTCACATAGTAAATCGAAGAATAGGAAACAAATTACAAGTTGAAACATTACCTGATGAGTGAGAACCGAAAGATTGAAGTCGATACAGAGTTGGAAGGAAAGATGAACAGTTGCAAGAGAGAACACGTGTGTTTGCCAAAGAAAGTGGGAACTGATGTTTTTCGAAAAATTTGTATTTATACCCCTAAAAAAAGACACGTGGCACGATTTAAGCGGACCACACACTTTTCGAAAACAATAGAAAATAATTGTCACAAAGAATTGACAAGGAAATGTTCATCAAAGTTTACGCAAGGAACAGGTTGCGAAAATGTTGGGAACTGAAGATATGCTAAGTATGGTTAGTACTGCCAAGACACTTTTACTACTGCCAGTTCTTCATTAATACTGCTAGATGAAGTTACTACTGCTAGATGAAGTTACTACTGCTAGATGAAGTTACTACTGCTAGACGAAGTTACTACTGCAAGTCAAGGTTAGTACTGCTGGTGCATAATTGAATATCTGTTAGTACTGCTCATGATTAATACTGCTGGAGTGATGTTAATACTGCTGGAGATGAAATCGGTTAATACTGCTGAAGATTGTTAGTATTGCTCATGAAGAATGAAGGTTAATACTGCTGACTTGATAAGTTTGGGATGCGATACTTTTGGAGACAAAGAAGGAATTGATCAAGATATGTTTAACGAAGATTCAGAAGATCAATTTACTTTTGATAGTTATCTTGTAATTACTTTTGTATAAATAGTATTGATAGATATGATAGATAGCTATTAGAATATACACGATAGATGAGTTAATATACGGGTGAAATAGAATTCGATATCGTTTTCAGAGGGATTTAACCTCAAGGTTGAAGAACCCTATTTCTAGAGAAGTAGAAGTCGTCTTGTTGAGCCTGTTCAACAAGATTGAGGTTTGGTTGTAATCTTGTGAGTTGATTTAGTGAATACACAACATTGTGAATTTTCTGTTACATTGTTCTTGATTGTGAGAATTAAAGTTCTTTTCCGCAGATTCTTTAATTCTGAATTCTAAGTGTTTGTAGTCTTGTTAAGATTCGATCCTGACAAGTGGTATCAGAGCTAGTGTCTCTTAGAATTCTACAGTCATTATGGAAAATTCTTTTGAATCAAACAGTACTCTTGTATCTAAGGTTCCCATGCTCAGACCCAATGAATTTGACATGTGGAAAATTAGAATCAAGCAGTACATTCTGCTTACTGATTATTCCATCTGGGATATCATTGAGAATGGTCCATGTGCTGAAGGAAGAGTAGGAGCAGATGGCAAAAGACCCCCACCAAAGACAGATGCAGAAAGAAAGGTCAGACAGACAGAGATGAAAGCCTTAAGCACTCTGCTTTTGGCTATTCCCAATGAATATCAGCATCAATTCCATCACTGTTCTGATGCTCAAATCTTATGGAATGCCTTGGAGAAGAGGTTCACTGGAACAAAGAGCACAAAGAGAAATCAGAAGGCAATTCTCAAGCAACAGTATGAAAACTTTACTTCTACCAAGAATGAGTCTATGACTCAAACTTTTGATAGATTCAATAAGTTGATTGGAGAGTTGGCTACAATTGGTGTTCATATGGAGCCTGATGATGTGAATAGGAAGTTTCTCAGATCCCTAGGTGAGGAATGGACCATGTACACTGTGTCCTTCAGACAGAATGACCAACTGGAAGATAAGGAACTTGATGATCTGTACAATGATCTTAGAGTCTTTGAATCAGAGGTTGAAGCCAAAAGGAAGCCCTCTGGATATGTTCATAATGCTGCACTTCTTTCAGCATCACCTGATTCTACTGCTAACCATGAATCAGTTAGTACTGCTGGTTCAGTTAGTGCTGCTGGTTCAATCAATCAGGAAAAATCAAAAGATTCAGTACTAGAAGCTTTCTTTTCTAGTCATGTAAATTCCTCTTTGATTAATGATGATTTAGAACAGGTTAATGCTGATGACCTTGAAGAGATGGACATCAAATGGCAGATGGCTATGCTGTCTATGAGGGTGAAGAGATTCATTAAGAGGACAGGGAGAAACAATTTTTCCCAAAGAAGAGAGGATGGTGCTGGATTTGACAAATCCAAAGTTGAATGCTACAAGTGTCACAAGATGGGACACTTTGCCAGGGAATGCAGAGGAGGAACATCTCACAACAGCCATCAACAAACTCAGGCTGGAAGTTCCAATCAAAACAGAAACTCCATTCAAGCTCTTGTTTCTCAACAAGGAATGGGATTTGACTGGAGTGACCAAGCAGAAGAAGCCATCCAAAATCAAGCTCTTATGGCTGAAGTTTCAGATCTTCCCACTGAGGTAAAATCTAATCTCTGTACTCAAGCTTGTATAGACACTGTTAAAAGGTATAGAGATCACAATCAGGGTATGTGTGATGATCTTAAAAGGTTAGAAAAGGATAGAAGAGACTATGTGTTGATTGTTGAGAGGTTTGAAGAACAGATTAGGGCCTTTCAAGCCAATGAACTTCAACATTCATATGACACTAACTACTGGAAGTGGGAAAAAGGTGATCTTGAGTTCCAATTAAAAGAGTCTAGGGAAGAGTGTGGGAAATTAACAGAAGAACTTAAGAAAGTTACAGCTGATGTTGAAAAGTTTTCAAAAGCTTCCAAAGCCATGGACACAATAATCAATGCTCAAGTCCATGGTAAGATGAAAACAAGCCTAGGGTATAATGCCACTCCTCCACCCTACAACAACAACTACATCCCTCCTAAGTCAGACCTATTAGAAACCAAGGATAGGAAGGACTTACCTAAAGGAGCCACTGAAGTAGATCCTTTAGATAAAGTAGTTGTTGAGGATGAGACTGACAAAGTAGGATCTGATGAGGAATGTGAAAGTCCATGTGTTAAGAACAACGAGATCAAAAGGACTGAAAAGGACAAGGGAGTTCATTACACACAGACCACAGTTGTGAACTCCAATACTTGTGAACAGTGTTCTTGCAGGAAATCTAAAGAGAACAAGCCCCAAAAACATGATAATCAGAGGGGAAATCAAAGGAACTGGAATAACCAGTGGGCACTAAGGCAAGGAGTTGATCTGCAAAAGATTAACAGACCAAAACCTTGCTTTATTTGTGGCAAATTGAACCATCTTGCCAAATACTGTTACTTTAATCCTATTAACCAAAGGAGAAGTTTACAAAGAAGTTTTCAAAAATCCTCTGGTTATAGGAAGCCTGCAAAGAAAAATGTGGCCAAGAAACAAGATAAACCCAAAAGCCACATAAAGAAAACGACTGAAAAGGAATGTGGTACTATGTGGGTTCCAAAAGGCACTAAAAACAATACTGCTGCTAGCAGTGTTAGTACTGCTAACACTGTTAGTACTGCTTCAAAAGTTGGTGCTGCTAGCAGTGTTAATACTGCTAGTAATCATTCCAAAGTTAGTGCTGCTAGCAGTGTTAATACTGCTAGTAATCATTCCAAAGTTAGTGCTGCTAGCAGTGTTAATACTGCTAGTAATCATTCCAAAGTTAGTGCTGCTAGCAGTGTTAATACTGCTAGTAATCATTTCAAAGTTAGTGCTGCTAGCAGTGTTAATACTGCTAGTAATCATTCCAAAGTTAGTGCTGCTAGCAATGTTAGTGCTGCTAACACTTTTAGTGCTTCTTCTTCAGATAGTACTGCCGCTAGCAGTGTTAACTCTGTTAATACTGCTTCTAGCAGTGTTAACTCTGTTAATACTGCTACCTCTGTTAGCAGTGTTAACTCTGTTAATACTGCTACCTCTGTTAGTACTTCTGAGGTTAATACTGCTTCTAGTGCTGCTACACCAATAATTTTGACAAAGTACTCCAGTACTGCAGTACCTAAATTTGAAAATCTCATCAAAACCAAGTGCAAGTACTTTGATGAGCAAGGGAGACCCAAGACCACTTCGGCTTGGGTTCCCAACAAAACTAACTGATTTATCTTAATGTGCAGGGTAACCAACAGCTCAAGGGGAAGAGCATTTGGCATGTTGATAGTGGTTGCTCCAGGCACATGACAGGTAACATGGCCTGCCTCAAAAATTTCAAAAAGATTGATGGAGGACATGTTGCATTTGGGAATAATCCTGCTGGTGGAAAGATAAGTGGTAAGGGTGATGTTTCAAAAGGTAAGATGACCTTTGAAGATGTGTACTATGTTGAGCAATTGAGATACAACCTGTTAAGTGTATCACAGGTTTGTGACAAGAAGCATAGCATATTGTTTACTGATTCTGAATGTATTATCCTTGCTCCTGGATACAAAGTGGTTGATGAAAACATGATACTTCTGAGAACTCCTAGGAAGGATAATGTATATTGTTTAGATTTGGAAAGTGTTTCATCTGATTCATCCCTAAATTGTTTAGTTTCAAAAGCTTCTTTAGATGAATCATCACTTTGGCACAGAAGGATGTGTCACATGAACTTTAAAACAATGAATAAACTTGTTAAGAATAACCTTGTAAGGGGTTTGCCATCCAAAGTCTATTCATGTGATGATCATTGTGTTGCTTGTCTCAAAGGCAAACAACACAAAACTTCTCATAAGACCAAAGAGATAAACACTATCTCAAATCCTCTTCAACTGTTACATATGGATCTGTTTGGTCCTACTAATGTGATGAGTATTGGCAAGAAATCATACTGCTTAGTTATTGTTGATGATTATTCTAGATTTACTTGGGTATATTTTCTGAGAACTAAAGATGAGACAAGTGGACTGATCAAATCTTTTATTCTCAAAATTGAAAACCAATCAAATCAAAGAGTGAAAGTCATTAGATCAGACAATGGAACTGAGTTTAAAATTTTTGATCTAAACACCTTTTGTGAAGAAAAAGGAATTGAGAGACAATACAGTGCTCCTAGGACTCCACAACAAAATGGTGTTGCTGAGAGAAGGAATAGGACACTGATTGAGGCTGCTAGATCTCTGTTAGCTGATTCAAAGTTACCAATTACTTTTTGGGCAGAAGCAGTTAATACTGCCTGCTATGTTCAAAACAGAGTTTTAGTTGTAAAGCCTAAAAACAAGACACCTTATGAGCTTTTCCATAAAAAGAAACCATATATTGGATTTTTCAAACCATTTGGATGTCCTTGTACTATTCTCAATACCAAATCTCACTTAGGTAAGTTTGATAGCAAAGCAGATGATGGTTTTCTTGTTGGGTATTCATCTCAAAGTAAGGCCTACAGAGTTTTTAATACCTCTTCTAGAATAATTGAAGAAAGTGACAATGTCAAATGCAATGAGAACACACCAAATCCTATTGGTTCAGGTCCTAATTGGCTATTTGACATTGATTCACTCACTAATTCTTTGGGTTTCAGTAGTGATGTATATGCAGGACAAAGGGATACACCAACATCAGAACACAGAATTCAATCTGTGATATTTCCACTCCCTTCCATTGATCCTGTTGAATTCTGTGAACACCAAGAGGAGACTGAACCTATTCAGAATGAAGAAGAGAGGAGAGCAGAGGAAAATCAGTCTTCAGGTCCAAATTCCAGAGAATCTGAGGTGACTGAAGAAGCAGAAACAAATTCAGAATTAAATGAGTCAAATCTGGATGAGAACATACAAGAGGAAGCTGGTCATCCAACAAGAACTCAGAAAAATCATCCTCCTGAGTTGGTGATTGGAGATATTGCATCTCCCATGATGACTAGAAAGCAAAGCAGACTCCAAGAGTTGCAAGAGCAGCAAAATACAGTTAATACTGTTCTTACTTGCTTTCTATCCCAGATTGAGCCCAAAAAGGCTTATGATGCTATGAAAGACCCAAGCTGGATAGAGGCAATGCAAGAGGAGCTGCTACAGTTCAAATTACAAGATGTTTGGGACTTGGTAGACCTTCCAAAAGGTCATAGAGCAATTGGCACCAAGTGGATTTTCAGGAACAAGAAGGATGACAGAGGGATTGTGATCAGAAACAAAGCTAGACTGGTTGCACAAGGGTACACTCAGGAAGAAGGAATAGATTATGAGGAAGTCTTTGCTCTTGTGGCAAGGATTGAAGCAATCAGGTTATTTCTAGCCTATGCCTCATACATGAAGTTCAAAGTGTACCAAATGGATGTCAAAAGTGCATTTCTGTATGGAAGTATTGAGGAAGAAGTATATGTCTGTCAACCCCCTGGATTTGAGAATCCATTGCACCCTGACAGAGTATACAAATTGAAGAAGGCTCTTTATGGTTTGCATCAAGCCCCAAGAGCATGGTATGACACACTGTCTACCTATCTCCTGAAAAATGACTTTGAAAGAGGAGTAATTGACAAAACCCTGTTTATCAAGAGGAGAAAGAAAGACACATTACTTGTTCAGATCTATGTGGATGACATCATCTTTGGATCCACCAATGATCAAATGTGTAAAGAGTTTGAGGAGTTAATGCACAAAAGCTTCAAGATGAGTTCCATGGGAGAACTTACTTTCTTTCTTGGGCTTCAGGTAAAACAAAGGAAAGATGGGATTTTTATTAGCCAATCCAAGTATGTGAAAGACATCCTGGACAAGTTTGGTTTATCAGACTCAAAGCCAGCAAGCACACCAATGGAAACACATAAACAGATCACTGCAGATCTTGAGGGGGAGGATGTGGATGTCCATCATTACAGATCAATGATTGGTTCACTCATGTATCTCACAGCCTCTAGACCTGACATTATGTTTCCAGTATGTGTATGTGCCAGATTTCAGGTTTCTCCTAAGCAATCACACCTTCATGCTGTCAAGAGAATATTCAGATACTTAAAAGGGCAACCTAGATTAGGTCTCTGGTATCCTTATGAATCCTCTTTTGACTTGCTTGCATATTCAGATAGTGATTTGGGTGGAGCCAACATGGATAGGAAGTCTACTTCAGGTGGATGTCAGTTTTTGGGTACAAGACTAGTATCTTGGCAGTGTAAGAAACAAACCACAGTGTCCTTATCTACCACAGAGGCTGAGTACATAGCTGCTGCAAGCTGCTGCTCTCAGGTTCTATGGATTCAGAATCAGATGTTGGACTATGGGGTAACATTTCTTCACACTCCAATCTTCATTGATAACAACAGTGCTATTAGCATTGTTAATAATCCAGTCAAACACTCAAAAACAAAGCATATTGAGATAAGGTATCACTTTATAAGAGATTGCAATGAAAAGAAATTAATTCAGGTTGCTAAAGTTCATACAAATGACCAGTTTGCTGATCTATTCACAAAAGCTTTTGATGTGGGTAGATTCACCTTTTTGGTAACAAGGGTGGGCATGATCAACCTAGAATAAATTCATGACTTTCTGTTTTTATACCTGTATTTCTTCATATATTTGGTGCTACTAACTTTCTTTCTCAGGATCCTCTGTTTCCCTCAGATTACCAAGTGCAGAAAAGTGTAAGTGTAGTTACTACTGCCTGTGTTCTAGTAGTTAATACTGCTTGTGCAGTTAATACTGCTTGTGTAGTTAATACTGGTCAGCAGTTAATACTGCTTGTGCAGTTAATACTGCTTGTGTAGTTAATACTGCTCAGCAGTTAATATTGCTTGTGTAGTTAATACTGCTCAGCAGTTAATACTGCTTGTGTAGTTAATACTGCTTCGTAGTTAATACTGCTTGGTAGTTAATACTGCTTGGTAGTTAATGCTGCTAGGTAGTTAATACTGCCTTGCAGTTAATACTGCTCGGTAGTTAATACTGCCTATGTCGTTAATACTGCTTTTGATAATCTAGGGCAAATAAATACCCCTGTTTGCCCGCCAAAGTTCATAACGACTCTTCGCATTAACTTCTTCTCTCTCGTTCTAACCTAGTCTCCCCAGAATCTTTGTGTTTTTCTTTCAAAAATCCTCAGGAATCATGGAGTTTGTTGATGAGCACAATGAAATAGCCATGCTTCAGAAGCCGAAACAAGCTGCGGGATTCCACGATATCGTCGATTTTCTTAAATCCTCGCACATCTCTTATGCCCTAACGGTGAGCCCAACCATCTATATCGAACATCAGACGCAATTTTGGGAGAATGCCACTGTTAGTTTCGAAGAAGGGCAGAAAACCATTCGAACAAGGGTTTGTGATAAACCCTTGAAAGTCACAGAGGAGGTTATTCGCATCTCTCTTCACTTGACTGATGCCTCAGGTATAACCTCTCTATCTTCTGATGACCTATATTCGACTTTACAAAGAATGGGGTATGAAGGTCCCATTGGTGTTTTTAAATTCTACAAGTCAAAATTTTTCAACCAATGGAGATTTCTTGTTCATACCCTGATGCACTGTATTTCCAAGAAAACTACTGGATGGAGTGAGTTCAGCAGTCCCATTGCATATGCCTTGGTCCGCTTATCCACTGCCAGAAAGTACAATTTTTCAGCTATGATCTTTAATGATCTTGTATCAAACCTGGAATCCAAAAAGCGGTTTTATATGTATCCAAGGTTTGTTCAAGAAGTGATAACTAAGGAATTGACGGAATTACCTCAGTTTGATGAGGTATATGTACCAAAATCCCCTAAAGGGAAGGTTTTTTCAAATATGAAAAGGCTTCCTAGGGACTCGGAAGGAGTTGACACACCATTGTTCTCTACAATGATGGTTGTGTCCCACACAATTGAAGGTATGGCATCAGGGTCAAGGCCCTCATTAGACACACCCACTGATGACCAATCCCAACCTTCTATCTCAAAAGACATCCCTCAGTCCATTCTTGAACGACCCACTCCCACAATAACCAAAAGGTTTGAAAGAAGAAAGGTACACAAGGTTCCTTCCCTTGATGTATCTCCTAAGAGCCCGAAGCATTTAAGCCCTCTGTTGGAGCATTCTCCAATGGAGAATATCGAAAGGGAAACCACAGGGGTGTCTCCCAACCCCAAGAAGGTGCTCACTAAGGAGAAGGTTGAGCATGTGAGTCGCAAGGCTGCCACTACTTCTGCTAGCAAAGAGAAGGCCAGTGGTAAAATAACTAAGCCCTTCCTCACGGCAACTCAGGGTGAGAAATCATCCAGAGGTCCCAGGTGCCAAGAACCCATGGGGGCAGGTAGTGCTTTTGCTAGGCAAAAGACACCTGCTAAAACTTCCAATGATCCTGTAATGGAGGTAAACACTTCTAAACCGGGTGAGGATAGATACACTTATGAGGAATTGATGGATACTATTGCCAATATAAACCTTGATGTCCTAAATCAGCAGCAGGAAATTGAGGAACTCAAAAAGGTGGTCCTCTATCAAAATTCCCAGATAGAGAAGAATAAGAAGATGATCACAAAGCTACTACACAGAAGGAAGAAAGCACAGTTTGTCCTTAGAAGAAGAAACCCAACCAATGATGCTCCCAAAAAGGGGGAGTCAGAGGATGAGTTGAACATGGAGAGTGCACAGGAACAGGGGGAGCAAGTGAATGAATTTGCTGAAGAAAGTACAAAGGAAGCTAAAAATGTTCAAGCAACAGAAACCATAGCAGCAGAAACTACAACAGCAGCAGAAACCACAGCAGCAGAAACAGTTAATGCTGCTGAAGGCCAAACAGAAAAAGCAGCAGAAACTGAGAAGGAAGCAGTAACTACATCTCAAGCTGAAATTGATGAAGAAGTATACTGGATTGTGAAGAACAGTGTTGAAACAGCATCATTACATGTTCTAAGAGAAGCAGTAACAGCCATAGCAGCAGAATTGGTTATTCCTGCTGAAAAACTTAAAACAGCTGAACCAACTCCTGAAGCTGTTAAAACTCTTAAAAGAACCAAGATGATGTCAAAGAAAAGACCAAGAACCAAGCCCATAACTTCACAGAAGAAAAATGAAAAGAAGCCAAGGGTGGAACCAACTGCAGAAGAGGCCCAGGAGGAAACAGTGAAAGAAAAATCTGATCCAAAAGTTGCTGAAGAAGAAGTGGCAACTCCATCAGGGCAATCAAGCAATGTACAATCACAAACTGATGCCCAATGTGATGTGTATATTACTGTTGTTGACTCTAACCCAATTCAGGCTGAACCAATATCGTCTAAGGCTCCTGAAATCATCTTTTGGGACACTTTGAAAGATGGTAGAAAGGAGTTCATTAGGATAAAAAGAGCAGATGGAAAATTTGAAGTCTTTTCAACTTGGGGAAAAATTGTCAGAACTTGCTCAAGATCAGACTTAGAAGAGATGTTCAAAGTTGGGATGAGGCTATATGAAAACATGCTGACTGAGCAAGGGATGTCAATCTCTAAAATGGTACTTGAATTCTTGTGCCAAATGTTCAAACCTGAAGCAGTTCAGCATAGGATAAACACACAGTTTCAAGCCATTACCAACTGGATGCTCTATGAAAACTGTGGAGTATATGTCATCTCCCTTGACTCTGCGACTCAAGAATACTATCTGGTGGATGAAATATACAACCACAACATGAAGAGGCTGAAAGGAATGCTACATGCTAAGTTGACCTGCAACAAGGATTCAGCAATGGGTAGATTCTTGGTAAAAAGGATTCTCAATCAAAGTCTGGGATTGAATCCTAATCTAGGCATGTATGATTAGGTTTTGGAAGCATCATCTGAAGAACTTGACTTCTTTTCCTAAAAGTCAAGTTAGGGGGAGATTGTTGGGAACTGAAGATATGCTAAGTATGGTTAGTACTGCCAAGACACTTTTACTACTGCCAGTTCTTCATTAATACTGCTAGATGAAGTTACTACTGCTAGATGAAGTTACTACTGCTAGATGAAGTTACTACTGCTAGACGAAGTTACTACTGCTAGACACAGTTACTACTGCAAGTCAAGGTTAGTACTGCTGGTGCATAATTGAATATCTGTTAGTACTGCTCATGATTAATACTGCTGGAGTGATGTTAATACTGCTGGAGATGAAATCGGTTAATACTGCTGAAGATTGTTAGTACTGCTCATGAAGAATGAAGGTTAATACTGCTGACTTGATAAGTTTGGGATGCGATACTTTTGGAGACAAAGAAGGAATTGATCAAGATATGTTTAACGAAGATTCAGAAGATCAATTTACTTTTGATAGTTATCTTGTAATTACTTTTGTATAAATAGTATTGATAGATAGCTATTAGAATATACACGATAGATGAGTTAATATACGGGTGAAATAGAATTCGATATCGTTTTCAGAGAGATTTAACCTCAAGGTTGAAGAACCCTATTTCTAGAGAAGTAGAAGTCGTCTTGTTGAGCCTGTTCAACAAGATTGAGGTTTGGTTGTAATCTTGTGAGTTGATTTAGTGAATACACAACATTGTGAATTTTCTGTTACATTGTTCTTGATTGTGAGAATTAAAGTTCTTTTCCGCAGATTCTTTAATTCTGAATTCTAAGTGTTTGTAGTCTTGTTAAGATTCGATCCTGACAGAAAACTTTCAAGGGAAAAAGTTTTCTTAGACAATTAGACTCAATGAAAAAAAATTCACAAACAACATGGTGCGAAAACAAACTTCTCGCAGACAAGGGCATGCGAAAACCACTGTTTTCGCAAGCAACATGCGAAAACAAAAGTTTTCACAAGCAACGTGTGCGAAAACTAAAGTTTTCGTAGGCTATTGCATGCGAAAACTTTTGTTTTTGCAAGCAACTGTTGCGAAAACTAAAGTTTTCGTAAGCAATGGCATGCGAACACTATTGTTTTCGCAAGCTATTACATGCGAAAACTAAGGTTTTCGTACCCTTTGGTTACGAAAACAAATGTTTTCTCAACCATTGCTTGCGAAAGCTTAGTGTTTTTCCCAGAAAAATGCAACTTTTTCTGAAAATCCAACTTTTTCTGAAAATCCAACTTTTTCAGAAAATCCAACTTTTTCAGAAAACTTTAAACCCTCAAAAATCTTTCATCAGTATAAAACATTTTAAGCTCACAATTGTTTGAAAATTTTGTTATCTCTCTCTCTCTCCCTTTTTTTAAATTTTTACTTACAAGATAGAACACACTTACAGACTGAATCCATCTTACTCCCCCTTGAAAGATGCATATTCAGTATGAAACAACTTCAGATATACTTGCAAGTACAGATTAAAACTTGGTACTCATTGAGCATGAGTCCTTATTTGTTAGAAGTATCTCTGTTAAACACACTTACCCCCCCCCCCCCCCCTCAAATATATAATATAAATAAACAAACACACACCTTCCCCCTCAATATGTTAAAAGAAAACAAAGATATGCCTATGTGTTCAACATACCTAGCTTGCTAATTAGAAAATTGAACCTTTTCTCATCCAAAGGTTTTGTAAATAAATCAGCAAGTTCTAGTTTAGTTGCCACAAAATGCATCCCTATGGTTCCTTTTTCCACATTATCCTTTATAAAATGATACCTGACGTCAATATGCTTGGTCTTAGAGTGTTGAACCAGATTTGCAGTTATTGCAATTGCACTCTTTGAATCACAGTAGAAGGGGATCTTGTTCATCACATATCCATAGTCCTTCACTTGTGAACAGCAACTAGCCGCAACAACGTATTCCGCTTCCGCAATAGATGTTGATACACAATTCTGTTTCTTTAAGGACGAACTTACTAATTTGTCCCCTAAGAACTGACATGCACCTGATGTGCTTTTCCGGTCCAGTCTATTACTGGCATGATCTGCATCTGTGAAAGTCGTTAGTTCAAAACCCAAATCCTTTGGATACCAAAGGCCCAAATTTTTTGTGCCTTTGAGATACCGAAGGATCCGTTTTATCGCTATAAGGTGTGATTCCTTAGGATTAGCTTGAAATCTAGCACATAAAGATGTTGCAAACATTATGTCATGCCTACTAGCCGTAATATATAAAAGAGAACCAATTATACTACGGTATAACTTTTGGTCAACTGATTTACCGGATAAATCAGCATCTAAAAGTCGACCAGTAGCCATTGGCGTTTTCACGGTGGAGGTAGAATTTAAATCAAATTTCTTTAGCATATCATCTATATACTTTGATTGATTTATGAAAATGCCTTCTTTTGATTATTTCACTTGTAAACCAAGGAAAAAATTAAGTTCCCCCATCATGCTCATTTGAAAACGACTTTTCATAATGTTTTCAAATTCAAGACACGTCTCAGGATTTGTAGACCTAAAAATAATATCATCAACATAAATCTGAACTAGAATTAAATCATCACCTTTCCTACAAAGAAATAGAGTTGTATTGATTGTACCTTTGATGAAACCAGACTCAATGAGAGTTCGTACCATGCTGTTGGAGCTTGTTTTAGACCATACAGTGCTTTATCCAAGATGTATACATGGTCCGAATGCTTTGGATTAACGAAGCCTTCAGGTTGACTACCATAGACTTCTTCATGAAGAACCACATTCAGATATGCCGACTTGACATCCATCTGGAATACCTTCAAGTTTTTATGTGTCGCGTATGCTAGAAAAATCCGAATGGCCTCGATCTTTCCAACTGGAGCGTAGGTTTCATCATAATCTATTCCCTCTTGTTGATTATAACCTTTTGTTACCAACCGCGCTTTGTTTCTAACAATAATCCCTGCTTCGTCCTTTTTGTTCCTAAAGACCCATTTGGTTCCAACGATGGTCTTGTCTTTAGGTCACTTCACCAAACGCCAAACTGTATTTCTCTTGCATTGCATTGATCCAATCTGGGTCTTGCAAGGCTTCAGAAGCTTTCTTCGGTTCTATATAGCTTAGAAAATTCACATATAGACACTCGTTTGATGTAGCAGATCTTGTTTTGACTCCGTCATTGATATCACCGATAATATTGGCAGGAGGATGTGCTTTTGTCCATTTTAAGGTACTCGGGAGAGTTTGAATGTCAACTCGAGTGTTTGACACATCGTTTTCATCCATAACTGCAATGATATCTTCCGTTGACTCTGCTGAAGGTATAGGAGTCGGTACTAGTAATTCAACTTCGGGTGCTTGTTGTTCAGGTGTAGAATCATCAGAAGTAGTGTTTACTGAAACAGGGTCGTCTTGCTAAGCAACTGGTTCGGTGTAATACCCCGGGTAAGTTCGTTAGTTAAATCCTAATTCCGTTAAATCTAGTTAACTTTATAAAACAAAGTTTAGGGTAAGTTAGGGTAAAATAATAAGTTAAAGGGGTATTGGACATTAGTGAATAGTGTAAGGTTTAAATGGTAAAATGGGATTTGATATTACCCCCTTAGGATCTCAGATATTTCATTCAGCAGAAATATCAGTGTGTGAGTGTGTGTTTGGAGACGAGAAGAAGCAGAAGAAGAGTTCGTACGGTTAGGGCTTCAATTGGCTTGGTTGGAAGCGATTTTGAGGTAAGTCCTTTATGTTTTATGTCTATAATCAGTAGTATTAGACTTCTATCGGATTAGAATGCTTAAATTGTAGTTGTATAGGTTTAATTTGGATCTGGGTAAAATGGAACCGACTGTGTTCTTGAGGACTCCCGGTGAAATCCCGGTATAATCAACTTCTGGTGGAGTCCCGGTAATATGGACTCCCGGTAGTGTGGAATCCCGGTAGTGTGAATTCCCGGTAGAGTTGACTCCCGGTATTTCCAACTCCCGGTACTGGAGAGTCCCGGTACAGTGGAGTCCCGGTACAGTGGAGTCCCGGTACAGGAGTTTCGGTAGTTTTGGTGGTGTCCGGATATAGTTTCTGATTGTATTTTAGGATTAAGTTGCTCCGAAAACTTCCTGGGGGTGGCCCCCAGACCCCGCAAGGGCGTTGCCCCTTGACCCCATCCGCTATCCGGGTAGCGAAACCCCCGTGATAAGTCGCTGAAGGGAGAACTGTTGAGGATTAGATTTTAGTAGGCTTTATGTGTTTGACTAGTAAGGCGATATTCGTATTTAATCTGTTACAGATTCTGTGGATTTGGATTGAAAGACTGAATCTTTTGGAGAAAAGCTTGGAAGTGTTTTTGGATAAGCGATCGAGGTGAGTTTTGCTTTAAAACGTTTTGAACTGGGATACATATATGTGTATATATATATATATATATATATATGAGATGATTATGTGGTAGGAATATGATTATGTGTATATAAATGACAATATGATGTAATGAGATGTATATTGTATTTATAAAAGCTTTGCACTACACGAGTGCACTTGTTGCCGGGTTCCGGTGTGCGGACCGGTGTGTAGCCGGGTTCCGGTGTGCGGACCGGTGAGTAGTCGAGTTCCGGTGTGCGGACCGACGGGTAGCCGGGTTCCGGTGAGCGGACCGGTTGTTGATTTATTAGTTGGCTTGCTACCAACTAATATGGCCATTTGTGGAGGAATAAGGTGAATGAGATGTACACGATGCACGAGTCTGGATTGGTATTTAAATACGTGTGGTATGTTTATATTTTACGAAAGGATTACCAAAGGTTTATCTCAACTATTTTGATACAAAGGATTTACATAAAAGGTTTTATAACGATTTTGGAAAGGACCGGGATTAACTCACTAGACCCGTTTGGTCTAACCCTCATTTTGTTTTCAAAAATATGTTTTCCAGGTTAAGGATCGGCAGGAGAGGATGAAGTGTAGGAAGCTTTTGATGGATGTTGATTAGGAAGCTTTTATATATTTTGAAATGTCAAGACTATTGAGACCGTACTTGGTTTGTTATGTAACTTTTGTTGTAAATCAATGATATGTATGAATGTTATGTATTATGATGTATGTTATGGGATTTGGGTTGTTACATTCGGAAACATTAATCGGTGTAGATTCATCTGGATTTACGTCTGTAGCACTTGATCTTGTAGCACCAACTTCTTTAGTAGGGCCAGACATTTCAGCACTGGTCTGATGTGTGTTTGCATTTATGGATACTGAAGGTGATTCCATATCTGCACAAATATCCATAAAAGCATCAAAGAATAGCAAATCAAGTTTAGAATTATTATTAATTCTTTGAAATTCAGAATTTTTAAACTGGTTTTGCATAGGTTCTACTCCGTGTTGAGTAGAAACTTCAGGTTGAAGTCCGAGTCCTGAACTGCTTTTTCCAGAAGTCAAATCTCGTTACTCCTCCTTAACAGTACATGCACTCTTCTTCAGCAATCTACACAATTCTTCTTCTGTTTTCCAGTCATGTGTTTGTTATACTTATAACATGTAGCACTACACATGATGAACCTGCAAAACAAATTAAGTAGATTTTGGTACCTAACGGAACTTGGGTCCTGACTTGTTAGGTGCAGTTATGTTAGAAGAAACTTTGTATGTTCCATACCAATAAGAAACATAATCTTAATGGACAAAATCATTTGATCCATAGTAAGAACAACAAATTTTCTTTTGTGCCAACCTGACTAATTGATTTACAGAGTAAACTAAGTTAGGTTTGACAAAAGATTTTCTTTGAAATGTGTTGTTCTTTTTGACATTTGGAGTGGAAGCATATGATTTTGGAACTTCTTTCTTAGGAGTTGTACCTGTCACTCTCCAAACCATCTTCACCTTTTTGAAAGTATGATTATCTTTAGGCTTGGAAGAATTATCTTTAGGCACACACAAATTATTATCTGACTTATCAAACAAAGGATTATAAAAGAGATTAGAAGAATCAATTTGATCCTTTGAGAAATCATTTGATCTGTCAAATCCTTTTGAAAAAATGTCTTTAATGATTGAACTTGAAGCTGTCTTAAACGAGCATTCAGAATCAGTCGAGTCTACAAGCGGAGTCTGAATAATCGTGTCATGATTGATTTGTTTTTAAACATCAACTTTAAAAACGATGTCTTCAAGTTCTTTAACTTTTTTGATTAAGACATTTTTCTCCTTAAAAATTAGATCATATTTCTTTTGAAGATCATATTTATCTTTTGTACCTTCATAATATATTTTGATAAACCAGATAATTTTCTTGTATGCTTAACAATCTCATCCTCAAAATATTTTCGTTCAGTCTCAAAATATTTTTCTAAAAAACTTCCTTTATTGGTTATTTCTTTGAAAATCTCCACATTCTTCTTTTTAAGACTGATATTTTCTTTTTCAAAGAGATTTTTCTGTAGATCCCTGATGAACTAACAATGAATTGAAAACAATAAATCTTATTGAATGATTATAGAGAGGTTACAATATTAGATTGAAATTCTCAACTCTCTATTTCTGATACGCACAAACTGATTCTATAATTCTGACCAAATTGACAGAAAATAGACTATTTATACTTATGGCTTAATCCCTAAAGTCCATGGCCCATTAAACCTAATAAGCCCAATTATCATTAAAGGCTTTTACAAATAAATGAATCAAACTATATAATTAAACTCAATAATTCTTTATATAACTTTCTAATTAATAGGACATTTATGGTCCTAACAATCTCCCCCTAAAGTTATATAAAGAACAAATCGGTCTTGAAAACTTCAGGTTTTGATCTTCTCTTTCTCTTGAATCTTTGAAACGCTATGGTGTTGCTTGTCTTCATGTCTTTCAATGCTCCCCCTTGAATAAAGCTCTTATCTTCAGTTTAAACTTTATCACCAGATTCAGTGAACAATAACCTTGACTGAGTGCACGAAAAGCACCTTTCAACTGTAGAAACTCAACACATCGGATAAGCACATAAGAATGATAATGTGCGAGTTACGTGACATTCCACTGTGCATCTTCAGTTGAAAATCAAGAATTTGTCTTTGAACCGCGAGTTGAACTTGCTTTCAGCTTTAGCTTTAAGAACTTGTAGAACCAATATGCTCGAAGGAGGAAATAATAATTTGTAGCGAACACCACTTGATAAGGGATTAGAAGAATTAATCACTTGTAAATAATTTGAACTCTTTTCGGAAGTGATCAATCTCGGAACTGATCAAACAACAGTTACTCCCTCTCGGGTTTTGCTAACTCCCCCTCAAATTGATAATCTGTGTCTTTGAATCTGTATCCTTTCTCCCCCTCATGATGAGTAGGAGCATCCGAAGCATCATGTAACTTCAAAGACAATACCGGTGAGTAGCAGAATATTAGATAAAACCGTTAAGTTACCAATGTGGGGTAAATATCTAACACCGAAACACAATAGTAATTGTTATCACAACAATTGAAATAATTGTGTGGCCTAAGTTCAGAGTTGGCATTGGGGTATCTCTGATAGGACTTCCAGTTATCACTGAAATAAATCTTAAAAATTATTTCTCAAACTGTTCCGGCAATATCACGAAGATATGCGATTGGAATCACAAAGACTCGTGCATGTGTGAAAGAATTAATTTATATCTGTTTGGCTCAAAAATTGATTTAACCTGGGACGCAGGTTAAAAATTAATTGACACAGTGATTAGAATATGAAGTTCGGAGACCGGAGCTGATGTCTTCCTTTTTCAATATCTAAGACCTCCGAGTGAGGAATAGATAAATTATGTGCTAAATCTTTGTGCATTTGTGAAACAAGCATCTATTGTGAGATACTTGAGTGGCTGGGTGGGGTGACACGAGTTATCGACATTAGGTCCATGTTTGTTTCAATATTCATCTCCAAAGAACGAGAATGAATAGATTGTGTGGTTACCCGGATAACTGACTCGGTTTGGTAAGGACCAATAATTCTTTTAAGTCCTGTCACATCCTCGCCATATTCTTTTCACTCCAAACTCATCTATCAAGCTAGACGCCTCACTGATGTCTATAATTAGAGGTGTTTCTTGGGTAGGTCCTTCCGGTTCTGGATTGACCATAGAAATAATATAATTCCTAACACTCATTTCATTCATCGGATAGAACAGTTTAGTAACCAGTGAAGTACGACTTATAACCTGAAGTTTTTAGAAGTCAAACTTTTAAGAACGAGTTCTGAACTGAATTATTCATAAGTCATTGTTGAAGAAACAGAATTTCAATGAACAATATCAAACGCTAAACAGAATGACTCAGTAAGCACAATATCTTCAAAACTGAAATAATGATCAGAAAGTTTAATTGTGAAGAACAAGTCACAATGAATGTGTCAGATGAGAATTGAATCATTAATAGAAACGGCGTACTATAGAAACAAAATTGGAATTCGTGCGAGTGTATTTCCATCGAAAAATCAACCAGATATATGGGACATTGAAATAACGAAGTCAAGAAAATATTGGACGTGGCAATCATGGAAGTTAAAGTCACAGAATAACAAACACAATAAGTTATTTAAAATGAATTACCACGGTCTTTGAATTCACTTAAAAATTCATTTATTTAGAAAAACCTGGTACTCCCCCTCAAATGTGGCATAACCTTTGAATGTTCGTCATGTCATGTGAATAATATGAGTTAAGACGCACATGACATTCCTGCAAAATAGATTAGAAGGATTCTGGTATCCATCCTTTGATGGATCCTTGACGGTTAGATACTTTAACTTTAAAATAAGGACTAGGGATACTCTAAGTACCATACCAACTATTTTCGTACCTTGAATTCACAAAGTCATTCTTTCCACAATGAGTGCAACAGATCTTTGCTCTACTCAAACTGATTAGCTTCGCTGTAGAGTAAACATGAGTAGGTGAATCAGTCTTGGAAATAAACGACTTTGTATCAACTACAGAAGATTTATAAGACATGTTTCCATCATCGTCATCTGTAGTTGACTTCTTTTTCCAAACCATTTTGACTTTTCGAAACAGTTGATTATCGTTATTATCAACAGGAGAATTATAGAAAAGATTGGAAGGTCGAATCTGATCTTTTGAAAATTCATTTGATTTGACAAAACTCTTTGAATAACGATTTGTAGAAATTGAACTTGAAGCATAAGAAGGTTGAACACTTTTGAACTTGCTTTCTTCAAGTTTCTTGACTTTAACGGATAAAGTATTTCGTTCTTCGAGAATTAAATCAAATTTCTTTTGTAGATCAGATTTTACCATTCGTTCCTTCAAAATCTCGGTTGCTAACCAAGATAATTTTTGTGTAAGCTTATGGATTTCTGTTTCAAAAATGTTCCTTTCACATTCAAAATCTTTTTCAATAGTGTTGCGTTTGTCAGATATTTCTTTGAAAAACGCAACGTTTTTCTTTTCAAGCTCTTTATTTTCACTTTCAAAAGATTTTCTTTGATTCTCAAAATTTTCTCGCTCAATTATCAAAACCTTTTCAAAATCAGATATTTGTTTTGAAAGTTTGGCATTATTTAGCTCAAAGATCTTTCGTTCCTCGGAAATCTTCTTTGAAAGATCAAGAATCTTTTTCTCAAACACCTTCATTTCATTTAAAGAATTAGCGTTTTCTTTTTCGAGAATAGAAATCTTTTTCTTGAGATCAAGGTTTTCATTCTCCAACACGTTTCTTCTTTCTTCAGGTGCCACGTTGTTCTCTTCTCTGGCTTCAAAATCAGCAACCTTCCGTTTAAGTGAAAGCATTTGGGCACGATGCAATTTAGAATATCCATCATCTTCGACTGCCTTTTCAAGCTCAGAGATCCTGCGCTTGAGCCGATCATTGCTGCTCTTTAATGAACTCATGTCTTTATACATCTGGCTTTCCGATCTCAAATCATCCAATCTGACAGAAGACATGCTCTTTCATAACTCAGTTTGTCCATGAATTTTGACTTGGCCTCCGATGTCGCTTCGAGAATTGTAATCCTTGCTTTGAGTTTTGCTTTGAGTTCACACATAGATGGATAAGACATTCTTACCTGAAAAATATGATCGTTAATCGGTGTTGTTTTGAAGAATCAAAAATTGCGGAAGAAAAATCAAAATTAAATCAGAAAACAAATCTAAAAAATAAATTCGTTTTAAAAATTAAAATCTGATTATTGAATCGGAACGAACAAAATCAAACTTCGAGAATAAGACCTTCAAGAAAAACAAACATGATTAGATCAGCGGCGTCGAAAACAAATCACATAAAATGATAATCGTCGAAAATAAGATCAAGCTGTCGCAAATAGTTTCAAACCGTCACTAAAACTCAAAACCATGAACCATGCAAACCATGTGAATCGTCACAAAAAAAATCTCAACTATCACTAAAATGTTTCACAACTATCGCGAAAACCTTAACGCTTATAATCTCACAATTAACGTTAAAACTCTACAATTATCGCGAAAACACACATGCGATAAAATTAAATTGCCGGTTAAGAGACGTGTGGCAAAATCATGATAACGTCTAGCGATTATCTTGAAATTTCGAGTTACTGTACTCTCGAAATCTTATCGTATGGTCTCGAAACCTTGCCGAATGATCTCGAAACTTGTCGAATAATATAATGCTTCGTGCGATAGACAACTTCACGCGATATATATATATATATATATATATATATATAACCAAAATCAATCCTTGCGATATATATTTAAGACTAAAGCAATCGTTGCACTGGATTATGAATGGTAAGAAGAAGAAGAAAATGCTATGAATGGAAATATATGCTATGGATGTTATGAAACTAAAACTCTAGATTAAATAAGATTGCTATGGATGGATGCGTGGCTAGAATATGTATATATGATATGTATGCAGAGATGGTATCGTTATGTATGCTATCCGTGTATGTGGAAAACAAAAAGGATATGTCGTGAGTAATTAAATGTAAAAGCGGTGGTCAAACATGGATGAAAATAGGTCAACAGTAGCATGCAATGCTCAATGAAGTATATTCATCCGGGAATTCAGAAAGCATGCTTATTTCATCCGGGAATAGAGAGGTTCCCGGGAAAATTGTGATTGTCTGGGAAGAGAGTGGTACCCGGGAAAAAATTAACCGGAAACAAAGGTATTCGGGAAAAAAAATTATTCGGGAAACAAATTTTATCCAGGAATTTTATTTTATCCGGAAAACAGAAACTTACAAGGAAAGACGACCTGATCGATTTTCTCGGTTCTGAAACTCAATCCGGATGAATGCAAATGCTTCCTCGATATCGAAATCAGTATAGAAACACCAAAAACAACAATCCCAAATCGATATATACCAAAATATATCCTATTTTTCAATAATCACCACAAAAAATTTAAGAACAACACCAAAACTCTTAGAATCGAATATTTAAAATTGAGGCTCAAAACTTCGATTTTGAATCTGAGACTTTACCATAAACGATTAATGACTCAAGTAGATAGATTAAAACAATTAGATACCACTAATTTGAGCAAAAATCTTACCAAACAGCGTCGTTCTTAAGAACACATAATACAAATTTGAAACCTTTGTAATCAAAGTCTTTGTCTTTCTTCAAATCACCGATTCTGCTCGGATACCACTTGTAGATCCGCGATTGACAGGTAACAATGAATTGAAAACAATAAATCTTATTGAATGATTATAGAGAGGTTACAAGATTAAATTGAAATTCTCAACTCTCTATCTCTGATACGCACAAACTGATTCTAGAATTCTGACCTAATTGACATAAAATAGACTATTTATACTTATGGCTTAATCCCTAAAGCCCATGGCCCATTAAACCTAATAAGCCCAATTATCATTAAAGACTTTTACAAATAAATGAATCAAACTATATAACTTTCCAATTAATAGGACATTTATGGTCCTAACATTTTCTTTTCAGCAAATTCTTTTCTTTCCAGCAAATTCTTTTCTTTCATTCTCCAAAATGTTTTCTAAATCATATAATTTCATGGAAAGCTCAACATTTTTTGTTTCAAAATATTTTCTCTCTTCATTAAAGTCCACTCTTCTTTTTCAAGCTTTTCTTTCTCAAGAAATAAAACTTTTTCAAAATCAGAAACTTGTTTTGAAAGTTTTATACATTTCAGCTCAACCTCTTTCTTTTCCTCAAAAGATTTCTTGGAAAAATTTGACAACTTTTTCACAAAAACCTTTTCAAGCTCTTCCTTTTCTTTTGAAAACTTAGACTCAAAAACAGAAAATTTTCTTTTCAAGTCTGCATTTTCAGTTTCCAAGTCAGAAATCTTTCTTGAAAATTCAAATGACTTTTCTTTAAAAAAATTCTTTCAGTTTCAAAAGTCTTTTCTGCTTGAATACCTTTCAAACCTTGTATTTCTTCTTCAAGATCAAAAACCTTTTCTTTCAGATTAGCATTCTCATACTCCAATGCTTTTGAATTGTCTTGAAGTTTCTTTGTTTGATCCATGAGAGTTGAATTCTCAACTTTCAATTTGTCACGTTCTTCTTCAATAATTGGTATTTCAGACATGTACAAAATTGTGGCATCTCTCTTTGATATAATTGTTTATGCGCTTCTAACTCCTCTTTTTGCAAAAGAAGTCATATTGAAATGAATTTACTCACTAGATAATGATCGTTCGGATAAACAGACAGCAAAATGTAACATTCACACTTTGAAAAACTTCACAGAAAGTGTTTTCGCATGAGAAGGCAAACTTTTCGCAACCAGCTAGTCTTCAAAATAACTTCCGCGTATAACGTCTTGCGAAAACCCAAATTTTCGCAATCAACTTGACAAGTAAAGTAACTTTTCGCAGACTGAACCTTGCGAAAACAACAACTTTTCGCAACTCAAGTGTGAAAAATAGAACTTTTCGCAACTCACAGATGCAAAAACCAAGACTTTTCGCAATCAACACAATGCGAAAACCAAACTTTTCGTAGATAACCTCTGTGAAAACCACCACTTTTCGCAAGCTGCTTAAGCGAAAACTTCACTTCTCGTAGCCTCTGATATGCGAAAACCTCACTTTACTCCATCAGCTAATGCGAAAACCTGATGAGTATTGCGAAAACCTTATGAACTTGTGAAGAGTTCCAGATCTTGCGAAAACTTAGCAAAATCTTGAATTCAGACCATAACTTCTTCAAATCTTGATGATTTTTTATGATGTTTTCACATACTGATTCGAAAAACGATTTTACACACTTTTGTAGTTTATACAAACTTGAAATTCCTCCAAAATCCAATACTTTCGATCACAAAACAGTAAAGAAAGTTTTCGAACCAAAAATTTCAAAAATCTCCCCTTCAGATCACAACATCAAAAGCCCTTCTAATTTCAAAATTCACAAACATTTGGAAGACGAAATCGGAACAATTTCATAGAAGTATGAACAATTTTCAGAAAAAACCCAAATCGGAACAAGCTTTGCATGATCCAATTAGTGGAAATAAATATAGATACAAGCCAAGATTTTTGAAATTTCTTTTTGAAAAATAATCTACATAAAACTCTTGAATGGAATAAATATGTAGATGCATGCACCCATATCAATAATCAATTTGTTTTCGTACCTTTACTACCATTTCAAAACCGAAGCTTCGCAGGGGGGGAAAGCGACGATCGAGAGCTAAAGCTATTTATACTATCTAATTACAACACATTAAACTCTAAACAAGTTTGACTTTACATGACTTTGACTATCTTTGACTTTACAATACTTTGACTATTACAAAGACTTTACAATAAATCTTAAATACAATTAAATGCTCTAACATTCTTCCCCTTTGGATTCAAGATTTAAAAAAATATAGCAGCAATCTTCAGCACTTGATCTTCAAAACTTTAACTCAGACCGATTTAAACTTTGAAGCTCTGACAATCTTCAAACAACTTTACAATCTTCAATCAAACTTGAAAAGTCTTTGTCTTTCTCTTTATAAAGTCATTCTTCTTGAATATAATCTTCACCAAATTGTCATCAAGTCTTGAACACGAATTTCAGATATTTGCATCTTTAAAATCTTTGAAGCTTTTAGTCTTTGAAGCTTTGAACTCAAGCTCTTTAAACAGTTTCTTGTACCTTGTATCTTCATCTCTTGAACAAACAATCTTTGAATATCAAACTTTCTCGAATCATCTCGAAACATCTTCATCATGTTCCCTCGAGCTTCTTGACTTTGATAAAGATCTTCTCTTTATCTTTATGCTATTTCTCCCCCTTTGTCTTTCATTGATATATCTCTCCTTTTTCATCAGTATGTTATTTTTCCCCCTTTTTGATGATTGTGAGCATCGTGGTCATCAAAAATCTTTTCAATTTCAGCACAGTCTTTGTTCACCACTAACATTCTCCTCCTTTGGATATGAATAACCGTCAATTCCAAAAGATATATATCTGAATCTTTTCAAATCCAGATAGAATGAATGTGGTAACCCTGAAACAACGGACGAATCAGTTAAAATGCCTGTAAGTAGCACGGAGCCACTTAGTACAACGGATGTACTTGGGAAATGAGCTTTTTTTATGTTCACTCCTCCAGGGTTTCCATTCAATCATCAAAAAAACACTAAGGAATTTCTATGAACGTTATGACAAGAAAACATATTCCTTGTGTGTACGTGCATGTGTAGAAATGATTGAAGCAACGTATGCTTTATTATCTAGGCTCAAAGTGTGTAAACTATTGAGACATCAACAAGTTTTCCACGGACTCAATGTGCATGATTGAAGTGCGAATGTGGGGCAAACTTCCTTCTTTTTCAATACCCAAATCTTCTGAGTGAAGATCAGATAGATTATATGTTACGTCCCCAAGATAAATTGAAACATTTTTTGTTGAGAAAGAAATAAGTAGCTGGTGGGGTTAAAGCAAGAGTTGGCATGGGATCACTGCCTGTTTCAATGACGGTCACCAAAGAATGTGAACCAACGGCTGCCCGGCTTAGAAAATGGTTGGTGCAGAGTTCTCTTATTCTTTTAACTCTGTTTTCACACCCTTTTTTTGTTTTTAATCCGCTCACTTCTACCCAAAATCTCATTTACATTTTACCGCTCAGTACAATGAGGTTGTTCAACCAGATGAACTTCCTCCCCCACTCTTTGATGTAGACCCCTTGCCCATCAATCACTCAAGGATAACTTCTTGGGTAGGAAACACCGATTAACGTGAATCCATAGAAGTTGTTTATGCTCAGACACTGATCCCATGAAATTTTGTCCTAAAAAGATGTGTTGTTCATCAGTTGAACTTGAACAATTATGAATTTCGGCATTTTGACATTGTCAACAGAATGTATGCTCCTCAATATTTTAGTATTTGAACGATGAAGAATTCTCAAAACAAGGATAATGAATGAATGAAATGAATTTGAAGGACTTGTTTGAGAATCTGACAATGTATCAATCAGGTCAAATATGAAAGATAATCATGGAAGAATTAGGATATCAAAGAATTGAAAATTGTTTATATGAACAAATATAAACAATCTTTGAATATCGAACTTTCTCGAATACTCTCGAAACATCTTCAACTTGTTATCTCGAGCTTCTTGCCTTTGATAAAGATCTTCTCTTTATCTTTATGATATTTCTCCCCCTTTGTCTTTCATTGATATATCTCTCCTTTTTCGTCAGTATGTTATTTCTCCTAAATTAGTCCAAATTTGCCAAATATTCCTGAAGCAAAAGGTGTTCAAGATTCTAATCCACAAGCAATCCAACCAAATTCAGATCCAAACAGTCCAAATTTGAAGAATTCGATTTTCTGTGAACATGTTTGCAAAAACAATTCAAAAACTCCAAAAATCTCAAAATCCTTCCATGATTATCTCTGAATTCCGTCTGAGCTCTGATACCAAATGTTAGTCACAGAATCTAGTGAGTGAGTAGTAGAATCAAATCACATCTAGAGAGAGAAAGTCATATTGTCATTCATAAGCTTATAAGAGTTACAAGATTCTAAAATGGAAAGTTACATCACAAATGACATAAGGCAAGGGTATGTATAGTAAGTCATGACATGCCCATGACTTTACTATAAAGCATTAGAAATACATATATAATGCAAACTGCCTGATTACAACACTGATAATGCTTCAACAATTTTTATGTCTTAAGTTAAGTTGAGGATAGTTTATAATTTTATGTTAGAAGTTTAGGGGTAGAAGTGGTTAAGTGGTTAGAATTAGAATCCTTTTTTGTGCAATTGTGGGTTTATATAAATAGGGTGTACCACCTCCTTTTTATTTCATTTAGGTCGGCTCCCGTTTTTTGTCTATGTGTGTGTTGAAGCCGAGAGATAAGGAGAGAAGACATCGATCAATTAAGTCCGTGGAAGAGTTGTGTGGTCGATTTGAGGTATAATTCCTTTTTAAAGTTGTGTTTGTATCAATTTGTAATAGATTTCTACCGGTTTAGATTTGTCAATTCCTTGATTTTGTTGTTTTGATCGAGTCTGGGTTGAACTGTCCGGATTATTCATTTTTCCGGATAAGATTTGATCCGAATTCCCTTGTATATCCGGATGTATTAATTTTCCGAATTTGAGTGTTTCCCGAATGGAGTATTAACCAGATTCCAGGATTTTTCCGGATAGGATATTTCTGGTTATGGGGTTTCCGATTGATTTTCCGATATATTTATACCCGGATTCCGGGTAAGTTCCGGATGGAAATGTATCCGGATTCAGTGTTTTCCCAGATAGGTTCCCGGGTGAGTTTACCCGGATTAGTTTTCTGGATTCTTTGTGTTTTCCGGATAAGATGTGTCCGGATTATATACCCGGATCACATAGCGGGACCCCCGTGCTAAGTCACCGAAGAGGGACATTTGTGAGTGTTTTTTGGGTAATGGTATGATAGGCTTATTTAGGATTCTTAGTCTTTCATTAAGTTTTATGTGGTAAATAGTTATATGTATTTTGTGTAATTCAGATTCGGTGGAGTTTGTTGAAAAGTAAAATCCCCGTGATTTTCAAAAGAAGGTGATAATTGTGTTATTTCTTTCAGGTGAGTATTTTTAACCATTTTCAAACTGGAATACATATATACCGGATAAATATGTGGTATGTAGTGTGATGATGTGCTTATGATTGAAATATGATATATTAAGATGTATGTTGTATTTATATAAGCATTACATTACACAATTGCACATTGGTTGGACTTAGGGCCGGTGGAGTTTGGTTGTACGGAGGGACAACGAAATTGGCTGTATTTTAGTGCAGCAGAGTAAATTGATTAGTTGGTTTAGCGCAACCAACTAATATGGCCATGTGAAAGAATTGTACACAGTGTATAAGAGTCATGATTGGTATTGTGATACTTGTTATATATATCATTATTTTTACAAAATGATTACTAAACTGACAGGGATTTTCTCAGTTAGACCAATTGGTCTAACCCTCATTTTGTTTCCAAAAATATGTACTCCAGCTCAAAGAACGTTTAAAGGCAAAGGCAAGGATAAGGTGTAATGTGCTTTCGAAGTGTGTTTGTGATTAAGAAGTTTTTCCTGAATAGTTTTGTATGGATAGTTTTTGTGAATTGTAATGTAATATATTAGCGAAACGTTTGTACCGAAACATGTATTGTATAGTTTTGAGACCAAGGGACCGTATGTGATATAATATGTATCTTTTGTTATGAAATGATGAGATGTATATTATGTTATATGATGTATATTTGGGGTGGGTTGTCACAAAGGGCGATAGTGTCATTTTAGTATAGTTAGAATCCTTAATCGCAATTTTGGTTTAATATTATATATATTTCACTTTCTTATGATTTCATAAGTCGGTTTCTCATTTTGGTCTGTGTGAGTGTGCCGAGAGTTAAGAGAGAAAGCAGAAGTTACGATCTATTAGGGCCATAGAAGGGGTTCGATTGAAGCAATTGAGGTATGTGTTTCTCTTCAAATTATGTTTCTAGTAGTTAGTACTAGATTCCTATCGGTTTAGAATTTAGAAATCCTTGATTCTGAGTTGGTGTAATTTGAATCTGGGTTCGAACAATTGTCCTGATTCTTTGGTTTCCGGATTCGAATTACCCTGATTCCAGTGTTTTTTGGGTAAGATATTTTCCGAATGATGTCCGGGTTTGATTATCGGATTCTCGTTGTCCGGACCGGTAGTATTCGGATTATTAGGAGTTCCGGGTAAGTTCCGGATGGGTTCCCGGGTGGTTTATCCGGATAGTTCCCGGATTCTTTGCATTTCCCGGATAATAATTTAATCACATCCGGATCACATATCCGGAAGCTTTCTGACTTCTCATAGTTTTAAAAAAAATCTCAGGGTGCTGCCCCGTGCTAAGTCGCCGAAGAGGGACCTTTGTGAATGTTTTCTGGGTAAGGGTATGATAGGCTTATTTAGGATTCTCAACCTGTCGAGTAGTTTTATGTGGTAATTGGTTATGTATTTGGTGTAATTCAGATTGGTGAAGTTTGTGGAAAAAGTAAGGATCTGGCAAGTTATCAAAAGTAGGTGATAATTGCGTTATTTCTTCAGGTGAGTTTTACTTTAATCATTTTCAAACTGGAGAATATATATATATATACTGAATGAGAATGTGGTAGGTAGTGTGATGATGTGCTTATGATTGAAATATGATATATTGAGGTGTATGTTATATTTATGAGCATTACACTAAACGATTGCACGTTGGCTGGACTTAGGGTCGGTGGAGTTTGTTTGTACGGAGGGACAGCGGATAGCGGAGTTGGCTGTATTTTAGTGCAGCGGAGTAAATTGATTAGTTGGTTTAGCGCAACAAACTAATATGACAATGTGAAAGATTTGTACATAATGCATAAGAGTCATGATTGGTATGGTAATACTTATTATATATCATTGTTTTTACATAATGATTACTAAACTGACACGGATTTTCTCACTTAGACTAATAGGTCTAACCCTCATTTTGTTTACAAAAATATGCATTCCAGGTCAAGGAACGTTTAAAGGCAAAGGCAATGATAAGATGTAATGTGCTTACGAAGTTTGCGTATCTATGATAATTTCTAAAGATCATTTTGTATGGATAGTTTTTGTGGATTGTAATGTAATATATTAGCAAAAAGTTTGTACTGATATATGTAATGTACAGTTTTGGGACGATTCAGACCTTATATGATATAATATATATCATTGTTATCTTATACAAGTGATGTAAATTGTATTATATGATCTATGTTTGGGATGGATTGTTACAATTACTAATGTTCTCAAAAAACCTAAGCTCTAGAGAACAAAAACAAGAGAAATTATTAGGGCTGAAAAGCTTGATTTTATTCAAAAACGTACTAAGCATTTTATAGCCTTTACAAAACAGAAAGATGAGAAAATCAAGCATTTTATAGGTAGTTCTTTGCTTTTAAGTCTTTAAGCTTTGCTACATTCTGAAGATATTGCTTCATGGGCTAGGGGATGTTGGTTCATGGTAACCATCGTGGACCACACTCCAATACTCCTTCGAGCATAGCAAGTTTTCAATAATCAAACTCTAGTAATCATAATCTCCATCGAATTAATGTTGGCACACATGGGGCTGTGAAATTACTTGATTCAGTATCGATCTTTCACTCAATTTCTTTCTCGCACTCATGGGGTTGTTTATCTCACACACTGTGTTGTTTCTCACACTCCAATTTTGCTCCGATAACAAACGTAGAACATACGCTAATATTATATGTTTTTTCAATAATTGTGAATTTGAAGATTGAGTCTATGATTGTTTCTCGAGGAATAATGGCAATCAATATGGTCTGTATCTCCTCAAAGCAGCTGAATTTGAAGTGGAATAATTTGAGAATGTTACAAGTAGGTCACTATAATCCAAGTAGGTTGTAATCAAGCAGGTGCTGCTAAACTGCTAGTGAAACTATGACTGAAAACTGGAATTGCAAAATTAGCAAAATTTGGTTGAAGAGATATGAAAGGGTTCGGCGGAGGCATAAATGGTAGGGTAGGAGTCCCATGGCTCTGCTGTGGTACGAAGCTTGTAAAAAAACTTCAACAATGCAAGATTTAATTTCTTCGGATCCTGAGTTCCTCTCTTCCATCACTAAATCTCTGCATCGCTTTTGCAACTTTGGGTTGGAATTTCTCCAGCTCAACAATAGGTAACATATAGTTGGCGATACATCACATATTCGAGTTTTAGGGTTTTTTACTTATGCGTTTGGGGGTTTGGACGATTTTTGGAAGCTAGGGTTTTAGTTGTAAAAATAATTAAGAAATGTATATGCTTTAATGACGTTTATTGTGAACCTTTCTCTAAAGGCATCCATTAGTTACAATTTGTAGACATTCTTTAAAGGTTTACTTTATGTACATATAATCAAATGGTTTTTATGAGATTGAAGAGGTTCCCCGATATTAAGTTTTAAATGTTTTGACTTTCCATGTATGACATGTACATATATATGTTAAATTAGTACAATTATCCTAAACTGATAGAACAAACCCAAATGATACCTTCATGTGGATTCCCTCTCTCTGGAAATGCAACGAACATTGATGATATGAACATCTTGCTCTTGGTAAGTAAGCTAAATGGGAAATAAAGAATGGAAAAGTAAACACAAATCAACAGTAATGCAAAATAAAAAATAAAATAGAACGAGAAAGAAAAATTTGTTGATTACCTTGTTCGACGAGCTGCCACATCAAAAACCCTTATATACTTCCGTCATCCATCAAAGAAAACGAATTATAAAAAACTACTATGCATCAATATTAAAAGTCTATGTGCAGAAGTTAAAGGCATAAGATAAAAATGTTTAGTGAGCTAAGCTAGAATCTCATTAAGTAAACTACTACACTTCGATGTGGGACAAAAGTCTACTGTCTAGATATTGGTTCTATGACTATATCGACAACTATTCGATGTGGGATATAAAATACGAATAAGTATATTCAATTTTATGTGCCCTTTTTGTAGTGTCTAATATCATAATTCGCACAAGAACCATTGGTATTTATCATCGATACCAAAACATGCATTGTATATTCTATACCATTTTGAGTTACCGAATTGGTATCGACTTGTATGCAATTTGATCATTTTGGTACAATCATGTTCTTAAAAAACCCATATATTTGGTCAAATGTGTCATTGTACTAACTTACCTAACGAACATCGGGTCATAGGCAATCATGACATCATTTTTTTAAAATCTTGTTCTTAGAAGAACCATACGTCTAACCAAACGTGTCATTATACATAAGCGAAAATAGAGGTTAGAAACCCAAGAATACGGGTATATTTTGGAATGAAACCATGTTCAACAAATGAGATGTACCAAAGTCCCATAATGTAAGTGATGCAATAAATCCTAAACAACATTATATGACGTATAAATGACATCCATAATGCTACCATATAATCAAAGAATGCAATGAAAACAATGAAATGATGGATGTTTTACTATCACAAATTCTGTAGGTATGATTGCTTACATCCACAAGGAGAGATGGATACTCTTAAACTTATAACCAACTTAAGAACTTAAAATTCATATTAAAAATTAGAGAATCTAATGCAAACCATGAAGATGTAAAAAGAAACTAATATAATCAAAAACTATGAAATCAATTTAAGAAAATATTGAATGAGATAATTACATTACAAAAATACATGAGAGGATTAACCTCGTCTACTCCACAACTAATGAATACCCCTTAGTGACACTATTTTATGGTCACTAACACTTCCAAATTATTGACTATCATTTTCTAGTGATCACTAATACATCCAACTTACTAGAATTCTCGAACTAATGAACCCACTTAATGGCACGACCATTTTTTTAGTAATTGACCTTTAATTTTGTGCTCACCATTATTAGTGATGAAACGCAAAGTCATGAGAAAATATAGTCATTAAATTAGATTTACTGATGTAGAGCGCCTCGCAACCCGGTACGAAGAACAAATGGACCAAGCGAAATGAAACCGCAACAACAGGGACTTACGCGGTTTAGCGCGCGACTTGCAACCCGCGGCATAAACCGCGTAACCCTCTGGAGGAGTAATCGAACAGAGACATCCGCGGCTTATAACCCGCGGCCTAAACCGCGCGGTTCCTCCAGAAGGCCCTATCAGCTATTTCCTTTTTTATTGCTTTCTAGTTATGTTCCAATAAGGGTTCTTTCTATTAGAGATTGACACCAATAATAGTTTCCTTAATTATCTTGTCTAGCTTAGTATAAATAGGCTTATTAGGTTTCATTGTTTCTCAATTTCAGTTTATCAATTAATATCAGTTCTTGACATTCAAGACTTTTAGCTACTTTCCGGGTTTACGTTTGTAAACTTGCTAATTTCAAAGCTCGACGCTTGTCGATCCGTTCCACGCATAATCCTACTGCGTCAGTTGGTATCAGAGCACAGACTTACCTGTCTCTTCACCTTCAAGATGGAAGACCAACCTCCACCACCACCGGTTACGAGAGTAGAATTCGAAAGGTTAGAAGCGGCTGTTACCGCACTAACAACTGCAGTCACCGCCCAGCTCAACGTCAACAACAACACCCACCCAAGACGAGAGAGGTACGAGGGCCGTCATCGACCCCAACCCGGTGGCCGACGTCACCCGGTCACCAGTTCTAGTTCCGACTCCGAATCCGACGGAGATGTGGAACCGCCACGGAGAGACCCCGATTACTGAATGAAAGCCGATATTCCCTACTTCTATGGGAATATGGGTGTTGAAGAATTTTTGGATTGGCAAATCGAAGTCGACCGTTTCTTCGACATCATGGAAATCCCCGAACACAAACAAGTCAAGATAGTAGCTTTCCGCCTGAAAAGCACCGCAGTCGTGTGGTGGGATAAGTTGATAGCCCAACGGCAACGACGACGGAAAGGCCCGGTACGTTCATGGAGAAAAGTAAAACAACTTATGGCCGAGCGATTCCTACCGGAAGACTACGAGCAAATCTTGTACAAGATGTACTTGGATTGCTCCCAAGGATCGAGAACCGTAGCCGAATACACCACTGATTTCATTCGCCTCTCCGAACGGAATGAGATCGGCGAAACCGAAGGCCAAAGAGTTGCACGCTACATTAACGGCCTCAAAGGTTCGATACAAGATAAAATCGGACTTCAAACCGTTTGGAAAGTAACGGAAGCATCAAGCCTAGCCATGAAGGCCGAGCTAATGGAGAAAACCACTCGAGCCATATCCTATCGCCGTTACACCACACCGACTCCCACCGAAGCCACCAATTCCGCATCTGATAAAGGAAAAGGTATCGCATCGAGTTCATCCGCTCGCGACACCAATCCACCACGAAACTCTACCAGGTCCCAAAGCAAACCCGACACACCAAAACCATCCAACCCCTACGCCAAACCGACGGGATCTAAATGTTACCGTTGTGGCCAACCGGGCCATAGATCCAATGAGTGCTCCAACCGAAGAACAGTCGGTCTCGTAGATGAAGACGAAGGCGAAGAGGAAGACGAGTATAAAGGAGTTGACTTTGCGGAAGAAGAATCCAAAGAAAAAGGGTAAACATCGTACTCCAAAGGGTCCTTCTCTCTCCAAAGGAAGAACCTTTTCCGCACCTATTGCTCCATCAACAAAAAAGTTTGCAACTTGATTGTGGACAACGGGAGCTGCGAGAATCTGGTGTCCAAAAAGCTAGTAGATTACCTTGATCTACCAACCCAACCGCACGACGCCCCCTATTCCCTCGGGTGGGTAAAGAAAGGGCCGCAAGCTCGTGTGACTCAAGCGTGCAAAGTGCCTATCTCCATAGGCAAATACTACAAAGAATATGTCCTTTGCGACGTCCTCGACATGGACGCTTGCCACATCTTACTCGGCCGACCATGGCAATACGACAATGACGTTACCTACAAAGGAAGGGACAACGTGATGATATTCCTCTGGGGCGACCGTAAAATCGCCATGTCACCCGTGGCTAGCTTTCACAAGGCCCCGGAAAAGAAAGGTGATAACGTCCTAATCATCACCTCCGACGAACAACTCCTTGAGAACGACTTCAAGGAGACCCAACTCTTCTGTCCCATAGTCGTGAAAGGCTTAATGAGCGCCGAAAAGATCAACGAATAAATCCCGGAAGAAGTCAACGAGATACTTAAAGACTTCACGGAGCTAATCTCCGACGACCTCCCACCGGAACTACCGCCTATGAGAGATATCCAGCATCAAATAGACCTAATCCCGGGTGCAAATCTGCCAAACCTTCCTCACTACCGCATGAGCCCCAAAGAAAACGAAATCTTAAGGGAACAAGTTGAAGATCTATTAAGAAAAGGGTTTATCCGCGAAAGCCTAAGCCCTTCTGCAGTCCCCGTTCTTCTTGTGCCAAAGAAAGGTAATCAATGGTGAATGTGCATTGACAGTCGCGCCATCAATAAAATCACCATCAAGTACCGATTCCCCATTCCCCGCTTGGAAGATATGCTAGATGAACTAGCCGGCTCAAAGTTATTCTCAAAAATCGACCTTCGCAGCGGCTATCATCAAATCCGAATCCGACCCGGCGACGAATGGAAAACCGCGTTCAAAACACCATTCGGGCTTTATGAATGGTTAGTCGTGTCATTCGGAACTTCTAACGCTCCTAGCACGTTTATGAGGACAATGAACCAAGTCCTCCGCCCGTTCATCGGCTCGTTTGTAGTAGTATACTTCGACGATATACACATCTATAGCCGAAACAAAGCGGACCACCTCACTCATCTCCGCCAAATCTTGACCGTGCTCCAAGAAAACAAGTTCTATGTCAACCTCAAGAAGTGTACTTTCTGCACCAACAAACTCCTATTTCTAGGATTCGTTGTTAGAGAATCCGGTATAGAGGTAGACGAAGACAAGGTCCGTGCGATAAAAGAATGGCCGACTCCCAAAACCGTGTCCGATGTTCGAAGCTTCCACGGTTTGGCAACATTCTACCGGCGGTTCGTGAGAGATTTCAGCACCATCACCGCACCAATGACCGAATGTCTGAAAAAAGGAAAGTTCCAATGGGGACCCGACTAAGACAAAAGCTTCGCCGAGATCAAACGCAAGTTAAGCTCCATACCGGTACTCGCCCTACCCGACTTTGACAAGGTATTTGAAGTTGAATGTGACGCAAGCGGTATAGGAGTAGGAGCTGTCCTCTCCCAAGAAAAGCGTCTCATCGCCTTCTTTAGTGAGAAACTAAGTGATGCTCGTCAAAAGTGGAGCACCTATGATCAAGAGTTCTACGCCGTCTTCCGAGCTTTAAAACAATGGGAGCATTATCTCGTGCAGAAAGAATTCGTCCTCTTTACCGACCATCAAGCCCTCAAGTTCATCAATAGCCAAAAGACGGTAAGCAAAATGCACGCACGATGGGTAAGCTACCTCCAGAAATTTCCCTTCGTCATCAAGCACAAATCCGGAGTCCTCAATCGAGTGGCCGATGCCTTGAGTAGACGTGCCACACTTATGATCACGCTAGCCCATGAGATCGTCGGATTTGAGGTCCTAAAGGATCAATACGAAGAAGATGTTGATTTCCAGGATATTTGGAATAAATGCAACACGGGCACACCGATGGAAGACTACTACATCCACGACGGCTACCTCTTCAAAGGTAACCAACTTTGCATCCCTAACTCTTCTCTTCGCGAAAAACTTATCCGAGATTTACATGGAGGAGGATTAAGCGGCCATCTCGGCCGCGACAAAACCATCACGAGTGTCCTCGACCGCTATCATTGGCCGCACCTAAAACGAGATGTGGGGGCAATTGTTCGCAAATGCTATGTTTGCCAAGTGGCAAAAGGCTAATCCCAAAACACCGGTCTCTACTTACCATTACCGGTTCCCGATGACATTTGGCAAGATCTATCAATGGATTTCGTCTTGGGACTACCCCGCACTCAACGCGGAGTCGACTCTATTTTTGTAGTAGTCGACCGTTTCTCCAAGATGACACACTTTATTGCTTGCAAAAAGACAGCCGACGCAAGCAACATTGCCAAACTATTCTTCAAAGAAGTAGTCCGTCTACATGGGGTTCCGAAGACCATTACTTCTGATCGTGACACCAAGTTCTTAAGCCACTTCTGGATTACCCTTTGGCGCCTATTTGGAACCACACTAAACACCGCTCACCCCCAATCGGATGGCCAAACCGAGGTAACTAATCGCATCTTAGGCAACATGCTTCGAAGTGTTTGTGGAGACAAGCCTAAACAATGGGACCTTGTTCTCCCACAAATCGAATTCGCCTATAACAGTGCTTCCCACACGGCAACGGGATGCTCGCCATTTTCCTTGGTCTATACATCGATTCCCAAACATGTCGTCGACTTAGTCAAACTCCCACAACTCCCGGGTACTAGCCTCGCCGCCAAAAATATGGCTAAGGATTTCCAAACCATCAAATAAGAGGTCAAATCCAGACTTGAACTCACGGGCACAAAGAACAAAACCGCCGCCGACTTGCACCGCCGCCGCAAAACTTTCGAGGTAGGCGATGACGTCATGGTTTTCTTGCGTAAAGAACGTTTTCCCGTTGGAACTTACAAAAAGCTACAACCTCAGAAGTATGGTCCATTCAAAATTTCACGGAAAATTAACGACAATGCCTACGTAGTCACACTCCCCGACTCTTTCCATATCTCGAACACCTTCAACGTCGCGGATATTTATGACTACCACCCGGATGATGGATCTTTTTCTGATGAGAACTCGGGGTCGAGTTCTTCGGAAGTGGAGGAGACTGATGTAGAGCGCCTCGCAACCCGGTACGAAGAACAAATGGACCAAGCGAAACGAAACAGCAACAACAGGGACTTACGTGGTTTAGCGCGCGACTTGCAACCCGCGGCATAAACCGCGTAACCCTCTGGAGGAGTAATCGAAAGAGACATCCGCGGCTTCTCCCGCGGCTTATAACCCGCGGCCTAAACCGCGCGGTTCCTCCAGAAGGCCCTATCAGCTATTTCCTTTTTTATTGCTTTCTAGTTATGTTCCAATAAGGGTTCTTTCTATTAGAGATTGATACCAATAATAGTTTCCTTAATTATCTTGTCTAGCTTAGTATAAATAGGCTTATTAGGTTTCATTGTTTCTCAATTTCAGTTTATCAATTAATATCAGTTCTTGACATTCAAGACTTTTAGCTACTTTCCGGGTTTACGTTTGTAAACTTGCTACTTTCAAAGCTCGACGCTTGTCGATCCGTTCCACGCATAATCCTACTGCGTCATTTACTGATTTACATGAAGAAAAAATGTCCATAAGAATTACTTGGTGACCAAATTTTAGTTTTTTTTTGTGCGTAAATTTATATTAATGACCAAAAATTAATGACAACATTTGTCATCATTACCGAGGTCATAACTATTGACCAAACTAAAACTATATGTAGTTGCTAAAATTTTGGTAACTAATACATATTAATTAGTTAGTTATGCATAGTTACATATACACATACATACAACCAAATAGACATGTACTTATACTTGCATAACTTTATGTACACATACATATATAATGTGTGTATGTATTATTTATGTATTATACCAAAAAATGGGACACTTTTACATTTTCTAAATGGTCGTTAAATACAGCAAATTACCTTGACAGATTTTCGAAAGAATAATTTAACCCTTTAATGACGTCTTTCTAGGGATATAGCCTCGCCCCACCAAGGCCAAGGACATCCTAATTTGGCAGTTGGCACTCAATTTTCTCATGAAAAAAGAGGTTTGGTAGAGTTAGCCCATAGGGATCAATTATAAAAGGAATTTCTTAACCAAAGTTAATTTTAATAACTCTCTTTTCTCTTGAAGACACATACACACAAACACCGGAACTACCTTATGAAGAAATTAAGGAGGTTGCTCTATAAATACTAAGGTAGAATTGCATAAAAAGGATAACTAATAAAAAATAACGTTGTCCCTAAACATGCGAACCAACTCATACTTACCCCAAACTAAAAAATGTAACATAAAAAAAAATCCTAAATCTTAATTTACAACTAATAACTAAAAATAAAACTTACCCGAACCATTACTGTTAGTCCCATTAACAAGCAAACAATTCAAGTAATCATTAGAGAATAGTAACAAGATGAGATATAAAAAAAGGTTTGTGTATTTTATTCATTTTGAAAGAGAACTACCTAGAGAGAGAATGGTTCTCTCTCTAGAACACACACTTACACCATAAACCTACATTGTGAATGACCTCTTACCCTACAATTACACACACAAGACCTTATATACTCCTTTGTTACACACTTAATCCCAAGCCCATATTTCCTTGACCCAAGCCCATATTACAAATATAAACCATTTACAAAACTATCATATAATTAGGACATTTTGTGTCCTAACATTCTCCCCCTTATAGTTTTGTAAAGGAATCACCCTTCTCGAAAGATATTCAGATCTTCAGCTCCTCTCTTCCTTGATTTCTTTAGAAAACCATAGCGATGCAATTCTTCAAATGTAGTCTAGGCTCCCCCTTGAAATAAGCTCTTACTCTTTATATTTCATCCTTGAAAAACCGGATTCGATGTGCGCCATAACCTCGACTAAGTGCACGAAAAACATCTTTAAAAATGTAGAAACTCAAGCTCGTTCCAATAAGTCCACAAGAAAAATAACAAACAAGTTGTTGCGTGACAAACCAAAGTGCAATCTTAGTTTATAACACCAAATACATCGATAAACCGCGAGTTGAATAGGAATTCGACTTAAGAGATTGATTCGGATTTGCTCGAAGGAGGAAACATAATGAAGCACACACTACAAGGTAGGGGTTAGAAGAACCAAACAAGTAACATTGTTCATCAACTATAGAAAAATGTTCATCTCCAAAATACTTCAGAACACTGAATGATGAAAATCCAAAACTTCAATCTTCAAGAAATAGTTGAATGATTATAAGCACTCAAAAGTCTGAATCACAACCAAAGCACCAGAACAATGATTGCAAGCACTCACAATTCTGATTGATCAAGTTAAAAATGATTAAGAGCACTAAAAGTTCTATCATTGTCAACAAAACTCCAGAATAATGATTGAAAATGCTCAAACGTCTAATCCAATCCAATCAAAGACTGAATTCCAACACCCACCTTCTGAAAATCTTGACAAACTTGAGCTCTTTCAAACATTGACAGTTGCTAGAAGTATGTGACAAACTAAATATAAGAATGATGTCACACACGCTTTATGCTAAAATTCCATGAACAATGCCCCCCCCCCCTCCTGAGACTTAGCATGGGGGTTCCGCTAAGCACCAATTCAAGTAATCAATAGCGGATAGTAACAAGATGAGATATAAGGAAAGGTTTGTGTTTTTTATTCATATTGAAAGAGAACTACCTAGAGAGAGAATGGTTCTCTCTCTAGAACACACACTTACACAATAACCCTACATTGTGAATGACCACTTACCCTAGAATTACACACAAAAGGCCTTATATACTCCCTTGTTACACACTTAAGCCCAAGCCCATATTTCCTTGACCCAAGCCCATATTACAAATATAAACCCTTTACAAAACTATCATATAATTAGAACATTTTGTATCCTAACAATTACAGATTGTGTATTTTTATTACCCACAAACTACCATTGCTATCAGCACTAATCTATAGATCTCTCCTCCATCAACAATTAAGCAGCGTCAAAACGAAGAAGACACATTTGGTGATGATACTTTATCTTCTTTAATTCCAGAACAAAACTTCATTATCAATTATCATGTAAATAAAGTTTCGCTTACATAATTAATTTGATATACATTTATATAAATTCTTCATATAACTGATGGGGTTTTCATGTTCATGAAGATTAAACCGTGTGAATGAATTCTAACGGAGCAACTTTGCCGATGAAGAAAAAGGAGCAAGAATATTGAAGCATCACTAAAATAGAAATACGAACTTGTGGATCTGATAAGATTAATGTGCCTTTACTACGAGGAGAGGACGTGTGTTTTTCTGGAGGAAATTGTAACGTCCCAACTTCATAACATGCATTCAACTAGAAAATAAGCATTCACATTACATGAATATCTTGTCTTTACATCATCAATAAAGTGATCTAAATAAAATTGATAGCGGAAGACCCTACGTCCACAACTGAGATTCTATCTATAGTCATCATTCAAAATCTTGGAGTCGCTATGAGCTCCACATCTTTCTTGTCTCCATCTAATTCTTACTAGAATTTCCCACTGTACGCTTACCTGAAAATGGTTTAGTTTTTGAAAAGAGAGGGTTAGACCAAAAGGTCTAGTGAATTCCCTCCATAAACATTTATCACAGTATAAAGATCATTTCATAAAGAAAATACTTTCACATCTTTCTCATAACATCATCCAAGGTTAAACACGGGGTTCAGGGGATTGCATAAGCTACTCCGATCGGGGCCTAACGGACACCCTCTCGTGTACGCCGGAATCCAAATGGACTCCCCGTTCCTTCATGTAGGAGAAAACGAATTCCAACCTACAAGCTAACCTCCATATGCCCAAGGGATCAGAGATCCCAAGGTACCCTGGCCCCACCGTGCAACCGACTCCACATAGCATACACATACATTTGAAACCATATGCATGAAAACTTTAAACATCTTTCATTTGTATGTAAACATGTAAATCATGAAAGCATGCATAACTTTTATAAATCAATTCATGCTCGATAAAGGAACCATATTCAGTAAAAATGGTACGTCATAAAAAGGAGTGAGAGAACTCACCTTTGATTATCGTAGAACGCACTTCTTATATACCTCCCAGCTAAACCAGTCGAACACCTAAGGGCATTAGATTCGGATCAGATTAAACGGCTCAAACCTACTGTCCAGCACACACTTTCCGGGTACCAACCTGTCCGGACACCAAGACTGTCCGGATACCCATACTATCCGAATACCAAGACTGTCCGGATACCCATACTATCCGGATACCAAGACTGTCCGGATACCCATACTATCCGGATACCAAGACTTCCCGGATACACCTTCTTTCCGGATACTGCACCCGGTAACTCAACCTACCCGGAAAATCACCCACCCGGGAACTACCATCCGTATCTGGAAACTACCATAAAACTTCACCCGAAACTAGCATCCGTATCCGGAAACTACCATGATCATCACGAACTGATGGTGTCCGGATACGACTGATGTTCGAAATTAGCAAACTAAAAGTGATCGTTAACTCAAATTTCTACCATAAATTCGATTAGACAACCCTAAGGGTTGATTCACCAATCTAAACATCCACTTAATCCATCTTTTACTCCCTTAAATCGATTACCAAGCCAAAAAACCCATAAAACCCATTTTAAAGGAAAGATGGTGAAAACTCAAAGAATCATCCAGAAAAATCTTAGGAATCCATACCAATAAGAAAGAAAAGTACTGCAATGATCAGGAGAACGGATTCAGAAAGTATTACCTTGCAGATTCTTCCTTAATTCCTCCTTTTCTCTTGATTTCTTCTCAAACCCTTCTTTCTTTCTCTTGTTCTCTCTTAGCCGCCAACACCAACACCAAATACTGATTTGTGAAGTGAGGGATGCTCTAGGGATTTGTGCCCTACACCTCTTTCACCAAATGACAAACAAGTCCCTCAACAATACTTTCATTTATTTCACTTTGACCACCAAACTCTAAAACCCACTAGAATTTGGGTTGTTACAACACCCCCCCTTAAAAGAATTCCGTCCCTGGAATTCCTCATTGGAAGAGGTGTGGGTATCTTTCTTTCATCTCCGACTCCAACTCCCAGGTCGCCTCCGGACCCTTGTGGTGTCGCCAATGTACCTTAACCAGTTTAGTCTCCCTGTTCCGTGACTTCCTTACCTTAACATCCGTGATTGCTTCAGGTTCCTCTACAAAATTCAACTTTTCGTCCACCTTAATGTCATTTAACGGAACCGCTTTTGCCGCGTCGGCTAAACATTTTCTTAGATTAGACACGTGAAAAGTATTGTGGACACCCCGCAGCTCTTCTGGCAGATCCAACCAATACGCCACTTCTGCGATTCATTCGGTAATGTCGAATGGTCCGATATAACGTGGGCTTAGCTTCCCGCGTTTCCCGAACCGCACCACTCCTTTCCACGGGGATACCTTTAACAGAACAAAGTCCCTAGCCTGAAATTCTATGTCCTTTCGTCTCTTAGCCGCATAGCTCTTTTGTCGGTCGTGAGCGACCCTTAGCCTTTCACGCACTTGAACGACCTTGTCGGAAGTCAGCTGTACCAATTCTGGTCCGGCTAACTGTCTTTCGCCCACCTCGTTCCAACACAACGGTGTCCGACATTTTCTACCATAGAGTGCCTCAAACGGTGTTGCCTTGATGCTCGAGTGATAGCTATTATTATAAGCAAACTCGATTAGCGGTAGGTGCTTTTCCCACGAGCCTTGGAATTCCAAAGCACACGCTCTTAACATGTCTTCTAACGTCTGGATCGTTCTCTCACTCTGACCGTCGGTCTGAGGATGATAAGCGGTACTCATCTTAATCTGCGAACCCATTTCTCTTTGGAAGCTCCTCCAAAACATGGAAGTAAACCTGCTATCTCGGTCACATACAATCGACGAGGGCACACCATGATGGGTTACGATCTCGTCGATGTACAACTTTGCTAACCGCTCTAACGAGTAAGACTCTCGTATAGGTAAGAAGTGTGCCAACTTTGTGAGACGATCCACAATCACCCATATAGCGTCAAAACCCTTTGGAGTCTTAGGCAAGTGGGTTACGAAGTCCATCGTAATTTGGTCTCTCTTCCACATAGGAATTTCTAACGACTGGAGCTTCCCATACGGTCGTTGGTGCTCGATCTTTACTCGTGAACACGTCATACAGGTCTCTACAAAGTGAGCCACGTCCTTCTTCAATCCGGGCCACCAGTAGTCTCGTCGTAGATCTCCGTACATCTTGTTAGTTCCGGGGTGGATCGTGTACTTCGATTTGTGAGCTTCTTCGAGAATCAGCTTTCGGAGCTCTCCGAGTTTCGGAACCCAGATTCTCCCATTCAGACATTTCACCCCTCGACTATCTTCCACTAACATGGACGCTTGCCCTACCATTCTCTCCTTCTTAAGATTTTCGGTTTCGAGCGCTTCAACCTGACATTTCTTTATTTCAGCTAACAGATTGAATGTGACCTCAGCCCTCATGGCCACAATCCTGGGGGTTTCACTTCGTTCCTTACGGCTCAAAGCGTCCGCCACCACGTTTGCCTTCCCCAGATGATATTCGATCTTACAGTCGTAGTCGGTCAACAATTCAATCCATCTCCTTTGGCGCATATTCAGCTCTTTTTTATCAAAGAGATGACATAAACTCTTATGGTCCGTGAAGATCTGGCACTTCGTCCCATACAGGTAATGTCACCAAATCTTCAGGGCAAAAACCACTGCCGCCAATTCTAAATCATGCGTAGGATAACTGTTAGGACACAAAATGTCCTATTTATAAGATAGTTTTGTAAAGGGGTATTAATTGTAATATGGGCTTGGGTTATGTTATATGGGCTTGGGCTTAATAGTGTAACAAGGGGGTATATAATGTTTAGTGTGTGTAATTAGGGTTAAGTTTTGTCATTGCAATGTAGCCTCCTTGGTGTAGTGTGTGTTCTAGAGAGAGATCCATTCTCTCTCTAGGTTGCTTTCATCTTGAATAATACACCACTATCATTATCTATCTTCTTGTTACCAATCTATCAATATATGAATCGTTGCCTTGTTAAAATGGGACTAACAATAACGAGTCTCGTGATCCTTTAACTGCCGGGAGGCATAGGCGATCACCTTACCTCGTTGCATGAGTACGCAACCCAAACCAAGCTTCGAGGCATCGCTGAAAACCACAAAAGCGTCCGAGCCATCCGGTGGTGACAACACCGGTCGAACACCTAAGGGCATTAGATTCAGATCAGATTAAACGACTCAAACCTACTGTCCAGCACACACTTTCCGGGTACCAACCTGTCCGGACACCAAGACTGTCCGGATACCCATACTATCCGGATACCAAGACTGTCCGGATACCCATACTATCCGGATACCAAGACTGTCCGGATACCAAGACTTCCCGGATACACCTTCTTTCCGGATATTGCACCCGGTAACTCAACCTACCCGGAAAATCACCCACCCGGGAACTACCATACGTATCCGGAAACTAGCATAAAACTTCACCCGGAAACTAGCATCCGTATCCGGAAACTACCATGATCATCACGAACTGATGGTGTCCGGATACGACTGCTGTTCGAAATTAGCAAACTAAAAGTGATCGTTAACTCCAATTTCAACCATAAATTCGATTAGACAACCCTAAGGGTTGATTCACCAATCTAAACATCCACTTAATCCATCTTTTACTCCCTTAAATCGATTACCAAGCCAAAAAAACCCATAAAACCCATTTTAAGGGAAAGATGGTGAAAACTCAAAGAATCATCCAGAAAAATCTTAGGAATCCATACCAATAAGAAAGAAAAGTACTGCAATGATCAGGAGAACGGATTCAGAAAGTATTACCTTGCAGATTCTTCCTTGATTCCTCCTTTTCTCTTGATTTCTTCTCAAACCCTTCTTTCTTTCTCTTGTTCTCTCTTAGCCGCCAACACCAACACCAAATACTGATTTGTGAAGTGAGGGCTGCTCTAGGGATTTGTGCCCTACACCTCTTTCACCAAATGACAAACAAGTCCCTCAACAATACTTTCATTTATTTCACTTTGACCACCAAACTCTAAAACCCACTAGAATTTGGGTTGTTACAGAAATGCTTCACCAGAAGATGGTCGGTGAGGAACACAACACCACCGCTATCGTTGGTACAAAAGAAGAACTTCAGTCGTGTTTTGTCGGCGTGAATAACATCGCAAGCATCGATATCATATGCAAGAACTACCGGAGTCGACCTGCAACCATGTGTGGCTTCCATGATGCCACTTGTGCATGTTTTGGTGTGTGATAGGAAGGTTAAGATCTGTCCGATTTGTGGTGTTTTGAAAACTGAGAGTTTCATGATAAATCTGTCATGACCTGTTTTATTTTCCTTTCTTTTCTACAATTCTTGTTGTGATGTATCACATTAGGTATCATAGTGTTATCACAATGGTTATGTGTGGTCTAAGACCTGTATCAGAACCGGTCATCCCATACTCATAATGGTATCACAATGTATCACGATGGGTATCAAAGTAGGTTTGTGTCTTACCGTTCAAAGTTTTTGGGTATCACAACAGGTATCACAGTGGTGTACCTTGAAACAGGTTTGGCCGGAGTAAGGTTCGTCAGAGGGAGGAGAGAGAAGATAGATTTACAAAAAGACTAATAATTTGCCCCTAAATATTATCCATATTTTTTTAAAATTAATGAATAATTACCAAAATTAATATTTTTAATAATAGTCATAGATTATTGATAATGTGTAGTAGATTGGATCTCACGGTTATCACAAACAATCATGTATTTGTTGCACCCCATACAAGTCATGTATTTGTTGCACCCCTTACAAACCAATGTGTAGATTATTGATAATGTGTAGTAGATTATTGGTTAATGTGTAGTACATTATTGGTTATCACGTATATATATAGGACACAAATCAAATATAAGTCATGTATTTGTTGCATCCCTTACAAACCAGTGTGCATATATGCATAATCTGAGATGCATATATGCATTATCCCATATGAATGTATATCGGTTATATGTATATTCTTGCACGTATGCATATGCACATTGTTCACATATGTGCACCGGTTGTTCACATATGCACACTGTGGTTTGTAAGGTGTGCAACAAATGCATGGTTTGCATTTTACAGAGCCTCTCTCTCTCTCTCTATATATATATATATATATATAAATAAATATAGAACACGTTATTATCATAGGCCAACTCTAGTCGATATGCTTTATGAAGAGGTTAATGATTTAGGAGCATCATCTTTTGATGGTAGCTCTATTGTGGAATGGAATATAGATGGACATTCCGAATATTAGGTTTTATTAAGACTTCATTATATGACTACTATGTATGCAACTGCATGCCGTATTAAAGGTAACAATGATGTAGAAATAGTTAAAGCCATTATACAAGGCTTTACATGCCAACTAAAAGGTTGGTGAGAGTTTCATTTAACTGAGGAAGCTAAACACCATATTATTAGAGCTATTAAAATAGAAAATAATGTAGAACAATTAGATAGTGTTAATACACTAATTTATACTTTGTTAAAGCATTTTGTAGGAAAAACTTCTTTGCAACTTGATAAAACTCAAGAACAATTGATGAATCTTAGATGTGATAACTTATCTCAGTTTAAATGGTATAAAGACGTTTTCTTAGTTAAAGTTATGTCTAGAGAAGATAGTAAGGCCAATTTTTGGAAAGAAAAATTTGTATCAGGCCTTCCAAGCTTATTTGCTGAAAGGGTTAAAAACCGTATTAGACAACAACATAGTGGGGTTATACCCTACCACCTATATACTTATGGTGATTTATCTTCTGAAATTATTGCAGAAGGACTTTGTTTATGTAATGAAATTAAAGTACAGAAACAATTACAAAAAAAAGTTGTTTGGTAAACAAACACTTGAAAATTTTTGTGAACAATTTGGGTTATTTACTCCAGGTCCTTCTAAAAAGGTTTCTAAAAAAGGATTTATAAAATCTTACAAATATTTTAAAAAGAAAAATAATTTTGAAAATGAAAACAACACTAAAAGTTTTAATAAAGAATCAAAGATGCAAACTCCTAAAAGGAGAAAAGGGTACCTATTTGTTATAAATGTAAAACAGCGGGTCACTACGCTAATAAGTGTAAGAAAAAGGATTTAAGTCTTGATATTGAAGATGATTTAAATGAAAATTTAGTACTTGCTCTTAAAGATCTTATTTTAGATTCAGAACAAAAAAAATTGGAAATTTCAGTTATTACTGAAGATGTATCAGAAGATCATACTGATTCAAATAAATCTTCTGATGAAAATTGCGATGGAAATTGTGATTATTATAAAGCTTTATGTAAGGCTAATGGTCTTTATGGTTTAACTAAATATGAAAATCTATTTTTAGATTTAATTTATAAAATAACAGATCCAGAGGCCAAAAGAGAAATGCTTGAAAAATATCTTGAGTCTCACTCTAATAAGAGTAATATTTCTTTGAAAATCTCAAAACACTCATTGATAGAGTAGAAAATGAAGCTTCTACCTCTAATCAGATGCCTTCAATACAAAATGAAGCTAGTATAGGAGATTTGAGGCATGAGGTAAATACTCTTGGTAAAGAGATAGTTCTCCTAAAATCAACTACGGAGAGTGATATAACAGAAGTAAAGACAAGAGTCTCAGCTCTTGAATTAAGACAGCCAAAAAATAAAAAGGATAAAAATTCTCTTACAAAAGAAGAAATAACTTCTTTACATTTTGTTAACATGGTAGATAGAGTTATTACTCATAAATGGCATACACAAGTAACTATAATGGTACATAAAGAATACATATTTTCCACTACAGCTATGATTGATTCAGGTGCAGATTTAAACTGCATTAATGAAGGATTGGTACCTTCTAGGTATTTTGTAAAATCATCAGAAATTTTGAATGCAGCAAATGGCAATAAGCTTTTAGTAAAGTACAAATTACAAAATACTGTTGTTTGCAATAAAGGCTATTGTCTTGAAATGCCATTTATAATGGTCAAAAATCTTTCTCATGAGGTTATTTTGGGAAACCCGTTTTTGCATATGCTAGCTCCTGCTACTTTTTCCACAAATGGGATCACTAGTATTATTAATGGTAAGGAGTTACAATTCAAATTTGTGTCACAACCTCGTTTTCATGAAATCGATATATTACAACGATTAATATCAAGAAAAGAGAAAATTTTAAACTCTTTATCTAAAGAAATTGATTATAGGAAAATTGAACAAAAGACTTCATTACCTCATATGGTTAAAAAAATTGAAGAGTTACAAACTCGAATTGAGAAAACTTTATGTTCTGATCTTCCTAATGCCTTTCGGGATAGAAAGAAACATATTGTTTCATTGCCTTATGAACCTGATTTCAAAGAAAGTCAGATTCCAACGAAGGCTAGACCCATTGCAATGGGTCCAACGCATTTAGAGATTTGCAAAAAAGAATTAATGAATTACTACTTAAAGGTCTAATTAGGCCCTCCAAGAGTCCATGGAGTTGTTCAGCTTTTTATGTTGAAAATTTTGCTAAATTGGAACAAGGTGTTCCTAGATTAGTTATTGCGCAACGCGGCGGGATGTCATAATTTTTTGTAAATCGGAAATAGGAAATCAATGTAACAATCCTTCATTATAAAAACCAATTTCGACGTTGTATTCTACATATGGATGCATGAACATAAATACATAATGACATGTAGCAAATCCTTGTTAAAACAAAGAAACTTAAATAAAACATTTTATTAAGCAATTCCAAACGACAAAACAAATCCATATCATAATTCTTACAATTCAAATAATACAAGTCTTTTATTATTGAAATAGATATACTCCTAGCCTGATATAAGATGAAAACAAAGAATCCATGTATAAACCCGATTCTTCTAGCTAGAAACATCAATGTTGAATACAAGTTGGTGAAGACTAATTTCACAATATGTTTAATTTGTGTTGATGCTCCAAGCATGGAGCAAAGGCTTATTACACATTACTTCAAGTAGATAGGACCTACATTTGTAAATTAAAGAAGCGATCTTGAGTTTGTCGGGATGTTACACCTCAAGAGGATGATATTGGATAGAATGTTGATGCAACGGGATAAGCTTTTTAAATATCAAAATTTTGCAAGATATCTTTGAAAATTTTGATGGTTCACATGTTGTGTTAAGCATTTTTTGCAATGTAACAGGATGTACCATAAATTATTTGCCCCTATGAATCAAATTCGTATGGTTAAAAGTGATGTCACTTTAATAAACTCATGCAACCATTGAAGGAAGTCTCTAAAACATTATATAAAAATTTACCTTGAATAAACACCAAAGATAGGAAGTGAGTGGATATACACAAATCAAACCAGGCATTCATGTATGTAATATCCCACATTGGTTGGGGAGGGGAACAAAGGTTGCCTAATAAGAGGGACTTGATACCTCCCCTATCAGACTCGTTTTAAAACCGTGAGTCCAGGTGTCTGGACAAAGCGGACAATATCTGGTACGGTTGGCCTGGGATGTTACAGATGGTATCAGAGCCATAGTTTAAGGGATTTAGGTGACCGGACGGGCCTAGACTTAAACTTTGGGAGTAGAAATCACAACTGAGAATCAGGAAATGCGTTTAGAGGGCACTATTGTAGAGATAGGACTAATAGGGAACTGAGGACAGTCATGTAAGGTAAGTTTGGGATTACACCTGGCCAGTGTAATTGCGAGCTTACAGGTACATGTATGTGCTTAATCTACCTTATTGTTCCGAAGCTGTAGTCTTAAGCTAGTTTATTTGTCGTGTTCCAGTAATCTAGAATGTCAGCAAGATCCCTTAAGGTAGATTGAGACCCATTGTTGAGAAGTACCGAGAGAGATCATTTATGATGTGATGTATGTATACAACTTATAGAAGAAATGATGTTTGGAATGTTACGAGCCGTGTAGAGGTAGAATGTGAGATAATTGATCAAGCCAAAAATAGTATGAAATGGTTGAGTAAAGGGGTCGTGGAACGCATGTACAACAAGTTGTTGCAAGGACGAGCGGACGACCACTAGTCGAAGGTAGAGTGTCAATGATAAGTTGCGTGAGTAAAGCGGTTGACCTTGTTAGAGTGAGTAGCCTTCAATTGCAAGTAGAGTTTCATGCATTGCATTCTTATATGTGTTACATGAAATTTTCACGATTAAAGTAAATGTGTAAATATCAATTTTGATCGAAAATGAGTCAGCGTGTGCAAGCATATGTTTAAAGAAAAGGCGATTCCATTTACGTCGCACAATGAAATTTTGAGCTTAGCGATTTGCAAAATATTCCACTCTTTTCATGATAAGTTAAATTGTTGCAAAAAGTCAAGAAAACGTTTGCCTGCAAAGCTTATATAACCAAAATGTGTATTGACATGTCAATGTCACATAAATGAGTGGGGGAGCCAACTGGTTTAATTCGTGTCGAAAAATTCTTTCCGAATTTTTGCCATATAAGAAGATTTTCAATCAATAGATTTCTGTCGTAACAACGTCGTTTTGGTTGAGTAAGATTGAGTTTTTACGGAAAGGTTGCGCGTGAACGATTCTCGAGAATCGTTGTGCAGGGCATTGGAGTTATGAGAATGTTGGGGTCATGTGTACCCAAGTTATTTCCAAGTGTTGTTCTTTAAAATGATAAAAAGTGCGAAATGATTTATTTATCGCGTTGTCATGCATGAAGGCTATGAACTCACTAGGTCGTAGAGTATTACATTTTAAGATAAGGAAGGATTCTGAGAGTGGAGAAGTGTTTGGTATTTGTATTCAAGAAGAGAGGAGGACAGTGGAAGAGTCGGAAGTGGACTTTGGTGTCGGGTGTATGAGGGTCTATACCCTTGTTCGGTGACTGGAAATACAGTCGCCGAGGGACGATTGTGTCCGGAGGAAGGACTAGAAGTCATCAAGGTGTTAGTATTAGCAACTCGTTATGAGTAGTGTGGTGAGGCAGAAATGAAATATCCTCGACGTTGAATAAGAGTTTTAAGGTGATCTAGTAATATTGACGTTGTACGAGTAAGTTTTGAAATGAGGACGACGGGATGTGTAGATGATCATGATATGTTGGAAGAACTAGGTTCTGTTAGGAACCCTTGTTGATGCAAAAGTTAGGAAAGCATCAACAGGTCGACTATTATTATTAAAGTTGACAACCATTTAAAGTGTCTGGAGCTGAAGGCGTTGCCAAAGGGTTGGAAATGGAGAGAATTACCACGGTGTGGGTAAATGTAGGAGGTCGTTCAGGAGAGATGTATTCATGACGATGGAACACCTTGAGTGAGCGTCAGAAATGTGAAAAATTGCTAAGTGGATGAGGGTTTTACTTACGAGGTTTGGACGGTTCGTAAAAGGATGAGGTATTTAGCACAAGCAAAGTGAGTGTATAGATTATATCGATCTGTGCGTAATAACCAAGATTAAATTTGGAAAGTTTTAAGGTCTTGTGGAAAAGTTTAATAAAGCTGAAAGTTGAGGGACTAGATTGCAATAAGGGTTAAGGTATAAAAACCCCATGATTGGCATAAAAACCCTAGTTTTTGGCAATCATGTGGTGGGTTGCGGCTGAGCATTTGAGAGAGAGGAGAAAAAGGGATTTTGGAGTTCATTTGCAAGTGAAGAGGAAGATCATCAATCTTTGAAATCAGAAGAAGGGGTGGAGTTGGGATTCGTTTTCTGCAAGCAATCTTATCAGGTAATTCCAAATCCTAATTCGTATCTGGTTGTTTTGATTATATTGTTGAGTAGCTAGAGAGTTTTCTTATAAAGTGGTAAAAGATACCTTGAGAGAGGGATTAAACACTCTAATCGTGTTTGAGTAGCAATATTTGGTAAGAAATGATTATAGAAGGATTACGAAGTCATTTACTGCTTTGTCATACCGATTAAAGGGATTTGAGTGGATTTTTGCCTCTGATGTTCGTCTCAGCGCCGTATATGGAAAGTCTCAATGTTGAGAGTTTCCGGAAGAGTATCCGGTAAGTCTCAATGTTGAGGGTTTCCGAAGAGTATTCGGTAATTCTAGTATCCGGAAAGTAGGAAGTATCCGGTAAGTGTGAATATCCGATAAGTGTGAATGTCTGGAAAGTATGAGTGTCCGGAAAGTAGAGATGTTCGGAAAGTGTGAGTGTCCGGAAAGTAAACTTGTCCGGAAAGTAGAATTGTCCGGAAAGTTTGATGATCAGCTTATGTGTCTATTCCATTCATTCAGGAAAATCGATTGGAAGACTAGAACAGGTTAGGAAAGAGAAGTAAGAGCACCAGATGAGTTTTTCTAACAAAAATACGTGATCTTACGTGTTTTCCAAAGAAAGTGATTATGTGGAAATGCCATGTTATTTTACATGAATGAAAGTTAATATTTTACTGATCAGGGCATGTTTATGAGCATGATTTATTTACAAGCTTTTACGAACGTTTTCCCATGAAAAGTATGTTCTACTGAAAAGATTATTCAGCAAGATGAAATGAATTGTAAAGTGTTACGGATTTCACGTTTTATAATTATGATGAGCTATGTGTATGTTATGTGAAGTCGGCCTGCACGGTGGGATCTATAGACCTCGGGATCCGATGATCCCTTGGGCTGTTATGAGAAGCTTGTAGGAGGGAATTTATTTCCTTCCTACTCGGATATGTGATGAGATCGTAAGAGGGAATTCATTTCCTTCCTACTTGGATAGAGGGGAGTCTGCTTGGGCCCCGATATGAGGGGAGAGGGGAGTCTGCTGGGGCCCCGATCGCGGTTAGCAAAGTGATCCTTAAACACTGTGCAGTACCATGAATGATGTTTATGTGAAGAATGTGAACTGTTTTATAAAAATGATTTTATAATGTTGATGTACACTGATTATGAAGGGAACTCAATAGACCTCATGGTCTAACCCTCGCTTTTCAAAACTAAAACCTTTTCAGGTAAGCAATTAGTAGGAGGCTCAGGTAAGTGAGCAAGAGCAAGATAGAGTACAGATGCAGCTAGAGACAGTGCAAGTGCATATTGTAGAAGCTAGATTATTCTCAGTTGTGTATAGGTTGTTTCCGCCAACCTAAGCTCTAGATAGATGTAATGAAGTTTTGGGACCCAGTTTTGTAAATCTTATGATGTAATGCTATGTATGTCCTATTGTTTTTAATTTGGGACGTTACAAATGGTATCAGAGCCATAGTTTAAGGGATTTAGGTGATCGGATGGGCCTAAACTTAAAGTTGGGAGTAGAAATCACAACTGAGAATCAGGAAATGCGTTAGGAGGGCACTATAGTAGATATAGGACTAATAAGGTACTGAGGACTATCATGTAAGGTAAGTTTGAGATTCCACCTGGCCAGTGTAATTGCAAACTTACAGGTACATGTATGTACTTAACCTGCCTTATTAACCTGCCTTATTATTCCGAAGTGGTAGTCAGAAGCTAGTGTTTATGTCGTGTTCCAGTACTTTAGAATGTCAGCAATATCCCTGAGGGGTAGATTGAGACCCCTTGTTGGGGAGGTTTCATGAGAAGTCACTTATGATGTGATGTATGTATACATTATAGAGAAGAAATGTTGTATAGAGTGTTATGAGTTGTCTAGAGGTAGCTCTTCGTGAATTCGGAGAGGATGAATGTTTGAGTTTGAGTAAGACTCCTATTTCGGGAGAGTCCCAGTTCTAGAAATCATGGGATAGATCAGTCAGGATGGTAAGGAAGGATAGTGTCGAAATCTTGAAAGTGTCAATGGAGCCCTGACTTCGTAGTCGAGCTTTTCAATGGCAAGATAATGAAATAAGATACCTATAGTGAAATTAAAGCATGTAGAAGTGGAAAGTGAGATAGTTGATCAAAACAAAATAGTATGAAAGGGTCGAGTAAGTGAGATGTGGAAAGCGTGTTCAGCAAGTTATTGCATGACCGAGAGGGCGACCATTGGTCGTAGGTGGAGTGTCAAGGATAAGTTGCGTAAGTAAAGCGGTTGACCTTGTTAGGGTGAGTAGCCTTCAATTGCAAGTAGAGTCTCATGCATGGCGATCTTTTATGTAACATAAATTTTCACGATTTAAGTTAAATGTGTTAATATAAATTTTGAACGAAAATGAGTCAGGATGTGCACGCGTATGTTTAAAGAAAAGGTGATTTCATTCACATTGCACATTGAAATTTTGAGCTTTACGATTTGCAAAGTATTTCACACTTTTAGTGATAAGTTAAATTTTTACAAAAAGGTCAAGAAAATGGTTACCTGCAATTCATTTATAACCAAAATGCTTATTGACCTATTGATATCATACAAATGAGTGTGAGAACCGACTGGCTTACTTTGTGTCGGTAATTCTTTCAGAATTGTGTCATATGAAAAGATTTTCATGCAATATATTACTGTCGTAATAACATCGTTCGGATTGAGCAAGAGTGAGGTTCACGAGAAGATGCATGCAAGCCATTCTCGAATCGTTGTGCAGGGTATTGAAGTTATAATAGTAATGGGATCATGTGTACCCAAGTTGTTTCCAAATGTTGTTTATTTAAAACGGATAAAATGTACGAAATGATTTATTTACCGCGTCGTCATGCATGAAGGCTATGAACTCACTAGGTCATAGAGTATTATATTTAAGCTAAGGAAGGACTCCGAGAGTGGAGAGGGGTTGGTCAAATCAGGGGAGGACGTTTGTAGTTGTGATATATGTGTTCAAGAAGAGATTTGGACAGTGGAAGAGTCAGAAATAGGATGATAGCATCGGTTGTATGAGGGTTTGCTCCCTTGTTCGGTAACTAGAAGTACGGTTGTCAAGGGACAGGTGTGTCCGGAGGAAGGACTTGAAGCCTTCAAGGTGATGGTTTAGCAACTCGTTTTGAGTAGTGTGGTGAGAAAGAATGAAATGTCCATGGCGTGGGAATATGAGTTTCGGGGTGAGCTTGTAATGTTAATGTTACTTGAGTAGGTTTCGAAAAGAGGGAGACAGATCATGAAGTTGATTATAATATGTTGGAAGGATTAGGTTCTGTAAGGAACCCATGTTAAAGAATAAGTTAAGAAAGTAGTTACAAGTTGTCTGTTGTTGTAGAAGTCGACAGTTGTGTAAGGTGGCCGAGGCCGAAGACTTGAACCAGAAGGTTGAAAGTGGATATAACACCTTGTAGGGGTGTTAAGAGGATGAGAAGCTATTGTTTTGAATAAGCGTTCTATTTACGAGGTATGGAGGGTTCGTAGAATGATGATGTATGTAGCACGAGCGAAGCGAGAGTGTAGATTTTATCGTTCAGTGAGGGACGGTGTCCAGCTTATGTAAGGGCTCGGATCATAAAGAGCTAACTAGAATGTTTGTGTTTGAGCTAATTGAGAACTCGCGAGTTATAGTTCAACAAGTTGGGAAAGGACTAAGTAGCGAGATATACTCGATTTTGTATACGGGAGGATATGAAGGCAAGTTCGAATTGTGTGAATGATCATGAGAGATCTGGTCTGCAGGGTGATGTTATGGGCAAAGAGTGTACGGATGTGTAGTGACAGTAATTGTCAAGCTTAATGTGACAGCTAGTGTCGTAGTAATGTGATGTTAGAGAGAGAGGGAGCATCAGATAGAAACCTTTTAGGGGTTTCGGATGAGGCGTACGGTTTATTAACCAGATTGTTGGAGCATGTAGGGTGTAAGTTGACGTTGTGGTATGTTTATGTTCGGGATAGAATGATGGAGTGGTGGTGGGTGGTTACCCAAAGGAGAAACCAAGTGTTTTTGGTTGTAAGAAGTCGCTAAGTAAGCATATTGTGGGATCATTGGAAGTTTAAAGAAGATGATGGGTGTGTTAGTCAAAATGTGGTGGAGTAGATGTGAAATCCTTAAAGAATGTGAGTTGTTTCTTATGTGCGAAAGAATTGTCTGAGAGAGTAAAAGTTGGAGATTAAAGAATGTGTAGTGACGTCGATCACTGGTGTCGTTTCAAGACGACTTGGTTAAATGTCTTAAGTTGGAATCTTGGTGCAACTGTTTGGTTACGTAAGTAATGAGAAAGTGATATCAGCATGTGGAAAGGTCGGGAGAGAGGGGCAAGTAATGTTTGGTGGGCAGTGCTCCACGCTAACGTGGGGAGGTGAAGATAGTATGTCGGAATAAGTGAGTGAATTGGAAGTAGTAAGCTCGACAGTAATGCCGAAAGGTGCAGTGTTGTGTAGATTGTTACTGATAAGTGTGCGAACTTTTGGAAAGAGTATTGAGGAAGGGATTTGTGTATGATTTTGTGCAGGAAAGAAGTGGATGGGACAACTGAATGGGTTAAGTTAGTGACTTGGTGAGAAATGTTTAAACGAATTGGTCGTGCAGTGATTAAGCTAGTGAGAATAGTATGGTGTGACCATGGTTACTCATCCCAGTTGAGTGAGGATAACCGGAGTTATGTTTCATGATAAGTTTAATTCGAGTAGGTGGACACTTCAACAATGGGTTTGGAGGTTCCTACTCTTAGTTACGTATGAGTATGGAGTAGTGAAGTGGTGAGGATATGAGAGATGGTTGACGAACTGTGGTCGAGGTGGTCCGAAAAGGGAAAGGTTATCTGTATAGACGATTGTTGGTTGGGAGAAGTAATCTAGAATTGCTTGTATTACGATGAAGGAACTATGGGTTGGGAGTTGACGGTACAGGGTTGGCCTTGTGCCAAGCTGTCAAGTGAGTGATTGTTTATTGGTAGAAGAATCTCGTGTTGTGGCGGGGGATTCAGCCAAGTTCCTTCCTAAAGGAGGTATAGATGCATGAGAAGCCTTAGTTAATCTACTGTTGTCAAGATCGATGAAGTAGGAACAGTAGCCTACGGGTTACAGTACCGTAAGAACTGAAGGGAATGCACTCAATGTTCCATACTTCGTATTTAATGAGGTGGTTGACTGAGTCAGAAGTGGCATTATCTTGGGGAAGTGTCAGTTTTAGTGTGGGCAAGATACCCGCTTCTTTTCCCAAGAAGGAATTCCGGGGACGGAATTCTTTTAAGGGGGGAGTGTTGTAATAACCAAGACTAAATTTGGAAAGTTTTAAGGTCTTGTGGAAAAGTTTAATAAAGCTGAAAGTTGAGGGGCTAGATTGTAATAAGGGTTAAGGTATAATAACCCCATGATTGGCATAAAAACCCTAGTTTTTGGCAATCATGTGGTGGGTTGCGGCTGAGCATTTGAGAGAGAGGAGAAAAAGGGATTTTGGAGTTCATTTGCAAGTGAAGAGGAAGATCATCAATCTTTGAAATCAGAAGAAGGGGTGGAGTTGGGATTTGTTTTCTGCAAGCAATCTTATCAGGTAATTCCAAATCCCAATTCGTATCTGGTTGTTTTGATTAGATTGTTGAGTAGTTAGAGAGTTTTCTTATAAAGTGGTAAAAGAAACCTTGAGAGAGGGATTAAACACTCTAATCGTGTTTGAGTAGCAATGTTTGGTAAGAAATGATTATAGAAGGATTACGAAGTCATTTACTGCTTTGTCGTACCGATTAAAGGGATTTGAGTGGATTTTTGCCCCTGATCTTCGTCTCAGCGCCGTATCCGGAAAGTCTCAATGTTGAGAGTTTCCGGAAGAGTATCCGGTAAGTCTCAATGTTGAGGGTTTCCGGAAGAGTATTCGGTAAGTCTAGTATCCGGAAAGTAGGAAGTATCCGGTAAGTGTGAATATTCGGTAAGTATGAATGTCCGGAAAGTATGAGTGTCCGGAAAGTAGAGATGTCCGGAAAGTGTGAGTGTCCGGAAAGTAAAGTTGTCCAAAAAGTAGAATTGTCCGGAAAGTTTGAAGATCAGCTTATGTGTCTATTCCATTCATTCAGGAAAATAGATTGGAAGACTGGAACAGGTTAGGAAAGAGAAGTAAGAGCACCAGGTGAGTTTTTCTAACTAAAATACGTGATCTTACATGTTTTCCAAAGAAAGTGATTATGTGGAAATGCCATGTTATTTTATATGATTTTTACATGAATGAAAGTTAATATTTTACTGATCAGGGCATGTTTATGTGCATGATTTATTTACAAGCTTTTACGAACGTTTTCCCATGAAAAGTATGTTCTACTGAAAAGATTATTCAGCAAGATGAAATGAATTGTAAAGTGTTACGGATTTCACGTTTTATAATTATGATGAGCTATGTGTATGTTATGTGAAGTCAGTCTGCACGGTGGGATCTATAGACCTCGGGATCCGATGATCCCTTGGGCTGTTATGAGAAGCTTGTAGTAGGGAATTTATTTCCTTCCTACTCGGATATGTGATGAGCTTGTAGGAGGGACGTCGTTTCCTTCCTACTTGGATAGAGGGGAATCTGCTTGGGCCCCGATATGAGGCGAGAGGGGAGTCTGCTTGGGCCCCGATCGTGGTTAGCAAAGTGATCCTTAAACACTGTGCAGTACCATGAATGATGTTTATGTGAAGAATGTGAACTGTTTTATAAAAATGATTTTATAATGTTGATGTACACTGATTATGGAGGGAACTCACTAGACCTCATGGTCTAACCCTCGCTTTTCAAAACTAAAACCTTTTCAGGTAAGCAATTAGTAAAAGGCTCAGGGAAGTGAGCAAGAGCAAGATAGAGTACAGATGCAACTAGAGACAGTGCAATTGCCTCTTGTAGAAGCTAGATTATTCTCAGTTGTGTATAGGTTGTTTCCGCCAACCTAAGCTCTAGATGGATGTAATGAAGTTTTGGGACCCATTTTTGTAAATCTTATGATGTAATGCTATGTATGTCCTATTGTTTTTAATTTGGGATGTTACAAATGGTATCAGAGCCATAGTTTAAGGGATTTAGGTGACCAGACGGGCCTAAACTTAAAGTTGGGAGTAGAAATCACAACTGAGAATCAGGAAATGCGTTAGGAGGGCACTATAGTAGATATAGGACTAATAAGGTACTGAGGACTGTCATGTAAGGTAAGTTTGAGATTCCACCTGGCCAGTGTAATTGCAAACTTACAGGTACATGTATGTACTTAACCTGCCTTAATAACCTGCCTTATTATTCCGAAGTGGTAGTCAGAAGCTAGTGTTTATGTCGTGTTCCAGTACTTTAGAATGTCAGCAAGATCCCTGAGGGGTAGATTGAGACCCCTTGTTGGGGAAGTTTCATGAGAAGTCACTTATGATTTGATGTATGTATACATCATAGAGAAGAAATGTTGTATAGAGTGTTATGAGTTGTCTAGAGGTAGCTCTTCGTGAATTCGAAGAGGATGAATGTTTGAGTTTGAGTAAGACTCCTATTTCGGGAGAGTCCCAGTTCTAGAAATCATGGGATAGATCAGTCAGGATGGTAAGGAAGGACAGTGTCGAAATCTTGAAAGTGTCAATGGAGCCCTGACTTCGTAGTCGAGCTTTTCAATGGCAGGATAATGAAATAAGATACCTATAGTGAAATGAAAGCATGTAGAAGAGAAAAGTGAGATAGTTGATCAAAACGAAATAGTATGAAAGGGTCGAGTAAGTGAGATGTGGAAAGCGTGTTCAGCAAGTTATTGCATGACCGAGAGGGCGACCATTGGTCGTAGGTGGAGTGTCAAGGATAAGTTGCGTAAGTAAAGCGGTTGGCCTTGTTAGGGTGAGTAGCCTTCAATTGCAAGTAGAGTCTCATGCATGGCGATCTTATATGTAACATAAATTTTCACGATTTAAGTTAAATGTGTTTATATAAATTTTGATCGAAAATGAGTCAGGATGTGCACGCGTATGTTTAAAGAAAAGGTGATTTCATTCACATTGCACATTGAAATTTTGAGCTTAACGATTTGCAAAGTATTTCACACTTTTAGTGATAAGTTAAATTTTTACAAAAAGGTCAAGAAAATGGGTACCTGCAATTCATTTATAACCAAAATGCTTATTGACCTATTGATATCATACAAATGAGTGTGAGAACCGACTGGCCTACTTTGTGTCGGTAATTCTTTCAGAATTGTGTCATATGAAAAGATTTTCATGCAATATATTACTGTCGTAATAACATCGTTCGGATTGAGCAAGAGTGAGGTTCACGAGAAGATGCATGCAAGCCATTCTAGAATCGTTGTGCAGGGTATTGAAGTTATAATAGTAATGGGGTCATGTGTACCCAAGTTGTTTCCAAATGTTGTTTATTTAAAAAGGATAAAATGTACGAAATGATTTATTTACCGCGTCGTCATGCATGAAAGCTATGAACTCACTAGGTCATAGAGTATTATATTTAAGCTAAGGAAGGACTCCGAGAGTGGAGAGGGGTTGGTCAAATCAGGGGAGGACGTTTGTAGTTGTGATATATGTGTTCAAGAAGAGATTTGGACAGTGGAAGAGTCAGAAATGGGATGATAGCATCGGTTGTATGAGGGTTTGCACCCTTGTTCGGTAACTAGAAGTACGGTTGTCAAGTGACAGGTGTGTCCGGAGGAAGGACATGAAGCCTTCAAGGTGATGGTTTAGCAAGTCGTTTTCCCATGAAAAGTATGTTCTACTGAAAAGATTATTCAGCAAGATGAAATGAATTGTAAAGTGTTACGGATTTCACGTTTTATAATTATGATGAGCTATGTGTATGTTATGTGAAATCGGTCTGCACGGTGGAATCTATAGACCTCGGGATCCGATGATCCCTTGGGCTGTTATGAGAAGCTTGTAGGAGGGAATTTATTTCCTTCCTACTCGGATATGTGATGAGCTTGTAGGAGGGAATTCGTTTCCTTCCTACTTGGATAGAGGGGAGTCTGCTTGGGCCCCGATATGAGGCGAGAGGGGAGTCTGCTGGGGCCCCGATCGCGGTTCGCAAAGTGATCCTTAAACACTGTGCAGTACCATGAATGATGTTTATGTGAAGAATGTGAACTGTTATATAAAAATGATTTTATAATGTTGATGTACATTGATTATGGAGGGAACTCACTAGACCTCATGGTCTAACCCTCGCTTTTCAAAACTAAAACATTTTCAGGTAAGCAATTAGTAGGAGGCTCAGGTAAGTGATCAAGAGCAAGATAGAGTACAAATGCAGCTAGAGACAGTGCAAGTGCCTCTTGTAGAAGCTACATTATTCTCAGTTGTGTATAGGTTGTTTCCGCCAACCTAAGCTTTAGATGGATGTAATGAAGTTTTGGGACCCAGTTTTGTAAATCTTATGATGTAATGCTATGTATGTCATGTTGTTTTTAATTTGGTACGTTACACTGTGAGGGAATGTGCCCTGTCTATGTAATGGTTAAAATGGATCCGGAATTAGATTATGGGCCGTAGGTCCAGAATTGATTTAATCATTTGGGAACCGGATTTGGTCTAGTAAGTGAGAACCAGAATTTGGGCCAAATCCAACGGATCCGGAAATTTTGTGCTTGACCGATGTGATCCGGAGTCCAAAGAAAAAGGGATCCGGAATTTATTGTTAGTAGGGCCGAAAGTCTGAAATTTATTTATTGGATCCGGAAACTTGGGTTTGACCGGAAATTTTGGTTTGAACCGAATTGAGCCGGTAAGCAGAATCCAATAATTATGATTTCAGGACTAGAAGTGTAACAAATCAACTTAGTTAATTTTGGGGTTATGTTCGGAACCGAGCTCGAGTAACAATTGAAAGACTTATGGCCTACGTTCCTAAAAATTATAGGTGTTCCGCCTAGAGATCGGAAGCTTAAGTAAGAAGTCTTGAAGCGAGAAGAACAGGTGAGTTCCCTTAATCCTTTTTACGTGGAATGAAAGTTAAATGTTTTACTGATTATGGTTTATTTACGATCACGATTTGTTTACAAGCTTTTACGAACTATTCCATGAAAAGTATGTTTTGTTTGAAAGACTATTTAGTATGAAAGAAATGATTTATAAAGATTTCACGTTCCGTGATTTAATGTGAGCTATATGCATGCTATGTGAAGTCGGTCTGCACAATGGGATCAGAGTACCCCGGGATCCGATGATCCCTTGGGCATTTGTGACAATCCAGTAGGATGGAATTCGTTTCCTTCCTACTCGGATAAAGGGGAGTCTGCTTGGGCCCCGAAATGAGGCGAGAGGGGAGTCTGGTTGGGCCCCAATCGTGGTTAGTTTGTACGATCTTTGAACACTGTGCAGTTACCATGTTTGATGATTTATGTGGAGACGGTTGATGTATTTTATGAAATGATTTTATACTGTGGTTAAAATTCATTTTCGGAGGGAATTCACTAGACTTCATGGTCTAACCCTCGCATTTTTGCAAACTAAACCTTTTCAGGTAAGCGGGTAGTAGGAGGCTCTGGCAAGTGAGCATGGCAAGACTAGAGAATAAATGCAGATAGAAGCAGTACCACTCACACTTTTAGTAGTTACTTATTCTCAGTTGTGTATAGGTTGTTTCCGCCAACCTAAATTTTGAATCGGATGTAATGGAATTTTGGGACCCAGTATTGTAATGCTTATGATTTAATGTTATACATGTTCTATTTTAGACTGGGTTGTTACAATTGGTATCAGAGCCGGGAACCGGACTGGTGTGCCAGCGAGGACGCAAGGGGGGTGGATTGTAATATCCCACATTGGTTGGGGAGGGGAACAAAGGTTGCCTTGTAAGAGGGACTTGATACCTCCCCTATCAGACGCGTTTTAAAACCGTGAGTCCAGGTGTGTGGACAAAGCGGACAATATCTGGTACGGTTGGCCTGGGATGTTACAGATGGTATCAGAGCCATAGTTTAAGGGATTTAGGTGACCGGACGGGCCTAGACTTAAACTTTGGGAGTAGAAATCACAATTGAGAATCAGGAAATGCGTTAGGAGGGCACTATTGTAGAGATAGGACTAATAGGGTACCGAGGACAGTCATGTAAGGTAAGTTTGGGATTACACTTGGCCAGTGTAATTGCGAGCTTACAGGTACATGTATGTGCTTAATCTACCTTATTGTTCCGAAGCTGTAGTCTTAAGCTAGTTTATCTGTCGTGTTCCAGTAATCTAGAATGTCATCAAGATTCCTGAAGGGTAGATTGAGACCCATTGTTGAGAAGTACCGGGAGAGATCATTTATGATGTGATGTATGTATACATCTTATAGAAGAAATGATGTTTGGAATGTTACGAGCTGTGTAGAGGTAGAATGTGAGATAATTGATCAAGACGAAAATAATATGAAATGGTTGAGTAAAGGGGCCGTGGAACGCATGTACAACAAGTTGTTGCAAGGCCGAGAGGGCGACCACTAGTCGAAGGTAGAGTGTCAATGATAAGTTGCGTGAGTAAAGCGGATGACCTTGTTAGAGTGAGTAACCTTCAATTGCAAATAGAGTTTCATGCATTGCATTCTTATATGTGTTACATGAAATTTTCACGATTAAAGTAAATGTGTAAATATCAATTTTGATCGGAAATGAGTCGGCGTGTGCAAGCGTATGTTTAAAGAAAAGGCGATTCCATTTATGTCGCACAATGAAATTTTGAGCTTAGCGATTTGCAAAATATTCCACTCATTTCATGATAAGTTAAATTGTTGCAAAAAGTCAAGAAAACGTTTGCCTGCAAAGCTTATATAACCAAAATGTGTATTGACATGTCGATGTCACACAAATGAGTGGGGGAGCCAACTGGTTTTTAATTCGTGTCGGAAATTTCTTTCAGAATTTTTGCCGTATAAGAAGATTTTCATTCAATAGATTTCTGTCGTAACAACGTCGTTTTGGTTGAGTAAGATTGAGTTTTTACGGAAAGGTTGCGTGTGAACGATTCTCGAGAATCGTTGTGCAGGGCATTGGAGTTATGAGAATGTTGGGGTCATGTGTACCCAAGTTATTTCCAAGTGTTGTTCCTTAAAATGATAAAAAGTGCAAAATGATTTATTTATCGCGTTGTCATGCATGAAGGCTATGAACTCACTAGGTCGTAGAGTATTACATTTTAAGATAATAAGGATTCCGAGAGTGGAGAAGTGTTAGACAAACCAGGGGAGAGTGTTTGTAGTTTTGGTATTTCTGTTGAAGAAGAGAGGAGAACAGTGGAAGAGTCGGAAGTGGACTTTGGTGTCGGGTGTATGAGGGTCTGTACCCTTGTTCGGTGACTGGAAATACAGTCGTCGAGGGACGGTTGTGTCCGGAGGAAGGACTAGAAGTCATCAAGGTGTTAGTATTAGCAACTCGTTATGAGTAGTGTGGTGAGGCATAAATGAAATATCCTTGACGTCGAATAAGAATTTTAAGGTGATCTTGTAATATTGACGTTGTGCGAGTAAGTTTTGAAATGAGGACGACAGGATGTGTAGATGATCATGATATGTTGGAAGAACTAGGTTCTGTTAGGAACCCTTGTTGACGCAAAAGTTAGGAAAGCATCAACAGGTCGACTATTATTATTAAAGTTGACAACCATTTAAAGTGTCTGGAGCTGAAGGCGTTGCCAAAGGGTTGGAAGTGGAGAGAATTACCACGGTGTGGGTAAATGTAGGAGGTCGTTCGGGAGAGATGTATTCATGACGATGGAACACCTTGAGTGAGCGTTAGAAATGTGAAAAATTGCTAAGTAGATGAGGGTTTTACTTACGAGGTTTGGACGGTTCGTAAAAGGATGAGGTATTTAGCACAAGCGAAGTCAGTGTATAGATTATATCGATCTGTGAGGGAATGTGCCCTGTCTATGTAATGGTTAAAATGGTTCCGGAATTAGATTATGGGTCGTAGGTCCGGAATTGATTTAATCATTTGGGAACTGAATTTGGTCTAGTAAGTGAGAACCGGAATTTGGGCCAAATCCAACGGATCCGGAAATTTTGTGCTGGACCGATGTGATCCGGAGTCCAAAGAAAAAGGGATCCGGAATTTATTTTTAGTTGGGCCGAAAGTCTGAAATTTATTTATTGGATCCGGAAACTTGGGTTTGACCGGAAAATTTTGGTTTGAACCGAATTGAGCCGATAAGCAGAATCCAATAAATATGATTTCAGGACTAGAAGTGTAACTAATCAACTTAGTTAATTTTGGGGTTATGTTCGGAACCGAGCTCGAGTAACAATTGAAAGACTTATGGCCTACGTTCCTAAAAATTATAGGTATTCCGCCTAGAGATCGGAAGCTTAAGTAAGAAGTCTTGAAGCGAGAAGAACAGGTGAGTTCCCTTAATCCTTTTTACGTGGAATGAAAGTTAAATGTTTTACTGATTATGGTGTATTTACGATCATGATTTATTTACAAGCTTTTACGAACTATTCCATGAAAAGTATGTTTTGTTTGAAAGACTATTTAGTATGAAAGAAATTATTTATAAAGATTTCACTTTCCATGATTTAATGTGAGCTATGTGCATGCTATGTGAAGTCGGTCTGCACAGTGGGATCAGAGTACCCCAGGATCCGATGATCCCTTGGGCATTTGTGATGAGCCAGTAGGATGGAATTCGTTTCCTTCCTACTCGGATAAAGGGGAGTCTGCTTGGGCCCCAAAATGAGGCGAGAGGGGAGTCTGGTTGGGCCCCGATCGTGGTTAGTTTGTACGATCTTTGAACACTGTGCAGTTACCATGTTTGATGGTTTATGTGGAGACGGTTGATGTATTTTATGAAATGATTTTATATTGTGGTTATAAGTCGTTTTCGGAGGGAATTCACTAGACCTCATGGTCTAGCCCTCGCATTTTTCCAAACTAAACCTTTTCAAGTAAGCGGGTAGTAGGAGGCTCTGGCAAGTGAGCATGGCAGGACTAGAGAATAAATGCAGATAGAAGCAGTACCACTCACACTTTTAGTAGTTAGTTATTCTCAGTTGTGTATAGGTTGTTTCCGCCAACCTAAATTTTGAATCAGATGTAATGGAATTTTGGGACCCAATATTGTAATGCTTATGATTTAATGCTATGCATGTTCTATTTTAGATTGGGTTGTTACAAATGGTATCAGAGCCGGGAACCGGACTGGTGTGCCAGCGATGATGCAACGGGGGTGGATTGTAATATCCCATATTGGTTTGGGAGGGGAACAAAGGTTGCCTTATAAGAGGGGCTTGATACCTCCCCTATCAGACGCGTTTTAAAACCGTGAGTCCAGGTGTGTGGACAAAGCGGACAATATCTGGTACGGTTGGCCTGAGATGTTACAATGTACACATTAACATACACACCCATTTAAATTGACTTGACAAATACACTTGAACAAATAATAAATGAAAAAAGGGATAAAGAAGAAAACTGTGACACCTCAACATAACTTGCAAAATCAATTCAAACCTTTCCTGTGACACCAAATCTTGAAAATCGCTTGGATTGGAAATGTATATAATAACCCTATATATATGAAGCAATATTAACTTCATGAAGCGGTTTTCTCAATTGCAATTTCCATCTTAATGTGTGTTTGCCCAAAACTATGGATATCTTAGAATCATATCCTCCAAATAGTACCAACTACATGTACATAAAATATTTCTATAGTAAGGGGCTGTTTACTAGATGCTGACCAGGCTGACTCGGTCAGTAAATCTGACTCGGTCAGCGGTCAGCGTGTTTACCAAATTCCGAATCTGACCGAGATCTGACCGAGATTCTGACCGAGATATGACAGAATCCGTTTCAAAATAGTACTGACCCGGGTCAGTTTCTTTTTTTCCACGGTTTCCCCCTTTTCTGTGATTAGGTCTTAGGGTTTTCCATCGATCTGCACAACTTAAACCCCAAAATTCACCACAAAACACAAGTAAATACAGAATTTTAACAGAAACCCACAAAAAAATCGAAAATTTAACAAGGGTTTTACATGGGTTCGTCAAGAAACAGTGAAAGAAATCGATTTCAACCACAAAAAAACGTGCTAGAAATTAGAATAAAAATTACAACTTTTTGCCCCAAAAGATTGAAGCTTTTTAACCCACAAAATTAAAACGAAAAAAACAGGGTTCTAAATTGAAAGAATGTAGAAAAAGAGAATGTCAGGATCGAATCTTAACAAGACTAATAATACTTAGAACTCATAATTAAAGAATCTGCGGAATAGAACTTTAATTCACACAATCAAAGAACAATATATCAGAAAACACACAGCTGTTTGTATTCACTAATTCAACTCACAAGCTTACAACCAAACCTTAATCTTGATGAACAGGCTCAATCAAGACGACTTCTACTTCTCTAGAAATAGGGTTCTAAACCTTGAGGTTAATTCTCTCTAAAACAAAACGTATTCTAAGACTCTCGTCGTATCTCGAATAGCTATCTATCAACATCTATTTATACAAAATAATTACAAGATAACTATCAAAACAAAATTGATCTTCAGAATATTCTTTCACGCATATATTCAATCATTCCATCTTTATCTCCAACATTCTCGCATTCCAAACTTATGATCACAAGCAGCATTAACATCTTTATGCACGAGCAGTATTAACTTCATTCAGCATGAGCAGTACTAATATTCTCCAGCAGCATTAATTCATTCCAGCAGCATTACCTTGACTCAGCAGTACTAACCTTGCTTCAGCAGTATTAATCTTGACAAGCAGTACTAACTTCACTCTAGCAGTATTAATTATGCCCTGGCAGTATTAAAGTTGTCCTGGCAGTACTATCCATACTAAGCAAATCTTCAGTTCCCAACAATCTCCCCCTAACTTGACTTTTAGAAAGAGAAGTCAAGTTCTTCAGATGATGATGCTTCCAAAACTTAATCTTGAACACACAAGTCAGGATTCAATCCCAAACTTTGATTGATGATCCTTCTTACCAGGTATCTTGCCATCTTAGAATCTTTGTCACACACCAACTTAGCTTTTAGCATTCCATTCAACCTTGTCATGCTGTGCTTGTATATTTTATCCACCAAATAATACTCATGATATGCATAGTCAAGTGTTATGACATACACACCACAGTTTTCAATAAGCATCCAGTTGGTAACAGCTTGAAATTGCCTTTCTGTCAAATACTTAACTGCTTATGTATTGAACATTAGACACAAGTATTCAAGTACCATTTTGGTGATGGACATTCCATTCTCAGTCAGCATATTTCCATACAGCTTCATTCCAACCTTGTACATCTCCTCTACGTCAGATCTAGAGCATATTCTGATAAGTCTTCCCCATGTAGAACAGACTTCAAACTTCCCATCTGCTCTTTTGATTCTAATGTACTCCTTTCTCTGCTCTATCAATGTGTCCCAGAAGATGATCTCAGGAGCCATAGAAGCTAATGGTTTAACTTTGATTGGAATAGTATCAACCACAGTAATATACATATCACATTGATCATTTGTTTGTGATTGTACATTGCTTGGTTGACCTGATGGAGTTGCCACTTCTTCTTCAGCAACTTTTTGATCAGCTTTCTCTTTCACAACTTCCTCCTTAGCTTCTTCTACAATGGGTTCCACCCTAGGCTTCTTTACAACTTTCTTCTTTGAAGCTATAGACTTTGTTCTTGGTCTTTTGTTTGACACCATCTTGGTTCTTTTGAGTGATTTAACAGCTTCAGGAATGGTTTCAGCTGTTTCCTTTGTTTCTGCTGCTTCAGGGATGGTTTCTGCTGCCTTATGTTTTTCAGCAACATTAACCATTTATGCTGCTTGAATGGTTTCTGTTGCTTTTTGACTAGCAGCATTAACCATTTCTGCTGCTCTATTTGTTACTGCTTCTTTTACTATCTTTGATACTGCTGCTTCAACACTATTCTTCACAATCTCAAATACATCTGCTTCAATCTCAGATTCAGTTACTGTAGATACAGATACTGCTTCCTTCTCACTTTCAGATACTGCTGCATCAACAAGACTCTTCATAATTTCAGCTACTGCTGCTTCAATCTCAGATACTGTAGCATTAACTGTTTCTACTGCTTTTTCTGGGGTTTCTGCTGCTAGAAACTCAGATACTACTTCCTTCTCATTTTCTGCAGTTTCAGTTACTGCTGCTTTCTCACTTTCTGCTTCCTTTGCAACTTCTGCAACCTGCTCAGCCTCCCCCTCAACCTTATGCTCATTCTCCCCCTCAACCTTTGCATCCTCCATGTTTAGTTCAGTTTCTAACTCCCCCTTTTTGGAAGCATCAGTGGTTGATCTTCTCCTTTTCAGAACATACTGAGCTTTCTTTCTTCTTTACAGCAGCTTGGTGATCATCTTCTTATTCTTCTCTATCTTGGTGTGTTGATAAAGAACCACCTTCTTAAGCTCATCAATCTCCTTCTGCTGATTCATGACATCAATGTTGATGTTGGCAATGGTTTCCATCAATTCCTCATAAGTATATCTATCATCACCTGGTTTAGAAGTGTTTACCTCCCTTACAGGTTCATTGGAAGTTTTAGTAGGTGTCTCTTGCCTAGCAAAAGCACAACCTACTCCCATGGTTTCTTGGCGCCTGGGTCCTCTGAATGTTTTCACATTCTGAGTTGCCGTGGGGAAGGTCTTAGTGATGTTACCACTGTCCTTCTCTTTGCTAGCAAAAGTAGTGGCAGCCCTGCAGCCCACATGCTCATCCTTCTCCTTAGAGAGCACCTTCTTGGGGTTGGGAGACACCCCTGTGGTTACCCTTTTGATCTTCTCTATTGGAGAATGCTCCAATAGAGGGCTTGTAGGCTTTGGGCTATTAGGAGATACACCAAGGGAAGGAACCTTGTGTACCTTTCTTCTTTCAAACTTCTTGGTGATTTTGGGAGTGGGTCTTAAAAGAATGGACTGTGGGATTTCTTTGGTGATGGAAGGTTGGGATTGGCCATCAGTGGGTGTGTCTAATGGGGGCCTTGACCCTGATGCCATACCTTCAGTGGTGTGGGACACAACCATCATTGTAGAGAACAATGGTGTGTCAACTCCTTCCGAGTCCCTAGGAATTCTTCTCATATTTGAGAAAACCTTCCCTTTAGGGGGTTTTGGCACATATACCTCAGCAGACTGAGGTAAATCCGTCAATTCATGGTTAATTACTTCTTGGACAAACCTGGGATACATGTAAAAGCTCTTTTTGGATTCTAGGTTTGCCACAAGATCATTAAAAATCATTGCTGAAAAATTGAACTTTCTGGCAGTGGCTAAGCAGACCAAGGCATAAGCAATGGTACTGCTAAACTCACTCCATCCAGTTGTTTTCTTTGAAATACAGTGCATAAGAGTATGAACAAGAAATCGCCATTGGGTGAAAAACTTTGACTTGTAGAATTTAAAAATTCCAATGGGACCTTCATACCCCATTCTTGGTAAGGTCGAGAAAAGTTCATCATTAGAGAGATAGGTTATACCTGAGGCATCATCTAAGTGAAGAGTGATGCGAATAACCTCCTCTGTGACCTTCAAGGGTTTGTCACAAACCCTTGTTTGAATGATTTTCTGCCCATCTTCGAATATAACAGTGGCATTCTCCCAAAATTGCTTTTGATGCTCGATATATATGGTTGGGAAAAAACTGTTAGGGCATGAGAGATGTGTGTGGACTTGAGAAAATCCACAATATCATGAAATCCTGCGGCCTGCTTTGGCTTCTGAAGCATCGCAATCTCATTGTGCTCATCGACAAACTCCATTGTCGTCATTCTTCCTGAGGATTTGGATAGAAAACACAGAGATTCTAGGGAGAAAATGTTAGAACGAGAGAGAGATAAATTGAATGCAAAGAGACGTTATGAACTTTGGCGGGTTGAAAGAGTATTTATAGCAGTACTAGCCCTGATTTTCTTTAAAAGCAGTATTAACGACTTAGCAGTATTAACGACTGAGCAGTATTAACTACACAGCAGTATTAACTACACAAGCAGTATTAACTACTAAGCAGTATTAACAACAAAGCAGTATTAACTACACATACAGTATTAACTACTAAGTAGTATGAACTACAAAGCAGTATTAATTACACATGCAGTATTAACTACAAAGCAGTATTAACCACTAAGCAGTATTAACCACAAAGCAGTATTAACTACTAAGCAGTATTAACTACAAAGAAGTATTAACCACTAAGCAGTATTAACTACAAAGCAGTATTAACTACACATTGGCAGTAGAAAATATGTACTAGCAGTAGTAACTATACTTACACTTTGCAGCACTTGTCAATCTGAGTCATACTGAGGTTCTGAGAAAACTAGTTAGTAACACCAAATATACAAAGAAATACAGGTATAAAAAATTTAAAAATCATGAATTTATTCAAGGTTGATCAAGCCCACACTTGCTACCAAGAAAGTGAATCTACCCACATCAAAAGCTTTTGTGAATAGATCTGCAAACTGGTCATTGGTATGAACTTTAGCAACTTGAATCAATTTCTTTTCATTACAGTCTCTAATAAAGTGATACCTGATCTCTATGTGCTTTGTTTTTAGTGCTTGACAGGATTGTTAACAATGCTAATGGCACTGTTGTTGTCAATGAAGATTGGAGTGTGAAGAAATGTTACCCCATAGTCCAACATCTGATTCTGAATCCATAACACCTGAGAACAGCAACTTGCAGCAGCTATATACTCAGCTTCTGTTGTAGATAAGGACACTGTGGTTTGTTTCTTACACTGCCATGATACAAGTCTTGCACCCAAAAACTGACATCCACCTGAAGTAGACTTCCTATCCATGTTAGCTCCACCTAAGTCACTGTCTGAGTATGCAAGCAAGTCAAATGAAGATTCATAAGGATACCAAAGACCTAATCTAGGTTGCCCTCTTAGGTATCTAAAAATTCTTTTGACTGCATGAAGGTGTGATTGCTTAGGTGTAACCTGAAATCTGGCACAAACACATACTGGAAACATAATGTCTGGTCTAGAGGCTGTGAGATACATGAGTGATCCAATCATAGATCTGTAATGATGGACATCCACATCCTCCCCTTCAAGATCTGCAGTTATCTGTTTGTGTGTCTCCATTGGTGTGCTTGCTGGCTTTGAGTCTGTAAACCATACTTGTCCAGGATGTCTTTCACATATTTGGATTGGCTTATGAAAATCCCATCTTTCCTCTGTTTCACCTGAAGCCCAAGGAAGAAAGTAAGTTCTCCCATGGAACTCATCTTGAAGCTCTTGTGCATTAACTCTTCAAACTCTTTACACATGTGATCATTTGTGGATCCAAAGATGATGTCATCCACATAGATCTGAACAAGTAGTGTGTCTGTCTTTCTCCTCTTAATGAACAAGGTCTTGTCAATGACTCCTCTTTCAAAGTCATTTTCCAAGAGATAGGTAGACAGGGTGTCATACCATGCTCTTGGGGCTTGATGTAAACCATAAAGTGCCTTCTTCAACTTGTACACTGTGTCAGGGTGCAATGGATTCTCAAATCCAGGGGGTTGACAGACATATACTTCTTCATCAATACTTCCATACAGAAAAGCACTTTTTACATCCATTTGGTAGACCTTGAACTTCATGTATGAGGCATAGGCTAGAAATAGCCTAATTGCTTCAATCCGTGCCACTGGAGCAAAGACTTCCTCATAGTCTATGCCCTCTTCCTGAGTATACCCTTGTGCAACCAGCCTTGCTTTGTTTCTGATCACAATTCCTCTGTCATCCTTCTTGTTTCTGAAAATCCACTTGGTGCCAATTGCTCTATGACCTTTTGGAAGGTCCACCAAGTCCCATACATCCTGTAATTTAAACTGTAGCAGCTCCTCTTGCATTGCTTCTATCCAACTTGGATCTTTCATAGCATCATAAGCCTTTTTGGGCTCAATTTGGGATAGAAAGCAAGTAAGTACAGTATTAACTGTATTCTGCTGATCTTGTATCTCTTGAAGTCTGCTTTGATTCCTAGTCATCATGGGAGAAGCAATGTCTCCTATAACCAACTCAGGAGGATGATTTTTCTGAGTTCTTGATGGATGACCAGATTCCTCTTGTAAGTTCACATCCAGATTTGACTCATTTAAGTCTGGATTTTCTTCAGCTTCTTCAGTCACTTCAGACTCTCTTGAAGTCTGATTTTCCTCTATTCTTCTTTCTTCTTCATTCTGAATGGGTTCAACTTCCTTTTCTGGTTCACAGAAGTCAACAGGATCAATGGTAGGGAGTGGAAATATCACAGACTGAATATTGTTATCTGATGGTGGTGCATCCCTTTGTCCTGCATTTACATCACTACTGAAACCCAAAGAATTAGTGAGTGAATCAATGTCAAATAGCCAATCAGGACCTGAACCAATAGGATTTGGTGTGTTCTCATTGCATTTGACATTGTCACTTTCTTCAATTATTCTAGAAGAGGTATTAAACACTCTGTAAGCCTTACTCTGAGATGAGTAACCAACAAGAAAGCCATCATCTGCTTTGCTATCAAACTTACCTAAGTGAGATTTGGTATTGAGAATTGTACAAGGACACCCAAATGGTTTGAAAAATCCAATAAATGGTTTCTTTTTCAGAAAAAGCTCATAAGGTGTCTTGTTTTTAGGCTTTATGACCAAAACTCTGTTTTGAACATAACAAGCAGTATTAACTGCTTCTGCCCAAAAAAGTAGTGGGTAATTTTGAATCAGCTAACAGAGATCTAGCAGCCTCAATCAGTGTCCTATTCCTTCTCTCAGCAACACCATTCTGTTGTGGAGTCCTAGGAGCACTGTATTGTCTCTCAATTCCTTTTTCCTCACAAAAGGTGTTTAGATCAAAGTTTTTAAATTCAGTCCCATTATCTGATCTAATGACTTTCACTTTTTGATTTGATTGGTTTTCAATTCTAAGAATAAAAGATTTGATCAGTCCACTTGTCTCATCTTTAGTTCTCAGAAAATATACCCAAGTAAATCTAGAGTAATCATCAACAATAACTAAACAGTATGACTTCTTGCCAATGCTCATGACATTTGTAGGGCCAAACAGATCCATATGCAACAACTGAAGAGGATTTGAGATAGTGTTTATCTCTTTGGACTTATGAGAAGTTTTGTGTTGTTTGCCTTTGAGACATGCAACACAATGATCATCACATGAATAGACTTTTGATGGTTCATTGTTTTAAAATTCATGTGACACATCCTTCTGTGCCAAAGTGATGATTCATCTATTGAAGCTTTTGATACCAAACAATTTAGAGATGAATCAGATGAAACACTTTCTAAATCTAAACAATACACATTATCCTTTCTAGGAGTTCTCAATAGTATCATGTTTTCATCAACTACTTTGAATCCAGGAGCAAGAATAATGCATTCAGAATCAGTAAATAATATACTATGTTTCTTGTCACAGACCTGTGATACACTTAACAGGTTGTATCTCAATTGCTCAACATAGTAAACATCCTCAAATGTCATCTTACCTTTTGACACATCACCTTTACCACTTATCTTACCTCCTGCAGGATTATTTCCAAAAGCAACATGTCCTCCATCAATTCTTTTGAAATTCTTGAGGCGGGCCATGTTACCTGTCATGTTCCTGGAGCAACCACTATCAACATGCCAGATGCTCTTCCCCTTGAGCTGTTGGTTGCCCTGCACATCAGATAAATCAGTTAGTTTTTATTGGGAACCCAAGCCAAAGTGGTCTTGGGTCTCCCTTGCTCATCAAAGTACTTGCACTGGGTTTTGATGAGATTTTCAAACTTAGGTACTGCAGTACTGGAGTACTTTGTCAATATGATTGGTCTAGCAGCACAAAAACTAGAAGCAGTATTAACCTTAGAAGAAGTACTAACAGTGTTAGCAGCACTAACACTGCTAGCAGCGGTATTGTTCTTAGAAGAGGTACTAACAGAGTTAGCAGCACTAACACTGCTAGCAGCAGCATTCTCTTTAAAAGAAGTACTAACAGTGTTAGCAGCACTAACACTGCTAGCAGCAGTATTGGCAGTAGTATTGCTTCTAGCAGCACTATCCTTGTCAGCAGTACTATCTGAGGTAGCAGTACTAACATTAGTGCTTTTGGGGACCCACATATTGACACATTCCTTTTCAGTCTGTTTTCTCATGTGGCTTTTGGATTCAGCTTGTTTCTTAGCCACATTATTCCTTGCAGGCTTCCTATAACCAGAAGATTTTTGAAAACTTCTTTGAAAACTTTTCTTTTGGTTAATAGGATTGAAATAACAGTGTTTGGCAAGATGATTCAATTTGCCACAAATAAAACAAGGTTTTGGTCTGTTAATCCTTTGTAGATCAACTCCTTGCTTTTGTGCCCACTGGTTATTCCAATTTCTTTGATTTCCCCTCTTTTTATCATGTTTTTGGGGCTTATTCTCTTGAGATTTCTTGCAAGAACAATGTTCACAAGTATTAGAGTTCACAACAGTGGTCTGTGTATAATGAACTCCCTTTCCAGTCCTTTTCATCTCATTGTTCTTAACACATGGACTTACACATTCCTCATCAGATCCTTCTTTTTCAGTCTTATTCTCAACAACTACTTCATCTAATGGATCTACTTCAGTGGCTCCTTTAGGTAAGTCCTTCCTATCCTTGGTTTCTAATAGGTCTGACTTAGGAGGGATGTAGGTGTTGTTGTTGGGTGGGGTGTGGCATTGTACCCTAGGCCTAGTTTCAACTTACTATGGATTTGAGAGTTGATTATGTTGTCCATGACTTTAGAGGCACAATTAAACTTTTCTACATCAAGTTTAACTTTCTAAAGCTCTCATTTTAGTTTCTCACATTCTTCCCTGGATTCTCTAAGCTGGAACTCTAGACCATCCTTTTCCCATTTCCAGTAGTTTGTATCATAGGAGTGTTGAAGTTCATTGGCTTGAAAAGCCCTAATCTGTTCTTCAAACTTCTCAACAATTACTACATAGTCTTTTCTGTCCTTTTCTAATCTCTTAAGGTCATCACACATTCCCTGATTGTGATCTCTATACCTTTTAACAGTGTCTATACAAGCTTGAGTACAGAGATTAGATTTTACCTCAGTGGGAAGATCTGAAACTTCAGCCATAAGAGCTTGATTTTGGATGGCCTCTTCTGCTTGATCACTCCAATCAAATCCCATTCCTTGTTGAGAGACAAGAGCTTGAATAGAGTTTCTGTTTTGATTGGAGCTTCCAGCCTGAGTTTGTTGATGGCTGTTGTGAGATGTTCCACCTCTGCATTCCCTGGCAAAGTGTCCCATCTTGTGACACTTGTAGCATTCAACTTTGGACTTGTCAAATCCAGCACCATCTTCTCTTCTTTGGGAAAAGTTGTTTCTCCCTGTCCTCTTTATGAATCTCTTCACCCTCATAGACAACATAGCCATCTGCCACTTGATATCCATCTCTTCAAGATCATCAGCATTAATCTGTTCTAAGCCATCATTAATCAATGAGGAATTAACATGACTAGAAAAGAAGGCTTCTAGTACTGAATCATTGGTCTTTTCCTGATTGACTCCTCCAGCAGCACTAACTGATTCAGGGTTAGCAGTAGAATCAGGTGATGCTGAAAGGAGTGCAGCATTATGTACATATCCAGAGGGCTTCTTTTTGGCTTCAACCTCTGCTTCAAAGACTCTAAGATCATTGTAAATATCATCAAGCTCTTTATCTTCCAATTGGTCATTCTGTCTGAAGGACACATTATACATTGTCCACTCTTCACCTAATGATCTTAAGAACTTTCTGTTAACATCATCAGCCTCCATCTTGACTCCTACTGTGGCCAATTCTCCAATCAGCTTATTAAATCTATCAAAAGTTTGAGGCATAGACTCATTCTTAGTAGAAGTAAAGTTTTCATACTGCTGCTTGAGAATTGCCTTCTGATTCCTCTTGGTGCTTTTGGTGCCAGTGAATCTCTTTTCCAATGCATTCCACAGAGTCTGAGCATCAGTGCAGTGATGAAATTGATGCTGATATTCATTGGGGATAGCCAAAAGCAGAGTGCTTAATGCCTTCATCTCTATTTGTCTGACTTTTCTCTCTGCATCAGTCTTTGGAGGAGGTCTTTTGCCATCTGGTCCAATTCTTCCTTCAGCACATGGACCATTCTCTATGATATCCCAGATGGAATAATCAGTAAGCAGAATATACTGCTTGATTCTAATTTTCCACATGTCAAACTCATTGGGTCTGAGCATGGGAACCTTAGAAACAAGAGTACTGTTTGATTCAATAGAATTGTCCATAATAATTGTAGAATTCTAAGAAACACAAGCTCTGATACCACTTGTCAGGATCGAATCTTAACAAGACTAATAATACTTAGAACTCAGAATTAAAGAATCTGCGGAATAGAACTTTAATTCACACAATCAAAGAACAATATATCGGAAAACACACAGCTGTTTGTATTCACTAATTCAACTCACAAGCTTACAACCAAACCTCAATCTTGATGAACAGGCTCAATCAAGACGACTTCTACTTCTCTAGAAATAGGGTTCTAAACCTTGAGGTTAATTCTCTCTAAAACAAAACGTATTCTAAGACTCTCGTCGTATCTCGAATAGCTATCTATCAACATCTATTTATACAAAATAATTACAAGATAACTATCAAAACAAAATTGATCTTCAGAATATTCTTTCACGCATATCTTCAATCATTCCATCTTTATCTCCAACATTCTCGCATTCCAAACTTATGATCACAAGCAGCATTAACATCTTTATGCACGAGCAGTATTAACTTCATTCAGCATGAGCGGTACTAATATTCTCCAGCAGCATTAATTCATTCCAGCAGCATTAACTTGACTCAGCAGTACTAACCTTGCTTCAGCAGTATTAATCTTGACAAGCAGTACTAACTTCACTCTAGCAGTATTAATTATGCCCTGGCAGTATTAAAGTTGTTCTGGCAGTACTATCCATACTAAGCAAATCTTCAGTTCCCAACAGAGAAACAATTAGAGAATGCAAACCTGTGTACATGTGTGTGTTTTGGTAAGGTGTGTTTGTGGGTGTGAAAAGGAAAAACCCTAGATTTGAAATGCAGATAACAATGGTAAAGAGGAAAAAAGAGTTTCAGGGAAGAGGGAAGAGAAAGAAGGGGAGGATAAAGACAAAATGAAGGGAACGATGTCTTTTGAATTACATTTATAAGTACAGCAAAACCATTTTTTTATTTCTATAGAGTAAATTACTCTTTTAGTCCCTATAGTTTGTTAAATCAATCAATATCAATATATATATTAAAAGAGAAAACCAAAGATGATGAGGTGGCATCTTCTAAGCATGTTAAGACTATTTTTCTTTTTTATAAGATTTTTGATTTTTTTATATATTTGATTTGATAAAGACTTTTCGGTCCCTATACTACAAAGATGAAGTTCATTGAGTTAGGGTTGTTTTGGTAATTTTTAAAAGTTTAACCTCCTAATCTTTTCATCTTCATTTCAAAAGTGAAACCTCCAAATCCTTTCAACTTCACTCTTGAATTTGAAAAACTCAAAAACCCTTTCATTTTGTATCATGATTTGTTCATCACTATAGATCTTCATCTTCCTCTCCATATCACTTTATGTATGATCCATATCACCAATCATGCATTGTTCTTCAACAAGATCATTTTTCAGGTAAACACTTTTTCTTCCTCTCCGTCGATCACTTGATTTTTTCATAAACTGTTATTCTTCAACAAAATCCAGGTTCTATTTCTTATTGACTTTTGTTGTGATTTTAGGTTCATTTTTACATTTATCTTCTTATTTTTTCTTAATTTTTCTCAATGGAACCAGAGGTTTGTTTATGACAATGGTTTTGAAGTTTTGATGCCTACGATGGTTCAATAATCAAATCATGCATGTATGTATTACAATCTATGACACAACCGCAACAAACTTCAATATGTTATTTTTAATGGTTATTTTTATTTTTTCAGGTTTATTTCGAGAAGACTAATCTGAGTATACATTTTTTTGACTTTTGTTGAGATTTTAGAGTTCTTTTTTTCGTTTTCTGTATTTTATTTAAGTTAAATTTTACTAAGAAATTTATTATAATAGATATAAATAAAAATAAGATGAACATAATCACTAATCATGTGAATGTAATAACGTTTAATGTATACATAAAAAATCTTTATTGCCATCAATATACATAAATGAAATACATATAATAACTTACTAGAATATAACTTATCACTTATTATTATTTACATAATACTTCTATCTATATATCTATATAAAGGACAATCATCCAAAGAAAATGTGATATTGCTTGAAACTAAAATTTTGAGTTTTTTTAAAACAAAAATATATCATTAAATAAATGAACATTTCATTTACTTTTTACAAGTTACATGTGAAATTTTATTATATACATATATAGATTAATCAATATATAGGCTGATTTATATAACAAGTCTATATCTACATCTATATAAAAGAAAAATCATCAAGAGATGATGTGGCACATCCTAATACTTAGAATGTTTTCTCCATTTTTATCAATTTTCTGATTTTTTAAAATGTTGAAATTCGATTCCTATATGTAAGTTATATTTTCATTAAAAATGAAGGTATTTTTAATAATTTTACAAACCCATTGCAATTTATGTTATTAACCATTTATTTCCCCTTTTTATGTTATTAACTATTGTTTTTCCATTATTTATTTTAATTAATCATTCAATTTATTGCATTTATGTAAATTAATTTTTTATTTTTCTTTATTTAGGTTACTAACCATTCATTTTCCTTTCTTTATTTTAATTAATCATTAATTTCCCTTATTTTAATCATAAGTGTTTTTTGGTTTTCTGGGCTATGTTATTGGTTTTTTTAAACCTTTTTGTCATATAACAATCTACCTCTCAATGTCTCCCTTTAACACATTTTATCTTACTAGATTTGTATTGCTAAAAAATTAATATTTGTTTATTGTTAAGTTAGTTGTTATCGTATTGAATTTATATGCTTTTTATATTGTTGCTACAATCTAATGAGATCGATGTCACTGTTAACAATGTATCCGAGACAATCAATTTAGAAAATAAAGCTAATGAATCACGTTAACACTATAACACAAGAAAAGTGAACAACTCACAATGTTATGTAATCATGTTCATGTGACTTATACATCAATACAAACTTTGACCCAAATTGATAAAAATAATCATGGAATTGTTGATAAATGAGAAAAAAAATATTAGAAGAAAATAAGTAACTGACTAAACAAAAAACGGAGATCAATTTTTGATAAAAACATTTTTTTAAATCTAAAGACTTTTACATCTTCTCTTATAAAAAAGTTAAAATTATTGATAAATATAAACACTTCATTTAATCATGTGTTGTCATATTTTTTTAAATGATTATAAGTTTAGAAATAATCATATTATTGGGTTTTAATATGAATATTATTTAAATTACTTATTTTAATGATAATATAAATATTTGATAATGTAATCTTATTCGGTAATTATTGATGCAATTTGTATATATGTTGTTTCTTTTAAAAAATATAGAATATTGATTCTAAATCTAATTATGTATAATTTTTATTTATTGTAGTGTCGAGACTAATCTAAAATCTTCCACGACGTTGGTGATATTTTTGATTTATTTTTAAATTTTATGTTATTTTTTGTATTGATTTATTTTAAACGACATTAATTAATGTTATGTATGAATATTTAAATTATAGTTATTACCAATAATTTTCTCACACATCCAACATATTTTATTACTCTATTGACTTAATATGATCAAAGCCAATCTTTATTTAAAATAAATTGTTGTGGATTTACAACATATTTCAAATATATAAAAATGATAAAAACAATTTTTATAGTTTTGTTGACATCAAATTTGATCATCGCGCGTTGCGCGATGTCGAACACTAGTATATTATATAAAAAAAGTATAATTTTGATAAACAATTATTTAAAGTATGAATTTTTTTTTCTTCCATTAAATAATTTATAACAGAAATAATTACATTTAAATTAACATATAATTATAAAAGGGTTAAAATAGTCATTTTTTGTCGGTAAGCACTTGCCAAAAAACATTTGGTAAACACTCTTACTCGGACAACACTCTTACCCGGACAACACTTACCCGAAAAGAGTTAGTAAACAGCCCCTAAGTATTTGGTAGTAGAAAAACTGCATAAGATATATCTTATTTATTTATCAGATTTTAAACCCAAATGAAATTCCTGATGATGATTCAAATACCTTTATGTTATTTTTTCAAGAAATACAAATACAAGAATAAAGCCGGTACCATTATACGTCAACCTCTTCTAACTCAATGGAACCGTAACAAAGCTTCGGCAAAGCAATAATTCATACGTAAACCATGTAAAAAGTGCTTAGCGCACCAGAAATGTTTTCTAATCTCAAGTAAGGTGTTGTGTAGTGGAAAAAAATTAAGCTTAACTCCCATATGATTCCTTGTAACTTCATTATACAAATACCTATTGGAAAGATGAATATGTATAAATCATTAATTTCAAAAAAAATAAAGAAATAACAAAAGTGTGTTGATGGAACTGCATGATGAAAAGATTGAGTTTCCGGATCGAGTTCAGCAAATAAAAAAGATATGGAGTTGAGCACTACTAAACAAAAGTCGATTTCCGGCGGACATTTTCGGCGGATTTTCCGCCTAATATTTTCCGGCGTCTTTTCGGCGGATTTCCGGCGGAAATTAAAAAAGTCAAATTCCGTTGACTTTCGCCGAAAATCACAAAAAAATAAAATTTTCGAATTTTTTTAAACGATCGACTTATTTTTCGGCGGATATTCGGCGGAATACAATTAATTATTTTTAAAATTAATATCCGTCGGAAATACGTCGGAATTCCGCCGAAAAACCTCTAATTAATTAAGGAAATAATTTTTTTTAGCCATCCGCCGAAAATCCGCCGGAATCCGTAACCTTTAAAAATAAAAAATAAATAAATGAATTTACGATCCGCCGGAAATCCGCCGGAACTTAATTTTAAAAAATAAAAAATAATTTTTTTAATTATCCGCCGAAAATCCGCCGGAATCCGTAACCTTTAAAAATAAAAAATAAATAAATGAATTTACGATCCGCCGGAAATCCGCCGGAACGTAATTTTTAAAAATAAAAAATAATTTTTTTTAGCCATCCGCCGAAAATCCGCCGGAATCCGTAACCTTTAAAAATAAAAAATAAATAAATGAATTTACGATCCGCCGGAAATCCGCCGGAACTTAATTTTAAAAAATAAAAAATAATTTTTTTTTAGCCATCCGACTTAATAGATTGTTATGGGCTTTAATGGACCATTTTGGGCTTATAGAACGATTTGGGCTTTAATGGATCGTATTGGGTCTATATGGATCCTAATTTGCTTTAATGGACCATATTGACCTTTAATTGATCATTTTTGGCTTCAATGGACCCTTGTGGGCTTAATGTACCGTTATGGGGTTTAATGGAATGTATTGAGCTTTAATGAACCGTATTGGGCTTTAATGAACCGTATTGGGCCTTTATAGATCCTAGTTTGCTTTAATGGACCGTATCGGGGCTTTATGAATCGTATTGTGCTTTAATAGTCCGTATTGGGCCTTTATGAATCGTATTGTGCTTTAATGGACCGTATGGGACTTTAATGGACCGTATTGACCTTTAATTGATCATTTTATAATACAGGTCATCACTCGGCCCGACTCCTCAATCAGCCATCTGAATGTTTTGGCACAAGGACCTCTCTGTTGGGCTTGGAGACACCCAGGTTTTTTTGTAAATGGTTACAAGTTCCACACCCAGTCTCACGGTAGGAATCGCATCACACATAATAGTGGAGTTTGTGTGAGAGGCTCTTGTTACTCGGAGTTTGATGTGGACTACTATGGATTGTTGGATGAAGTGTTAGAGATAAAATATCATTCGAGACTCGATCGTTGTGTTGTCCCAATATTCAAATGCACATGGTTTGATACAGTTAATGGGGTCCGAGTTCACCCAAAGCATAATCTCGTGGACGTCAAACACAGATCAAGACTTCGTTCAGACGACCCTTTTATCCTAGCATCGCAATCTGAACAAGTCTATTATGTGCCATATCCATCGAAGGAATTAAAAGATTGGTGGTCTGTGGTGAAGACAAAGCCTAGAGGGGTCTATGACTTGGCATCAAGTACACTTGAAGTACCGGAAGTTGAAAATGTGGATAGCGAACAGTTTTTCCAAGAAGATGATAGAATTGCACCCACAGTTGGAAACGAAGACGTCGATGAACCCATCCGTCTTAACACGGTTGGAGAGGGCATCGAAATCTCCAATGACGGTCGCGACTTCTGGCATGTTGACGAGAGTGGTGACGAAGAGGACGAGTTCCAAGACTCGAGTAGTGACTCTAACGAAGAAGAACCTGACTTGTCTGATCACTCATCTGATGAATAAATACTATGTTAATCTTAGACTTAGTAAACTTTGTGTAATTGTTTCCATGTTTTGCTATCTGTTTTGTCACATTTACAAAGTTATCTATTGATTTGTGACCATGTTTACCTATCTAATAATTTGTTGTAAACTTGAATTATTGGTGTATGTTTTCTAACGATGCTTTGTAGACAATGCCACGTACCCCGGGATCCGGGCGAGGGAGTAGTGGATCGGCACATCGAGGTACTCCTACTCGAGGTACTGGCGGAGCCTCCAGTAGTGGCTCGGCACATCCAGAGACAGGGTTTGGACATGATGACGGTGCTAGTGATATTCCGCAGCAGGTCCCGGCTCCGTCGGAGAGGAAGATTATTGCTCCACGCGCTCCAGACTCAATGGAGTAAATTCATTTCTATTAACTTATTGATCAAAGTAATTGTTCTTTGTATTGATATTAATTAATTTCATTATGTAGGTTTGATTGTGAAAATGCGAGCCGAGTTGCGACGGAGATTAATCGGCGATACACTACCGGGGCATGTCGCACTTGGTGCCAAATCCCTCTTGCTACTCGGAACCAAATGTTTGAGAAGTTCGAGGTTCGTAGTGTATATTTAAGTAATTAAATCCTTGGTAGTATTCTTGGAAACTTAAAAATAACTAAACATGTACGTGCAGCAATACTACCAATGGGACCCGGTGTTGCACTCTAGAATTCGTCAAATTTGGGAGAAGAAATGTGGGAAATGCTACAATGACAATCTTTCATATGCACGAAATAGAGCCATCCGTTTGTGCAACGAGAGTGGTCGTCGTTATGATCAGAACGACCCAAATAGAAACATGGACTTGTTGCGGCCGTTCAATCCCCCCTGGATAGATGAGAATCAATGGAACAGAATGATCGATGCCTGGAATTCCGATCGTTGGAAGTCGATTTCAGTGACGGCACGCTCGAACAGGATGACTGAGATTGATGGAGAAATATCGAAGCATACTAATGGATGTATTTCTTTCGGGGCGACAGCTGCAAGATTGGTATGACCTTCATATGTTATAATTAACCAATTGAGTTACTAGTTTGTTGTTTGCTTAACATGTTATAATTCGCCATTGTTTGTATTATTTGATCTTTGCAGACGAGAGCTAAGGGAGGCGTGCCACCGTCGGGTATTGAGCTCTTCGACCATACCCATATGAAGAAGAAGAAGCAGCGGTCGGGAGCGAATGACACATCTTCCGAATCTGGGGAGTATGTGACGACGCGGTGTAGCCGTTTTGCGGTAAGTATTTTTTGACCAAGACTTTACAATATCTACATAGTTTGTGTTTAACTATAAACATTATAACTAGGTAACTAGCTATCTTATATATCTACTTTGGGTTGCCATTTGTTGGGCAAACGTTAGCATTGTTTAACTTTAAGCTTTATAATTGTTTTGTTATATATCTTGCCGTTAATATCTATCTAGTTTGGGTTGCCATTTGTTGGGCAAACATTAGGATTGTTTAACTTTTAGCTTTATAATTGTTTTGTTGTATATCTTGCCGTTAATATCTATCTAGTTTGGGTTGCCATTTGTTGGGCAAACATTAGGATTGTTGTTTAACAGGAAAATGAAAACGTCCTATTTACAGTCGTTATGCTGTCGAAAATGACTTGTATAATTTTGTAAAAACCACAGGGTGGGTATCGGGAGGGTGCCATAGAGAGATACGGCGATGACCTTACCAATCATCCGCCACTTGATACCCAATTATGGCATGACGTGACCGGGGGAACGAAGAAAGGTCGTTCCTTTGGGTTTGGAAACCATCTAGATCCCAATGCGATCTTGAGTGGGTCATCTTCGACAACTGATGCGTCGTCTTCCTCCCAGCATGTGTGTACCAGTTTTTTTTCATTAAATGATGTTATCAATTTGATTTTTAGTTCATATTAAATATTCTAAAGTCTTTTTTCTATTTTGTAGCACATCGTTGAGACCTTAATGAGCCAAGTGCAAGAGTTGAGGGCACGAGAAGCGGAACGTCAGGTAGAGGATGAGAGACGTCGAGAAGAGGATGCGAGACGTGAAGAGGCCCGTCGTTCGGAACGAGCACAATATGAAGAGATGTGCGAGTTGATCAAAAGTCTCAGTCAAAGTACGCCGCGTCTGCCTCCGCCTTCATAGCGATTTGAAACTTTTATAATTGTCTTTTGTGTTATTTGAACGAATTTGGAACAACGATTTGGTCGTTTTGGCCCAAACAATGTATTGAACGTTTTAATTTATGATATATAGCATTTTAGCAGATTATACAATTTGTAGCAGGTTTTTAGCAGGTTTTTAGCAGATTCAATGAAAAAATTAAATTTGAAATTAATTAAAAAAAATTAAAATTAATTAAATTTCTTTCGGCGGAATATTCCGCCGGAAATCCGCCGGAAATATTACCGAAAATATTTTTTTATTAATTGATAAATAAATAAATAAATATATTTTCAGGCGGAAAAATCCGCCGAAAATCCGCCGAAATGCAACCGAATTTTTTTTTAATTAATTGATAAATAAATAAATAAATATATTTCAGGCGGAAAAATCCGCCGAAAATCCGCCGAAATGCAACTGTAATTATCTTATTAATTAAGACTTTGATAATTATTTCTACCGTTTTCCGGCGGACGGATCCGCCGAAAATGCCGCCGAAAAATACATATCCGCCGAAAATTCCGCCGAAAACCTGTAATCTCGGCGACCAATTTTCCGGCGATCGAATCCGCCGAAAATTTCGCCGAAATAGACTATTTCCGGCGGATTTCCGACGGATTTGTCCGCCGGAAATCAGGTTTTTTTTAGTAGTGGAGTGAAGGACAGAAATTGAAGAACCTGATAACATTAAGAGATACCCGGAAAGTAAGAGATAGTGTCGAATTTTACCGGTAAGCACTTACCCGGGTAATGGGCCGTTTACCAAACACTTACCTGAGTAAGCGAGTACCGGTAAAATTCAAAGTTATCATTTACTTACAAGGTAAGATTTTAGACCACAAGAACGGTATCGTATGTAACAATTTTTCCGGTAAGCGCTAACCGTGGTAAGTCTTCGCCATCTCTTACCGAGTAATACTCTCGGTTCTTGCCTTAGCTCCTACTGGGTAAGATTTTTGGTCCTTGTCATGTTCATCCGGTAAGGTAATTTGACTCGGTAAGTGCTTACTGCTTACCCGAGTAAGCATTTGGTAAACGACCCTAACTCTTTCTCAATGCATCAACAAGCATTTTACTGAAAAACACTTGGGGTAGGCTGCTATAAATTCTATTCATCATAAATTAATACAAATCCTCTGTGCATTCATTTTAAAACTGGGACATCAGTTCGATGTTTTGACAACTCTAACTGTGGTTACGCAACCAGGTCTCTAAATAGGGAATACACATGAATTCTTGTATATCAGTTAATCAATATCAGCTACATCGTAAGTACTATGTTTTTGGAAATGATGCCTATGAGCTACATTGATCAAAGACCCCAAAATAAATTAAGAGAAGGTTGCTAAACCTCGTTAGTGTCCAACGTAGGTTAGAAAAATCAATTTCTTTCTTTGATAACTTTCAATAAGCACCTCACAAGCAACACAAAATCAAGAACTTCACAACAGAACTGAAGCCCGAACTTCATTCAAGGACTAAACAACAGGACTGAAACCCCCCAACTTCATTACAAGTCATGAAACCTAAATTTATTCTCTATAAACAAAAACCAAAACTTCAAAAATAAATTATGATAAATGTAAAACGTTGAAACTAAATATCAAGTAAAAAAAAAGTAAACCTCGGAAAAGTGAGGATGGCTCTCCTTTGAAGCTCATGTATCCATTATTCCATATCGACCCTGATCGAACAACTCTTTTTTCAAGGACAACAAGTTAAGAAGAAAGGCAATAGATGAATCTAATACTTAAACAAGAAACATCGAGTTCTCAAGCTAAATTATCCTCAATTTTTTTCTTTAAACAATGGCAAATTATTTAATCAACTTTTACCAGGAAAGATATTGAAATGACTCATACTACTTTTAGCCATGGTCTGACCTGTGAGGGTTTAGGGGCAATATGCATGAGTTATTCTCCAAATTCTTCCATTAACGAAGGCTTCATTCTTCCCATTGATTCTTCAAAACTGATCGATCGAGTCACAAGGACCTGAAGCAGATGAAAGTGAATCCATCATCATGTTCTTTTGTAACCCAGATCAAATTGAAGTTATACTTGTAGAAAATTTGGCTGAACAATTTTAACATTTAAAAATATATATAAAACAAAGACAAGGAAGATTAAACCTTACCTGAGATGGAGAATGGAGACCTCTGTTCGGGATTTTTTGCAAGCAACATGAAAAAATTATGCAAAAACTGAGGATAAACCATTAAAACAATTGAAGAAATACAAAACCATGGATGTATTCCAGATTTATAAAAGTAAAACCATACCTGATATCAAGAGAGACAAACATGGGCTTTGTTTATTGAGAGATGCCAAAGGAGAAACGGATTAGTCCGCAAGAACATACATAAATCTAGGGTTTCCAACTACACAGAGAGCGGGATTGTTGCCTTGAGAGAAGGAATCGACATCTTGGGAGAAGGAATCGACTGTTGATTGTTGAGTTGGGACGTGCTTAAGTTGTACATCATTTCAGATTTTATGCATTAACGGGTGGTACCTAAGGCTTTATAAATTGTTTTTAAGACTTTCATGCATTAAAAGATTGTACCTAAGACATTATAAGTTGTTTTTAAGACTTTAAGACTTTTAGCCAAAAATATTTATAAGATAGTATAGATAAGCCTTTAAATAAGGCATTAAGATGGATTAGGTATCCTATCCCTAATAAAAGGGATCTGCTAAAACGACTTTATTCTGCCAAAATTATATCAAAATTTGATTTAAAATCTGAATATTGGCATATTCAAATCGCCGAGAAGGATAGGTATAAAACCGCTTTTAATGTGCCATTTGGTCATTATGAGTGGAATGTTATGCCTTTTGGGCTTAAAATGTCCCATCTGAGTTTCAAAAAATTATGAACGATGTTTTGGTTTTTTCAGAATCAATTGATCAACATTTTAAACATCCAGAAATCTTTATGAAGATTATTTTAAAAGCTGGATTTGTAGTTTCAGCTAAAAAGATAAAATTATTTCAAACTAATATTAGATTTCTTGGGCATATGATTAAAGAAGGAACTATCCTTCGTATTGACAGAGCAGTTATATTTGCTGCAGATGAAATTAAAGAAAAAACCCAATTGCAGAAATTTTTTAGCAGCTTAAATTATATAGCTGATTTCTATAAAGACTTGGCTTATGATGTCAAACCTTTATTTGAAAGATTAAGAAAGAATCCTCCATTGTGGGCTAATGAGCACACTTAAGCTGTAAGAAGAATAAAAGCAAGAATTAAAGAAATTATGTGTTTAGCGATAGCTCATCCAGATGCTTTCAAGATTGTTGAAACAAATGCATCTAATATGGGTTATGGAGGTATCCTTAAACAAAGGATAAATAATAAAGAAACTCTAGTTAGATACACTTCACGGATTTGGAAAGGTCTTAGAGTTAATTACTCTACAGTCAAAAAAGAAGTATTATCAATTGTATTATGCATACAAAAATTTGAAAGTGATTTAATTAATCAGAAATTCTTATTAAGATTTGATTGTAAATCAGTAAAAGAAATATTGCAAAAGGATGTTAAAAATATATCGTCTAAACAAATATTTGCTAGATGGCAGGCTATTTTATGTGTCTTTGATTTTGATTTTGATATTGAGTCTATTAGACGATCAGATAATTCATTACCTGATTTTTTAACTCGTGAATTTTTACATAAATGAAGAAGACGAAAGAGAAGGAAAAGGTATCGACATCACGGGGTAATACTCCAATGGGGCAACCAAAGCCCAATCAGACTTATAAGTCTGCAATCAACAAGAGTGAAGAAGTTTTAAAAGAGGAGACACTTAAAATAGTTCATGAAGATCTTCGTTTGGAGCAAGATGCTTATGAAAAAGCATTACAATCAACTTCAATGAAGGAATATATATATATATATATATATATATATATATATATATATATATATCATTTTGTTCCTATTGCAACCACTTGGCTATCACCCGTAGAATAAAAGTATGCTCACCTATCAGCTGCTGAAGTTATGACCTTCTATTAAAAAAAAATTACAAATCCTTTTATGTATCCAAAGGATTATACATTCTATCAAAATATTCTCCATCATACTGGATCAGTAAAGATTACTGCTCAGTTTCTTTCAAGAGAAGATTGGGCTTATTCTAAAGCTCAGATTCTTAGGATCATTACACCAAGTTTGTGGAATGGAGATTTATTTCAATCTCAAGAAATTACGATTGATGAAAAATATAGAACAAACGTTTTGTTCAATTATTTTGATTATATAAAAGCTTGGGATCTAGCATTTTGCTATGATAACAAGCAAAGAAAACACACTTGGTTTATTCAGTTTAGTCCTATACCTAAACTAGATTTTCCCACATGGTTTATTAAGTGGTTTTCTAATTGGGGATTATACTCAATTATCCTCCCAAATAAGATTAGAAGGATTTATGAGGAATTTAAAACTAAAAATCCTTCATGTAAGTTTCATGGATTATATTTTGCTGTCCTATATCAAGTTCCTTGGATTCTGAAATGGGATTATATTTTAGGACCGAGATCCATTGCTAATCTCGGAGAAAGTTATAATAATATTCCTCATTTAGGAAGAAAAATTGCAATAAAATGGTGGGATAAATATCAGTTCTTTCAAGATGGATCAGGATTCTCCACTAAAGGGATTATTAGTCTCGAGCCTCCAAAGATGTGAGAAGCAAGTTCATTGAATTCTGGAAAACCAAAATACATTTTGGAAACTCTTATAGAGTTAAAATCTAAAGGCACTTCCAAGAAGGAGTTAGAAGAAATGCTTAAAGCCATTTTTAAAAGTGAAGACACTTCAAAAAATCCTCCTCTAATGATTCAACGGAGCGACTCAAGAGAGGGAGAAGAAGACGACATTATGCAGGATGCTCAAGATCAGGATACTGACAAGTTACTGGACATTGGCGTTATCCTATACGTCATCCTCTATTATTGAAGAATCCTTGACGTCATCTTTGATTATTGGATTTTACTATTTATGTCAATTATTGTAGAGTTCTTGTTATCTCCTTGGGAGATTAAGCTAGAAGATCAAGAGCATTATTTTAATGCTCAACTGATTTCTCATATTGCCAGAGGTAATTTTAGTTATTGTTAATTTTATAGTTGTTTTGTTTAATTATCGTTTTGTTTAATTAAAAAATAAAAATAAAAATAAAAATTTAATCTTTCCATATTAAGTATTCTCTAGAACCCGGAGTCGCGTAGCCGTGCAAGTCCTCTAATTTTGTCGTAATTGGCGTATAGATAGGTTTGGCGTAAACCGTTGACAGTGATGAGAATCTAATATGGATAGATTAGTTCGATCTTTTACTTTAAGATGTAATAATAATGATTCTATTAGGGCTTTAGAGTTAAATAAATTAAATAAAAATAAAGAACTTATAGTTCATGAAGATCTAGATAAAAATCTAGATGATTGGAAAATTCCGGCTTATCCAGCCTAAAAAATATATAAAACCGGCCGTTTTTTGCAAAAATCTGATTATATTATAAAAACTGTCAAGGAAGCACTTCCTTTATTAGAAGGAAATAATTCTTTTAATTTGTTTTCTAAAAGACTTATAGCTTTACATAAAGAAAAATATAGATTTCTTCATATTGGCATGGTCCAAGTAGCAGTTAAACCTGCTACAAGATTAGGTCTTAATACATCAGCAGTAATTGCTGTCAGAGATAAAAGACATCTAAGATTTCATGACTCTTTATTAGGAGTTGTTCAATCTAGTCTTTGCGATGCTCCGATTTATTTTTCGTTTTCCCAATTTTACTTTATCCTTAACAGATACATATTTAAATAATGCTTTATGTTTGGATATTAAATCTCAAGGGTTTAAAATGCAACCAGGAGTTGAAAACGCTATCCTTATTTATAGGATATATTATAAAGTTATGAACTTAGTGGTTCCTGATATGAAAAAGATTCCTTTTGATAAATCTAGAACAACTACAATGTTTATAACTAATGTTGCTAAAAGTAATGTTGTTATTCCTAAAACTATTAGTTGGGATCACGTAAATCTTCGTGAGGAATGGGAAATAGTTGATGGTATTGAACCCATTAAACATGAAAGTAGTGTTTTAAAAGAAATTCTTGAATTACCTGATTGGAAAAGTAAAATTAAAGTTTGATAATTTTATACATCTTAAGTCTTCTTATAGGGAAGAATTTATGTCAAGTAGAAGTTCTACTTCTTCGATTCCTTCAGTTTATAAAGATGACTTCTTCAATTCCTTCATTCCGGAAGGAAGATGTTATTTTAAAGAATACTTTAGATGGAGTAACTCAACCTCAATACAAGGTTGAAATACCTCCATCATCTTCAGGGTGGATGTCACCTACTCCTTCTGATATGGGAGTAGGAAGTAGTTATGGAATTTTAACGTTAACTCTTGAGGAAAAAGATGAAGAATTTCCGATAGAAGGAAATTTGAAAGAATTATTGTATCCTCCCAAAAATAAAAGAAAAAGAAAATTGTTTTTTTTTTGAAAAGCCAAAAAACTTTAAAAAAAATGGTTTGATCTTTATAAAAGATTTTTAATACAAATGGGAGAAGATGTTGAAATCTTTGAAGCTTTAAAGGCTTTGTATAAAATCAACTTTGGTGAAGACTTATAAGTCTACAATCAACAAGAGTGAATAAGTTTTAAAAGAGGATACACTTAAAACAGTTCCTAAAGATCTTCGTTTGGAGCAAGATGCTTATGAAAAAGCACTACAATCATCTTCAGTGAAGGAATATATATATATATATATATATATATATATATATATATATATATATATATATATATATATATATATATATATATTCTTTTGTTCTTATTGCAACCACTTGGTTATCACTCGTAGAAGAAAAGTATGCTCATCTATCAACTACTGAAGTTATGGCCTTCTATTCAAGAAATTTTACAGATCCCTTTATGTATCCAAAGGATTATACAAGGGCGGAGCCACCTTACCATTTAATATATATATATATCACATAAAATATTTTCTACAAAACTTTTTCCTGATTTTGAAAACTTTATTGAAGTTCTTAAATTAGAGTCTGCTTATCAAGATTTTATTTCAAAACAAGGAAAAATTATAAAGAGTGTTCATCCTCCAGAAATTAGTTTATCTATTGAAATAGATAAAGAAAAACTTACAGCTACTCCTTATAAAAAGAGTGACGATTTAAAATCGATTGTTGAACAAAACAATTTTACAAATCTTTCTCTTCAATCGATTGGGAAACAATTAATTAGAATTGAAACTAAGATAAATAATGAAAAAGATTATAATCTAGAAAATAAGGGTTTTGTTTCTAACTTAAGTAGTAAAAGTACAAATTCTACTGCTTCAGTTATAAATACAGATAAGGGTTTATTTAAACCGTTATCATCAGAAAAGATAAAACTTAAAGTAAATGAGGGTGCTAATAGCCCCGAGTTTATTGAAGAAATTATATCTAGATTAAAAGATCTATGAATAAAAGAAAATGAAGTGGCTTCATTAACAGCTCCTTCGGATGGTTATACATCATCAGCTGAAGATGAAGATGAAGATGATGGAACATTTGACATATCAGAGTTAGAGCAAATATTTTTGAATGAAAAAAACAACCTTATCAGGTAAATCAAATTAAATATAATAATAAATATAGAATATAGATGGACATTCTGAATATCAAGTTTTAGTAAGACTTCATTATATGACTATGTATGCAACTGCATGCCGTATTAAAGGTAATAATGATGTAGAAATAGTTAAAGCCATTATACAAGGCTTTACAGGCCAACTAAAAGGTTGGTGGGATTTTCATTTAACTGAGGACGCTAAACACCATATTATTAGAGCTATTAAAATAGAAAATAATGTTGAACAATCAGATAGTGTTAATACACTAATTTATACGTTGTTAAAGCATTTTGTAGGAAAAACTTCTTTGCAACTTGATAAAACTCAAGAACAATTGATGAATCTTAGATGTGATAACTTCTCTTAGTTTAAATGGTATAAAGACGCTTTCTTAGTTAAAGTTATGTCTAGAGAAGATAGTAAGGCCGAATTTTGGAAAGAAAAATTTGTATCGCGCCTTCCAAGCTTATTTGCTGAAAGGGTTAAAAACCGTATTAGACAACAATATAATGCGGTTATACCCTACCACCTTTATACTTATGGTGATTTATCTTCTGAAATTATTGCAAAAGGACTTTGTTTATGTAATGAAATTAAATTACAGAAACAATTACAAAAAGAAAAGTTGTTTGGTAAACAAACACTTGGAAATTTTTGTGAACAATTTGGGTTAACTACTCCCGTCCTTCTAAAAAGGTTTCTAAAAAAGGATTTCGGAAATCTTACAAGTATTTTAAAAAGAAAATGAATTTTGAAAATGAAAACAACACTAAAGGTTTTTATAAAAAATCATAGAGGCAAACTCCTAAAAAGGAGAAAATGGTACCTATTTGTTATAAATGTAAAACAGCGGGTCACTACGCTAATAAGTGTAAGAAAAAGGTTTTAAGCCTTGAAATTGAAGATGATTTAAATGAAAATTTAGTACCTGCTCTTAAAGATCGTATTTTAGATTCAGAACAAAAAAAATTGAGAATTTCAGTTATTAGTGAAGATGTATCAGAAGATATATTGATTCAAGTAAATCTTCTGATGAAAATTGCGATGGAAATTGTGATTATTATAAAGCTTTATGTAAGGCTAATGGTCTTTATGTTTTAACTAAAGATGAAAATCTATTTTTAGATTTAATTGATAAAATAACAGATCGAGAGGCCAAAAGAGAAATGCTTGAAAAATATCTTGAGTCTCACTCTAATAAGAGTAATATATCTTTGAAAAAAGAACCAGAGGTTTATAATCTCAAAACACTCATTGATAGAGTTAAAAATGAAGCTTCTACCTCTAATCAGATGCCTTCAATACAAAATGAAGCTAGTATAGGAGATTTGAGGCATGAGGTTGTAGATCCCAGTTTGATCAAGTAACAATGTAACAACGAAAACAATAATCTTTATTGATCGAATGTAGAGAGTTACAAGATTGGAATGAAAAACAAACTCTCTCTCTCTCTCTCTCTAAACTCAATTAGGCGCACTCAATATGATCAATTCGTCTAACCTAAAACTCACTAAACACACTTTAAATACCAATGGCTTATCTCCTAAAGCCCAAGGCCCACTAAGCTAAATAAGCCCATTAACAGTTATGAGGCTTTTACAAACAATAATAAAGCTATTCTTTTCTTTATATCACTTTCTATTTTATAGAACATTTATAGGTCTTGATCTTCTCTCCCTCTTGAATCTTTGAAACATTTAGTGTTGCTTATCTTCATGTCTTTCCAAGCCCCCCCCCCCCCCCCCTCCTTAAATTATGCTCTTAGTCTTCATAGTATCAACTTTATCACCAGATTCAGTGACATTCCACAATGTAATTTCAGTTAAAAATCAAGAATCTGTCTTTGAACTGCGAGTTGAATTAACGTTGAAAAACTTCAGAATTTGTCGAACTAATATGCTCGAATGAGGAATTAACTTGTTGCGAACACTTCTTGATAAGGGATGATAAGAACCATGCACTTGTAATATTTTCTGCACAGATCATAACAGTTACTCCCCCTCAACTTTATAATCTGGGTCTTTGAACTTATATAACGTTTCTCCCCTCATGATGATGATCTGTATCTTTGAATCTGTATCAGTTCTCCCCCTCATGATGATTAGGAGCATCATGTAACTTCAAAGACAACACTGATGAGTAGCAAAATACCAGATAAAACAATACGTAACCAGAATGGGGTAATCAACTAACACAAGTTTGGCATCGAGGTATCTCTGATAGGACTTCCAGTTATCACTGAAGTAAAATATTAAAAATTACTTCTCAAACTGTTCCGACAATATCACAAAGATATGCAATTGGAATCACAAAGACTCGTGCATGTGTGAAAGAAATAAATTGTAACAACCCAATTCTAGATAAAGCATACATGGCATTTAAATTAAAGAATTACAAAACTGGGTTCCAAAATTTCATTACATCAGTCTCCAAAACTTAGGTTGGCGGAAACAACCTATACACAACTGAGAACATACTAGCTGTTATAAGTGGTACAAGCACTGTCTCTATCTGCATCTGTACTCTATCCTGCTCTCGCTTACTTACTTGAGCCTTCTACTATTTGTTTACTTGAAAATGGTTTAGTTTTGAAAAACGAGGGTTAGACCAAAAGGTCTAGTGAATTCCCTCTGTGAACATCATATATCAACAGTGTAAAAATCATTTTATAAAACTCATTAACATTCTCCACATAAACATCAATGATGGTACTGCACAGTGTTTAAGGATCACATAAGCTAACTGCGATCGGGGCCCAAGCAGACTCCCCTCTCGCCTCCTACCGGGGCCCAAGCAGACTCCCCTCTATCCGAGTAGGAAGGAAACGAATTCCCTCCTACAAGCTCGTCACATATGCCCAAGGGACCATCGGATCCCGAGGTATTCTGATCCCACTGTGCAGACCGACTCCACAAAACATACACATAGCTCATCATAGATCACGGAACGTGAAAGCTTTATAAATCATTCCTTTTGTGCTAAATCATCTTTCAAACAAAACATACTTTTCATGGATCAGTTCGTAAAAGCTTGTAAGCAGATCATGATTGTAAACACACCATAATCAGTAAAACATTTAACTTTCATTCGAGTAAAAATCATGTAAAATAACATGGCATTTCTACATAATTACTTTCTTTGGTAAACACGCAAAATCTCGTATTTTAGTTAGAAAAACTCACCTGGTGCGCTTACTTTCCTTTCCCACCCTGCTCCTGACTTCCAATCGATTTACCTGGGAAATAAATGAAGTACCAATGCTCAGATCCTAAACCAGTTTACCGGACACTATCCGGGTTCGACTTACCTGTTATTAACTCTTATCGGATGCCTGCTACTTACCGGGCACCCACACTTACCGGGTACGACTACTTACCGGTCAACACCATAAACCGAACAACTTACCGGGTAAGCTGCACTTATCGAATAACCTACTCTTACCGGAACTCCACTTACCGGATAACTCATCCTTACCGGATGGCCATCCAGGAACCATTTCACCCGGACACTCAACTCTTACCCGAAAACTTCACAAATATACCGGGAAATCTTCCGGATTCACACTTTCCAGACATTACCGGGTACTATCCGGGTTCTCTCCCGGTAACCTTCATCACAGGGCGACTTACCGGGTAAGGCGACTGGAATGATTTCGGGAACCAAAACTTGCTAAAATTCTCTTAATCCAAATCGATTTTGAGCAAAAAATCAACATAACTTATTCAACTCATTACCTTACTAAACCCTTAGCTATATTACTCCAAGAGGATGCTTGACCCACTTCTTTGAACATCATTCATAACTCTCAAACAAAACTCTTACATAACCTAACTCTACTATTCAAAGGATTAGAATTGAAATAAGGAATTACCTGGAAGAACTAGACTCCAATGCTACTTCCTCCTTCAATTTGTTTGTAATAACCAAGACTAATCTGAAAGGTTTTAAAGTCTTGTGTAATTATTTGCTAAAGGTGAAAGTTGAGGGGCTATTTTGTTAATAGAGAATAGGGTATAAAAAGCTCAATGATTGGCACAAAACCCTAGTTTTGTGACCACTTAGTGGTGTTGGCGGCTAAGTGAAATTGAAAGGCAGAGAAAAGAAAACTTGGGTGTTCTTGTGAAATTGAAGAAGGAGGCCATCATTCATTAAGTGGAAGGAAGAATATAGTTGGTGTTTGTTCCTGCAATCGATCCTATCAGGTAACCTCCTAAACCCAACCCTTATGTTGTTGTTTTTGATTTGGATTGATGAAGTATTTAGAGAGTTCTTGCCTTGAAAGTTATAAATGATGCCCTAAAGGAAGGATTAAACACCCTTAATTGTGTTTGTGTGACAAAGAGTAGTAAGAAATGGATGTAGAATGATTATTAAGTCATTCGCCGCCTTGTTGTTTCGTTTATGGGTCGATTAGCAAGATTTCAGCCTCTCAAATCGTAGCAGCGCTTAGTCCGGTAAGCTTCAGATGATGAAGGTTACCGGAAGGGTGTCCGGTAAGCTCCTAGTGATAAAGGTTACCGAGAGATTTTCCGGTAAGTTAGAGTATCCGGTAAGTGTTTGTCCGGTATGTTTAAGTGTCCGGTGAGTCTAACGTCGGGTAAGGAGGAAGTACCCGGGACTTAGTGATGTCCGGAATGTTGTGTCGTCCGGAAAGTAGGGTTGTCCGGAAAAGGGTGTGTCCGGAAAGTGTGGGTGTCCGGAAAGGGGTGATGTCCGGAAAGTTTAATAATCAGCTTGTGTTGTCCATTAATTCAGGAAAATCAATCGAGAATCAAGACCAATTTAGAAAGGAGAAGTAAGAGCTTCAGGTGAGTTTTCTAACTAAAATTACGTGATTTGCAACATGTTTTCTAAAGCGAATACATGATGAGAAATGCCATGTTTTATTCTTATGCTTTTAATTGCATGAAAGTTGTTTAAAGTTTGGTGGGATGTATGCATACATAGATTGTGGTGTAAATTGGCTAAGTCGGGGGTGTGGCCCGCTAGATCATGCCGGGGGGTGTGTCCCGTTTATGCCAGGGAAGTGTGACCCTATACGGCAGCATGAGACTGACTCGTTTTCACCCTAGGGTGACTTCAGGGTGCCAATTTACGAGGGGCGGACCTATTCCGTGAATGATTTATGGGGCGGACCTATTCCGTGAATGATTTTTATGTGAACAGATTTGTGAATGATTTCATATGAACAGATATGTGGATGTTTTTATACTGAGATTTATAAACTGTTTAAAATGTTTTGAGAACGGTTAAGAGGGACTCACTAGACCTCATGGTCTAACCCTCGCATTTTCAAATTAAAATCTTTTCAGGAAAACAGGTAATGAAAGACTCTGGCATGTGAGCAGGGTGGTTAGCGAGGAAGCTCAGTAGTGAAGTGACACTATAATCCAGTTTAGTATTATTCTCAGTTGTGTATAGGTTGTTTCCGCCAACCTAATCTTGAGACTTATGTAAGAAATTTTGGAACCCGATTTTGGGATATTTCGTTTTAGTACGAATTGCATGCTTATTTTAGACTGGGTCGTTACAATTGGTATCAGAGCCATAGTTTAAGGGATTTAGGTGACCGAACGGGCCTAAACTTAAACTTGGGAGTAGAAATCATAACTGAGAATCCGGAGATGCGTTAGGAGGGCACTATTGTAAATACCGGAAATGCGTTAGGAGGACACTATTATGGAGATAGGACTAATAGGGTACTGAGGACTGTCATGTAAGGTAAGTTTGAGATTCCACCTGGCTAGTGTAATTGCGAACTTTCAGGTACATGTATGTGCTTAACCTGCCTTATTATTCCGAAGTAGTAGTCAGAAGCTAGTGTTTATGTCGTGTTCCAGTACCTTAGAATGTCAGCAAGACCCCTGAGGAGTAGACTGAGACCCTTGTTTGGGGAAGTTTCACGAGAAGTCATGGTGATGTGATGTACGTATACATCGTAGAGAAGAAATGTTGTATAGAGTGTTACGAGTCGTCTAGAAGTAGCTCTTCGTGGATTCGGAAAGAAGGAATGATTGAATTTTTTTAGTAAGACTCCTGTTTCTAGAGTGTCTCGGTTCTAGAAACCGGGAGATAGATCAGTTCGGTTGGTAAGGGAAGGCAGTGTCAGAACCTTGAAGGTACCAATGAAGCCCTGGCTTCTTGGACGAGTTTTCCCTTAGAAGGGTAAGTGAAATAGGATACCTATAGTGAAATGAAACCATGTAGAAGTGGAAAGTGAGATAGTTGATCAAAACGAAATAGTATGAAATGGCTGAGTAAGTGGACCGTTGAATGTATGTATAGCAAGTCGTTGCAAGGCCGAGAGGGCGATCATTGGTCGAAAGTAGAGTGTCAATGATAAGTTGCGTGAGTAAAGCGATTGACCTTGTTCGAGTGAGTAGCCTTCAATTGCAAGTAGAGTTTTATGTATTGAGTTCGTTTATGTGTACATGAGATTTTTCATAATTAAAGTAAATATATAAGCATCAAATTTGATCGGATATGAGTCGGCGTATGTAAGCGTATGTTTAAAGAAAAATACAAATCCATTTACACCGTACAATGAAGTCTTGAGGTTTACGATTTGCAAAATATTCCACTCTTTTCATGATAAGTCAAGAAAGCGTTTGAATGCACAACTTTTATAACCAAAATGAGTATTGACATGTTGAAACTATATAAATAAGTGTGAGGACCGACTGGTTTACTTCGTGTCGGTAAGTCCTTTCAAAAAATTTGTCGTATGGAAAGATTTTCATCCAATATTTATTTCTGTCGTAACAACATATTTTTGGTTGAGTAAGATTAAGTTTTACGGAAAGATTGCAGGCAAACGATTCTCAAGATCGTTGTGCAGGTGATAACGCCACTTTTTGGCGTTATTTTCAATTCTCAAACCAATGAGATTGGCTTGTGTTGATAGCAAAAAGGCGTGGTTTTACGGTTTATTGAGTGAAATGTGCGGGCTATCTAAAAGACAGTAATCATCGAGAAAAGAAGCTGAAAATAGCCCAAAAAGAGCCAAAACGAAGCCCAACGGAAGCCCGAGATCCAAGCCCAAGACCCGCACCCGAACCAGGACCCGAAGCTGACCCGAAGACAGCTCAGAAAACCGTGCGGTTTTCCACGCGACTTGCAAGTCGCGTGGAAGGTCGCGTAACCCCCTGTTTGTTTCCTATACTTTGGCGTTTTTTTCCAATTATTAGGTCATTCTTCGCGCAACACACACACGGACGACGGCAGACGGCTGGAGGGCGATTTTGAGAGCTTTTTCAGAGTTTTTGGAGCCACGATAGAGGATCAATCGAGGAGACATTCATCACGTAAAGTAGATACGAGCACACGAGAAGGGATTCACCATTACATTCATCGTTTCCACATTCATCATGTTTACATACACGTTTTCATCCTTTTTCTTTATGTTTGAATCCACCACCAACATGAACTAAATTCTAGATGTTGGGGGTTGGAATGAATGTGGTTTATAGCATATAAACAGATGATTTGAACTTTTATCAGTTTTCCTTAATTAATGAAGCATGTGATTTCGTTTTTAATGCTTTTGTGAGTTTAGCTAGCTTCCAATTATTGTGTTGTTTTCAATTAAGTTCGAGAGAATTAATTGTTAACTAGAACTAGAAATTGCATGCCTAAGGTGAGAAAGGGGATAGAGATATACCGAGTAAGCTTTAGTCCCATTACAATCTTGCGCTTAATGTGTTTTGAATTACATAGGTTGAGATCGAGAGATATAACTTGTGTTTTCAAGATAAAACTCGTGGTTGCTTGAGAAAGAACCATGCTTTTACAATAAAACTCGCTGTCGCTTGAGAAAGAACAACGGTGATCTAAAGATTGGGTATTCATTAAAGGGAATAATTGGTAATTGTTTAGAGTAAGATGTTTATATGTGAGAACCATAGGATTTTCAACCCTCAACTGTTTTCTCTATTTGAAGTTCTTTAAGTTGTTTCTGTCTCGTTTGTGATCTATTTTTGTTTGTAATTAATTAGTTTATAAACCAACCACTCCAATTTTGATAGTTCAGTTAATAGAGTTTATAGTAATTGTGATACTCAGTTCCTAGTTCCTGTAGATTCGATACTCGTACTTCCGTACGTATTACTTGATTTCGACACCGTACACTTGCGGTTAGATTTAGGGGGGTGATACCCGTCTATCAAGTTTTTGGCGCTGTTGCCGGGGAACTAGTTGCAACTGATAGCACTACCATCTATAAGCGTTATTACATTGAACATTTTTCTTTTGTTATTTTATTTCATCACTTTCAATTTCTGGATTGCTAATTTTGCTGATTCTTCTTTTCAGGTACTAATTGATTTATGCCAAGGAAAACCGAGGGAAGAACATCGAACCACTCGATCCAGAGATTGAAAGAACTGCCCGTCGTTTACTCAAAGAATCAAAGGTCAAAAGGCAGTTGAAGATGGGTGACGAGAGACCTGCCAACGAGAGACCACGTAACAATCCACCACTACCTCCCGAAAGACGTCCTATGCAGTCGTTTGCCGATCCAAACGTGGCAGTCGCACGCATAGGAATCCAAGCACCCACCACTGCGGCGAATTACTTCGAGATCAAGCCGAGCACCATCGTAATGGTGCAACAAAATCAGTTCGGGGGAGCACCAACTGAAGACCCCCATGCACATCTTCGTGCATTTGAACGGATCTGCAACACGTTCAAGATTAATGGGATGGAGGAAAACGCGATAAAACTGAGGCTATTCAGCTTTTCCTTAAAGGGTAGAGCTGAAATTTGGATAGAAGGCGTACCATCGGATCTAATCACCACATGGGTCGACCTGAAGGCCGCATTCCTCCATAAATTCTTTCCACCAAGCAGAACCGCCCAGCTCATGGCTGAAATCACCCATTTCCTTCAATGGGATCAAGAAACACTGTATGAAGCTTGGGAGAGGTATAAGGACATGCTAAAGAAGTGTCCTCACCATGGATTGCAAGGTTGGGTCATCATCCAGACATTCTTTAGTGGACTCCACCTGCAGTTCAAAAACGATATCACTGCTGCATCGGGTGGAGCACTAATGGATAAATCTTATGAAGAAGCATGCGAGATGATCGATAATCTGGCCGAGCATAGTTTTTCTACTCCAAGATCAGCCGTAAGAAGAGTCGCGAATGTTCAAGAAAATGATGAGCTGAAAGAACTAAAAGCTCAACTAGCTTTTATCACGAACCATCTGAAGGGAGGCAGTCCTCAAGAACCTGAACAGGTTTAGTTCTTACAAAATCGCAACAATCAGTCGAGGACCGACCCGTTCTCAAACACCTACAATAAGGGGTGGAAGAAGCACCCGAACTTCTCATGGAGTCAACCCGGCCAACAACCACAAGGTAATAACTCTAACTTTCCCAATTCTTCTAATACTAACCATGTTTACCGTCCTCCAGGTTTCAATCAAAGGAAATTTGACGAAGGACCATCCGAGGAGAAGAAACCGGGGCTGGAAGATATGATGATGAAGTTTATGACCAAGATGGACAACACGATTGGGGAGTTAGCAAGCACGGTCAACACGATCAAGGCGGCAACTGATCAGAACACCGCATCCATCAAGATTCTCGAGAGACAAGTGGGGCAGATTTCGGAAGCCCTACAAAACCGAGCACCCAGGAAATTTCCAAGTCAAACCGAAAAGACAAACCGGGAAGAATGTAATGCCATCTATCTGAGAAGTGGCAAGGAGCTGAGTGGAGACACAACACGAGAGCCTACATCAAAGGAAACCAATCCTAAAGAGCAAGAGGTTGAGGTTGTAGATATGGATGAGTTGGAAGCTGAAGAAGAGGTGGATGAAGAGAACCCAAAGAGTGAGAAGAAGAAGCAAGAGCAACCACCGGTCAAACCGGAAATTCCAAGAGTGCCTTATCCGAACAGACTTAGAAAGAATAAGGATGATGTTAATTTTTCGAAATTTCTTGATGTATTTAAAAAGTTACATATTAACATCCCTTTTGCAGATGCGTTGGCACAAATGCCTTCATCCATGAAGTTCATGAAAGAGATCTTATCCAAGAAGAGGGCGATCGAGCATCAGTCTACCATTACACTCACTGAAGAGTGTAGTGCAATCATTCAAAACAAGCTTCCCCCGAAACTCAAAGATCCAGGGAGTTTTTCGATCCCTATTCAAATTGGGGATCTTTCTTTTGATAAAGTGTTGTGTGATTTAGGAGCTAGTATTAACTTAATGCCCTTGTCTGTTTTCAGGAAACTCGGCTTGGGAGAAGTGAAGCCGACATACATGACACTCAAGCTCGCAGATCGATCAATAAGGTACCCGTATGGAGTGGTAGAGGACGTGATCATCAAAGTTGGAAATTTCTATTTTCCGGTGGACTTCGTGGTGATCGACATAGATGAAGATGAAGAAGTTCCGCTGATACTGGGAAGATCCTTTCTGGCCACAAGCAGAGCACTGATCGACATGGAGGAAGGAGAGATGACCCTGAGAGTCGGTGGTGAGAAAGCGGTATTCAAGATGTTCGAGAGTGGAAAGCATAGAGACGGAGCTGGTCAAGGAGAGCCAGATGTGGAAGAATCCGCGAAGAACCGCAAGTGTGGGCGATTCGATTCCGCGGATACCGAACCAAGTTGAGAACCACATAGTCGTGCCACGACTGTAACTACGGCGCTGGGTGGGAGGCAACCCACCGAGGTTCGTTTTCTTTTAAAATTTGCGTTTTAGTGTGTTTTTATTTACAAAAAAAATCGAAAATTGAAAAAGAAACAGAGACTTACGCGGCTTGTGCCGCGACTTACTAACCGCGCGCCAAACCGCAGGGGTCTCTGAGTGAATTCTGAAACAGGGTGTCCCGCGGGATTCCCCGCGGCTTCCAAACCACGTGGAAAACCACGCGGTTCCCTGTTCTCGTGCAGTATTTTCCTTTTTCCTGCTTTGCGTGTTTCATTTCTTGCATTCTTTTCATCTTTTGCCTTGTTTTCTTTTGCTTTTGCATTCTTTCTCTCCCTTTTTCTCCGATGTCGCTCGAACTGGTCGCTCAAATCTTTTAAGAGAATCTCCTCCATCCGGGCAAACAGGTATGTTCTAACTTTGTATATATCGAGTTGTGTATGATGTTGTTCCCTTATTAGTTAAACGAGATGCAACAAACCTAAGTTTCACTTAGGTTTGGGGTGCCTCGTTTTTCAACATCTCTACACACTCACTTTTAACCCTGTGCAAACCTCGGTTTCACCGAGGTTTGGGGTGGGCGTTTGTTTTGACAAACCTAGGCCATGGCCTAGGTTTGGGGTGCCCATGTTTGAAAATATTTAGGCTAGCTCTTTGATGTTTCTGGTTAATATTTTTCCTTGTCTGTCTGATAACTGCCATAACTGCACAATGAGTTGGGTCGCCTGAACCGACACTTGCACATTGGGGACAATGTGTGGGTAAGGTTTGGGGTTGCCCAATCGGGCCCACGTTATGCACGTAGATTTCCTGCACTTCTGAGTACCTAGATCGCTTTAGCTAAAAAATTTGTTTTGAATGATTGAGACCGACCAGTGTGGGAAGAATCTTGTGATAGTAACGTGACCATTAGGGAAGGACTGGGAAAAGACATGACTAGGGACATTAGTGGAGACCACCCAATAGCGAGTTTTGAGCCTTAAAGACGTTGTTCATTTCGAGGGATTCATACACTTGATTCATATACACTTTTTCGAGTTCCTTGTCGTGAATATAGAATGATCTCGCTATATTATTGCATTGAGTAGCAAAGACAACCATCGGGATATTGGGAAAGGGTATAGTAGACCAAATCGTGTGGACCTTAAGATGTGATTCCAGGCAATGTGTGTTTTATTTTAACCTGTGTTTAGCTATCGTACCTTTTTACCCATTTGTGTGTATCCATAACCCTTTTTGTAGCCAAACACTCACCTTGTTCATTTCTAAACCCATCTTTAAACCCGAACCGAAAGCCTTAGCCAACCTTATCCGAAAGTGTGTCAATCGAAGCAGTACAGGCCAGCTATGAAAATAGATAGAAAAGAGGGCCAATGCAGCCCCAATTTGAATAAAGAGGACCAATGAAGTCCCAAAAAAAATCAGTTATTTAGATAGCTTGACAACAGCTCAATAAGAGAGTCAAAGCGACTCCAGTAGTGATAAAGAGGGCCAAAAGATAGAATGTGAAGAAAGTTCATAACTGCTAATATTTGACACACCAAGGATCTTTGAACCGTTTTACCCTTCATTTCATAGCCGGTACCCTAGCCCCGTTACAACCTTTGTAAAGACCTGGATGATCTTCTGGAAAATGTGATTAGGGTATACGACCACCTCTACTGATATTCCCTGTCTTGCTACTTGATCCCTTTCTGAGATCAAATTTTGGACATTTGTGCGTCTTTCAATAGAGTTGTCATGTAATATTCGAGTATTCTTGTACATAAATTCTTATACATGACAACATGTGCGACAACCTAGGTTCGAGCGAAATGAGAGTATCCCGTGAGGTAGGGTCGAGGCGAAATGTTTTCCCTAGTATGTTTGGACCTAGTACAACCTTAATGGAAACAGAGTAGTCACAAGTTCAACTTACAATGGAAGGTCATAGATCAAATAGAATAAGGATGAGGCGAGAGTGAGATAAGCATTCACGGGTATGGGAAATCACCAGTGCATCACGTGGTACCAATTGGGGGGTGTGTAGTTATTATTATTTCACTGATATATGCTTTTATTCTATTTTATCGCTAATTTGCTTGAGGACAAGCAACGCTCGGTTTGGGGTTGTTGATAACGCCACTTTTTGGCGTTATTTTCAATTCTCAAACCAATGAGATTGGCTTGTGTTGATAGCAAAAAGGCGTGGCTTTACGGTTTATCGAGTGAAATGTGCAGGCTATCTAAAAGACAGTAATCATCGAGAAAAGAAGCTGAAAATAGCCCAAAAAGAGCCAAAACGAAGCCCAACGGAAGCCCGAGATCCAAGCCCAAGACCCGCACCCGAACCAGGACCCGAAGCTGACCCGAAGACAGCTCAGAAAACCGCACGGTTTTCCACGTGACTTGAAAGTCGCGTGGAAGGTCGCGTAACCCCCTGTTTGTTTCCTATACTTTGGCGTTTTTCCAATTATTAGGTCATTCTTCGCGCAACACACACACGGACGACGGCAGACGGCTGGAGGGCGATTTTGAGAGATTTTTCGGAGTTTTTGGAGCCACGATAGAGGATCAATCGAGGAGACATTCATCACGTAAAGTAGATACGAGCACACGAGAAGGGAGTCACCATTACATTCATCGTTTCCACATTCATCATGTTTACATACACGTTTTCATCCTTTTTCTTTGTGTTTGAATCCACCACCAACATGAACTAAATTCTAGATGTTGGGGGTTGGAATGAATGTGGTTTATAGCATATGAACAGATGATTTGAACTTTTATCAGTTTTCCTTAATTAATGAAGCATGTGATTTCATTTTTAATGCTTTTGTGAGTTTAGCTAGCTTCCAATTGTTGTGTTGTTTTCAATTAAGTTCGAGAGAATTAATTGTTAACTAGAACTAGAAATTGCATGCCTAAGGTGAGAAAGGTGATAGAGATATACCGAGTAAGCTTTAGTCCCATTACAATTTTGCGCTTAATGTTTTTTGAATTACATAGGTTGAGATCGAGAGATATAACTTGTGTTTTCAAGATAAAACTCGTGGTTGCTTGACAAAGAACCATGCTTTTACAATAAAACTCGTTGTCGCTTGAGAAAGAACAACGGTGATCTAAAGATTGGGTATTCATTAAAGGGAATAACTGGTAATTGTTTAGGGTAAGATGTTTATATGTGAGAACCATAGGATTTTCAACCCTCAACTGTTTTCTCTATCTGAAGTTCTTTAAGTTGTTTCTGTCTCGTTTGTGATCTATTTTTGTTTGCAATTAATTAGTTTATAAACCAACCACTCCAATTTCGATAGTTCAGTTAATAGAGTTTATAGTAATTGTGATACTCAGTTCCTAGTTCCTGTGGATTCGATACTCGTACTTCCGTACGTATTACTTGATTTCGACACCGTACACTTGCGATTAGATTTAGGGGGTGATACCCGCCTATCAAGTTTTTGAAAAAAAAATAAATAAATAAAATAAATAAATAAATAAATAAAAGAAAAAAGAAAAAAAATATAATAAAAAAAGTTCATATAAATAGAAAGATTTTCATCCAATATTTATTTCTGTCGTAACAACTTATTTTTGGTTGAGTAAGATTAAGTTTTACGGAAAGATTGCAGGCAAACGATTCTCAAGATCGTTGTGCAAGGCATTGGAGTTATGAGATTGTTGGGGTCGTATGTACCCAAGTTGTTTTCAAGTGCTGTTTCTTTAAAGTGATCAAAAGTGTGAGAAGAACCATTTATCGCGTTGTCATGCATGAAGGCTATGAACTCAATAAGTCGTAGAGTATTACATTTTAAGCTAAGGAAGAACTCCTAGAGTGGAGAGGTGTTGGACAAATCAGGGGAGAATGTTTGTAGCTTTGGTATTTGCGTTCTAGAGGATAGGTGAGCAGTGGAAGAGTCGGAAGTGGACTTTAGTGACGGTTGTATGAGGGTTTGTACCCTTGTAAAGTGACTGGAAATACAGTTGCCAAGGGACGGTTGTGTTCAAGGGAAGGACTAGAAGTCATCAAGGTGTTAGTATTAGCAACTCGTTATAAGTAGTGTGGTGAAGTAGGAATGAAATATCCTCGACGTCGAATAAGAGTTTTAAAGAAACCTTGTGGTACCGACGTTGCTCGAATGAGTTTGAAATGAGGACGGCGGGGTGTGAATTTGATTAGGATATGTTGAAAGGATTAGGTTCAGTAAGGGACCCGTGCTGAAGAATAAGTTAAGGAAGTATCAACAGTTCAACTTTTGATGTTGAAGTCGGCAGTTGTGTAAAGAGTATGAGGCCGAAGACTTGAGTCAGAAGGTTGAAAGTTGAAGGACCACCTTATAGGGGTGTTAAGTTAGCGAAAGACAACTGTTTTGGATAAGCATTTTACTTACGAGGTGGATAGCTCGTTAAGAATGAAGTATTTAGCACCAACGAAGTGAGGGTATAGATTATGTCGATCTGTGAGGAAATGTGCCCTGTCGATGTAATGGTTTGGTATAGCAAAGAGCTAGCAAGGAACGCGTATGTTAGAATTAATCAGAAACTCCAGTGTTGTGGTTCAACTAGAGCTGGGAGAGACAATGTAGCGAGATAGTCTCGGTTATTTATGCGTGAGGTCTTGAAGATAAGTCTGAGTTGTGTGTGAATGGCCATGAGAGTTTTGGTCTGCAGTGTGATGTTATGAGTGAGGAATGTACAGTTATGTAGTGGCAATAATTGCCAAGTTAAATGTGCCAGCTAGCGTCGTAGTAATGTGATGTTAGAGAAAGAGGAAGCATTAGATAGAAGCCTTTTGGGAGTTTCGGATGAGATGTTCGAGTTGTTAACCAGGTTGTTGGAGCACGTAAGGTGTAAGTTGACGTTGTGATATGGTTATGTTCGGGATAGCATCACGGAGTGGTGGTGGGTAGTTACCCAAGGGAGAAACCAAGTGTTTTTAGTAGTAAGAATCGCTAAGTAAGCATATTTTGTGATCATTGGAAGTTTAAAGAAGATGATGGATGTATTAGTCAGAATGTGGTGGAATAGATGTGAAATCCTTAAGCAATGTGAGCTGTTGCCTATGTGTGATCGAATTGTCTGAGAAAGTAAAAGTTGGAGTTTAAAGAATGTATAGGGACGTCGAATTCTGGTGTCAGTTCGAGGTGAGTTGGTCGAAAGCCTTAAGTTAGAATGTTAGTGCAACTGTTTGGTTATGTATAGTGACGAGAAAGCATTTACAGCTTGGGGAATTGTCGGAACAGAGGGGCGAGTAATGTTAGTGGGCAGTGCTCCACGCTAACGTGGGGAGGTGAAGACAGTATGTCGGATTAAGTAAGTAAAAATCGGAAGTAGTAAACTTGACCATAATGCCGATAGGTGCAGTGTTGTGTAGACTGTCCTTGATAAGTGTGCGAACTGATCGCTCAGCGTAAGCTATTGAGAACAGTAGGGTGTGATCGTGGTTACCCCTCCTAGTTAAGTGGGAGTAACTGAAGTTATGTTTTATGACTGGACGCTTGTGGCAAGAAGTGAGAATTTGATGTGCCTTCAGGATAAGTTCAATACGGATAGGTGAGTACTCAAATAAGAAATTATAGAGGTTTCCTACTATTAGTCACGTTAAGTGTGAAATGATGAAGTGGTGAGAACGTACGAATTAGTTGACGAGTTGTAGTCGATATGATTCGGGAAAGGAGTATGATCTACATAGGCGAATGTCGGTTGGAAGAAGTAACATAGAAATTTCAGATATACCGAGGAGAGAACTCCTGGGTGTGAGCTTGTCGAGATGTACAAGGTTGGCCTTGTGCCAAGTTGTCAGTGAGTGAGTTTTCCTGGTGGAAGATTCTCGTTGTTGTGGCGGGAAAATTTCCGCCAAGTCCTTTCTCTTAAGGAAGTATAAATGTATGAGAGACCTTATTTAGACGTGTTTAAAACTGTGAGTCCTGATGTGTGGACGGAGGCGAGCAAATGGAGGCGCGACTGGCCTTGGTTTTATCAGGTAGTTTTAAACGAGTATAGTGATCGAAGAGGGTACAAGTAAGTAGTGCAGGATGGCACGATATAGCAGGTCATGACTCGCCGAGGGCGGTTTCTTGTATGGGGTAGCCGAGTAGAACTGAGTGGTTGGATTGAAAACATAAGACTGTTGAACCTCGAGAATTGAGAGATAGGTAAAGTGGACTACGTTGGTGGGTCTGTCGGAGTAATGAAAGTTGGATAGATAGTGCGCGACCTTGAGGTACTCGACGAAATGTTGGGGGAATTCGTAGTGTGATGTGCGCCTCTGTATGGGGAACAGATGAGGGAAGCTGTAGTGATGACGACCTTGCAGGAATTACAGGCGATACGGAGTTGACTTTCGCCATTTTTGAGCGAGTGAGAGCAGTGGCTTACAAGTAAGACTGGCCAGAGGATTAAAAGGAGTGTTCATTCGACATTTCATGTCTCGGATTTAAAGAAGTGACAGTCAGAAGTCGTTGTGGCTGTTCCTTTGAAGGGACGCCAGTATAGATGAGAGGTTGACTTTCGTAGAAGGACCGATAGAAATCGCGAGCGATAAGGTTTCCTAAGCGAAGAACATAGGAGTTTGGCTAGTAAAAGCTCAGTGGAGGTATCATAAGGGACGAGAGGCAACATGGGAAGTAGAAGCGGACATGAAGTCCAGGTACCCCCACCTTTTGTGAATGGAATTTCGGGGACGGAATTCTTTTGAGGGGGAAGTGTTGTAATAACCAAGACTAATCTGAAAGGTTTTAAAGTCTTGTGTAATTATTTGCTAAAGGTGAAAGTTGAGGGGCTATTTTGTTAATAGAGAATATGGTATAAAAAGCTCAATGATTGGCACAAAACCCTAGTTTTGTGACCACTTAGTGGTGTTGGCGGCAAAGGGAAATTGGAAGGCAGAGAAAAGAAAACTTGGGTGTTCTTGTGAAATTGAAGAAGGGGACCATCATTAATTAAGTGGAAGGAAGAATAGAGTTGGTGTTTGTTCCTGCAATCGATCCTATCAGGTAACCTCCTAAACCCAACCCTTATCTTGTTGTTTTTGATTTGGATTGATGAAGTATTTAGAGAGTTCTTGCCTTGAAAGTTATAAATGATGCCCTAAAGGAAGGATTAAACATCCTTAATTGTGTTTGTGTGACAAAGAGTAGTAAGAAATGGATGTAGAATGATTATTAAGTCATTCGCCGCCTTGTTGTTTCGTTTATGGGTCGATTAGCAAGATTTCAGCCTCTAAAATCGTAGCAGCGCTTAGTCCGGTAAGCTTCAGATGATGAAGGTTACCGGAAGGGTGTCCGGTAAGCTCCTAGTGATAAAGGTTACCGAGAGATTTTCCGGTAAGTTAGAGTTCCGGTAAGTTAGAGTATCCGGTAAGTGTTTGTCCGGTATGTTTAAGTGTCCGGTGAGTCTAACGTCCGGTAAGGAGGAAGTACCCGGGACTTAGTGATGTCCGGAATGTTGTGTCGTCCGGAAAGTAGGGTTGTCCGGAAAAGGGTGTGTCCGGAAAGTGTGGGTGTCCGGAAAGGGGTGATGTCCGGAAAGTTTAATAATCAGCTTGTGTTGTCCATTAATTCAGGAAAATCAATCGAGAATCAAGACCAATTTAGAAAGGAGAAGTAAGAGCTTCAGGTGAGTTTTCTAACTAAAATTACGTGATTTGCAACATGTTTTCTAAAGCGAATACATGATGAGAAATGCCATGTTTTATTCTTATGCTTTTAATTGCATGAAAGTTGTTTAAAGTTTGGTGGGATGTATGCATACATAGATTGTGGTGTAAATTGGCTAAGTCGGGGGTGTGGCCCGCTAAATCATGCCGGGGGGTGTGTCCCGTTTATGCCAGGGAAGTGTGACCCTATACGGCAGCATGAGACTGACTCGTTTTCACCCTAGGGTGACTTCAGGGTGCCAATTTACGAGGGGCGGACCTATTCCGTGAATGATTTATGGGGCGGACCTATTCCGTGAATGATTTTTATGTGAACAGATTTGTGAATGATTTCATATGAACAGATATGTGGATGTTTTTATACTGAGATTTATAAACTGTTTAAAATGTTTTGAGAACGGTTAAGAGGGACTCACTAGACCTCATGGTCTAACCCTTGCATTTTCAAATTAAAATCTTTTCAGGAAAACAGGTAATGAAAGGCTCTGGCATGTGAGCAGGGTGGTTAGCGAGGAAGCTCAATAGTGAAGTGACACTATAATCCAGTTTAGTATTATTCTCAGTTGTGTATAGGTTGTTTTCGCCAACCTAATCTTGAGACTTATGTAAGAAATTTTGGAACCCGATTTTGGGATATTTCGTTTTAGTACGAATTGCATGCTTATTTTAGACTGGGTCGTTACATTGTTGATTGCTTAAGCCTTCTCTTCAATTGAAATTGAATCTGATTTCTCTCCTTCTCTACTCTTGCTCAGCCGCCAACAATAGAAATGAATTGCTTTCTCTAGGGTTTTGTTCCCCAATTAGAGTCTTTTATTCAATAATAGAAATTTACATCTTAGCCCTTGCACTTACAACTTTACCACCTTTCCCACGAAAATCTAGTCTTTTCCAATTTAGTCTTGGTTATTACAATACTCCCCCCCTTAAAAGAATTCTGTCCCCGGAATTCCTCATTGGAAAAGATATGGGTACTTGGGCCTCATATCTACTTCTACCTCCCAAATTGCCTCTCGTCCTTCACGATATCTCCAATGAACCTTTACTAATCGAACCTCTTTGTTCCTCGTTTTGCAAACCTTTTTGTCCACGATTTCTATCGGTTTTTTGACATAAGTCAACTTTTCATCAACGCTGATATCCACCAGGGGAAACAGCCACATCCGCTTCTGCCAACCACACCGGGACACACGGTTTTAAAACGCGTCTAATTAAGGTCTCTCATACATCTTTACTTCCTTAAAGAAGGAACTTGGCGGAATTCCCCGCCACAACGACGAGAATCGTTTATCGGAACAATCGCTCGCTAGACGACTTGGCACAGGGCCATCCTTGAACATCCCGACGAACTCAAACCCCAAATGTTCTTTCGTCGGATTACACGTAATTCTAGGTTACTTCTTCCAACCGACATTCGACTACGCAGATAACACCTCTCTTCCTCGAAACACATTGGTTACAGCTCATCATCCGTTTCACACGTTCTCACCACTTCATCGCTCCCCACTTATACGTAACTAAAAGCAGGAAACCTCCATAATCCCTCATTAGAGTGTTCACCTATCCGAGAAGAACTTATCCTGAAAACACATCAATTCTTCACTGCTTGCCACAAACGTCCAGTCATATAAAACATAACTTCGGTCACCCTTACTCAACTAGGAGAAGTAGTCAGGGTCTCACAAAACAACTCTCAATAGCTTATCACTGAACGACCAGTTCGTTTGAACATTTCTCACAACATTACCAACTCAAACCATTTCGCTGCCCCTTTTCCACTTCTTTCCCGCACCTAAAGCATACATAATTCTCCTCCTTCCATACTCTATCCAGAAGTTCGCACACCTACTGATGCCCATCGGCGCCCACTACTCCACCTCTTCGGTGTTACTATCAAGCTCACTACTTCCAACCTACTCACTTAATTCGACATACGATATTCACCTCCCCAAGCTAGCGTGGAGCACCGCCCACCAAACATTTCTTGCCTCTCTCTTCCGACCTTTCCACTTGCTGATAACACTTCTTCATTACTATCCATAACCAAATCCCCATCTATTTTCTTCTAGGACCATTCCTTCACACATAAGAAACAAATTACGTTCTTTAAAGACTTAGCATCTACTATAACCCATTTCGACTAACCCAACATTATCTTCGTTAAACTTCCAATGATTCCAGAAATGTACTTACTTAGCGACTCACACAAACCAAAAACACTTGGCTTCTCCTCCGGTATCCACCCACTACTGCCCCCGACATTCTATTCTGATAATAACCATATCCCGAAGCCAACTTACAACTAAGTGATCCAATACAATGAATAACAACTCATACACCTCATACGACATTCTGCACAGACTTCCACCTAATGTTTCTCCTTTCTAACATCACTTTACTACCACCCTGGCTAGCACATTTATCTTGGCAATTGATGCCACTACTCATTCGTACATTCTCTACTCATAACATCACACTGCAGGCCAGGTCTCTCATGGTCATTCGTACACGATTCGAACTTGCCTTCAAATTCTTCCGCCTAAAGAATCGAGTTTATCTCGCTACCTTGACTTTTACCAACTCTAAATGAACAACAACTCGCAAGTGACCAATTAACTCAAACATAATCGATTCTTGTTAATTCTTTGCGATTCCAAACCATTACATAGACAGAGCACAATCCCTCATAGGTCAGTAAAATCTATACGCCCACACGAGGCGTTCCATTATTATGGATAGATCTTCCCAGAACGACCTCCTACATTTACCCATAACGTGGTAATTCTCTCCGCTTCCAACCTCTTGACAACACCTTCAACTCCGGACGTATAAATAGCTGCCGACTTTAATAATAATAGTCGACCTGTGGATGCTTTCCTAACTTCCCGTCATCAAAGGTTCCTATCAGAACCCAGTTCTTCCATCATATCACGATCATCTACACATCAACATTGCAAGATCACCTTAAAACTCTTATTCGACGTCGGGGATATTTCATTTCTGCCTCACCACGCTACTCATAGCGAGATGCTAATACCAACAACTTGATGACTTCTAGTCCTTCCCCTAGACACAACCGTCCCTTGACAACTGTATTTGCAGTTACCGAACAAGGGTACAGACCCTCATACAACTGACACTAAAGTCCACTTCCGACTCTTCCACTGTCCACCTCTCCTCTTGAACACAATTACTAAACTACAAACATTCTCCCATGATTTGTCCATCCCCTTTCCACTCTCGGAGTTCTTCCTTAGCTCAAAATGTAATACTCTACGACCTAGTGAGTTCATAGCCTTCATGCATGACAACGCGTTAAATAAATCATTTCGCACATTTTCTCATTTTAAAGAACAACACTAGGAACAACTTGGGTACACATGGCCCCACATTCTCATGACTCCAATGCCCTGCACAACGATCCCAAGAATCGTTTGTATGCACCTTTTCGTAAGATTTAATCTTACTCAACCACAACGATGTTGTTACGATAGTAATATATTGAATGAAAATCCTTTCATACGACAAAATTTAAATAAAATAAAATAAAATAAAATAAAAAATTACCGACACAAAGTAAACTAGTCGGTTCTCATACTCTTTTTTATGATATCAACTTGTCAATACTCGTTCTGATTATAAAAGTTTTGCTGGCAAACGTTTTCTTGACTTTTTGTAACAATTTAACTTATCATGAAAAAGGTGCAGTATTTTGCAAATCATTAAGCTCAAAATTTTCATTGTGCGACGTAAGTGAAATCGCCTTTCCTTTAAACATACGCTTGTACACGCTGACTCATTTTCGATCAAAATTGGTATTTACACATTTACCTTAAATCGTGAAAATTTCATGTTACACATAAGAACGCAATGCATGAAACTCTACTTGCAATTGAAGGCTACTTACTCTAACAAGGTCAACCGCTTTACTCATGCAACTTATCATTGACACTCTACCTTCGACCAGTGGGCTGTGGGCCCACGTACTCAACCATTTCATACTATTTTTATCATGATCAAATACCTCACATCCTACCTCTACACGTTTTCAATACTCTACTGATATCTCCTTTCATTGATCCTGCCATTGAAAAGCTCGACTAAGAAGTCGGGACTCTAATCTTCTACTTGCTCTTGAATTGACACGTTCAAGGTCTCGACACTGTTCTTACTTACCATCACAACTGATCTACCCCATGATCTCTAGAACTGGGACTCTCCAAACCAGGAGTCTTACTCAAAAGCAACCGCTCAACCTCTTCGAATCCACGAAGATCTACCTCTAGACGACTCATAACATTCCAGACAACATTTCTTGTCCCTGATGTATATATATATATATATATATATATATATATATATATATATATGTCTCATCATAACTGACCTCTCACGATACTTCCCCAACAATGGGTCTCAATCCACCCCTCAAGGGTCTTTCTATCATTCTAGATTACTGGAACATGACGTATAACCAGCTTAAGACTATAGCATCGGAACAATAAGGCAGGTTAAGTACATACATGTACCTATAAGTTCACAATTACACTGGCCAGGTGTAGTCCCAAACTTACCTTACATGACTGTTCTTGGTACCCTATTAGTCCTATATCTACTATAGTGCCCTCCTAACGCATTTCCTATATCTACAATAGTGTCCTCCTAACGCATTTCTTGATTCTCAATTGTGATTTCTACTCCAAAGTTTAAGTTTAGGCCCGTCCGGTCACCTAAATCCCTTAAAATATGGCTCTGATACCATTTGTAACGACCCAATTCTAGATAATGCATACATGGCATTTAAATTAAAGAATTACAAAACTGGGTCCCAAAATTTCATTACACCAGTCTCCAAAATGTAGGTTGGCGGAAACAACCTATACACAACCGAGAACATACTAGCTGCTATAAGTGGCACAAGCACTGTCTCTATCTGCATCTGTACTCTATCCTGCTCTCGCTCACTTACTTGAGCCTTCTACTATTTGCTTACCTAAAAATGGTTTAGTTTTGAAAAGCGAGGGTTAGACCAAAAGGTCTAGTGAATTCCCTCCGTGAACAGCATATATCAACAGTGTAAAAATCATTTTATAAAACTCATTAACATTCTCCACATAAACATCAATCATGGTATTGCACAGTGTTTAAGGATCACATAAGCTAACTGCGATCGGGGCCCAAGTAGACTCCCCTCTCGCCTCATACCGGGGACCAAGCAGACGCCCCTATATCCGAGTAGGAAGGAAACGAATTCCCTCTTACAAGCTCGTCACATATGCCCAAGGGACCATCGGATCCCGAGGTATTCTGATCCCACTGTGCAGACCGACTCCACATAACATACACATAGCTCATCATAAATCACGGAACGTGAAAGCTTTATAAATCATTCCCTTTGTGCTAAATCATCTTTCAAACAAAACATACTTTTCATGGATCAGTTCGTAAAAGCTTGTAAGCAGATCATGATTGTAAACACACCATAATCAGTAAAACATTTAACTTTCATTCGAGTAAAAATCATGTAAAATAACATGGCATTTCTACATAATTACTTTATTTGGTAAACACGCAAAATCACGTATTTTAGTTAGAAAAACTCACCTGGTGCGCTTACTTTCCTTTCCCACTCTGTTCCTGACTTCCAATCGATTTACGTGGGAAATAAATGAAATACAAATGCTCAGATCCTAAACCAGTTTACCGGACACTATCCGGGTTCGACTTACCTGTTATTAACTCTTACCGGATGCCTGCTACTTACCGGCCACCCACACTTACCGGGTACAACTACTTACCGGTCAACACCACAAACCGAACAACTTACGGGGTAAGCTACACTTACTAGATAACCTACTCTTACCGGAACTCCACTTACCGGATAGCTCATCCTTACCGGATGGCCATCCGGGAACCATTTCACCCAGACACTCAACTCTTACCCGGAAACTTCACAAATATATACCGGGAAATCTTCCGGATTCACACTTTCCGGACATTACCGGGTACTATCCGGGTTCTCTCCCGGTAACCTTTGTCACAGGCCGACTTACCGGGTACGGCAGCTGGAATGATTTCGGGAACCAAAACTTGCTAAAATGCTCTTAATCCAAATCGATTTTGAGCAAAACATCAACATAACTTATTCAGCTCATTACCTTACTAAACCCTTAGCTATATTACTCCAAGAGGATGCTTGACCCACCTCTTTGAACATCATTCATAACTCTCAAACAAAACTCTTACATAACCTAACTCTGAAGTAATTCAAAGGATTAGAATTGAAATAAGGAATTACATTGAAGAACTAGACTCCAATGCTACTTCCTCCTTCAATTTGCTGATTGCTTAAGCCTTCTCTTCAATTGAAATTGAAATCTGATTTCTCTCCTTCTCTACTCTTGCTCAGCCGCCAACAATAGAGATGAATTGCTTTCTCTAGGGTTTTGTGCCCCAATTAGAGTCTTTTATTCAATAATTGAAATTTACATCTTAGCCCTTGCACTTACAACTTTACCACCTTTCACACGAAACTCTAGTCTTTTCCAATTTAGTCTTGGTTATTACATAAATTATATCTGTTTGGCTCAAATATTGATTTAACCTGGGACGTAAGTTAGAGTTCAATAGACTCAGTGATTAGGAAATGAAGTTCAGAGACCGGAGTTGATGTCTTCCTTTTTCAATATCTAAGATCTCTGAGTGAGGAATAGATAGATTATGTGCTAAATCTCTGTGAATATATGAAACAACCATCTTTTGTGAGATGCTTGAGTAGCTTGGTGGGGTGACACGAGTTATCGACACTAGGTCCATGTCTGTTTTAATATTCATCTCCAAAAAGCAAGAATGAATAGATTATGTGGTTACCCGGATAACTGACTCGGTTTGGTAAGGACCAATAATTCTTTTAAGTCGTGTCACATCCTCACCAAATTCTTTTCACTCCAAACTCATATATGCATCTAGACCCCTCACTGATGTTTATAATTGGATGTGTTTCTTGGGTAGATCCTTCCGGTTCTGGATAGACCATAGAAACAATATAATTCCTAACACTCTTTTCATTCATCAAATAAAATAGTTTAGTAAACATTGAAGTACGATTTCTAAACTGAAGTGTTTAGAAGTCAACGCATTTAAGTACGAGTTCTAAACTGAATTATTCAGAAGTCATAAAAATGAAGTCCGAGTTCTGATGTGAGGTAATCCGAAGTCAATAAAATGATAATGAATATCAAAGAACAAATTCAAATGCGAACTAGAAGGACTCAGTAAGCACAGTATTTGCAATAAATGAAACAATTGATCAAAAAATTTAATTGTGAAGAACAACTCACAATTAATGTAAGAATTGAATCATTAATAGAAATGACGTACTATAAAGAACAAATTGGAATTCAAGCGAGTGTATTTCCATCGAAAAATCAACAAATGTTTGAGACATGAAAATAACTAAATCAAGAAAATATAACACGTGGTAATTCTCGAATTTAAAATCGGAGAAAGACAAACACAAGTAAGGTTTTTAGAATAGATTACCACGGTTCTTTGAATTCACTAAAAATTCATGTATGTGTCAAATACCTTATACTCCCCCTCAAAAATAGCATAAGCTTTGAATGCAGTCATGTGAAAAGAATATTATGAATTTTATCACACATGACATCCCAGCAAAAACAGATCAGAAAAATTTTGGTATCTGTGCTTTGATGGATCCTTGATGGTTAGATGCCTTGACTGTAAAGTGGGGACCGGGGATACTATAAGTACCATACCAACTATTTGCGTACCTTGGATTCACAAAGTCATCATTCCCACAATTGGTGCAACATTTCTTTGCTCGGCTCAGACTGATTAGCTTCGCTGTAGAATAAACATGAGTAGGTGAATCAGTCTTGGAAATAAATGACTTTGTATCACCTACAGGAGATTTATAAGACGTGTTTCCATCACTGTCTTCTGTAGTTGACTTCTTTCTCCAAACCATTTTGACTTTTCGAAACACAAGATTATCTTTATTATCAACACGATAATTATAGAAAAGATTGGAAGGTCGAATCTGATCTTTTGAAAACTCATTTGATTTGACAAAACTCTTTGAACAACTATTTGTAGAAATTGAACTTGAAGCATAAGAACGCTGAACACTTTTGAACTTGTTTTCTTCAAGTTTCTTGACTTTAACGGATAAAGTATTTCGTTCTTCGAGAATTAAATCAAATTTCTTTTGTAGATCAGATTTTACCATTTGTTCTTTTGTAGATCAAATTTTACCATTTGTTCTTTTGTAGATCAGATTTTACCAATTGTTCCAGATAATTTTTGTGTAAGCTTACAAATTTCTGTTTCAAAAATCATCCTTTCACTCTCAAAATATTTTTCACTATTGTTGCGTTTATCATATATTTCTATGAAAAATGCAACGTTTTTCTTTTCAAGCTCTTTCTTTTCACTTTCAAAGGATTTTCTTTGATTCTCAAAATTTTCTCGCTCAAGCACTAAAACTTGTTCAAAGTCAGAAATCTGTTTAGTAAGTTTAGCATTATTAAGCTCAAATAATTTTCTTTCTTCAAACACTTTCTTTGAAAGATCGAGAAGATTTCTTTCCAATCCTTTTTGCTTATTTGAAAAATCAACTTTTTCTTTTTCAAAAATCAAAATCTGTTTTTCAAGAACAAATATCTTTTTCTTTAACTCAAGATTTTCACTTTCAGCGGCCTTTTCTTTCTTTTCTATTTCCCAAAACTTCTCTTCTTTGGCTTCAAAATCCGCAATCTTCCGTTTAAGTAATTCTATGTCGGCTTGATGCAGATAATAATATCTATCATTAATGGATGCCTGTTCGAGGTCATAATTTCTGCTCGTGAGCCACTCATTCTTGCTCTTTAAGGAACACATTTCTTGATGCATATGGCTTTCTGATCTCAGATTGTCCAATTCTAACTGAAGACATGCTTTCTCATAACCTAGTTTGCCAATGGTGTTTTGTATTGGTCTCCAATTTCGCTTCGAGAGTTGTGACCTTTTCTTTGAGGTCAACCATGGTTGGATAAGACATTGTTACTCGAATAAAATGATCGTGAGACAATTCAAGATATCGATCTAAAGGAAATCAAACAGAGTATCAAAGAATACGCAAATGTCCCCCTTCAGCGACTTAGCACGGGGGTCCCGCTAAGGTTCAGAGAGCTGTTGGATTTGTGATCCGGTGTGGTTTCACGGATAGACAATCCACGAATTCGGATCAGGGAAAGACGTCCGGGTAGCAAGCACTGCGCGATCCGGGACTAGGAAATCCGGGACTGGAACAGGAGAATCGGGACTTGGAAATCTGGGAGCTGATTTCGGGAAAGGAGGAACCAGACTTGAAAACCGAGAGTTGGTGACAACCGGGATCCGGAATCCGATGTAGGAATCCGGGAGAATCCGAAACCGGGTATAGGACCCGGGAGAGATTGAACCCAGAATGGAAACCGGGAGGAGTTAACCCGGAACTGGAAGTCGTCCGGGAACCGATCCGATGCAGGAGTCGGTAAGGGACCCGGTAGAGGACCGGGTAGCACTCCGGAAATATTACCGGGAAACTCAAGGATCCGGTATCGACCAGAACCGGGAAACTTTAGTTTCCGGATTCATGCAGGTCGGGAAAAAAAATCGGGAAACGTACCTGGGTGTCGATAAGCGATGAACACGGATCTGGAGAAAAGAATCTTTTGCTGCTTTTCGTTCCTGGACGATTTTAGCACAAACAAAGCACAGAAAAACACAAAATATTGATAGATTTTGCTCCTAAACACTTCCGATTGCTTGAAAAACTTGATAAAATTGAAAAACAGGGACTCAAAACCAAAGAGTCGATTTTAAACAATTGGTGGTCAAAAACTTCAAAATCGATTGTGAAAAAGTGCAGAAATCAGTTTAAGAATGTCATGAATGGATTGGTAAACAAAGATTTCACTTTTGACGATAAAATCAACAAACCCAAAAATCAATATGAACACAGCACCGTTTTTCCAGATTTGAAGAACACGGAATCAAAAATTGATACCTTTTAGATCGATAGTTTTGTCCCTCTGCTCTGATACCACTTGTAGATCCCAGTTTAATCAAGTATCAATGTAAACACGAAACGATTAAGCTTTGTATTGAATGAATAGAGAGTGTTACAAGATTAGAATGATAAACACTCTCTATCTCTCTATTAGGCGCACCAAAACTATTCTGCTTAATCTCTATGAACGGCTTAATCTACAACTCTCTCAAACCCACCTTATATACCAAGGCCTTAAGCCTGAGGCCTATGGCCCATAAACTCTGTTAGGACCATAAATGTCCTACATATTAGAAAGATATATAAATAATTATATAGAGCTTAATTAGTTTAATTAATCCTTTTGTAATAGCCTTTAATCATAAATGGGCTTAGATTAGCTTGATGGGCCACGGGCATTTGTGCATAAAGTCTTAGTATATAAGGTTTCCTTAACCTTAGAATTAAGTTAGAGATTTCACATAGACAAAATCAGTTTAGAAAGCAATTGATTAATCATTCCTAGAGATTCATTAGAGAGAGATTCATTAGAGAGAGATAGTTGTGTTTTTCATTCAAACATTTGTAACTATCTTGAATCATGAATATGAGAGGGATGACAAGTTGAAATTATCAATTGTTCGTGTTATTGCTCATTGATTTATTGTTACCTGATCAAACTGGAACTATCAATTGGTATCAGAGCAGAATCGGTTATTTGAAGAATAGAAGAAATCGAACGAAAGCGAGACAAAGAAAAATTCGCAGTGAATTTTCTGGAAAAACGCAGCGAGCCGTTTTGCCTATTCCCGGAGATTGAACCGTCGGATCATCACGATTTTTGGACATTAGCTCCACGACATTCCGTTTTACATTCTGAACGATTGGATTAATCGTTTGAGGTCCAGAAGGCTTCCAGATTATTTTCAAAACAGTGCAGTTTTTTCTTGGGTTAAATCGTTCTTCAATCGGGTTTACAAAGTTCTATTATCGATTAAATATTTTTCTGTTATATCTCGATTGTTTAATTGATTTAATCTAGTCTTTTCTGCGTTTACAAGGACTCAAAGGTATTAATTTTTCAAGTTAAAAATAAAATTTTGAGTTGTTAGTGTTTTTCAATTTTTTTGTGGTATTTATTGGAAAATAGGAAATATTTTGCTTAGAAATCGATTTGGGTGTGTTTGTTTTTGTGTTTTTGGTCAAAATCTAACCCTACAGGAGTGAAATCAAGCAACCCTATCGATCCCAGATCCGAATTGCAACCACAGCCGCAGTGTCCGGACGTTTCTAATCTTTCCGGGTAAGTTTCCTATTATCTCAAGTTACCGGGTAATTTTTTTTTGTTACCGGATACTTTTTCTTAAGTTACCGGATGAAACAAAGTTCCCGGATAATCTTGACCGGACACTTCTAGCTTTCCGGTAAAATAGCTTATAAAGACAAAGTCTCCGGATAACACCATCTTTCCGGACAAAGACAAAGTCTCCGGATACAAAATCTTCTTTCCCGGACACGTGGGACATCCAAATAAGTTTTTGCAAGCTGAGTCGGTGGTTATCAAATTGGGAAACAAAAGACTTTGTGTATGCATATTTAGAGTTGTAAACGAACTGAACGAACACGAACGGAGGCTTGTTCATGTTCGTTCGTTTAACTTAACCGAACAAACGAACGAAACGAACGTTAAAAGAACGAGATTTTTTGTGTTCATGTTCGTTCGTTAAGAATTTTTGTTTGTTCGTGTTCGTTTATGTTCGTTCATTAAGAGTTAAACGAACGTAAACGAACGAATTTAAATGAACATAAACGAACGTAAACGAACGAACTTAAATGAACATAAGCGAACGAACCCAAATGAACAAAAAAAAACCACCATACTCATCATTTCTGTTAGTCCCATTTAAACAAGGCAACGATTCATATATTGATAGATTGGTAACAAGAAGATAGATAAGGATAAATGGTGTATTATTGATGAAGAACATCTAGAGATGGAATGGATCTCTCTCTAGTTTACACACACAAACACCTTGGCCTACGTTGTGAATCACTCTTGCAAACCCTAATTACACACACTTATCTATAAATACCCCTTGTTACATAGTTAAGCCCAAGCCCTTATAACATAACCCAAGCCCATATTACTATTAATACCCCTTTACAAAACTATCTTATAATTAGGACATTTTATGTCCTAACAATCTCCCCCTATAGTTTTGTAAAGGAATCCCCCGTCTCGAAAGATCTTCAGTTCTTCTCCCCCTTGATTTCTTTAGAAAACCATAGTGATGCAATTCTTCAAATGTAGTCTAGGCTCCCCCTTGAAATAAGCTCTTACTCTTTATATTTCAACCTTGACAAATCGGATTCAATGCCTCGACCGAGTGCACGAAAAACATCTGCATAAATGTGAAAACTCTAGCTCGGACCGATAAGCTCACAAGAAAGATAACGAGCGAGTTGTTGCGTGACAAACCAAATGCAATCTCAGTCTATAACATCAAATCCGTCGATAAGCCGCGAGTTGAATAGGAATTCAGCTTAAGAGCGTGATTCGGATTTGCTCGAAAGAGGAAACATAATGAAGCATACACTATAAGGTAGGGTTTAGAAGAACTCCACAAGAAACATTGTTCATCAACTGTAGAAGAATGCTCATCCCCAAAATATCAGAACACCGAATGATGAAAATCCGGAACTTCAATCTTCAAGAAATAGCTGAATGATTATAAGCACTCAAGAGTATGAATCACAACCAAAGCACCAGGACAATGATTGCAAGCACTCACAATTCTGATTGATCAGATCAGAAGAATGATTAAGAGCACTCAAAGGTCTAACATCGTCAACAAAACTTCAGAATAATGATTGCAAATGCTCAAACGTCTAATCCAATTCAACAAAAGACTTAATTCCAACACCCATCTTCTGAAAATCTTGGCAAACTTGAGCTCTATTAAGCATTGACAGTTGCAATATGTATGTGACAGCCTAAATATGGGAATGATGTCACACACGCTTTATGCTAAACACCATGAACAATGCCCCCTCCTGAGACTAAGCACGGGGATTCCGCTACCCGGTTAGCGGATTTTTTTTATTGAATGGGTGATTACTTGGGCGAGGATACCATCTTGATATCTAGAAACAGTCGCAAATACACATTTTAACCCTTTGTCGCAACACAAACCATGTCGCAACCACACCCTTGTCGCAACCCAAACCCTGTCGCAATTAACTGATGTCGCAATAAACTAATGTCGCAAAAGGTGATATCACAACAAGAAAAATCTTTCCGTATCGCAACTGAAGGTTGCGATATGGTACTGTTCAAAATGCTGTGGATTGCGATATGGATCAAGTCGCAAGTGACCCTTGCGATATGGAACTGTTCACCTTGCGATATTGATGAATCTATGACCATTGCGATATGGTTGAATGTTTGAATGCATGTTGGTTGCGATATAGATGAACATGAAGAACACTTGCAGTTGCGACAATTATGAAGATTCAAATAATCTTAAGTCTAATCCTCAAAAATGATCTGTTTGGGCTGAAATTTGGTACGTAGGTGCGCGAGGGTATTCTGGACAACTTCAATGCTTCGAGTTTTGTCCAAAAACCAACATAAAAGTATTTTTCAATCCCAAAACAGTGTGTGCAACAAAAAGTCCGAAAATATTACTGTTTCATACCAGATTGGGCTGTAGATCGTGAATCGTTGCAGAATGACCGCATCGATGATTGATTTCTTCGATTTTGGCTCTGATACCACTTGTTAGGATCCAAGCGCTTACCACTACGCCAAAAGCAATTGCTTAGGTATTGTGGATTGTCATACCCGATTCCCCACTTTGAATTGAAATATCTGAATTTATTTGGTTTATGCATGTGAATTGTTTGTTCAGTTTGACCTACTTTGTACAATTTATTTTCCAGATCCTTGACATTTTCACATAACTCATCATTTCTGTCTTTGTAAGCATGCAAAAGACTCTCAAACTCACTATTCTTGACTTCCGAACTCAGTAATTTATCCGATAGTTCAGTTATTCTGTCTTGAAAATAAGCATGACTAATCTCGAACTCAGCCTTTTTCTTTTCAAAATCCGTAATTTGACTGTCTTGTTCAATTAATAATAGGAAACCTGTGATACACTACTTTCGTGTTTTTGGATGCAGGTGTATTGTGCTGAACGATAAGGACAACCTGAACAAATTCAGTCATAAATGTGTTGAGGGTTTCTTCATCGGATACTCGCTTACATCAAAATCATACAGAATCTTCCTCAAGTCTTCCAGAACTGTGACAGAAAGCATAAATGTCAAGTTTGATGAATCTGAAGCAATGGCTTCTGTGCAAAACAGTACAGAATCTGCAATATCAAGAATTCTAGCATCTGGACAAATCCGTCCAATGATGACTAGATCTTCAAACAAGGATCAAGCTTCCACTTCTAACTCTAATCCTAGTGAACTTGATGTTTTGTTTGAACACTTTTATGATGACTATTTTAACACTAATAGATCCTCTTCATCTGTAAACGACAGGATTGAAGTTGAAACACCACCAGTACAAACTACTATGTCAGGCCATTCACCGGTACTGACTACACCGAATACTGGTACAACTACTCCTGTAACTTCTCCAAGGAACACAACAACGGCATCTCCACAAGCAAGATCACATGAATCTACAAGTGGTGCCTCTTCATCTGGAACAACTTCAATTTTCAGTGATCAGGGTAACAACACCATTCCTGAAAGATCAACCGAATCAGTTCCCGAGACTATACCGATTGTCAATCCTGACAAGCAACCCGTCTCACATCCGGAACTGACGCTGACGATTGAGTTGAACTTTGATAAGGATCCCTCACTTGTAGACCCAATGAAGGTGTTGTATCTCTCCATCCACACTCTACTAAGTGGACACACAGTCACCCAATTGATCAGGTGATTGGTGATGTATCTGAACCAGTCAAGACAAGATCCGCTTCCGCAACCGCAAATGAAGTTTTATACACACTCTTTTTAAGCCAGGTTGAACCCTCAACAGTTCAACAAGCTTTAGAAGATCATGATTGGTTGATTGCGATGCAAGAAGAACTGAATCAGTTAGAAGCTCTGATACCACTTGTTAGTCCCATTTAAACAAGGCAACGATTCATATATTGATAGATTGGTAACAAGAAGATAGATAAGGATAAATTGTGTATTATTGATGAAGAACACCTAGAGAGGGAATGGATCTCTCTCTAGTTTACACACACAAACACCTTGGCCTACATTGTGAATCACTCTTGCAAACCCTAATTACACACACTTATCTATAAATACCCCTTGTTACATAGTTAAGCCCAAGCCCTTATAACATAACCAAAGCCCATATTACTATTAATACCCTTTTACAAAACTATCTTATAATTAGGACATTTTGTGTCCTAACAATTTCGTTCGTAAAAAATACCTTAACAAAATGAAAAACCGGGTTAACTTAGGAGGTATGAAAAATAAATTCTAAAAGATCAATTTACTTGATGATTTTACACATTAATTTCATATTATATAAATATGTTTATGTATAAACAAGCATAAACGAACATAAACGAACATAAATGAACATAAACGAACGTAAACGAACATAAACGAACGTAAACGAACGAACATTAACGAACATAAATGAACGAACGTTCACGAACATAAATGAACGAACGAGACCATTGTTCATGTTCGTTCATTTAACTAAACGAACAAAAAAACGTGTTCATGTTCGTTCATTTATTAAATAAACGAACATAAACGAACTTCCCGCCGAACAGTTCACGAACGGTTCGTTGAACGTTCGGTTCGTTTACAGCCCTATGCATATTAGTGTTCCACGTAACCTTGTTGACTGAATTGCATTAATTATAGCATACTTTGTAAATCAATTTAATTTGCAATTTATCCAACGTGTTGGTGTGGCGCAGCACTTTGTTCATGCATCTCATATATACATATTTGTTATCCGGCAAGTCTCAAATAAACTTCATCTGATAAGTTCACTTCAATTTTATCCGGTAAGCGCTATCTTTGCGAATTGCGAGAACATCATCACCCAGTAAGTTCTTTTTCCGTCCGGTAAGTCAACTTTATCCGGAATCCATCTCTATTCGGTAAGCACATTTCATCTGGTAAGTACTTTCTTCCGGATACCGTGAGTTTGGCTAATTATTTCCGGAATCTCAATTCATCCGGATTTCTTCACGTCCGGTAAGTTATTTTTCACCCGGTAAGCTCTTATCAGCCATTCGGTGAGCTGAACTTTATACGGAAAGTGCGTTATCCGGTAAACCAACTTCGTCCGGTAAGTCTCAATTCTCTTTATCCGGTAAGTCACAATTTATTTTACCCGGTAAGTCTCAATTTTCTTTACCCAGTAAGTATTTGTTTATCTCATTTATCCGGAAAGTTCACTCATCATCCGGTACGTTCTCACTCGTCCGGTAAGTTGTGTTTGGTAAGTTTTTGATTGGTAAGTTCTCGACGGTACCCGAGTTACCGCACGTCTCGTGATTGAGAATCTTACGAAAGTTGCGAATTCTTTTAACGATTGGCTTGAGATTATTTGCGACGATTTGCTATTATTAGCGACTTTTATCATTTTATGTGATTTTAGTTGTCGTTCTTGATCTAACTTGGTTTGTTTTCTTATAGGTTTCATTCTCGAAGATTGATTTTGTTCGTTCGAATTCGATAATCAAAATTTAATTTTTGGAAACGAATTTAGTTCTTAAATTTGCTTCTCAATTTTAAATTTTTGATTCTTCTTCCGCAAGTTTTATTCTTCAAAGTAACACCGATCAACGATCAAATTTTCAGGTAACAATGTCGAAATATTGTGAACGTCATGAGTGTAAAGACTATATAAGAATGTATGATACGGATATCAAGCAAGCAGATGAAACGATCAGCAAGAACATCAAACAACTGAAGGAACAGAAAATGCAAATATCTGAAAGTGCTGAGAAGCTTGCTAAATCTGAAGAAAAGGCAACAGCATTAGAGTCTGAAAACACTGAGCTGAAAAAGAAGCTGTCTGATTTATCATCACGAGATGATACCAAGGAGACGGAGAAAGAGCAAGCAAGACTACATGAAAAGAATATCAAGCGATCAGATGATTTGTGCAACAAGTACATCAAAGAACTGAAGGAACTAAAATCTCAAATCTGAAATAGTTCTGAGAAGCTGGCTGAAGAAGAAGAGAAAGGTAAACTCCTGAACTGTGAAAACCTTGAGCTTAAAAATAAACTAACAACTTTTGAAAAGGTTTTTGAAAAGGAGAAAGAAAGTTTTGCAAAAGAAAAACAATTGCTAATACAAAAGCAATCTGGTAATTCAACCAAATCTCTTGAAGAGAAGAAGAGTCTTGAGCTTATGTGTCTAAAACTTTCAAAACAAATCTCCGACTTTGAAAAAGTTTTGATTTTAGAAAGAGAAAAGTTTGAAACCGAACGCAAATCTTTTTCTAAAAAGAATGGAGAACTTTCTTTGAAAATATCCGATTTGGAGAAATAATTAGACATTCTAAGCAAAGAGACTGAGAAAAAGAAAGTTGAAGGTTTTAGATCAAAATGTTTGAAAGATGATTTTGCAATCGAAAGAAAGATCTTTCAAACTGAGATTTCTAAACTCACACAGAGATTATCTGGATTAGCAACCGAGATATTGAAGGAACAAATGGTTAAATCTAATTTACAAAAGAAATTTGATTTAATTCTCAAAGAACGAAATGATTTATCCGTTAAAGTCATGAAACTTGAAGAAAGCAAGTTCAAAGGTGTTCAACCTTCGTATGCTTCAAGTTCATTTTCTACAAATCGTTCTTCAAAGAATTTTGTCAAATCAAATGATTTTCCAAAAGATCAGATTCGACCTTCCAATCTTTTCTATAATTCTCGTGTTGATAATAAAGATAATCAATCTTTCAAGGAAGTGAACATGGTTTGGAGAGTTAAAGGATCTGCTCCTGCTCCAAAGTCATTCGTCTCTGCTAAGAGTGACAAGAACAACAAAGCTTTTCACGCTAAACCTTTTGTGAAAACTGATCGAGTTTACTCTGTTAATAAACTGATCAACTTATCTACACAAAAGCTGTGTTGTTCTTACTGTGGAACAAGTGACTTTGTGAAGAAAGACCATGCTAAGTATTGGTATGGTACTTATAGTATCCCTGGTCCTCATAGGGCATCTAACCAACAAGGATCCATCAAAAGATGGATACCAAAATCCCTCTAACCCGTTTTGCAGGGATGTCATGTGCGTTTCAATTCCTATTTTTCACATCACATGACGAACATTCAAAGGTTATGCCACATTTGAGGGGGAGTACTATGAAAGGTAAGTGAACTTCAACTGAATTCAAAGACCGTGGTAATTCATTCTGGATAACTTACTTGTGTTTGTTATTCTCCAATTTTAAATTCCATGATTGCCACGGGTCATTTTTTCTTGACTTAGTTATTTCCATGTATCACATATTTGTTGATCTTTCGATGGAAATACACTCGTTTGAATTCCTAGTTGTTTTTTAAGTTCGCTATTTCGTGTAAATGATTCAATTCTTATCTGATATAATAATTGTGACTTGTTCCTCACAATTAAACTTTCTGATCATTGTCTCATACTGTGCTTACTGAGTCATTCTGTTTTGCGCTTGATCTTGTTTTCAAATGCTTTTTATGACTTCTGATTACCTCAGATCAGAACTCGAACTTAATTTTTATGACTTCTGAATAATTCAGTTCAGAACTCGGACTTCATTTTTATGACTTCTGATTACCTCAGATCAAGACTCGTTCTTAAACGCTTTGACTTCTAAACATTCCAGTTTAGAACTCGTATTTCACTGTTTTACTAAACTGTTCTACTCGATGCATGAATGAGTGTTAGGAATTATATCGTTTCTATGGTCTATCCAGCACCGGAAGGACCTATCCATGAAACACTTCCCTTATAGACAACAGTGAGGGGTCTAGATTGATAGATGAGATCGGAGTGAAAAGAAAAATGGTGAGGACGTGACAGGACTTAAAAGAATATATTGGTCCTTACCAAACCGAGTCAGTTATCCGGGTAACCACACAATCTATTCATTCTCGTTCTTTGGAGATGAATATTGAAACAGACATGGACCCAATGTCGATAACTTGTGTCACCCCACCCAGCCACTCAAGTATCTCCCAAAAGATGCTTGTTTCATATATTCACGGAGATTTAGCATATAATCTATCTATTCCTCACTCGGAGGTCTTAGATATTGAAAAAGGAAGACAACAACTCCGGTCTCCGAACTTCATATTCTATTCACTGTGGCAATTGATTTTTAACTTGTGTCCCGAGTTAAATCAATATTTTGAGCCAAATAGATAGAATTTATTTTTTTCACACATGCACGAGTCTTTGTGATTCCCATTGCATATCTTCGTGATATTGCCGGAACAGTTTGAGGAGTAATTTTTTAAGATATTGCTTCAGTGATAACTGGAAGTCCTATCAGAGATTCACCATTGCCAACTCTGAACATAGGCCATACAATTTTTAAAATTGTTGTGATAACAGTTACTTTTGTGTTTCTGTGTTAGATGATTACCCCATTCTGGTTACTTACTGTTTTGATCTGGATTTTTTGCTACTCGTCACTAATGTCTTTGAACATACATGATGCTCTGGATGCTCCTACTCATCATGAGGGGGAGAAAGGGTACAGATTCAAAGACATCGAATATCAAGTTGAGGGGGAGTTAGCAAAAGTTGAGGGGGAGTAACCGGGAGTTAGCAACGGCCGAGGGGGAGTAACTGTGTTCTGATTGAAGATGAGATTGCAAAGATTAAATCCGAGGTTGAAAAGGTTTTGATTTACAGTTTGGAGTATTTGTTTAAAATCCTTCTCATTCCGTTTCAAGTGGTGTTCGCTTCAAATTATTTCCTCCATCGAGCATTCTGGTTCTACAAGTTCTTAAAGTTGAAGATTTGAAGACTAAGAGCTTTATTCAAGGGGGAGCGGTAAAAGACATGAAGACAAGCAACGCCGAAGTGTTTCAATGATTCTAAAGGAAGAGAAGATCAAGACTTGAAGGTTTCAAGACCGATTTTTATTTATATATCTTTAGGGGGAGATTGTTAGGACCATAAATGTCCTACATATTAGAAAGATATATAAATAATTATATAGAGCTTAATTAGTTTAATTAATCCTTTTGTAATAGCCTTTAATCATAAATGGGCTTAGATTAGCTTGATGGGCCACGGGCCGTTGTGCATAAAGCCTTAGTATATAAGGTTTCCTTAACCTTAGAATTAGGTTAGAGATTTCACATAGACAAAATCAGTTTAGAAAGCAATTGATTAATCATTCCTAGAGATTCATTAGAGAGAGATTCATTAGAGATAGATTGTTGTGTTTTTCATTCAAACCTTTGTAACTATCTTGAATCATGAATATGAGAGGGATGACAAGTTGAAATCATCAATTGTTCGTGTTATTGCTCATTGATTTATTGTTGCCTGATCAAACTGGAAATATCAAACTCTAATTAAGCCCATTTAACCAATTAAAGGCTTTTTACAAATAAATAACTCTATTCATTTCTTTATTTCACTTTCTATTTTATAGGACATTTATGGTCCTAAGAGAGGTAAATACTCTTAAAAAAGAGATAGTTCTCCTAAAATCAACTATGGAGAGTGATATAAAAGAAGTAAAGACAAGAGTCTCTGCTCTTGAATTAAGACCTGTTATTTAAGAAAAGAAACCAAAAAATAAAAAGGATAAAAATTCTCTTACAAAAGAAGAAATAGCTTCTTTAAATTTTGTTAACATGGTAGATAGAGTTAATACTCATAAATGGCATACAGAAGTAACTATAGTGGTACATAAAGAATACATATTTTCCACTATAGCTAGGATTGATTCAGGTGCAGGTTTAAACTGCATTAATGAAGGATTGATACCTTCTAGGTATTTTGCAAAAACATCAGAAATTTTGAATGCTGGAAATGGCAATAAGCTTTTAGTAAATTACAAAAATAAGCATTAAGGAAGGATTGATACCTTCTAGGCTATTGTCTTGAAATGCCATTTATAATGGTCAAAAATCTTTCTCATGAGGTTATTTTAGGAAACCCGTTTTTGCATATGCTAGCTCCTGCTACTTTTTCCACTAATGGGATCACTGGTGTTATTAATGGTAAGGAGTTACAATTCAAATTTGTGTCACAACCTCGTTTTCATGAAATCGATATATTACAACGATTAATATCAAGAAAAGAGAAAATTTTAAACTCTTTATCTAATGAAGTTGATTATAGGAAAATTGAACAAAAGATTTCATTCCCTCATATGGTTATAAAAATTGAAGAATTACAAACTCGAATTGAGAAAACTTTATGTTCTGATCTTCCTAATGCCTTTTGAGATAGAAAGAAACATATTGTTTAATTGCCTTATGAACCTGATTTCAAAGAAAGTCAGATTCCAACGAAGGCAAGACCCATTGCAATGGGTCCAAGGCATTTAGAGATTTGCAAAATAGAAAATAATGAATTACTACTTAAAGGTCTAATTAGGCCCTCTAAGGTCCATGGAGTTGTTCAGCTCTTTATGTTGAAAATGCTGCTAAATTGGAGCGAGGTGTTCCTAGATTAGTTATTAATTATAAGCCTTTAAATAAGGCATAAAGATGGATTAGGTATCCTATCCCTAATAAAAGAGATCTGCTAAATTGACTTTATTCTGCCAAAATTATGTAAAAATTGGATTTAAAATCTGGATATTGGCAGATTCAAATCTCTGAGAAGGATAGGTATAAAACGACTTTTAATGTGCCATTTGGTCATTATGAGTGGAATGTTATGCCTTTTGGGCTTAAAAATGCCCCATCCGAGTTTCAAAAAATTATGAACGATGTTTTCAATAATTACTCGTCCTTTATAATTATTGTTTATATTGAAGATGTTTTGGTTTTTTCAGAATCAATTGATCAACATTTTAAACATCTAGAAATCTTTATAAAGATTGTTTTAAAAGCTGGATTTGTAGTTTCAGCTAAAAAGATAAAATTATTTCAAACTAATATTAGATTTCTTGGGATATGATTAAAGAAGTAACTATCCTTCCTATTGACATAGCAATTATATTTGGTGTAGATGAAATTACAGAAAAAACCCAATTGTAAAGATTTTTAGGCAGCTTAAATTATATAGTTGATTGCTATAAAGACTTGGCTTATGATGCCAAACCTTTATTTGAAAGATTAAGAAAGAATCCTCCACCGTGGGCTGATGAGCACACTCAAGCTGTAAGAAGAATAAAAGCAAGAATTAAAGAAATTCCGTGTTTAGCGATAGCTCATCCAGATGCTTTCAAGATTGTTGAAACAAATGCATCTGATATGGGTTATGTAGGTATCCTTAAACAAAGGATAAATAATAAAGAAACTCTAGTTAGATACACTTCACGGATTTGGAAAGGTCCTAGAGTTAATTACTCTACAGTAAAAAAGAAGTATTATTTATTTTGTTATGCATACAAAAATTTGAAAGTGATTTAATTAATCAGAAATTCTTATTAAGAATTGATTGTAAATCAGCAAAAGAAATATTGCGAAAGGATGTTAAAAATATAGCGTCTAAACAAATATTTGCTAGATGGCAGGCTATTTTATTAGAGGATTAGATAATTCATTACCTGATTTTTTAACTCGTGAATTTTTACAATGAAGAAGGCTAAAGAGAAGGAAAATGTATCGACATCACGGGGTAATACTCCAATGGGGCAACCAAAGCCCAATCAAACTTATAAATCTGCAACCAACAAGAGTGAAGAAGTTTTAAAAAAGGAGACACTTAAAACAGTTCCTGAAGATCTTCGTTTGGAGCAAGATGCTTATGAAAAAACACTACAATCATCTTCAGTGAAGGAATATATATATATATATATATATATATATATATATATATATATATATATATATATATATATATATATATATATCCTTTTATTCCTATTACAACCTCCTGGTTATGACCTATTAAAGAAATTTTACAGATCATTTTATGTATCCAAAGGATTGCAATATATATATATATATATATATATATATATATATATATATAGATAGGGGAGGGATCATTTGAAAACCTTTCTTATAATGCAAACTTTGCACACCAATTTCAACCAATAAGAGAATTTCTTTTGATTTTTGGTTTATTTTAATTATAAGGGCATATGGGTCTTTTGGTGTTTAATGCGGATATATATGGTAGTTTTATTGAGGGGTTATTTTTGGACTAGCTTTAAAGGTGAATCGGATAATTATGGTATTTTTCCTTTAAAATATATGATATTAATGTTTTTTAATTTAAGTTGATTTTTTAATCATAGATTTTGCTGGTTTTAATGTTTTGCAATGTTCTTCTTCGTCAGTGGAGTAATAGGATTTTCTCGTGATGAAGTAGTTTCATTTAATGAAACACATGTTTATGTAGTTTCATCATGTCAAAGTTTATTAATGAACCATATACACCATGTTCGTGAAGGTTGAAGTCGTTCATCGTCTGGGTTCATCACCATCACCATGTTCATCATCATTGGTTGGGTTCATCACCATGTTTGCACGTTCTCGTTCATCATCAACATGTTCATCGTCCGGGTTCATCGCCATGTTCGTCATCATATCGGTTGGGGTTCATCGCCATGTTCATCATCGTTTGGTTTCATCACCATGTTCATCATCATCAACTCCCCATGTTCATCACCATGTTTGCAAGTTCCCGTTCATCACCATGTTCATCGTCTGGGTTCATCACCATGTTCATCATCATCGGTTGGGGTTCATCGCCATGTTCATCATCATCGGTTGGGGTTCATCATCACCATGTTCATCATCATCGGCTGGGGTTCATCATGTTCATCGTTCGTGTTCATCATCATGATGTTCTTCGCTATTTTGGTAACTACGATTGAATATTTGAATTCAAAGATAATAGAATCCTTAAAAACTAGGGATTTCTTCTTGTTTCCATATTTCAAATCAAAGGTTCAAAGGACAACTATAGCCTTCCTTTCCATTTTTTATTTATTGTTATATTAAATTAATTAGTATATTAACATAAATAGCCCAAAATGATTTTAACCATTAATTGATTTCATCTACGACGTCTACAAGGGTTGCATAGTTTTCATTCTAAGAGTGGTTTGCAAATGAAACCATCTCTATCTCTCTCTCTCTCTCTCTATATATATATATATATATATATATATTAATCTATGTTCAGTTTTATAAATATTCAACGGCAAGTCCCTTCTCAAAAGTTTAAAAAAGTGCAATCGTACCTCGTAATCAATCAATAAACAAAAAAAAAGTCTTGAAATCAACCAAAAAAACTCTTCAAATCAACCCAAAAATCGAAAAAGTCTTTCAAAATTGATAAAAAAAAGACTTAAAAATTCTTCGAAATCAACCAAAAAACTTTAAAAACCTCTTGAACCAGTGAAATTAGCCTAGAAACGCATCGGGAGGTATTGAACATGGGTAATTTTTTTGTCTATATTATATGGTGTCACCGTATGGAAAAAAAACTTGGATCCGTTAAATATCGATATTTTTTCCTTTTTATAAAGTAACTTATATTTTTATTTCTATTTTTATATGGTGCTCCCCTCCTGTAAATTCCTGGTTATACAGTATATCCAAGAAATTCCTGGTTATACAATATATAATATATAATATACAGTGAGAGAGAGTGTTAGACCATCTTTTCCCAACTCATATATTGTGACATATCACGATCGGATAAGAGTATGGCAAAAGTGCATTTTGTATATGTTGAAATTGTGTTCGATGCATGGGCGGACCTAGCTTAGTGGTTACGGTGGCACGTGCCACCGTATTATTTCTCCGACGAAGGGTAAAAAAATTTAGGTTCGTGAACGGTACTGCAACCGTATCAATTTGTTTTGTGCCACCGTATATATTTTTAAACTACAATAAAGACACAAGTTTTCTTTGGAAGAGTTGGTTTGGAAGGCTCTTGCTACATTTTAGACCCGGGTTTGAGTCTTGTTAGAGTCTTTTTTGTAGTTTTTGGCATTTAATTTCATATTTATTATGTTTTTAAAAAGTCTCAATAATAGGACTCGAACCTAAGACCTCAAGTTTGAAAAACAAGGGACTAACCACCAAACCAATACTGATTTTGTGAAAAATATCTTTATATTTGTTTTTTATAGTCATATGGTGCCACCGTTTGAAAAAAATTCTGGGTCCGCCCCTAGTTCGATGGTAGTTTATGTGGGTTGATGCCTCGCCTGTGTGGGTTGCATTTGAGAACACATGAATATATTTTGACTTAAACTTGTGGGTTTATATTGATTTATTCAATATTACACTTTATATTAATTTATTTATTTAAAAAAATCACATTACGACGGATTTCTGTCGGTAATTAAATTGTAATTTTTTTGGGTGTCGATAATCCATCGCTAATACACTCTGTCGATGATAGGACCCAACGGTGATTGGATTTGGCGGTTATCCGTCTGTGAATGCCAACTGTTGGTGATCCATCCATAAATGTTTGTCGGTGCTCCGTCACTAATAGAAATTCATGACATTTGCAGCGTTCTTGATATTCTACTCTTGATTTTCTGTTTCTTTACTTGAATCTGCGACTTACACCGTATCCTCCATTCCCACTTATTTCCGTCATTGTTCTACATCCAAGTGCATGTGATTAGGCCTCTAATCTCTTCCATATGGTGGAAATCAAATGTGTCTGCTGTAAGATAAATAATCCCCAATTTGTAATTTGTAATTTGTAATTTGTAATTTGTATTTTCTAATTTGTAACCTGTAATTTGTAAGGCCATCAGTACCCCATGACCCCATCTTTCAAAGATTCCAGCTCCACATCAGCGCCACATCAGCTTTTCTTAATCCCTCACTCAATCCCTAAACACCCTTACCCCATTCCCTCAAACCCTTTTGCCACCTCATTTATTTTAATTCTTTTATTTATACATTTAATTATTTAACAAAATAAAAATATTTATATATTTTTTAATAAATAAAAATAAGATAAATAATAAAAATAAAAATTACAAAATACAAAACACTACCAATTATGAAATTTTTGAATTTGCTCTTTTCTCGCTAAAGTAACCCTCAAAGCGTTTCCCGTAAGGTGATCATGCGGGGTCATGAAAAACTCGAAGTCTTTCTCAAATCGGTTTGAGCGTTCGATTTCGAGTTCTTGTTCCAACCTATGTCGTTCGAGTTTTGAGCGTTCGATTTCGAGATCGAGTTTTTTCATTTTGTATTCCATTGTATCATCAATCTTGTCGTTGAACGTCGTCAACAACTGAGTAACACTTTCGTCCGTATTCGTCTCGGACGTATTACTCGTTGATGTTTTTTTTGCCTTGTTTCTCCCGATGGGTCGTTGAATTTGCTCGTCATCGTCATCATCGGAAGGTTGGGTACGTTTTGAACCCCGCGATGAAGTTGTCGTCATCGTTGGAACGGCTCCCCATTTTGGACATTTTTTAGGACGTCCCAAGCTTGTTCGTGAGTGAAAGAAAACTTTATGGCGTGCTAGATACCGTTCGTGTGCCGTTCGGGATATATCGGCCTCACTCATCCCGCTTGATCTATTATTGAGCAAGTTGTTGTAGATGCCGCCAAACCAATTAATTCTTTTATTGAGGTCGTTGAACTTGCTATTGAGTTGATGGGTTGATCTATAACCTGGTTCACGACCCAAGCGAGTAAAGAACACATGCCCGATTGGGGCCCAAAAACTTCCTACATTTATGTAAAATTAAGTATAAGAATAATAATAATAATAATAATAATAATAATAATAATAATAATAATAATAATAATAATAACAATAAAAATAATTACCACCGCTTTGTGCGTTACCGATAACGGGGTCCTCCGAAACGTCAACCCACGCCGACACTAACGCGAGTTCCTCGGCTTTACTCCACGTTTGTTTGGCGGCTTTCGTTGGTCTCGGATTTGATGGTTCCGGGTTAGATTGTTGTGTCGGGATAGATTGTGGTGTGTTCGGGGTAGAAGGTTGGGTTTCCGGAACAATGTCGTCGTCGAGATTGATTGCAGGTGAAGGAAGATTGTAGTTGGCCGGAGTAAAACCTTGTTCAATCAAACCGGGACGTGTAAATTGGTAAGGAAATTGTTGGTGAAATTGTTGGGGAAATTGTTGCGGATATTGTGGCGGATTTTGTTGCGACCATTGTGGCGGAATTTGTTGCGACCATTGCGGACGATAACCTTGTTGTGTAAACGCTTGGAAACCAAGCTCTTGATCTTCTTGCGATTGTGGTGTATTCGGTCGGTTACGACGGGATGTAGGTGTTCTGTTTGGATTCATGATGAGAGAGGTGTGAAAAATAAGAGGTTGAGAGAATTTGAGAGAGTTTGAGAGGTATGAAAAATAAGAGGTTGAGAGAATTTGAGAGAGTTTGAGAGGTGTGAAAAATAAGAGGTTGAGAGAATTTTAGAGAGTTTGAGAGGTGTGAGAAATAAGAGGTTGAGGGTTAAATATATAGTGGGATTAAATTGAGAAAAAAGTTTATTTATTTTTGTTTAAAAAGAGCCGTTCAACGGCATTATTTTTAAAAATTAAATAATTTTTTTTTAATAAACCTTCGGGATGAATCGGGATCCCATCCCCGGAATCCATCCCGCAAGGCCCGTAGCCCACCCCGCACCATCCCGCAGCTCATCCCGAGCTCATCCCGAGCCGGGTACCGAAGGCCTAACTTGTAATTTGTGATTTGTAATTTACTAGGTCAAGCAAATTCACTATATCCCCAAGAAACATTTAACTAATGTTCTATATTGTGATTCAATAATGTGGAATACGATTGTAATATGCAATCCTTGAGGATTTACAGCCATAAATAGTAGGATATAGCTCTCGTTCGAGTTAGGAGATCTAGAAGCAAGTAAATAAAATGCAAAGATGCAATAGAGAAGAGCCCAAGAAAATGCATAATTAAGAACCCCGTCTGCACTCGTGCACACTATCACGTAAGAACAATCGCTTGAAAACTCCATTAAAGAGTAGACGATTGTTGCAACTTGCTATATGATCACGGTAGTGGCTAGGTCGCATACTAGGATTGCAAGACATGTACTGAAAGTCTAAAACTCCATATGATCATGCTTCAACCACCATCGTTGAACTTGAACAAGTTGCATATATAGGTTACTCATGGGTCTTATTCTTTGTGATTCAACTCACCAAAACTCACAAATCTCCAGTTTGACTTCAATCTAACACTACAAAAAAATTTGGTTTATAGGACGCTACCAACTTAGCGTCCTAATTCTATTGAATGCTTTATATGACAAAAAAGCGTCATATCTAAAAGCGTTGTAATAAGTTTGTAGGACGTTTTTGAGCGTCTTAACAAGTTTTTATGACACTTTTAATATAGAGCGTCACATTAAATAATTTACAGGACATTAAACCCATCGTTTTATATGACTCTTGTTTTATAAGACCATTTTTCAAACAATATGATATAAAATAGCGTCATTATGACACTATTTTATAGAAAAATCCTAACAAACTTGTTACGCACCAAAATATTCTTATAAACTTATTACGCGCATTTAGACATGACACCTTATATTTTATTCTATAAATTAAGTCTTATAAAGGGTTTATTAGAAAACCAAGATATTTTTGGCGTCCTATAAATCCAATTTTCTTGTAGTGCAAACAATAACACCAAAAGCAAAACTCCGCCAAATTCTATCTCAACCCGAGATAGAACAAAGTAATCAAAAGTCCTCAATCGCATACCTGGTGATTTTAGTGTAACTTTGCTTGCGGTTTTGTACCTAAATTCGAAAGTGTTCTTGAGAATTATCCCAGGATTGAATTTTTAACACTATTCTAGAAATCCATATTCTTGATCACCTTTTACCTTATTTCCATAACCCGAAATCTAACAATACATGTTCCGCCAAGATGCCCACGGGGTTGAACTACATCGTGCACACAACCTAGTCCAAAGATAATAAATCAATTTAACTTGGCTACCGGAAGCGGCTTCGTAAAGCCCTTTCCTTATATACATCAATTAGATATTTATCGAGTCATCCATAGATTTCTTTCGAGGTTTCTTTGGAGGTTCTAGGACTAAGTGGAGCTCGTGGATGGTTAGGTGGCTCATGATGCACCATCTTGGATAACACACAAGGTCTTATCTATTTGGTTTTTGCACTATTCATAGAGGGCATTTTGTAAGTTTCATACATATGTTCATCATAATAAAAATTTGAATCATCCGCTTATTTGTTTTAATTTGTGAAAAAACAACACATTAGTTACCTGATCATTTACGCACACTAGTATAAGTGTGACGGTGATAAACTCGAGTATATGTTCATAATAATGATTTGAACATACTGATACGACCCAGATTCATCCAAAATCTCCTTTGCAATCAAAGGCAAGAAGATCGTCACGATTAAGGAAAGCAAAGCAAGATCCATCATTTATTTATGGTTAATCTTAGTAATGGACACATTGTTGGCAAAGGAGGATACATAGTCAATCATTCTCCTTAATGTTAGAAATTGATTTATGTTTTCCTTAGTTAGGCATGTAGGCCAATTCAATAAATAGGATACAATTGCCAATGGCGTGTAGCTCAGTTGGTAATGGGTGGGGGCATCTTTGTACAAAAAGCAGAAGGTCTCGGGTTTGAACCCAAGACACCCCGATAGCCACAACCGCTGAGTGAGTCAGGTATGCCCCCACATTATGGATAGGCAACAGGCCAAAGAAATTGAAAATTAATAAATCAACACGGAATATACATGGAATTTTTACATTTGTAAATTACTGAAATGGATTTGCAATAACTACGCGAATTTCATCTCACATAACCAAGAAAGGAAAGTATTTATATGACTATGTAGATGATGGCTGCCGAGCTTATGCAAGATCTTTTTTTACAAGAGAGTCCTAAACTATGCCTAGACTAATCCTTTGACAAATTATGACTGCAAGACATCAGCCCAAATTAAACTCAGTGGCCACAATTTTTGTGTACGCCTGAATTCGACCATCCCTGGCAGATGGGATATTCCACCACTACGCCACACCCCAAGCCTTAACCACTGCGCCACACCCCAGGCCTTAACCACTACGCCACAACCCTTGTGGTTCTAATGCAAGAATTTTCATGTTGGTAAAACGTATACAATTGTATCAGTACAAATTACTTTTCCTTCTTTTTATTTTAAGTTGTTTCCATAAATTGGTATTACGCAGGAGCTACAACTATTTCGGTGTAAAAAAGTCTTTAAGAACGAAAATGATGCAGTGGGGCACATCAATTCGTGATAGATAACTTGAGAACAAATAAATACTCTATAAATGGTATTGATGTTGTATAGATTTTTAGATCAACCACCTAAATTAAAGGGGACAGGCAAGTGCTTGAATGCCAGAACCCTAAATCCTTTGGGTTAATTAGGTCCCTAAAAGAAGTTGATTATATATAGATCCGATGGGGAATAAATATTAGACTCGGATGCAAAATATTCTAAGGCCTTTCTTGACAACCACATGCTTTTTAGTCTCATATTTTATGTGGATTTTCGTGGACAAACCCTGGAGTGTGTATCACTCTCATACCTGGTGCTCATGTTTAGATGGAGGACCAGAATCCACATCAAGAATTCAAGAAATACTTGAATGAACACAAAATAAATACCTAAACTTCAACACCCCCCAAACACACACACACATGGGGAGAGAGTGCTTACTCAGGGAACTCTTCCAGAGCTGTACTCTTTACATCCGAATCTAATTACTAATAAATCTGAAGTTAGTAAAACAAAAATTATAAGGCATAGATTTATACAGTATAATTCTGAATACAAAATTTAATACTGACCAGCTTCTTTATCAAGAGTTGGATTCTCATCGTCGCCATCATTTTTTGTGTTATGTTCTTTCTGGTCGATGATGGTTTTTTCCCTTATGGCTTTTTCGGTATTTTGTTGGGGGGGTTTCCCTTTTGATCTTGCCATTTGGATGTAAGGACTAGAGACCGAATGAATCATAATGAAATCAAACTCATTAAATAGTTTTTGATTAGTTTCACGTTTTTGTAAGATTTATTAGGTTTGAATTTCATTATTTGGCTATAATATATATATATGATGCATTTCAATTGCAAACTAAATAATTCTAACAAAATCTACAAACTCAATCTCTACTGTTAATTCATTCGATCTACGATCATTAAAAAAGTTGTGGCATCAATGTAAACTATTGGACATTCTTATTCTATTTTATAGAGGTGAGAGGCACATGTAGCTAACTTGGGTAGAGTAAAAGATATTATGTTTCCTCTATCTTGTAATATCCGAGTTTTTATTATCTTATAAGTTTAGGGGTTATTTGTGTTACTTTCTTATTGGTTGGGGTTTAGTTGAAATTTGGTGGGTATAAAAACCCACCACCATTTTCTTTCCGATGATGTTATCACCTAAAAGAAAAACTTTCCTTTTTACGCTCATATGTGTGTTAGTGTGTATTGAGAGAATTAGAGTATTCATACGCGTCTTGCAAGAGCTCTTTCAAGATGACATGACATGTTATGTGTCTTGCTAGGTCTTGCAAGACTACCAACATCTTGCACAATTAGCAAGATCTTTCAACAATTAAATATATTAAACAAAATCATTTTTTAATTTCATTAGTTTGCTTGTGTGTTTAAATATTAGTTATTATTAATATGTTTATTAAATTTAATTCATTTATTAGTTTATTTGAACATTATTTTTTTAATATTTTTATTAAAATTTCTTACCCACGCTTTATTTAAAAAAAATGATACTTTCATGCAATGTTTTTATTTAAACTGCTAAATTAAAAACACATTAATATAAAAATTACGAAAATACAAATACTAATAGATAAACGTACACAATTTATTTATCTATATTTTATAATTAATTTATTAGTTATATTATAATTATCTATATTATTTATATTATAATTTATTAGTTTAGAAAGAAGTTTGATCTTGCATGTGTGTGGAAGGTGTTATTGCAAAGCTGATGTGACACTTGTGAAAGAAGTAAGGTCTTGCAGGTGTGTGGATGGTCTTAGCGGCAAATGGAGATAAAGAAGTCTTGGAAAGTTTAGTTTGTTTAAACTTCTCATCTAATTTAAGGTATGATTATCTCATAGTTATCATAAATCTACGGTTCATTTTATTGTTCTTGGATTAAGATTTTGGGTTTTTTCATGGTTTCATTTCGAGGATTTAGGTTACAAATTATTTTGTAACACCTTGATTTTTGTATAAAGTATTAAGATGGGGTTTAATTATTGATAAATCTATGATTTATTATGTGATAGATTAATTTTAGAGTTTATTCCCAATTAAGTTTCGTTAATTATTTTATTGGAGTTATAAGTTAAGGGGTAAACTTTAATTTTAATTTATGAGTTAAGGGGTTAAACTTGTCAAGTGTTTATAGTATGAGGGGCTGTTTGGTTAAGGTGATTAAAGTTCATCACCACCACCACCGCCTCATGTATATAAGTGGGTAAAAGATATTTTCATTTTCATCATTGTGTTATGCGTGTGTGTGTTCGGTGCTCAAAAGAGAGAAAGAAACCGAGAAAGAAGAAGAAGAAGAAAGCTGGATTTTTAGCAAGGAATTAAGTATACTAATTGTTGAAAACAAAGGTATGTCTTTAATCACAACTTTGTTATGTTTATGTGTTTATAGAGATGAGTTTTATTGGGTTAAAATTTGGGTGATAAAGTTTTAAAAGATATGAAGAATCTGAACTGATAGATCTCTTCTAGCAGTAACCTTAAGCATACCTGCACTTTTGTAGAATTTATTATGGCTTAAAACTATAGATTTCTAGGTTGCATGTGATTTCAGTTAGTTGAGATAGTTATGATCATCGCGACAGTAAGTTGCGATATTTATGATAGTTGCGATAGTTAAGAATGTCGCAAGCTTTGGGTTGCGACAAGTTTGTTGTATCGCAACAGTTGGTTGCGATAAGAGGTATATCACAACAGTTGGTTGCGATAAGAAGAAGATGTCGCAACAGTGGGTTGCGATAAGTACTGTGTCGCAAGTAGTAGGCTGCGACAAGGGTTATCGCAGCTAGTGGGTTGCGATAAGTTTCGTAAATTTTGGTTATTTAGGATTCTTAGTCTTTAAGGGTCCTGTACAGTAGATTAATACCAGTACAATATGTATATGAGTATTTCAGATCTCTGTGAAGTTGGTGACGGAAATTCATACGACTTTAAGAAAGTAAAGTAAGAGTGACGCGACTACTTTCAGGTGAGTTCATTCTTACCTTACCCTTTTATAACGTTTTAATTATGGTAAGGTGCAATTTTTATAATGAACTGTTTTGATGGATTTTGGAAGAATGATTTTATGAAGTAAAATCGATTATGTTAAATTGATAGTTTTGCTTAAAATTCATTAGCGATATTTGAAAATGATTTTTTATTAAGCAATAACCTGCACGAGTACAAATAAGTGTAATGGATCCATAGGCACTAGTGGTTATGAACACATGGAATATGCGTGGATTAATCGTAATTCCAGTATGTGTGAGAAATCGTGGAATAGGCGTGGATTAATCGTAATTTCCGATTTCTAAGGAAGAAAAAGGGATTGGCATGTGTAATTGTAATCTCTACTTCCTTTCCAAGAAATTGGCATGTGTAATTGTGATTTCTTGGATATGAGCATTAATCTAGAATCCGTGGAGATTCGTAGTGTAGGCTCTGGAACATGATACAATGACTGACTTGGTGTCGGTCATATTCATGGAATCGGGTATAACCCCGTCATCGAAAGATGTTTACGCGTGTGGTAAGAAAAAGGGGTAAACCAGGTTTGTTATGCCTTGTTTACATTGATTTTTAAAAGTATTATTTTGAAACTGAATGTTCTCACTAGGCGTTAGCCTAATCATTTCAAATGATATTTTCTTACCAGGTACTAGCTCGGGAAAATAAAGGGATGTGGGACGAGAGCTTTTGGATTAGCGGAGAAGTAAATGAACACTAAGGTTTTTGATAGATTGCTTAGATAACCTAGTTAATCTGATTTTAGTGAAATGATTAGATTAATAGGTTATTTGAAGAATTCTATATGTGTAAATATGACCCTCAAGGTTAATTCTCTGCTTATGTATAAAGTTTAAAAGGTTTATGTTGAAATCTTGCTATAAAATTGAGGTTTAAATTAGCCCTGATTTTAAGGTGTTACATATTTTGACAATATTGATTTTATATTTTAAAAGTTATATTTATCCATGAAAGTATACTCCAAATTATGATATTTGGATTATAAGATATTCGAGATCGATGGGATTTCTTCATAAATTTTGATACTCTTATGTGATGTTAATATTTGGAAATTATGATGAGTATTCTTTGGTTAGATTGGATTTTTTTTGTATAAAAGTCGAAACTAGTAAGTTTGGGTGCGGTCGTGTTTGTTCCGTTTCTCGTTTCGGTGTAGGATTTAAACCATATTTTAGAGAATTGGTTTAAGGTTTATAAAAGGTGAATTTTGAGATAGTTATTGTAGTTTAACACTTTTCCTAATTCGGATAATTCAGGTGTTCGGTTTTGGAATATATTAATCGTTAAGACTCGGGCGAAATAATTGGTCTCGAGGTGAGTTTTATTTTAACCATTTTCGAACTGGAATGCATTTATTATAAAACGGTTAATTTTATGATATGAACGATATCGGTATGTGATATTTTGTTATAAATGGTTATGTTACGGTATTGCACTATCGCGCTGTGCTAGAACGCCAGCTACACTTATCGCGTTGTGCTAGAACTCCAACAACACTATCGCGCTGTGCTAGAACGCCAGCTTCACTGTTATCGCGCTGTTCTAGAACGCCAACAATATTGTGAGATGTTGTGCTTGAAGGCCAACAGAGTGTATTGTGAGATGTGCTTGAAGGCCAACGGAGTGAACTGCTGAGTTGTGCTTGAGTGCCAACGACTCGGTAAATTAATCAAAGTGTTTTATATAAACTTTTTTAATACATGATCTTATAATGGTATTAATTGACAGGGATTATCTCACTAGAAGATTGGGTCTAACCCTCGCTTTTAAAATTAATGCATTTTCAGGTGAACTTTATATCAGGATTGCTAGCTTGGGAAAAAGATAGTTGTGAGTGGATTCAATTACCGATTCGCTATTATTGATCATGTTGTTTATATTTTTGTTATAAGTTTGGGTGTTCATATATCGGTAAGGATCTGAAGCTATTGTTATAATTTATAAGTGCGGTTAGAACTATTCTTTCCGTCGTTGTATTTCAGGTGATTCTGGGAAGATTATTTTTAGTCAACTTTTTTAGAATCATTTTTGGATGGTTTCATGTTATTGTGGTTAAATTTGGAAGTCGGGTTGTTACATATCTTTTCTCCTAGATCTGGGTAAAGTTTTCTCTCTCTTCTCTCCTAAGCACGCACCTACCGAATAATCTCTTACTCCTTCACTCCTCCCCCTTTGTTCTAAAACCACATCTCGTTGTTGCAATTGAGTAAGCATTTGTTGAAAAGATCAGGTTTTCTTCGGACTATTTTCTTGCTTCTTCCAGGAAAACCACCGACGTGGAGGTGGCGTCACCGTCTTCATTTTCATCTTGTTCTATCTACTCTTCTTCATCTTCCTCCTCATTGTTGCATTTGTCGAAAAGATAAGGTTTCTTCGGACTATTTTTCTTGCTTCTTCCTGAAAACCACCCACGTGGAGGCGGCGTCACCGTCTTCATTTTCATCTTGTTCTATCTACTCCTCTTCATCTTCCTCCTCATTGTTGCATTTGCATTTGTCGCATTCAACTCTGGCTAACGACAACGACAATGATTTTCAGAGATGGTGGTGGTAATGATTTTTAGATATGTTTTTCTTGCTTCAAATATATGACATCCATTGATGTTTGGTGAAAGAGAAAGAGATGTGTTTATGGTTTCTTCGGATGTTGTTTCTTCTTGAGTTCCATGCTCAGAGATGGGAGGGAGGGCACCGAAGAAAAAGATATGTTTCTGGTCATCTTCAGATCTTGTTTTATTCTTGAGTTCGATCTTCATGTATTTGGCTTTACTGATTTTATTTACATGTATCTAGGTTTCATGTATCTGGTTTCACTTTTTTTGGGTTAATGATTTTGTTTTCATGTATTCGGGTTTATGTTTTTGGGTGTCATTTATCAAGGTTCATGATATTTGTTTCATGAATCTGGGTTTAATGATTTTGTTTTCGTGTATTTGGTTCATGTGTTTTGCGTTTCATGTTGGGTTCGTGATTTTGGTTTACTGATTTTGGTTTCATGATATATGGGTTCATGATTTTGGGATTCATATATCTTGGTTCATGATCCTGGATTCAAGATGTGACGAGGTTCCTTTTTCATGATTTTCTATCGCCTACTTCTTTTTCCAGAATTCGACCAAGAAAACAATCTTCGTTGAATATAGGTGGGTCTAATCAAATGAAAGGTCAGTAATTTGTGATAACCGTAAGATACAACTAAATCTAATCAATTGATTATTGATTATTGATATTAATTTTGTTTATTTAATTAATAAATAAATAGAGTATTACTAATTTTATATTTAAAACTAAGAATAATGTTTCTTAGCCGTTGATAATCATTTTCATAATAACTCACGATTTTGAATCCCTCAAACTACTCAATCAGTTACCTTTCTTTGACTTTATCAAATAGTCAATCAATATCGTCCATCAAAATAAAAATATGAAATATGCAAAATCATAAAATCACTTTATATCACAACTTGTATCATAGTGTATTACTAAAGCTAAAATCATGTAATATGCAAAATCATTATTAGAACTTACCGATAAAGTGTATCATAGTGGTAACATTGTTCATTTTCTTGATGGTATAACAGTGGTAATATATCACACAATGTATCACAAGGGTATGTTCTCCGCCGTTTTGTTTTTATTATTCAGACCTCATTCTACACACACACACACACACACAAACATACACACACACATATGTATATATATATATATATATATCTGTGTGTGTGTGTGAATTGATTATACGAGAAGTTGATTAATTTGTGAGAATGCGAGAATTTCCAAGATCACACATAATTTCATGTGAGACGAACATGTAGTAATATATGATACAACACGTCCAAAAGGGATGCAGGGACTTGGAGAACGCGACCAAAAGTCGCGAGAAAGGTTGTCGTTATATGTCGGTCAATGTAACATATCGTATATGATTCTTGTCTTCTCGCAATTGACCACCTTTCATTTGAATGTGACCCATGTATGTTAGATGTGTAGGTTGGTTGGTTTAAACCATAACACCCATAGTGTGGGAAAATGCAAGAACACCATGAAACGCCATAAATAGTATAACATTATGTATGTCGAATTAAATAGAAGAAAAACTGTATTTTGTATAATTTGTTTGGCTCAAGTTTTTTAATGTTTTGATTATTTCCATTTTAAAAAAGTAGTTTGTGATTTCTTGTTTTGAAAAAACTTTTGTAACCATCTTTTTAATTACATATGTAAGATCATTAATCTATTCTCGCATTTTAGTAAACGTGGAGGTGTTTTCGTTTGACCATCCACCTATATGTATGTAAGTATGTATGTATGTATGTATGTATGTATGTGTATGTATGTATATATAGGGTCATTCAAAGGAGAACTCGGTTGTTTGTGATGATTGTGAGATCCAATTTCAACCACAAATCAAAGGATAAATTAGGAAATTAATAATTTTGGTAATTTTGACTTTAGGTTTTAATTAAAGGGCATTTTAGGCAATTTAAAAATCTTATCGCTTCTCTCTCCTCTCTTCGATATCCGATCTTCGACTTTCGGCCTCCAACCTCCGATCTCTGGCGAACGTTATTCTTGTGAACACCAAATAAATACAAGATACACAATGTGATATCTAAAAACATTGACACTGTTAAAAAAAGATACATAAAAACGATTGTCGGTGTGATACCCAAAATACATACAAGATGCATTATGATACCTGTTGTAATGTCACTGTGATACCCACTCTGATACCAATATGTTACACCCAAACCTTAAAATCATCATAAAATACACATTCAAAATTTAATCAATGACCCCAAATTCAATTCCAAACCAACATTAAAAAAAATATATATATATATAGAGAGAGAGAGAGAGAGAAAGATTCAAACGAGAACGCTAACTATTTACGAGAACACGAGAACGGCCACCCATGTACAAAATAACATGTGATTTTACACTACCTGAATTTTGTACGTGATTTGTACAAAATCACATTTGATTTTACACTACCTGGATTTTGTACAAAATCACATGTGATTCACGTTCAGATTTCCAGGTAGTGTAAAATCACATGTGATTTTGTACGTGAATCACATGTGATTTTGTACATGGACGGCCGTTCTCGTATTCTCGTAAATAGTTAGCGTTCTCGTTTGAACCCACCTATATATATATATATATATATATATAACCTTCCAAGATGAACGAAAATCTTTACACCCCCAAACATGACATTCAGAAACCTTACATCGAAACACTAAGACCGGAGGGGGTTTATCCTTCATTTTTTGGAGTTTTCCTTTGAACTTCCCTATATCCCTAATTTAAGCCAATGTGATGAATAATTCTTCTTAATTTATGAGAATTTATATTATTGGCACAAGTACTAAGCACACACAAATGGGGCTGTTTGTTTACCTCTTAATGGTTCCATTAAGAGGCAACATCTGAATCGCTAAGAGGTAAAACCTGTTTGGCAAAAAAAAATGTTTGTCTCTTAATGGTTCAAAAACCCTCTGAATGATAGCATCTTGGGTCTCCATTAACCATTCAACACCCTGATTTCATTCTAAACAATTACTAAACAACTATATTTCATTTTGCACTATATCATAAAAGTCTTTTAATCATTCTGACCACTTAATCATTCTGCACTAAACCAATCAGCCAAACAGCCCCAAAAATTTTGCTAGAACAAGAGAACGTGAAATTTGCTAAATTTGGAGGTTTTATTTGAGAGTGTTATGATGATTTGTGAAGTAACTATCAATCCAAGCAGCTAATTATACATGATATGGAGGCGAAAATAATTGATTTGTCACGAGTCCTATATCCTTTCCAAAAAATTAATAATTAAATATATAAGGTATACACAAAAGAAGATCATGTGGCCATTTAGGAGGTAAAAACGTCAAAAAAAAATGTAAAGGAACACCGTCATATGATTGTTACCGGCAATCTCATCATTTTCTTTAAAAAGAATTACAAAATAAGTCCTCTAACCGGTCACAGCCTTCTTGACCAAAAGGGTCGTTCCAATCATTTCGGGCCCTGTTACATCTATATGACTATATCAAAACTATTGATCGATAATAAACAAAATATTGAATTTCATAACATATATTAACATTAAAAGTACTAGAAATTAAAAATAACAAAAGTGAAGTAACATAGAAAACTCACTTAAATAAAATTAGTCTTTTATCGTTTTCCGAAACAAAATCTTCTATCAAATCTTGATAATCAACTTTCTCCAAAAAACATTTTCATTGGCTATTAATGCTAGTCCGTTTAGTCTTTCTTGTGTCATTGTTTTCAAAAATATGTATTCCAGGTCGGGGAACTTTTAATAGCAAAGGGAAGGATAAAGTATAGTATGCGGTTGATAGCTGACGGAGATTAGGAAATGCTTATGTCTTGTATTGTATAGTTTTGAGACTAAGGGACCGCACGTGACTTATTATGTATATTTTGTTATGAAGCTATGATATGTAAAATATGTTATATGTTGTATATTTGGGATGGGTCGTTACAGATGGTATTAGAGCCCTAGTTTAAGGGATTTAGGTATTCGGATCCATACCTAGACTTAAACTGCATGTGAAGTAGGATGTCCTTGATATATTAGAACCTTGGGGTATTACATATAAAAGGTCGAAGGAACATCATGCAAGGTAATTTCAAATTACATCTGGCCAGTGTGATTATGAACTTACAGGTACATGTTTGAACTGGAATACCTTATTATATGGGGTATGTGCTTATGTGTATATTAACTCTATAAAAATCAACAGAATGGTAAGTCGGACTCGACGTATGGATAGAGATGAAGACAGGTATATTTCTATAAACTCTACACGTGCTAAAGTGCTATTTGTCTTCGGTGCGAACCAATGAACCGTGTCTTCTTCTTTTGTTGTTTATCTGCATTAGAAAAGTATTTGATAATTGTGTTAGAGATATAGATGGGTGTGGGGTGCCTAATCAGTTATTTCCTATGGCTTTGATTGAGTTCGATGTAATAGTGAAAACTAAGTATCCATACTTTTTCGCTTAACCGAATTCCGGGACGGAATTCTTTTAAGGGGGAGATGTTGTAATAACCGGGTACGTTGTTAGTTTATTTAATTTTTATTATTTTGGTTTTAAGGTAAGTTTGGGATTAGTTTTATGGAGTTATAAATTAAGGGGTAAACTTTAATTTTAATATAGAAGTTAGAGGGTAAGTTTTGCCACATGAGAGAAGTTTGGGGTTTGTTTGGTGAAAGTGATTAAACAAATCACCTCCACCGCCCCATTTTAGTTAGAAAGGGTAAGGTGTCTCATTTAGAGAACACCTAGCAAATCTAATAGTGTGTGTGTGTGGGTTTTGTTCACGACAAGAGAGAGAGAGAGGCTAAAGAAGAAGAAGGAAGAAGCTGAGTTTTTCAGTTGGAGTTTTAGAGGAACAACTCAAGAAAACAAAGGTAACAATCCTACATAAATTCATCCTTTTATGTTTATTAGTTTTCTAAAAAAGGTTTAGAAATGGGTTTTGATGAATTATGGATGTTTTTGGGAAACTGAGTTTATGGATAGTTTCTATTTATAGTCTTAAGTATTTCTGCAAAATTTCATAAACATGCATGGTCTAAAACTATAAATTTCTGGGTTAAGTATGAACTTAGTTGACTGAGACAGTTATGAATATCGCAGTAGTGGGTTGCGATAGTTATGGAGATTACGACAGTTATGAGTATCGCAACCTTGGGTTGCGACAAGCTCAATGGTATCGCAACAGTTGGTTGCGACAAGAAGTGTATCGCAACAGTTGGTTGCGATAAGACACTGTGTCGCAGTAGTTAATTGCGACAAGTACTGTGTATTGCGACAAGGGGTTATCGCAGCTAGTTGGTTGCGATAAGAATTGAGGATTTTGGATTATTTAAGATTCTTAGTCTTTAAGGGTCTTGTACAGTAGATTAATACCAGTACAATGTGTATATGGGTATTTCAGATCTCTGTGAAGTTGGTGACGAAGATTCTTACGACTTTGAAAAATAAGAAGTGACGTGACTACTAGCAGATGAGTTTTACTTTAAAACACTTTCAACTGGAATACATATATGTGTGGATTGGGAATGTGATAGATGGTGTGATTATGTGCGTATGTTTGAAATATAATATATTGAGATGTATATTGTATTTATATGAGCATTACACTACACGAGTGCACGTTGGCCGGGCTTAGGACCGGTGGAGTTTGACTGTAAGGAGGGACAGCGGAGTTGGCTGTATGTTAGTGTAGCGGAGTAAACTAATTAGTTGGCTTGCAACCAACTAATATAGCCATGTGAAGGAGGAGTTGTACACGGTGCACGAGTCATGCTTGGTATTTAATTACTTGTAGTATATGTGTGTTTTTACAAAGGTTTACTAAACTAACAGGGATTATCTCACTAGACCGTTTGGTCTAACCCTCATTTTGTTTTCAAAAATATGTATTACAGGTCGAGGAACTTTTAATAGCAAAGGGAAGGATAAAGTGTAGTATGCGGTTGATAGCTGACGAAGATTAGGAAATGCTTATGTCTTGTATTGTATAGTTTTGAGACTAAGGGACCGTACGTGACTTATTATGTATCTTTTGTTATGAAGCTATGATATATAAAATATGTTATATGTTGTATATTTGGGACGGGCCGTTACGTAGGGTGAGTTGTGTGGGTTTATAAGTTTAGGGGTGTATCCGTCGTTTTAGTAAAGTTCAAACCCTCACTTGCAATTTAGGCTTATTATAAATAAGCCTCACCTCCTTATAATTTCCTAAGTCGGTTATTTAAGTTTGTCTGTGTGTGTGTTCTGAGTCGAGAGAAGCAAGAGAAAGCGTCGTTCGATTAGGGCTCACGGGAAATTCTAGTTGAATCGTTTTTAGGTAATTCTCTTTTCAATTGATGTTTGTATCAAGTTGTTCTAGATTTCTATCGGTTCAAAATTGTCAAAATTCTTGATTCGTAGTTGGTTTAATCGAGTCTGGGTTCGAGCGTTCATCCGAATTCTTTAGTTTTCCGGATTTGATTGATCCGGATTCTTCTAGTTTCCGGATGTGAAATTTATTCTTGTTTCCAGATAAGTTTGTCCGGATGTGTTTCTGAATAAGTTGTCCGGATGAGTTTCCGGATAAGGTTTTCCGGATGGGTTGTCCAGATTGGTTTCCAGATGGAGTTTTTTCGGATTGGATTATCCGGATGGGTTGTTTCCGATTGGTTTTCCGGGTACAATTGTATCCGGATACTTTGTATGTCCCGAATGGGTTTTCGGGTGAGTTAAGTTCCCGGATCAAATATCCAGAAGCTTTCTGACTTCTCTTAGTTTTAGTGGGACCCCCGTGCTAAGTCGTCGAAGAGGGACATTTATGAATGTTTTCTGGGTAAGGGTATGATAGGCTTATTTAGAATTCTTAGTCTGCTAGAGAGTCTTATGTGTTTGAATGGTAAATAGATATTTGTATTCAATTTATTTCAGATTCTGTGACTTTTGGTGAGAGATCGAATCATCGGATTATTTGAGAAAAGTTTGGAAGTATTTTGATAGCAATCAAGTGAGTTTTACTTTAATCATTTTCAAACTGGAATACATATATACTGGATAAATATGTGGTAGGTAGTGTGATGATGTGCTTATGATTGAAATATGATATATTGAGATGTATGTTGTATTTATATAAGCATTACACTACACGAGTGCACGTTGACCGGACTTAGGGCCGGTGGAGTTTGGTTGTACGGAGGGACAACGGAATTGGCTGTATTTTAGTGCAGCGGAGTAAATTGATTAGTTGGTTTAGCGCAACCAACTAATATGTCCATGCGAAAAATTTGTACACAGTGCATACGAGTCATTGATTGGTATTGTGATATTTGTTATATATATCATTGTTTTTACAAAATGATTACTTAACTAGCAGGGATTTTCTCACTTAGACCAATTGGTCTAACCCTCATTTTGTTTTCAAAATATGTATTCCAGGTCGAGGAGCGAGTAAGACCAAATGAAAGGATAAATTCTGATATGGTTTTGAAGGCTATGTGTTTATAAAGTTTTCCTGAAGTGTTTTTGTATCAATAGTTTGTTGGTTGTAATGTAAATTATTAGCGAAAAGTTTGTACTGAAACATGTATTGTACAGTTTTGAGACCGAGGGACCGTATGTGATATAATATGTATCTATGTTCTTTTTGATGAAAAGTATATTGTGTTATATGATGTATGTTTGGGATGGGTTGTTACAGTTGGTATCAGAGCACTAGTTTAAGGCCTTTAGGTATTCGGATCCATACCTAGACTTAAACTGCATGTTAAGTAGGATGTCCCTGATATTTTAGAACCTTTAGGAATTAAATATAAAAGGTCAAAGGAACATCATGTAAGGTAATTTCAAATTATATCTGGCCAGTGTAATTACGAACTTACAGGTACATGTTTGAACCGGAATACCTTATTATATGAGGTATGTGCTTATGTGTATATTAACCTTGTGCAAATCAATAGAATGGCAAGTGGTTCTCGACGTATGGATAGAGATGAGGAAGGAAATCCCGATAGAACAAATCCAAGAACCAGAAATATGCAGGAAATGGCGATAGGAACAAGAGGAAGAAGTGGAGAACGAGGTCGGGGTAGATCTAGAGGTAGGGGTCCATCTCAAGGCACTGAATACGTTGCGAGAGATGATTTGGTAGCTGAAATGGGAAGATTACAAGCAAATCTACAAGCTATGTTTGGTCATCCCCATCACACTGAAACTGAAGTACCAAATCCCAATTTAGAAGACGAGACGATTGTTACACCTGTTGTTATACCCGTACCAAAGAAATGTGATTATAAGATGTTTCTGAGCTACAAACCTCCAACTTATTCGGGTGAAAGGGATCCTATAAAGGCCATGCGGTGGTTAAAGGAGCTAGAAGCTATTTTCAAAACTAGCAAGTGTGTTGATGAAGATCAAGTGTTATATGGAACCACGATGCTCAAAGCTGATGCTTTATATTGGTGGGAAGTTTTTATTACCTCTAAAGGACCAAACGTGTATACCACTTTTTCATGGGAAGATTTCGCCAAAGTTTTTAAAAGACAGTTTTGTCCTCAAGCTGTCGTTAGACAACTTGAAGAAGTACTGATGAATCTGCAACAAGGAAGTTTATCAGTTCGGGATTATACTGCTCGTTTCTCGAGAAGTATCGTTTTGTTGAATACTATGTCGCTACGGAAGCACTCAAGATGGAAAGATTCATCTTTGGATTAAATTCTGAAATAAGAGGTTTGGTAATCGCAAAAGGGCCAGATACATTCTCAGTCGCAGTGGATGTTGCAGAAAATGTTGAAAGATATAAAGGGAGAGATGTTAGTGATAAAAGAAAATGGGAGGGACCGCATTATGATTCTAAGAAGTCCAGATCCCCGAGGTTTGATAATCGTCCACCTTTCAAACCAGTTGAAAGACCATGTCCTAAAGGACCAAACGTGTATACCACTTTTTCATGGGAAGATTTCGCCAAAGTTTTTAAAAGACAGTTTTGTCCTCAAGCTGTCGTTAGACAACTTGAAGAAGTACTGATGAATCTGCAACAAGGAAGTTTATCAGTTCGGGATTATATTGCTCGTTTCTCGAGAAGTACCGTTTTGTTGAATATTATGTCGCTACGGAAGCACTCAAGATGGAAAGATTCATCTTTGGATTAAATTCTGAAATAAGAGGTTTGGTAATCGCAAAAGGGCCAGATACATTCTCAGTCGCAGTGGATGTTGCAGAAAATGTTGAAAGAGATAAAGGGAGAGATGTTAGTGATAAAAGTTTTGGGAAAAGAAAATGGGAGGGACCGCATTATGATTCTAAGAAGTCCAAATCCCCGAGGTTTGATTATCGTCCACCTTTCAAACCAGTTGAAAGACCATGTCCTAAATGCAATCGCATTCATCAGGGAGACTCTTATGTTGATTCCCGAATTTGCTACAAGTGTGGAAAGTCAGGTCATATTGCTAAAGATTGTCGGGTGACTCGATTATGTTTCTTTTGTAATTCACCAGAGCATGTTCAGTCTGATTGTCCAGAGTGGAGAGCCCAGCAGGGTAATATGTCGGCGAGACCGCAAGGTATTAGGCCGAGAGGGATGCAAAGGCCCGAGATACCGAGAGCTAGGGGTCGTGCCTTTCAAATGACAACACAAGAAGCGGATGAAATTCCTAATGTTGTTACAGGTACATTTCTAGTAAACTCTACACGTGCTAATGTGCTATTTGACTCCGGTGTAAACCGATCATTTCTGTCTCCTTCTTTTGCTTCATATTTGCATTTAAATCCTAAAGTGTTAGATCATGCTTTAATGGTAGAACTGCGAATGATAATCAAGTACCGGTTAGAGAGGTATTTGATAGTTGTGTTATAGATATAGGTGGGTGTGGGGTGCCTATTCAGTTATTTCCTATGGCCTTGATTGAATTCGATGTGGTAGTAGGAATGGATTGGTTAGCCGAGAATCAGGCTAGTATTGTTTGCAATAAGAAGCTGATCAATGTTGTATTGCCTGAGAGGGGACCGGTAGTAATTTATGGTAATCTTAGAAATCGTTTATCTTGCCTCATTTCTATGTTAAAAGCCCGTAAGTGTATTAGCAAGGGCTGTCAGAGTTACTTAGCATATGTGATAGATACTAAGCTAGAAAAGAGTAAGCTGGAAGACATTCGTGTAGTTTGTGAATTCCTGGAAGTTTTTCCTGAAGATTTGACTAGTCTTCCCCGTACACCATATCGTTAGACAAGTAGAGTTTGGTATAGATCTGATTCCTGGAGCCGCTCCTATTCCCCGTACACCGTATCGTCTGGCACCCTCATAGATGAAAGAAATGATGACTCAACTGCAAGATCTTTCTGATAAGGGCTTCATCAGACCCAATACTTCAACGTGGGGTGCACCGGTTCTGTTTGTGAAAAAGAAAGACAGGTCGATGAGGATGTGCATTGATTATCGGGAACTAAATAAGCTTACGATCAAGAACAAGTATCCGCTTCCAAGAATTGATAACCTCTTTGATAAATTAGTTGGAGCTTGTTATTTCTCCAAGATTGATCTAAGATCTGGCTATCATCAGCTGAAGGTTAAAGAGGGGGACGTTCTGAAAACTGCTTTCCGTACAAGATATGGTCACTACGAATTTTTAGTAATGCCTTTCGGACTGACGAACGCCCCAACTGCCTTTATGGATTTAATGAATCGTGTAACACCCTCAAATTTGGAACGAGCAACTAACTTTAAAATTCAATAATCAACCAAAATAGATAAATTCATTTCTACAATTTATTCCTCAAAATACCTTGGAATTAAAAACATTATAATTCTCCAACTAAAACAACCTAAACGGGTGTCACTTAACACAATACAAGTTGCTAGTCCAAACAAGTGCGGAAGACTTCACTAAACACTTCACCTCTCGTGCACACTACTAGCACCCGCCACTTCATAATGTAGCTAGAGTTATCCCAACCTGAGCCTGTTGCACATGCCGACAAATAAAAAGGGTTAGGCTTACGCCTAGTGAGTTCAAGCATTTTATCATGACTATATAAAATCATAAATCAAAAGGTAGTAGTTTAGTCATGATTTCGAAAGAGTTTACTTTAATTGCAAATCATCCATTTTCCAACTCACACATTTCCATGGGAAGGTTCCCGAAGGGTAAATACGTTTTTCCAAAATGAATTACGTTTCCAACTCACTCAAATACGTGAATAAGTCTAGTTTAGGCAAACCTTCAAATACGGTTGACGATACATACTCGACCCGTAAAACATGGAAACCATCCATTAGATATAACACTTTATTAAAACGTAATACGAAGCAAATGTAGCATAAACCCGTCCATCAACCATGGAAAACAATCCATATGCATAAATATAACCTCCAAAAATGCGAATAAATAACATTACCCGAAATCAACACCCTTCGGTGACGGGGGAGACCCGATCCCATCTAATGTGGCAACACATAAATTAAACCACGATTAAATAAATGTAGGTAAGCTTCTTGGATGTGGAAAACGGATGACATCAACCATACTAGGTCTTTAGTCAATCCTTGGCATCAATCATACTAGATCTTTAGCCATCTTAGACATCAACCATACTAGGTCTTTAGTCCATCTCAGACATCAACCATACTAGGTCTTTAGTCCGTCTTCAGCATCAACCTTACTAGGTCTTTAGTCCGTCTTCGGCATCAACCTTACTAGGTCTTTAGCCCCTCTTAGACATCAACCATACTAGGTCTTTAGTCCAAGCCCTCAAGTTCAACCATACTAGGTCTTTACCTTGGAAAAACCCACCATCCAAAATAAGCTTACTTAACTTAAAAATTCATACATGACTCAAAAGAATAACTAATGCATTCAAATCATGTAAACACCAAATATGATGCAACTCATGCAATGTAAACCCCAAGCCCACGTCGAGCTTATTAAAACCGGGCGAATGCCCTCAAGACTCAATCGAGTCCAAAACTGAGCCCTCTGCTCAAAGATCTAATGATCATTAACCAACGTCAAATCATGCAAATGAAATGCAAATTAAGGATATAACACATCCTAGACTCCACCCCGAGCATGTAAATGTCAACAACGTGCAATGATATGCAACACGGTGCAATAAAAGCAACCCGTAAATAAGACTACACATCGAGCCATTTAAACCGGACAAATGTCCCAAGACTATCTCGAAGTCAAAACCGAGCAAAGTGCTCCAAACTTGCTAGACCCATAATGTCAGTCATCATCGTATAAACGCGTTTAAACATTGTTTAAGAAAACACGTATCCCAAAATCATCATTAACCCCAAAACTCAACACTGGTTAAACAAAAGGGTTTTCCTAAAGGACTCACACCCTTAATATTCTCAAAATGACTCATAACACTAAAAGTGCATTTTCCTAAATGGTTTATTAAAATCATTTACACTAACATGATTAAACCATCAAACAAACCTCATTTTGAGCAATTAATCTTTTAAAGACAATTTATGGTTTCTAACCATCCAAATATTCAAAAGCCCCAAATATGGTGTTTTACACATTTATGAAGATTAACACTTCAAGAGAGTTAAACTATCCAAATAACTCAACCATATACATTTTCAAGTAAAACACACAAATATTTGTAAAATACTCATTTTGGCATGTACAAGGTTTTCGCAAAGTAACTTGAACTCACCTTGCTAGATTTAAGCTAAATATAGGGTTTCTCCAACGTATGCTCCTTTGATGAGGTTTACATCTTCAAGCCAAATCTTCCAAAAACCTAGATCCATGAAATCCCAACCATCAATATCACGATCCAACCATAAGGAATTGTCATCCAACCCAAACACACCAAAACCCCCAATTTATCAAACCCTAGTTCCAAACATAAAGGGGATAACGATTCCCCCAACCGATCGCCACCAAATTCAACCCACAACATCACAAAACGGAAGGGAAGTGAACTATAACAACAATCTAACAAGGAATTACCTTAATCACTTGAATCCGTCAAGGAAGAACTCCAAAACTCCCAAAATCTTCAAACTCCTAAAACGATCATCAATGGTGGTAAAGGGTTCGATTTCGTGAAGAAATGAGGAAGGAGAGGGGAGGGGATGGTGTTTCTTGAGAGAAATCGGCTGAGAGAGGGTGAGGGAAGTGAAGAAAATCGAGAGAGGGATGAGGGAATGAAAAAGAAAGGGAGAAAAGGGGTTAAACCCGAATTTATTTCGTCCAGGTGCTCGGCGCCGATCAATCGGCGCCAGCTTCTGTTTGGTTCCTTCTAAAACGCAGTTTCGGCCATAACTTCTTCGTTATAGCTTCGTTTTCGCTCCGGAAAGGACCGTTGGACTCGTATTCGAATTCCCCATCCAACAAGACAATAAAAACTAGGATTTAACTCCAAATCCTATTTTCCATAATTTCCTTACAAGATCGATTCCTCCTGAATCAAAGTCGTACTTACCCGAAAATCACGGGTGTTACAAATCGGGTATGCAAACCATATCTCGATAAGTTCGTTATTGTGTTTATCGATGATATTCTTATCTATTCCCGATCTGAAGAAGAGCATGCACAACATCTTCGTTTGATTCTCAAATTGTTGAAAAAAGAACAGTTATATGCCAAATTTTCCAAATGTGAGTTCTGGCTACGGGAAGTTCAATTTCTTGGGCATGTAGTTTCGGAGAAAGGCATTCAAGTTGATCCAATGAAGGTAGAAGCAATTGAAAATTGGGAACCACTGAGAACGCCAACCGAAGTACGAAGTTTTCTGGGTTTAGCGGGCTACTATCAGAAGTTTATACAAGATTTCTCTCGCATCGCTATGCCTCTGACCAAACTGACTAGAAAGAATATAAAGTTTTAATGGAAAGAAGAGCAAAGCATTCCGAATATTGAAAGAAAAACTCTGTAGCGCGTCGATCCTGTCATTACCTGAAGGATCAAATGATTTTGTCGTTTATAGTGACGCCTCCAAACTAGGATTGGGATGTGTATTGATGCAGCGTGGTAAAGTTATTGCTTATGCTTTTCGACAACTGAAGGATCACGAAAAACAGTATCCTACCTATGACATGGAACTTACTGCAGTTGTTTTGCTCTAAAGATTTGGAGACATTATCTATACGGTACTAAGTGTCAAATTTATACCGATCACAAGAGTCTCTAACATCTCTTCGATAAGCGAGAACTGAATATGAGACAAAGAAGATGGTTAGAATAGGTAAATGATTACGACTGTGACGATTCTTCCTTAATCGGGCCTTGCATGACATGTTCTAATTTGGTCTACGGCTCTGGGACCAATTGAACATGTACACTCTCTAGGTCTTTGGAACAAAATGAATGAAAAATGAGTATTTAGAACTAATAGTATTTTTAACAAATGCTCAACATGGAGAATCAAAGTTAAAATTTTCAAAGAAATTTTGTGTTCATCTTCAACAGTTTCGCCATTTTGAGTTTTGAAATATGAGTTATATTATTTAAATATTTAATACCTTTTATAAAATATTATTATTCTCTTGATTGGTAGAAAGAATAAAAACTAATTTTACTTTCATACATAATCATTTTTGGAGAATTCTTCAAACTTGGAGATTTTCAATCTCTTTCTCTCTCTAATACTTCTACATTTTAAAGAAAGTTTGAGAAATTTATTGGGAAAAGTAAAAAAAACCAATAAACTATCTGAATTTGAATGGTTAAGTTCTTAAACTATTTTTTTGAATGATAAAACCATTAAACTTTCTAAAACCGGTTAAATACATCATTGTAACCTGTAAAAACAAAATAGGTTAACGTGATACGAATTTTAAAAAATTCTAGAAAAACCCAACAAACTATTTGATTTTGAATGACTAAATCCCTCAATTTATTTAACAAATAAATCTTTAAACTTTTTCCTAAAAAAATTAACAAATAAATCTTTAAACCTAAGGTTTTTTACCAAATAAGTTTTTGAACTTCTTTTGAACAAATAGATCCCAATTGTTTTTAAAGAAACAAATAATGAACTTAATTTTGAAAAAACAAATCCGATACTTTCTACAATTCGTCTCACCTATCGTTTTTTCTACTAATTTCGAAACACTCAAAAGTTATTCATGTTAGTGAGATGAACATATTTTTTGGGGATTTTTTTGTATATTTGTGAATGCATAGGCAATTTATTTTTGTATATTTTGTGAAATATAACGTTTTTTTTGTTTATTTTCTGAAGGGATGGCCGGATGGATGTAGTTTTTGAATGTATCTATTAATGTTTTAGGCATAGTTTTTTGAATGCTTTGGAATTAGTAATGAAAACAATATAATTTTTGTTTGTTTAATTAGTTCATTTTTTTGGTTGTCAATGAGAAATGATTATGATTTTGTTCAAAAAAAGTTTGAGATATATTTGTTCATGATTTTGTTTTTTAAAAAAAGTTTGGATTTATTTTTGAAAAGAAGTTCAACAATATATTTGGCAAAAAAATTTAGAAAAAAAGTTCAAAATTTTTTTTGTTAAAAAAGTTTAGGGACTTAATAATTCAAAATCATATAGTTTTTGGGTTATTTTAGACTTTTTTCAATGCATGTTACAAAGATGTATTTAACCGATTTTAGAAAGTTTAAAAATTTTATCATTCAGAAAATAATTTAAGGACTTAACGAATCAAAATAAGATAGTTTGTTGTGTTTTTTTTGGACTTTTTCCAAATTTATTATAGAACAAATATTCCCAAAATCTTATTTTGGAGAATTTTTGGGAGACGTTTAAATTATGCAAAATATGCATGTTGACAAATAGTACAGGGAGGTGTTTTGTAATTTACTATAAGATAAGGTATAAATTCCACTTCGAAAGAGAAAACAGGTGTCGAACACGTCCGTTTCAAATCAGAACAGTGAATCCTTGGAACTGGCTGGAAAAAACGATCCAAAATCTTAAGTTGTTGAACAAGCAGATTCATATAATACTTATTGAATTCGTGTATGCATTTGCATCAGCCATTAGAAGTGCTTTACTTTGATTTAGAAAAGTTCGATTCATCTTTCGTTCTTTCTCCTAGGGGGATAGTACACAGTACACGGACGATATGGAAGAGAATTAGGATTGCAAGCAATGTGCAGCAGGTTGTGAAATCGGGTGTTTTAATTGCTGATTGTTGGCCATCCTTTTGACAATGTGAAGGTAAGATTGATTCTTCACAGTTTAAAACCTATTTGTTTATTGCTCCAATTTTGGTATCAATTAAAAATTTCACATTTTAGGTTACAATTGCAGTGGAAAAATTCAACTTGTAAGCTAGGAATATGATGGTGCTAATTGGTTAGTAGCAGAAATGTGTATGGATATTCTCTGTTGGTAATAATGATTTCAGTTTGGTTACACTTCCCCTTGGCCCTGACAACCATGTTCATCCAGATAAAACAGATTAATGCATCAGCCCTTAAATTTGAAATAAGATTCAGTAAGAAGTAAGAACCAACTTATGTGTAGTGGTATCTGTGTGTTATTTCTGTATGGCCTTTAGTGTTCAGGGTTACATGCTATGTGTTAAGCACCTCTTTCACTAAGAATATTCATCTTAGGTTTCCATCATGTACTTCTATCCCTCTTATGCATATGATGTAGAATTGATTGAACAGTTGGCCGAGTTGTTTCTGGAACAGTTGGATTGTGGGAAGTGCTCAAGGAAACACACCAACTTCAGATCAGCCATAACTTTCAATCTAGGTGAAATTACGTAGATCCACAACCAATTAATGGAAAATTTTCGTCTCACCTTCCATTGTTTAAGGCCTCAATCTAGAATTTCCCCAAGTTCTGAAATTAGGATAATCTATTTAATTTAATTTGGAAACCAGATTGTGATCTCTGAAATTTCTTTTGGTTGGTGCTATTATAGGTACTTAATTGTAGCACTATAATTTTGGCAATATTATATGAAAAGTTTCATATGTTGCCATTTTCGGCTAGGGCTTTATAGGGCAGTGAGTGTACTCTTCAAGATTACTGAGAAAGATATCAGTGGTTCTATCACTTTGTATGCTTACCCTGTCACCCACTAGTTCTAAATTCCGAAATTAGTGCAATATCCTTTTACTTAATTTAGCAATCAGATTGTATGATTTTCGAAAATTGTTTCATTTAGTGCTATTATTTGTGATTTTATCATAACTATTTTTCCACTCGCTTATATGCATCTTTTCCCCTTCTTTGCCTGGTTTCTTCTACAACTTATATGCTTTATGTTTAGTTTTTCTTTTGGATAAATACACTTCTTAATGGTCTCTCCACTCACACGATGCTAAGCTTTAATAAGTATTATTTAGTTTGCCCATTTTCATCCACTCTGCATGTGTTGGATACATCCGTTATAGTATGTTGATTTTTTTACTCTCTTAAGCTGACTTAAGTTATGGATGGTTGGTTTTAGAATATTTGTAAGCCATCAAATATGTGAATGTGTACCATCCGACTATTGTACTTCTCTAGATGTTCAATATTTTACCAAACCCTGCCCAACTGCTCCTTTCAGATCTCTAATTCTACTTTTGATCTCTAACATTCAACTTCAAGTATACGCATCAGACGTACCCAACTTGTCACACATAGATTATGGCTTTGTCTAAACCTAGTGTATGTGTCCTCTTACTCCTCTGAACTATTAAGCCAACGCATGGGTCTAAGTCCGTGTTGGTTTATTCCACGCGTAATCATGGGGTTGATTAGCCAAAAAAGCAACCTCATTTTCGTAATTACAAAGTTCAATATAAGTGGGGTTAGTACGAATTAGGTATTAAGCTTGATTTGATAATGATACGGGAGTATCAAATTGAACATATTTTGGGAGAGAAGCCTATCTCTCGAAAGTAGGCTAGTTTGTCGTCGTGATTTTCTATTTTGTTGAATAAATCTTTGTCGCGTTCTACTGAATTGGTATCAAATGACAAGTCATGACTAATTGCTGCAAAGAAAGTGGAGAAGTTGGAATAAAGATATGGGGAGTATGGTAAACCATTAGCATCCGATTTGCAGGGATGGCTGCATGGTTTATTGTGATGGAGGATTTGCTACACAAAATCGTATCCAAAATGATACACAGGATGATACCATCGTTATCGGACATTCGTGGGGGCGAGGGACCAACAGAAAAAATGGAGGGGACTATTTCTTGTTTGTTAGGAAAAGAAAGGGGGCGACTAGTAAATCGGTGAGAGTAGCACCAGGCAAGTGAATGGCAAGTAAATTGATGGGATCGCTGACGACAACAAGATGCTAGAAGAGGGCTATGATGTAGGCGACAAGGTGTAGGAAGAGCCACATGTTTCATCTTGCATGAGAGCGGAGAGGCGGCCCCACCATTTGAGGCGAATTGGGTAGACCACCAAACGGAAGGGGAAGACAAGACTACCTAGATAACATTGTCTTATTTTTTTTTTGGATGAACATTATCTTAGCGACAAGCAAGGAAATAGAGCTCCGTTTGGGGACACTTGAGGAACTCATATACACTTGAGGAACTCATATACACTTGAGAGGTTCGAGGGGGGTTTGGGCAAACTACTATCGGATAGAGGATGATAAAAAGAATGGTGAAACTTGGCAATCTCTTCAGGATTGAACCTCAAAAGCTAGAAATGTCCATTGTTGAGTTAGAAGACATGTTAGGTTGATTGAAGTAAGCCAAATGATATTTTGCAGTTAATGGTTTGATGGAGTACGGAGGGCTTGAAGTCGTGGAACTGTGTCTAAAAGGTGAGGCACTTGGTGATATCAATAGGTTGAGAGTCAACGACCATATGCAACGTGGAAAGACTTTCGAGAATAGATCTTGGAAGTTTTTCAAGGTTTGCAGCCAACTTGATGACGGGGTAGTTCTTCGCTCTTGCCCAAAATAGCATGTAAAAGACTTGAGCTACTTGCTTGGAGAGTTTAGGCCCGTCTCAAGGCAAAAAGGAGGAATTTCTTGAAAGGGTTGAACACTGAGGCTTTGGGAGCTGAGATAGCCAAGGTAAGTATGCCTCTGATCTCAATATAAAAGGCATGGTTCCAACACCTAATGCACCCTTGAGATATCTGTCTGTAAATCCATGTCTGGGTCACAAGCGTGTAAGAAATACATGATTGAACTTGCTACACCCGTCAAGAAGAGAATATATGGGCTAAGACTAGGTGATGATTCAGTTTCCCAGCTATTCTCATGTCCTTTGGACCATATGGAGGTCATGAGTTTCGACATTTAGGATTAATAAAGAATCTTCTACTTAACTATCAAACATGTCTACCTCAGCCAATATATCAATTATGAAGTACACATTTCCTCTAACACAGGAAAATGCCGTACTGTAGCTACCTCAATACCAAATAACTTAACGAGGATCCATGATTTGTCTAGAACTCGAACAAAGAATTCAAATCTAGCATGCATGTGATCATCCTGGCTGATTATATCATCCTCAACATGGAAAACACAACCAATCTAACTGCATACCATGTCAGTTAGCAACATAGAAGGCAGAAAATTTGTCTTCCATGTATAGTCTGCTTTAAAGACTGAACCAATTTTAATCAAACTTTGTTGCATTCCTAATAATAGATGCAAGTAGAACTTGCAGCTACTTAACTTAGAAGTGGTGTTTGTGCTAAAAGTAGAACATTTATATAATCAAATATCATATAACAACCACTTGCTTCTCAACGTCGATATTGTCTTTGCATACAGAATCATAAATTTACTTCCATTTGCACCCATAAAGTGATCATAAAGATAGTATAATTGGCTGGTACACGGTTCTACTGCTTCGAATATCCTTACGAAGTTCATCATGTATACTTACACAGCAACACTTCTAGATACTGAAGTTAATTTGACAGAAGAGAGAGAGCATGATAGCAAACATAGTAATAAGTCTTATTTTATCAGTAGTTGGTGACACCCTTGCTTGGAAATATCTCTAAACATCTCGTTTCATCATTTATAATCAGGAACTTTCTCCATAAGTTTCATAGGAGCTTTTACGCCTGCGTTCATTATGTCCAGCCAAACGCCTACGACAACTCCTTTTCGTATCATCGAATTCTGTTAAGTCATGGAACCTGCAAAAGGCGCCACAAAAGTAACACAGATAAAAGGCAAATTGAATCGATGGTGGCCAATCATCCAATTACTTGGGATAATAAGTTTATTTACCTGCTGCATTGCTGACAGAAACGCTGCTGAAATCCACCAGTGATAACAATTGGAGCCTTAGCGTGAAGTTCACAGACCTTATGCCGCCGGTGATAAGTCTTGCAATTAGTCATATCACTAGTGCAACCTTCCACCTGGCAACAAGGTTGTATGGACCCACCACTACCAGAACCCCTCTTTCCCAATACCTTCTTCTTCCTACTACCCTCACCATAGTTTTCATCATCATCTTCTTCCCCATCTTCCATCATCTCGTTTTTCAACTTATTATTGTTCATGCTTCTGACTACCCTTCCAGATTTCGTTGTTTCCATGCCCTAGAAAGAGACTGAATACAGCCTTTATAGAAAAATAAAAGACAAAGGAAAAAGGTAAAGAGATGGATGGAAAACAAGAGTGTGAGGACCACAGGTTCCAGTTTCTGTTCACCAAAGTGTTTAAGTAAGTACTAATGTTATTTCTTATCCTTCCATTGGCATATAATGTAGATCGATTGAAACTATTATTATTGTTTTTACATAAGTGTTAAAGACAAGCCTTTTTATCCTAAACTAGTTGGATTTGGCTATAAATGGAAGCCAATAGAAATTGGGAAGACTAGCCATCTTTCATGCACTTTCTATCTAAGGCCAATTCCTTTACTGTTCTAGTTAGTCAAATCTTTTTTCTTGGTGGACCACTACCACTTCTTAGTCCTTATGATCACCCTTTGATACCAGTCTTGTCTTCTAATGGTGTGTTCAATGGTCTACACAGGAGATGATCACATATGGTTTTAACGCACTTTCTCCTACACGCGTCACCCTGACCTTTTCTCACAAATCATCATTCCTAACCATATCCCTCATTGTGTGTCACACACCCACTTTGACATTTGCGATTATGCTGCACTCGTAATCAAGAGATGGGATTTTAGTGGTTTAGAGAGAAATGATCCCCATACACAAGCCCCGTCTTCTGTAAACACTACTTTTCATGTAAGGGGCTGTTTGGCAGTTGCTGAATGGTTTGGTGCAGAATGATTAAGTGGTCAGAATGATTAAGTGGTCAGAATGATTAAGAGACTCTTATGATATAGTGTAAAATGAAATATGGTTGTTTGGTAATTGTTTAGAATGAAATTAGGGTGCTGAATGGTTAAGGGAGGCCCAAGATTCAAATTCATTCAGAGGGTTTTAGAACCATTAAGAGGCACCTCTTAGCGATTCAGAGGTTGACTCTTAATGGAACTATTAAGAGGTAAACAAACATCCCGAAGATACCTTGTATACTATTTGACTGTTTCCAACATCCATGCCCACATTCTCTTTGAAATCGCAACTCATAGAGGTTCTTTGATGCAAAATAATGCAGCCAACCGTACTCAGGAGGGCTAGTATAACCAACATTAATATATAGAGAATTTTGGATTTCGTTAAAAAATTGAGTTTGTGTTCTTTAATTCAATTATGAATCTGAAGATTTTGTTATCATCCGACAAACTTTTTATCTCTACTGTTCAGTGTATTTAGATTTAAACATGGATGCAAGTTGATGTGGAGTCATTATAATTGTGGTCGCTAACTTGTGTCATTGAATGAAGGCCATGTGTCCCTTGGATGCAGACATGGGCACCGTGTCCCCCTACCTACTTTTTGTCCTTTAAAGTCGGGTACATCGCATAGGTTAACCTCGTTTGATGGTATTCCATGGTTCATTTGACATTTCTTTCATCCATTTGAGACTTGTAATAAATTTTAATTATTTTTAGTTAGAGAAACATAGTTAACTGAAGAAATTACTTTACTACGGGTAACCTTGCCACATTAATTCATGTCACCCAACATATGACCACCATGTTCTTTCTTTCAGGGACAATATTTAAGCACTGAAGTTGTGGGAACCTGTGAAAAATAGCGTGGTGGGACGGATCCATGCGTAAGCAAAGCGTGCAATGTACACAATGGGCAGGTATCCTTTTGCTTCCATACTTTAAAGTTTTGCAAGTCTGTTTCCATAGAAGCTGATTCTTGCTGATTGTAGGTGGTATGATTCATGGTGAAAGTTAAAAACTTTTTTAAATGGTCCAAATGATTCCATGGAGATGTCGAATGTAGGGTTGACACGTGTGTACTTGTGTCACACACTTTTACATTCGGGTTTCACGAAAGAAACACTTCACTTTTTTTAATTTAGATCTCCAAATCTTCGTTTGACACAGATTCTTTTGGATTTTTCCTCTTAAAAAACTCTCATTCTAACATCTTAAGTGATTGACTTTTTGTACCATTGTACTTGTCTTTTTGTTGTAATAACAAAAAAACTATACTTTATAAGAATAAGCAGTTTTTTAGACAAAAGAAAGTGAGTATTTACAGTTGTGGTCTTTACATTTAGTTTCTTAATTCATCTAAGAACATTCATGCTCATAACTTTTAGTAAAAATGTAGTTTACAACAATGACTGAAGTGTCCCAGTTCGAAAAGTCAAACATTTAATGTGGTAAAATGTAGTCTCTGATTATTCTCTTGAGGTTAAACACTAACATATCAAAGGGGCTTTGGTCCAATGGTATTTGATAACCCAAACCTTTCTAGAGGTCAAGGGTTTCAACCTCACTAAAGGTAAGACATGTGTGGGAGTTCCATTTACGGTATATATTATATACTTAAGGAAAACTTATTTATAAAATAAATTGATAACATTTATTGGTCTCACTCTCACCCCCATGAGATTGGCAATTGATTTATAGGAGTGTGGCCAACTAGCTTTTGTTGTGATGATAGTACCACATCTAGCATCAAATTGGACCTAAATGGTACAATACAAGCATGGAGTGTGGTCCCATTCCCAATCCCATCACAATTATCATCGATTTCAAAGAGTAACTTATACTTTATCTTATGCTATATGTTTCTTCGAATATGTTCATTTTAGCCCGAAAAAAGTTGTTGCCTTGTATATGTGGGTGTCCAGGTTAGTTTGCACGCACCTTGACCAATCCCATGGGGGCGTTGAAGTTAAAGGTCAGGCGAACCCTTTGGTGGGTTTTTGGCTCTTAGAGGACTTGAACTGATGACCTCCAATGGAGTAAAATCCAAGGCCTTTTCATTTGAGTTGCCCCATTTGGGTTTAAAAATTGTTGCGTTGTAGGAAGATGTATTCCTCTATTTCTTTCTCATGGGTAGAAGGTGAGGTGAACTTGTTTAGCCGGTTAGCATGCGATTGGTACGCTGGATAGGACGGTACAGAAAGTATAAAAACTTGTCGCACGTTTGGCTTGACATTACAATGGGACAGGACATGTTCTAGACTTCTAGTGGGACACAAATGCACTTTTTTCGTCCCCACCAAAGTAGGTTAAATAAGAATAAGGTAGAAGACACAAGATTAGTAAAATACTGAATCAACTATGTCAAAATAAAAATTTAAAACCTTCCACAATTCTTTCAACACTCTCTTTCGTGCAGTCTTGTCCATATATCAAACGCACCCTTCGGATATAAGTCTTCTATCAAAGCAACACAATGTACGACTTTCATTGCATATGGTACAATTTGTTATACTCCCTTTGTCTCTAAATAAATATTCACAATGAAAATGGCACACCGTTTTAAAATTGTGTAATTATTAAAATTTTTAATTAACTAAATGACACTTTTACCCTTGATAATAGAGAGTTTCTCCATCACATAATCAAGGGTAGTTAGGGCAAATAGATACTTATTTTGGGACAAACTAAAATAGAAATATGGACGCTTATTTTGGGACGGAGGAACATTTTATCCGTGTTTAGGTTCCCGGGTGATCTATGCGAAAATCCCACTTGGGTGACGGGTGCATAGGAAACTTGTACATCCCTTCAACGCCACTGGGGATTTTCTTGACCGCTCTCCATGGCTTTATAGAATTAGTCGAGATGCGTGTAAGCTAGCTCAATTAAAAAAAACTTGTACACTTTGAGCATTGCATGAAGGTACTAGCCTCCAATCACATGAAGTATCAATAAATGGATACAGGTTACTAGCTA